>OY751353.1:90000-1346500 GCA_963564715.1 Catocala sponsa | reverse complement strand
TAGTTACAGGATAAAATGAATACTTTAATTTAATTACTTGTTATAAAATATAAAAGTCGCCATAACTTCGTCAGCAACACAGGTTTCTACAGAATATCTATATATATATACAACTCTTCCGTTACTGAGTGACTGACAGACAACGCACATCTTAAACTATTGGGCGCAAGAAGCTGAA
Organism: Catocala sponsa; assembly: GCA_963564715.1. Classification (NCBI taxonomy): domain Eukaryota; kingdom Metazoa; phylum Arthropoda; class Insecta; order Lepidoptera; family Erebidae; genus Catocala; species Catocala sponsa. Next base: position 1,346,322 of record OY751353.1, on the reverse strand, counting down.
AGTTGACATGTATGTTCCTTGGGTACTGTAGGGGTGCAATAAGAAGGGATTTCCCGAAATTCCCACGGGATTGAGAAGAAATGGATAAATAAAAAAATATGTGCGGGCCAAGCTGCGGGCATCCTCTAGTTATATTATAAAAAGGGAAATCAAATATACATACTTGCTAGTTTAAAATCTGCGCCGTGGTTAAATTTTTCTTTTGTCTAATAGACCTCAGGCACGTATCTGTCTGACCTATACAAGGTTATTCTTAGTATAGTGAAAACCTCTCAAGGGGTGATTATACTTGTTATTATGAACAATTTCTGTTCTGAGACATTGCCGAAATCGCGAAAAAAAAAATCTGCTTCTCCATAAATTTTGCTGAGGTCAAAGACCAATTTTGTATGGAACAGCTGATTTTCTTTTCGCGATTTCTGCAATGTCCCAGAACAAAAGCTCTTTATAATAACAAGTACAATCACAACCTGAGAGGTTTTCTTTTTTTATTTTTTTTTATTTTGCTCGTCAAAATGACCACACTCCACTCCAGGTAAGCAGTCGTGTGGTCTAAGAGCAGTGGCCTCCACACCGTCCTCATAGCAGCCGAGGCGATGTTGAGGTCTCTACTTTGACGGCCTGAGAAGGTGCTTTTTCACGCCCCGCTTGAAGGACCCAGGATTGAAGGAAGAAGGAAACTCGTACCTTGTCAGAGAATTCCACTAAACTTCACTTCACTATACTAAGAATAACCTTGTATATCAAAATTTAAAAGGTTTACGTTGACACTCTAATAATAGAAAATGTCAGTATGACTTCATTTCCTATCTGCACGAATTGTGACAATCAGTAACAATAAGCATAATGATCCTGGATTTCACTTATAAAAGAAACTTTGTTAACCAACATCAAAATAGAAAACCTTCAATCTCGAGCTATGGGACTGTAGCTTATGGCATTATTAACGCATGCGGGGGAACGAGACAGCACGCTACATAGAGTATAACTGTCTCACTTTAGCGTACGCAATAATAATGCAATTATCGATGGTATTACGTCCCTAAAGCTCGTATATTTCACATTTAGCTAGTGTTAAGAACATTACGACACCAGACCACAAATTAAATAAATACAGATGGCCGTCTAAATCTATACTAATATTATAAAGCTGAAGAGTTTGTTTGTTTGCTTGAACGCGCTACTCTCAGGAACTACTGGTTCGATTTGAAAAAATCTTTCAGTGTTAGATAGCCCATTTATCGAGGAAGGCTATAGGCTATATATCATCACGCTAAGATCAATAGGAGCGGAGCACCAATGAAGAATGTTTCAAAATCGGAAGGTTTTGTTTTCCTTTTGAGAGCTTCCGCTGCGTGCGCTTCTATTGTTATGTATCTCCTGGAGATTGAGTAACGGTTAAGCTAATAAATAATACAAGTAAGAAATGGTCTATAGATATTATCGACGATATTATATCAGCATAATTTAGTCTGATTAACATTGCATTCACTACATAATGAAAGCGTAATTGTCGCGCTACCTTTAATTTGTTCAATGGCTGGCAAGAAGTCCTTGCGAATTTGCTCACACGAAGATTTCGCTGGTTTTGTTCCCCAGCTTTGACCATCTATTCTTTAAATGGCTGAATTCATTTCGCGAAAATATTTGTGCGGAAATTACACTGGTATTAATTATAATGGGGTTATCACGAAGCTGTAGCACGTCCGGAATGTTTTTTGATGCGCGCGTTGATACTTTTAATGCAATTCAGCGTAAAAGAATAGCGTCTTTTATGTCCAGAGTTGCCATGTGTAAAAATACTATAATGATGAGTCTGTCAGACCGTCTGCTGCAGACTGTCACGTGCCGACACTCTAATTTTAACTATTACTTAATTGTGTCGATCTTGTATATGGATCCCAGTCCGAAATAAAGTATTATTATTAATTGCCAGCTTATACCAGAATTAGCTTAGAGTGCTTATCTCTGGCTTGACAAATATCCGCCATCTGTATTTATAGATTTTGTGGCGTGATAATAATCTACGTGTCATCATACATAACGAAAATACAGTAGTTAAATGACATTACATTACTAAAGTAAAGGAACATCGTGTTCGCTACAATACAAGTTATAACAGCATACGTGCATACATGTTCACAACAGTTATGGCATATACAGATATGTGCATTACATTATTCTATAGTTATTGTTATACTTCTGAAATAAATTCTGTAGTGGTTGTATTCTGTAGTTATTGTATTCTGTAGTGGTTGTATTCTGTAGTGGTTGTATTCTGTAGTGGTTGTATTGTGTAGTGGTTGTATTCTGTAGTGGTTGTATTCTGTATTGCCCACTTGACTCGCGTAAAGGCTCGAATGTCACAGCAAAATTGCATATTTACTAAAACATAAAATTATCCTTAAATTTTTGATTACATTTTTCATCACACAATTATTTCAATAGTTTGAATTTAAATCAAACCTCTTTGCTAAGGAACAATCTATTTTTTATTATTCTATCATTTCTGCATAGCGGTGACTTGTTCTTCTATCTCGGTCAGCAGCTGTGCTGACTTCTGAATGTTCTCGAACTGGTATCCAAAATGAATATCTTTTTTATAAATATTAAATTTATTTGAACACTTATTTTATTATATATTAACGGGTCGGTTTTTATTGCAATACGTGATTGCAATGATTTTCATCTATAACTCAGCCAGCTCCAAAACGTTTGATTGAATTGACCATTGTAAACGTAGGTAACTGTTTAGATAGCCATATTTAAAATATTGACTTATCTATACTAATATTATAAAGCTGAAAAGTTTGTTTGGACGCCCTAATCTCATTCGAATTGAAAAATTATTTTAATGTTAGGTGCGGTCAGTCTATTGATGGGTGACCGCTTTGTGGTATTTCATCTGAGCGTCTCCGTGCTTCGGAGGTCACGTAAAAAGTCGGTCCCGGTTGTTGTCAAATTGACAGCAGTCGTTAAGCGATGTCAGAGGCCTACGGGCGGCTTGAACAACTCTTGACAACAGGTTGGCCACTAACCACACGAAAAGAAGAAATAGGTAGATCAACGAAATGTGTTGCAATGCCGTCCTTACACGACTCTAGGTGTTAATTAGGCGTGTGTAACTCTTTATGGGACCGACTCACTGACCCGGATCATTGAAGTGATTCAAAAGATTGGTGCAGTTCACGTTTCACGCAGTTTCAACGCATCATTTGGATCTGAAACATTACGCGCGCGAGGCAACTGAGCAGTGAGCGAGCGAGAGAGGGAGAATGAGAGACATACTGAGCTATTGACTCGCGAGTCGCGAGTGAGCGGGCGACATAATTACTTTATATACAAGTCAGAAAGAGATACCAAATGAAATGTGTATCACTTATACACTCACAGATTTTCGTTGTCGTTATCCATGCACGTAAAAATGACCACTAGGGTGCTTACTTATCAAAGGAATTAAATATAATGACCACCAAAAATACTAATTGCGGAGCAAAATATGCTTACTAAAATATATCATAACTAGCACCCATACGCCTCAAATCACTGCATTCCGTCTCGGAAGGGTTAGGTTATGTTAGGTTCCTTCTGAAACCCACCTAAAAATAGGAGCGCCGCGAAGCGGGGCTGCGTCGACTTAGTTTGATCTCTTTAAATATATTTTGGTGTTTCATGCTGAAATCAGCGAGGCCGATGACATGCTCGATTCATGTAGCAATCTTGCAGCCGGATCTCGTACTATCACCGGTTATCTGTGAACCGCTGACTTGCCTGCCACACAATCAATAAAAAAGTAGAATACTTTTGGACTTAAATATACTAGATGATTTTGAAGTGATTGTTCTAGCGAGTTCTCATTCTACCCTCCAGTAACAACGCAAATCTGTTTGGAGACCGATAAAGACAACGATGGTATCAACCAGCTACGATTCAGCAATAAGTGGGCAAGCTTAAATACAAAATGGCGGCAAAATAGTGTCTATGGTGCTTTTATCATCATTACATCGTCTTCATAAAATATATTGCAAAATACACCTTCAAGTCGTAATTTTCTATGGAAGCACATATCCGAACATGTCATAAGATATCTTAAAAAGGCACAAAACAAAAATTTAACTAACTTACATTTAAAAAGGAAGATATATAACACAGTAACCTTCTAATAAACAAAATAATAAAAAAAAAACTAAATATAATTAATTCAAAATTATTATTATTATATTGTGATAGTTTTATACATAGTATAGGTACTGCTGATATTTTCTGATGACTTTAAACCAGCTATATATCATTATAATTATTATATAAATTTAATTATTTGCTAAATAATACGATCTGTTAGGGTTTCATTAACCCATTCAATGCGGCAACAAATTTTGCTTTCACTAGCCAGAATCGGCTCATATTTAACGTAAACGCCGATCGGCGTCAGCCGCACTTGATGAAATAAAAAAAAAACAAAATATCTAAAAACTACTCATATCAGGCATTTCATTAGTAAATTCCAAACACATTTGTTGTTTTATTAATATAATATCTTTAAATTTGGGTAAAATATAAAACAACTATACATGACGCCGATCGGCGTCCTCCGAATCTGAGTATGAAAAAATAAGACGCCGATCGGCGTCCGCCGCATTGAATGGGTTAAAACGCCGGCCGCTAAAATATCGTGCTATGATTGGATGTGAGCATAACTTACAAAGATATATATAAAACTGTGTCAATGGCTATTTTATTACAAAATATATAAACTAAAAAATGTACCATGTGTAGCACAGACCACAAATAACCTCGATAGCGTAGTGTTTAGTGTAACCGACTGCCACGCCTGAAGTCGCGGGTTCGATTCCCGCACAAGTCAAACATTTGTGTGCATGAACATGGATGTTTGTCTTGGTCTGGGTGTTTCTATGTATAATAATGTATTTATTTACAAAAAAAGATGTACATAATATGTATGTTTATCCATTGTCTAGTACTCATAGTACAAGCTCTGCTTAGTTTGGGCTAGACGGTGTTGTGTGTATGTGGTAGAATATTATTATAATAATACGTAAAATTAGATGGCCGACTTAATATATTGACTCTTGAGTGTCGTGTGTAAGTCGGCTGAATGTTCATTGTAATATTACAGTCGCCTGACGCTTTGCACTGAAAACACGTGTTAGCGTATGCTCTTAGTTCCCAAAGTGGTCCAGGTGGACTCCCAGGGGTCTACGTTGGCGTGACAAAAAATTGGGGGTCCACAATTCGTAAGCGGAGGCCCACGATATTTTTTTTCTGTCGTGAAGAACTGAAATGTTGGCATCAATGTAGGCAGATAATATTTTAAGAAGCTCTAAGCTTGAAACTTGCATATTCCATATTGAGTACAAGTGGCCTCTTTAAAAAAAATGTAGCTGCAGGGGATCCACCGGAACCGGCTAAATTTTGAAAGTGGTCTATGAGAAAAAGGTCTGGGAACCTCTGGCGTATATCTTAGATAGAATATCCTTTCTTGTTCACCAAAGATATTATGATTTAGAGTCTTTACAACTTATGCTGATCCTTGTAGGAAATAAAACCAAAATATTTATATAGGAATAATTTTAGTCATGTTCTATATTATAGGACAGCTGCCTGTGTTATTAACCTCTAAGTCTTCTTCAGAGGTTCATGAAAAAACTATGTGGGTCTGTGTCTGTCTGTTAGTGACAGGCATAACTCCGGAACCACTGGACCGATTGACTTATAACTTGGAGTGCAGACACCTTGAGGTCATACCCTGTGGGTCAAAAGACCGCCGAGATATAAGGGTCACAAGATCACATGAAGACGAAACGGTGGAATCCTAGGTTTTTACACCCATCTCGTTAAACATACGCACATAGACACACGTCTCCCTGAGAGATAGACAAAGACTACGGCTCTTCCCCCATACCTTTCAATTAATAATTCATTACACAAAAGTATTGAATGTAATAAATCGTAATTGAAAAAAAAAATGGTTTAATGCTTATACACGGCCACCGGGACACTTACCTGACATGCTAGTACTGCACGAGTCCAGTGTCTGGAGAGGCTGGTAATCTATCATACAGGTCGAGCCTAGTACAGATACCAGTCTCTCACAAAGTTGCGAATATACAGGGTGTTAGGCACACGGTTGTCCAAATTAAATAGAGATCTGGTTTGGGCTATTGCCAACGCGTTGGACTCAGGCAAATTAAATATTATTATTATTTTTTTAATCATGCAAAGTCGAACTTTGTTCTGTTTTAGCTCTTTCCGAAACTTTGACAGCCTGTTATAATTTTTTTACAAAGTGTCTATAGGAAATAATTTTAATGAAATGTAGCAATAGTTAACTAAAATAAAAAATATCATTATGACAGCTAAAACTTTTATTTTAAAGATTAAAAATAATCATATCGCCGAAGTTTTGTGAAAAAATTTAATTTGCTTGAGTCCAACACGTTGGCAATACCCCAAACCAGATCTCTATTTCATTTGGACAACCGTGTGCCTAACAGCCTGTATATATGTCTAGATTAAGTCTCATATGTGCAATTTCTTATTATGTACCTATGTGAGAGAGAAACAATAAACTATTATTATTATTATTGACACAGCTTTATATTATCATTGATCACCAATTACGACTATTTTTGTTGTGATGACAAACGAATGATTCTCACATTCCATACAGTTCAGCATCCTCCGAACAGTCACATACAAAGCTTTAGCATTTAAATCTTCTATCAGATCGTCTTATAGCAAACGTTCTAATACCTACGATAGAGTTTGGACACTTGACATATGTTATGTTTTACATACAACCTACAAATATTGCTTACGATAACTATGAGACATTTGTGAAAATTAACTTTTAGACAATTAGAACGGAAACTTCTATAGTTTTCGAGTGTCACCGCGATACAAGCGGCCATCTTGTAATGTTTCCAATGTTAGTCAAAATGGTTCTTAATCTTTTGACCGCCAGTCATTTATACATGACAAAGCAACATGTGTCCAGTCACCAGAAATTAAAGGATAAAATCGTACCTTGACGCCGAGAACACGCTTTTGCTTATTTGACGTGACGGTCAAAGATCAAAAACCATTAGCCTCTTCGTTCTTGTCTATGGCCCGCACACTTCGGCGCGATCATATTTATAATTCGAACGCTCATAACGTTTGAATTTTAAAACAAAATGGCGACGCAAATCTCGCGATGGCACTCGGTATGTGTAGTATTTTATCTATAACTACTCGTCTGGCTCGTGACTAATTATGACACATCTTCAGTTGATGTCTTCAGGTCTTAGAGCACAACATTTACTACCAAGTCATTTTTTTATTATCACGCAAAATTTTGTTTGCCTGTTACTGTGATTACGATTCACTTTTCACAAATGAGTAGTTTAGTTTCAAAATCTTCTAAAATACTTTTCACCAAATAATGGTAAATCTCAAAAAACCATTTAAGACATAATATAAATGGACTATTTTAGCGGTGTTTGCAACAAACTGCTACTTTTGTGAGCTGATTTAATATAATTTGAGTGGGTTTTGTTGAAAACTATCAGTGCTATGCGATAGAAGCAACGAAGGAGCTTCATATTCAATCGGAACATTATTTTTGTTCTGACATCGTTTTGGCGGGTTTTGAAACTATACCCCTCAAATATGAAAGTCAAAAGGACAATTTTTTTACATAATATATAGATATTATGTAAAAAAATTGTCCTTTTGATATATATGTCACTATAGAGTGTCCAAAGGGCCACAGAATTGTCACTTACGACTTTTAATATGACGTGTCTCTCACGCCCTTGGAAGAATACATCAGACGAGTATCAGACGAGCAGCGACACATTGTAAGAGGAAGGAAACAGTTAGAATACTTATTAATTAATATTTTAAAAAGTAGATTGATCTATAAACTTTATTCGCTAAAAATGCCTTCTCTTTCCCTCCCCTTTAAACTACAATCGTGATACTACACAAGATATCAACACTATGTACTTAAATAATTTTAATAAAAAGTTCGTATAGATATTTTAATGTAAGTGCGAATATTTTAAGAGATTTTTACTATACATCCAATGGCTTCATATGTATGTACTATCGGCTCCAGCGACGGATGACCATTTAAGAAAAATTTTCGCTTGCACATGTTGACCAGTTGAGTTTGTATCGCCTTAGAATCAGTAAACAAATGTAAAGTGTAAAAAAACTCAAAGAAAGAAAGGGGCGTGTCACGGGTACGGGTACCAAGTGTTGGCCTGCTATGCGATTTTAACCTTAGGAGTGGTCATCCGTCGCTGGAGTCGATAGTACCTATTTATAGGAAAAACAATTTAATCTCTGGGTGATAACTGGCGAAGGCTGCGACTACAGTGAGTAATCAAGGAGAAACGTAAAAGAAAAATTGTAAGCCGTCACGGGACGCCTAGCAGATGTGAAACATCGAAATTATTTTGTACAAGTAATATGCATAAAATAACAGATTACGACAGGAACTAATATGGCATGTGAGAGCTTGTTATTAGCAATAGAAGTTAATTATTGTCTCTATCTATATATATAAAACTCTTCCGTTAACGAGTGACTGACAGACAACGCACAGCCGAAACTACTGAACGCAAGAAGCTGAAATTTGGCATGTATGTTCCTTGGGTACTGTAGGGGTGCACTAAGAAGGGATTCCCACGGGATTGGGAAGAAATGGATAAATAAAAAAACATGTGCGGGCGAAGCTGCGGGCATCCTCTAGTATATAAGAATATTAGTCTGTATGCTTTATGTAAAAAGGTTTTCAGAAAATGTTGATTGTTTATTTTATAAACATTAATTTTCATTAAATACAAAACATTATATATATATAGCGTGGCACGGCATGCGTCGTCACGCCAGCAATCCGGTTTACGTGCGGCTATAGATGTTTCACATCAAAATACTGACCCTTTTCAAGATGTTTTGATATTTAGGATTGCGTTAATTATTGTCCGTCCTGCTGAATTAGGAAACAGCAAATATTTAGTTATATCTTATATTATTTGATGTTTGTATTATCCAATGGTCGACTGGTAGATGCTTAGCGAATGGTACGCCATAGTATATCGTTTTCTATTGTAAAATATATCATAGCATAGAACCAACTCGTCCATTTTACAAGATCTAGGTATCAAGCAACGCCTATCTTCTATCGTACAAACTCGAATTCTCACTTTCTTCGGGTTCGTATCAAGACGTGGAAGCATCTCCATAGAGCGCCTTGTGGTACAAGGAAACGTCGAGGGCAAGCGGGCACGTGCTAGATCGCCTATGCGCTGGACCGACCAAGTTAAGGCAGCATTAGACAATGGTCCCTTGCATGAGTGCACCAGAAAGGCAAAGGTGCGTAAAGAGTGGCGACGGATTGTCAAGCATGCTACACAACCTTAAAGATGACCACGACCACTCTGTCAAGAGTAAAATGACGTAGAAGAAGAAGAATTGTAAAATAATTATAAGCTAACGAACTTATATGTTTAAACGTCTAAAACGTCTTGGGAACTAGCAGTCCGATTTGAGAATCCTTTCTGTCATATAGCCCTGTTTTAGAGTTTTTTATTTATACAACTAAGGTGGGAAACAAGCATACGGCCCACCTGATGGTAAGTGGTCACCGTAGCCTATGGACGCCTGCGACACCAGAGGCATCACCAGCGCGTTGCCGACCCTTTAGGAAAGGAAGTGGAAAGGAGAAGGAACGGGATGGGGGAAAGGGGGTGATTAGGCCTCCTCTATTAAACTATATAACATCACGCTATGACCCAAATGACTCAGCAGCAACCATAAACGTCATCTAACGCTTATCTAATCTTAGTAATTCTTAATTATGTAATATTTTGCACGAATATGTAGGTAAAAAATAAGATTTGCATGCTGAAAAGCATAATATGGTGAAACATATTATTTTGTAACAACTTTGTAAAACCCATATTACGCAAATAAAGTAAAATGAATTGAATTGAACGCGAATAAAACCGGGGATCACAGCTAGTAATAATCAAATTTATATTACCATATGTCCATCAGATGTATAGTAACTACATTTAAAATACGCGCACACAATGTAGAATACATCTAAAGTTTATTTTATAGAAGGCAGAAATACAATATTTAAAAAAAAATCTTGGAGGCGTCAGGACATAGCGATCGGTATAAATCTGTAAAGGCTCTTATGTATCGTTTTGGGCAGGTCACAAGTTGACTGGCCCAGTGATGTAAAGTGTTCCATTAAGATACGTATACTTGACGTTAGTCCTGTTGATATTACATAAATCGGGCAACGCGTGCGGTAAAGTTAACAGGTTCCCTGTCCGATGAATTACATATGATACATGATAATAGATTTTCTATTGTGTCTATCACGGGACAGCGAAAGGGTTATATAACAAGATGTGTTTGAAATGCAAAAGACTACTCATGTCGTATGGCTTCTGAGCCATACGATACAAGTAGTGTCTTTTGTAGTATATAGTTTGTAGCGTATATAACTGAGCACATTGCTAGTCTTATGTATATACATAAGACTGTTATGTGCACAGTTATATGTGTTATATACAGTGATCGGATAATCGGGCGCTTATATACCTAAACTTCCTCCCACGAAAGAATAATATTGACATTCCTTTCTGAATAAATAAGTAATCCCGGGTGCCCGGGATTGAACAATTTTGTAAAAACAACTTTATAAAATTTTATTAATTTATAGCAGTGGTTATTTGATTTAGTATCTTTATTTTATTTAAAACAAATGGAATATCAATAAAAAATGATAACGTGCACAATTTGGTCAAGTAGTGGAAATTGATTTATCTATCTAACAGATTAGTGATCGAATAGACTAATTTATTGTATTTTATACGAACAGAAAACTAAAAAATATTAATTGATAGGCATGTCCGTATTATCTTATCTTATCTTATATGGGGGCCAGTCAGTGCAGACCGGCGACACTTCGACCCAGTGGGATCTTTTGTGTCGACACTCTCCCAATAACGACTGCCATAGATGTTCATGGCAGCCGGGACCGACGGCTTAACGTGCTCTCCGAGGCACGGAGCAGGCGATAATTGTCAATCAATACGCACATAATTTCGAAAAGTCATATAACTTCCGAAAGTCAGAGGTGCGCGACGTGGGCTCGAACCCGAGACCCTCTGCATTGCAGTCTGTTGGTCTCCCCACTGAGCTATCGCTGCTCTACGTGTCCGTATTACTCTTTCGTGGAAATAAAAGTAAAGTTCCAGCGCCCGATTATCCGATCACTGGTTATATGGAATGCGTCCTTGATGCAGAGCAGTCATCGCGGTAAGCACAATAATATTCAAATATCTTTCAAATGCGCATGACTACTTTAGACCGATCGCTATGCGCCGCACGCCAGACAGATAGATACAACACCGTACATTGAAAGTTTTGTTTGTATTACATAGACATATACCAGTACATAACACGCAGTGCATGCCAAGTGTTCAACCCGGGCGGCGGCAGAGGGCCGCTGTGTTTATGACGTCATCATATCGTTGACGTTCGTCCCGCTGACGCCGGCCGCGCCTTTTAATAGATCGTTGATGTCACGCCGGAACATTGACAAGTTTTGGGTGAACCTGGAAAAATATTATTGTTTCGTTATTATATATGTACATATATAGAATAGTAGAGCCTCGCTGATTTCAGCATGAATGTGCCGGCTCGACCGGGGAAGGACTACCCTCTCACAGAATATCGACGTGAAATACCAGTGTTCCTACTGTTGTGTTTCGTTCGGTGAGTGAGAGTGCCGGAGGCCCCATCACCCCCTTTCCCCCATCCTGCTCCTTCTCCTTCCCACTTCCTTTCTAAAGGGTCGGCAACGCGCAAGTGATGCCTCTGGTGTCGCAGGCGTCCATAGGCTACGGTGACCACTTACCATCAGGTGGGCCGTATGCTTGTTTGCCACCTTAGTTGTGTAAATATAATATAAAAATTCAAGCGGTCTCACACCGACGAAGCTCGCTCGATGGAGGCAGTCCCGCGCTGCCAAGTTATGTGGACATACGTTACATTTAACAAAATCTAATCCATATATCAACGCAACGAGCTGATGCCACATTGATGCTCTACTATTTGTGTGATGACGGGGTGAAGTATAAAAAAAATACACTCCCGTCTGTTTTTAAAGGGAAAGGCAGACTTCTACGATCATTAAAGATTTTGTTACAGCAGTTTTCTTCATGCACGCCTTATGGTATATTATATAATTATGTATATTCAGAAATCAAGCTTGCCAACTCCATATGAAACGTAATTGTGAAAAAATTATAATTACTAATATTCTCTCTTAACTTGTTTTGATTTGTACGAATCTAAAGTAATTCATTCGAATCCTGATGTTGGGTACCCAGTTGCAGAATTAGGTACTCACGTCCAAACTTACGTCCGCGGTGACATCATCCGTCATGTCGTCGCGGATGTAAGTCACAAATTAGATAGTAATCGTCATTCATTCATCATGATGTGTCGTGTAGCGTGTGTCGTGTAGCGTGTGTCGTGTAGCGTGTGTCGTGTAGCATGTGTCGTGTAGCGTGTGTCGTGAGGCGTGTGTCGTTAGGCGTGTGTCGTGTAGCGTGTGTCGTGTAGCATGTGTCGTGTAGCGTGTGTCGTGAGGCGTGTGTCGTGAGGCGTGTGTCGTGAGGCGTGTGTCGTGAGGCGTGTGTCGTGAGGCGTGAGGCGTGTGTCGTGAGGCGTGTGTCGTGAGGCGTGTGTCGTGAGGCGTGTGTCGTGTAGCGTGTGTCGTGAGGCGTGTGTCGTGTAGCGTGTGTCGTGAGGCGTGTGTCGTGTAGTGTCGTGAGGCGTGTGTCGTGTAGCGTGTGTCGTGAGGCGTGTGTCGTGTAGCGTGTGTCGTGAGGCGTGTGTCGTGTAGTGTCGTGAGGCGTGTGTCGTGTAGCGTGTGTCGTGTAGCGTGTGTCGTGAGGCGTGTGTCGTGTAGTGTCGTGAGGCGTGTGTCGTGTAGCGTGTGTCGTGAGGCGTGTGTCGTGTAGCGTGTGTCGTGAGGCGTGTGTCGTGTAGTGTCGTGAGGCGTGTGTCGTGTAGCGTGTGTCGTGAGGCGTGTGTCGTGTAGTGTCGTGAGGCGTGTGTCGTGTAGCGTGTGTCGTGAGGCGTGTGTCGTGTAGCGTGTGTCGTGAGGCGTGTGTCGTGTAGTGTCGTGAGGCGTGTATCGTGTAGCGTGTGTCGTGAGGCGTGTGTCGTGTAGTGTCGTGAGGCGTGTGTCGTGTAGCGTGTGTCGTGAGGCGTGTGTCGTGTAGTGTCGTGAGGCGTGTGTCGTGTAGCGTGTGTCGTGAGGCGTGTGTCGTGTAGCGTGTGTCGTGAGGCGTGTGTCGTGTAGTGTCGTGAGGCGTGTGTCGTGTAGCGTGTGTCGTGAGGCGTGTGTCGTGTAGTGTCGTGAGGCGTGTGTCGTGTAGCGTGTGTCGTGAGGCGTGTGTCGTGTAGCGTGTGTCGTGAGGCGTGTGTCGTGTAGTGTCGTGAGGCGTGTGTCGTGTAGCGTGTGTCGTGAGGCGTGTGTCGTGTAGTGTCGTGAGGCGTGTGTCGTGTGTTGTGTGTATCGTGTATATAGCTACCTGTCCCTATTCTTGGTGAGCAGGTTGGGCTCGATGCCAGCCATGAGTCCGTTGAACCAGTGCGCCAGCTGCTGTTGCTTGTCGCGCGGCTGCTGCGCGATCATGTCGCCGCGGATGCGCGCGAACTGTTCCTCGTTCAGCAGGATTAAACCCAGAAGTGGCCGCGACATCGACCACTGATTGCAACCCTCTTCAAACATTATTACGTTCAATACCTGTGTTACAACAAGAGCATAATAATAAATCAATTGGCAACTTACTGTTCATAAAGATATTTGGTACTCAATAACGAGTCGATGCCATATCATGCCACCTCGGGAGTACCACAAGGATCTCATCTTGGGCCGTGTTTATTTTCACTCTTTATCAACACAATTACTGCTCAAATCACAAACAGCAAGTATTTGCTCTTTGCTGATGACCTCAAACTATACAGAACTATATATTCTAGCGATGATGTTTCCCATGTTCAAGCAGATTCAGATAACATTCAAGACTGGTGCAACAATAACTGCATGACTCTTAACGTTAAAAAATGTTGCCATATAAAGTTTACACGTAAAAAGCACCCTCAAGTGTCTAATTACCAAATAAACGGTGTTTCTCTATCGAAAGTAAATGAAATTCGTGATCTCGGGGTGATAATGGATGAAAAATTAAGCTTTAAGAAACATATTGATGAGGTAGTGAAGAAGTCGGCTCAAATGCTAGGTTTTCTAAAACGTAACACAAAAGGTTTTAAATTTGTTCGCACTAAAATAATTTTATATAACGCTCTTGTGCGTAGCCGCTTAGAATATGGTGATATTGTACGGAACCCGCATTACGCTATTCATTCTCAACGAGTTGAAAATATCCAACGAGCATTTACTCGTCACATAGCCTACCTCTCTTCTAACATATCTCCAAGATGTCCATACCAGCACCGGCTTAATTTTTATGGAATGAACACCCTTCGTGACAGAAGACTGATATACGGTTTAATATTTATTCACATACTGTTGCACAATAAAATAGATAGTAATTATTTGACCTCCAATGTAACCATAAATGTACCCAGAAGACCTCCGCGTCACGCCATTTGCAATATCCTTACCATACAGTTATCTAAAACCAACCTTCGTCTAAACGCACCGTTAAGTAGATTGTGTAGGAATTTGAATTCGTTCATGAAGATTGTGCCTGATGCTGACGTGCATCACGATAGTGAGAGCCAGTTCCGGGTAAAAATATTGAAATCATTTAGGAAACACTACAACATGATATTAATAAGTACGTATTGCTCTAAAACATTAAATTTAAGTAGAATAAGCAAAGTGTTATGTTATGTTTTGTTTATTTTCCCTGTTTTTTCTTTTATGTTATTGCATTCATATTTAAATTTTAAAACCCTACCTTATGTTAGTTTATATTTTAGGTTTACATTTTATGAAAATTATAAACTCTTAACATAATTTTGTTGTCTCAACTGCGAATGCTGTGTTAGCTCGTAAGTGGCATGTATATTAGAACTCTGTCATCTAAATTTTTCACTAAACTGTATCATATATATGCTGTGAGTTAACCAAATAAATAAACAACGCCGCGCGTGACTGTTTCGCTTAACTTATTAACCATCGTTCAGATGCCGGGGTCAATTACAAAGTTTTCTTCGTTATGTTTCGATATGATTAACCCGACAGATTAATGCCAACCCGGATAAATGGTGTATATTTATCCGGGTCGGCATTGCCAAGCGACATTTTTGTCGAACATTCATCGGCACATATAAGATGCCGATTTTACTGCTTTACGGTTTTACTGTCGGCCATCAAGATAACAAACAGGCACCTCATCACTTGTATAACTTGTATTGCAAATTTAAGTAACTGAATGAATTAAAAACGTTCTTCTATGCCCTTTGCCGTGTCAATGATCTAGCGTGAGTCTAAAAGCCATGATATAGATAATTTTTTCAAGACAAGGCAAATAATTTGTCATGATATATAAATACATATATGTATATAATATCAGCCCTATATTAAACTGTCCCACTGCTGGGCACGGGTCTCTTCTCAGTGTGAGAAGGGTTAGGCCATAGTCCACCACGCTGACCCAATGTGGGTTGGCAGACTTCACATATCTTCGTCAACATTATAGACTCTTAGACAAGACAACTCAAGAAAGAAAATATATATATAAATATATTTTCTTTCTTTCTGTTATTATAGATCATGGCTGGTAAGCTCATCCTAATTACCTATAATTAGGGTTTTTAATTCATATAATAGTTTTACAAATTCGTTTTGATATTCAGCTACTTATTATTTCTCTTCTGCCTCCGTGGCACAGCGGTAATGAATGCGACTGCTGTGCATGAGGTCTCAGGTTCAAATCCCGGGTCGGGCCAACAAAAAGTTATCGGGTTTTTCTGTTAATAAATCTCAAAAGCAGCCCGGAGTTAGGAAGTTCGCGGTGTTAGACACCCCCGTGCCTCGGAAAGCACGTAAAGCCGTTGGTCCTGCGCCTGATCTCTCTCCGGTCGTGTCGGATTACCGTTCCATCGGATCATGAGAGTGAGGGAACAGAGAGTGCACTTGTGTTTGCGCTCATACTTGTGCACTATAATATCTCCTGCGCAGATGACCGGTCTCCGTTAAACCTTTCGCTGTCCCGTGATAGACACAATTGAAAATTGTTATGTGTCATATGTGATTCATCGGCAAGGGAACCTGTTAAGATTGGCCGCCGTGACCGAAAATCGGTCTGGAGGACATTATTATTATTTCTCTTGACTTGTGACTACTTTGATAAGTATACTTTTTGGATGGTACTCACGGTGGCTAACAGCTGCTGCATGATCTCTGGCCGCCGCTGCAGCACTTCAATGAACATGTTGCTGGTCTCCGGCGGCGGCTGCCGAGGGTTTGCCACCTTGTTGCTTGCTATACACAGATATATATAACATATTAAATAAATAATATTGTTAGTTGCGGAATGCGACGTAAACAAGTAACGTCACGAATCATCCGATCGAGCGTGCTATAAAAGCGCGGTCGGCGCGCAATGACTCACTTTGACATCGAGCGGCGGACGGAACGGGCGTGCTGTGTGATCGCTGTTGGGTGATCAATTATCTCTTACTTTATTTGTTAATGCATTTCTTGAATGAGACAATGATTATTTAAAGGTTAAAGTGCGTCTGTTAATTTTTTTAAGCTGTTTCACATCTGTTTCCTAACAATATAATAAGCAGCGATAGCTCAGTGGGGAGACCAACAGACTGCAATGCAGAGGGTCTCGGGTTCGAACCCACGTCGCGCACCTCTGATTTTCGAAAGTTATATGACTTTTGGCGATTAAAAAGAGTGGCCATGAGTTTCTTGACCGTTCTTCTCATGAGACCTAAACCTTTGCTGAACGTGGCAGTAAATGTAAATTCATAGAAAAGTGTAGTGTAACTTTGACATTCATAAGTGTTACCTTGTAACCTAACTTGAATAAATTTATTTTTGATTTTGACTTTTCGAAATTATGTGCGTATGTATTGATTGACAATTATCGCCTGCTTCGTGCCTCGGAGAGCACGTTAAGCCGTCGGTCCCGACTGCCATGGACATCTATGGCAGTCGTTATTGGGAAATCAGTGCCCTCTAATATCCTGCCACTGGTCTAGCTTTAGGGTATCGTTAGCCTTCGGGTTGCGGAGGTCAGGTGGCAGCCGCTCCGTGTAAAAACTGATATCCAGTCAAATCCGATTAGACTAGAAAGCCGACCCCAAGTGACTTGGGAATAATAAAGGGAAGAACAATCTTTACTAATATTATAAATTCGAAAGTAACTATCTGTCTGTCTATCTGTCTGTTACCTTTTCACGGTTAAACCACTCAACCGATTTAGATGAAATTTGGTACAGATATAGTTTGAAACCTGGGGAAGGACATAGGCTACTTTTTATTGATGTAGGTACCACGCGGGCGGAGCCGCGCGCAGAAGCTAGTATTCTATAATGTCGCAGTAAGTACTCACATTTCTGTACTAATTGTTTAAATAGATATGTGACTATGTGGTCCAACGTCGCGCAGCACCCCGTGCACACGCTCGTATCTGTAACATAAATAATAACATTATAGCAACACTAAGCTTAACACAATCACAGAGAACTAATATGTAGAAGGCTACCTCAATACAGACGCAAGAAAACTA
This sequence comes from Catocala sponsa, assembly GCA_963564715.1. Classification (NCBI taxonomy): domain Eukaryota; kingdom Metazoa; phylum Arthropoda; class Insecta; order Lepidoptera; family Erebidae; genus Catocala; species Catocala sponsa. Next base: position 1,328,503 of record OY751353.1, on the reverse strand, counting down.
ATATGTAGGAGGCTAGCTCAATACAGACGCAAGAAAACTAATATGTAGGAGGCTAGCTCAATACAGACGCAAGAAAAACTAATATATAGAAGGCTAGCTCAATACAGACGCAAGAAAAACTAATATATAGAAGGCTACCTCAATACAGACGCAAGAAAACTAATATATAGAAGGCTAGCTCAACACAGACGCAAGAAAAACTAATATATAGAAGGCTAGCTCAACACAGACGCAAGAAAAACTAATATATATAGAAGGCTAGCTCAACACAGACGCAAGAAAAACTAATATATAGAAGGCTAGCTCAACACAGACGCAAGAAAAACTAATATATAGAAGGCTAGTGTGGCTTAGTTCCGTGTGAGTCATGAGTTACCTAACGCGGTGAGGCCCTCGGAGATGGAGCACCGACAGTACGTAGTACTGCCAGTAGTGGGAGCAGTTCTGTGTGAGTCATGAGTTACCTAACGCGGTGAGGCCCTCGGAGATGGAGCACCGACAGTACGTAGTACTGCCAGTAGTGGGAGCAGTTGTGTGAGTCATGAGTTACCTAACGCGGTGAGGCCCTCGGAGATGGAGCACCGACAGTACGTAGTACTGCCAGTAGTGGGAGCAGTTCTGTGTGAGTCATGAGTTACCTAACGCGGTGAGTCCCTCGGAGATGGAGCACAGTATGTAGAGCGTGGCTTCGGGCTGTAGTGACGCGAGGAACGGCATGTGGTCCTGCGCCAGGCGCACCAACAGTACGTAGTACTGCCAGTAGTGGGAGCAGTTCTGTATGAGTCACGAGTTACCTAACGCAGTGAGTCCCTCGGAGATGGAGCACCAACAGTACATAGTACTGCCAGTAGTGGGAGCAGTTGTGTGAGTCATGAGTTACCTAACGAAGTGAGTCCCTCGGAGATGGAGCTTCAACATTACGTAGTACTGCTAGTAGTGGCAGCAGTTCTGTGTGAATCATGAGTTACCTAACGCGGTGAGTCCCTCGGAGATGGAGCACCGACAGTACATAGTACTGCCAGTAGTGGGAGCAGTTGTGTGAGTCATGAGTTACCTAACGAAGTGAGTCCCTCGGAGATGGAGCTTCAACATTACGTAGTACTGCTAGTAGTGGCAGCAGTTCTGTGTGAATCATGAGTTACCTAACGCGGTGAGTCCCTCGGAGATGGAGCACCGACAGTACGTAGTACTGCCAGTAGTGGGAGCAGTTGTGTGAGTCACGAGTTACCTAACGCAGTGAGTCCCTCGGAGATGGAGCACCGACAGTACATAGTACTGCCAGTAGTGGGAGCAGTTGTGTGAGTCATGAGTTACCTAACGAAGTGAGTCCCTCGGAGATGGAGCACCGACAGTACGTAGTACTGCCAGTAGTGGGAGCAGTTGTGTGAGTCATGAGTTACCTAACGCAGTGAGTCCCTCGGAGATGGAGCACCGACAGTACGTAGTACTGCCAGTAGTGGGAGCAGTTGTGTGAGTCATGAGTTACCTAACGCAGTGAGTCCCTCGGAGATGGAGCACCGACAGTACGTAGTACTGCCAGTAGTGGGAGCAGTTGTGTGAGTCATGAGTTACCTAACGCCGTGAGTCCCTCGGAGATGGAGCACCGACAGTACGTAGTACTGCCAGTAGTGGGAGCAGTTGTGTGAGTCATGAGTTACCTAACGCCGTGAGTCCCTCGGAGATGGAGCACCGACAGTACGTAGTACTGCCAGTAGTGGGAGCAGTTGTGTGAGTCATGAGTTACCTAACGCCGTGAGTCCCTCGGAGATGGAGCACCGACAGTACGTAGTACTGCCAGTAGTGGGAGCAGTTGTGTGAGTCATGAGTTACCTAACGCAGTGAGTCCCTCGGAGATGGAGCACCGACAGTACGTAGTACTGCCAGTAGTGGGAGCAGTTGTGTGAGTCATGAGTTACCTAACGCCGTGAGTCCCTCGGAGATGGAGCACCGACAGTACGTAGTACTGCCAGTAGTGGGAGCAGTTGTGTGAGTCATGAGTTACCTAACGCCGTGAGTCCCTCGGAGATGGAGCACCGACAGTACGTAGTACTGCCAGTAGTGGGAGCAGTTGTGTGAGTCATGAGTTACCTAACGCCGTGAGTCCCTCGGAGATGGAGCACCGACAGTACGTAGTACTGCCAGTAGTGGGAGCAGTTGTGTGAGTCATGAGTTACCTAACGCCGTGAGTCCCTCGGAGATGGAGCACCGACAGTACGTAGTACTGCCAGTAGTGGGAGCAGTTGTGTGAGTCATGAGTTACCTAACGCCGTGAGTCCCTCGGAGATGGAGCACCGACAGTACGTAGTACTGCCAGTAGTGGGAGCAGTTGTGTGAGTCATGAGTTACCTAACGCCGTGAGTCCCTCGGAGATGGAGCACCGACAGTACGTAGTACTGCCAGTAGTGGGAGCAGTTGTGTGAGTCATGAGTTACCTAACGCAGTGAGTCCCTCGGAGATGGAGCACCGACAGTACGTAGTACTGCCAGTAGTGGGAGCAGTTGTGTGAGTCATGAGTTACCTAACGCCGTGAGTCCCTCGGAGATGGAGCACCGACAGTACGTAGTACTGCCAGTAGTGGGAGCAGTTGTGTGAGTCATGAGTTACCTAACGCCGTGAGTCCCTCGGAGATGGAGCACCGACAGTACGTAGTACTGCCAGTAGTGGGAGCAGTTGTGTGAGTCATGAGTTACCTAACGCCGTGAGTCCCTCGGAGATGGAGCACCGACAGTACGTAGTACTGCCAGTAGTGGGAGCAGTTGTGTGAGTCATGAGTTACCTAACGCAGTGAGTCCCTCGGAGATGGAGCACCGACAGTACGTAGTACTGCCAGTAGTGGGAGCAGTTCTGTGCGAGTCACGAGTTACCTAACGCAGTGAGTCCCTCGGAGATGGAGCACAATATGTAGAGCGTGGCTTCGGGCTGTAGTGATGCGAGGAACGGCATGTGGTCCTGCGCCAGGCGCTCCAACAGTACGTAGTAGGTCTGTGATAGCTTCGGGTAGTCCTGCCACAGACACAACATCATTACCATTATGCTCAATTGATTAACTACTTCACTTTTGAGCAAAACCGCCCATGATATTTGTACGGTGCAACCGTACATTGCAAAATTACTTTATGTTATGTCAGCATTTTCGCCACAACGCATTCGTAATTCATTATTTACCTATATACTGGGTGTAAGGGACGGCGTACCGAAAACTTTAGCAAGACGTATTTTATAAGTACTTATCACGACGCAAACTTCAATTAATAAAAAAACGCAAGATTAAAATGTAATGTAGATTAACATTATTACGCGGTACGCAATGGATTGCTGCCAATACATCGCACTCGACGAATGAACTCTGCGTTCCGCGCGCATAAAAACAGCTGATCTATTTAAATCACGACCATTTAATTACATTGTTGTATTGTAGAAAAATGTGACATTTTATTATGTTATGATTCACAGTCAGAAAAATGTAAAATTGCAGAAAAGCAATTGTGATTGTTGAAAAGCAGTCCAACGATTTTTAACTCAGAATAATGGTCTAAATCTAATATTTCAGTTTTCGGTACACCGTTCCTTACACCCAGTATAAAAATCAGTTGACTACCGGTCATCAACCGCGTCGCGTGTAACTCACTATCATTACATCATTTTCTATCAGTTTGTACTTAGCGTTAGAACTTAATCAATAATAAACATATATTATTCTCTATTCTATCTCCTCGTATCATTCAATAGCTTCTTATTAATCAAAAGGTGTGTGGTACCGTACCATACAATATTTTTTTTATGTCGGCACAGTCTGTCGTTTTTGCGAAGCTCTAAAGTGAGTAATTGAGTATTGACATACTAAAATAGACGAAATATCTCTCGATACTTGAGAAAGTATCTACTCTTCGACGAGTAACTTTTGAATTTTTTAAACAATATATATAAATTTTAAGTATTAGTTGGATTAAATGGAACAATAAAAGCAGTTTGTCTAGATACCATAACTATTTCAAGCATAATCTAGTTTAAGACAGCGTACCTCGAATATAAAATATTTCTGGTCTTATATTTAGAATAGAAACTGTAAATGTATTTACCCCTAAAGATATTTCTTATCTTATGTGGGGGGCAGTCAGTGCAGACCGGCGACACTTCGACCCAGTGGGATCTTTTGTGTCGACACTCTCCCAATAACGACTGCCATAGATGTTCATGGCAGCCGGGACCGACGGCTTAACGTGCTCTCCGAGGCACGGAGCAGGCGATTATTGTCAATCAATACGCACATAATTTCGAAAAGTCACATAACTTCCGAAAGTCAGAGGTGCGCGACGTGGATTCGAACCCGAGACCCTCTGCATTGCAGTCTGTTGGTCTCCCCACTGAAACTATCGCTGCTTTTACCCCTAAAGATAATAATAATAATAACTTAGCACACGAGGTTGTCGATATGTGGGATGTAGACTCGGCAATCGTTGTACCGATAGTCGTTACAGTAAAAGGTCTAGCCAAGAGCCTTGACCAACATCTTAAGAGGCTCGCGTTAGGTGCTTGGGTCAAGGGTCAGATGCAGAAGGCAGTCCTCATCGATACGGCACGCATAGTAAGGAGGTTCCTCTCTCTGGACCCTTAACCGCCGGCAGCTTGGACCCTGTTCCCGATGCCGGTGGGGTACCATATATTTTATATTTTTAAATGTATATTTTATATACGTATATTTAAAAATGAAAAATATATTGTAAAGATTTAAATAAAGATATTAATAATTTATTTATTTCTCTCTTCACAAAGGTTCACAACAATATACATAAGACACAGTTGATACAAAAAAAAATATTTATAGAATTATGAGCCTTTGTGAGAGACTGGAGTCCATACTAGGGAAACCCTGTGTTACGGACCACCAAGCCCTTACTCACTGTAGGTACGAATATTATATAATGCAAGATTATGTACATTGGCATCATTATATACATCCAGAAGTGCTGCTAAGAGGCATACACTGCCCCATTTCTTCATTACAACCAACGGTAATATTTATACCGCTCTATAATTTTTTTTATTAAATTCATGCGAGGGTGTATTTCAGGTCGGAAGTATTAATTACACCAATGCATAAAAGTACATACATATTACATACATACATAGATTCACGCCTGCTTCCCAGAGAGGTAGGCAGAGACTACGGATTTCCATTTGCTACGATCCTGACAAACTTCTCTGGCTTCCTTCACTTTCATCACATTCCTCATACACGCTCGTCGGTTCAAGGTGCGCTTAACCTGGCCCTTGTCCAGAACGCCTCCGACCTAACCGAGAAATCGAGAGCATAAAGAGAGCATAAAAGTGAAAATACAATAACTAAAATCCTGTAGACATCGACAGATTCTGCTACAACTTTGATTGCTGTTTAAATATATATACACCTTAATTAAAGACCACGCCATTAAACTCAGTCATAATCAACAAATTTAAGAGTACACATTGTGAAGTCTTCTTCTTTTCGTGTGGTTAGTGGCCAACCTGTTGTCAAGAGTTGTTCAAGCCGCCCGTAGGCCTCTGACATGGCTTAACGGCTCAGTCGCAGAATGACCACTTCTCAAAATGAAAACAGGTAGCAAAATGTCCCTTTCTCAAAATGTCCCTTTCGCGAAATGTCCCTGTCGCAAAATGTCCCTTTCGCATCAGTAAAAAAACACTGGTCAAGAGCCAGTAGATCTAGAACACGGAAGGGTACTGTAGTAATGTGTAGGTGTATACACATAAACTAAAATAAGTAACAAAAATTGAACTTTGTGTGATTTATTGTGATATTGTGTCTCAAAATAACAATTTATACAAAAATAAAATCAAAAAATCATGCTAATCCCACATAAAAACATAAAAAATGCAATGTCTTAATTACGTCACAAAAAAACTGTAAAATAGGTTTTTTTCTTTAGAGATTGCAATAGTAATATAATAAAATCAACAAATTATACAAAACTCCAATAAAATCATAAAAAATTTAATGTCTTGATTACGTCACAAAAAAAATTTTATATAGGTTTTTTTCTTTAGGGATTGCAATTATAAGTAGTATAATAAAATCAACAAATTATACAAAACTCTAAAAAAAACATGATTTTATTATATTACTATTGCAATCCCTAAAGAAAAAACCTATTTTACAGTTTTTTTGTGACGTAATTAAGACATTGCATTTTTTATGTTTTTATGTGGGTTTAGCATGATTTTTTGATTTTATTTTTGTATAAATTATTATTTTGAGACACAATGTCACAATAAATCACACAAAGTTAGATTTTTGTTATTTATTTTAGTTTATGTGCATACACCTACCCATTACTACAGTACCCTTCCGTGTTCTAGATCTACTGGCTCTTGACCAGTGTTTTTGTACTGATGCGAAAGGGACATTTTGCGAAAGGAACATTTTGCGAAAGGGACATTTTGCGAAAGGGACATTTCGCGAAAGGGACATTTTGAGAAAGGGACATTTTGCTACCTGTAGTCATTTTGAGAAGTGGTCATTCTGCGACTGAGCCGGCTTAACGACTGCTGTCAATTTGTTAACAACCGGGACCGACTTTTTACGTGCCCTCCGAAGCACGGTGACGCTCATATGAAATACCACTAAGCGGTCACCCATCTATAGACTGACCGCACCCAACATTGCTTAACCTCGCTAATCGTTTACCGATTAGTGAGTGTTACGTTTATAATTAAAGGGCACTTGGTATTAACAGGTTCCCTGTCCGATGAATCACATATGATACATAACAATAGATTCAAGAGGAAAACCTAGGCAAACGTTTCTCGATCAGATCGGAGGCGTTCTGGAAAAAGGCCAGGTTAAGAGCACCTTGAACCGACGGGCGTGTATGAGGAATGTGATGAAAGTGAATGAAGCCAGAGAAGTGTCAGGATCGTAGCAAACGAAAATCCGTAGTCTCTGCCTACCCTTCTGGGAAACAGGCGTGAATCTATGTATGTATGTTTCTATTGCGTCTATCACGGGACAGCGAAAGGGTTAATACTACAAGACTACTCACCAATAAATCGCTCTGTGGTATACTGAGCAGTAGCTTGACGAACATGTTGAGCGCGTTGTCCAGGGCCTCGTCGCGATATAACCTGTAACCATATTCAACATTAGGGGATCGACTCCATCAAGTTTCAAACATATACATAGTTTTAACAAAGTACCTAAAATAATTTCTTATTGTTTAAGCAATTTTTCATTTATAATTTTATTTTATTTTATACATGGAAAACTTACAGCTAATTTAACATAACAGTGATCATTACAGTATCCAGACAGCCAATTACAGGTTTTCACTTTTAGGTGACATTCTAGAGGAAAAGTGTGAACAGTCTCGGTAGTGTTGGCAACACTTCGTTCAACACGCATCGAATGAACGAGGGAACGAGAGCTGTCATCGATGTGGCTGGCGGGGTTGTCTCACCGGAGTATTTAACGGCTGGGCAAACGTGGAGCTTCTTTTGCATCGAGACTTCGAATAGGCAACATAGGGATAGATTATGGCTAAGATTGTTATAGTTATATCCTTGTATTACGTTATTATTAATTTAGAATTAAATAAGTTTATTGTAGCTGTCTTGATTTATTTCTAACAGTAGAGAGAAAGATCAATAAAAATAAAAAACACAAAGACAGAATAAAAAATAACAGAACAATAAAAACCAATAGCAATAATATAACGGTATGTTCTATTCATTTACCGGTACAAAGTTTGTTTGTTATTTAACTGACCAAAGAATTGTTAGTTTATAAATATTTTAATTGTAGGTATACTTAACTACCTATATATGCTTGCAGTACATGTATAAATGTTTTTTGTAGACCCTTACTTTATTAACAATAGAATAACAATGTAATATTAGAAACAGCCTGAAACACAGGTCTCTGACCTAGTTCAGGTAATAAAATGTAAAAACAGACTTTATAAACAAGACTTTTTTGTCCAAATTTTAAATTGTAAAATGTTTTCCTTTAGACTAAATATAGTTTTAATGTGAATTTAATACAATAAGTAGCCTGTAATGTGTTTTGTAAAGACTTTTATTTATTTATTGAATAAGAAATTTATTATTATATTATTATTTATACTCTCTACATTTACTAAAATAGACCCTGACGACAACGGTCGTAACTTTATCAAAATGAATAGAAAGATATGCCGACAAACGAATGTGTCAAGTTTATCAACAGTTCCAAAATATCATACAGTGACTGATTCTAACAAATCACATCAATAAGTTAATAAAACCTATGGAAAAAAAAGTGGAAAAGTGGGAAGTCCCGGCTTCTGAAAGGCTGTAAAGAATGACATGTCAAATCTTCTTCTCCCTAGCCTTTATTATTCCCAAGTCACTTGGGGTCGGCTTTCTAGTCTAACCGGATTTGACTGGATATCAGTTTATACACGGAGTGACTGCCATCTGACCTCCGCAACCCGAAGGCTAAGGATACCCTAAGGCTAGACCAGTGTCAGGATATTAGAGGGCACTGACTGCCCAATAACGACTGCCATAGATGTTCATGTCAGCCGGGACCGACGGCTTAACGTGCTCCCCGAGGCACGGAGCAGGCGATAATTATCAACCAATACGTAAATAATTTAGAAAAGTCATATAACTTCCGAAAGTCAGAGGTGCGCGACGTGGGTTCGAACCCTTCGACCCTCTGCATTGCAGTCTGTTCATCTCCCCACTGAGCTATCGCTGCTGTCCGTTATTGTACAACTGTATGTTATTCCAAATATATACATAAAGAAATAAACTGCACGGATGGCGCGGTGGTTTAACTGGTCTCCTTGCCACTGCCAGTGCGCCGAGTGTTGTGGGTTCGAATCCCGAACGCGACAAAAATCTGTGGATCACACAATTCCACAGATGGTTGTTCCGACTCTAGATGGCCTTTGTGTCCGTTAGGCCTAGGCCACACTACGGTTTTTCCCCGCAAGCGGTCAACCGCTAAACCGCAAAACCGCCCGAAATGCACACAAAATCAGTCGCGAAAAAAAACCGCCGGTGCGGCCGCTTGCATTAGTTCCCTTGACTTACAAAATTACGCGGTTAAAACCCGCGGCGGTTTAGCCGTAGTGCGGCCTAGGCCTTATTAAAATGTTTGTTAAGTCCCCCGCCATAGAGGAAATATTGGCATATCCTAACTAATATTATAAAATCGAAAATGAGTTTGTTTGTTTGTTACCTTTTCACGCCTAAATCACTGAACCGATCATCCTGCAATTTTGCATATACGTTGACAGGTGTACAAAAACGGACATCGGCTACCTTTTATCCCGAAAAAAATTACTGTTCCCGAGGAAAACGACAATAACATTCTTATGATAATAGATGGCGCCACGCGTCTTTCGAATCATGATTGAATTATATTATTACAAGCAGAGTACGACCCGAATAGATTGTCAAATTCTAAATTAACGCGAGCGAAGCCGCGGGCAAAAGTTAGCAAATAATAAAACAGACTTATAAATCAGTCTTTTAAATAATCAACTAACACATTAATTAAACTTCTTTGCTTATTTAATAAAACCGCCGGACAAGGAGAACACTCGTTTTCAACAGATGTCGGTTTAATTGTGTTTAAGGTAACAATTTCGACAATCTTGTCTCGTCTCGAGTCTCGACCCGAAAGTCCCGGGGCTCGAGACAACTAAAATTACGAAAAGTACCGGGTCTTCGAGACACGAGACGTCCCGGGACCCAAACCCTAAGCGGTGCGTTCAAGCACGATAGCCCTCATTCTAATAAAGCAGTCAAGTTTACCTGAACACTCCGAAGTTGGCGTAGTTGCCGCACAGCGCCGCCTTCAGTATGGAGAAGCAGAGCGAGATGCCCTTCAGCTTCAACGCGTACAACTGCTTCTTATTCACGTCCACTGTTAATATTCGACTGCCTGTAACACACATAATAGAATAATATCAACTTTACATTTTTTTTTTGAAGTGAAAATTTCTTTAGCGGCATTGTGCACTTTTTTGTGACAGGTAAAAAATTTCAAACTCGCGTCAGGACACGTGACCTGATCGAAAATTCGTAAGACGGAGGGAGAATTGTCATGTTTGTGTACGATAGCGCAATAAATGAATATTGTATTTTACCACATAAATGATAGTACTTTTATACTGATAATTAAAGCAATTCGTGCAAAATTATTCCCTAACCATTCCAAAATATCAAAAATGCACAACGTTAATATTCAAGTTTTTTTTCGTGTGTTTAGTGGCCATCCTGTTGTCAAGAGTTGTTCAAGCCGCCCGTAGGCCTCTGACATGGCTTAACGACTGCTGTCAATTCGACAACAACCGGGACCGACTTTTTACGTGCCCTCCGAAGCACGGAGACGCTCAGATGAAATACCACTAAGCGGTCACCCATCTATAGACTGACCGCACCCAACGTTGCTTAACCACGCTAATCGTTTACCGAGCAGTGAGTGCAACTGGCTATGAGAGCCTCAAATACCATTAACGCCGTATATTAATGATTCCATTGCTAGGCCCGGGCCTGCAGAGGGTCTCGGGTTCGAACTCAGTCGTTATTGGGAAGTCAGTGCCCTCTAATATCCTGCCACTGGTCGAGCCTTAGGGTATCGTTAGCCTTCGGGTTGCGGAGGTCAGATGGCAGTCGCTCCGTATAAAAACTGATATCCAGTCAAATCCAGTTAGACTAGAAAGCCGACTCCAAGTGACTTGGGAATAATAAAGGCTAGGGAGAAGATTATGCAGAACTCTCAGACATACAGGTTTCTGATGTTTTCCTTCACTGTTAAAAGAACGATAACAAAGCATCGATCAAATACACCATAGATGCACGATCGTCGCTCGAAAAACGGCGCCAACAAAACTGTGCATAAATGAGTCGTATGCGCTATATTATGCACCTGTCCCACTCACTCTTGCGTGCGCCGCCCGTAAGCGAGAGCGAATCGACACCACTACTACGGTGGAGACCGTACCATATACTTAGTACGCTTGCGTATCGCGAGTAACACACTTAGGACGCTTTACATTGACGCGTTTTAACTAAACTATTACAAAATGTTTCTCAGTGGGCGTTCAATGGTTATTCCGGTTTATTTGCTGGATTGCATAATAAATGCAGACACTTATAAGTAAGTAGTACTGGTCAGTGCCACATGTTGACGCGGATTTTGTATGAGAATGTGCATCTATGGTATATTTGATCGAAGTAACAAACTAGTTAATACGCACATAACTTCGAAAAGTCAGAGTCAGAGAGAGCTTCGAAAGTCACTTTTTGTTTAAAGCAAATATAAAATATACATTTACCATAACAATGACTGTGTTTACAATTACTCCGTGTAAAAACTTAAAATAATTAATATTTTCGACTACAAAATTACGTAAATTTGCACGACAAATGCAAAAACGTAAGCTCGTGTTACGGGATTTTTAGATTATAACAGTAGAAATATATCCTGTTTTACATCTAAATAGTTATATTACAATTTGTCCGTCCCAAATATTCAAGTTATTGGTTGACAATAAAGATACATATTTATCAAAAAAGCACTTCAAATCCTCCATAAAATTTTACTATGGCGGCCGCGCGCCGTTTTGAATATGCGTCGCACGAACTCTGCCATTATCTGTCTTACGCTCGGCGCAGTTTTAATACACACATAATTTCAATGTCTTAGAATCGAATTCAAAACAGACATACTTCTTTGAGTTTGAGTACTACACTCATATTCTGATCCAAAAAATATATAATAATACGTTACCATAAGCGCATATGATGTTGGACAGTTCCCTGAACAGCAGTATGCCGTTCGGCGAGGACACGTCGAAGTGCAGCCGCTGGTTCCTGTTCTGCGCCAGCTCGGCCGTCAGCTTGAGCACGGGCGTCGTCAGCGCCGGCTCCGAGAACCACACCTCGATGCCGCGGAGCAACACCTTCATGTAGACTGGATAACTGCAAATACAAAATAAAGCATACAGCGATTATTTCTCCCACGTACGTGCAAGCTTTGGAATGAACTGCCTGCTTTTAAAAACATCTAAATTAAAAAGATTTATAAAAAAAAAACTGACTGCTTCGGTGTTTCCCGAGCGCTATTAGGATTAGGATATTGTATCACATACACTTGTGTGCCATTTAGCCCAAACTAAGCAGAGCTTGTACTATGGGTACTAGACAATGGATAAACATACATAATATATAATAATTTTTTTTTTGGAACATATTATACATAGAAACACCCAGACCAAGACAAACATCCATGCACACAAATGTTTGACTTGTGCGGGAATCCAACCCTCGACCTCAGGTGTGGCAGTCGGTCATACTAAGCACGAGTCCATCGAGGCATTATTTATTTATTCATAATCATCGGCAATCAGGCATCGCCATCCTTCTTCAAACGAGGTTTAAAGAGAGTTCTTCTTTCACGGTAGGCAGCGGCTTTGCTTTGTCCTGACATTGCTGAAGTCCTTGAGCAGCGGTTACCACTTTCCATCGGGTGGGCCACTTGCTCGTCTGCCACAAATGGCAATTAAAAAAACAACAAAAAAAAAGGTAATATTACATGACCTTCAGACCTATTTCATCACAGCATCCAGTTTTAATGAAATATAATTTATGTATTTAGTGTGGGATCATGACAACTCATTTGAGTTGAGCTTGATCCACACAAGGAGCTAAAACTTGTATGACCCATAAAGCGTTGTTCTGAAGTCTGGATGTTCTATATGTCCATTATTTGTAAAGTGTCCCATGATACATAGTCCGGGAATTGCTTTATAAACATAAACATAAACATATGTTTATTTCTCTTACCACAATATCATCCTAATCCTAACTAATAATAATATTATAAATGCGAAAATGTGTTTGTTTGTTTGTTACGCTTTCACGCCCTAACTACTCAACGGATCAACATGAAATTTTGCATACACGTTGTCAGGGGTACAGAATAGGACATAGCGTACCTTTCATCCAGAAAAAATAACTGTTGCAAACCTAACCTACATTTACGCGAGCGGAGCCGCGGGTAAAAACTAGTTGCTTTATAAACATATCTTTATTTCTCTCACCACAATATCATGTTACATAATTGCTTATAATTATTACATAGCATTCGCTTATTGTAGGAGACTGGTGCCTAAACTAGGCATTAGCCTGTATTTCAGGCCACCAGGCCTCCACCCCGGATTTATTTAATTTGCATATAAACAGTTCAGCGTAGTCTGAACTATGAAAGAAAGAAGAAAGAAACAAATTTGTTTATTTCGTACAGAGCACACACAATTAATTAAAACCAAATAAACAAACATATTATACATATTAAAAAACAAAATGTGGATGCCCTCGCCGAAAAGGGTCACCACCTCAGCATTAGCTGGGCACCCAAGTTGAGTGCACCAGCGCTGGTTTTCAGTTGGTCACCCGATACCGTGGTGCACGGACGGAGGCAAATGCTTAACATTACAACAAGAATACAATAAATGTGGTTCTGCTACATACATACACAAGGACAGCGTATAGGGCATATTAAACTATGTTTATAAATGATCTATGAGCCAGGTATGATGTTTACTCTATTACAAGTGGTGTCTTTGATAAGAAAACTAGATGATCCCGCGGTTTCATCTGCGTTTATCGTTACTGCGCCGCCCCCGTGGGTCGTAGCGTGATGTTATATAGCCTATAGCCTTCCTCGATAAATAAGCTATCCAACACTAAAATAATTTTTCAAATCGAACCAGTAGTTCCTGAGATTAGCGCGTCCAAACAAACAAACATGGAGACAGACGGGCGTCAATGATATAATGCTGTACTCACATCCAATCAAAAAGCATCATGTACATAGTCTTGGTGTTGAACGCGAAGGCCAGCCCCCGCAGGTCCCTGGCGAGTCCTATGAGAGTCTTCTTAGCGTCCTCTGAGCCGAACATCGGGGACTCTGGTCCGCTTAACAATCCTATTATGCTTTCGAAAGCAGCTGAAACAAATAAAATTAAAATTTGATATAAGAACTGGTCTCCAGTTCGACCCCAAAGCACACATTACTGACTTTTCGAAGTTATGTGGATGGCATAGTAGTTGGTATAACCGACTGCCACGCCTGAGGTCGCGGGTTCGATTCCCGCACAAGTCAAATATTTGTGTGCATGAACATGGATATTAGTCTTGGTCTGGGTGTTTTTATGTATAATATGTATGTATTTACAAAAAAAAGAAAGTATATATGTATGTTTCTCCATTGTCTAGTACTCATAGTACAAGCTCTGCTTAGTTTGGGCTAGATGGTGTTGTGTGTGTATGGTAGAATATTATTATTATTAATTATCGCTCGCTTTGACGGTGAAGGATATCGTGAAAAAACCTGCATGTCTGAGAGTTCTCGAAGATATGTGAAGACTGCCAACCCGCACTAGGCCTAACCCTTCTCACACTGAGAAGAGGCTCGTGCCCAGCAGTGGGACAGTTTAATACAGGGCTGATATTATTTACTTTACCAATATGCGAGCGATGTAGGGGGTAATAATTAGTGTTATAGATAACAGTTATGGTAAGAAAAGAGGTTCCTTACTATGTCCAAATTAATGACACTCTATTTTGTAGAGTAGTAGAGCCTCGCTGATTTCAGCATGAATGTGCCGGCTCGACCGGGGAAGGACTACCCTCTCACAGAATATCGACGTGAAAAACCAGTATTCCTACTGTTGTGTTTCGTTCGGTGAGTGAGAGTACCGGAGACTCATTCACCCCCTTACCCCCTTTCCACTCCTTCTCTTTCCCACTTCCTTTCCTAAAGGGTCGGCAACGCGCAAGTGGTGCCTCTGGTGTCGCAGGCGTCCATAGGCTACGGTGACCACTTACCATCAGGTGGGCCGTATGCAAGTTTGCCACCTTAGTTGTATAAAAAAAATAACCACATACAGCACAGTTTTTTAATTTGCCCACTGTTTCTAACTGACCTAAATGCTGGCCTTATATCGCATTTTTTGTCCATATGGCCTACACTTTGCTTAATATGTGTAACAAACTGCAATGCAGAGGGTCTCGGGTTCGAACCCACGTCGCGCACCTCTAACTTTCGGAAGTTATATGACTTTGCGAAATTATGTGCGTATTGATTGACAATTATCGCCTGCTCCGTGCCTCGGAGAGCACGTTAAGCCGTCGGTCCCGGCTGCCATGAACATCTATGGTAGTCGTTATTGGGAAGTCAGTGCCCTCTAATATCCTGACACTGGTCTAACCTTAGGGTATCGTTAGCCTTCGGGATGCGGAGGTCAGGTGGCAGCCACTCCATGTAAAAACTGATATCCAGTCAAATCCGGTTAGACTAGAAAAGCCGACCCCAAGTGTCTTGGGAATAATAAAGGCTCGGGAGAAGAACGAGTCGTTCTAACTATTGTAACACTTCGCCAACGCCAAAACCCTTTCATTCAGATAAAATATTAAAAACATAGAGTGGCCCCTATTTTATTTTGACTAGTACACGCTGCCCACACTACGCCCACGTTGCCCACACTATACCCACGTTGCCCACACTAACCAGTAAGCGGCATCATGAACTGTAAGAACCGGTCCTCGTCTTCCCCGAGGTCCACCATCAGTAAGCGACCGAGCGCTGTATACAGCATGCTGCGACATCGCATCTCTGCTGTCCCCACGCCCGCTATACCCAGGAACGGGAAGTGTTCAGCCTGGTTAAGACAAAACAGTATATTAATTGAATTACTAATCTAAGGGTAAAAACTTTTCCCAACAAACAAAGGGAATTAAATGCTCAGTTTGTTAGGGTGCTTCGGCTTGCCGTGGACATTAATTATAGTAATAAATGCATTGCTTTTTTAATATCTTATACCCAAAACAAACCAAATATGATAATAAAGCTGCAGCAAATTGTTAAAATATGCCTTTTCTTGATATACATACTATTGCAATATTGTCACTTATAATTGACTGAAAATGAGCATTTCATTGATTGAATAATATCTATATTTATTATAAAAACGATACCTTATTTATGTAATAAAGAAGAACATGTTAAGAAAAACAAGTATCTTATTAAAAATGCACGTTTATTTATATGGTAACCCAAAATGGAGCGCAAACGAAGAAAAATGGCGGTGTCTATGATTGTTATCAGTTTAAATATTTATTTATGCGTCCTTTTTACCGAAATATTTCCTGCAACGAAGCATTGTTTAATATTTTTTAATTAATTAATTATAATTATTTGTAAATAGATTTTTTACTGAGCAATTTGTCCACGCAAAGCCGAAATTAGCTATTCCTTTTGCAAATTTTCATTTGGCACAAAAACATTTGTCAAAGCAACTTACAGCAATTTTTCAGTTAGCAAATTCTTTTTGGCATGTAATTGATTAACCAATGATTACTTGATCACGTGTAAAGTTATATTGTAAGTATGTATTTCCTTTTTGAACTGTATCTGTGGCAAATAAACGGTTTTTCTTTCTTTCTTTCTTTCTTCTTTCTTTCTTTCATTTTATCATATTTAACATACTCTTCCCAAAAAATAATTCACATGGGCCTTTTGGCCTCACCACCCTGCGTTCGGACCACAGCATAGCTCGACGGAGCTCCTATGTGGGTGGTTATAAAAAGATAAAACCACGGAGGCTTAGCTTTCTAACCTTTCCGAGTCGGCTTGCTCTGAATAATATTTGTCAAAATAAAACGTTTGCTAAACAAAGTAAAAATATGCCAAATGATGATTGGACCAAGTAAATAAAATGCAAAATGAAAATTTGCTAAATATTAATTTGGTAAATGAAACTACCCCCTAGTTTCATAAGGTTTGATGGGAAATAAAATTTGACCAAAAATATTTTACCCAAAGGGCAGTGCACCATATTAATTATACAAGGTCAATCGTCATCATGGGTCACAAACCGCGAAAAAAAGATCAGCTGTTCCATACATTTTGGCGAGGTCAAAGTCCAAGTTTGTATGGACTTTTTTTCGCGATTTTGGCAATGTCTCAAAACAAAAGTTGTTTCTAATAACAAGTACAATCACCCCCTGACAGGTTTTCACTTTACTAAGAATAACCTTGTAAAAAAACTTGAGAGGTGTCAAGGGACACCCGGATGGAACGAAGTTCCTTTCGATTAATTAGTGAAGGAATTGTAATAAAATATTCGAATATTAACGTGTTTCCATTTTATGCTTGCCTGGTACTTGAAGCAGCCAACTATAGCAAAAAGTGTCGTTACAACTTTTGGTCTTAATTTTTTCCGTTTTTTCGCAACGCGCGATAGGGAACTTCGTTCCAATCACACTGTCTCGTTTTAGACTGCGTTGATGATCCAACGCTTCTCATAGCATAAATTTGTACTTATACTCAGGTCTCCGGTTTGATTTACGGATGAGGCAGTGTTATTGAAATTTTCGGTTAGAATATTCTCAAGAAGCAAGCAGTGATATTTAAAATGGATAATTATGTTTTATTTTGTCTTCCGCATTGCTTCTAAGGATAGTGGCATTCTTCTTTCAACTTCTGATATATAGATAGATATAGATAGTCTCTTACACTCAAGAAATACACAATGATGACTTACTGTATGATGGGTTAACATGAACTGCACCTCTTCCAACTTGACAAGCTTGCGCACGCACGAGTAGCCGCCGCTTAGATCGCTCAGTAGACCCAACGTCTTCGCTATTATCTGCTCCGAACCACCCCAGTATTTCAAATTTGTTATACTGGAAACGATACAAAATATAATTATAATCACGGATGGACGGTTAGCATAACTTCGTCTCGCACCAAAAGGTTCAGCAATTCCTTCTTATGCCGTACCATACAACTTTGGAATGGCCTTCCGGCACATGTGTTGTTCCCTCCCTTCTATGACATTGGGTCCTTCAACCGTAGTGTGAAGAAGCATCTGGTCAGACCAGCTTGACACTGACGACGGCTAGAAGACATCTACCTTCTCCTCGTCGTCACTGTCTCTGGACTGCAATTGGGCTATCCATCAGGTCTGTTACAATCACTTTGCAGTGTCACAATAAAAATAAAAAAAGACAAAGCTTTGCATCCATTTTTAAAAGCATAGTTAAAGTATATATGTATATATAATTTTATAGGTTTATTAAGAAGACGTACAGAAAGGTGAAATTCATAAAAAGAGAAATAATTGTTATTTCAAGAAATTTCGTCTCCATTTTGTCGAATTTCTAATTAGAAATTTGACTTCACTGTGCATGAACTGGGTCTAGAAAAAATTCATATGTCGTGAAAGAGTCGGTTTACTTATTTACAGTTGATTCTTGACCGATATTATATGTAAAACATAAATACATACATAGATTTACGCTTGTTTCTCAGAGGGATAGGCAGAGACTACGGATTTCCATTTGCTACGAGCCTGACACACTTCTCTGGCTTCATTCACTTTCATCACATTCCTCATACACGCCCGTCGGTTCAAGGAGCTCTTAACCTGGCCTTTGTCCAGAACGCCTCCGATCTGATCGAGAAACGTTCGCCTAGGTTTTCCTCTTGCGACGGTTCTATTCACACTAGCCTTATATATGAAAAATATGTTAAAATTTAACTGTTGATAGCTAAGATGACTTATTTCTTCATAAAGGCACAGGGCCTAGGACACCAACACCACCTATGGCACAAAGTGTGGAGAATCGCAGTCTCTTAAAGCCTACAATCGTTGTTACATAATATATCGCCCTCGATGGCTTGTTATTAGTGTAATCGACTGCCACGTCTGAGGTCGCGGGTTCGATTCCCGCACAAGTCAAATATTTGTGTGCATGAACATGGATGTTTGTCTTGGTCTGGGTGTTTCTATGTATAATATGTATGTATTTACAAAAACAAAGTATATAGGTATGTATGTTTATCCATTGTCTAGTACCCATAGTACAGGCTCTGCTTAGTCTGGGCTAGATGGTGTTGTGTGTATGTGATAATAATAATAATCTTTATTGTTCAGAAAAAGTAATATACATTATTAAAACAGATAAATAACTGGTCTCCACACTAGGATTCCCTGTGTCGTGGAGGCCAGTCTCTTTCATTGTGGTTCAAAAGATAATATAACATAAATGTACAATAAAGAAAAAGTTAAACAAAAACAAAAAAAATATTTGATGAATACATGGCGTCTTACAGTAAGTGCGTACGCAAGTATGAGTAGTTAGTAGTGTGATGTTGGTGTGTGTGAGTGTGTGTGAGGGTGGGTATGTGTGTGTGTGTGTGTGTTTTTGCATACATATGTGTGTATGTGTGTTTGTGTGTGTGTTTGCATACATATGTGTGTGCGGTGGTCATGTCTACATAACGAAAAATATCATGATAGTATGTAATAAGTGGTTTAAAAGGAATGTAATAGTTTCTCTGTGTAGTCGTAATCCAAAGCTTTTAGAAAAATTTTGATGTGAAATTTGCATTTGAATCTCGTCAAAGGTAATAAATTAATTCTGTTGTTAATTTACTATAAATAAATGGCCCCAAATAGTGAAAGCACCTTTTACCAAAATTAGTGATTATTGATAGAATATTATTATATTACTTACATTTTCCTCATGAGTACGCTGAGCAGCTGGCTCTCGTCGGCCAGGCCGAGCACGTCACTGAGACGTCGGTACACTTTGCTGTTCTTCTGCACCTGCTCTCCCACGTAGATCTTGCGGAATTGCTCGAAGAACGACATCATTGCCAGCTCCAATTTTTCACAACCACCCTGCACAATGTACCATAATCAATCATCAATACTTTTTCTTCGTTTATACCCTTAGTTCTCAAAGTGGTCCAGGTGGACCCCCAGGGGTCCACGAGAGACTCGACGGGGATCTACGTTGGCATGACAACCAAATCACAATTCGTAAGCGAGGGTCCGCGAAAATTTTTTTGCTCTCGATTTTTTTATTTTTTATTTATAAGGTTCACCAACAATTGATTACACTGTTACAAGATGTGATACATTCATAAAACTCATTACTAGCGTAACAATCTCTTACAGGTAAATACAGCATGCATCATTTTTATATCTTAAGTTTACAATTACCAGTTCAAAGACAAATCAAACAATACAAGAAAAAATATGTAGACAGAATTAAAAATAAATAAATACACAAACAATATTCGATAGTGAAGAACTAAAATGTTGGCTTGACTTCACCTATCAATGTACGCAGATAATATTTTAACTGTTACTTGTAAAAACTTGCATATTCCAATATTCCATTCAGTACCAGTGGTTTCGAAAGTTCAGCCCATAGATTTTGGTTCAAAATTTTTTGATTCTTCACCAATATAAATACGAACGCCAAGGAATATGGTAGAAATGTAGCTGCAGGGGTCCACCGGCACCAGCTCAATTTTGAAAGTGATGAATAGTAATTTAATACAAATATAAAATATATATTTACCATAACAATGAATGTGTTTACAATTACTCCGTATAAAAATCTTAAAACAATTAATATTTTCGCCTACAAAATTACGTAAATTTGTACGAAAAATGCAAAAACGTAAGCTCGTGTTACGTGATTTTTAGATTAAAACAGTAAAAATCTATCCTATTTTACAGCTAAACGAAACATAAATAGTTATATTACAATTTGTCCGTCCCAAATATTTAAGTTGTTGGTTGACAATACAGATACACATTTATCAAAAAAGCACTTCAAATCCTCCATACAATTTTACTATGGCGGCCGCGCGCCGATTTGTATATGCGCCGCACGAGCTCTGTCATTATCTGTCTTACGCTCGGCGCAGTCTTAAGTTGTTAGAACACAATGTCAACATAAAGGTACAAACTAAAGTTAGATTCATATAAATATGTTTTGAATCTGGAGCATTACTATGAGACAAAGTCTGGGAACCTCTGGTTTATACCTTAAAGTATACATAACACTGACTATTGAACGGATTACATCTGAGCGTGACCTGACAGTTTCTATTTTGTTATACTTTATAATATATTCTACCACATACACACAACACCATCTAGCCCAAACTAAGCAGAGCTTGTACTATGAGTACTAGACAATGGATAAACATACATATATACTTTTTTTTTTTGTAAATACATACATATTATACATAGAAACATGGATGTTTGTCTTGGTCTGGGTGACCAAGACAAACATCCATGTTCATGCACACAAATGTTTGACTTGTGCGGGAATCGAACCCGCGACCTCAGGCGTGGCAGTCGGTTACACTAACCACTACGCCACCGAGGCCGACATTAACATATTTTATTATTACATATTATTAAAGGATCTCCTTAATTAAGCTACAATAAGTGTAACACATCTATTACTGTCAGATACAAAGTAGGCAGTCTAAGAACGCTTTTTGTGAATAAAATTGCTAAATGTGTACCACAAAACAGATTGTGGATCACAATAATTGTCCCGCATAGGATTCGAACTTATAAACGACTAGTTTTCACCCGCGGCTTCGCTCGCGTAAACGTAGGTTAGGTTAGGTTAGGGGGGCCTGCCATCCGCCGGTGCCGTCCCCTAGCCGGCGGATAGTGCATCAAGCATTTTTCCTGGGTACCAAAAAAAAAAAACCTGCCACCCACAAATTAAGAACCCCGAGGGAGCGCGCGCGGTGTTCCCGCGCGCCTTCCAATGTCGAAAGGGGAGAGCGGTGAGGCTCTCCCCTGGGGACGAGAGGTGGTCGGGTCCGTTTGACCCGGCCCGCACCCACACGGGGAGGCCTGCTATGGATGACTCAATTCTTTTAAGAGCTCCCAACAGGTCCCTCCATGGGGTGAGAGAGGGAACACCCCAGGTTTTTAGTGGGTATACCAGAATGGGGAGTCCCACACGCCTCGCCGGTGCCGTCCCCTAGCCGGCGGATAGTGCATAAAGCATTTTTACTGGGTACGAAAAAAAAAAAATTTTTGTAACATTTATTTTTTCTGGATGAAAGGTACCCTATGTCCTATTCTGTACCCCTGACAACGTGTATGCAAAATTTCATGTTGATCGGTTGAGTAGTTAAGGCGTGAAAGCGTAACAAACAAACAAACATATTTTCGCATTTATAATATTAGTTAGGATGTGGCGGCAGCGGGAAGCGACTGCTTGCTTAATGCTATCTATGCAATCGAAAACTTTACTACTGTACATCAAGAAAAACATAATATTTCTGTATATTCTGCTTCTTAAGATAATTTCTAAATAAAAGTATATATGTATGTTTATCTATTGTCTAGTACCCATAGTACAAGCCCTGCTTAGTTTGGGCTAGATGGTGTTGTGTGTATGTGATGAAATCTTCTTCTCCCTAGCCGTTATTATTCCCAAGTCACTTGAAGTCGGCTTTCTAGTCTAACCGGATTTGACTGGATATTAGTTTATACACGGAGCGACTGCCATCTGACCTCCGCAACCCGAAGGCTAACGATACCCTAAGCCTAGACCAGTGTCAGGATATTAGAGGGCACTGACTTCCCAATAACGACTGCCATAGATATTCATGGCAGCCGGGACCGACGGACGACCACGGGGCAGGCGATAATTGTCAATCAATACGCACATAATTTCAAAAAGTCATATAACTTCCGAAAGTCAGAGGTGCGCGACGTGGGTTCGAACCCGAGACCCTCTGCATTGCAGTCTGTTGGTCTCCCCACTGAGCTATCGCTGTTCTGTGTATGTGATGGAATATTATAATTATATTATTATTTCTGACACACTATGTCAAAGACTAATTAATTGTTAACTTGTCCAACTAAGCAAGAATTCTTGTGTTAGGAGTGGATACATAGTGCAATGACTGGGGTTCGAACCCACGACGTCCATTGCCTTATCCATTACGCTAGTGCCAGATCATACTCTTATCCATTGGAGTACTGCCACATAATACAAAGTAATTTTTATTTTTTATACAACAAAGGTGGCAAACAAACTTACGGCCCACCTGATGGTAAGTGGTCACCGTAGCCTATGGACGCCTGCGACACCAGAGGCATCACTAGCGCGTTGCCGACCCTTTAGGAAAGGAAGTGGGAAGGAGAAGGAGCGGGATGGGGGAAAGGGGTGGTGGTACTTACATTAGCCAGCCTGGAGTCTGTCAGATCCATGAGCTGCAGCACTCGGCATACGAGCTCGCCGTCCATGGCATCGTTCTCATCGCACGTGTTGACGGACGCGCGCCCGCCTATCGCTGCTCCGATTATATATACCAGCCACGTCAGCTGACCTGGAAATGATATGGAGGTAATACGGTGACTAAAATAAAACTGTCTCAACCTTCGATCAAATATACCATAGATGCACATTCTCATACAAAAACCGCGTCAATAAGTGGCACTGACCAGTACTACTTACTTATAAGTGTCTGCATTTATTATGCAATCCAGCAAATAAACCGGAATAACCATTGAACGCCCACTGAGAAACATTTTGTAATAGTTTAGTTAAAACGAGTCAATGTAAAGCGTCCTAAGTGTGTTACTCGCGCTACGCAAGCGTATTAAGTATATGGTACGGTCTCCACCGTAGTAGTGGTGTCGATTCGCTCTCGCTTACGGGCAGCGCACGCAAGAGTGAGTGGGACAGGTGCATAAGATAGTGCATACGACTGATTTATGCACAGTTTTGTTGGCGCCGTTTTTCGAGCGATGATCGTTTATCTATGGTATATTTGGTCGATGGTCTCAACTAACAGATTTGGGTTATTGTCACCACGTATACCAAGGTTAGAAGATGCATGGGTGATAACGATGATACGGTAAACATATAACAACAATTTATAAAATACTAGCTTTTGCCCGCGGCTTCGCTTGCGTTAATTTAAAATTTGACAATCAATTCGGGTTGTACTCTGCTTGTAATAATATAATTCAATCATGATTCGAAAGACACGTGGCGCCATCTATTATCATAAGAACGTTATTGTTCTTTTCCTCGGGAACAGTAATTTTTTTCGGGATGAAAGGTAGCCTATGTCCGTTTCTGTACACCTGACAACGTATATGCAAAATTTCAGGATGATCAGTTCAGTGGTTTAGGCGTGAAAAGGTAACAAACAAACAAACAAACTCATTTTCGCTTTTATAATATTAGTTAATAAATTAAAGTTAATTAATTAATATAGACCGATCTATCCAAATAATAATACAAAACTGACAGCTCGTACCGCTGACGATAACAATGAATGTGTTTACAATAACTCCGTATAAAAAACTTAAAATAATTAATATTTTCGCCTAAAAAATTACGTAATTTGCACGAAAAATGCAAAAACGTAAGCTCGTGTTACGTGATTTTTAGATTATAACAGTAGAAATCTATCCTAGTTTACAGCTTAAACGAAACATAAATAGTTATAGCACAATTTGTCCGTCCCAAATATTTAAGTTATTGGTTGACAATAAAGATACATATTTATCAAAAAAAAAGCACTTCAAATCCTCCATCAATTTTACTATGGCGGCCGCGCGCTGATTTGAATATGCGCCGCACGAGCTCTGTTATTAACTGTCTTACGCTCGGCGCAGTCTTAAAGAAATGTAAGTCGGGGTGACGCCTATCATCGTGCCGGGGCGTCGCGCAGGCAGTCGTCGCCGGCAAACGATAAGCCTACATGAGGTACTCCTGCGTGGGTCGCTGAAGTAGTTTTAGTTCCAACGACCCACGCACTATTCAAGACAGGAATAAGTTCACCATAGTAAGTTTAATTGATGGGACCCGGATTGTGTTGTGTTATGCTGGTTTGTGATGCGTTGCGTTGCGTTGCATTGCATTGCGTTGCATTGCATTGCATTGCATTGCATTGCATTGCATTGCGTTGCATTGCGTTGCGTTGTGTGTACGTACCCTGCAGCACGCGCGTCTGCTGCGGCTGCGTCTCGACGCTGTAGGCGGCGGCGGCGCGGTCGAAGTGCGCCACTAGTAGGGCGCAAGTCTTGCCGTACTCGCAGCGCCCGATCACCGACAGCTGTTCTAATTGCTGCTGCACTGTGCCCACGTCATCTAGAGGATCTTCCAGACCATCCCTGCGAGAGTATGTGACTCAATCAATCATAGTTCATGTGACATGACGAACCAACACAAGTTCATGTCAGCTTGTAGGCTAATAAAAAGAGCCGTAGTAACTTAAAAGGAAAAAAATGAAACTCCCTAATAGCTTTATATAATACATGAATAAATCTCGTTGCCACAGAGACACTAAGTACTTACCCGACCACACACTGCACCGAGTCCAGCCTGGAGCCTATATACGCGGCGGTGACGCCGGGCGCGTACGTCTCCAGGAGGTGCGGCTCGCTCGCCTTCACGTACAGGACTGACACCACCATGCGTTGCCACAGAGACAGTAAGTACTTACCCGACCACACACTGCACCGAGTCCAGCCTGGAGCCTATATACGCGGCGGTGACGCCGGGCGCGTACGTCTCCAGGAGGTGCGGCTCGCTCGCCTTCACGTACGGGACTGACACCACCATGCGTTGCCACAGAGACACTAAGTACTTACCCGACCACACACTGCACCGAGTCCAGCCTGGAGCCTATATACGCGGCGGTGACGCCGGGCGCGTACGTCTCCAGGAGGTGCGGCTCGCTCGCCTTCACGTACGGGACTGACACCACCATGCGTTGCCACAGAGACACTAAGTACTTACCCGACCACACACTGCACCGAGTCCAGCCTGGAGCCTATATACGCGGCGGTGACGCCGGGCGCGTACGTCTCCAGGAGGTGCGGCTCGCTCGCCTTCACGTACGGGACTGACACCACCATGCGTTGCCACAGAGACACTAAGTACTTACCCGACCACACACTGCATCGAGTCCAGCCTGGAGCCTATATACGCGGCGGTGACGCCGGGCGCGTACGTCTCCAGGAGGTGCGGCTCGCTCGCCTTCACGTACGGGACTGACACCACCATGCGTTGCCACAGAGACACTAAGTACTTACCCGACCACACACTGCACCGAGTCCAGCCTGGAGCCTATATACGCGGCGGTGACGCCGGGCGCGTACGTCTCCAGGAGGTGCGGCTCGCTCGCCTTCACGTACGGGACTGACACCACCATGCGTTGCCACAGAGACAGTAGGTAGTGCACTGAGTTGGGGGCGAATTGCCACATCTGAAAACAATATATTATATAAAATAAGCAACCGTATGTGGGAGACCTAAGGACTGCCACGCAAAGAACTTGTGTTCGATCCCAAGGCGCGCATCTCTGACTATGTGCGTATTTAAGCAAACAGTTAATTATTATTCAATTTAAACTTCTACTTTCTTCTTTTCGTGTGGTAAATGGCCAACCTGTTGTCAAGAGTTGTTCAAGCCGCCCGTAGGCCTCTGACATGGCTTAACGACTGCTGTAAATTTGTCAACAACCGGGACCGACTTTTTACGTGCCCTCCGAAGCACGGAGACGCTCAGATGAAATACCACTAAGCGGTCACCCATCTATAGACTGACCGCACCCAACGTTGCTTAGACTTGCTAATCGTTTACCGATCAGTGAGAGCAACTGGCATACTATATACGGATTTTATCGCGTTGTTTATTTGACACTTTATTACATAATTTAGAAACTGTTACACTAGAAAAGAAAGAAAGAAAGAAAAATGTTTTATTTGCATCTCCATATATACATAATTTTAAAAACAATATTAAATAATACAATTAACCCGAAAACGGTACATGGAGATCAAATTAGGCAACTGCGTCAGCTATTGTTGCAGTATAGACTGCAACGCTGGTATACTCGCAGGCGTACTAACAATAATTTATTAATATAGATCAATGCATAAAAAAGTAAAACATATAAAACATGAGATAAAAATAATAAATATAAACTTAAACAATATATTTATTTATACTATATTTATTCATACATAAAAGTGTATATAAATATATACATGTATATATAGTAGTCTATAAAAAATTAGTGTAATATAACCATATGATATACTACAAAACACTGCATGTGAAAATTACACAACAAAACACAAAACAGAAAAAAAAAAGAGAAAAGCAAAGGAACATTGTCTTACAGATTGTGTTTCCGAACGCCACTTATAGTTGAGTGTAGTTGTTACGTCTGTCATGAATGTCAAAAAAAGCGTCTCACAGAGCTGGAGCTGGATGCGTAAAAAACATTGCCGCTGCGTAAGTGCGTACGCGCAAATTAACAAAGTATGCATTACACAATTATTATTATATAATATATACGTCATATTGTTGTTCTTAGCTGTTATAAAGGTATGTAAAATTATTATTACAATGATTTTTGTTTGTTTATTAAAAACATCTTAAACTTATTACGGAATGTATGCAATGTATTCAGATTTCGCATAGGCGGTGGAAGGTCATTCCAGCAATGGGTTGCGGCGTATTTGAAACTACCCCTGAAAGCCGTGGTTCTGTGACTCGCTGTGACCAAGAGATGAGATGCTGCACGCGTATTGTACTGATTAATATTACTACTATTACTATTAAACTTTACAATTTTTTTAAGCTAGTTAAATTATTGAAACTATTAAAACTATTTATGTTTATACTTTCCCCGACGACGTTTCGGTTGCTTTTCAGCAGCCATGACGACAGGGAGACTAAGATGGTAGTTGTCTCAATGTTCCAGTGGAGTTATTTCAAAGTACCCGAACATAATTTAATCATGGGTGTTTCTATTTACGCAGAATGAGCTCAAAGTATCATGAAATCTAGCTGTGGTTTGCTTCTTCTTGGGTTTGACTATTTGAATTACTGGATCCCAAGCTGGTGGTACATTCCAACCATCTTATCTATTAAAATTAGGATGTTTTTTGATTTCTATAGCCTCACGAAGCATCCTTAATTTCAATGTATAAACATTCACGAAAACATAAGACAATATTATATTTTTGTATACTTTTTATCCCAAAGTTTAAATGGGAACGGGTAATAAAAAATATCAGACTAATTAATGCAAAGCATGGCTGGATTTAGCTAATTAATATTTGATATCATGTTATGTACAGTCACCTGTAATAGTGCATGGATACCTTAAGGTCCATAATCCTGTGAACACTCGAATTAGAATGAATATGAATTAACTAGAGAGCGTTGTTCTATAAATATTGCAACGCGTACTCATTTTATCAAATAGGTGAAATTTATATTAAGTTTATAATCTCAACCGAAAATGCACTCTAACACAGGGACAGAATAATGTTTTTTTTTTATACTACTAAGGTGGCAAACAAGCATACGGCCCACCTGATAATAAGTGGTCACCGTAGCCTATGGACGCCTGCGACACCAGAGGCATCACCTGCGCGTTGCTGACCCTTTAGGAAAGGAAGTGGGAAGGAGAACGAGCGGGAAGAGGGATAGGGAGTGCTTGTGCCTCCGGCACTCACTCACCAAGCGAAACACAACAATAGGAATACTGGTATTTCACGACGATATTCTGTGAGAGGGTAGTCCTTCCCCGGTCAAGGCGACCCATTCATGCTGAAATCAGCGAGGCTCTACTACTCTACGCACAAACAGAATAGCGAGTCATCGAAAGTATCTATAAACTACCGCGTGTCACGTTATTGTTGGTCTAACCGGCTTTAGAGGCGTGGTTGACCCAGGAATGAACTAAGTGGAGACAATTCAAATATTATGCAACACGATTAAAAGGTTTATATTTTAGATATAAACTTGTACAAAAAAAATAACCCGAATTATACAATATAATAAATATCGAAATGGAACAGAATCGTGGTCTGGATAGCTCCAAAGACCACTTAACTTCGACAGCGCAGCGCAGAAGGAGAGCTGCACCAGGGCGCGATCCACTTCTAAAGGCTGACGCCGCTGGGGGGAGGGACTAGAGATGGCACCTCCTCACTCGTGACCTCCACACCCCACACTCCTCAATCGACTATGTAACACGTGCTTCTTGTTATACCATGAAATGTGTTCTTATTTTACCATGAAATGTGTTCTTATTTTACCATGAAATGTGTTCTTATTTTACCATGAAATGTGTTCTTATTTTACCATGAAATGTATTCTTATTTTACCATGAAATGTGTTCTTTTTTTAAATAAACTATTGTGAATATGTGTGTAATTGTGCATGCCAATGTAATGTTATGATTATAGAAACACATCTCATGTTTAAGTAGTTACAAACCTACCTTGGCTGACACCGACTCCAATAATAACAATAATTTAATTATTCACAAGAATATGCAATTATTTATTAACTTTTTAGTGCATTTTAAGTTTTAGAATATTCTTTTTTGAAGTCGGATTTCTTTTTTGTTAACATGTTGTTTATTTCTCGGTTTTTAGTGAACCCTGCTAAATATGAGAGCATTATCAATGTAGCCAAATATGCATTATTAATTATAACTCGAAAACAAATGGTCAAATCTTGATCAAAATTAAATAGGACCACATGGGAAGCACTAGCTCTCAAATAAAAAAAGAATCATCAAAATCGGTTCACCCAGTCGAAAGTAACGAGGTAACAAACATAAAACAAAAAAAAATACAGACGAATTGAGTACCTCCTCCTTTTTTTGAAATCGGTAAAAGAAAGATATAAGTATACAATAGAAATTACTTATTCGATCATATCATCAGTCTTCTACAGACACCACTGGAGGCAAAGCTCCGTTAATTTCCACAATAAAGTCTAAGACTGCGCCGAGCGAAATGTGCCAAAACAGGCGGCCACAGTGAAGTGAATAAAATCAACACTTTTTGTTTAATACAAATATAAAATATACATTTACCATAACAATGAATGTGTTTACAATTACTCCGTGTTAAAAACTTTAAATTATCAATATTGTCGCCTACAAAATTACGTAAATTTGCACGAAAAATGCAAAAACGTAAGCTCGTGTTACGTGATTTTTAGATTATAACAGTAGAAATCTATCTTATTTCACAGCTAAACGAAACATAAATAGTTTTACAATTTGTCCGTCCCAAATATTTAAGTTATTGGTTGACAATAAAAATACATATTTATCAAAAAAGCACTTCAAATCCTCCATACAATTTTACTATGGCGGCCGCGCGCCGATTTGTATATGCGCCGCACGAGCTCTGTCATTATCTGTCTTACGCTCGGCGCAGTCTTAACAAACATAAGCGCCAATATTGCATAGTCTCGCGCTCTCACAGCCAGAAATGTCGACAAAGGTGTTACACCGGCGTATCGCCAACTATGGTTTTGTAGTAATAGGGAGCTATTACCCTCTACCGAACATAATTCCAGACTCCATGCTGCCAATTGTTGGAATGCCAGACATAATTGAAAACCTATGGTGTCTGGTAGCCGGTGTGCCACTGCGACTTAATAGGTTAAGATCGTTTTAGAGAAAATCTCAATAACTTCTTTGATCCAGTAATCGAATCATGCACAGCAGTCACATTTAATACCGCTGCGCCGAGGCAGTCATTAATCCTTACTTCATATTATAAACTAGATGTGCCCGCGGTTTCACCCGCGTTCATAGTTACTGCGCCGCTGTGATGTTATATAGCCTTCCTCGATAAATAGGTTATCCAACACTAAAAGAATTTTTTAATCGAACCAATAGTTCCTGAGATTAGCACGTTCAAACAGACAAACAAACTCTTCAGCTTTATAATATTAGTATAGATTCTAAAGTAAATCTGTCTGTATGTCTGTTATCTCTTCACGGGTAAACCACTCAACCGATATGGATGAGAGATACTTTAATACCTGGGAAAGTACATAGGCTACTTTTTATTGATGTAGGTACCACGTGGGCGGAGCCGCGCGCAAAGCTAGTATCAAATAAATATTACCTGTAGACTTTGCACTGTGAATTTGGCGATGAGCTCTATGAGCCGAGGGTAACTGTCCACCATGACCAGCTCTCCTAACTGGTAGTTCGACTTCAGCCGAGCGAGGAGGCGGCAGAACTCGTGGTAGTTCGTCGGGTCTGACAGGCCCTGGGAATATTAAATATAGTATCATTAGAGTGAGTAAAGAAATTTGAGGATATAGTAAGATGTAAAACAACAATAATAATAATATTCTACCACATACACACAACACCATCTAGCCCAAACTAAGCAGAGCTTGTACTATGAGTACTAGACAATGGATAAACATACATATATACTTTTTTTTTGTAAATACATACATATTATACATAGAAACACCCAGACCAAGTCAAACATCCATGTTCATGCACACAAATGTTTGACTTGTGCGGAAATCGAACCCGCGACCTCAGGCGTGGCAGTCGGTTACACTAACCACTACGCCATCGGCAAAAATTATTTTAGAGTTGGATAGCCTATTTATTGAGGAGGGCTATAAGCTATATAACATCATGCTACGACCAATAGGAGCGGAGCAGCAATGAAAAATGTTGCAAGAACGGGGAAAATTCTCTTATGTGACGCAGACGAAGTTGCGTGGATCAGCTAGTTTATATATAATTATGTAGACTAGATGTTCCCGCGGTTTCACCCGCTTTTATCGATACTGCGTCGCCCCCGTGGGTCGTAGCGTGATGTTATATAGCTTATAGCCTTCCTCAATTAGCTATCCAAGACGAAAATAATTTTTCAATTCGAACCAGTAGTTCCTGAGATTAGCGCGTTCAAACAAACAAACAAATAAAATCTTCAGCTTTATAATATAAGTATAGATATAATTTTGTTTTTGTGTTGAAAAGCACTGCACCAGCGCTAAGACAAGCCACATCTATAGTTATCTATATATTAATACGTGAAGCGAAAACTTTGGATCCCTTTTTACGAAAACTGCGCGGACGGAGGAGTATGAAATTTCACACACTTATAGTTTATACAGAGAAGAAGTGACGAATGCTAATATTTATATAAAATATGTATAATAAATACATTAAATTAATGAAAAACCACTACACGCACACAACCATGCATTTGACACACGCAGTCGAAGCGCGTAACTATGGTTACATATATCAATATACGAGTATAATGACATGACATAATGTATATCAGTTGGTCGAATTTCGAGCACTAGGCGACCGCTAGTATGATTAGATACGTGATGTTGATTAACAAGGATTGTCTCATACCTGTGTATTATCCAATATCCTGAGGACTCCAGCCGTAAGTCTGTTCAGGAACTTGGCACGCTCCGTACTGTTAAACAGCGATCGCCTAACCGAGGCGAGTTGTACTAGGCAAGCTAGTGCTAGGCTGGCTAGGGCACCGCCTAGCAGGTGGTACAGCTCGAAGAATAGGTCCAGAGTACTGGATTCTAGGAATGTAGGCCGCCATGATGTGGGAATCTGGAGACCAAACAGAAATAATATGTATAAAGCATCCAACTTGTACAGTCACCTGTAATAGTGCATAGATACCTTAAGGTCCAAAATCCTGTGAATGAATAAGAATGAACTAGACGACCTACAAAGACGGGCAGTTCGAATCGTCGATGATCTCAGTCACGGATAGATTGGAGTCGTTGGAGCAACGGAGAGACTTTGGGTCTCTCTGCGTGTTCTACCGACTCTTTCACGGGGAGTGCTCTGAAGAACTGTTTGATTTGGTACCAGCGTCCCCTTTCTATCACCGTACCACTCGACACCGAAGCAGGGTTCATCCATATCACCTGGAAGCGTTCAATTCTAAGACGGTACGCTTTCAGCGATCGTTTCTCCCACGTACGTGCAAGCTCTGGAATGAACTGTCAGCTTCGGTGTTTCCCGAGCGCTATGATATGTCCTTCTTCAAACGAGGTTTAAAGAGAGTTCTTCTTTCACGGTAGGCAGCGTCTTTGCTG
This sequence comes from Catocala sponsa, assembly GCA_963564715.1. NCBI lineage: Eukaryota > Metazoa > Arthropoda > Insecta > Lepidoptera > Erebidae > Catocala > Catocala sponsa. Next base: position 1,295,713 of record OY751353.1, on the reverse strand, counting down.
TGTCCTGACATTGCTGAAGTCCATGAGCAGCGGTTACCACTTTCCATCAGGTGGGCCACTTGCTCGTCTGCCACAAACGGCAATAAAAAAAATAAAAAAGCGAGCGTTGTTTCATAAATATTGCAACGCGTACTCATTTCACCAAATAGTTAAAATGTATAAGAAATTATCATCTCCTCCGAAAAAACACTCAAACACAGGCACAGAGTAATGTTTGACATACATACATAGATTCACGCCTGTTTCCCAGAGGGGTAGGCAGAGACTACGGATTTCCATTTGCTACGATCCTGACACACTTCTCTGGCTTCATTCACTTGCATCACATTCCTCATACACGCCCGTCGGTTCAAGGAGCTCTTAACCTGGCCTTTGTCCAGAACGCCTGCGATCTGATCGAGAAACGTTCGCCTAGGTTTTCCTCTTACGACTGTTCCATTCACACTAGCCTTATAAACTTTTTTAGTCAGTCTTTCCTCGTCCATTCTTTCTACATGTTCAAACCAGCTTAACATACCCTTTTCTATTCTTGTAACTATATCCAATTCAATAATGTTTGAGTTATTAAGAAATCGGTTTCTTTTTATTTTATTTATAGTATGCACAGCCAGCTAGTAAGTATATATAAACTACTTTTTTAATTTTTTCTTATGCGACTGATGTGGAAACAAGCACACGGCCCACCTGATGGTAAGTGGTCACCGTAGCCTATAGACGCCTGCGACACCAGAGGCATCACTTGCGCGTTGCCGAACCTTTAGGACAAAAATTAAGTGGCCGGAGAAGAAGCCGGAAGACCATTCCAAATTCTAATACGACTTTACCGTAGGCAGCGGCTTCGCTGTGTCCTGACATTGCTGAAAAGTCCATGAGCAGCGGTTACCTCTTTCCATCAGGTGGGCCACTTGCTCGTCTGCCAAAAACGGCAATAAAAATTTAAAAAAAAAACTTGTTTATGAATTTATACATATTAGAGGGGGGCACTTACCTGCACGGTGCATAGGTCGTCGCTGGACTCGTCGCTGGTGGTGCCGATGAAGTCGAAGGTGAGGCAGTTGTGCGCGAGCTTGAGCAGCGCCGCCAGCAGCGCGTGCTGGCGCTCGTCCGTCAGCTCCACGGGCTTGCTGCGCATCGAGCCCAGCAGCGAGCACGACAAACGGAACATCTCGAACAGCTGCGTGTCCCTGCACAAACAAACCGACTGTCAAACAATACAACACACATATCTATTACACGGTCGCTTAATGTGAATTTTAACTTGCAATCACTCAATGAGTTCAAATGCCTTAAAAGCCGCCAACGTATGCGCTCGTATTAACTTTTTAGTAATCTATCACGGATAATTTAGATTACGAAACGTTCATAACTTTAGTGGAGGACAGAGCAGTGTTTTATGCAATGTATTACTAACAACTGTCTAGTGGTATATTAAAATTAAACGGCGGGGACGCGGTGGCGTTGCGGTGGCGGCGCGGAAAAAGAAAAAAGAGATCATAAAACTAAGTTATACATTTCGTTTTGACCGGATTCTCATGAGCATTGACGAACCCGGTCAACTTGGGAGCGCTGTAACAGCGTTTTTAAAGATTTTCCTCAAAAGTCCATCTACAAGATTGGTCTAAGGTAGTTTTTTTGTAAAATGTATAAAACCGACGACCTGATAAAGGTCGCGGGAAGCGGTTGGATGCGGGTGGCTCAAGACCGGTCTGTGTGGAAAACCCTGGGGGAGGCCTATGTCCAGCAGTGGACGTCTTTTGGCTGACATGATGATGATGATGTATAAAAAAAAAGTTATAGAGCAAAAAAGAAAATGTTTATTGAAATTTCCTCACTTTTTTGTTTATATGGCAAAATGTTATATGAACATATTTATAGGCAAAGCGATTTGCTACAAATTATGTCTTTACGAATTTTTTGTAGGACGCATAGTTTCCGAGATATCGCGAAAAAGTTGTTTGCACCCCTTTTTCCAAGATGGCGGCCGGGGGACAAGGGCGGCAAACCCACAAACTTGGGGTTAAGCTTCTACTGACACCACACATGTCTCAAAAATTAAATTGCGTCCTCTAAAAAGTGTAAAGCTATTTCAATGCACTAGCCTGGTATTCTAAAAATTTACTATCCTATCTATCTATATATATAAAACTCTTCAGTTACTGAGTGACTGACAGACAACGCACAGCCAAAACTATTGGGCGCAAGAAGCTGAAATTTGACATGTATGTTCCTTGGGTACTGTAGGGGTGCAATAAGAAGGGATTTCCCGAAATTCCCACGGGATTGGGCAGAAATGGATAAACAAAAAAACATGTGCGGGCGTAGCTGCGGGCATCCTCTAGTTTATTAAAAATATTGTAGGTCCACTATGACTAAGACAGTATACCTGAATGAGGACGCAATCTTCCTGTGTTTGACGAGCGAGCGGTTGGCGTCCGCATCAGACACCTGGTTCATCTCCACGACCAGCTGCGACAGCAGCTGTACTCCCACGGTGCACAGGTCCTGACTCTGCTGACCACAAACAAATTCATTCAGCAACAATTAACTTTTATGGCGACGTGGGTAAGATATACATATTCTTTTTATTTAAACTGCTTGCTAGACTCGCATTAGGAACGAGATGGTTATAAAAACCCAGGATTCAACCTTTTCGTCTTCATGTGACCTTGTGACTTCTATATCTCAGGGGTCTTTTGACCCACAGGGCCATATTCAAACTCGACCGAGGTATGACCCCAAGGTGTCTGCACACCAAGTTACAAGTCAATCGTACCTACTTGCTGGGCATGATGCCCACAGTTGAGCCTCATGTCCACTTTTTGGGCATATTGCCTACTGTTAGGCGCCATACCAACTGTTAGGCATTATGCCCACTGTTGGGCATCATGTCCACTGTTGGGCATCATGATCATTGTTGGGTATCATGTTCATTGTTGGGCATCATGCCTACTGTTGGGCATGTTGTTGCAAAACGCAGCACAAGACAAAACTCGACAGCAAACAGCAGCAACCAACTCGAATCAGCACACCACCACACTGCATATAAATGAAGCCATTTTGTCATTTAAAATACATGTGCCATTAACGACTGCCATAGATGTTCATGGCAGCCGGGACCGACGGCTTAACGTGCTCTCCGAGGCACGGAGCAGGCGATAATTGTCAATCAATACGCGCATCATTTCGAAAAGTCATACAACTTCCGAAAGTCAGGGGTGCGCGACGTGGGTTCAAACCCGAGACCCTCTGCATTGCAGTCTGTTGGTCTCCCCATTGAGCTATCGCTGCTCTTCTAAGTTATATACGTATTAATTAGTTGATCATCGAGGAAAACATCATGAGGGAACCTGCATGTCTGAGAGTTCTCCATAATGTTCTCGAATACATGTGAAGTCTGTCAACCCGCACTAGGTCAGCATGGTGGAAGATGGCCTAAGACTTCTCACAGTGAGAAGATGCTCGTTCCCAGCAGTGGGACAGTTCATATACAAGGCTGAAATGATCATAGCTTTGAATAAACCGCATTAATTAATGCTCAGTATATATACATACCCTGAGAAAGGTGGTGACGTCATTGATGACGTTGTGAAACACATACTCTTCCTTAATCATGTCGAACCAGCTCAGCTTCGTGAGGCGAGCGAACAGCGATACCAACGCCTGCAAACATATAAATAAATATAAAATACTAGCTTTTGCACGCGGCTTCGCTCGCGTTAAATTAAAATTTGACAATCAATTCGGGTTGTACTCTGCTTGTAATAATATAATTCAATCATGATTCGAAAGACACGTGGCGCCATCTATTATCATAAGAACTTTATTGTCGTTTTCCTCGGGAACAGTAATGTTTTTCGAGATGAAAGGTAGCTAATGTCCGTTTCTGTACACCTGTCAACGTATTATGCAAAATTTCAGGATGATCGGTTCAGTGGTTTATGCGTGAAAAGGTAACAAACAAACAAACTCATTTTCGGTTTTATAATATTAGTTAGGATTGTAGGGGTAATCAGAAGTGTTCTTGTAGAGTCCAAATAAAATACTTCTTGATAGATATGGTTATATATTTACTGGTACCAGATATAAATACTATAAATACATATTGGACTACGACCTAACTGAGTGGTCGCGGGGAGACGAGTGCCGCGCGGCGCTACTGTATACTTGCGCCTGAACTAACGCGTCAGCAGTGTCGCTAGATGGATTAGGATTATGTGTCGCAGAAAATATTAAAAAATTCTTAAATATTCCAAAAAGATACAACATATACTAGCGGTCGCCTGGTGGTCGAAATTCGCCCATAATTTATTTGAATTTTAAACTTGATCGTTATGAAGGTTTTATTGTCTATAACTAATACCTTTATAATCACATTTCATTTATAGTCAATTTCAATATAACAAAATCAAAACGGTCATGACCATAGACATTTTAGTGATGTCCAATTGTAGCGTCAATTGTAAATCAATTAATTACCTAATCGAATCATTCGATTTGATGCAGCGAAAGACTTAGAAATTACATAAACACTGCTACAATTATATCTTAAAAAATATATATAAATATATATATATACCTATATATTATATTTTATAAAAATCAGCGAAGAAAAGTGAACAAAATTACAGTTGGACAGTTTTTGTTGAACAAATTTCGATTAACTAATCAATTACTAAAAATGTTACGACATAAACGATATTTTTTGGCGTACAACCTTATGCAATCATAAATTATATATTTTTTTCATCTCACAAATAACCTCACTTTTCGTCTGAGATTTTTCAAATCAAATAATTATTTATTAATCAAACGCCAAATGCTCTAAAATACACTAAGATATCATGTGAAAACGTTGAAAATATGGATAAATGTGTTACTTATCCCATTTACTAAGTAATTGTGTGATAAAGGAGGTGTGCAAATTACGGCCTTAGTGGACAAGAATATAATTTATTGTAAAAGTATTTTATTTGTCGCTATCGTTTTCTTTTAACCGAACCTAGCGGGAAAAAGGATTTAATTTTTTTTACATTTTATTGATTCAGTAAACCATTGTGGCTTGGGACAACATTGCCAGTGTTGAACAAAAGGTATTTTTTATAAGAAGTGAAATTATTACGAAACATTATTATTTATATTAAATTAAGTTTTACTAACACAAGTAATAATATTACTTGTGTTAGTAAAAACTCCACATATTATGCGGATTAAACAGGGATGTAAAAGTATCAATTTATTAATGTTGTGATTTATTTTACTAATCAATAGATTGACCAATTCAATGTAATGGCATTATTCAATATGTGGTAGTGGCAACACTTTTCGTTGGGCACTCGATCTTCGTTGTCATTTATCATTCGTGATGTGACAATGTTATGAGAGAGCTATAATGTACAAATGCCTAGATTTTAAGAGGCAAAATACAATCCAGGCATGTAAGCCGTAAAGTATACTATGTGTACATTTTAATTGATAACAGCATTACTGTAACTGCATAGTAGGCAGAAGAACAGTAGGCTGCTGTGCACATATATAATGTCCATCATGTGGTATTTATGTTGGGCAAGGTTTCAAAATAATGTAGCACCTCCTGCACCGCACCTCGATAGTATGTTTAGTCATGATGAAGGTAATGTAGTGGTTGGAGACTAATAACCTAATACCAAAATATACTATTCTTTACTTTAGCCTTTGTTTCTTGGACTATTAATTAAGCTTTAATAATAAATGAATAGTAACTATAAAGTTATTTGATGGGCGCTTGCTTTGCAGAGCGAGCACTGGCTACCTGAGTTCAGTTAAGTAATTAATTTTACCCTAGTGAGCTCTGTAAACCAGCTATATAAACTTATTCTTGGTTTTTAGACAGAAACAAGTATAATTAATACATTCAGTTTGAAAAAATTGCTTTGTGCCGAAGTATCACCGGAGCAATTCTGTTCATTTTCGATGCCTTATATATCTGAAACCCAACTAGATAGCATGTTGAAATTACACAAGGTTATAGAATACTAATAGTTCTTCGTAAAACATACAGTTTTATTTTTGTCCATGCGAGGCCGAAGTTGTATGGGTTTGTTGCATATCTCCTTTAACAAATTTAACATCCATTTGGTTTGTATACATTTCCATCCAAATGGATTGAACTCGACTATAGTCACCTACTCCACATACATATGTAACCATAGTCACGAAGCATTCTACGAAGTCAACCGAACAATGCCGAAATACTACGAACGCGCTTCGACTGCGTGTGTCAAATGCATGGATGTGTGCGTGTAGTGTTTTTTCATTAATTTAATGTATTTCTAATGCGTATTTTATATAAATATTAGGATTCGCCCCTCCTTCTCCATATAAACTTTAACTGTGTCAAATTTCATACATAAACAAACTTTATATACGGATTTTATCGCGTTTTTTATCCTATCCTAACTAATATTATAAATGCTAAAAAGAGTTTGTTTGTTTGTTACGCTTTCACGCTTTAACTACTCAACCGATCAACATGAAATTTTGCATACACTTTGTCAGGGGTACAGAATAGGACATAGGATATCTTTCATCCAGAAAAAATAACTGTTGCAAACCTAAACCTACCTAACCTACATTTACGCGAGCGAAGCCGCAGGTAAAAACTAGTACAAACAATAGTAGTTATTTTTTTTATAAATTATGTAATAATAGTGTTTTATAAAAACTAGCTGTTCCAAAAGACGTTGTCCCGTACACATGGAAAAACTTGAACACACACAAAAAGTTTCATCAAAATCGGTCCAGCCGTTTTTGAGGAGTTCAGTGACATACACACGTACAGTAGAATTATATATATAAACATAAACAACGCGATAAAATCCGTATATAAAGTTTGTTTAATTTCAGCGACTAAGTCGCCGATCGCCGATACTAAAAGTAGCATGTCTGTTGTGGCCCTTAAATTTCAGTTGATATTTATTTATTTATTTATTCATAAAGAAACAATATAAGCTTACAGCAATACACCAACAACACGCTTACATGTTATGCTAATTTAAAACTAGGTTAAAAATGTATTTATTATACTAAATAAATAATAAGTAAACATAAATAAAACAATTAAATTAAAATTATAAACATATCAAATTAAACAAACAAACACATTATACATTATTTAAATACAATAATACTTTCTTTGTAATTATGCTCATATTATCAAAGAACATGTCTGTATCTGGATTCGCTCGTATTATATTATTTATGGATATGACCATTTTAGCTTGTAAAGAGTTTACCTGTATGACAAAGTAAGCCAACTTGGGACGAGTAGCGAGGTAGTTCAGCACGTAGTTCCTTATGTCCAAGCGCTGCTGAGTGGACAGGCTCGCAGTCGATCTGTTAACAACACCATTTTAATGTATGCGATAGATATTGGTGCCAATTCTGTTGTCACAAAATTCTCTAAACTAAACTAAAAATCACTAAAATATCTTTATCCAATCATTTTAATGTATGCGATAGATATTGGTGCCAATTCTGTTGTCACAAAATTCTCTAAACTAAACTAAAAATCACTAAAATATCTTTATCCAATCATTTTAATGTATGCGATAGATATTGGTGCCAATTCTGTTGTCACAAAATTCTCTAAACTAAACTAAAAATCACTAAAATATCTTTATCCAACCATTTTAATGTATGCGATAGATATTGGTGCCATTTCTGTTGTCACAAAATTCTCTAAACTAAACTAAAAATCACTAAAATATCTTTATCCAACTCTTAACCTCAAGACATACCTGAGTAACGAGTAAGTATTTATATTTATAGCACTTGGTTTGTCTTGACTGTCAATTATGCTATATAACATTGTAATCTGTGGATAACGTCGTGAGCAGTGTGTTTGTTAATTCTATCATTTTAATTCTAAAATTGTTGTAATAATAGACTGTTGTTTGTTGTCCCTAATAAAATAAAATAAAAGTTAGTTTAGTCCTGTCAAATGACTTTTCGTATTCTGAAATTGTTAAAATTGACAGAATTAAACTTTTTTAGTTCGACAGGATTAAAATTGGTTTACTCAATTTATTCCTTTCTGCATTCTGCTGTACGACTTAAACGTCAAAAATGATCTAAAATTAGAAATGTCAAACTAATATTAGATGACAACTGAAAACATGATCGAAATCTAAATTTAGTTCGATGAAACAGCAGAATGCCTTACACGATATCTCTTAACTAAAATTAGAGAATTTTTGACCTATTTTAGGTTAGTGAAAATTACAACAGAATTGGTACCAATATCCGTTTTGGATGCTTAAGAATTAGGCTGAGCTGAATGTATTGTAAGGCATATGTAGTGATGTAGAGAGGAGCAATAGACTATTACGAGTCTCTAGACATCTCTTCTCCCTAGCCTTTATTATTCCCAAGTCACTTGGGGTCGGCTTTCTAGTCTAACCGGATTTGACTGGATATCAGTTTTTACACGGAGCGACTGCCATCTGACCTCCGCAACCCGAAGGTTAACGATTCCCTAAGGCTAGACCAGTGTCAGGATATTAGAGGACACTGACTTCCCAATAACGACTGCATTAGATGTTCATGGCAGACGGGACTGACGGCTTAACGTGCTCTCCGAGGCACGGAGCAGGCGATAATTGTCAATCAATACGCACATCATTTCGAAGTCGTATAACTTCCGAAAGTCAGAGGTGCGCGACGTGGGTTCGAACCCGAGACCATCTGCATTGCAGTCTGTTGGTCTCCCCACTGAGCTATCGCTAGCAAGCAAGCTAATGAAAATAAATAATAAAATACTTTATACAATATACATATATAATTATGTATTTACCTGCTGATGAGCTTGGAGAGTGTAGTAGCGGCCAGCAGTTGGGAGTAGCTGGAGTCTGCGCGCTCCAACAGAGCCTGGCACTTACTCAGCGTATCTGGCGACTCCTGGAACACACAATAAAAGAGTGGCCTTGAGTTTCTTGCAGGTATCTTCTCATAGGCTCAACCTTCTGCCTGAACCTTGCAACTAACATAAATATAAATTCTGTAAATGTAACAAACTCACTAACCCCTTTGACGTTCATAAGTGTTACTTTGTGACATAAGTGAATAAAAGATTTTTGTCTTTGACTAATAGAAGCATAGTGCACATATCGACACTTCGAGGATAACCTTCACCTTTTAAGTTATGAGTTTTTAGCATGGTCCATTAATACAATATTGACATTATTGTACACTGTGTTATGGGGAATAAAATAAACCGACTCCTGTAATGCAGTATTTAACTAGCTCAGGGGTCAGGGATTCAAATAATTGTAAAACAAACCTATGTCAATAAAGATATTTTTATTTTATATACTAGCTTTTGATTTAGAATTTGACAATCAATTCGGGTTATACTCTGCTTGTAATAATATAATTCAATCATGATTCGAAGGACACGTGGCGCCATCTATTATCATAAGAACGTCATTATTGGTTTCCTCGGGAACAGTCATTTTTTCGGGGTGAAAGGTAGCCTATGTCCGTTTCTGTACACCTGACAACATATATGCAAAATTTCAGGATGATCGGTTCAGTGGTTTAGGCGTGAAAAGATAACAAACAAACAAACTCATTTTCGCTTTTATAATATTAGTTAGCATTAGGATTAACATTTTGCCGAAAATTAGTTCACAGGACAATAACTGCGCAGTGGCAATCGCGAGCCAACCACTTCAACAACTGCGTCATCCGTGTAAAAAATATTTTATAATTTGTGTACGAATCGAATCTTTCCGAAAACGAAACCTTTCACCCATTAAATTAATTCGATGTGTGTGAAACGACACCTAAAAACATATTTTATTTTGGCTTATGTTTAACTTATCACCAGATAGTAAAATATAACAGTCAAAAATAGTAAATGATCACCAAATTGCACAGCAAAATATATTTAAAGAGATCAAAATAAGTCGACGGAGGCCCGCTTCGCGAGGCTCCTATTTTTGGGTGGGTTTAAGAAGGAACCTAACATAACCTAACCCTTCCGAGACGGAATGCAGTGATTTGAGGCGTATAGGTGCTCGTTATGATATATTTTAGTAAGCATATTTTGCTGCGCAATTACTATTTTTGGTGGTCATTATATTTAATCTCATTTATTTTTAAGTGTATAAACTTATTCAGTGTTTTTAACTGCATCGATCTGTGTATTTCAAATCTTGATATTAGCAGAAAAATGGTTTTAATAAACCCAGAAAATACTACAGCATAAAACTTTTATTTTTAAAATAATGGTTTAAATAATACTTTAACTCGCCACAAATACTGTAAAATATAATTATGATAATAATATTCTACCACATACACACAACACCATCTAGCCCAAACTAAGCAGAGCTTGTACTATGGTTACTAGACAATGGATAAACATAATATGTATATATCTTTTTTTTTTGTACATACATATTATACATAGAAACACCCAGACCAAGACAAACATCCATGTTCATGCACACAAATGTTTGACTTGTGCGGGAATCGAACCCGCGACCTCAGGCGTGGCAGTCGGTTACACTAACCGCCGCGCCATTTTTTCTTTAATATGTTGTTGTATATGCACATACCTGGAAGCCTACTACCGCCTTCTCTGCCTGGTCCCGGACCACAGGGTCCTGGGACTCGTACAGCTGTTTGCATAGCAACTCTATCTGTATCACCTCCTACAAACAAACAATAACTATAATTAATATACATACATACATCGATCAAATATAAATAATATAATATTATAATATAATATATCATAAACTAAAGTAGCCTGTACATCGATCAAATACACCATAGATGCACGATCGTCGCTCGAAAAAGGGCCCCAACAAAACTGTGCGTAAATCAGTCGTATGCGCTATATTATGCACCTGTCCCACTCACTCTTGCGTGCGCTGCCCGTAAGCGAGAGCGAATCGACACCTTGTGTATCGCGAGTAACACACTTAGGACGCTTTACATTGACGCGTTTTAACTAAACTATTACAAAATGTTTCTCAGTGGGCGTTCAATGGTTATGCCGGTTTATTTCCTGGATTGCATAATAAATGCAGACACTTACATAAATGACCTTATCGGTGAGCTTAGCAGCACCCATACCGGTTGTTATATTGATAATGTGTGCGACAATAATATTAGCTACGCGGACGATATGGTGCTGCTGGGACCATCGGTGGGTGCAGTTCGTAAGCTATTGGCAATTTGCGAGACATATGCGGCGGAGAATGGGCTGACATACAACACAGCAAAAAGCAAAGTTGTTCTTTTTAAAGGCAAATTAAGGGTGCCCATTTGTGTTCCGCCAATGATGTTATGCGGTGAGGAGCTTCGCAAAGTGGCCAGTTTCAGATATCTAGGGCATATTGTGACTGAGGTCCAGTCTGATGACGCCGATCTGGAACGAGAGCGTAGGGCATTGGCCGTCCGAGGGAATATGGCTGCCCGTAGATTTGGTCGCTGCTCCACTGAAGTGAAAATCACTCTGTTCAAGGCATACTGCCAATCGTTTTACGCGAGCAGCCTATGGGTAAATCATACCCGTCGGGCAGCCAATGTCTTACGTGTACAGTACAACAACATATTTAGGATGCTGATGCGGCTGCCTCCCTACTGCAGTGCATCGCTAATGTTTGCTGAGGCACATACCGATGGCTATCAAGCGATAATGCGTAAAAAAGTAGCGTCATTGTTAAGAAGATTGAGAGACAGTAGCTACAGCATCCTTAAGATGATTGCCTCACGTTCGGACTGTCCGATCCAATACAAATGGATTAAAATTATTATCGGGCAAGATTGACTATTTTATTTTATTATTATTGATTTATATTTTAGACTACTAGCTGACCCGCGCAACTTCGTCTGCTTCACATAAGAGAATTTTCCTAGTTTTTGCAATATTTTTCATTTATGCTCCGCTCCTATTGGTCGTAGCGTGATGTTATATAGCCTATAGCCTTCCTCTATAAATGGGCTATCCAACACTGAAATATTTTTCTAATTTTTACCCGTAGTTCCTTAGATTACCGCGTTCAACCAAACAAACAAAATGTGAGTGAAGTCGGCGCGTGAGCGCCTCCGCCTTTTTATAAATGCAGCGGATGGCCGTTTCGCGCGTTAAACAACAATCAACCGTATAGCCGTACCCATACCGGCGCGGCGATATTTGGAAGTTTTATTTCATCTATATCTTGTGTGTTTATAAACCGATTCCTATATTTTTTTTATAATATAAATATTAAAGTGTACTTTTTGAATATGGGAGTTTGATAAAGATATATCTATGTGAAATACAATATATCTATGTATTTTATTACACTTTGAAGAAATGCCTAACGATTAAACACGTTATTGTGGCTAATTTATAAAAGATAGATATATACTATTAAGGACTTTTTTGTAGATCTTTTGAAGACCATCATCTTTGTAATACATACTTTTGGTGTATGATCAACGTATGCGAGGATAAGAGCTCGAAAGCGCATTTTCGTCCGACTTGCTTCAAATTTATCGTCACTGCTCAGCTCCTATGTGTCTTAGCGTTATGTTATATAGCCTATAACCTGCCCAGGAGTATGGACTACAATCGTACCAAGTTTGGTTAAAATCCCTTCAGTAGTTTTTGACCCATGCGTGCACATACAGACAGACAGACAAAAAATTTACTGATTGCATTTTTGTCATCAGTATCGATCACCATTCATCCTCCAATATTAATTTTGAATATATATTCAATGTACAGAATTGACCTCTCTACAGTTTTATTATAAGTATAGATAAGTAATTATGAATTTATTTGACATTGACATTTAAATTTTATTTAATTGGTATTTAAACTAGTTAACCCTTGGAATGTCCCATGACTCATAAAAAAAAAGCGACGCTATCGTTGCGCGTCCGTGACCCCTACGGGGGAGTCAAGAAAACTCGTTACCGTCGCGAAAAAAATACCAAAGATTTTTGACTTCCCCGTAGGGGTCACGGACGCGCAAAGACGTCAGCGTCCATGATTCCACCGTAGGAGTCATGGACGTTTCAGAAGTTAATTAGAGCTCTGTAGCGTCATCTTGAACTGATCTATGTCTAATAATCATGATGCGTACACATAGTTAGAACCATAGTTTAAACCAAAACTGTTAGTTATAAGTTTTATACTGTATGCACTGTTTTGTTTTGTGTACCTACCTTATTAAATAAAATAAATAAATGGCAGTGAATTACCTGACACTGATAAGAAAATGTCAATAAATAAAGCATTTGTTGGTTAAGGATGTATGAGGAATGTGATGAAAGTGAATGAAGCCAGAGAAGTGTGTCAGGATCGTAGCAAATGGCAATCCGTAGTCTCTGCCTACCCCTCTGGGATACAGGCGTGAATCTATGTATGTATGAATGTATGATGGTTAAGTATTTTGTTATTTTAATTTACACAAGTATCTGAGAGCTTTTTGCGATTAATAGATTAGATAAGATAATGTAATTGTATATAAAATCATGAGCAACACGCTGAAAATGTAAGATCTCAATTAAATATTGTATATCTAATCATGTTCCTTGTCTACTGAGTACAAATTTTAATAACAGTAATTATTATTATCCTGTTTAATTTCTCTTATCTAAATGAAATTACATGGTGCTTAGATCATATTTGTCACTATTGAATTGTGAAAATCTTTAATGTCACAATAAATTCTATGACACATACATACATACATAGATTCACGCCTGTTTCCCAGAGGGATAGGTAGAGACTACGGATTTCCATTTGCTACGATCCTGACACTTCTCTGGCTTCATTCACTTTCAAAACATTCAATTCTATGAAACCTTATGAAATATGTGTAATCCCTTGATATAAATAATTATATAAAATACATTCATAGATGTGAAAATCTGGTGCTCAGACTGTAATGCTCGTATAATTTCAATTAATAAATACTACAAACACATATGAAACAAGTTTATGTGAAAGAACCTATCTTCGATCAATTGTGCTTTGAAAACTTTTTGCAATGGATTCTCTTGATTTTAGACAAATGGCAAATTTTCCAATTAGAACAATTTTAACACTGCTTTGTGTGCTACTATCATATCTGTTACTTTTTAACCGACTTCGAAAAAGGACGAGGTTTTATGTTTATAATAATGTTATGAATCACACCATTTTAACAATATGAACCATTTTAACATATTAGTGTTATAGTTCTTATTGATATATTGCCTAAATAATTATTTACATACATAATGGTGCCAATTCTGTTGTCACAAAATACTCAAACTTAACTAAAAATCACTAAAATTTTTATTAGTCCTGTCACTTTTAACGATTTCAGTATACGAAATGTCATTTGAGAGGACTAAACTAAATTTTAGTGATTTTTATTTAAGCTTAGAGAATTTTGTGACAACAGAATTGACACCATTGTTTCTAAATTAATTTTCTAAATCTCGCTTTATTAACTTTACAAAACTTGTGCATGCTGCGCTTGCCTGTAAAAGGCTACTATACTATTATGTAATTTAATGATGTAAAAGAAAAGTGTATTAGTATAAGTAGTTGTTGGTAACCCGAAATAAATAAATATGAAGTTTGACTACGCCACATTTGCTGCAGTGGTGTGATGAACATTTAAACCGCTACAGCATCCTTGTTCCATCTATTGGCAATAGCAATGATTTGTTTACACTCATTTGGTTGTATGCCAATCATTCCAGTCTATAGTAACAGATGAAATGACACCCTTTACTATACCCACACAACATAGATTATTATGGCGCTAATCCTAACTAATATTATAAAAGCGAAAATGAGTTTGTTTGTTTGTTACCTTTTCACGCCTAAACCACTGAACCGATCATCCTGAAATTTTGCATATACGTTGTCAGGTGTACAGAAACGGACATAGGCTACCTTTCATCCCGAAAAAAAATTACTGTGCCCGAGGAAAACAATAATAATGTTCTTATAATAATAGATGGCGCCACGTGTCTTTCGAATCATGATTAAATTATATTATTACAAGCAGAGTACAACCCGAATTGATTGTCAAATTCTAAATTAACGCGAGCGAAGCCGCGGGCAAAAGCTAGTAAATCATAAATCATAACTTTATTTGCAAGAATGTGGTCAAGTATACAGGTTGGTCGTTTTATAGAAATGTACAGCATATTCTGCCACATGTGGCGTGCAAAATACATATACAATAAATGTTTGTTATATTATTACAAGTCTAATATTATATTTAAAAAAAAAGAAAATAGCTGGTCCATTAAATTAACAATACATGGAAATGTCAAGTAATGCTTCATGCATATACCCATATACCTTGAAAATGTAATTTATATGATAACAATAAATAGTACTAATTAT
Source organism: Catocala sponsa (assembly GCA_963564715.1). Lineage (NCBI taxonomy): Eukaryota > Metazoa > Arthropoda > Insecta > Lepidoptera > Erebidae > Catocala > Catocala sponsa. The sequence continues at coordinate 1,280,325 of OY751353.1, read as the reverse complement.
ATAATTATAAAACATGTCAGTAATAAGTACTTAATGCATTTAGATTAAATAGATCCAGAGAAGCCATAGCCAGTTGCACTCACTGGTTAGCGAGGTTAAGCAACGTTGGCTGCGGTCAGTCTATAGATGGGTGACGACTTAGTGGTATTTCATCTGAGCGTGTCCGTGCTTCGGAGGGCACGTAAAAAGTCAGTCCCGATTGTTGCCAAATTGACAGCACTCGTTAAGCCTTGTCAGAGGCCTACAGGCGGCTTGAACAACTCTTATAAATTCTAAAGTAACTCCATCTGTCTGTCTGTTACCTTTTCACAGCTAAACCCCTCAACCGATTTAGATGAAATTTGATACAGATATTGATTAAAACCTTGGGAAGGACAAAGGCTACTTTTTATAGACGTAGGTACGGAGCCGCGTGCAAAAGCTTGTAGTAATTATAAAGATGTAAATTGCAGATTGCTAGTAATTTTATAAGCAATGTTAGATGAATCAATGCATTTACATACAACTAAAGAGGGCACTTTATAAATCCTTACTTATACTTGAGATTCTGTTCAAAAATATAAAGATGCGAAACAACCTTGTCCTGTGTTCCTATTGTGAGGTTGCAGGGTTACAAGGTTTTATGCTGGCTGAAAGAGCCTATAATCATTGCCTCTTATGTGGTCTTCTCAGACCTACTTTTTAAACGTTGATCGGGCCGTCTTATTGTAAGGTGTAAGCAAGCATCCATAGGCTATGGTTTCCGTTCACCATAAGGGAGCCACAAGTTTGTTAGTTATGTTGCAAATAATTATTAAAAGAACCTAGTTTAGTAGCAATTACAAGATAACAAAAACACAAAGTTAGTCTGAAATGGTTGACCAACAGATAATTGGTTCATGAACTGTCAACATTATCTTTAAACCATTAACTTTTCATCAAAACGACTTTTTCACCCACAGATGTTTCGCTAACATGACTTTTCAGTGAATGCTTAACCAACAGAATGTTTTGATCAAAAAATGTTCACCCAAAGAACATTTGGTAACAGAACGGTACGTCAGTGAGTGTTTAACCAACAAAATCTCTCTTTTCTCCCATGAAATTATTGCAAAAGTTATATTTCCTCTTAAATAGTCAGATAACCTGGCAAGGTCTGCAGATGCAGTGGTTGGTTGGAGGTGGCCTAAGTCTGGGACTGTGTGGAAAACCATGAGGTGACTGTGTGGAAAACTATGGCCAGCAGTGGACATCTTTCGGCTGAGATGATTATGATGATAATGAAGAGTATAGAGCTTGTTATCTAATCTGACTAAAATGCCATTAAAAGCGTATGAAAAAATTTTGTAAGTACTATGAGTCAAAGCATGTCAAATGGTTATTAGTGATGGTAGAAATGTTAAAATAACTATTTGTTATATTTACAGAGAATATGGAAACTCATACTTTTAGGTAATCTTGGTAATTTACAATTTCTACACCGTTTGTCAGATTTCTCTTTAAAGCCAAAGATTTAAGTCACAGATACACCCTACTACATTTCAATAAATATGGTCATCTTTCAGGATGTTTAAGTTATCATATGACACACAACATCACATGTCATCTGAATTATAAACATAGTAATAACACAGTTACTCATATTAAAAATTGTACATAAAAATATGAATAGAAATCATGTAAATGTAAGGGATTAAATATAATGATCACCAAAAATAGTAATTACGCAGCAAAATATGCTTACTAAAATATATGATAACGAGCACCTATACGCCTCAAATCACTGCATTCCGTCTCGGAAAGGTTAGGTTATATTAGGTTCCTTCTTAAACCCACCCCAAAATAGGAGCCCTGCGAAGTGGTGCTCTGTCGACTTAGTTTGATCTCTTTAAATATATTTTGTGTGCAATTAGTATTTTTGGTGAGCATATTTTGTTGTGCAATTAGTATTTTTTGCTGTGCAGGTAAATACTACCCTAAATGTAATATGTGAGTTTGCTCTGTTTAGTGTGGACACTTTTATATGGTGATTATATTACTGTCAATTTAGTTAGAAGACAGTGTTTTAGTTGAGGGATAGCAAGATTGAGTGTAATGTAAAGGACACTTTTCATGTATTACTTAATTAGAAAACAAACATTTGTCTCTGTAGAAAACTATGGTCACATGCTCAGATTTATTCACTTCTATTGTTCATAAGAAAAATTGTAAATGGCACAATAGTATACGATGAATACATAACAATATTCGCTACAAGTAGACCATGAAAACTGATCATTGAGAGAACATGGATTCAAGTTACCATGAAAAGTTCATGGATGGAATAAACTTGCTGTAAGTTCATATAGAAGAGTGAGTGCAAGAGACTGAAAAGCAATAAGGGGAACAAAAGCCATGATTTAGTTATCACTGCAATGTTCTGATGCCTTGTGCATATGACACAGAATTTGGATACTACAGTAAAACAATTGTAGTATAATTCTAAATGATCATATCACTGCTCTTGATCCATACCATACGTTAGGTAAAAGTATAACTAAGATAATTCTTAATTAATACAGTGTAATTCTATTTGCATAAATCAAAGACTGCAATACTAAACTTTACTATCGTATTCGTTAATTAATTAATAAAACTATCATGAGTTTTAAGAATAATATCGCGAAACGCACTGGGGGGCAGCAAACAACCAATTACATAGAAGTTTTGATTACATTTCAAGGATATGTAGTGTAAACATTGCGCTATAACCAAAGTGCCGACAGTAACATACAATAATTCAGCTCTACACTAATATCAGACGTTTTTATCATTTATAACAGGTGAATATAATAGTCTTTTGAGAAGTTAACACTAAAATTCTCGCTTCGCGGTCCTAACATCAAATAAGTGTTGCAAATTTTAGGAAATATGTGATGAGATCACAAAGAGCTGATTACTACATTATTTTGTAAGCTTATAGAACTCGGCTAGAGTATGTATTTACGTTAAATTCATTTAAAATCATTTATAAATCATAATATTTTGGTTCTCACCTGTTCTTCAGCCATCTTTGTTATTTTCTTGCATTTGAAATGACGTTTTGTTACAGCAGAATTGTCTAATAAGAATAAAGGTCGTCTGGCTAACTATTGTAAGAACGTATGTTACGTTAATATGGGCAATATATCGTATATTTTTCAGCTGTAATCAAATTTATTTTAATTTACTCTGTAATAGTTAAAATTTGTTTATAAGAGAAGCATATTTTTATTAAAGTTTATAAAAGAAACTGTGGTACGCAATAACCAACGAAACGAAGCTCTGTTTTAAGTTTCGTTCATTCGCTGGCTTTCATTTCGTTAAGATGCGTTCAGATATTTATTTAATAGGCAGAAATTTGAAAATTGCGTGAAGGTCTGCAGATAAATATAATTATTTTTCTAATCTTGTTGAGGTGATTAGTCTTAAACGTCGGCATTGGATTATTTAGAGCTAGTCACCATCTATTTTTACTAGTAGTATTTGTATTTTGTATTATTGAGTGTATGTCGATTTTAAGTTGGTATCGTATACCTTCCACGTTTGCATCGAAGCTAAATGAAAAGGAAATCTTTTTGATTACCTATAGATTATTTTCCTATATTCCTCGAATTCCCAACCTTAATTCATTTATCTGACATTGAACACGACCAGGTTCCAGTGGCGTAGCTACCTTGGGTGGCACCCGGTGCGGAAGTTGGTGGTGTGTAAAAAGCAATAAATTTTATATGATAAAGGACATGGATCTTTTATTATTTATAATATTGAAGAAATAACAGAACACAATAATAACTAAGACAGAAAAGGAATTGTTATACAATTAAAATTTATATATAATTTTTTCTTTTTATTATCTATCACTATAGAATAATACACGTTTAACAATTCATGCCAACCAAACACAACACACTTCACGAAACAAATGAGAAATATTGCAACTGAGACGTCAAAGATCGCGAGTATGGGACGGGGAATCCTCCACGACAGCGTCAGGCTCTTTTGCTGGAATCCCCGAATTATACATAGAGCTGAGCTGTTGCTAGTGGAGGAATCCCCGAAAAAGAAATTTTTGTGCTAGCGATTTTTTTTTTGTTTGTACATTGTTCTTAAAGTTGAGAGACTGTCACCCCAAAAAAGGTGACACCCGGTGCGGCCCGCCCCCGCCGCCCCCCTTTGCTACGCCACTGCCAGGTTCGCAGCATACTTAGAGATGTGATGGCCATACTCATTGACAATGGGTGGTCAAGCTCGTAGGCCGAACGTGCTTGATAGTAAGAGTCCTATTTAGTACCTATAGTCTTATTGCAGGATTTTACTACCGAATTTGGTGTGGTACTTGCGAGTTTGTGTTCCTTCGTATTATTAATCGTGTATATCTTGCTAGGGTCTGGGAACTGCTAACCTTTTTCTTTCAATATTATATCGAATATCGTAGAAAAACAACTTGGACTTGCTTGCGTCTCTAACTTTTTGCTTCCAATAAAATGATAACTAGAAACAAATTACGTCGTAAAGTTTCGAAGACCACGGCGACGCACACACAGACAGTAAAAGGAAATGTTATACTTAAAATCAATTTTGTAAGCCAGACCCTTTTGTATTCTAAGGTAATTTAACGCATTACCAGCCGGCGGGCATAAGCCAGGTCCGTGGCTGGTAGGTAAGCGTTAGGGTTATATTGAAACACCTAGACTGATTCAACTGAGAATATAGTATTTTCACTTTTTACGCCTTCTTATATCCCATTATTTGTTCATTCAAGTAACTTATTAAGTATGTGATTCTCAATATGGTAATTAATATCGATACATGTCCATGACCATTTTACACTGGTTTTATATTCTGCTGTATAGGTCATATATCGTTTTTAAGAAATAATACAGGCTATTCGCCTACGGCTGTCGACAGCGTAGCTTAAAGAACGAAATCAAGGATTTAAAAATATCTTGAAACAAAAGTTCTAGTGTCAGCTTATTTTTTGGCGAAACACGTTTTCTACAAAAATGAAAAATTATTTTCGCTGATTAACTTTGGTTATTTAACCACATTAAGTAGTCCTTTTTTACAACAAGATGATAAGAATCACAATCTCAAAAATCAGGAAAGTGTGTACGATTGCTTTTATACCCCGAGTACTGCGGGGGAATCTGCATATTTGTGCTGCGTTCGGCAAATTTGAAAAATGTAAGTAAATCCAGTTTCTTAGATAAGTATTCTTATTTTTCTTAGCTTCCTCTTAAGCCAGCCGAAAATCTGTTGTGGGCTATGAGGTCCTTACTTTGATTAGTTGTCAAAATTGTCAATAAAATTGAACTATGTAACCGCTAGAACAGCAACTGAGAACAATATTTATGTTCCACTCAAGTGCGGTGCACGCACGGCGCACCTCTTATCAAGTATCAACACAATAGATATAGCAAAACAGTAGGTAAGTAAGTAAGTGAATATAAAGAACTTAATGGAATAGTCATATGATATGAAATGGAAATCTTAATTTATTTGATGAGTATATTTATTTCAGTTGAAATTAGAAACATCCATTTTAAAAATAAAATGTTGAATTGTTTATTTTATTCTTTGTCTATTTCTTTGAAGCTCTGAAGTAATTTTGCTGTAATGTGTGTTGAAATTGCAAAAATTTAAAAATGTCTATAGTTAGTAAAGCTTTTGGTGCCTATAACTTCCGACTACCTACCATTTAACTTAAGATCAGAGAGCAAAGTCATATCGCTAGTATAAAGTCATATGGATAGTTATATAAATGATTTAAACTGACATGTTTAATTTTATCAATATCAATTTGCACCCAGAGGATAGAATAGTTGCGGCATGACAATGGTGCATCAGATGTTTATTCTATGTTGGCAGAACAAAAGGCTCGCGTCCCGCTTGCCCGCGCGTGGAGCGTGTTCTATGTTTGCAGTTTCAGTGGTAACATATTGAACTACATATGTTGAAATTGTCAGAGATATATCAGATTTAAGAGCTATTTGAGCTGACAACATTGTCATAGCCCCACCGCTGCTGTTAGTCAATCTGGCTTGACTATCTTGCAAACTCGAGAAGTAACTTAAAGTATGTAGTATTCAGTAGGTATATGTCGTATATCATATTATTCAATGATATTATACATAGACATGTCACTTTCATAAAAATGGACGTCGAAAACCTGATTGATATAGTTGTGTTATTAATAACGGTACTTAAAAAACGCAGCGATAGCTCAGTGGGGAGACCAACAGACTGCAATGCAGAGGGTCTCGGGCTCGAACCCACGTCGCGCACCTCTGACTTTCGGAAGTTATATGACTTTTCGAAATTATGTGCGTATTGATTGACAATTATCGCCTGCTCCGTACCTCGGAGATCACGTTAAGCCGTCGTTCTCGGCTGCTATGAACATCTATGGCAACCATTATTAGCAAGTTAGTGCCCTCTAATATCCTAACACTGGTCTAGCCTTAGGGTATCGTTAGCCTTCGGGTTGCGGAGGTCAGGTGGCAGCCGCTTCGTGTAAAAACTGATATCCAGTCAAATCCGGTTAGACTAGAAAGCCGACCCCAAGTGACTTGGGAATAATAAAGGCTAGGGAGAAGAGAGAGATTTAATAACGGTACTTGCGTTGAAAAATAGAGCAATTAGTAACAAAAAAGCCTACGTATAGGCAATAGTTATCATTCGAACAATAATAATTGTGAGTTGACTTGTTTGCAAGGAATTTTATTGAACCGATACTGTTTTGAGAACAATAGGTAAAGTTCTCCTAGTTGGGTCGTTACCGAGTCTTTACTATTTGTGCAGTCAAACATATCTGCGTCATCTGCGGTTTTTTTATACAACTAAGGTGGCAAACAAGCATACGACCCACCTGATGGTAAGTGGTCACTACGGTGACCACTTACCATCAAGCTACGGCTTATGAACGCCTGCAACATCAGAAGCATCACTAGCGCGTTGCCGACCCTTTAGGAAAGGAAGTGGGAAGGAGGAGTGGGAAGGGGATAAGGGTGTGATTGGGGCCTCCGGTACTCGCACTCACCGAACGAAACACAACAGTAGGAATACTGGTATTTCACGTCGATATTCTGTGAGAGGGAAGTCCTTCCCCGGTCGAGCCGGCGCATTCATGCTGAAATCAGCGAGGCTCTACTACTCTAATACTCTAGTTCTGGCAACCTGGCATAGTCCTTAGATTTAACTGTAAATTAAATTTAAAAAAGAACTAACTTTTGCCCGTGTCTTCGTCCGCGTGGAATAGTTACTTTGGGTAGCATTTTAAATTTTTTAAGAAAATAATTTTTTTTAGAAATAATCTATACTAATATTATAAATAATATTATATTATATAGCCAAGCTGGTTACAGCAGGAATGGGCCGGCTCGACCGGGGAAGTACTACCCTCTCACAGAAAATCGACGTGAAACAACAGTGTTTCACTGCTGTGTTTCGTTCGGTGAATGAGAGCGCCGGAGGCCTAAGCATGAGGTGACGATTCTCGCAGCTTATTAGGGACCTGCAGAGTATCCGTAGTCATTGTGTGGGTGGCGCGAGTCGACCCGGCGGCCAGGGAGAGCCGTAGAAACGGTGCTCTGCTGGCCGCCCGCGGTATAGTCCAGAGGCCCAACCGAGTCTAACCAACTAGGTTGGCTGCCTTATCATGCCGCGCATAATCTCGAGGTAGCTCGTCGTGCCGGATGGTGACCGGAGGGTGGGTCCCGGCGACCACTTTCGGGAGGGTACGGGGGTCCTTCCGTCCGTCGGATCGGCTATCGCCATACCATACAGTTATATGACAAAACTTGCTCTGCGCCTTGCCCCACTTTGCTGCGAGAACAGCCGCCTCTTTTTTTTTTTCACGTTTCCCCTTCCTATCACTCTATGGCAGTACGAACAAAGCATTGTCGTTCAACAGCAGCCAATCGCCGTAACCCGACTGCTGCTTCCTGTGTCGTGGAGTTTATTAACATCAGAGGACTCCACGCTAACCTTAATGCCGTCCATCATCACCTGGAGACGGCTCGGCCGGCAATGCTTTTTCTAACGGAGACACAAATACGCCGTCCTGCAGACACGAGCTACCTGCAATATCCCGGCTACGTGCTGGAGGAGTGTTTCCTCGCGAAAGCCGGGGTATGCTTGTTTGTTAGGGCGGATATTTGCTGTCGCCGTCTACAATGCCTAGAGGACCCTTCCTTCTCTGTCCTTTGGGTACACGTAGATCATGGCTCTTTCAGCCAAATCTACATGTGCCTCTACCGATCCCATTCAGGAGACGCTGAGACAACTCGACTCTTCAATTACCTGAGTCAGGCGGCAGACGACGCGCAGGAGCGGTTTCCGAACGCTGAGTTGGTGTTCTTGGGAGATTTCAATGCCCACCATGAGACCTGGTTGGGTTCTCCCAAAACAGACCACGCGGGACGAAGTGCCCATGCGTTCGCTCTCACGCATGACCTGTCTCAACTGGTACTCCAGCCCACCCGGATACCAGACATTGCAGGTCAGGCGCCCTCTCTGCTAGATCTGCTGCTGACGAGTAACCCCAACCGGTACAGTGTGTCGATTCGTGCTCCTCTGGGCACCTCAGACCACTCTGGTTTGTGCCACAGCTGTTGTTGTTACGCCCCCACGACCCGAGGAGGCAAGACGAGACTGTGGCACTACTCGTCGGCAGACTGGGATGGAATGCGGGAGTACTTCGCATCCATCCCTTGGGCTCAACGCTGCTTTGAGAACAGGGATCCATCAGAGAGCGCTACTGCTGTCGCTGGTGAAATCATCCTGGGTATGGAATATTATATTCCATACAGTGATGTCACGAGCGGTGGCAGGAAAAGGCTCTGGTTCGGTCGTGAATGCGCTGATGCTGTTGAATGCAAACAGACAGCGTACCGCGCTTGGACCAGGGCTCGCACTCTCTACGACCCTAACGTGGATCACCTGAAGGCAGCGTTCAACCAAGCCACAATGGTCTGCAAGAGGGTATACTTAAGAGCGGATGCCCAGCGCGTCGCACGGTTTGGCCAGGAACTCATGGCGCATCCTACGGGCAGTCGTAGCTATTGGCGCCTGGCCAAAGCCGTGCAGTCCAACTTCTGCCGGACCTTGCTGCCCCCTCTGAGGTATCCGAATGGATCACTGGCTCATCGGCCGCAGGAGAAAGCAGATCTGCTTGCAAATCTCTTTGCAGCCAACTCCCGAATCGATGACTGCGGTTCGCAGCCGCCTAACATTGCCAACTGCGGCTACACCATGCCTGATATATGTATCAGGCAACGAACCGTTCGTGCGATACTGCAGTCTCTCGATGTTCGGAAAGCCAGTGGACCTGACGGCATCCCAGCTGTGGTCCTTAGAAAATGTGCAGCGGAGTTGTCTCCCACGCTTACGCGCCTATACCGGACGTCTTACGCCGCGGGCATTGTGCCTGAGGCTTGGAAGGAGGCGAAACGTTCAACCGATTCCCAAAAAGGGGACCGTTCCGAGCCAAGCAACTATCGTCCCATAGCTATCACCTCGGTGCTCTCCAAGGTGTTCGAGCGGATTATAAACACCCAAATTGTCCGCTACCTGGAGGATCAATCGTTGATCAATGATCGCCAATACGGCTTTCGGGCTAAACGATCAACGGGTGATCTTCTAGCGTTCGTCACGCACCTCTGGGGTGAAGCTATGGAAAAGCACGGCGAGTCTTTGGCTATCAGCCTTGACATAGCCAAAGCTTTCGACAGAGTCTGGCACCGGTCTCTTCTTTCCAAGCTTCCGGCCTATGGCTTGCCCCCTAAACTGTGCACCTGGATTGCAAGTTTCCTGCAGAAGCGTCGTATTCGGGTCCTTTGCGACGGTCGCGCTTCCAAATTTATGCAGGTTAATGCAGGAGTGCCTCAGGGTTCTGTCTTATCCCCTACGCTCTTTCTTCTGCATATCAATGTTGAATCTCGGCAACATACATTTTTATGCGGACGACAGTACCGTGCATGGGCGATATCTCGGACATCCTGGGGCCAAACAGGCTGAGGTTGAGGGGAAAAGGCAGAATCTTGTCGTTGAACTTGACCAGACCTTGGACCGCATCTATGAATGGTGTGCCAAGAACTTGGTCGAGTTCAACGCCAAGAAGACCCAGGCATGCGCGTTCTCAACAAAAAAGTCTCCGTTCCTTCCCCTCCCTTCTCTGAAGAACACTCCACTGGTGATACGTGACAGTCTCTCCATCTTAGGTATGGATCTTTGCCGCTCCCTTAATCAGAAAACCTATATCGAGAGCGTCATTAAGCAAGCTTCGCGAAAACTCGGAGTTCTGAACAGGGTGAGGTGGTTCTTCACGCCTGGGCAACTGTGCCTATTGTATAAGGCACAAGTGCGCCCTTGCGTGGAGTACTGTTCTCATCTTTGGGATGGCTCCGCGCAGTACTTGCTGGACGCTCTCAACCGGGTACAGCGGCGGGCTGTCCGTATCATCGGAGATCCAGAGGTCACGAGTTCACTGGGACCTCTGCAACTCCGTAGGGACATTGCCTCATATACCACGGGGAGTGCTCTGAAGAGTTATTCCACCTTATCCCGCCCTCCCCTTTCCTATCCAGAACAACGCGTGCTGGGCTCAGATGCCATCCTTACACGGTAGAATCGATTAGAGCGCGTACCAAAAAGTTTGGGTCCTCATATCTCTGCCGAACGACCAAGGCATGGAATTCTCTGCCAAGGCACGTGTTTCCTTCTTCCTTCAATCCTGGGTTCTTTAAGCGGGGCGTGAAAAAGCATCTTCTCAGGCCGTCAAAGTAGAGACCTCAACATCGCCTCAACTACTGTGGGGGCGATGTGGAGGCCACTGCTCTTAGACCACACGACTGCTTACCATCAGGTGGAGTGTGGTCATTTTGACGAGCAAAATAAAAAAAAAAAAAAAAAGCTGAAGAGTTTGTTTGTTTGAACGCGCTAATTTCAGGAACTACTGATCCGAATTGAAAAATTCTTTTAATATTGGATAGCTCATTTATCGAGGAAGGCTATAGGCTATATAACATTACGCTACGACCTACGGGAGCGGCACAGTAATCATAAACGTGGGTGAAACCGCGGGCACATCTAGTACACTTATATATGCTTTGTTTACCGCAAATAGCTTATTTTAATACATTTTATAAACTAAGTTTTTTGTTTTCCAGCCTATGCCTTTGGGTTTGATACTGGTGAGCACGCCACATAGTTACCCATGGAAAACAGTTATTTATTACATAGTTTTTTTTTGTTACTATCGTAAATGCTGCTTTTAGGGGAATCTGCACTCTTATAAACTGAAATGGCAAATTGCTCAGAATTATCGGAATACGGGGCATTGAAACATTTTCTCCTTTTGGCATTTACATAGGTAGCCATTGTGCGGCAAGATTTCTCATAGACAGGACTGAATACCAACGTACAGCCTTAACTTATGGGAAGGCACTCCCGATAATTCTAAGGGCTATATTTCACCGGGACACCATGGCGGCGCAACCAGTCGCGCCACCGTGGTGTCCGTAAGCTACCAAACTAGACACCATACAGACACACACCACACCACACTGAGACAGTATCAAAATGGACCTCGAACCAGTGCACGCGGGTTGCATACAATGAGGTGGGGCGTCACTGGCGGCCGAGTGAGTGAGGCACCATACAGCGCTATAGTATTTAGTGGTGGCGCGACCAGTAACATTCAGTGCTCGCGTCCGAGCTGGTCGCGCCGCCAAATTGGTTGCGCAACCAAACTGACACTAGGTGAGTAACTTTCTATAGAGCTGTATACATTTTGTTGGTAGCGGCGACTGGTTGCGCCGCCATGGTGTCCCGGTAAAATAGAGCCCTAAAGAATTGAGATACTCTACATATAGGGTACGATGGCACTTGTTCAATGTTTATAACATCGTCTACTGAGAGGTACACGACAACATCTCCCTTAACATTTGACATAATTTGTTCGTCTCACCAACTGGCCTACTGTCTCATTTGTCGGCGCCAAAATTCACCTGTCACACAACGATTATCACGTCATGCTCCCAAGAAACCCCATCTATTTCGCTGTTTATAAATTCATATCACAATTGTACGCAATGTGTACCGAATTAGTACATACCTACTTAAAAAAATAAGTACCTTAACAGGTTAACAGGTACAGGCAACTGAATTATGGCTTGCTATAGAGTATCTCCCCAGCGACCCCAAGTAAAATTTGAAGCAATTTTACGTAGATCCTTGCTTATGAGGCAAACAAATGGTTGATAAAAATTGTACTGTTACTTTTACCATTGGATGTGCTAGTTATGCCTACTTAAAACTTAACTTTACTATCTTGATTATAAATGCCTAGACAGTTTTTTTTTATTACATGGGTAACAACTTAGAGCATGTTATCAATTATATTTTACATTACATTACAACACGAAACAAAAAAAGACAAAACAAATTGAATAGAAACTGTATTTAAATAGCTCGTTAAATTAACAAATTAACAATCATTCTGGTCAACAAAAATAACACATTTTTTTGCATTGGCAAACAAATTAAATTTTCACATAAATTAACATGTTTGATTGAAACCGTTTACTTAAATTTGTTTTATGTACCTTCGTCTTAATATCATCATAGCAGTACCAGTTTGATCCCGTTTTACAATGAGCTGTAAAATGACCCAAACCCACAGTTGTATTTGTTGGTGGTACAAACTCAATTACTGACGCAAGCTCATATCGTCTATTTGTTTTAAGTACGATTGTTTTAGGTACTTCCTCTATTGTTACGGTATCGACTACTGCTTCAAATATTATAATATAATCAGATAAATCATAGGTCATCGTGGCTGTGCCTAAACATTGTTCGTTATTACACTGAGTAATTTCATCAAACAAAATAGAGTTTGCTGATGATTCTTAACCTGCAAGGCCCTCTGTCAAGTATAGAATATTCAACGGCAAAATTGGTACCATACTTTCTATTCTATTGTCACAAGTGTTGCACTTTTTGGAAAATCTCGCACTATTATATTCGTTAAGCAGAATTGCCTCAATAATTTTAGTAACATTACACTGACAGTCAAAAATTGTCATGTTGCCTTGAGTTGAGATTTTATCACAAAATTTTATAAGGATATCTGATCTTAATCGTAATACATCAACATCCAAATCATTTTGAGATATTGCTTTAACCAACACAGAAAGTCGAATTTATATTGTCGATATGTTCAGCTACAGCTTTCTCTTTATGAAGGACAGCATACGCTTGTAGAACAGCATCGAAGGCGCAAGTATTTTGTAAAATTATGTCTTTTAATCCTGTTCTACTAATATTGCCGTTTGGCATCAAATGCACATAGTTTCTATTACTTTTTGGTTTGATTGTTTCGATTAAAGATTTTGATTTATTTTTAGTGTTTTTGTTTCGCCAGTTTTCCTCGCACTTCGGTTCTGCAGTAAATATAGAATTATCTGAGAAATATTTGTCAGTATCGTCAATGCTTTGTATTTTATGTTTTGGTTTCGATGAATCAATTACAGACTGCCGACTTATTGTTTCCTGAAAAATCTCAGGGTAAGAGCATTGAGCTGACTTCAGTTCTCCAGATAAGTACTCAGTATGAATCATAATAAAATTATCAACTCTCAAAAGTGCACATCTAGAATTAAGTAATAACTGTTTGATATTCTTAAAATAGCTTGCTGCTAGTAGCACTGATGTTTGATTCCTTGCAAAAAGGCAGCATTAGATTTGTCCAAAATGCAATCTTGTTAAAAGTTTCTTAAAGCTTTCTATAAATGTAGGGAAATAATAAATATTTTCATACATTGTCTCATCACACAGGTCACTGTACAATTTTTTTTATTTATAATATGGTCAACTTCTGCAATAACTGAGTTTTGAAGAATCATCATTTTCTTCAAATATCGTCTCTTCGTTTTGTTCGTTTGTTGAGTGAAATTTTGTGATTCTATTACCTCATCAAATTTTTTGTCTTCTTCACATATGCGAAATAATTTTTCTTTTGATATTTCACATCTAGTTATTTGACCGTTTCTTGTATGTCTGTCAAACCTATTTACTGCAACTATAATAAGATTTGTTATTATTTTTTTCACCGTCGAATATTTATTACAAGACTTCAGATTTAATAAAACTTATGTAAAATTTCTTCACACGCTTGTCGACATTTTTAAAACACTTAAGTCCGTACAAAGTTTTTATAAAATGTGACGTATCAAGGCGCATGATACAATTTGGACGAATGTTGGTTTGCTTCTCCAAAAGTGTAAAACAATGATTTATGTAGGCTTTTGTGGTATCAAATGTAGTGAATGCTTTAACACAAGCACCGATCAAAGCGCTCGAGTCATCGGTAGTTACTTCCATAGGTTTTGGCATAGATTGTATCCATGTTTTTAGCCAAATGTATATGTTATCTAGCGTTTGAGTAGCCGAAATCATCTGTGCGATTGGTATGGACGTGTTTTTGATTTTAAGGAGCAGAACGTATAAGAACAAATGCTTTGATTGGTAGCAGCGCTTGGGATCGGTTGGTGGACGTATTTTCTTAAAGATTGATCCAGTTGCATCTAGGCTAAATGAAATATGTTCTTTTTGTGAAAAGTTTCATAAAATGTACGTTGCAAATTTGTCCAGTAATATACAAAGAAAGGGTTGAGGGAAACGTTTCGAATAACAGTATCAAATGGTGGCGTAAAACTCTATTATCCATAAGGCCATAACCACAATTTTGTGAAAATAGATGGACGTACTAATCCGACTTCTTATATTTTGAAGAGTTTTGAGTGTAGAAATGAAAGGTGTTTCTTGTGTATCATCGTCTCCAAGGGCACTATTAATTAATTTGTTTCGGACTACTACTGGATATTCATTTTTTAAGCTCGAAGCAAGTTATTCCTTTGTAGATTTCGTTATTCTAGCTTTGTTTGATTTGTGGACCAATTTTGGATCTACGTTTTCCTGAACACACTTTATTGTAACCGAATCAATATTATTGTCGGCCTCGATGGCGTAGTGGTTAGTGTGAACGACTGCCACGCCTGAGGTTGCGGGTTTGATTCCCGCACAAGTCAAACATTTGTGTGCATGAACATGGATGTTTGTCTTGGTCTGGGTGTTTCTATGTATAATAAGTATGTATTTACAAAAAAAAAGTATATATGTATGTTTATCCATTGTCTAGTACCCATAGTACAAGCTCTGCTTAGTTTGGGCTTGATGGTGTTGTGTGTATGTGGTAGAATATTATTATTATTATCATTATTATTATTTTTTGTCTGTATAAAAATTTTGCCATTGCATTCGCAACAAGTTCCATTTATCTTCACATGATCACCACAAGTATAATTGTTTTTGAAAATCCATGTGCATCTGTTTGTTGTCTTTTGCCAAATATATTTTTTAAAACAATCACTCCACTCACCAGACGGTAGTCTCTTTTTCAAAGCACGACGACCAGATTTCTTTTTGACATCATTATAACACCGTGGTTTAATTCTATCCCATTCGCTTAGTTCTATTTCAAAGCACATTACACTTTCTCCACATTCACTATTATTATCCAAATGTGTCTTCTCACTACTGCTGCTACTGTTATACTGACATGGAGAATCTTCTTCGGAACTTATGTTTTTATTTATAGTAATAGATAGGTACCGTAGTTAGTATTGTTGGCGTAAGCCAAAAATCAAACTCCAGTCGTATATTAAATCAGAGGATTTATTAAATCACCTTTTGTACACACAACTCAACAGTTCGATAACGAATGGCGCGCGCTCTGGCTCGACCGTTATTAAATATGGCGACAACGTCAACATCGTCGAGCCGGAAGTGAAATCATTTTATATAAATTTAAATAGAATATTATCGAAATAAATTGGTATAAATGTTAGGTGTTTACAATATTTGAATTAAGTTAATTATCTATTAATATAAATAATTACAAATAAATACTTTCAAATACATTGAAATGTCAAATCAGCAATATTCACATAATTATACAATAATAAAGTAATTCTACTTAATACTTATTCTTACACATTATCTGGAAATAGATTATTATTGACCTCATATTATACATAACCTGATTAATTAATTAATTCAGTTTATAATTGACCTTACAGCTCGGCCTTCCTATTTGACGCGAGTCCCTTCGCGTACCTATAGCAAAATATTTCAAAGAAATTTTAATGTAACATAATTCATTCAGTTATCTCTGCATCTTTATTCATTAACTCATTGTCATCAACCGATTCATTATTAGTAGCATCATCATCATTAACAAAGTCATTGGCGTCGTTATCATCGTCACTAGAACTACTGTCAAAGTCTCGATTAAAGCTCATCCAAGGTTGAATTTTATCGACTGCTACAATTCCTTCATAACGGCGACCGTTCTTACGTGATAAAGGTGTATCCTCAACTACAAACCTATCGTGTTGGAGCACTTTTACTATACGATAAGGTCCCTGGTACTTCACGACAAGCTTTTGAGACTGTCCGTCATGCGGCACCTGTCTTTCTATTCTGACTAAATCCCCAACTCTATATTTCTTACTGTGCCTTCGGTGTCTATTACAACGATCAGCATCTTTCTGCTGTTGTACATTGATGCACTTCGAAGCTTCATCCCTAACAGCGTGCAACTCATCTGGTGATATTAAATCGATAGTTTCGTTGAATATTGAACTTAATGTTCCTTGGGCCTTGTGGTTCACGTTGAAGCCGAATAGAAGCTCGGACGGTGTCTTTTTTGTTGTTTTATGAGTAGTAGTATTTAAACCTATCTGTATATCTTTAATACACTCGTCCCAGCTTCTCTCGTCTTTACCGTGATTAGATGTAGCTAATGCCTCTGTAATGGTTCGGTTAAATCGTTCAACTTGACCATTAGCCCTCGGTGTTGCATCAGCATTTAGTACGTGTTTTATACCATATTGAGTAGTGAATTCTTTAAATGATTTACTGGTGAAGCTAGAGCCTCTATCTGTAATAAGACGCGTTGGAACTCCAAAAAAACTAATGTGATCTTTCAATATTTTAATTGTTGTAACGCTTTTAGTGTTTTTAACAGGGGCTATGTTTATAAATTTTGTAAA
Organism: Catocala sponsa; assembly: GCA_963564715.1. Lineage (NCBI taxonomy): Eukaryota > Metazoa > Arthropoda > Insecta > Lepidoptera > Erebidae > Catocala > Catocala sponsa. The sequence continues at coordinate 1,263,211 of OY751353.1, read as the reverse complement.
ACTGTCAATGATAACCAACAAATAACAATTGCCAAGTTTGCTCCTTACAAAAGGCCCCAGGTGGTCTGCATGGATGGTATGAAATGGTACACTTATTTTCTCTATGGGATGTAGTATTCCTTCACGTTTACCACCTGGTGCCTTATGATGGGCACACTCTAAACATGCTGATACATATTTTTTTATAAATCGCCTCATTTTCCCAAACCAGTAGTGTTGCCTTATTCGCGCTAGAGTCTTTTCGAATCCGTAATGACCGACGTCATCGTGATTCCTTTTTAAAATTTGCCATCGTGCTCCCTTAGGGACAACCCATCTTAAATCTTCGCCAACTATGCGATAGACGCGACCGTTTTTAAGTTTAAAGTTTTTACACACTTCAACTACGTTTTCAGAATCTGGATTACTAAGAATTTCCTTTATCCTAACAATACTTTCATCTGCCGACTGTACAGTAGTGATCCAGTCTTGTTCAGACTCCATCAACAAAATATCAAGGACGTGAGATTCATTCGATTCAGGATCTACAGGATTTCGACTAAGAGCATCGACGTGTGCCATTTTTATACCTGGTCTATATTCTATTGAACAATCAAATTCTTGCAGTTGAATCCACCACCTCGCGATACGCGGTACTAAATCTCTCTTTGTTAGTGTTGACCTAATAGTGTTACAATCGGTTAGTATGGTAAAGGTAATTCCGATTAGATAGACCCTAAATCGACTTAGAGACGCTATGATAGCAAGGGTTTCTAATTCGAATGAATGATATTTCTGCTCCTCCGCAGTCGTTTTACGACTAAAATATGAAACTGGTTGCAATACTCCGCTATGGTTAAGCTGAAGTAAAATACCGGCCAAGCCTTGTTCGCAGGCATCAGTATGGAGTTGAGTTTGAGCTAGGGGGTTGTATAAAGAGAGAAGTGGTCGTGATGATAACAAGTTTTTTAGTTGTGTAAATGACGTTTCCTGTTCTATGTCCCAACCCCATTCTCGATCCTTTTTGAGTAGTTCTGTCAACGGAGCGGCTACTAATGCATAGTTCTTGATAAATCGCCTAAAGAATCCTGACAGTCCTAAGAATTGACGGAGCTCATGTTGGTTTTTGGGCTTTGAAAATTTGGATACCGCTTCAGTTTTCCTTAATCCCGGTCGAATGCCACTTGCACTAACTTCGAACCCGAGAAAATCTATCTTATCGAAAAAGAAATTACATTTGCTCATTTTTAATGTTAATCCACCTGTTCTTAATAAACCAAGTACCTCCTTTAGTCTGACTAACCCTTCACAAAAGTTTTTGGATGGGATCAAGATATCATCCATATATATCAAGGCATATTTTATTTTGGCTTCTGCTAAGATTTTATTTATTGTTCTTTGAAAAACTGACGGTGCATTTACAAGCCCAAATGGCATTCTATTATACTCGAATTGTCCGTCAGGAGTTACGAATGCAGTTTTATGGCGGGATTTTTCTTCTATTGGTATCCGATAGTAGCCGGATGCTAGATCTAACGAAGTGAATAGGTTATTACCTGCCAGCAAATCCAATTGATCCTCTATTCGTGGTAGAGGGAAATGATCTTTCTTAGTTTTGCGATTCAAGGCACGATAATCAACGCATAACCTCTTTTCGCCAGTCTTTTTCTTTACTAGGACAATTGGACTTGCATAAGGCGAAGACGATTCCCTAGCGATACCACTATCTATCATTTCTTGAACCATACCTCTAACCAGCGACCTTTCTGAATACGCCATACGATATGGCCTATAAACTACAGGTTCGGAATCTTCTAAATCGATCGTCATTTCAGCACTGCTTGTAAATCCCAAATCCTTAAGACTACTAGAGAAACAATCCCTAAATTCGAATAATACTTTCTGAAGAGAGAGTCGCTCTTTCAAGGAAAAACTTGGATTACATTTTATAGAATCATCGGCTTCAGTTGTACTAATTGTGACCTCGCTTACATTTAACATGTTATGTATACGCGTGGCTCTAGTAAGAAGTGAATTCTTCTTTATGTCAATAATCGAGTCAGACATATTATGTACAAGGAGGGCACAAGTATTTTCTTTTATGCTATATTCACCGGGTAAGAGACTTTCGATTTTCCGGTCCTCTAACGGATCCGTTAACATATACAGTACCTTCGGTTAATGTGTTATTGCTAACCGGTATAGCTTGCAGCCCATTAATCGGAATAATAGTACTTTCGCAGGAGAAGAGATGTATTTTTTTGTTATATGGTATCTTTTGCACTATAATGTTATCAGGTGTCTTAGTTATCACTATATGTGGCTTTTCCGTGAAAGAGTGTCCTAACAAAACCGGATGCCTAAGTACGTAATCGTCCACAACGTACATATTTATAGATTCTACTATTTCCTGAACCTGCACTGTAGTGACGATCATTCCTAGAGGGTGAATAAGATTTGCACCAATACCCCGCAACACTGGCAATTCTATATCTGTGATTATGGTTGTATTTAATAGATTAGCATGAGTTCGTCTTATAAGCGAGCACTGGCTACCTAAGTCTAAATGACATTTAAACACAGTGCCGTTAACACGTATATCCATGATATATTTATCGTTAAAATTATTGGTAACACTGACCTCTGAGACCTGCTTTTCGTTCTTATCGAGGGAGTTACCATTTGAATGTTCATTTGTTTTATTTCTATAGCAATTAGTCGATTGATGACCTATTCTTTCGCATTTTGTACAAGTAACAAGAGGTTTATCGCATCTAAAACTAGGATGTCCCTGTTGGTTACAGTTGAAACATCTTATATTGGAATTGCCTGTGCTTGGTTTATTCTGCATTTGCTTATTGATAATGCTGGTTTTGTGCTTCTTAAAGTTATCAGTATATTCCCGAGGATTACCCACTTTAACCGTTCTAAAATATTTTAAAACCTGTTCCGGTTCAGCAAACTGTACAGCCTGCGCTCCTACTCTAACCGCACGATCGTCTATGCCATGAAGTATGCAATCGACAGCCTGCCTGCCTGTTAATCTACACCTATTTAACAAATTAATTTTTGCATAGTAATAGTGCTCCAGCGACTCTCCATACCGAACTCGTTTACTAAGCATTTCAGTGAGGAGTTCAGCATAATCTTCTCGACAAGGAAAAGATTCTATTAACTTTTTCTTCCATTCAGACCAAGTGTATAATAGGGTAGGAAGACCTTGATACCAAGATTTTGCTACACCGGAAAGCTTAGGGAGAGAGTAATGAATTGTCTCTCTCTCATCCCAGCCGTATATTTCGGCACATTCTTCAACTTTAGTGATCCAAGTCAGTATGGTTTGTTCTTTGCTCATGGGATCAAACTCTGGAATAACGTTTTTATCGTAAGATAATTTATGCCTATCTGAACTCCTCACATCCCTCACTATTGAAAGAACCTTATCCAGAATATCGTTAGTTTTATCTGTTGCTAATTTAATGCGTTTGGATTTTGAATGAGCTTTATCGGACTCACCTGCTGATTCGGCTGACGTGCTAGAATAATCCCTGCGCCTTGTTCGCATTTTTGACGAATGTACTCTTCGTTCCGCATTGGTCCAGTCATCATCTGATCCATTGGATACATTTCTTCGGCGATGCCGTCGTCCCTTCCGATGAAAACCACGACTGCGGCTTCCGGATACATCCGCTTCACGCTCAGCATAGGAACCTTGAGTTTCATTCAGCATTAGTCCTTGACCTTGGACATAATCGTTCATGGACCCTTGACCTCGGGTTTCCATGCTTTCTTGTCCTTGACCTCGGACATCATCGTTTATGGGCCCTTGACCTCGGGTTGCCATACTACCCTGTCCTTGACCTCGGACATCGTTCATGGACCCTCGACCTCGGGTTACCATGCTACCCTGTCCTTGACCTCGGACATAATCGTTCATAGACCCTTGACCTCGGGTTTCCGTACTCCCTTGTCCTTGACCTCGGACATCATCGTTCATGGACCCTTAACCTCGGGTTGCCATGATACTTAGTCCTTGACCTCGGACATTATCGTTCATCGACCCTTGACCTCGGGTATCACCTTCATCCATGTTTCTGAAACTTAAAATAGAAAGCTTAGAATTGCTTTTAGGAATTTGTATTGTTTTTATTTTTGACAATTTATACGAGCCACTGATGCAGAAAAACAAAAACGACAGCGTCCTTAAACATGGTGAAAGTATAATAGACTGTTCATTGCCGAAATCATGTCCAAAAAGTACTTATCGAACTATCATCGTTATGCTTTAGTCACTGTTTATAAATTACTTCAAAGCGTATTAGACACGAAAGGAAAACAAATAAGATAATGGTTTCAAGCTTCAACAGTTTTATAGTACGATCATATTAGTGAAAAGGAGGTATTTTATGAAAATAGTATTTACTTTATGAATTCGATTTAATAGAACAATCAACAGACTAAGCTCATAAATAGCGATTATAATAATTAATAAAGGCAAAGAGAAGAGAAAAAAAAAATTACACTCTACTTACGTTGTTGTAGGCGTGTAAGGAAGTTTTGTATATCCTTAACGAAATCCCACTTCTGAACTGTTGGCGTAAGCCAAAAATCAAACTCCAGTCGTATATTAAATCAGAGGATTTATTAATTCACCTTTTGTACACACAACTCAACAGTTCGATAACGAATGGCGCGCGCTCTGGCTCGACCGTTATTAAATATGGCGACAACGTCAACATCGTCGAGCCGGAAGTGAAATCATTTTATATAAATTTAAATAGAATATTATCGAAATAAATTGGTATAAATGTTAGGTGTTTACAATATTTGAATTAAGTTAATTATCTATTAATATAAATAATTACAAATAAATACTTTCAAATACATTGAAATGTCAAATCAGCAATATTCACATAATTATACAATAATAAAGTAATTCTACTTAATACTTCATCTTATTCTTACACATTATCTGGAAATAGATTATTATTGACCTCATATTATACATAACCTGATTAATTAATTAATTCAGTTTATAATTGACCTTACAGTATTATTCTCACACATCCTTGTACCAAAAAAATTGTTTCAATTTCTTTGAATGGAAAGATACAAAGCCTTAGGTGTGTGTCATTTGAGCACTTAACTTGCGGCTGATAGTCTTGTAAATATCACTACTTGAATGTGGCACACTAGGTAAATTATGAAAATATTCACTGTGTTCAAGGAAAACACACTTTTGCTCTTCCAAACTAACAGATAATCTTTTTCCACGCTTCATGTTGAAGAATACTTATATTCTTCAACATGAAGCGTGGAAAAGAACAATAACAAAAGAGATTGTAACAAAGGAAAGAATGAAGATAAAAGTGATAGAAATGGAGGGTACCTGTGTATGATTTTAGAAAATTATAATTTTACGAATACCGATGTATTAATAATTCCTACGCACAATTAAAACAATAGCCGTGATAATAGCTAACAGAAAATATTATTATTCATGACAATAGTTTTGCTTAATCCCATAGTGTCAAGTGTCAATTTTATAACAAAGAAAAACCTTGAAATACACTTTGCTATTTGTTTTGGTCAGGCGCTTAATAATGGCGATTCAAGTTTTAAGCTAGCAAATCCAGTGGTAAAAATAACAGTACAATTTTTATCAACCATTTGTTTGCCAGCCAGTTGTTTAACGCAGCAGGGGTAGGCCTCCCACAAGGTGGACCGACGACCTGGTAAAGGTTGCGGGAAGCGGTTGGATGCGGGTGGCCCAAGACCGGTCTGTGTGGAAAACCTTGGGGGAGGCCTATGTCCAGCAGTGGACGTCTTTTGGCTGACATGATGATGATGATGATGATTTGTTTGCCTCATAAGCAAGGATCTACGTAAAATTGCTTCAAATTTTACTTGGGGTCGCTGGGGAGATACTCTATAGCAAGCCATAATTCAGTTGCCTGTACCTGTTATCCTGTTAAGGTACTTTTTTTGTAAGTATGTACTAATTCGGTACACATTGCGTACAATTGTGATATGAATTTATAAACAGCGAAATAGATGATAGGGTTTCTTGGGAGCATGACGTCGATTATCGGCACTCTTATTATGGGCAATCGATAATGGTTTTCTCTGAGTCTTTAGCAAGTAACCTAAATGTAGCCTCAGTAACTTAGTAAACTCACTAACCTATATACTTTGACGTTCATAAGTGTTACTTTGTGATCTAAATGAATAAATGATTTTTGACTTTTGACTTTCTTCTTTGAAGAGGTTAATGAAAACACTATGTGGGTCTGTGTGTCTGTCTGTTAGTGACCGGCATAGCTCCGGTACCACTGGACCGATTGACTTGGTGTGCAGACACCTTAGGGTCATACCTACCTCGGTCGAGTTTGAATATGGGCCCTGTGGGCCAAAAGACCCCCGAGATATAGGGATAATTTCTTTTCATTACTTTTACATTTAAATCCTGTGTTTTTACACCCATCTCGTTTGTAGATCTGTTAAACATTATTATTTAAATCATCTATCTATAATAACTAGCGGTCGCCTAGTGCTCGAATGTCGACCAAAGTTTGCCTGTAAGATATTGCTGATATAATAATATATATTGACATTATTATGTCATATATGTAACCATAGTTACGCGCTTCGACTCCGTGTGTCAAATGCATGGTTGTGTGCGTGTAGTGGTTTTTCATTAATTTAATGTATTTCTAATGCATATTAATTTATATAAATATTAGCATTCGTCACTTCTTCTCTGTATAAACTATAAGTGTGCGAAATTTCATACTCCTCCGTCCTCCCAATTTTCGTAAAAAGGGATCCAAAGTTTTCGCTTCACGTATTAATATATAGATATCTATCAGTAATTATGCCGTTGCTGCCAGTAGGCATACAATCTTCTCCGACTTTTAGAAGAGCAGCTGCATATTGTCCTGCGTGAGAATCGTTGTGTAGTTGTACTCGCATATTTTTTGTTAGACAAAACTTTTTTGTGGGTAACAGTGGATCACTTCTTTTTCTAAGTAATGCTACTTTGAAGTTTATTCCTAAATGGTTTATCTCTGGAATTTAATCATAACATGAGTACCTAATCTTTAAATTAAAAGGCATTTAATGGCGTGTATTACATAAAATTACACGAAAAAGCCACTTAAAAAAAATTGAAAATGATCCACTGTGACCCGGGTCACTTTGTATCAATGCATGGGTGACAGTGAATCGACTGGGACACATTGAATCTATTGAAAAAAAAAACAGTAAAATGCAATAATTTCCATATTATAATATGTATCTTTATTTGTGCTACTAGACAGTCGCTTATATCAAAATAGTCTTATACAAATTAACAATCACATTTTAATGAACACAAAAATATGTAGCTTCTTAGACCTAAAATTAACAAAAATAAACTCGTTCTTTAAACTGAAAAAAATGGTTTAACTTGAGAACAGGCATAAAATTAACGTAAATCGATTTTAGAAAACTCTAGGTATGTCAAAGTGGTACATAGTCTGTCAAGCGAGTCATGTCCCATGAAAAAGGCGGCATATTTAAAAAATCGTGGTATGGTATCACTGATAGTATTGTAAAAAAACCGTCTTGATACTAGTATTCACACTAGAACTAAGTTCACAAAAATATATAATTAGTAGTATCAAGACGGTTTTTTACAGTACTACCAGGGATAGCACATCACGTATTTTAAATTTGCCGCCTTTTTCAAGGGACACGACTCGCTTGACAGACTCTACAGTGTTTTTTTTTGTGTTGCCAGAACATTTAGGTTTTGGTAAAATCCTCTTAAGTCGTGTAGTGCAACCCTGCCAATATCTGGCACGCAACGTTTGGCATGTGAAAATTATTTGGTATTTTATCCGATCTTCTGAGAAAAACTTCAGTCTCATTTTCTTGTTCTCCTATAAGTTTGGCTATATAATAAATTTGTTTCCCTTTAATAAATAATAAAATGACCTTCCTTTGGCAAACTTTGGAGTGCAGGTAAATTTTTGGGATCCACCGTCTCATAATCATCTTCTTCATCTTCAAATATCTGTTCCTCTTCAGAATAAACACTTATATGATCATCTTCATCTTCGATAGAACTCTCTTGTAAAATTTTTCTTTTCTTTGTTTTTGCAGTGGCCTTCATCTGTTTGCGTTTCTTTTCTTCTTCTCTCATTTGTATTTCATTTTAATTTGGTGTGTCAGTCGCAATCATCGATTTCCCTTTTCGTCTTGGTGCTCTTCCACCTTTACGTGGACCTGCTTTAGGTAGCCCTCGAAATTGGAATGGACTTAGGGATCCTTTTTCTACATTTGTGAAGGAAGTACCAGCTACAGCTGAAGTGAAATCCACAGTCATAGAATATTTATTCAAACAGGAAGCACTAACCGTAATTTCAGGTGGTTTATCGTGCATCTGGTCTTTCGGGATTGGCGATAATATTCCCGGGTGTCATAGCTTCCATGTGGGCTTCTCTGACACATCCAGCCACTTCATATATCGAGAAAGTTTTCCCTGGATTTCGCAACATCCAACTATATAGCTTTATTATAAGCAGTTGAGAATAGTCCGAAAATTCCGACATCTAATGGTGGTAGTTTTCCTGTTGAATGCGCCGACACTGTTAAAACGGTCACACCATTTTCTTTTGCTAGATTCAAGGCTTCTATGCAAATGTGCGACTCGTGGTTGTCGTATATGAGCAGACTAGGCTTCTCTTTGCTGCTGTTTGAATGGACTATAAAATACTGCATGGTTTTCACGAACAATTCAGAGTTCATCCAACCGGATGGTGTAGTTGGACCTAAAATTCTAGCTGAAGCCTCCGCAATCATATGTTGCTTGAAGTGGACCCTTGGAAATATAATTACTGGCGGCAGGGCATTGTCCAAAGCGCTGACAATGTAACAAGTTGTTGTTAACGTTCCTCGTTCAGCGCTGGTGACCTTGGAAATTTGTCTTTGCCCTTTGGCTGCTAAAACTTTAGCACATTTTTGCACCATCATAGTATTTGTTTCGTCTAAATTGAAAACTCTTGTACCATTTCCAAAGGCTATATATCTAGCCATTACGTTTTCTAAATTATTGAAGAACACGCCAGCATTATGACGATTGAATGACGTCGCTCTGCTCAGACTGCAACCCTCTGGAGTTCGCAACGATAAATCGATTATCTCTATTTCTGAGATTATATAGATACTCAATACCTGCGAGCTTAGTTTCATGCCATTTATCTGGTACTTTTATATTATTCAACATCGCTACTTCCTAAATTAGGCCTCGAACGTCTACGATGGTAAGTCCATAGAACATTTGACACTTAACAATATAATCTACTATGTTCTTTTCTTGCTTATCTGTAAATATTTTAAGAACTGCGTAACTAGGTGTGAGCCTTATTGGTTTTACAGGATCGGGATTCTTTTAAACGTTTATATGATACCTTTATAACGTTGTAAATGAAATACCAGTCGATCTGACTACAGCTCTTATTTCTTGGCCTTCCGAAATGAGTTTTAAAGTGTTACTCATCTGTTCTTCAGTGTAAAGTCCGATGCTAGTCTTCCTTACCCGATTGCGAGGCATTATTACCTACAAAAAAGTACTAAAATAAATCTTAGCTTGACGGGTCATAATGGGTCAGCAGTCCACTGTGACCCAATACGAAACGATTCACTGTGACCGTTATGGAAAAAGAATATATACAAAAAAAACTACCTATCTCAAGGACAAAACTACATAGTTTACAACGGATTTAAGATATAACAAGGTTACGACAAAGTAAAAACATCGTATTGACTTTGAGTTATACGTTTCGTATTGACTTTGAAACAAAACAAATTTTAAAATAATTTTGTTGCCTATCTACTGACTGCTGAGTGGAGTGTGACAGCGAGTCTTTTTTTTTATAAGGTGGCAAATAAGCATACGGCCCACCTGATGGTAAGTGGTCACCGTAGCCTATAGACGCCTGCAACATCAGAGGCATCACTTGCGCGTTGCCGACCCTTTAGGAAAGGAAGAAGAGAAAAAGGAAGTGGGAAAGAAAAGGAGCGGGAAGGGGGAAAGAGGGTGATTGGGCTTCCGGCACTCTCACTCACCGAACGAAACACAACAGTAGGAATGCTGCTATTTCACGTCGATATTCTGTGAGGGGGTAGTCCTTCCCCGGCAGAGCCGGCCCATTCATACTGTAATCAGCGAGGCTCTACTACTCAAAAAACATCTTCCCGCTTTGGTACCGCTACGACGAGTAGTGCGTAGGAGAGGGGTATGGTATAGTAAAAGCGTAATATATGTACATGTGTGTATAACAATTTATTAGTCTATCAATAATTTACAGATTAAGAATAATTTATGATGTTAATGTTTTTGATTTTAATTAAGATTTGCATGTCACAGTTTGACAAAATGTATATGGCTCCAATTATATAATATTCCAACTTATGTACCTACATTTTATGCAAATAAAAATATTCTATTCTATTCTATGGACGGGCGCGCGGGCGGCAACAACGCCTTTGTTTGTGTGCGTAAGTGTACATACTGAGTTATAGAGAATTATCCACTGTACTCTGCGATTCACTGTCACCCACCCAGGCTCCCCAGACGCCTGCAAACAGGCATTTATTTAATCTGCGGTGTACCCCTAGTAATAACCTACAGGGTCTGTCAAAGTCACCAGTTAAAGGTACCGTTCGCGTCCTATTTCATCCCCATGTAGGTTGAAGTCTCAAAATCGCTGGGGCCAATATTTACTTATTTAATAATAATAATAATAATAATAAAAATAATTTATTTTCACACCACAATACAATTGAAGTAGGTACATTTGATATCATACATAAATTTTGTTGACGTAGAAGTACTGTGGGAGACTGGTGCCTAAGGTAGACGGAGAGTCTGTGTTTCAGGACATCAGGTCCCCACCTCACGGACAAGTTGCATTAAAAAATAATAATCAAAAAATACGAACAAATACAAGTTACTGGTGCGGTATACATTTTTTTTTTATATTTTATATTTTAATTATAATTGTATTATATATATTGTTAGTATGAATGTTATTTGGTGTACACAAGTTGTGTGTTTGTGTGAGAGGGTGTGTGTGTGAATGTGTGTGAGGGTGTGTGTGTGTGTGTGTGTGTGTTTGTATGTGTATACATACATACATATTTTATATGGTCACGAATTTGTATGAGTTATGCCAGTACAGATAATATATTTTCCGTATCCTCATAGCTCAAGCCCTGCAGCCAACAGCTTACCTTCATTTTGCACTTTATTTTGGTGAGGTGGTATATTGAAAGTGTCCCGTTTACTTTATTATAAAGGTAGCCACCAAGGAAGCAAAAGAAGCGATTACAGAACATGGTGCGTTGCTTTTGTTGCCGATTGACAGGGTTTAATCGCCTTTTATTCCGCGATAAAACCGGGTTAAAGCTTAGGAGTCCATGCTGCTTTAGAATCGTTTGCAATATAAATAGTTGTCGTACTGTTAGGACCCTTGTTTCTTTATACAAGAGCGTTGTTGCATACCGAAATGGTCGGCAATAAGACACTTTCAATAGGACCCTTTGCGCACGTTCAATTTCCAAAATTGTGTGTTTTGGAGCGCCACCCCAGGACGTGATGCAGTATACTAGGAACGACTGTACAAGAGCATAGTAAACTGATTTTCTTAATCTTTCGTCTGCTATATGTCGCAAGGTTTTAAAGACATATATCAATTTACGCAGTCTATTACTAAGAGTACTGATGTGCTTATGGAATCTTAGGGTATTGTCTATTATTACACCTAGGTATTTTATATCATCTGTATGGTCTATGTGACTGCAGGAGCATGTATTAATATTTTGTTTGGAACATGAGTGGGCTACAATGGAGTACGATGACGGTGTTAGTGTGGTATGTAAGTTATGTTTTAAAGAAAATGTCATGCATTTGGTTTTTCCCGCGTTTAAGGTGAGGACATTATTATGAAGCCACTCTGTTACAACGTTAAATCCTGACTGGGCAAATGCATACACCTCACGCCATGAGCCAGCACTAAACAGCAAAGCAGTATCGTCAGCGAAGGTTATTATCTTGCCTTTCGGGATGGTAAGCAAGCATAGTTCGTTGATGTAAATGAGAAAGAGCGTTGGACCTAGCACGCTGCCTTGTGGCACGCCGTAGCTTACGGTACACTCATCGCTCAAAACATCACCAATTTTGACGCACTGGGTTCGCTGACTTAGATAGTCCTCAAAAAGTTTTAGCTGGACACCCCTGATTCCTACTTTTTCCATCTTGCCCATTAAAATGGGAACAGAAACCGTGTCAAATGCTTTGGCAAGGTCTATAAAAATTCCCAGGACCTTTTGCCCACCATCCAAGTTTGATACAACATAATTAGTCAGATCATGGACAGCATCAGATGTGGATTTACCAACTCTGAATCCATATTGTGTAGGTGATAGAATGTTGAATTTTTCTAAGTAATCCACGAGCCTGCTGTTCATGATCTTCTCTAATATCTTGGATAGAGCAGGGAGCACTGCAATAGGCCTGTAGTTGGTGACATGACTTCTGTCCCCATCCTTAAAGATGGGATGAATTATTGATTTTTTAAAAACTGTAGGAAATTGACCAGTTGTAATAGCGAGATTACAGATATATGTTAGGGGTGGTACAACTATGGTAATATATCTTTTTAGAAAATCACCAGTTATTCGGTCCCAACCAGCGGCGCAATTATTTCTTAATGACAAAATGAGTCTAGTAACTTCATTGTCGTCCGTAGGTAAGAGAACCAAAGATTGGGAGGTAATATTACTGGCACAGGTTGATGTTTTGCAGGTGGAGTTAACTGTAATGTTTTCAGCTAGTTTCTTTCCAATTTCAGCAAAGAATTTATTTGTTAAATTTATTGACTGTAAAGGAGTATCTGCGATATTTAATAGGTCTAATGGGATGTCTCTTTTTTTGGTTCTATTTGTTATTGAGTTTATAGCTGACCAAAGCAGTTTGGTACTACTACCAGCATCACTTATTTGTTTCTTTTCAAAGTCTTTTTTTGTATTTTTAATTTGCTTATTGCAGTATTTTCTGTATCTGGTAAAGGAGACTTTTAAAATTTCATTGTTAGGTGACTGTTTAGCTTTTTTATGTAAGTTGTCCCTATGCCGGATACATCTAAGGAGGGCTGGGGTAACCCAAGGCTTTATGACTAATTTCCTATTTGGTATCTTAACTGTTTTGGAACAAGACTCAATTACCCAAATAAGATTTATCATCAGTTCAGCTGCTACGTGAGGATTCTTAGTATGATATACCTGTTCAAAGTTAACTTAGTTTATTTCGATATCCAACCGTTTATAATTGATGCGAGAAATTGTGCGATTTGTACACACCTTTGGTATTTTCTTGGCTAAGAAAAAGAGAATAGTTTCATGGTCAGTTAATTCAGAGTGCGCTATCAAAGTTGAGGCAGGCATTCTTGTTTTCAAAATGATATGATCAAGGCATGCGTGAAGCCGCGTAGGTAGTGAATGTGCAGGTAGTAGACCATGCGAGGCCAATAAATTAAGGTAACTAGATTTGGTCGGGTCAAGACAATGCTCATTAATGTTTATGTTTATGTCACCGGTTATAATTATGTTTTGATACCTCACGTTATTCAACACGATTGCATCGAGTGAGTTGAGGAAATTTGTAACATCCCTATAACCAGGAGGGCGATATATTGCTAATAATAGTGTTAGAATCAATTTTTATTAATAGAGCATTTGCTTCCAGGATTAAGGGTTCCTCCACAGATACCTTAATGTCTTGATTCACATATACAACTACTCCTTCATTTTGCGTCATATTTATATCAGTTTTAAAACAGTTATAACCTTGTAGGTCAGGGATATATTGTATGTTAGGGAGCCAACATTCGGTCAACGTGATGATATCCCACTCTACCTTTGTTCTCGCGAGAATGGTGTGAAACCCTGTCATATTCTTTGATATACTCCTGATATTTTGATTGATAACCTTAAATTGAGACAGAATCAATGTTATTTATGTTAGTTTGTATATTATCGAATTGTATTTTACAGGTATTTGGGTCCATTGCTTGGTGTTGTGGTAATGTTTAGTAAGCTCAATTTGCTTAAGATAAGAGAAAGGATGTATGTTGTTTATAACTTTACTTATAGAAGTGCAAATTGGCTTAGTGTGTAAGTAAAGTTGTGGGTGTGATATTGTGGTATGGTTGAAGTTAGGGTATGTATGCGAGTATTACTAGTAATTTAGAGTATTACTTCTTAAGTAAGTAAACATTGGCCCCAGCGATTTCAAGTGCCTAAATACAAAGTAATACGAATTCCCATACCAACTATCATCACTTATTTCAACGCCATCATGCCCACTTTTACAATACAAGGTAACTATGTCCTTTCCCAAGGTCTAGTCTAGTTTATCTTTAGCTCAGGCACTTCAGTTGTTTCGGCATCCGCCTCGCCTGCCTCCTTCAATTTTCTACAAAAAATTTAAATAATGTAACAAATTTCATCAAAATCGGTTGTGGCTTAGGTGAGATAATGACGAATTCCCATACAAACTTTCATCCCTTATTTCAACCCCTTGATGCCCTTTTTTAAAACAACAGGTAACCCATGTTCTTGTCCAAGGTCTAGTCTATCTCTGTATCGAATTTTATAAAACACGGTTGTGGTTTAGCCGTGATAATGAGAAATTCCCATACAAACTTTCATCCCTTATTTCAACCCCTTGATGCCCTTTTTTAAAACAAAAGGTAACCTATGTTCTTGCCCAAGGTCTAGTCTATTTCTGTACCAAATTTTATCAAAATAAGTTCAGTGGTGTAGGCGCGATAATGACAAATTCTCATACAAACTTTCATCGCTTATTTCAACCCCCTCATTTCTTTTTTTACAACAAAAGGTCACCTATATCCGTCCTAAACTCTAGTCCATCTCTGCACCAAATTTCATTAAAATCGGTTGTGGTTTAGGCGCGATAATGACGATATTCCATACAAAATTTCATCCCATATTTCAACTACTACAACAAAAGGTAGCTTATGTCTTTTCCCAAGGTCTAATCTATGTCTGTACCATACATACATACATAGATTCACGCCTGTTTCCCAGAGGGGTAGGCAGAGACTACGGATTTCCATGTGCTACGATCCCGACACACTTCTCTGGCTTCATTCACTTTCATCACATTCCTCATGTCTGTACCAAATTTCATCAAAATCGGTTTAGTGGTTTAGGCATGAAAGCGTAACAGACAGACAGACATAGTTACTTTCGCATTTAGAATATTAGTAGGGAAGTAGGCATTACTCTTAGGTGTAATGTAATTAATTAATTCGGCTTAAACCTGTAGAGGGATGTGATGTGATGTCCTTCTAACACAAAGGAAGGATCTTACGACCAGGCTGAGTGGTCGTGCATACAAGTTCGCGACGTTTGACGTCGGGAACTTGTATATACCTAAACTAAGTGGCTGTGTAATCTTCACATGCGTGATTCGGCATTGTTTGCGGAGCGCGTTATTATCTACAGCGCCATCTCTTGTCAATCGTCTGCTAATGTAACTAGTCACTCTAGTTACACCAGCAGCGTTTGGTAACGAAATGATAACAAACCGTGGTTATTTCCTTTGTGTTTGTTTCCCAGTGACGGTCACTAGACCATGTCTATCAGTGTCGGTTATTATCTACAGCGCCATCTCTTGTCAATCGTCTGCTAATGTAACTAGTCACTCTAGTTACACCAGCAGCGTTTGGTAACGAAATGATAACAAACCGTGGTTATTTCCTTTGTGTTTGTTTCCCAGTGACGGCCACTAGACCATGTCTATCAGTGTCGGTTATTGCCTTTGTATTTGTTTCCCAGTGACGGCCACTAGACCATGTCTATCAGTGTCGGTTATTGCCTTTGTATTTGTTTCCCAGTGACGGCCACTAGACCATGTCTATCAGTGTCGGTTATTGCCTTTGTATTTGTTTCCCAGTGACGGCCACTAGACCATGTCTATCAGTGTCGGTTATTGCCTTTGTATTTGTTTCCCAGTGACGGCCACTAGACCATGTCTATCAGTGTCGGTTATTGCCTTTGTATTTGTTTCCCAGTGACGGCCACTAGACCATGTCTATCAGTGTCGGTTATTGCCTTTGTATTTGTTTCCCAGTGACGGCCACTAGACCATGTCTATCAGTGTCGGTTATTGCCTTTGTATTTGTTTCCCAGTGACGGCCACTAGACCATGTCTATCAGTGTCGGTTATTGCCTTTGTATTTGTTTCCCAGTGACGGCCACTAGACCATGTCTATCAGTGTCGGTTATTGCCTTTGTATTTGTTTCCCAGTGACGGCCACTAGACCATGTCTATCAGTGTCGGTTATTGCCTTTGTATTTGTTTCCCAGTGACGGCCACTAGACCATGTCTATCAGTGTCGGTTATTGCCTTTGTATTTGTTTCCCAGTGACGGCCACTAGACCATGTCTATCAGTGTCGGTTATTGCCTTTGTATTTGTTTCCCAGTGACGGCCACTAGACCATGTCTATCAGTGTCGGTTATTGCCTTTGTATTTGTTTCCCAGTGACGGCCACTAGACCATGTCTATCAGTGTCGGTTATTGCCTTTGTATTTGTTTCCCAGTGACGGCCACTAGACCATGTCTATCAGTGTCGGTTATTGCCTTTGTATTTGTTTCCCAGTGACGGCCACTAGACCATGTCTATCAGTGTCGGTTATTGCTCATCTGGTTAGCAACTGGCTCATCTGCCACCATTGTAAATATAGTACATATAATGATCACTTAAAAATGGCGGAAAAAGCTCGCGAGGATGCTGATAATTTATAATTTTCTATATTGCTTACGTAACTGTATTGAAATATTACTCACCGGCTTCTTTCGCTATTTTTCAGTTACATCAGCCGTAAAATGTATTCAGAAAAGTACGAAAGCAACCGGCGATGATGACCTACCTCAATCTCCAGAAAAACACCTGAAGGACGGGATCTCTGTCATAAAATCGAGTAAACCACTAGACCTGAAAAACAATAATGACATAGATATTCGCCACAGTGAACATAATGTTATGGGATCTGATATTCATAGTAATATCTCAACTCAATATGACAAATGCAGTAAAATTATAAATGAAATTTTTGGTGAACCGACCCCGCAAGAGGACTTATTAGTTCTTTCCCACGTTAACATATCTAAGGACACGAATTATGGTAAGATCATCACAGACAAAAGGACACAACTCGGCATATTTGGCAAATACGATCTAAAATCTTTCAAGACTACGCCTCAAGTAAAGATTAAGCAAATTACTGACGATAACCATTCTGGAAAAACTGGACATAACTTCCAATCAGTACTTTCTTACGATGCTGTTTTTGTGAAGGACAAAGGATCTAACCAGAGTAAAGAGGATAAAAGTAAACCAGCAGAAGTTAAACAAGAAGATGCTCAACAACTGAACACAAGCTTAAACGACGTCGACCCTGATGAATATATTTCTCAATGGAAAATAGATACAAAAGCTTTGGAGCTCGGTTGTAATGAGAAGTTTGACAAACAAGAAATAGATGCTTATTGGAGTGACATATACGAAACTGCTATTGAAAACAAGGCTGCCTATTACAAGCCTAATCAAGCTATAGATACAATGAATGTATACAGATCACTGAAGCGAAGTGACACTTCATCGGGAACGAGACGCATAAACCTTACTCCAGAGGAACTAAACCTAATCATACATGGCAGTCCGTTCGATGATGATTTGTGTGATGCGATTGTAAAGTCCACCACGGATAAGCAAAATGAAGAAACACTAGCTCAAAAATTAGAACATATTGATGAAACACCATTGGTAGTAGCAGAACAACCAAAAGTGGAAGGTTTTAATACTACACCCAAAATATTAGGTAACTTGGAAAAACCGGCACCGCTTGCTTATAACGACATAGATTCGGTGGCATATCGCTGTCTAGGATTTGCTCTATCCGAAATTGACAAAGCATTACTAAAAGATATAGAAGAAAACCTGAGCATTCCTATTACAGGTCAAAAAGCCTCTCGCGGAACAAAGACTGATAATTCACTGAAATCAGATACTTTATACACATCTGGGACTTCAACTGAGGTCAACCCACTAGACGATTTTAGTGTAGAAAAATTAAATCTTTCAAATATTATTCCTAACAGTCTGACTGGATTAGATGGAATGACATTAAACCCCTCTACCTTACAAACTGAGAAACAATATTGTCACGGCTTAAATAGAACAAAAACATCCAAGGAATCAAGTGTAGTTGTCCAATCAAACCTTTGCGCGAAGAAATCAGAGAATACTACACCCAGCGCTGACTACGTTAAACCATTCGACCTCAAGGATAATGCTAATGCTACAGCAATTAGCAATGATCATATACGAACAGATACGTCAGCACTTAATCAGAGTGATGAACTAGAAATTACCTTACAAACTGAGAAACAATATTGTCACGGCTTAAATAGAACAAAAACATCCAAGGAATCAAGTGTAGTTGTCCAATCAAACCTTTGCGCGAAGAAATCAGAGAATACTACACCCAGCGCTGACTACGTTAAACCATTCGACCTCAAGGATAATGCTAATGCTACAGCAATCAGCAATGATCATATACGAACAGATACGTCAGCACTTAATCAGAGTGATGAACTAGAAATCAAGCAAGCATCTAAGCCAACAGCTGATAAACATAATCCTAATTTGTCCGAAGATATTGGGGCAAACGACCATTTAGATCCTAAACATATCTTAACATGCAACGAAACGTGTCCTATATCTCCTAGATCTCTAGTTAATGTCAATGAACTCAAGAGCATTGAAGGTGCGGAGACCGTGTTAGAACGTAGTGTCTTAGCGAAATCTTTGGTAATGGAGGAAGAAAAGGAGGGTGTTAAGGCACAACCCGTTACAGAAAAAGCCGGCGAGTCTTTGGATGATTCGAATTCGTTGGATGATTCCCTCAAATTAATACAAGTAGGAAATTCAGAAATGACAGATGAGGAACCAAAGATTAAAAAAGATCCTATAATGGAATTACCTAAAAGACCGACCACAGAAATACTTAGTGCCACCTCTCCACAATTACCTGAAAATGATTTTACTCCACAAACGCCGTTGGCTGTACCAATAAATAATATTAAACAGATTGATACAATGGCGTCTAGTATAAAACCTCGAGAAAGTATTTCAAAGAAGGCAACTGAACAGTCTACAGAGAGTTCAATTAAAAATCCTATAAATCCTTCAAAGTTTCACATAGGCACTGAACCTTATACGGCGTATGAGCACTTGAGGCATTATCCCAGTTATAAAACGAAAGAGAACTCTGATGCACATTTAGTTGAAAGTATATTAGCTACAAGCAAACATTTACAGGCTACAAGCCAAAAGTTACAAGCTACAAGTGAAAAGTTAGAAGTTACAAGCGAACAGTTACATACCACAAAGGAAGAATTACAAGCTGCGAGTGAAAAGTTAGAAGTTACAAGCGAACAGTTACAGGCTACAAGCGAAATATTACAGGTTAGTTGTGAAAAAATGTATAATAGAGACGCGATGCATACGAATACAACAAAGATTCCTGTAAAGGGAACGGAGGTCACATCTTCAGTCGGTCATCCTTTGGCTGATGTTCCAGATATCTCGGTAGATCCTGTGATTAAATCTCCAGTTAAACCCTCAACTAAATCTCCAATACCTGTTGTAGAAACCACTTTGAAAGCAAAAGAAACAACATTTAATCAAACGACCAATAAAGCTGGTAGCCCGAAGGCCAGTCATTTGATTAATCCTGTGATTAAATCTCCAGTTAAACCCTCAACTAAATCTCCAATACCTGTTGTAGAAACCACTTTGAAAGCAAAAGAAACAACATTTAATCAAACGACCAATAAAGCTGGTAGCCCGAAGGCCAGTCATTTGATTAATCCTGTGATTAAATCTCCAGTTAAACCCTCAACTAAATCTCCAATACCTGTTGTAGAAACCACTTTGAAAGCAAAAGAAACAACATTTAATCAAACGACCAATAAAGCTGGTAGCCCGAAGGCCAGTCATTTGATTAATCCTGTGATTAAATCTCCAGTTAAACCCTCAACTAAATCTCCAATACCTGTTGTAGAAACCACTTTGAAAGCAAAAGAAACAACATTTAATCAAACGACCAATAAAGCTGGTAGCCCGAAGGCCAGTCATTTGATTAATAAGGAAACCGCATTAACCCCAACGTTACCCGTCACTGGCGAAACTCCCCTTCCACCTAAGCCAAAAGAACAGCAACTAACTGGCTTACCCGAGATCAAAGATAATATAAAGCTATCTGAGCTGATGAAACTGGTGAAAGATAGGAATCGACTAAGGGCTGAGCAATCTTCACGAACGTACACTGGTAGAACTGCAAAGAGTATACCACCAATGCAACAGCCAAGGCATATGACGCCGGTGTTTAAACCTGCACCTGGTTATCCTATACTAAAACCTAGGTCAAAGCCTTGTAGCCCTAAGAAGAAACCGAAGAAAACTAATTGCATCCAGTGTGATTTAGAGACACTTGGTCTGGATTACAATCTAGGACCCCAGTTTAGCTGCAACGAGACTCTAAACAATGACAACATTTACCAGCAAGCATCACAAGGAATCGCTTTAACAAACGATGCTTTACCGTCAGAAAATTTAAGTGAAGAGATCATTCTTCAGTTGCAGAATATGGGTTATATTTTAGAATCTGCATACAAACGTGGCAAAATTGGTTTGGAAGCAGCGGTTTTAGCAAAAACCCGTTTTCAATTTAGATCTAAAAACTATACCCCTTGGACACCAATACCTTCATGGCCCTTTCCAAGGAAATATAAGCGTCCAAAGCTACAATGTCCCAGCGAAGGTTGTACTGCTCCACTGCCGAGATCGGTACACGACCCACCGTGGAGTATGAAGCCTTGCACTCATTTCCCGACATACCCCAAGAGAACGTTCTCATTATTAGACTATTGTACCATAAGACTAGGCGACCCTAAGGTTGTTGATATTGGAGAGTTCTAAAAACAGATCACAAAATGATAAACAGCGAAAATAAACAATATCAACTTCTTTGATGTTTTATTATCGTCATCTCGGCAACAGCTGCAATTTATAGGCGTTTCTGCAACACCTTCCGAAAATAGATAGTTTACAGTTCGGTGCTTATCTCTTATTGAAGTACCGATACATTTTCTTTTGACATTCGCTAATATTTAGCAGAACGAGAGACAAATTTTAAATATTTTTGTGTGGCATTCTAGTATTTTCATTTTTTAACTTTTCCTAATGCCTTCCATTGACAGACCTGGTTGCATATACCAGTAAGTTACGTGTGTGATTAGTATGGGTTATACATTTTTCTATTCGTAATACTATTCGAATGAATTGTTATTGCAATAAGATTTGATTTTAGTACCCTCCCTTAGCCGCCTTTCAAACAATACTTTTTACCTATAAGTTTTGACATAAAATCAACAACAGTCGACGATAAAGACCTCTCGTCTACCACTTCGTGATGCTATTGAGAATTGACGAACATATTTTGCCCCACCTGACTACCGAACCCGATGGCCCTAAACATAGGAATCTTAGCCGTCGAGACACTTACGAGACAGAAACTTAAATTATCTGCCATTAGCTATTGCCGCAATTCACGTTGAATACTAGATAATAAAGTGGTGCCTGATAAAAAATATATAGATATTACAGCATTATACAAACAATGGCTATTAACTTATTGTGTCGCGGCGACACAACTATCTATTTTTCATGATGTCTGGTATTCTTAGGGCTGCCTGTCCATTGAAGCGGAGTTAAGCTGCGGAGCGAAGAAACGGATAAATATTAATCAATAGGCTGCGGTTCCATTGAGGCGGAGCGGAGCAGAGCGGAGAAGAGCTGTGCCGCGATTCACCAATCACATGGCTTGAAATCCACATCTCTTCTCCAAGATTCAAGGATTTCAAGCCATGTGATTGGTGAATCGCGGCACAGCTCTTCTCCGCTCTGCTCCGCTCCGCCTCAATGGAACCGCAGCCATAGGATTGCATACTGAAGCGGAGCGGAGATTTTATGCAATCCTATATTGGTTAATATTTCTCCGTTTCTTCGCTCCGCTTCAATGGACAGACAGCCTAAAGCCTAGTTCAGACTAGGCTAGTAATTTAGTAGAGTAGCGAGTAATTTAGTGGCTAAATGTGTGCGAACCAAAAAAAATTTGTCAAGTAGTTTAGTGAATGATTACGTCGAGTCGATCCATTGTACTCTATTTGTATCGGGCGAGTAGCGGCTCCCACCACGCGTCCGTGCTCACTGGTTCACTGACTAAACAAGTCCGAACCTGTCGATTAGTCGAGTTCATTAATGGCCGCAAAAATGTCGTTTCGCTGGAGCGAAGAAACAACTTTAAAATTTGTTTCCAAATATGTAGAACATGATTGCTTGTGGAATATTAAGTCCCCGCATTATAAAAACAAATAAATGAAACAATCCGCATACTTGGATTTAGAAAATATGTACAATGAATATACCCAGATTTGGTGAAAAGGAAATTAAATTGAAAATAAAAAACTGAATTTTAGTGTATTTTCATTAACAAAAAAATGATACAGCTTTCGGACATTCTCAAACTATCGAAGTAGGTATGCTTTGGGATCTTCTTATGCTAATTCCTTCAGAAGACAATTGGTAGCTCCTAGTTCTCTTCTATCGATCCATTTTTGGTTTTGGAATCGTTAAAGCTGCTTGTACCAAATACAAGACTGCGACTGGCTCCAAGGACTTAGGTGTTTGAGGTACCTACATCCCGCACTAATTTGCAGAAATTTGCTCCAACGGTCAGGGCTTTAAATATTCTAAATATATATGTATATATGTTTATATATGTTTATGTATATATGTAATATATGTTTCTCGTAGTTTAGATATTTATGTTTGTTCTTTGGTGGAATTTGAGAGGATGGCACTGGATTATATTAGCTATCGTTAGTACAATGATATAATAGCTTTGTTGCTGCATATTGGGTCTGTAACCTGTGATAACAATGTGTGCTGGATAAATAAATAAAATAAAAAAATTTTCGTATCCATAGCTTCATTTTATTCTCTTCTCTCTTCTGAAATAGCCGTAACGATTAACCTAATCAGTTTATTCACTTAATTGCGTTGTAACGCGTTCATCTTGCAAAACTTGCTCACTTGTGTACTATAGTCGACCGTAAATGCGAACGATTTCTGGGCAGTAGCGGGTAATTTAGCTACTAAATTGCTCGTCCCTAGACTATCTTATCTTATGTGGGGGCCAGTCAGTGCAGACCGGCGACACTTCGACCCAGTGGGATCTTTTGTGTCGACACTCTCCCAATAACGACTGCCATAGATGTTCATGGCAGCCGGGACCGACGGCTTAACGTGCTCTCCGAGGCACGGATCAGGCGATAATTGTCAATCAATACGCACATAATATCGAAAAGTCAAAAAAATATAACTTCCGAAAGTCAGAGGTGCGCGACGTGGGTTCGAACCCGAGACCCTCTGCATTGTAGTCTGATGGTCTCCCCACTGAGCTATCGCTGCTCGTCGCTAGACTAAATTACTAGAGTAGTGCGAACTAGGCTTTAGGGTGCGTTTCTACTGACGCGGAGCTGGGCGGAGTGGAGAGGAGCGGACCGTGAACTGGCCAATCACAGTGCTCGATACCTCCACTCCGCATCAGTGGAAACAGTGCAAGTGGAGCGGGGTGTAGCTGAGCGGACTTTTAAATAAAATATATGGACATGCGGCTGCGAGCCGGACAGAACGGAATCGAGCAGGCTGTGGTGCCGAGCGGAGCGCACCAAGCGGAGGGTAGCGGGCCCGTGCGGCGCGGCGGCGCGGCGGCTCGTGTAGACATGTCAGGAAAGGACATGTACGCTGCATTTTAGTTAGCGATATTACGTCATACATTGTCAGCCTCGATGGCGCAGTGGTTAGTGTAACCGACTGCCACGCCTGAGGTCGCGGGTTCGATTCCCGCACAAGTCAAACATTTGTGTGCATGAACATGGATGTTTTTCTTGGTCTGGGTGTTTCTATGTATAATATGTATGTATTTACAAAAAAAAGTATACATATATGTATGTTTATCCATTGTCTAGTACCCATAGTACAAGCTCTGCTTACTTTGGGCTAGATGGTGTTGTGTGTATGTGGTAGAATATTATTATTATATTATAATACTTTAATTATTTAAATAGCTTAATTTGTAGTTAAGTTCAATAAATAGTAGTGTCATACGAGGGGAGGTCAAAAAGTTCGCGGAATGGCGGGTGTGAGGACACAGCGAATACACACACATAATGTAATGTTATATCGAATGTCACTCTGCATATGTGTATGTAAATGCACTATGATTATTGTGTTAGCGCATAAGCAGTGTTACGGTATCCGCGGTGTTGTATAGTCGCATATTTAACAATAAACCTGATTGGCTTAACCAGACATATCATTTCGTCACCCAATCGTACCCGAAGTCAGTTCACACAACAGCGGGGTTGGCGAGGGTGAGTTAACTCATCCATGTAGGCGCTAATTGAGTGCCTCATTGTTAGAATATATACCGAGTTTCAGCCTAATCGAGTCATTAGCTTTTGAGTTTTCAACGAGTAAACAAGTCAATCGGGAAGAAACTAGCCACTATGGAGAAAATTGAATATCGCGCCGTCATTAAGTTTCTCACCAAACAAGGAAAGACGCCTCTGGCTGAGGCTACATTAGTCCGCGACACGACCTGCGATACCTAAGCGATAAAAACAAATAGTTCATATTCACGTTCATGGCTACACCGTACGCCGTATATCGCTATTAATCTTTGATTTGTTTATGCGATAGAAACAACATTAGTGTAATCACGGCATCGGCTACATCAACTTGTCAGCGAAATTGAAGCGAATTCTTTAAAAATGTTCGCTTATAATGTAGCCATTCCATGTTTATATGTTCAGAATACGACTGTATTTGGTACAACGAAATAAAATGACGGCGAGCGACTCAAGCGCGAGTCATTTTATTTCGTTGTACCAAATACAGTCGTATTCTGAAGCACTTTAGGTTGAATGTAAATTGTTACTGAATAAGTCTCGTCGCCGCCACTCCGTCGGTCGGCGCTGACCCATATGGATTATAGATATAAACATGAAGCCAGAGAAGTGTCAGGATCGTAGACGTTCATTTGTTCGAGATCGCTCCGCGTGCAAACCGTCAACATCACGTTATTTTACTCCGCGTTAAATTTTTAAAATTGTTAGTAAAACTTTCACTTTTAAACATAAGACATAGTAATATGTGAAGTGATTGAACCGAACTGTGAAATAGTGTTTGTGTTATCTAAATCCGTCCAGTAATTACCGAATTACAACCAAAAACATTTTCAAAATTTTAATTATTCTCCATCCCTGACCTACGATAACCCGCACGGCGGCGCTCGCATACCCCGCCCCGCGCGCCCGTGAGTCCCCGCAGTGCCCATCGCCCGCGAGTGCACCTGCATTGAAACTACGCTTCAAGCGCTTTATGGTGTTTAGCGGCTCACTAGACGGCACTTACATAATATATAATTTCTTTGATGACGAAATTATTTTTTCTGATATAAAGTATTTCTATTGCCATGGCGCGTGTTTGCTTGGGTTGTATGAAGGATATAAAGGATAAAAATTTCATGAAATGCATTGTTTGCAAAGAGGCATGCCATTTAGTCTGCCTAAATACTACAGCAAAGAAAACAGCCAAGGATTTAAACTGGACATGTCCAAACTGCATTAGAAACAGGCCCAGAGGTGACAACACTAGCACTCCAATACACCACGCAGACACTGACAGCCAGTCTTCTCCAACCTGGGTAACGCAACGTTCGCAGCCAAAAGGGAAAGTATCTCCAACCCTGAGTGACCACAAACCTTTGCACCATTGTTTATCTAAGGAAGATATAAGGGAAATCATACGCAGTGAAATTAAGCATGCAATGTCTAATGAATTAACTGATTTAGTAAAACGGACCATCACTCCTGAGTTACATAATATCAAAGCGGATATTACTTTTATGAAAAATGAAATTGCTACATTTAAAGAGTCCATGGATTTCATAAACTCAGAATTTGAGAGTATTAGATCTGAGATGACTAATAAATTTGAGTTGACCACACGTCTCCAAAAGGATCTTACGGAATTTAGAACTACTAACAAAGAGCTCACCCACCGCTTAGCTGAGATGGAGCAACAAACTCGTGCCTCCAACATTGAAATACAATGTGTGCCTGAACACAAAAGTGAAAATGTATTAACACTGACAAAACAGCTTGCCAAAACCGTTAAATTCGATTTGGATGCTGGTGATATACATGTGTGTACTAGAGTGGCAAAAGCTAACCCGTCTTCATCGCGACCAAGATCTATAATTGTCAAATTGCGCAGTCCACTGGTTCGCGACGGATTGTTAGCTGCAGTACTAAAATTTAATAGAAATCATTCATCAGAGAAACTGAACTCATCACATCTGGGTATCGGCGGTGATAAGAAACCTATCTTCTCATAACAGGGAACTTCACAAAGCTGCGAGACTGAAAGCCAAGGAGTCACAGTACAAGTTTGTTTGGGTCAGAGGCGGCCGCATATTTGTTAGAAAATCGGAATCCTCACCAGCTATTGTAATTAAGGACTTTACCTCGGTAACTAATATTACTTAATTTTGATTTTATTTAATTAGTTTTATCTCTTTTGTTTAGAACATATAGTCAAAATATTTAAAATTCAGTCATATAAATTTTTATTACCAAAATTGTAGAGGCTTGAATACCAAAACTAATACATTCTACACTAATGTATCAATTAATCACTACGATGTTATAGTTATTACCGAGTCTTGGCTCCAGGATAATGTCACAAATTCAGAATTGTTTGATGATCGATATGTTGTGTATAGGCGAGACCGCGATCTGGAAGGTTTTCGGTCTAAAAAAACAGGTGGCGGTGTTATCATTGCAGTTAATAAAAAATTTAACACAGTTAGATTACGGGAAATTGAAAATAACGGTACGATAGAGGACCTATGGATAGCAGTTAATCTGAAGAGAGGTGATACCACTCTCAAAATTTGCATCGGTGCTGTCTATATACCGCCACCAGTTCACTTAGCGGACTTTGAGCAGTTTGTAGATAAATCCAGCGCTACCCTCTTGAACTTTGACCACTACTTAGTCTTAGGCGATTTTAATATGTCAAATTTAACATGGATTAATAATAATGATAATTTCACTATTTTACAAACTTCTTCCTGCCCATTTTATCATCTCATGTCGGAGTTCATGGCTATAAATGATTTGAAGCAATATAATAAAATAAAGAATAATAAATCTAGAATTGATTTGGTTCTTTCTTCAGAATCCATATCTGTTATTGAAGCTAACGAAATTTTAATTCCAATAGATAATTACCACCCTCCCTTAGAAGTTGATCTTACTATTGATTATTCAGACAATAATCTGCCATCACATAAACTGTCCAGATATAATTTTTACAAAGCCGACTATGATGCAATTGTCGAAGAATTGCATTATATTAACTGGACTGACTTATTCTCATCGTGTAACAATATAAACGAGATGGTAACACAGTTTTATGGAATCTTACAGGATGCAATAAATCGATTTGTACCAAAGACTAAACTCAGATGCGAGAAATATCCAGTTTGGTATACAAGTGGTCTAATCAGGAGCCTTAATGAAAAAAACCGAGCTAGGATGCGTTTTAAGAAATATAAAAACCCTATGGATAAAATCGAATTTGATTTATTAAAAGGCAGATCGGAACTACTGATGCAGCAATGTTTCACCAATTATTGTAAAAATCTAGAAAGGAGTAAGACTAGGACTAAGAATCCTAAATATTTTTGGACGTTTATAAAACATAAACGTAAATGTAGAAGCGACATACCATCTAATATACAATTAAACGGTGAAGAAGCTACAAACATACTTCGTGTAAGTAACTTATTTGCAAAGCATTTTTCATCGATTTACACACTTGACTCTCGGACTGCTACAAATTCAACAATTCATATCTCTGATAATAGTTCCCTCTCTCTTAACACATTGATTTTACCCGAATCAGATATTCTTCATAAACTAGAAAAAATAAACTTAAATAAAGGGCCTGGTCCGGATGGTATTCCACCCATATTTTTAAAAAGATGTGCCAAACAAATATCCTTACCTCTAAAACTTATATTCAATGAGTCGATCCGTTCAGGACAATTCCCTAACTATTGGAGAACGGCCAAAATTGTACCTATTCATAAAGAAGGTCCTAAAAACATTGTTGAGAACTATAGACCTATATCTATTTTATCCATAATACCAAAGATATTTGAGTCATTAATTTACCCTTATTTAAACAGTTGGGCCAAATCAAGATTTATTGAACAACAACATGGCTTTATACAAAAAAGATCCACAACTACTAATCTTGTAGCTTTTACAGACACAATATCTTATTACTTAGATCAGGGTACTCAGGTAGACACCATATATACAGATTTTAGCAAGGCCTTTGACAAAGTGGACCATACAACACTGATTTCAAAACTTGCGGACCTTGGAGTAGGAGGATCCATTTTGAAATGGTTTGAATCGTACCTTTCCAACCGAAAATCCTACGTAGTAGTGAATGGTGCGCAGTCATCTGAAATTCTCATCACCTCTGGTGTTCCACAGGGATCACATTTGGGACCACTTTTGTTTTTAATTCTTATTAATACCATTTCCGAGTGTTTCCATCATACAAAGTTTTATTTATTTGCCGATGACCTTAAAATTCTAAAACCTATCCAAAGCTTAGAGGATTGTAGACTAGTTCAGGACGACATTAACCGACTGTTTGAGTGGTGCTTACAAAATAATATGTCTCTAAATGCTGAGAAATGCAAATATATTTCTTTCACTAGAAATAAAACTAAGATACAAACGTCATACACTATAAATAATCACTCACTTAAACTAGTCGACTGTATACGTGATTTAGGAGTTTTAATGGACAGTAAACTTACATTCAATGCACACATAGATAAAATAATACTAAATGCGACTAAGATGTGTGGTTTTATAGCCAGAAACTCTAAAGGGTTTATACAGACTAGAACTAAGATTATTTTATTTTATTCATTGGTCCGTAGCATACTGGAATACTGCTCCCAGGTTTGGTCCCCATTTTATGAGGTTCACAAAAACCGACTTGAACGAATACAAAGAAGATTCGTCAGTCATCTTGCTTATGACATGAAATTGCATCATTCATTAAAATCTTACAGTCATCGTCTTGAATACTCCAAAATTGTTTCGCTGAACTATAGGCGCCAACTGCTTGATTTATTATTCTTATACAGCTTATTAAACAATAGAATAGATTGTCCTGAATTATTGTCCAAAATTAATATCTCTGCTCCAAGTAGACACTACCGCGCTCAGGTGTCTACAAGCTGCTCAATGTCCCTAGATACAAGACTAATATAGGTCTTAATTCACCTTTAACAAGAATAGCCAAATCATACAATAGTCTTCAGCGACTGTCAGATTTAGATATATTTGGTGACAACTTCTTTAGATTTAAGAAAAAAATCACTGTATACCTGGGTTCCAGGCTTCGGTAATTATGCTACCATACTAGACTAAGTATAATTTCCCATTTTTACTATAACTTTTCTATTTCTTCTTTCTTTTTAATTTTAATATAATTTTAATTTTAATATTATGTTAATGTATTTAGAGTTGTTTTACTTAGTTTTTGTGGCGAAATTTTTTATTTTTTGTTAGATGTGGTTGCCTGTAAGTGAATGAGCACAAGGCATGTCTGTAAATTATTACTTAGAAGTAAGAAATGTGTATCATTTGTTGGCGATCCAAATAAATAAATTTGTTTTGTAGACACGTTCATTTGTTTTACACAATTATTTTTCTAAGTTATGTCACAACAGTTGAACCATGGGTAACTTTATTTCCCCGTGGTACAACCAGTTGAACATCGCAGTTGTACCATGGTTCGGTAGCGATTCTAAGTAGATAGCTACCAGGCGCGGGCCCAGCCCTCAAAACAGTGAGTTTTGAGTTTACAGTCACCCGAAAATCGGCTAAGTGCGAGTCGGAGTACGAACTCGCTCATGAACAATCATGACTTATGAACGACTTTTGAATTTGATTATGGCCTTTTTTCCGCGCATCAGGACTTTGGCCTTAGGAATGAAAATAAACATTGCAGGAAGTCAGACCCGATTTCATCCAATTAAATAGTCAAACAGTTTCGATTAAATTCCAAACCAATTACAATCAATAAATTATTATTTTTCTTCTTTTCTAGTAGCCAGTAAGCCAATATAGGGACACTAGCCTGGGTAAATAGGTATCTTGACGCTGTCTCAGGAGTCGTATAGCGTTTATCATCAGCCTATCAAACTCAATAGACCGTGAAAGTGTGACGTCACAGGTCTATTAGGGTTGTGGGCATGCCCATTGTGCCCACAACGGTGGATCCGCACTTGATAGGTACGTGAATTAGTTCTGATGCCTGAATCGCGCGGAGTGTGTTAGGTGTACCGCGCAATACTGCCGCGCCGGCTTCGTCCTAACTAGAGCGCGGCAGGAATGTGTCCTGCAAACGCCACGTGTTGCTGCCGCGCTCTTGTCGCTCAATGTTTGGACACACTTTTACACTTCATTTAAAATCCTTCGTGGCATAACTTTCTTTTTTTTTTTATTGTGATCGTCAAAATGACCACACTCCACCTGATGGTAAGCAGTCGTGTGGTCTAAGAGCAGTGGCCTCCACACCGCCCTCATAGTAGCCGAGGCGATGTTGAGGTCTCTACTTTGACGGCCTGAGAAGGTGCTTTTTCACGCTCCGCTTTAAGGACCCAGGATTGAAGGAAGAAGGAAACACGTGCCTTGGCAGAGAATTCCACGCCTTGGTCGTTCGGCAGAGGTATGAGGACCCAAACTTGTTGGTACGCGCTCTAATCGACTCTACCGTTTAAGGATGGCATCTGTGCCCAGCACGCGTTGTTCTGGATAGGAAAGGGGAGGGCGGGATAAGGTGGAATAACTCTTCAAAGCACTCCCCGTGGTATATTCTGTAGAAACATGCCAATGAGGACCAGAAGTTCATGACCTGCTATTGAGGATAGCACAAACTGTTTGGCTTACCAGCTTGTCGCACAGTAGCCCGTGCCAAGTCGCCTACACCTCGGTCTCTCGCCACAGTCGACGCTCTCCTTGTGGACAACACTAAATGTGATATATTTGCGGGTGAATGAAAGAAGATACTGTCAGTGTGTAAGGAATATTGTGAAAAATTAGTATGATAGTTGCGTCCCTAATTAGTATAAGTGGCCTGCGGCCATTCTAATTACGTAAATCTATACTTATAATAAAACTGTAGAGAGGTCAATTCTGTACATTGAATATATATTCAAAATTAATATTGGAGGGTGAATGGTGATCGATACTGATGACAAAAATGCAATCAGTAAGTTTTTTGTCTGTCTGTCTGTATATGCACGCATGGGTCGAAAACTACTAAAGGGATTTTAACCAAACTTGGTACGATTGTAGTCCATACTCCTGGGCAGGTTATAGGCTATATAACATAACGCTAAGACACATAGAAGCTGAGCAGTGACGATAAATTTGAAGCAAGTCGGACGAAAATGCGCTTTCGAGCTCTTATCCTCGTATACGTTGATCATACACTAAAAGTATGTATTACAAAGATGATGGTCTTCAAATGATCTATAAAAAAGTCCTCAATAGTATATATATCTTTTATAAATTAGCCACAATAACGTGTTTAAACGTTAGGCATTTCTTAAAAGTGTATTAAATACATAAATATATCAAACTTCCATATTGAAAAAGTACACTTTAATATCTACTTTATAAAAAAAAATATAGAAATCGGTTTCTAAACACACAAGATATAGATGAAATAAAACTTCCAAATCTCGCCGCGCCAGTATGGGTACTGTTGATTGTTGTTTAACGCGCGAAACGGCCATCCGCTGCATTTATAAAAAGGCGGGGGCGCTCACGCGCCGACTTCACTTACATTTTGTTTGTTTGGTTGAACGCGCTAATCTAAGGAACTACGGGTAAAAATTAGAAAAATATTTCTGTGTTGGATAGCCCATTTTTAGAGGAAGACTATAATAATAATAATATTATTTCCAAGAATATGGTGATATATAGGCTCTTAAATTAAATGTTGTACAGCATATTCTGCCATTACAGGCGTGCAAATATAGTTTGTTCAGACATCAAAATTATTTATTTATTATTTTCTTATTATTATCATGCAATTGTAGTAAATTACACCTAACATTTATTTATATTCCACAATTAAACTATAGACAGTCATATTATTATATTGATAATGTCCAAATTTAAAATGTCATAAATATTGAAAAATAATATAGGCTATATAACATCACGCTACGACCAATAGGAGCGGAGCATAAATGAAAAATGTTGCAAAAACTAGGAAAATTCTCTTATGTGAAGCAGACGAAGTTGCGCGGGTCAGCTTGTAAATAAATAAATTTTAAATGGCCGTGGCCATTCTAACTACTTATTAGCGGCAGGCAGAGTCTTGTCTATTACAAAACTCTGCATGTCTAATATAGGCACTAACTCAATAAATTTTGTCTATTTTGTATTTGTTTTCAGTTCATAACGAGGATTCTCCGACTCTCAGTCGGACTATTTGCAAAACAGAATGGACCAAACCAAAGTACATCAACAAACCTTACAACGAAGCGAGAAAAGACGTTGACGTTCTGAAACAAAATAATTTAAAACGAAAGTCTATTCCACCTACAACAAATCAAGATATGAATACAGACAACATTGTGCCAAAAGACACGGATCCAAAACTTTTTAGAAAATGTCTTAATCCTGCCCAAATTTCGCATTTGAATATAGAACGGCTTCTAGTACCCACTGTGGCTTCCATTTCGTATACAATAGTGAGACATTACACAGATAATTTCGATCCCAGCGACGACTTTTGGAGGCCTAGAGGTAAATTGCCTAATAATGACGAATCATTAGATGTAATGTCTCCAGATGGAAAACAAATCCAAAAAGACGCCAAATATTTACTTACTGCTGTGTTTTGACAAGCTGAAATAATCAAGTGAAGAGTCACAGGTGATACAGCCAGCAATGAAAATGGATGAAGATGAGACGCCGCCTACAAACGAAGATATGATTAATAAACTGCCAAAAAAAAGGTTGGAAAGGATATAACAATTCACGACGGAAAATCTGAAAAGATATTTGTTGCATCCAAATCATAGACGATTATATTTTTAAGAATTGTATCAAACGTGAACTGTGTATTATCTGTTAAAAATATCATTCCATTTACTTGGTATTGTAAACATATTTTACTAACAATAATTATAACAAACAATAAAGTTGTTACTATTTATTCTCCCTTATCGCGAGTTACGTAAGGGCGCGAGACGACCTCCAGACACCTTGAGTAGAAGCCTGCGGGCGGTGGACTCATTGGGGCCGTCCACCGCCCGATCATCGCAGGTCCGAGTAGGCGGCGTTCGTGTTCCGCGCACGCCTCTCGATGTCGGAAGGGAGAATAGGTCCTCCAATTTGTGTGATGATTGTGTGGGACCCGCCACGTCCATCGGCGGGTCGATCCTTTGGCGGGGTCGCGATTTAAATGCGAGAGCGATCCGCGCGGCCCCGTCATAAACGTGTGAGTAACACCGCGGTGGTTTTAGTCGGTTCAGCCCAAATTTTCATCTTGGGCTTGGCGATGGGGATATGCCGATATCCCCATCGCCCGCTCCAATACCGGCGATGGGGAATGTGAATAGAACATTTGACCGCGTCAAAAAAAAGAAAAAAACGCACATCCTTTCGAAAAGTCATATAACTTCCGAAAGACAGAGGTGCGCGACGTTGGTTCGAACCCGAGACCCTCTGCATTGCAGTCTGTAGGTCTCCCCACTGAGCTATCGCTGCTTCTGTCCTGGAGAGTTACGTAAGAGAAAATATACACTATACAAGTGCGAACCATCCCGACTTTGCTCGAGTAGGTAGTTAATAAGCCTTAACAAGTTATACACCTTATTCTTAGGAAGTACCTATTAGGTGTATAATTTGTAAAAAGCGACTGAACGGATTTTCATGCGATTTTCACCAAAGAACAGTGATTTATTAAATGTCAGTTACGTAAGAGAATCTATACAATTATTTTAGAGAGAATGTGAATTTTGTGAAATTGTATATCTTAGTCCTAACTTCCTAACTAATATTATAAAAGCGAAAATGTTGTTACCTTTTCACGCCTAAACCACTGAACCGATCGTCCTGAAATTTTGCATATACGATGTCAGGTGTACAGAAACGAACATAGGCTACTTTAAATCCCGAAAAAAATTACTGTTCCCAGGAAAACAATAAAAACGTTCTTATGATAATAGATGGCGCCACGTGTCTTTCGAATCATGATTGAATGATATTACAAGCAGAGTACAACCCGAATTGATTGTCAAATTCTAAATTAAACCGAGCGAAGCCGCGGGCAAAAGCTAGTAAAGAATAATCTCCGAAACCACTGCATGAGTCGTGGTGCGGTTTAGATAGTCGCCATAAGCACGTGCCGAATGTTGCGGGTTCGACACCCACACGGGACAAACATAAGTGAAATTTAAATTCCACTCATCCCTACTAGTGACGTCATGGTAGTAGAAAAAAGTGGAAAATTTACACTTCTCCCGTGTCACCAAGGGAATATCTGATAGGCTGATTTGACTTGACTTTGACTAATTCGCTGGCTCAGCGACTCGAAAGTGGACCATGGCCTCTGGCATCATAGTACGGCTTCTTCCTTCCTGTTTTGTGCTAAGTTAGATATTTTTTTATACTACTAATGTGGCAAACAAGCATACCTACTACCTGATGGTAAGTGGTCACCGTAGCCTATGGACGCCTGCGACACTAGAGGGCGTTGCCGACCCTTTAGGAAAGGAAGTGGGATGGAGAAGCGGGATGGGGGAAAGGGGGTGATTGGGCCTTCGGCACTCTCACTCACCGAACGGAACACAACAGTAGGAATACTGGTATTTCACGTCGATATTCTGTGAGAGGGTAGTAGTCCTTCCCCGGTCGAGCCGGCATATTCATGCTGAAATCAGCGAGGCTCTACTACTGTTAGGATTAATGTGTCCGATTGGTCTGACTTGGCACAAACCGAAGGAATGCTGTACTATAACGCCAGAGGCCATTACTGTCGCTGAGCTGGCTAAATAAATAATTCTCCTCCTAGTTTGAGACAAATAGTGGAATTTTTTTCACTCTTCTCTATAATGACGTCACTATTGAAATTAAACTACTATATACGGATTTTATCGCGTTGTTTATTTGACACTTTATTACATAATTTAGAAACTGTTACACTACTATTATTAAACTTTATATTTCTGTTTACCTACTTACAGTTTAGTCTTAACAGTTTCAATAATTTAATTGACTTGACGACTCGATGGCGTAGTGGTTAGTGTAACCGACTGCCACGCCTGAGGTCGCGGGTTCGATTCCCGCACAAGTCAAACATTTGTGTGCATGAACATGGGTGTTTGTCTTGGTCTGGGTGTTTCTATGTATAATATGTATGTATTTACAAAAAAATAAGTATATATGTATGTTTATCCATTGTCTAGTACCCATAGTACAAGCTCTGCTTAGTTTGGGCTAGATGGTGTTGTGTGTATGTGGTAGAATATTATTATTATTTGTTTCTCTTTCACGGGTATATTCCTAATTCGTTAGGAAAATACCCGGCCCTTTGGAAGGCTTACACGGAGACATGGGTCCAACGTGAAGAGGCCCTTCGAGAGTTTTAATCAAAGGTGGGATGGAACACCTACAGCGGCACTAGCCGCAGCAGGCGTAGGACTATTGCTACGTATGGATTCTAATATATGGGCTATAGGTATGGGTGTTTGATGGACTGGTATATTGGTAACTATGGATGATAAAACGGCGTCTGCCCTGAATACTCTGATAGCATCAATCGAATGGACAGACGGTGACTCGCCAACTCACTAGATGGGCCCCCTAAATAGCCACTATAGGCATACAAGCCAGCAGCAGAGGGCAACACCGGTTTATTATTATTATTATTAATTAAGTATCTTAAAAATTAGTAGTTTAATAGTAATAGTAGTGTAACAGTTATCAAAATTTTGTAATAGTGTCAAAAAAACAACGCGATAAAATCCGTATATAGTAGTTAATTTCAATTAATAACATTCGCGTAAACAGAAGACTATAATGACGTCACTAGTTGGGATGAGTGGCATTTCATTTCCACTTATTTTTGTCCCGTGTGGAGATCGAACCCACAACCCTCGGCGCAAAGGCAGTGACGAGGCCACCACTTAAACCACAGTGCCATCTGTGCAGTCCACTGTATTTGGTAGGTAAGTAACTGCATCATAACAATTTGTTTAATCCAACCTTGAACCTCGCACTGATAAGTGTGTCATCAAGCGAGCGCTGCTGACGCGAGCACGTGGGTATTACTTCTATTACGTCTTATTATTTCCTTAACTTGAACACACGCATGTCTCAACTATTCATAAGGAAAATGGAATAAAAAACAAATGACCAGACAAAACAGAGACGAGACTAACTGTCAATAACTTTATATCGATTTTAATATACGACCTAGTGATCGAAATTCGACCATAATTGATTTAAATTTTAAGTTTGATCGTTATTAAGGTTTTATTGTCTAGAACTATATAATAATAATAATATTCTATCACATACACACAACACCATCTAGCCCAAACTAAGCAGAGCTTGTACTATGGGTACTAGACAATGGATAAACATAATATGTATATATACTTTTTTCTTTTTTTTGTAAATAAATATATATTATACATAGAAACACCCAGAACATCTATATTCATGCACACAAATTTTTGACTTGTGCGGGAATCAAACCCGCGACCTCAGGCGTGGCAGTCGGTTACACTAATCACTACGCCATCGAGGCCAACATATCTTTATATCATTGACATTTTATTTAGATTTCGATCTATACAGGTTAATTTATCTATCTTTGTCAAACAAATTATTATATTGATATATGTAACCATAGTTACGAAGAATACGACTGCGTGTGTCAAATGCATGGTTGTGTGCGTGTAGTGTTTTTTCATTAAT
This sequence comes from Catocala sponsa, assembly GCA_963564715.1. Classification (NCBI taxonomy): domain Eukaryota; kingdom Metazoa; phylum Arthropoda; class Insecta; order Lepidoptera; family Erebidae; genus Catocala; species Catocala sponsa. Next base: position 1,225,861 of record OY751353.1, on the reverse strand, counting down.
CTATACTAATATTATAAAGCTGAAGAGTTTGTTTGTTTGTTTGTTTGTTTGTTTACTTGAACGCGCTAATCTCAGGAACTACTGGCCCGATTTGAAAAATTCTTTCAGTGTCAGATAGCCCATTTATCGAGGAGGGCTATAGGCTATATATCATCACGCTATCAATAGGAGCGGAGCACCAATGAAGAATGTTTCAAAATCGGAGAGTATTTTTTCCTTTTGAGAGCTTCCGCTGCGTGCGCTGCGTAAACAGTTAAAGTTTCGCAAAAATCATGTATCACAGAATTGTTCCCCTTTAAAAGTTCTAAAAAAAAGTCCGCGACAGCATATGTCTATCTTTTAAGGTTGGCTCACTATAACCATTTTTATGCTAACGAAATTTGTTCAAAATAATGCATTATTTGCGAAGGTATTTTTATAAACATGATATTAATCCTTATCCAAATAAATACGTTATTCATCACAAGTATTTAATTTAAAATAAAATTGCCCTTTACATCACTCGATTTCAATGAATATCTTAGGAGATATAGCAGTTTTAAAATAACATCGCAGCAAAATAATTACCCATTACAGACATAGTATAAACGATGTTTCTCCTGGTTTATTCTGCGTGATTACTACTGGTTCGATTTGAAAAATTCTTTTAGTGTTGGATAGCCTATTTATCGAGGAAGGCTATAGGCTATATAATATCACGCTACGACCCACAGGGGCGGCGCAGTAACGATAAACGCGGGTGAAACCACGGGAACATCTAGCATAATATAACTGTAAATATCACGTGTCTGTACATTTTAGAATTTTGCAAAATAAATGATTTAGGGGGGCTCAGAATAATTAACTAAACACATTTTAATCATTTTTTAAAAAGTCTGTCTGTCTGTTTGTTCTCGCATCACGCCTGAAGCACAAAGTTAATACAATAGACTCAGTAAGAACACTATAAAGAATATCCTCAAGTAACATTTAGTCTATACTTCATTAAAATCGGTCTTCTCTATCAAAAGTTATGAGCATTTGAAGTTAAATTAAATTTTAATGTAGGCAATGTGATCGTACTGTACTAGATCCGCCGTAATGTTTTACAAATAAGCTTGAGATTTCCTTAAATTTAAGCTCATAGATTGTGATTACAGATCAGGATCGTATACAGAAAGCCAGTTATACGGATATAATATAAATTTCGTAATTTTTGTTATAATAATAAATAATAATTAATTCTAAAACAATGTTGAATGTTTACTAATTGACAATGACATCTCTAATTTGTTAGTAATATGTGTTTAGTACTAGACCCGACGTAATGATTTATACATATAGTAAGTAAGTAATTTTATTTTTCAAAATATATGTAGGTACACAAAATACAGACAAATATATCACGATAGATGGCACTGTGCAAATGACGTCATTTTTTAAATCGTGATATTAAGGTTTTACCCCTTTGTATGGCATGCTGGCTTTCAACAACCACTCTTTGTTCTAGAGATATAATGTAAATAAAAGTTGTAATCCGATTTCCTAAAATTTGTTTATTAGATTAATACAAAACCGAATCGGTATATGGAGATAATAATCGCTTCGATTTTGGTATTTTTTGGGCAACAGGAATATAAAACTCTAAATTTCACGTGTCTGTACATTTTAGAATATTGCGAAATAAATGAATTAAGGGGACTCAGAATAATTAACTGAACACATTTCAATCATTTTAGAAAAATCTGTCTGTCTGTTTGTTTATTACTTCATCACGCCTAAAGTACAAAGTTAATACGATAGACTCAGTAAGAACACTATAGAGAATATCCTCGGGTAACATTTAGTCTTTATTTCATTAAAATCGGTTTACTGTAAAATAGGAGACGGTACTTTTCAGCAGCGAGCAGAAAATAAGGTAATTTTATCAGATAGTTTATGTTGTACGGTTCCATCGTTGCAAATTTTAATTTCGTCAGTATATGGGTCACCTACAGATACAATAAACCAGACAGCTGCATGGCTATCGGGCACGCCACGATCGTGGCGGTAAGTCCCGTGTTTGAGGAGTGGCTGGAAAGGCAGCATGGCGCCCTCATCTTCCGGCTGACACAGGTAATGACTGGCCACGGTTGTTTTGGCCAGTTCCTGTGTCGTATACGCCGGCAAGAGACGCCCAGTTGTCACCACTGCGGCGACTGCCGTGACGTTGTTGAGAACACGGCGCTGCATACTTTGGCGGTTTGCCCCACCTGGGCATCGCAGCGCCGTGAGTTGGTCGCGGCAGTCGGATTTGTTGCCCTCTCGCTCCCGGCCGTAGTCCAGTCTATGGTCCGGAGCGAGAGGTCGTGGAATGCCGTCGCCTCGCCGAGGAAGTGATTTCCATCAAGGAGGCGGCAGAGTGGGAGAGGGTGCGTTTAAACCCCTGTCCCCAACCGCAGAGCCAGGCGCCGGAGGGCCCAAGACGACCTCCAGCCACCCTGAGGTCTGACCTGGGGGTGGCGGACTTTGTGGGCCTGCCCGCCATTCGTTCAGCACCAGGTCCGAGAAGCGGCGTGCGTGTTAACACGCGCGCCTCTGTGTCGTGTCCGTCTCCCCTCTAGGGGGAGGGGGAGGGGGACAGTAGGGATTTCATTTAGTGGTGACCTTAGGGTAGGTCTTTTCGTATAGTGGCCTGCCGTTTCATAATATATAGCACAAGTAAAAAAAAAAGCTGCAACTTACAACTTTGCCGCCTCGAAACGACCAAGCAACAGCTATTAATTCTGAGACGCTAAGGCAAATTAACGGTGATAGTGTCGAATATACGTCTATTCACAATGTCACAGCAGAAGACGACATTACTCCATTATCCAGTAGAGTTTCTTAATTCTTGACGCGCATCTGGTCTTCCAGCCCATAAAATTTCTTTACAAGTGGGCGTTCCCATAATCTTGCTAAGAAATTTGAGTCCACCTAGGCTTTGTAACGAAACCAGACTTAAAGTAAAAATCTTGCAACGTAAATTAGTTGAAGCCGAAATTTTAACAGGATGTGGCGCCGGTGAAATAATTTTTATTCCGAGAAACCCCATCATACCAAATAATTATCTGTTCAGCTTTAAGCGCGTTCAATTCCCAGTAAGTTTATGTAATGCAATGACAATAAATAAGCGCAAGGTCAGAGATTACACGTTGCAGGTGTAGATCTCAGTACGGGCTGTTTTACTCATGACTCATGGCCAACTCTATGTCGCATTGTCTCGCGTTAGCAATCCCCAAAATCTATATGTGTACGTCCCCAATGGTTCCACATCTAACATCGTTTACACAAAAGTTCTGTCCTAAAACATATAACATTTTATACAAATTTTCACGCGGACGAAGTCGCGGGTACAGCTAGTCTATACTAATATTATAAAGCTGAAGAGTTTGTTTGTTTGTTTGTTTGTTTACTTGAACGCGCTAATCTCAGAAACTACTGGTCCGATTTGAAAAATTCTTTCTGTGTTAGATAGCCCATTTATCGAGGAAGGCTATAGGCTATATATCATCACGCTAAGATCAATAGTAGCTGAGCACCAATGAAGAATGTTTCAGAATCGGAGGATATTATTTCTTTTTGAGAGCTTCCGCTGCGTGCGCTGCGTAAACAGTTAAAGTTTCGCAAAAATGATGTATGACAGAATTGTTCCCCTTTAAAAGTTCTAAAAAAAAGTCCGCGACAGCATATGTCTATCTTTTAAGGTTGGCTCACTATAACCATTTTTATGCTAACCAAATTTGTTCTAAAATAATGCATTATTTGCGAAGGCATTATTATAAACATGATATTAATCCTTATCCAAATAAATACGTTATTCATCACAAGTATTTAATTTAAAACAAAATTGCCCTTTACATCATTCGATTTCAATGAATATCTTAGGAGATAACGCAGTTTTAAAATAACATCGCAGCAAAATAATTACCCATTACAGACATAGTACAAACGATGTTTCTCCTGGTTAATTCTGCGTGATTACTACTGGTTCGATTTGAAAAATTCTTTTAGTGTTGGATAGCCTATTTATCGAGGTAGGCTATAAGCTATATAACATCACGCTACGACCCACGGGGGCGGCGCAGTAACGATAAACGCGGGTGAAACCGCGGGAACATCTAGTTTAATGTATTTCTAATGCATATTTTATATAAATTCGCCCCTCCTTCTTCATATAAACTTTAACTGTGTCAAATTGCATACTCCTCCGTACGCGCAATTTTCGTAAAAAAGGGGTACAAAGTTTTTGTTTCACGTATTAATTATATAGATATCACACAATCACTTATAATATCAGTCTGTTTTCTAAACTCTCCCTTTTGCACAGGTCTCTGTTGATCAGTGGACAGAAGTTAGCCTAGTGTGAACCTCATTGTGCCGAAAGTCATAACGATCAATGCATATAACTGCCAAGAGCTTCGACGACCACCTTAAGAGGAAACACAAGGCCCGTTTTTCCATACAAACGTAGTCCCCTGTTTCTTCCCTGGATAATGCCAGTAGAGCAATAATAGTTTTCCAAAAAATGTATGGACCATGAAGCACAATGGTATGGACTCTATTGGCATGTCCCTGTGTTTTCATTTTTTTCATAACTTAATTATTAAAAGAGACACGAGCCTTCAAAAACCTCAAAATTGACCAGATGTTCTGCTGTGTTCAAACATCCAGAAAATAAATTTGATTAGATTATGTACCGGACGGGCGAACTCGGGGCTGAGGTTACTATATGAGGATGGTTACAAAACAACCGTCGAGTCGCTGACGTCCTGTACACGATGTGTAGACTGTACTATAGTGATGACTGGTTACGATGTCGGAGGCTCTGAAAGGCGTGTTGTTGCGGGTTCGATGTGCGGGTCAGGATCAGGACTTCAAATAAAAACAAGCTTCATTGTTCAGTTGGTTGAAGGTTTCTGGCTGGCTCCGTTCGGTTCTTGAGGCTTGAAGACGAGGTTTCTTGAGCACCCGCGGTCGATCGATACTGTGCCGCTTAAGTACCTCTAATCTTTACCGTAACGAGAGCCGACCAGAAACCTCGGTCAACAAGTTTATTTTTAACTATATAATGTTCATATTTCTGATTATAACTACGGAACTATACTAGCTAGCGTGATGATATAAAAAGTGCCGCGTAGGGCACGAAAAGACCTACCTATTGATATCTGTTTTATCTACCGGGAGTTAGGTCTAGATATAGTTATTCTATGTTTTAGGCTAAAAATCTATTTTGCGGTAACATTTATATCAAAAAAAGTGTAATAACTTTTTAACTATACTATATAGGAATATGATTCCTTCAGTATCTTGTAGTGCTTTTAGTAGTGTACAAAATAAAACACACAAGTGAAACCTTTTATTAAAACCTTAAGACCTAGGAACCCTAACATACCTAACTTGAGGTAAAAATGCATTTTATTGGCAATGTTTATGCTTTTAACATGATATTCTTATAAACTATATAAAAAGAAATATAATATTATGTTATTTACACTATTTATCTACACTATTTAGGTCTATATATGACCTAATTCGGCACTATTGTAACGATAAACTTTATTGATACGTTATATTTATGCACATTTACAATCATAATAATACGATACAAGCTAATATTAACGTTGTCGCGAACAGATTATATAAAAAAGGAAAACATAGGAACACGGCCGAAGTCTGTCTTTAATTTTTAATGGAAAAACGAGTTACATCGGTCAAGTTTTGGAGAAGGAAACGGGGGACTACGAAACGTTGATTTTGTATACTTTTAATAAATATTTTCGGTCCAAGCTACAGTTGTCTCTATCGCGCTCATGATACTGTACACGGCACTGCGCGACAGCAATAGATTTTACAAATACCTATTTTTCAATTCTCTCGCTCTTAGTGGTGATTGGGTTTGACGTAGAAGGTAGTATTGTCAGACACGGCACGTAGAAGGTGCTCACTTTTTTTTTATACAACTACGGTGGTAAACACCTGCAACACCAGAGGCATCACTTGCGCGTAACCGACCCTTTAGGAAAGGAAGTGGGAAGGAGAAGGAGCGGGAAAAGGGGATAGGGGGTGATTGGGCCTTCGGCACTCTTACTCACCGAACGAAACACAACAGTAGGAATCCTGCTATTTCACGTCGATATTCCGTGAGAATAGTCCTATACAAAAATTTTTTTTAACTTTTGTCGTTTTGCCTACCTAGTCATTCTGCAATCTAGTCATTTTGTTAACTCAGACGTTTTGCTATCCAGACTATCTAACCCTAATCCCTTTCTTCTGGGTTAAAAAAAAATCCTATTTTCTTTTGTACTCCTATCAACGTGTATGCAAAATTTCATGATGATCGGTCGAGTAGTTAAGGCGTGAAAGCGTAACAAACAAACAAACTCACATTTGCATTTATAATATTACTTAGAATAAACATAAACAATAGATAACAAAAAGACACGTTTAACAGCTTTATTCATACGGTGAGCCGTGACAGAGCGTCTAATACGTACAGTTTGTAAAGAGTCATGACTTGAGTGTAGGAGTGCACGATATGTATCGATATTTCATAAAATATCGATATATTATATACGCGATATATCGCTTCGACCCGAAATGATCGAATCACCTAGTATCGATATGTACGATCGTTATATTTCATCCGATATCCTAATATCATGAGAAATTAAAAGCAAATTGCATTTCTTTTTTTATACTGATTCCTTTATTTATGTTTGTGGTAGTAAGCATTTTATAATCTATATTTGTGATACCAGGTGTATAATCTATGGCTAATACTCTTTGTCTGTGGTCGCAGGCTTCGTTGTCAGTACAAATTATTAATATTCTGTAAATAAAAGTCTGTTTTGTTATAATTTAAAAACAATTAGTGTCTATGTGTATAATGAGAATAAAGTTAGTGTGTATAACGATATATATTCAATTGTATAGAAGAAGCAAGCTGTGATAGTTCTTGCAAGGCCTTGAGAAAAAATATTGGGTTTTTAAAAAATTAAAGTTGATTTGTTTCTTCATCCTACCCGTTTTTATTACTCATATTAACCTTATCCCTATCTAATATTCAATATTATAGACTAGTTAAATACAAACAAATTACTTACGATATATCGAAAATATCGATATATTTGTACGATATATCACAAAGTATCGATACAACACTACGATATATTATATCGACAAAGATATCGATATCTTTTATATGAACATCCCTACTTGAGTGTCATGACCGAGACAGGAAATGTAGCGGTGTCCTTGTTTACGTGTAGTTGGCCGCGGTGAATCCCACAGCTTCATAGGTACCTACACAATTATGTATACAACTGATAACTGTGCATGTTTATATCTTGTTATCCCGTATATACAACGAAGGTTAGATTAGCTAGGGTTGCACTCTTCTTAATCTGATATTACTTATCTGTGCTTTTGATTTAATAGCAATCAACAATATTTAGTACCAGTCAGCATTCAAGACAATACTCGCATTTTCTTTGTGATAGAGCAAACTGTGTGTCATAATCATCTATACTAATATTATAAAGCTGAAGAGTTTGTTTGTTTGTTTGAACGCGCCAATCTCAGGAACTACTGGTTCGATTTGAAAAAATATTTTAGTGTTGGATAGCTTATTTATCGAGGAAGGCTATAGGCTATAGAACATCACGCTACGACCCATGGGAGCGGCGCAGTAACGATAAACGCGGGTGAAAGTGCGAGAACAGCTAGTAATATTATAAAGCTGAAGAGTTTGTTTGTTTGAACGCGCTAATCTCAGGAACTACTAATTCAATTTGAAAAAATATTTTAGTGTTGGATAGCTTATTTATCGAGGAAGGCTAAAGGCTATATAACATCACGCTACGACCCACGGGGGCGGCGCAGTAACGATAAACGCGGGTGAAACCGCGAAAACATCTAGTAACTAATAATATAAAAGCGAATGTATATTACAATAGAACGGTAATATCATAGGTATTACGTGCCCGGTATATGTCTATAGAGTAGAACCTACCTGGTGAAATGTGAATATGATACAACTTCGCCTACCCATTGTTGGGTCATTATAATTAATGTGACCATTTATTTTTTTGTCAGAGCGGGACGCTTGCGGAATTTTGTAAATATACTACTACATATTTTACTATTATTTTGAAATATTAGATTTAATTTGCAGACGCATTAGTTTCATATTTTTCGCCGCAGCAAATTAGTTTCAAAATGTCAGCTCTAGTTTTTAAATAGGAATGGAGCTTATCGAAATATTTGTTGACGTTAGACTTAGTAATCAAAATGGCTTTCGGAACTGCGACATTTAACTTTGTTTTGCACTTGTTCATGAGAGAAAAATCTCTTTCTCTTCTCCACGCTACACGCGCTTCTGCCGTCACCCGCGCTTTTCGAATTTAATCAGGTAGATACTCATAACTTATTGTTGATAATTTGTGGTTGATATGAGAAGAAATATAAAGACTAATAATATGCACGACACGTATTTATTGTAACTCATTACAAGCAAGGAAAAAAATGACAGAGATGAAGGAAGCGGCAGTGCAGCCAACATAATATACTTGATAAAAGTAATAATGCTAACATGAATATGTAATATGATTGCGTTCTTAAATCCCAATACTTATAGCTTGCTCTATTTGCAAAAGCGGGACATTTTTGCCCTGGCTGGGGACAACGGGACAGACAGCCTAAAAGTGGGACTGTCCCGCCTTCAGCGGGACGTATGGTCACGTTAGTCATAATATAAGAATGACTTAGTTATGTAATCTCTAACCTTAATATATATTTTCCTTTTCCCATGAACTGTACATGGTAGGTTACCAAGAACTTAATACAATTTAAATCGATTTCAATGTTTCAAATCGAATATATATCCATTTTACTTTAAAATTAACCTTTGAATTTTAGAACTTGTATAACTAGAGTAAAACTTACACATAAATAAAAATTTGGGGCAGTCTTTGGGGACTGCCGATAGAAGTGAAAAGTTTAAATCCTTGATCATAAACACTTCTATATAAACAAAAAAAAGAGGCGGGTCGGATTCCTGAAACTCTCTTGGGGGTTATTAAGGGGTAAAAATTTTGTTATTCTTTGCGTAGGACGAACCATTTCTGAGATATCGTATTAACGATACCATTTTTGAATTAGTTTAGAATATTAATTCTAAACTAATTCAAAAATGGAAAGCGTGGAAGCGTGACGATGACGCGAGTTCTATGATTTTTGTACAGCCAACAAGTGCTCAACGCGTCTAAAGAAGTTTTCACTTCAAAAAGTTTAATTATTATTATTAGTCGATATAGATTTAGTGCCAACCCTTGATAATCCGCATAACTAGACAAATATGTATTGTATAATCAGCGGCCATTCGCCCTGACACTAAGTTCAGTTGTAGTATAAGGAAAATGGCTACACTGGGACTTAGTCGATGGATAACGAGACGGGTTCTAAGTTTGTTGACGCCAACCACAAATTATGCATAATCAGATGCACGCCTCAAAACAAATAATAATAATAATAATAGTGCCTATCGTGGCTATTCAGGGGGCCCATCTAGTGAGTTGGCGAGTCACCGTCTGTCCATTCGATTGATGCTATTAGAGTATTCAGGGCAGACGCCGTTTTATCATCCATAGTTACCAATATACCAGTCCATCAAACACCCATACCCATAGCCCATATATTAGAATCCATACGTAGCAATAGTCCTACGCCTACTGCGGCTAGTGCCGCTGTAGGTGTTCCATCCCACCTTTGATTAAAACTCTCGAAGGGCCTCTTCACTTTGGACCCATGTCTCCGTGTAAGCCTCCCAAAGGGCAGAGTATTTTCCTAACGTATTAGGAATATACCCGTGAAAGAAAAACAAATAATAATAATAATAAGATTGATTTCAAATACAATAACAGCGTCACAAACACGATATTTAGTATTTACGATAAACTCTGGTACCCAGAATAAGATTCAACTTGTGCTTAGGGTACCAGCGTTCTCGCGCACAGTATAAACTCATTACGTGAGTAGTACTCGTAAGACGAACACAGTGTTAATTAATAAAAATACCACAAAAAGAATAGACAAACAAAAATAAAATTTAAATACTACTAACACAGTCGTCCGACCGCATAGACATCGGCTACCTTTCATCCCGAAAAAAATTACTGTTCCCGAGGAAAACAACAATAACGTTCTTATGATAAAAGATGGCGCACCTGTCTTGCGAATCATGATTGAAGTATATTATTACAAGCAGAGGACAACCCGAATTGATTATCAAATTCTAAATTAACGCGAGCGAAGCCGCGGGCAAAAGCTAGTATTAATCATAAATTTTATCTAAAAAGGCACCTTCTCAGGCCGTCAAAGTAGAGACCTCAACATCGCCTCGGCTGCTATGAGGGCGGCGTGGAGGCCACTGCTCTTAGACCACACGACTGCTTACCATCAGGTGGAGTGTGGTCATTTTGACGAGCAAATAAAAAAAATTAAAAAAAAGTATAATTACGCTGTGCAAGATTCGTTCTGCATTTTTGTTGCGCTGGACATACGAGTACATTAAAGAATCTGCGTTTGTTGATAGTATCGTAATAAGTAATCGTTGTCGGCCTCGATGGCGTAGTGGTTAGTGTAACCGACTGCCACGCCTGAGGTCGCGGGTTCGATTCCCGCACAAGTCAAACATTTGTGTGCATGAACATAGATATTTGTCTTGGTCTGGGTGTTTCTATGTACATATAATATGTATGTATTTACAAAACAAAAGTACCTATATATGTATGTTTATCAATTGTCTAGTACCCATAGTACAAGCTCTGCTTAGTTTGGGCTAGATGGTGTTGTGTGTATGTGGTAGAATATTATATTGTATTATCATTATTCTCTTTATTTAAACATTTTTCAATAATTGTTACATTTTTAAATATATAAAAAACACATTTAAAAATATAAAAACTATGAAGACCCACCGCGGCATCGGGAACTGGGTCCAAGCTACCGGTGGTTAGGGCTCCAGCGAGAGGAACCTCCGCACGATGCGTGCCGTATCGAGGAGGACTGCCTTCTGCATCTGACCCTTGACCCAAGCACCTAACGCGAGCCTCTTCAGATGTTGGTCGAGGCTCTTGGCTATTAGACTGTTCACTGTAACTTTATTATTATTATTATAAAGTAAATACATAGCAACACTAACAGAATGTGGTCGGCTGAATACAATGTGCCAAAATAGATGAACACTTACACAGTCGCATGCGTGCAAAAGCGGTGTCATATCAAACTCACTTAGGTTCAATAACTTTTAAACTTTCGCTTTGTATGATATCTACCTATATGTATATTAATACGTGAAGCAAAAACTTTGTACCCCTTTTTACGAAAATTGCGCGGACGGAGGAGTATGAAATTTTTCACAGTTAAAGTTTATATGGTGAAGGAGTGGCGAATCCTAATATTTATATAAAATATGCATTAGAAATACATAAAATTAATGAAAAAACACTACACGCACACAACCATGCATTTGACACGCGGTTTTTTTAATAGATAGAGTGATTCAAGAGGAAGGTTTATATGTATGCATAATATAGTAGAGAAACACTGATAATTAATTTTAGAGGTTTCTAATGTGATGTCGTAAATAAACACATTTTTTTGCGCTTACATTACAAACGCTGGCTGAACCCTATGAAATAGATCAAAATAATGTACTACAGTATTGTACACCTTCAAAAAGGTCTACAAAAAAGTCTGGGATGGTATATGTCTATCTCTTAGGGATAATCCACAATAACCATTTTTTATTCTTTCCTTTTTACGAGAAATAATGGCTTATTTACGAAGCGATTTTAAGCAATACAGCATCAATCCTTATCCAATTAAGTACCTTAAATACATTGTGCATTTAATAAAGATCAATATGGCCCTTTACAGTATGTAATTTAAATGAATATTTTCGAAGATATTACAGATTTAAAATGCAGGGACATAGCGGTTGCGGCGGTACCGGCCGGGTGGCCGGCGCGGCGGCGCGCGTGCCTAAGAAAATATGTTTGTATTGTCTAATGGCAAAAAAGCTGTGAACGTTGTATATAAAGACATTCTGTAGTATATTTAGTATCAGCATTGCACCCGTGCGAAGCCGGGGCGGGTCACTAGTTAAGTATAAGTCCGTAAAATATAGTAATACTCAACTTAGTTTGTAGCATGCGTCAAAGAATTAGTCTGAGCCTAGGCTTACTGCAACGGACTACGATTGCGCCTTAAAACATCAGAGCAAAAACTCAAGGTATTATAGAATTAGTTGTCGCGTGTTGCAAAGTGCCGGCTATCTGTATCGAACTATTTTGTGTACAACCAAAGACGTCGGAACTTGTTATTCGCGTTGACCGTGAACTCAAACACGCTTGACTAACAGATTTGTAAAATATACTTATGTAATACATAAAAAGAGAGCGATTACTTTGGAAAGTATATTAATCCAAAATTAAGTAGAGAGATAAATGTAACTTAATTTCGTACATTGGCAATTTAATTATTTTTTTTTATGTATATGGCTCAGATTCAAAAACCTGGTAGGGGATTATGTTTTTGAGCTGTTTGGGGTCGAAACGCTAGGGTCATGGGGTCCCAGTGCTCGTGCGCTCTATAGAGACATACCAAAAAGGTTAATCGACGCTTCCCGTGACCAGAGGGCTGGCCTTTATTACTCGGAAAGAATAAGCATTGCCATTCAACGTGGCAATGCAACCAGTCTTCTGGGCACACTACCACTCGACTGTGATGCGGAGGAATTTTATGACGCCTATTAGAGGGTTCTAGTTTTCTTTTTCTTTCTGTTTTATAATATTTTAGGTATAAGTTAGTTTTAAAGAATTTTGATATTATATTGTAACTACTGTTTTGAATTAAATTCTTAGTTAGTTATATAACCTGTCAGCTTGTTATTACAATGTGCCTGAAACGTGGAGTAAATATATAAGAACGTTTTCATTTACGTAAATTTGATTAATTAATTAAAAATATTCATTAAACAAAGTTATATTTACATATATTTTATTTAAAAATAAACAATCAAATTCACGTGACTAAATGCATTTTCATAATTTCTATGATATAATAAAAAGTTTTGACTGCCAAAGCCAAGCCAAAACTCGATAATGTAATCGATTTTTGGATCGAATAAAACTCGTTTTTACCAATTAATGGCTTCCTTCACCTTGGTGTATCTTCACGCTTCTTATCCTTAAGCGGTAGTCTGTTCACCTTGTAGGGGACAAGAACGTCACACTGATCAATAATTTCACTTGCCGAGTAGAGTTTGTTGTTTGATAAAATGACATCGCGGTATAAAGCTTCATCTTGTCAATCTAATCAGAGGTTCCCAGACTTCTTTTCTCATAGACCACTTTCAACATTTAGCTGGTTCCGGTAGACCCCCTGCAGCTACATTTCTACCATATTCCTTGGCATTTGAAATTCTCGGGAGTAAACCTACCACGGTCGCCGGGATGACCTTTTTTATTTTTTAGTAATTCTCTACTGAAAAATCGGTAGTTTCGAGACCACTGGTACTGAATATAGAATGTAAGTTTTTACAAGTAACAGTCGCTGAGCTTCTTAAAATATTATCTGCCTACATTGATAGGTGAAGTCAAGCCAACATTTTAGTTCTTCACTATCGAAAGCAAATAAATTTTTGTGGACCTCCGCTTACGAATTGTGAACCCCTATTTTTTTGTCACGCCAACGAAGACTCCGTCGAGTCTCCTGTGGAACACTGGGGGTCCACCTGGACCACTTAGGGAACTAAGGATCTATATAATACTAGATTGTCTTATAATACTATATAAAAGCTCACGGCTTCGCTCGCATACATGTAAATTAGGTCAATTTTCTATACTTTGGAAACAATAGTTACTTTTTTCTGAATGAAAGGTTAATGCGAATGAGAATTTGTTTGTTTGATACGCTTGCACGCCGTAACTACTCGACTGATTATTATGACACTAGATGTTCTCGCGGTTTCACCCGCGTTTATCGCCACTGCGCCGCCCCCGTGGGTCTTAGCGTGATGTTATATAGCCTATCGCCTTCCTCGATAAATAGGCTATCCAACACTGAAAGAATTTTTCAAATCGAACCAGTAGTAGGTACCTGAAATTAGCGCGTTCAAACAAACAAACAAACTCTTCAGCTTTATAATATTAGTATAGATGTATCTGTATTATGTAGATAAATGTAATGTCAAATTCAATAATATTTTATTAAATATATTGTGATCATCGAAAAAATGTATGTAATTTTTCTATATATTTCTTTCCTGACAGGGGGGTGCAAGTGCACCCCCTTGCACCCTGCTGCCGGTGCCCATGTAACAAGCTGTCAAACTGAACTGGGAAAATGAATAATGATATCAAATATTTTTTTTAGTAGCACTGTACTGATTGCTGTGACTGTTGTGAATGATCTTTCCAGTTCGATTCCTGGGTCGAGTAAAATGTTTTTTTGGGTTTTTTTATTAGGACATTCATAATAGCAATACAGAGTGTGAAACCCAGCGTTTGCTCGGTAGGTGCCACTAGGCGCCCCTTTGTTACGTACCTAGGACTTAAAACAGCTAGCAAAATGTAAATGTGTTTTTTTTATACAACTAAGGTGGCAAACAAGCACTTGCAAGTAAGTGGTCACCGTAGCCTACGGACGCGAGCGACACCAGAGACATCACTTGCGCGTTGCCGACTCTTTAGGAAAGGAAGTGGGAAGGAAAAGAAGCGGGATGGGGGTAAGGGGTTGATTGGGCCTCCGGCACTCTCACTCACCGAAAGAAACACAACAGTAGGAATACTGGTATTTCACGTCGATATTCTGTAAGAGGGTACTCCTTCCCCGGTCGAGCCGGCCCATTCATGCTGAAAACAGTGAGGCTCTACTACTGTGTGTGTGTGTGTGTGTGTGTAAGTGATAAACCTCTACCAACCCCTTTGGACACATACACACACACACACACACATACATACTATGTAAGTGCACGTCCATGGTTGTACGAGTAAAAAGTGTCATCTACACGATTTCCCGTCTTCCTGATTTTATATTATACTAGTTTTCACCCGCGGCTTCGCTCGCGTAAATGTAGGTTAGGTTAGGTTTGCAACAGTTCTTTTTTCTGGATGAAAGGTACCCTATGTCCTATTCTGTACCCCTGACAACGTGTATGCAAAATTTCATGTTGATCGGTTGAGTAGTTAAGGCGTGAAAGCTTAACAAACAAACAAACTCATTTTCGCATTTATAATATTATTATATTATATTATATTATATAGTAAGGATAGTATCTTATCTTATCTTATCTTATGTGGGTGCCAGTCAGTGCAGACCGGCGACACTTCGACCCAGTGGGATCTTTTGTGTCGACACTCTCCCAATAACGACTGCCATAGATGTTCATAGCAGCCGGGAACGACGGCTTAACGTGATCTCCGAGGTACGGAGCAGGCGATAAATGTCAATCAATACGCACATAATTTCGAAAAGTCATAACTTCCGAAAGTCAGAGGTGCGCGACGTGGGTTCGAAACCGAGACCCTCTGCATTGCAGTCTGTTGGTCTCCCCACTGAGCTATCGCTGCGTTTTTTAAGTACCGTTATTAATAACAACTATATCAATCAGGTTTTCGACGTCCATTTTTATGAAAGTGACATGTCTATGTAAGGATAGTAAGGATTCAGTCCGTTTCAATCGTTTGTTAAGTTAACACGTAATAGGGAAAATAATTATAAGTGAATATTGTGGCCTTGGAAGACATATACATTTCGGTATCGTTCCTCTTTTATTTATCTCTTGCTAACGACTGGACAATTTCCTATAGGTACAACAGGACCTAATTCCCTGTAGAAAACAATAACCTGAATCTAATGTTTGTATCAACTTTTATATGTTTATATGTAGGAATCTATTCCTACCTATACGAGGCAGTACCTACTTACTAATCGTTGAATCGTTTATTACGATATTATTGCGACCTCGGGTAATCCCATTCAATTAATTTGTAATGACATTAAAAGGAAACTGTCTCAAGTTACCTACACGAGTCATAACCCATATTCCCCCACAACGGGCAAGAGAGCAAATGTGGGCAGCGAAACATCCTGTGCCGGCGGTTTCATTACACCTTCAGAAAACCTGCCACCTGGACACCAGCTGCAATGGCCAACCTGGTAATCACTGAATCGCTTGCGTACCCAGGTTGGTCGTTGCCAGAACAATATGGCAAATTGGGGCTACACGGAGCAGTCGCAAACGCGCTGTGACTGTGGAGCTCCACTGCAAACTCTGCCACATTCGCTCTCTTGTCCAATGTGCCCCTCCAGCTGCACTGTGGAGGATCTGTGGAGAGCAACGGACGATGCCGTGGCTGTGGCGGGATTTTGGGCAGACAAAATTTAAAGATATTCATACATTGACACGAACAAGATAACCGATGTATTAAATACAATAATAATATCAGTCCTATATACTCAAAGGTTGGCAGCGATAGCTCAGTGGGGAGACCAACAGACTGCAATGCAGAGGGTCTCGGGTTCGAGCCCACGTCGCGCGCCTCTGAATTTCGGAAGTTATATGACTTTTCGAAATGATGTGCGTATTGATTGACAATTATCGCCTGCTCCGTGCCTCGGAGAGCACGTTAAACTGTCGGTCCCAGCTGCCATGAACATGTCCTCGAAATACGGATTTTTCGATCTTAAAGAAGATCTTCTGCGTAGGAGATATTATATTGTAGAAGTGTATGCACAAACATAAGAGCATGCTATACTCTCGCCCACCTATAATCAGTTGGGACAACAATCCAACACGAAGAGAAGATCAGGCGTAAGACCTACGGCTTTACGTGCTTTCCGAGGCAACACCACCAAGTTTTCTGACTCAGGGTTGAGGTACAGTAAAATGGTCCTATTTTGCTCTCCTATGGGTAATTATGCTCCTCTGTTTTATCGCCTAATATATGTTAATAGGAAATATGTAATCAGGAAAGCGTAAATTTGCTCCTAATACTTTCACAGTTGAGATTGGTTGACAATTGTATCTAGGAGCAAAAATACCCATGTCAATGGGTAACTTTCCTCCTTATTCATTGTTTTGTATATACTAGCGGTCGCCTAGTGCTCGAAATTCGACCAAAGTTTGCCTGTAAGATATTGCTGATATATGTCATTATATATTGATATATGTAACCATAGTAACGCGCTTCCACTGCGTGTGTCAAATGCATGGTTGTGTGCGTGTAGTGTTTTTTCATTAATTTAATGTATTTTTACGCATAATTAAAAAAAAATATTAGCATTCGTCACTTCTTCTCTGTATAAACTATAAGTGTGCCAAATTTCATACTCCTCCGTCCGCCCAATTTTCGTAAAATGGATCCAAAGTTTTCGTTTCACGTATTAATATATAGATAATAAAATACTTCATAATGTTGATTTACCAATAAAAATGTGGTAGATAAAATGTTCTTCTTTATATAAATACTACTGAGTATATTTTATAATTAATAATTTAAAAATATTCATAATTTCACCCCTTTCAATCTCTTGGGGATAGAGGAGACTATGTAAGTATTAATTGAAATCAAACTACTATATAAGGATTTTATCGCGTTGTTTATTTGACACTTTAATACATAACTAGATGTGCCCGTGGTTTCACCCGCGTTTATGGTTACTGCGACACCCCCGTGGATCGTAGGGTGATGTTATGCAGCCTATAGCCTTCCTCGATAAATGAGCTATCCAACACTGAAATAATTTTTCAATTCGGACTAGTAGTTCCTGAGATTATCGCGTTCAAACAAACAAACAAACACACTTATCAGCTTTATAATATTTGTATATAATAGTACTTATAGATTGACGACTCGATGGCGCAGTGGTTAGTGTAACCGACTGCCACGCCTGAGGTCGCGGGTTCGATTCCCGCACAAGTCAAACATTTGTGTGCATGAACATGGGTGTTTGTCTTGGTCTGGGTGTTTCTATGTATAATATGTATGTATTTACAAAAAAATAAGTATATATGTATGTTTATCCATTGTCTAGTACCCATAGTACAAGCTCTGCTTAGTTTGGGCTAGATGGTGTTGTGTGTATGTGGTAGAATATTATTATTATTATTATCTTTATTGGCATATTAATGGATAATTTCTCTTACAGTGTTACAACGTTAAAATACTATTTGCTTTCACGTAAACATTATTACGTGTAATATTCAATCACAAACAAATTAGGTATTGTGTATAAGGTGAAACTTTGACCTATGATACAGTTTTTAAAAGGTACGTCACGGTGGCACCCGCATCGCACGGCATTAGCCGACGACCGCGGGACAGTACCTGTTACGCATCATAACAAAACCTGAATCATTTCTGAACGATATAAATACTGCGTCGCCGCCATATTCAGATGCAGTTTCCCGCCAGCAAGTCAACAGACAGGTGCGTACACAATAATTATTTATTTTTGAAAATACATGGTTATATAAACTTGTATTACTAAATATTTTTTTAAGATAATCATTCTGTAATTATTTTTATGTTTTTGCCTATATTTTTTTAAATCTTTTAAAGTGAAAATCATGTAAAATTTCTATTTTGATAGCAAAATTTGTCCACACGCGATATTTTATAATAAAATTATTTTTACTATGTATAATGTACTTATTATAGTACTCTGATATATTGTCTAGTTACATTATACAGATTTATATATTCATTGCCAATAATAAACAAATAATATTCCTTTTTTCTCACCCAACTCAGATATTCTCCATACAAAATAATTTGTCCTCTTCACGGGTTGCGTCACAAAAATCATCTGAATTATTAGTGAACCATTTTCAAAACGTTGTTAATTGCCATTGATTTGGTAAAATTTATTTTATGTAAACTTTTGTTTAATTATGAAATACTAAATATAATAAATATTATATTTAGTATTTTATAATTAAATCAAAGATTACGTTTTGTTGTGTCTACAACTTTTTATTAATAGATAGGTATATAACATTTATCTAAACGTTTCCGATAATTAATTATAGCTTATTTATTTACATTGTATCTCCAATGTAAACTACTACCTACTATGTATAAAAATATTAGAAGTGCGAATTTTCGGTGTTTGTCGTAGTGTCTATCTAAGGATTTTATAAGACGGGTTGTAAGAGGCCAACTTGCGAAAATATCGGTTAAAAAACTAAAGAAATATTTACATACAAATCGATAATTTAATTACCTCGTTCGGATGAAAAAACTTGAGTAACGTGTTGTAAATTTAATGTAAATCATTTATAATATAATAAATATTAAAATATTCTATCACATACACACAACACCATCTAGCCCAAACTAAGTAGAGCTTGTAGGTACTATGGGTACTAGACAATGGGTAAAGATACATGTCGGCCTCGATGGCGTAGTGGTTAGTGTAACCGACTACCACGTCTGAGGTCGCGGGTTCGATTCCCGCACAAGTCAAACATTTGTGTGCATGAACATGTTTATGAGTGTTTTTATATTTTTATTGGTTATGGTGCAAGATTTATGATGTGCTTAAATATGAAACTCGTTCATCTAGACACGGTGTATATCTTAAGACGAAACACAAGGGCTGTTTATCCATATAAACGTAGTCCCCTGTTTCCTCCCTGGATAATGCCAGTAGAGCAATAATTTTAATTCCAAAATGTATGGCCTCTATTACCATATCCCTATGTTTTCCTTTTTTTCATAAATTAATTATTAAAAGAGACAATGCGCCATCAAAAATTTCAAAAATTGGCCAGATTTTCCGCTGTGTTCAAACACCCAGAAAACAAATTTGACTAGATTATATAAAAAAAAGGAAAACATAGGAACACGGCCAAAGCCTTTCTTTAATTTTTAATTAAAAAGTAGTTAAATCGGTCAAGTTTTGGAGAAGGAATCAGGGGACTACGAAACGTTGATGGTGTGTACTTTTAATAGGTATTTTCGGTCCAAGCTGCAGCTGTCTCTATCGCGCTCTGCTGGCACTGCGCGACAGCAATAGATTTTACAAATACCAATTTTTCAATTCTCTCGTCCTTAGTGTTTCCTCTTAATGAAGATAACAAATATTTTTTAAAACGAATTTACCTAATACCTACATATTAACAAACGTATTAAAAAAGGTAACATCATTACAAAAACACAAATAATTATAATACTAAATATTTACAAAAAAGGTTTAGGCATCGTAGAATTCTTCAGCATCGCTGTCAACTGGTAACAAGAAGACTGGCAGCATTGCCACGTTGAATGGCAATGCTGATTCTTTGGGCCAAAAAAAGATCAGCCTTTTGATCACGCGAAACGTCGATCAGGCGTTTTGAGATCTCCCTGTACAAAATACAATATATTATTTATATATGTATTATTAATAACTAGCTGTTACCTGCGACTTCCTCCGCGTACATTTTAACTGTTTGTCTCCGCGGAACCCTATTTTTTTTTTCTAAAATCATAGTAGCCTGAGTTACTCCTTATAACATCAGCTATTTGCCAGTGAAAGTCCCGTCAAAATCGGTTCAGCCGTTTCGGAGATTAGCCGGAACAAACAGACAGACAGACAGACAAAAATTTAAAAAATGATGTTTTCGTATTATAGGTACCTTATATACTTTCATATGCATTAGATAAAAAGCTGTTATTTTGACATTACAAACAGACACTTCAATTTTATTTATTTGTATAGATTTAAATATTTGATAACTGTAAATAAATATTTTGTTCGTTTGTTCCAGGTGCGAAAATGAACGTGTTAAAAAGTGTTATCGTCTTCGCGGCGTGCATAGTACTATGTAAGTATTTTAAGGTATAAAATATCAAATGACAGTCTCATTGACGACTCGATGGCGTAGTGGTTAGTGTAACCGACTGCCACGCCTGAGGTCGCGGGTTCGATTCCCGCACAAGTCAAACATTTGTGTGCATGAACATGGGTGTTTGTCTTGGTCTGGGTGTTTCTATGTATAATATGTATGTATTTACAAAAAAATAAGTATATATGTATGTTTATCCATTGTCTAGTACCCATAGTACAAGCTCTGCTTAGTTTGGGCTAGATGGTGTTGTGTGTATGTGGTAGAATATTATTATTATTATTATTATTGTTCTTGTGGTAGAGCTGCTTGTAAACCTCAGGTTTAATTTCTGGGTCGAACATATCGTTAACTCATAATATTGTCTTCTGTTTACGTGAATGTTATTCATTGAAATTAAACTACTATATACAGATTTTATCGCGTTGTTTATTTAACACTTTATTACATAATTTAGATGATACTTTGAGCTCATTCTGCGTAAATAGAAACACCAATGATTAAATTATGTTATATCTGGTCGCTGAGTAACCGTTTCGCTGAGTAAGCGTTAATTTATTGTTTTACATGTCTCTTTCCTTATTAATACACCTCATCACTCTTGTTTACAGCCAGGTACAATTAATTCATAGAACAGTTATTACTCAAGAGGTAATTCTTATTATCGTTTTACAATGATAAGCTATCAATCACAAAACATACATTTATACTTACACTAGATGTTCCCGCGGTTTCACCCGCGTTTATCGTTACTGCGCCGCCGTCCCCGTGGGTCGTAGCGTGCCTTCCTCGATAAATAGGCTATCCAACACTAAAATATTTTTTTAAATCGAACCAGTATTTCATGAGATTAGCGCGTTCAAACAAACAAACAAACTCTTCAGCTTTATAATATTAGTGTAGATTTTGAAACTTTAAACTACTATTTTTCTATTTTTAAACACTTTTAGTAGTTACTGTTTACTTCAATTTAAGCTATTTGATATACAACTGTTTAGATTTAATTTTAAACTTTTCTTTTTTTAATTTTAATTTTTTTTCGGTTTTTGTAGTCTAGGGTCCGATTCCCGAGTCAGATAAAGTGTTATTGGGGTCTATTAGGCTGACAGCTTCGTTGGTCGCGTAGCATAAGTTTGGAATTATGATAAAGCTTTGGATTCGATGCCCGATGCAGTTAAGTGTTGTTAGATTAGTAGATTAGATAGTAACAGCATGAAATTTCGATATGTACCCCGAAGACGACAATAGAGCAATCAGTTATTTGGGACCTGAAATCATTGTTGGGGAAACGTTAGTAACTGCGCCGAGCGTAAGACAGATAATGACAGAGCTCGTGCGGCGCATATTTAAATCGGCGCGCGGCCGCCATATTAAAATTGTATGGAGGATTTGAAGTGCTTTTTTGATAAATGTGTATCTTTATTGTCAACCAATAACTTAAATATTTGGGACGGACAAATTGTAATATAACTATTTATGTTTTGTTTAAGCTGTAAAATAGGATAGATTTCAACTGTTACAATCTAAAAATCACGTAACACGAGCTTACATTTTTGCAAATTTTATGTAATTTTGTAGGCGAAAATATTAATTATTTTAAGTTTTTTACACGGAGTAATTGTAAACACATTCATTGTTATGGTAAATGTATATTTTATATATGTATTAAACAAAAAGTGTTGATTTTATTCACTTACCTGTGACCGCCTGTTTTGGCACATTTCGCCCGGCGCAGTCTTAAACACATCTATCTACCTACTTACACACAGACTCGGACTCCGAGCTACTACGAACTTACTGGCACAAAAAGCTAATAACTAACATTTATTGTCGTATAGAGAATCAAACCTGAGAGCTCACGCACAACAGTCGAATTCTCTACCCCAGCGGCACCGACAAAACCTATATTAATCATCCTTTTCTTCCTTAGGCAAATCGCACCCAACGGTGAGTAAGTCATTGCCTGTTCTGAAGCACCAGCCAGCCGAGGTGCTGTTCAAAGCCGACAACTACTCAACAGTACTGCTGGAGTGTGTCATTGAAAACGAGGAAACGGATGTCAAGTACGTATTCTTTTTAATTTAACTTAACACTTTGACCGCCACGTCAAAAAGGCAAGGTGGCGCTGCGACAAGCTACGATTTCATCCTTGAATACCTACCTACATCGTTTTTGTGATCTTATACTAATATGGATGAAATAAATAGTAAGCAGTTGACATAATATAAATTGGGATGAGTCTAGATACATAATTAACAACACAAATATGAAAAACAATACGTATTTATAAGATTTACTACATGTTCCCGCAGTTTCACCCGCGTTTATTGAAACTGCGCCGCCGCCGTGGGTCGTAGCGGGATGTTATAGGTATAGTCTATAATAGCCTTCCTCGATAAATAGGCTATCCAACACTAAAAGAATTTTTCAAATCGAACCAGGAGTTCCTGAGATTAGCGCGTTCAATCAAACATACAAACAAACAAACTCTTCAGCTTTATAATATTAGTATAGATTAGCGTTAAAATGTCTGTCAAGTAGTCGTGACCATGGCGTACTTGACACATTTTGCTTCGTCATTTGTCATGCAAACATGCTTACGTTTCGCCTGGGAGCTCGAATGCTTGCAAGAAGACGGTTATCATTTGCGCGTTGCCGATTTAAGGATGAAAAGGAAAAGGGAGTTAAGACGATCGCTGTAAACGAGATCTTCAGTGCATTTGCCGGATCTTGTAGCTTTTTAATTGTTTTTGATGGTTTAGTTAAACATTTAAACAATTTCAGTAAAATAATATCTAATAATCGCCATTGATTTTATTTGCAAAAAGCTCCAGGATTTTTGCCTATCGTAATATTTGAGCCTAGGATACGTAACACATCAAATCTATTTTGAAAAAAAAAAAACAAAATTGGCATTTGGCACAGTTTAAACCAAAGATATGTTTAAACAACAATAAAAATATCTAGCAATAATTCATGTGTCAAATAGTTCAATTAAAATAATAAAAAAAGAAACATTAAAATTATTTGAAGAATTGATATTTTACCTGTAGAGCACTGATGAACGCAACCTCTACCGCCAGCCAGATAGCCCGTATGACGTCCGGACGTCCGTCAGAGAGATAGCATATCTAAAAACTGGCTTACCTGAAATTCTGGAGTATTCCGCTGTCGGCACATATTTTTTTGGCACCTATGGTTTCGGCAATAAAAAGCTTATGTGCCGAAACCATAGGTGGCGAAAAAATTGGTGCCAAAAGCGGAACGGAATACTCCGGTATTCTCTCTCGAAAATGTTGCTAGCTCTTAGACTATCAGTTGAGGAGAATAAGTCAGATAGATTTTAGTCTAGAGGAAAATAATCCCTGAGGATTAATCATTTGAGCATCTTAGTTGAGCCTCTAGTTAGCAGCATTTACAACGATAATATATTAGAATACAAGCACACCTTTTAGAAATAAGCAATTCAAATCAATATTTAAATTAAGTACCTAATAACAATATCTATTTACTCAGTCTTCATTTATATAACTGAACCAATTAACTCAAGCAATAAAATGTTATATGCGTTTCAATTACATAATTATGCAAACGAGTTATAAGGATAATACTCACATTTTCCTTGTAAAATCTTATCGATACGGAGACGGGTGTTTACAAAACCAAAGATAAATTTCACTCTTCAAACGTGTACTAAATACAAAAATTTTAATAATATATGTAAGTTCACTGACTTATGAGTATGTATTTCTATATAATATATAAATCTCGTGTCACACGTGTTTGTGATCACACTCCTCCGAAACGGCTTGACCGAATTTTATGAAATGTTATACTTATTTCGTAGGTATGAGAATAGATTGTAAAGTAGTAGTAGTAGTTTATACCGCTAGGTGAAGAAATAGTTTAAGTATACGGCAGAACTGCGTTGGCCGGGTCAGCTACATAGTATTTTTATAATATGTACTTATTTGTTATATACTTAGAAGATGCTCATACTGTCGCAAGCGTCATCGCCGTCAGGTATGAAAATGGTAATTCTATAGAAAACGATTCTCCAGTTATCCATTTTTATTATATTTTAGACTAGCTTCTACCCGCAGCTCAGCTGAGTCAGCTCACCTGGTTCTAAGTAAAATACCTAAACACAAAAATCTTGCAAGTATTTCGACATACAGATTAAGATTTTTCAAATAGAAAGCATTGTCTATTCGTGCTCAATCGTTATAGTCCCTAAATGAGAGTGAGTCCACCACGTTGGTAGAAACACGACTCAGTATAGGAACTAAATTCTATGGTCAAATATTTTCACAGATACTCGTGGTACAAGAACGGTGCTCCATTCGACTGGAAAGCAGCCGGACACATCGGGCAACGCGAAGGTGAAGGATCTATCATGTTCTTCAACCCACAACCGCAAGACGAAGGAATCTACCGATGCCTCGCCAAAACCTCTGTTGGAACCGCCAGCACACGCCCAATTTCCCTGAAAAAAGCTTTCTTGAACACTCCAAAGGTGGAAACTAAGGAGCATACCCCTGTTCATGGCAGGCCTTATAAACTGGAGTGTCCTATCCCAGAATCTTACCCAAAACCAACAATCGTTTGGAAAACTCAGCTTCGTTCAGACCCGAGCATCGTCGAAACTATCCTCAGTTATACGCAGACGATTTCTCCTGATGGTACGCTCTGGTTCTCGAACGTAACCGAATCTGATGTAAGTCCTAGCTTCAAATACATCTGCGTAGCCTCAAGCCCAGCGGTTAAGGGAGATGTAGTATTGGCTGAGCATTTCCTGAAGAGCCTGGTCGAAGATAAGGAGCCTAAGAATGGCGAGCTGGTGCCCCAGTACCTGAGCAACGACATGATCGCCAAAGCTGGTGACGTCACCATGCTATACTGCATCTATGGTGGCACGTAAGTATACTTTAGACTGATATATTCTATTTTATTTGTGAGTTTGCAAGGTTTGGAAGAATTTTTTTTTTTATACTACTAAGCTGGCAAACAAGCATACGGCCCACCTGATGGTAAGCGGTCACCGTAGCCTATGGATGCCTGCAACACCAGAGGCATCACTTGCGCGTTGCCGACCCTTTAGGAAAGGAAGTGGGAAGGGGGAAAGGGGGTGATTGGGCCTCCAGCACTCTCACTCACCAAACGAAACACAACAGTAGGAATACTGGTATTTCACGTCGATATTCTGTGAGAGGGTAGACCTTCCCCGGTCAAGCCGACCCATTTATGCTGAAATCAGCGAGGTTCTACTACAAGTTATATGAATGTTGCAATCTAAGTGGTAATCCCGCTACAATGCCGCACCCAGTGTTGCCAATTCTTCAAAAATACAAAGAATTTTTTTATGGCTACGCGTGTTTTAAAGTTTGATAAGTACCCCGCGCCATAGTAATCATTTGTAGTGCGGGTATTGTATTTACATAACAGTATATAAGTACGTCGAATTGAGAATAGGGTACAGACGACAGATTTTCTACAACTTGTAGTTTTTGAAGATTTCAACCAAAATATTATTAAGGAAGGTTCTATCTAAAAGGTAAATAATAAACAATATATCAGGTTAGGGAGGGTCTTGTAATATGTCCTCATTCAATATTCTTAAAACTATAATCAAAAAACTTACATATGCTATTATAAAAGTAGTTTGAAGTATAAAATCTGAAATAAAAGTTACTACATGCGGCATAAAGTTATACAAATATTCTAACACGTCAATGCGACTCATTGCACAAGCGCATGCATTTGTACATAACATATGTAGTATTTGGTAAAATAGCTCCACAACTGTACTCAAAAAATAATATGTTGTGTAATAAATTACACACATTCTTGATTTACATATCAACATAATTATTTAATTTATGCTACTTGTTTTATTAAATGGCATTTTTATAAGCTCAAATATTTTGACAGCTGTCAGATTTTCTACCTTATCATAAATAAAATAAATCTATTTTTACAACCGCGGCTGCAGATTAAAAAAGAATCATCATTATATTCAAAGATATTGTATACTTTGACTGTATTATTAATTTTTCAGTGCTGGGCACGAGTTCTTCATAGTTATCTGTTGGTAAAAGATAACTAGGATGCATAAATAATAGCTTACATAGTTTGACTAAATCACTCAATATTTCAACGCAACAAATTAAGTTTCCTTTTTTGTAATCGCAATTGGTAAGGAAAATAATTATAACTGCACCTAGAACGTAGCTTAAAAGCGCTGATTTATAAAAGGTCCTTGTGAAAATTCCAAATTCATTGTCAGGGACAGCCATGCCTAATCATTATAATTTTGACAAGGAAACCTCATGTCTTTATCTGATTCCAAAATTATTACTTAGTTAGGTTACAAATACTTTTAGATAAAGAGAGACCTTAAAATACTTTTCTTGTTTACAGTCCATTGGCTTACCCAGACTGGTTCAAAGAAGGCAGCCCAAGGAAAAACGTGAACGGTAAACCTGGAGACAGAATCACCCATCGTAACCGTACCGGAGGCAAGAGGCTGTTGATCAAGGATACTAAGAAGGAAGACGAGGGCACATACACCTGTGAAGCTTGGAATGAGGTTGGAAAGAAGCAAACACACAGCATGAAATTGTCTGTTGTCAGTAAGTATCTCATCGAGTCAACTCGACTGTTGTTAGAGCCCTTTATTTTAGAATACCCAGTATCATAAACCACAAAGAGCTACTCTATAGTGGCCATTCCTGTTTTAGGTAATATGCTCTTGCATATCACTCAAAACAGGAGTGGCGAGTATAGAGATATTAAAAAGAGTGGCCATGAGTTTCTTGCCCGTTCTTCTCACGAGCCCTACACTCTTGCTTTGCTGATCGTGGCAGTAAATGTAAATTCACAGAAAAATGTAGTGTAACTTTGACATTCATAAGTGTTACCTTGTAACCTAACCTGAATAAATTTATTTTGATTTTGATTTTAGAGTAACTTTTAGTGCCTACAAAAATAATAATAAGACTAACCAGATAATAGTGACTTATTATTATTTTTGTGGTGTACCACTATTGCTGTAAAAGCGTGTTATTGGAATTTTACTATACAAAAGAGACAGAGCTATAGGTACACTACGTCTATCTATATCTGTCTCGTGTTCTCGTAAAGATTTTAATAATACTGATATGAGTGGTCGTCGCACGTTCTCTCCTACTGATAATAAGACGAGCAAATGTTACGAACATAATAAACTTCGCAAGACGTGCCTAAACTGAATGTGAGATCTTTAGACAAATAATAAGCCTTAGATCTTCCTTAACGTTGGCGAATAAGCTAAGAAACCCTGTCGTAATAACTTACTTGTCTAGCTTGCAATAGGAACGCTCCGTCTTTTAAGAAAAAATTGTTAATTTTACTAAAATACTAATTATTCCAACAGGCGCGCCACAATTCAGCCAGCATTTTTCAAAACAGATGGACATCAAAGCAGGGCATGATTTAGAAATAGGCTGCCAAGCGATTGGCGTGCCAAAACCCAAAATTACTATGAGCTACAACGGCAAGGTGGTTCCAAGCGAGAATGAAGTTTTTGTGTTTTCCAAATTGAAGAAGACTGATGTTGGTTATTATGGATGCAAAGCCGAAAATGAACATGGTGTTATTTATAACGAAGTACTACTCAATGTGGTTTAAAAAAGTTAAATCTATGTTATTAATACCAAAACGTAGATATTAAAGTATTAGAAGTATCGATTGCCTAATAAAACTGTAAAGATGAAAAACATTACAATAGCCATTAAAGTCTATGTAAATTATTTGACTTGTTTTATTTCGTTTTCTTCCCTATTCAAATAAAATGTTATTCTAATATTATAAATGCAAATGTAAGTTTGTTTGTTTGCGCGCTTTCACGTCTTAACTACTCGACTGATCATCATAACGCATACACGTCATCAGGTCAACAGGGGTAACTTTCACTTCAAAAAGAGAACGGTTCCCGGGCGATTGAAATTTATTTTTAAAGGGCAAAATCTAGTATTGAATATTGAAATTAAACTACTATATACGGATTTTATCGCGTTGTTTATTTGACACTGTTACAAAATTTTTTGAAAAACTGTTACACTACTATAATCACTATTAAACTTTACAAATTTTTAAGCTATTTAAATTATTGAAACTATTTATACTATTACTATACTATTATACTATTTAGATTTATTTTTACACTTTCCCCGACGTTTCGGTTGCTTTTCAGCAGCCATGGTCTCCCCGTGACCATGGCTGCTGAAAGTCAAAGTCAAGTCAAAGTCAAAGTCAAAAATCATTTATTCATTTAGGTCACAAAGTAACACTTATGAACGTCAAAGTATATAGGTTAGTGAGTTTACTAAGTTACTGAAGCTACATTTAGGTTAGTTGCTAGGTTCAGGCAAAGGGTAGAGCCTATGAGAAGAAACCTGCAAGAAACTCACGGCCACTCTTTTAAATCGCCAGTTAAATATAATTTCAGTATTTTACAACTCAGATTAACAAGGTGTTACAGCCATTATGCCATATACTACTGACTATAAAAAACTAAAGATAATAACAATAATAACTTAATAATATTATAGAGAGGAAATAATTTGAGCTAAGATATATTATTTAATATAAATCTAAAATAGACAGTAAGATGGCATGATGGCGCATACACTTACACTTTGTGACTATGCAAAGGCTTAAATTGACTTATAAGTAATACAGATCTTTGAATCCTGTATGCAACAAGCAACTAGCTCCATGAGTTTTTGTCATTTAAGTAGTCGTTGACTGAATAATAACCCTTCCGAATAAGTTGTTTTTTAACGGCGTTTTTAAATTTAAACAATGGTAAATTAATTATAGTAATAGGTAATTTATTAAAAAAACGTATACCGAGTCCCGCAAATGTATTGTGAACTTTATGTAAACGATGATATGGGCCTACTAACTTATGCTTATTTCTAGTTTCTTATTATATAAGTAAATGTTATGTTTAATAAACATAATGTTAGCAAATATATATTGCGACGCAACAGTAAGTATGCCAATTTCTTTAAATCGATCTTTCAGGGAAACTCGTGGTCCTAAATTATAAATGCTACGTACTGCACGCTTTTGAAGAATAAAAATTGTCTCAATATCAGCTGCCTTGCCCCACAATAATATACCGTAGGACATGACACTATGAAAGTAACTGAAATATACTAGTCTTGCAGTATCTATATCAGTAAGCTGTCTTACTTTCCGAATTGCGTATGCGGCTGAGCTAAGTTTCCCTACAAGACACGATATTTGAGCGCCCCACTGAACTTTATGATCTAAAGTTAATCCTAAAAAGACTGTTGATTGAACTAAAGTAATAATTTCATCATTTAAAATTATATTCACGTTAGGACTCTTTACGTTTGGCAATGTAAACTTGATACATTTAGTTTTTGTAGAGTTAAGTAGTAAATTATTCGCCGTAAACCAGTCCAGGACTTCCGCGAGTGAATCATTAACAGCACGTAAATTTGGTGCTATTCGGTCTACCTTAAAAATAAGGGATGTGTCATCCGCGAATAAAACAATGTCACACAAATGCTGAACAAAGAACGGCAAATCATTTACGTACACTAAAAACAGAAAGGGTCCCAAAATCGAGCCCTGTGGCACGCCCATTGTGACTGGTAATCCAGAAGATCTACTTCCGTTGATATCAACGTGTTGTAGTCTATCGCTTAGGTAGGAATCAACTAGGTCAAGTGCAGTATCTCGGATGCCATAATGCCTGAGTTTTCGCAACAGCGTTTGATGGTCAACGCAGTCAAAGGCTTTAGAGAGATCACAGAATACGCCAATGACTTCATGCGAATTCTCCCAGGCACTGAATATATGTTTTAAAAGCGTAACACCCGCATCTATCGTAGAACGGCCCTTCCTAAAACCATATTGATCTGCATGAAATAAATTGTTTACACTGAAGTGGCTCTCTAATTGCTGTAATATAATCTTCTCAAATATTTTACTAATAGCAGGTAATATTGAAATCGGCCTAAAATTACTGGGGTCACTTTTGCAACCATTTTTAAAAGCAACCGAAACGTCGGGGAAAGTGTAAAAATAAATCTAAATAGTATAATAGTATAGTAATAGTATAAATAGTTTTAATAGTTTCAATAATTTAAATAGCTTAAAAATTTGTAAAGTTTAATAGTGATTATAGTAGTGAACAGTTTTTCAAAAAATTTTGTAACAGTGTCAAATAAACAACGCGATAAAATCCGTATATAGTAGTTTAATTTCAATGAATAACATTCGTGTAAACAGAAGACAATAATAGTATTGAATACTTCAATAAATATTATAAATTGGTAACATTATTATAACTTGAAGTTTACCATAGATTTAGTACGTTTACAAATCACAATTTAATTTGACGTTTACTTTGCTCACTTGACAAGTGACAACGCGTATAACGTCAAAGTATTACGAAAAATTCAAAACAAAGTGGAAAATTTAATAAAATAACCATGCTTTTCCTTTATATGTTAAGTATATTATCGTTATTCGTTCAAGCCGTATTCGTCACACTAGCTATAGGTGAGTCGAAAACAATTTTAACCTGTCAGACCCCCTAGTAATTTTTTTTTATACAGATTATGTGGCAAATAAGCATACCTGATGGTAAGTGGTCACCGAAGCCTATGGACACCTGGCCTGCAATACCAGAGGCATCACTTGCGCGTTGCTGACCTTTTAGGAAAAAAAGGAAATGGGAAGGAGAAGGAGCGGGAAGGGGGAAAGACGGTGATTACTCTATTTGGGAAAAATCAATTTATAAAGTACCTAATAGTATTTTATACACCAAAGTTAAATAACTTATATGTTCTTAAATTAAGTGTATATTATTTTGTTTATATTTGCCACAAGCCATCAAAGTGAAGTTTTAATCATTTAGGTACTGCTTATGAAACCTTAATGTCGATTTAATCCTAGATATGAAGTAAAATACTTATACAGTATGTACAAAATATAATGTATTTAACAATAATGCTGTCTGTGTGGTCCCATGGTATAAATATGCAATAGTGTTTATATGTTTTGGTTCAAAGTCAAAGTCATAAAATAGTTATTCATTTAGGTTGCAGTTCACTTATGATCACTAAAATCTATAGGTTAATGAGTCTACTAAGTTCCCTAAACTACGTTTTGGTTATTTGCTAGGTTCAGGTAAAGGGTTCGGCCTATGAGAGGATGCCCGCAAGAAACTCACAGCTATGCTTATAAAACACCAATGAAATATTATTTTTTTGAATCCTGTATGCAACAAGCAACTAGTTCTATGTGATTTTGTCATTAAAGTATATAGGTACTCCTCCAAATTAGCTGTCTTTAAAGAGTGCTTTTTAATTTAAGTAATGGTAAATTCATTGAGTTCGAGTTCCATAAATGTATTTTGAAGTATTCTTAATAAAGTGAAAACCTCTCAGGGGGTGATTGTACTTGTTATTATAAACAACTTTTGTTCTGAGACATTGGCGAAATCGCGAAAATAAATCAGCTGTTCCATACAAAATTGGACTTTGACCTCGGCAAAATGTATGGAACAGCTGATTTTTTTTCGCGATTTCGGCAATGTCTTAGAACAAAAGTTGTTCATAATAACAAGTATAATCACCCCCTGAGAGGTTTTCACTTTATTAAGAATAACCTTGTATATATTATATGATAATATGGATGCAGCAATAGCCTAGTGAGAAACCGTTGGACTGTTACACAGTGGTCTCGAGTTCGAACCCAAGGCGCTCATCTCTGACTTTGTGAAGTTATGTGTATTAAATTTACTTTAACTTTAAGCGGGGCGTGAAAAAGCACCTTCTCAGGCCGTCAAAGTAGAGACCTCAACATCGCCTCGGCTGCTATGAGGGTGGTGTGGAGGGCACTGCTCTTAGACCACACGACTGCTCACCATCAGGTGGAGTGTGGTCATTTTGATGAGCAAAATAAAAAAATTAAAAAAATAGTTTATTATCGCTTGCTTTAACGGTGAAGGAAAACATAGTGAGGAAACCTGCATGTCTGAGAGTTCTACATAATGTTCTCGAAGATATGTGAAGTCTGCCAACCCGCACTAGGCCAGCGCGGTGGACTATGGCCTAACCCTTCTCAAAGTGAGAAGAGGCCCGTGTCCAGCAGTGGGACAGTTTAATACAGGGCTGATATTATTATTATTAATATGGACCTACTAAATTGTAGTTATTTTTAGTGTTAATATCACTTATTATTATTATGAATACCACTATTTATATGGGATTAATTAATATAATGACCACCAAAAATACTAATTGCGCAGTAAAATAAGCTTACTAAAATATATCATAATGAGCACCTATACGCCTCAAATCACTGCATTCCATCTCGGAAGGGTTAAGTTATGTTAGGTTCCTTCTTAAACCAACCCAAAAATAGGACGACGACTGTCGACTTAGTTTGATCTCTTTAAATATATTTTGGTGTGCAATTAGTATTTTTGGTAAGCATATTTTGCTTTGCAATTAGTATTTTTTTGCTGTGCAGTTAAATACTACCCCATTTTTTTGTTTAATAAGCATAATGTTTACAAATATATATTCAACAGAACAAGAACTAAAGCCTATTTCTTTATATCACTTTTTCAGTGGATCTTAAGACACAAGCTATGTAATATATATGTATACTTACTGTATGCTTCCGGAGTATAAATATTGCCCCAATATCAGCTACCTTGCCCCATTAAAGTTTACTATAGGATACTGTGAAAGTGAAGCAGTGATAGCTCAGTGGGGAGACCAACAGACTGTAATGCAGAGGGTCAAGGTTCGAACCTCTGACTTTCGGAAGTTATATGACTTTTCGAAATTTTGTGCGTATTGGTTGACAATTATCGCCTGCTCCGTGCCTCGGAAAGCACGTTAAGCCATCGGTCCCGGCTGCCATGAACACCTATGGCAGTCGTCATTGGGAGAGTGTCGACACAAGAGATCCCACAGGGTCGAAGTGTCGCCGGTCTGCACTGACTGGCTCCCACATAAGTTAAGATAACTAATTGATACGCACGTATCTTCGAAAAATCAGAGATGCGTGCCTTGGGATCGAACTCGAGACCCTTTAGTGGGAGTCCAGTCTCCCCCCAAGGTTATCGCTGCTAAACCGTTAACACAATTTAATTTGTTCCCAGCGGCGGGTCTGTACTATTTGGCGGAGCTAGTGGAAGAGTACTCGGTGATGGCGAAATACATCATCAGTTGGATGGTTATAGTAAGTACTGACAGCATTGCTACGGCTCGGCAACCACTATTAACACGGCAGTCTTGACAGACTGTCAAGATACACCTCGGAATATCTCGGGAGTATTCGGCAGCGTAAGGCATACCTAAAGACGCCTCTGTATATCTCGGAAGTCTTCGGAAGCCAAGGCAAGGCTAAAGAAGCCGAAGGAATCTTCTGCTAGTTTTGGCAGTTTTCGGGACACCGAGTCAAAACTGCGAATCGTCCGCACCTCGCCGCGCGCGCAGCTATTTGCTTGAAGACACCGTCAGTGATCTATTTATTTATTTTATTTTATTTAATAAGGCACACAAAACAAAACATAGTGCATACAGTATAAAACTTATAAAATATTGTTTTGGTTTAAACTATGGTTCTAACTATGTGTACACATCATGATTATTAGACATAGATCAGTACAAGATGACGCTACAGAGCTCTAATTAAAAATAAATACACAAATAATAACAATTGACTTAATCTCACTAAGTAAATTACAACACGTTTAAATAATATATGTAGGTATGTTAAGATACTTATCTATACTATGGAAATAAAGACAAAATATGCCTCACAGTATTTTTAAATTGTATAATTTTATAGTTAAAAACGTCTACAGTTTTATGATATTCAGGTCATTATATATTCGGCACATTCTGACCAACGGATTGTAAAAAGATGTGTTATTGATGTGAACGTCCAAAATGAAGCTTTTTAGGTGTGGGTGGCGCGATCTGAACCTAGTATTTCATGATCGCACGTTTGTAGGTGCATACTGCGATCCTCGGTATTCACAAGCACACCTCGCCTGCCTGAGGACTCCTCGGCGATAATTGTCGTCAGTGTGCTTCTGCACGTAGGTATACCGAAGGATTCCTTGCCATGCCGTGCCGATAGTAAGCACCGGGCCTATTTCATAGTCAGAGAAATAGCCAGATTATACGATTCCAGTTTCTTGGATATAAAGGTCACTCTTGAGTGCCATCTTTACCACGACAGAAAACGAGACCTGGGTTGGTTTGATTGGAGCCCTGAAATATAGAAGCCTACTGTCTATATTACCAAAGTATCTTTAAACTTACAGAATAAGACCATTACAAAGGAAAGGCTAGTATTTAACTGCACAGCAAAAAAATACTAATTGCACAGCAAATTATATTTAAAGAGATCAAACTAAGTCGACGGAGCCCCGCTTCGCGGGATTATTTTTGGGTGGGTTTAAGAAGGAACTTAACATAACCTAACCCTTCCGAGACGGAATGCAGTGATTTGAGGCGTATAGATGCTCGTTACGATATATTTTGGTAAGCATATTTTGGTGTGCAATTAGTATTTTTGGTGGTCATTATATTTAATCTCCAAAGGAAATTACAGCAAATCTTTTTGAGATGATATCAGGCACATGTGTGGTGCCTACACATTAGCTAGTTTTCCACTTTACATATTGCCAAACACTAAACTGTTACTTAGAATTTCATTATAGATAATCCAATAACATTGCTGGATCTTAAGACTGCGCCGAGCGTAAGACAAATAATAATAATAGAGCTCGTGCGGCGCGCGGCCGCCATAGTAAAATTATATGGAGGATTTGAAGTGCTTTTTAAATAAATATGTATCTTTATTGTCAACCAATAACTTCAATATTTGGGACAGACGAATTGTAATATAACTATTTACGTTTCGTTTGAGCTATGAAATAGGATAGATTTCTACTGTTATAATCTAAAAATCACGTAACACGAGCTTACATTTTTGCATTTTTCGTGCAAGTTTACGTAATTTTGTGGGCGAACATATTAATTATTTAAAGTTTTTTACACGGAGTAATTGTAAACATATTCATTGTTATGGTAAATGTATATTTTATATTTGTATTAAACAAAAAGTGTTGATTTTATTTACTTAACTGTGACCGCCTGTTTTGGCACATTTCGCTCGGCGCAGTCTTAAACTGAATTCAAGATCTCTCAACAGCTGCAAACTTAGGTCCACAATTTAAACAAACTTCATAATACCAAAACTAGCTGTTCAAATACCAATTTATTTTTCAGGCAACATCAGCTATCCATATCGGTCTGCTAATCTTTGAGGAGTTTCCTCTATACCTGAACGCCCTGGGGTTGCTGCAGCAAGCCTTACACGGATTCCTACTGTCAGACTTCCCAGTGGTGAGGGTGAGCAGCATCACGTTCCTGACGGCAGTGCTCACGTTGATCACACATCACTACTTGGCTTTCAAGTTCTTTGGAGCAGTGTATTATACTTTTTCAGAGGTCAGTCATTAATTTATTAACTTCGCTCGGACGCCGGTGTCGAAATACAGTGCTTTAGTAACTACGTCTTGTAACCTTAAAGGTTTTGGTAGGAATAGGACAAGCCACGCTGTAGGGGCGTGGTGTCTTGAGCTTATGTTAAGCAGAGATTATTTAAAGATAGTACAACAATTAACACTTTTAATTAACAACAAGTAATTATATATGAATTATAATTTATAAGAATTCTACGCGAACAATATACAGGGCGTGGTTCTTTAACCTTTTGACCGCCACGGACATCCATTCACGTCAAATTAAACCGTGCTCACGACGCCCCCGACGGCATGGCACGTCGAAAATACGACTATTATACAGTTCAAAATAAACATAAAAAAATATGTTTGTTGTGTTCCTTTTACCTTTTATTTAAAACTACATTAATCGTCGCCTGGCGTAGGGGGCACCACGCTACTTTTATGCTGTGGCGGTCAAAAGGTTAAGGCTTCCTACGTGGTTCTTTAAGGGAAGAACCACGTGTAGCGCAGCGGAAGGAGACTCCACCAGGGCGCGATCCACTTATATAGGCCGCCGCCGCTCGGAGGGGGACTAGAGATGGCACCTCCTCGCTCGTCGCGCACGCAGCCGTGCGCCACGAGTCGATTACGTGACAGTCTTGATATGGTTTACACAATAATTATCCAAAGTAAAATTAATATGTGGCGGAGAATTTTGCAAGCAACGGGTACGAAGAACAGCAAGAATCGAAACAACTACAAGTGGATCACACAAAGGAGTCCCTTGTGAGGAACAAACTCAAAAAAATTCGGGCTCCGATATTACCAAAGTGATCATAAAACCTTTTCCATCCGTGCATTCATTAAGGTTATGTTCTCTTCTCCCTAGCCTTTATTATTCCCAAGTCACTTGAGGTCGGCTTTCTAGTCCAATCGGATTTGACTGGATATCAGTTTTTACACGGAGCGACTGCCATCTGATCTCCGCAACCCGAAGGCTAACGATATCCTAAGGCTAGACCAGTGTCAGGATATTAGAGGGCACTGACTTCGCAATAACGACTGCCATAGATGTTCATGGCAGCCGGGACCGACGGCTTAACGTGCTCTCCGAGGCACGAAGCAGGCGATAATTGTCAATCAATACGCACATAATTTCGAAAAGTCATATAACTTCCGAAAGTCAGAGGTGCGCGACGTGGGTTCGAACCCGAGACCCTCTGCATTGCAGTTTGTTGGTCTCCCCACTGAGCTATCGCTGGTTTTTTTTTAATTTTCCACTTAATTATACCAGTATAATATTTTTTTATATACTTACTTCTATTTTTTGCAGGTGTTAGCATACTTCACGCTGTGCCTGTGGGTGGTACCGTTCGCGCTGTTCGTGTCCCTCTCAGCGAACGACTACGTGTTGCCCACCACTGAGGAAAAACAGCCGCTACTCGGTAAGTTCATATTGCTCAGATATTGATATATTTTTTTTTATACAACTAAGGTGGCAAACAAGCATACGGCCCACCTGATGGTGAGTGGTCACCGTAGCCTATGGACGCATGCGACACCAGAGGCATCACTTGCGCGTTGCTGACCCTTTAGGAAAGGAAGTGGTAAGGAGAAGGAGCGGGAATTGGGAAAGAGGGTGATAGGTCCTCCGGTACTCTCACTCACCGAACGAAACACGACAGTAGGAATACTGGTATTTCACGTCGATATTCTGTGAGAGGGTAGTGCTTCCCCGGTCGAGCCGGCACATTCATGCTGAAATCAGCGAGGCTGTACTATCTATACTATCTATCTATATGTATAATCATTGTAAACAACAGTTTAATTCTTTTAGTCAATAGTTTCGCAATTTTAGTTATATTATTTAGACCGTCTTTCTAAGCGGCAGCAAAGAAATTGATCCTTGCGCAGGTATACAAAAAAAATTATAAATAAATATAAATATAACGGGATTAAATATAATGACCATCAAAAATAGTAATTGCGCAACAAAGTATGCTTACTGAAATATATCATAACGAGCACCTATACGCCTCAAATCACTGCATTCCGTCTCGGAAGGGTTGGTTATGTTAGGTTCCTTATTAAACCCACCCAAAAATAGGAGCGTCTCCGTCGACTTATTTTGATCTCTTTAAATATATTTTGCGGTGCAATTTGGTGACCATTTACTATTTTTGACTGTTATATTTTACTATATCTGGTGATAAGTTAAACATAAGCCAAATATAACTAGGTTTACTATGTTATAGGTAGGTACGGATTTTATCACGATTTATTTATGTTACAAATATTACTATTTTATTATTATTTAAGAAAGCTATTTATAATTGACAAATCCAAGTATGATAGGCAGCTCAGCACACAGAGCTTTAATATGCATTTTACTTCGCAAAGCCAGTGGTACGGGACACGGGCTCGTATTCGAGACCTCTGCAACGATCTTCCAATTTATAATCCTAACTAATATTATAAATGCGAAAATGAGTTTGTTTGTTTGTTACGCTTTTACGCCTTAATTACTCAACCGATCAACATGAAATTTTGCATACACGTTGTCAGGGGTACAGAATAGAACATAGGGTACCTTTCATCCAGAGTAATAATAATAAATGTTTATTCATTTAATTTCTAAGTTTATTTATATTTTTTACAGGTGACAGCAATGTTCTAACAGACTATTTATCAAGAAAATCAAAGAAGTACAGTCTCCTTTCATTCTTCAGTTTCGCGAAGGACTCCATACTGCCTCAAAGAAACAAAAAAGCGTTTTAAATACACCTCTCGTGTTCATTAGTGTTCGAATGTGATGATGACAGGTGCGTGGTGATGTGTGTGCTACAGGGCTCTACGGGTGGGTCATCGACCATATTATCGTTAACTGTTATTAGTTAACGGTCCACAGGTTAAAAAGTACCGTAAATATGTAAAATAGTTGTGGACAAATGGTTGTCGATGCTTCAATAACTGAAATTCAGACACAAAAAGGATTGTGTTTGGAGCTTGGAGCCGGATTATTGGCTGTCAATATTTATTTATTTATTAATTTGTTGTAGGACTGATTTTTCAATCTATATACAATGTCTTTAGTGAGTGGTGTCGGAGATTTTAATGTCATAATATATGGTCATTTATATCTACAATCCATGCTTCAGTATTATTTTTTATGTTACTTGGGCGAAATGGCGGCCATTTTGTTTATTTTGTCATCTAATCACGGACACACGTGGTAATTTAGCGATATAGTCGCTTGTGATAGTCCAAAAAAATCAAAAAAGGTCTTGTTTTACAGCTCATAGTATAGCTAACATGTTTATGAGAAAACATTTTTAGAATCTACCTCAGTTTAATTTTTTTTTAAATATGATAACAGAAAATTAAGAAAATTTTTGCTGTTATTTTTTTGTTATTTGACTTTTTCACAAAAACAAAGTAACATAAAAAATAATACTGAAGCATGGATTGTAGATATAAATGACCAAATATTATGCCATTAAAATCTCCGACACCCCTCACCAAACACATTGTATAAATTGGCAAAGACAAAATAGTTCAATATCATTTTCTTCTTTGCTTGTCAACCGATTTTCTTGTTTATTGTACTGTTAGTAGCTGCCTATTGAAGACATTTAGTGTCATCAGTAAAAAAGCAGTTTGTTTTATATATACAGTACGCTAAATAACGAAAGGCGTTCCCTTAAACTGGCAATATTATGGCGTGCGTAGATCCTAAAAAAAAATGTGTTCGTGTACCAGAGTACACAGGTAAGAAGTGAAACTTCTTTACGACATTAATTAGTTAATTAGTTAACAAAAATTATTTAAATAACTTTAATATTAATATTTATTTCATAACTTAATAAAAATAATTCAAAGCAGATATTTAATGACTTAATCAATTACACAAGTTATGAATAAATAATTGGAATTATCTTTTCAAAGTAATACAATTATATGATGACAGTTAATCTTGTAGAAATGCAACGATTTTATAAAATTAAAAATGAATAAATAAATCATTAAAAACGAATAATTAAAAAAGATGTACGTATATATATTTTTATTTTCTAATCGTGTTTTGTTTTATTTTTAAATTATTATTTAATTTATATTTTTTATTGTTTTTAGAATTAATAATGTTCACTAGATTTACAGTCATATTTATTAATACTTGATAATTTTAACAGATTTATATACATTCACTGATACTTACAATCAAAAAGTGAGGTTAACCTCAAATAAATATTAAAATCATGCTCATACGTGTTGAATTTATAAAACGAAATATATAATCACTCTCACTTTTCTTGTAAATTCACTTAAATTTGAATAAGTCTTTTTATTTTATCACTTTCAAATTAATATATTGTTATTCTTATTTCAAACCAAACTTCAAAACTAATATATTGTTGTTATTATTATAAATATATTACATTATATTCTTTACGTCACTATACTAAACTTTGATAAAAAAGCAACATGGCGCGTAACCGAAAAACGTGACGCTGCTACAAAATTTCTCCCATACGTCGATAAAGAAGTTTCACTTCAAAAATGTACCCATAAAAAACAAAAAATATTTTATTTTAATAACTTCAAAAATATTCAATAAAAAATTATAAGCAGACACGAAAAAGTAACACTCTTTGCATACGCACAAAAGTACCAATGCACAACGGCAACGTCGCTTGTTACTTAGTTATGAATTTTTAATTAAAATGACTTTAATTAGTTTTGCATTAAATTTATTTTTCATGCTTGCATTTTTACATGCTTATTTTTTATGCAAATATGTTCATTTGCATCTATTAATGATGTATAATAACCGCTTTAAGGGAACACCTTTCGTTATTTTACTTACTGTATATAGATAAAGAGAAACAGTTTGGTACGCTTTTTTCCTCTGTTTGTCAACCAAAAAGAATAATAGTTATGGTCGAACTTCGATCACTGGGCGGACTCTAGTAAAAAGCCTGAAAATAAATATGACAATTTCATTTTGGCAAATCAAATTGTCATATTTATGCCTTAGTTAAGATTTTTATTTTTTGAAGACCCAGCTTTGTTGTTTTTGAAACGGTACGAATAAGGGTCGCCCGAGGATAAGTACTCTCTTAGACGCAAACGGCGTTAGGACGCATTGCAATTAAACGCAAATGTTTAGAAATCGCTGAAAAGTGTAAAATATTTTTGGCGATTTTACCAGTACCAGTTATTTTAAACACGTAATTCACAATCGTAATTTTTTGAAGTGAAAACTTCTTTAGCGGCGTTGTGCACTTTTTTGTGATGGGTAAAAAATATTAAACTCGCGTCAGGACACGTGACCTGATCGAAAATTCGTAAGACGGAGGGATAATTGTCATGTTTGTGTACGATAGCGCAATAAATGAATATTGTATTTTACCACATAAATGATAGTACTTTTATACTGATAATTAAAGCAATTCGTGCAAAATGATTCCCTAACCATTCCAAAATATCAAAAATGCACAACGTTAATATTCAAGTTTTCACTTCTGCCGGCACTCCCGGGAAGCAAATTTTTTTTCAATTTTTATTGTTTTTAATGCCGCTTCCTTATGTAATTAAACACAACACTCTAGGTAAAACTAATTCATGCAGTCTGCAAACGATCGCGTTAATCTCTAATCTGACGGCGTAGACGGATCAATACAGCTAACTGCGTAATAAGCAGGTACCTACGTCACCTGTAAACTTTCGTTGGCAGTTGTTAAAACACTATGTTATATATATATTTACTGAGCGCTGAGAAGCATATGTGGTGTGACTCTGAAAAATAGAATAAAGAATACTGTGATTAGAGAGAGATGCGGCATGAAAGTGGATATAGTTACAAGAATAGAAAAGGGTATGTTAAGCTGGTTTGGACATGTAGAAAGAATGGACGAGGAAAGACTGACTAAGAAAGTTTATAAGGCTAGTGTGAATGGAACAGTCGCAGGAGGAAAACCTAGGCGAACGTTTCTCGATCAGATCGGAGACGTTCTGGACAAAGGCCAGGTTAAGAGCTCCTTGAACCGACGGGCGTGTATGAGGAATGTGATGAAAGTGAATGAAGTGTGACGCTGACTGTACAAAAGAATACAATTGTTTCGTAAAAACTTCCAAATGATTAACACAGCGCAGTAAAAGTGAATATACATACATACATAGATTCACGCCTGTTTCTCAGAGGGGTAGGCAAAGACTACGGATTTCCATTTGCTACGATCCTGACACACTTCTCTAGCTTCATTCATTTTCATCACATTCCTCATACACGCCCGTCGGTTCAAGGAGCTCTTAACCTGGCCTTTGTCCAGAACGCCTCCGATCTGATCGAGAAACGTTCGCCTAGGTTTTCCTCTTGTGACTGTTCTATTCACACTAGCCTTATAAACTTTCTTAGTCAGTCTTTCCTAATAATTAATACTAATACGATTATTTTATAGAAATATACCGACAAGGTTTATTTCTTTAAAATAGACCCCTTCATCATGTTAACTACATCCCCAGTATGTGGGTGTGGCTAGAACTAGGGGGCCGTTCAAGTATTACGTAAGCAGATTTATTACCATTATTTACTCCCCCATCCCCCTTGTCAGCAAAAGTAATCAAAGCTTTTACCCCCCTCCGCCCTCCTCCCTAACATGCTTACGTAAACATTGTTATATGCATTTTTCTTTTAATGTATTCTGTATTTTTTTTATTTATAAGCAGCAGTTATAATTTTAGAAATAAGAAAATAGATTTAGTATAGAGGACTTTAACGCACATTATATTCATTTAAACAAACTTTATTGACACGGTATTCAACATAGAGTAAGGTACAAATATTATAATCTTAAGTAATATTACGAACAAAAGAAACTTCTTTTAAATGTTGGGTACACATATTAATTCCAATTAACAGTCTTCAGTCCATGACACGCGAATCCAATGATTCTAAGTTTTCGATGATATTGGATGTTTGCTGCTCAATGTTGTGTGTCTGCTCACTTTCATCCGATTCTGGAATGTCTACGTCGCTCTCATCGAGCTGTTCAACATCATGGTGCTCTAAATTTTGAATAATGCACATCAGTTCATTAGAACGACAAGCAGCGACTCTTATAGGCCTAACTTATAGGCCTAACTTATAGGCCTAACTTATAGGCCTAACTTCATATCAGTGTGCGTGTTTACTTTTTGATGGATCTTCTCGATGTGACGATTTAGTGACTTGACGGAAGCATGTAAAAGACCACACGTTTTGCATGTTCGACTTGATAGCTTCAATTTTACCGTCGGACAAA
This sequence comes from Catocala sponsa, assembly GCA_963564715.1. Lineage (NCBI taxonomy): Eukaryota > Metazoa > Arthropoda > Insecta > Lepidoptera > Erebidae > Catocala > Catocala sponsa. The sequence goes on along the minus strand of OY751353.1, from coordinate 1,182,105 downwards.
AATAATCGTAGGGCATTTGCAGGAAATCTTTGAGTGAAGCATTTAAGCGTAGAGCTAAATTGACTGGTAGATTGAGAAATTGCCCTCCATCATCCAAAACCAAGTCATCAACTATTTGTTTTACTTTTACTGGTGGTGAAAGGAACCTGTTGTCGAGTAATCTAAATAGGCCACTGCTTGGACGACAGCATTCTATGTTTCTAAATTTTACAATTTGAAGCAAGTATTGGCTTTCACGCACATGTTCTGAATACCATTTAATGTCTGGGAAATCAGGAAGATCTTGTTCGCCCAGCCCAACATATTTTGCAGTAACACGTTAGCCATCAATTTTCATTGAACTCCATACTTCAGCTAACACATTTCCTGCAAACTACTGCTGACGTAATCACCATCTAGACACCCCCCACGCCCATGTTATCAAAAATAAGCAAAGCAAAGACCCCCACGCCCCCAAATAGTGTTTACGTAATACTTGAACAGCCCCTAGGTACGATATACTTAATAATGCTTACCCTGTGTGAATGTATTGATTATAATGCCGCGGCCACACATTGGATGCAACTTTGCGTCCAAGCTTGGCTCTAATTTGGAATGGCCAATATTGAATCAAACTACTGCACCACACATTGGCTTCAATACCAACTTTGCACCAAACACTGTCAATAGACAAGTGAGGACCTTGTTGTTGAGTTGACGCAGAGCGGACTATGGACGATAACTTCTTTGCACTAGCGGCTTACGCATATGGTTTAGGTACATATGCTTATTATTTGCATCGTACAAGAAAACAACGAAAGAAAAGGCGGTGGTGGATGATTAAAATGGCCAATGTGTGGCGCGCGCGACAATCTGTCCAAGATGCCCGCGCGCACTACCCTTCCATTCCCGTCGCCTTTGAACTTTTGAAAAAACCGACTCTGCGCGTCGGTGTTGGACACAGGACGGTGATTGGACGCAATGTTCACATTGTGTCAAAGACTGATCTAGACATCGGAGTATTGGCCGCAATAAGCTACATTGGTGCAAATATAACCAATGTGGCCGCGGCATAAGACAAATAATTAAAAAGCAATACTATATACACTAGTACAAATTTCGATAGACTATAATTATATATACTCATGCTTAGTATTTTTTTACGCTGGCAATGTGGCAAGTTATTGTCGACCTATATGTTTGCAACAATAGAAGTATCATATTTACCAAGCTTTTTAACAATGCTTTCAACACCGTGGTTGTAATTAAGCGTTTATGCACCAACAGGAGTGTATTTAAATAGGGCCCATGCTTGCAACACCAGACGTTAAATTATTTATCAACGACGCTAATGGCGCTTATGAACTTTGAGGTTTACGAACATGGGCGCCGCCAAGTTTACTTACAGAGAGGTGTATAAGGATCTCTATACTATTAACTAATATAAAGATATAGATACGTGTATATTATATGGAGAAAGAATATGTTTAATTTAAATCGCGCAGCGATAGCTCAGTGGGGAGACCAACAGACTGCAATGCAGAGGGTCTCGGGTTCGAACCCACGTCGCGCACTTCTGACTTTCGGAAGTTATAAGACTTCGAAATTATGTGCGTATTGATTGACAAATTATCGCCTGCTCCGTGGCTCGGAGAGCACGTTAAGCCGTCGGTCCCGGCTGCCATGGACATCTATGGCAGTCGTTATTGGGACGTCCGTGCCCTCTAATATCCTGACACTGGTCTAGCCTTAGGGTATCGGTAGCCTTCGGGTTGCGGAGGTCAGGTGGCAGCCGCTCCGTGTAAAAACTGATATCCCGTCAAATCCAGTTAGACTAGAAAGCCGACCCCCAGTGACTTGGGAATAATAAAGGCTAGGGAGAAGAAGAAGCGATATGATTAAATATATTTCGGTCATCGAAAAAAAGTATCTTTTGTATGTATTTCTTTCCTGACAGGGGGGTGCAGCTGCACCCCCTTGCACCCTGCTGACGGCGTCCATGTTTACGAATCAGTGTTTATTAAGTACTGCTGGTGTTATAACCATCTATAGGTTCTGATATTTTGCCACGTTGCAAGTAAAAAAATATATTGTTACATAGAGCACTCACTTTGAATATCATTGGTGTAATTCGCCATTCGTTAGACAATAATGCAGCTTTGTGGCCTGTTTCACGATGATCAAGTAAAATATATACAGATAGCATGCAGTCCCTTTCTTTTAGGTTGTAGATTAGTGATAGCATGACATTTATCTTATAGATAAATGTTACTTGGTGATAGTGAAACGGATCCTTAGATTTAAATAAACCATAAGGCATATCCACGGCTTATACCCCCTTAATAGATTTATAGTTCTAATAACTGGCTACATAGTCTAGCAATAGACTGAGAGAAAATCGATCTCCGCTTAAGATTGTGCCGAGGGAAATGTGCCAAAACAGGCGGTCACAGTTAAGTGAATAAAATCAACACTTTTTGTTTAATACAAATATAAAATATACATCTACCATAACAATGAATGTGTTTACAATTACTTACTTCGTGTATAAAACTTAAAATAATTAATATCTTCGGCTACAAAATTACGTAAATTTGCACGAAAAATGCAAAGACGTAAGCTCGTGTTACGTGATTTTTAGATTATAACAGTAGAAATCTATCCTATTTTACAGCTTAAACAAAACATAAATAGTTATTACAATTTGTCCGTCCCAAATATTTAAGTTATTGGTTGACAATAAAGATACATATTTATCAAAAAGCCCTTCAAATCCTCCATACAATTTTACTATGGCGGCCTCGCGCCGATTTGAATATGCGCCGCACGAGCTCTGTTATTATCTGTCTTACGCTCGGCGCAGTCTTAAGACAGTTGACCGATACACAGATAGTTCTTAGGGCAGACACAAAATTCACTAGATATACACAGATGGCCCCTTTAACACGTACACTAAAGCCTCATAGTTATTTCGGATAAATTGGACCAAATGTCACTCACTGCTAGGGTTTCCAACCATAACTGTTAAAAACAATATTATACTTTATTTCGTTCGTTAATACTTTTTACTGTTGTATAAAAAAAAATACATACTGTTTTTATGTCTGCTGGTATCCGGAGTATTACGTAAATTGTGCAAGAAGCTCCAAAAAATTAGTTTTTAAAACGTCAAAAAAATAAAATACTGTTCATTTTATATCTCCGATCTTAATATACTTCATTTTTCGTACAAAAATTTGGGAACCCTACTCACTGCATTCGGTGGAATTGATCAGAAATCGCTATACGCTTCTTTTTGTTTGTTTGCGTCTATTCGTGTGTTGTGTTGAGCAGGTCATATGTATTTGTGTCATTAAGGGCAATCTAGATACAGTGTAACCTTAATATAACGAGCCTCAATATAACGACTTCCTCGATTTAACAAATTTTTCGAAATCCCCTGGAACTGCCCGTAAGAGCCTTTACATTACGAATACATTTATGCAAAAACCTTTTTATAACCCAATCATTGCAGAATATATATAGAAAGTATTATTTATCTCTAAGTATTTAACGAATTTTGTTAACTTATAACCTTTACATAACGTATCATATCTCTCTCTCAATTCCACAATAATTCATGTCTCGACAGGTTTAGACACAATGTTTTTATTAAAATGTGTTTCATTTATTAGTTGAAATCGTTCGCTTTAACAGGGTAAGCAGGTGAGTATCTACGTAATGTTGAGGTTAATAAACAAGTTTTCTTACCTTGTTAAAATGAATCGTAGTCGAACCTAACCTCTATATAACAAACCTCATTGTAGCGAATTACTTCGTATAACGAATATTTTCTAATTCCCTTCAGTTTCGTAATATCGAGGTTACACTTTACAACGTTTTTCTCCCAGTTTAAAAATGGTTCCACCATATCTGCGTTGCAGTTTCAGTCCCATTGCTGCTTATATATTCAGTTCATTATCTTAATTATTTATTTTAAGGTACATCAACAATATACATATGTACACAACATTTATAATTACAAATATCTTACAAATATGTCACAACAAACACTCCACCAATTAAGTAAATATATTCTCAAACATACTCATTTTTTTGTTCATACGTAACTTATAGTTATACTTTATAATATACGAATAGGCCTGAGTGTAAGGTCTCAACGCATTTTGACTTTTAGTTAAGGGTTTAATAGACAACTTCTTTTTCGTGTCAATGTATGAACACCCTTAAATTTTGTCTGCTCAAAATCCCGCCACAGCCACGGCATCGTCCGTTGCCCTCCACAGATCCTCCACAGTGCAGCTGGAGGGGCACATTGGACAAGAGAGCGAATGTGGCAGAGTTTGCAGTGGAGCTCCACAGTCACAGCGCGTTTGCGACTGCTCCGTGTAGCCCCAATTTGCCATATTGTTCTGGCAACGACCAACCTGGGTACGCAAGCGATTCAGTGATTTCCAGGTTGGCCATTGCAGTTGGTGTCCAGGTGGCAGGTTTTCTGAAGGTGTAATGAAACCGCCGGGACAGGATGCTTCGCTGCCCACATTTGCTCTCTTGCCCGTTGTGGGGGAAGTAGACAACTGCAATGTCTTTCAATAAATTATTGAAAAGCGCATCTAACAAAAATGCCGATGCATTAATGTAATGTGTCTCCAGGCCAAATTTCGGTCATGGAGACCTATCTCAACGGAGTCTGCCTTCTGTTTAGGAGATATTATAGTGCAGAAGTGTGTGCGCAAACACACTTGCACTCTCATAGTCTGATCAGACGGTAATTTGGCACGACATGAGAGAGATCAGGGCAAAACCAAGGTTTCATGTGTTCTCCGTTCTGGCCCGGCCACAATCGCTTTCGTTATCGCAAGTGATGTAAAAGTCATGTACTTCAGTGTACTTAGAAGAGATATTTTGTGTACCTCAAAGGATAACTCGTAATATACTTAACAAAGTGGTCGGGCTGCTACGTGTACGCCGCAGCCCGGCCACAACGATTTTTATAGATAGGATGGTTACAATCAAACGTAATCTATATATTAATACGTGAAGCGAAAACTTTGGATCCCTTTTTACGAAAATTGGGCGGACGGAGGAGTATGAAATTTCGCACACTTATAGTTTATACAGAGAAGAAGTGACGAATGCTAATATTTATATAAAATATGCATTAGAAATACATTAAATTAATGAAAAAACACTACACGCACACAACCATGCATTTGACACACGCAGTCGAAGCGCGTAACTATGGTTACATATATCAATATATAATAACATATATCAGCAATATCTTACAGGCAGACTTTGGTCGAATTTCGAGCACTAGGCGACCGCTAGTATCAATTAAATACTTGTACCTTTATTGTTCTTCCATTTTCTATGTATATATCTTTGTTAAGTATATTGATTGACAATTATCGCCTGCTCTGTGCCTCGGAGAGCACGTTAAGCCGTCGGTCCCGGCTGCTATGAACATCTATGGCAGTCGTTATTGGGAAGTCAGTGCCCTCTAATATCCTGACACTAGTCTAGCCTTAGGGTATCGTTAGCCTTCGGGTTGCGGAGGTCAGAAGGCAGTCGCTCCGTGTAAAAACTGATATCCAGTCAAATCCTGTTCGACTAGAAAGCCGACCCCTAGTGACTTGGGAATAATAAAGGCTAGGGAGAAGAAGTATATTACGAGTTATCCTTTGAGGTACACAAAAAATCTCTTCTAAGTACATTAAGTTCACCTGAAGTACATGACTTTTACATCACTTGCGATAACGAAAGCGATTGTGGCCGAGCCAGGAGGGAGGACACGGTTTCACGTGTTTTGTGAGGCATGAAGGTGTGCAACACCGCCCAATTCCTAACTCCGAGTTGCTGTTGACAATTTTCTGACAGAAAATTATTTTTATTCGCTCGATCCGGGATTCGAGGCCTATTTCGCATGCATAGTATTATCACTCGCTGCGCTATCGAAGCGGCTGCAACTTTACGTCACGATCTTCGTACGTAGGTACGTTATGGAGTACCAATTTTCAGTTTGAACAAGCGTATATTTATACAACCTTATACCTACTGTTATTACTGTTTTTATTTCTAGACTAACACCCAGTTAATATTGTCTTCTGTTTACGCGAATGTTATTAATTGAAATTAAACTATTATATACGGATTTTATCGCGTTGTTTCGGTTGCTTTTCAGCAGCCATGGTCACGGGCCATCTTAGTCTCCCCGTGACCATGGCTGCTGAAAAGCAACCGAAATGTCGGGGAAAGTATAAACATAAATAGTTTTAATAGTTTCAATAATTTAACTATCTTAAAAATTTAGTAAAGTTTAATAGTAATAGTAGTGTAACAGTTTCTAAATTATGTAATAAAGTGTCAAATAAACAACGCGATAAAATCCGTATATAGTAGTTTAATTAACAAAACGCCAAGTGCAGTCATTGTTTTGATCGCGTTCAACACGCACTAAGCACCCAGATCAACAGAAACATTTGTTAACAGTCGGTCAAACACGTCAGTCGCTGTGATTGGCTGGCTCATTTAACAACAGCCAATCCAATCACTTGATACAAGCTTGATTTGAACACGTGATTAACCTTCAGAAACCGGGTGTTAGATTCGTAATGTGTAAATCGGAATATGAAGTATTTAAAACAGTTTAAACTGTGTATATTAAAGTATTTTAAATATACGATAATGGAAGTTTAAATTGTTCATGCTTAGCTAAGATCCATATTACAGGCCTTATAACGATTGTTTACAATTAGTTCGAAGCGTCTAGTCAATGTAAGACAATATTGTAAATACAAATAACTTATTTATTACATACCTACTGAGGTACTTTAAATATTAAGTTATACATATAGACAAAGATTTAAATCATAGATGTACTTAACCTCACTTTAATTAAATAGCACGAAAAAGTGTCCACACTAAGGCGATTAACGCACGTCACCGCGCACCGCCGCGGTAGGCGGTGAAGCGCATCTCATGTCGCATTGGCCTCTACTAAATCCGTTGATGCCTAACACACGTACACCGACTGACCGCGCGATCGAGCGATGCTCTTTCGCTTTACATCCACCGCCGTCGTGCGCGGTGCCGTGTTATAATCGCCTAAGAGTGAGCTCACCCATTCGATAGTGAACGATAGTGTACAACAGGGATGTTGCAGATGTACATTTTTTGACATCCGCGGATGCAGATACGGATATTTAAAGGCTCACATCCGCGAATGCGGTTGTCCAAATCGATGCGGATTTTGCTGAAATTTGTGCATCTTATTTAATAAAAAGTATTTAATGTTACCTTTGCAGGTTCAAGCCTGTTTTGCAAAGGTTCATAAATGTAGCTATACCATTTTCTAGTGTTTCTTGATTCTCATCTTCACTTGAAGAATCATCGCGCCATTCATCGGCCCACCCATTTACTTTCTTGTCTCAACCTATATCTGGATCCGCATAAACATCCGCGTTGATTTTTGCGGATGCGGATGCAATGTCTAAATCGATGCAGAAGCTCCGCAATTACGGATGCGGATGCAAATATTCGCAACATCCCTAGATGAAATGACGGCGAGCGACTCAAAGCGCGGTCATTTTATTTCGTTGTACCAAATACAATCTTATTCTGAAGCACTTTAGGTTGAATTTAAATTGTTACTGGATTAGTCTCTTCGCCGCCACTCCGTCCGTCGACGCTGACCCTTAAAGTCCAGAAAGGTGACCATATTTGAAAGTGGTTTGGTGCTTTTATGATTTAAATCTTCGCATATGGGGATATTTATGTAATCCCATATTAAAAGAGGCGGAGTGTGAATTTGTTTGTTAACTTGTATATTAGATTAAAACTATAAAATTGCTAGACTGGTACTAAAATGTTATACTGTTTATAGCTAAATTACATTGGCACAGCTTTGCTATGGACTAAATCAATTTACTATTGCGATCTATAACATAACAGATATATGTGTGTTGCCGTATATAATATATGTTATGGATAGACTTAAAAGGTTATTTGAGGAGTATAGTTTCAAAGCCCGCCAAAACGATATCAGAACAAAAATAATGTTCCGTTTGAATATGAAGCTCCTTCGTTGCTTCTATCGCATAGCACTGATAGTTTTCAACAAAACCCACTCAAATTCTATTAAATCAGCTCACAAAAGTAGCAGTTTGTTGCAAACACCGCTAAAATAAACCATTTATATTATGTCTTAAATGGTTTTTTGAGATTTACCATTATTTGGTGAAAAGTATTTTAGAGTATTTTGAAACTAAACTACTCAAATATGCGTTTGTAAAGCTAATCAAATTGTGAGACAAATACATATATTTGGGCAGGATTGTCCCAAAGCTGTAGTCGATATAAAGGAATTAGCTGAATGCGTGTATAGAATGATGTAAATAATAAATGTATTTATACGTTTATACCTATTTGGAGTGATAATAAAATATTTTAAGCATAGACCGAGTTTTATTTTATGCCCAGATAAGAAAGAAATACTAATAATTACTCCATGAAATTCGAGTGCACAGATGGCGTGTGGTCGCCTCGCGACCGCTGCCACGCCGAGTGTTGTGGGTTCAAATCCCACACGAGACTAATAATACACGAGAATAATGTTATTTTTAATATTCTTGCAGAACTAGCGATACATACCTATTTTTTGGTAGGACAATATTTGATTTAGATTAGAAGATTTTGACAATATTTATTCCATCCACATACTCACAACACACACGTACACATCTACAATCCCTCACTTACACATCTTACATAATATTTCAATAATAAATATATAAATGAAGTATGTAATAACTCTCTTGTGTCTATTGTTACATTGTTTTGGCTGAGCGCTGCCTCCCCAAAATACAGGCTATAGCCTAGTTTGGGAATCAGTGTTAGTAAGTATTGTGCTAACTCTAAGTCCTAGATTAAGGTTCACGCGATGTACTACATTTCTATGTCAATAAACATTAGGTATTATTATTATTATCTTTATTCATTTTCTTTCTAATAGTTACATTTTTAAATATAAATATAAAAACTATACATATTTAAAAATATAAAAACTGGTCTAAGCTCCCGGTGGTTATTATTATTTATTTTTATTTATTTGAAAGCATCCTTAATCAGAACGGCTACAAGCCAATTACACTAATTAAGGTATATTTATTTTAAAAACAATCAACTAGCGTACAGATCTCTCACAAAACTCCAAGCATACTGACATAATCGCCTTCCATCCATCCGCAAACAAATCACAATTCGGATTTGCGTCCAAGATAGCGTTGAGTGCGGTAAGTACCCGAGGAACGGGTGAGTTTCTGTGTGCCACGGTGCGGTAAGAAGGTGGTGCAAATAACTTGTGCCTCCTGCTACGTCGATAATTATCGGGCACGTAAAACCGACATACCTTGTCATGGAGCTGAGGGGCCTCAATGACACCAAGTAATATTTTGCACATTGTTCTGATTTGATTAAGTCTTCGTCTAACTTCAAGTGAATTGTACCCCAGGCTACCTAGGAGATACTGTGTGGGATACATGAATGGATAGTACCCGTTAGTGCGTTTGTATAAAAATCTCAGGTAAGCCTTTTGGACCTTCTCTAGTAAGAGGACGTAGGTACTTTCGTGTGGATTCCAGACGCAGGCACTAAATTCTAATTTACTTAGTACTAGCGACTGGTAGAGTGTTCTGACTACATCATTACCGTGAAAGTCCCTGGCATTCCTGAGGATAAACCCAAGTCGTCTAAAGGATTCCTTAGCGGTTAAGATGATATGCTCGTGAAAGGTCAATTTAGGGTCAAATATCACGCCTAAGTCTTTCATACTTTCGACTCTGTTGATAGGATCGCCGTTTAGGTTGTAAGGAAAGAGGATTTGATGCCTCTTTCGTTCAAAACTCATAATGCAACATTTACTCTTATTGAACTCCATTTTTGCATCAAGAGTCCAATTGTTTATGGCTTCGATATCTCGTTGAAGTGCCTGGCAATCAAATGCGGACTGTATTTCGCAAAACAACTTTAGATCGTCCGCATAGAGGAGACATTTTGCATGTTTGAGCACTGTTGGCATATCGTTTAGCATTATAAGGAACAACAAAGGCCCAAGAACTGATCCCTGACTCACTCCAGAGCGTGTATGAAATGGTTTAGATTCATACAAACCAAGCTTCACATACTGCTGACGGTCACGCAGGTAGTCTGCGAGAAGGCAAAGTAGTTTTGGAGCGATACCAATAGAGCAGAGTTTTGCAAGTAGTATGTCATTATTCACACGATCGAATGCCTTTTTTATATCGAAGTATAGGACATCTACTTGACTGCCTCGATCTAGTCTTGTTGATATGAAATCGACAAGAGTCAGTATTATTTTTATATTATCCATTCTGTAGAACAATTGTTTTTCCGAGTTTATCGTCCAATTACCTCAATATTAGAAAAAAAATCTTACTGTTATTCAGACAATTTCGATACCACACCAAATCGACATGTTTTATATCTGCGCACTACATTCACTACCTCTATCGAGAATTTTTCAAAGGAAAAACTTGGGCGTCTCGTCGAACCGAACCTGCTCACGAAGATTCAGCCTGTTATTACTTATTACTCACTAAAAAAAACAGGCGGTGGCTGCTGGACTGTCAGTATTCCGTTAGTACGTACTATAAGAAATATTTTTAATAAGAAACTATCTCAATTAAAATCAATTTTAAATTATAATATTATGTATTACAGGGACACTTTTATTAAACCATGTTGAAACAGGGTTCGATACTTAATGTTTTTTTTATTAATACTAATATTTAATGCGTTGTCACAATTATTACCATAGCTTTTTAATAATTATGAATTATCTATTCAAACCGAATATTCCAAAATATTGGTAACAGTAAGAATTTTGTTTTATGAGAGTCTCCTAAGGGTACGAAACCCTTAGGAAACTCATACAGCAAAATTCTCAGAAGCTCTCAGAAACTCTCAGAAGCATTATGGTATCTGGATATACCCGGTAGAGGCCAATAATTACAATTACAAAAAAAGGAGTTGAATGGTGGGGTGTAATACATATCTGGCTGTCTTATGACATGCAGGTACAGGTCTACGTAATAAAACTCAACATAAACTCAGCGGTAACTATATGTCCATCGGACAAAGCGAAACAAAATGCAACAAACATCCCTCAATTCCACGAGGAGCCCTCATTCCCTCCGTGGTGCACCCTCATATGCAGCTTATAACTGGTAACTTGAACAAACGCCCTCCCGCACTCCTTACACTCGTACCTCCTATCGTTCGTGTGTATCCTCGTATGAACCTCCAAAGTCTTCTTCCTCTGAAAACTTTTCTTGCAATATTCACACTGAAATGGCCTAGAGTCGTCGTGACGAACCATATGCCGCTTCAAAAGATCATTATTGAAAACTTTAAAGCCACAAATCTCACAAGAAACAGTCTTCAGCTTCAAATGAGTCCTCAACTTGTGCTGAACGAGTCGACTCTTCATCGTAAAAACACGATCGCACTGGTCACATTTAAATTGGAGCTTTTTCACATCGTGTACCAAGGCTAAATGACGCTTTTTTAGATACTTGGATGCGAAAACTTCAGGACACTTAGGACATTTCAACGATTCAGTCTTATGCGCTCTCTCACGATGAACTTGCAACGCGTACGGATTCCTAAATACTTTATCACACTTTTGACACTGTCTATCATTCAAACTATGCACATTTTTAATGTGGCTTTCGACGTTCGCTTTTGCTACGAAACCCTGACCACATATTTCACAAAGGAACGTTTTATATTTATTATGGAACTTGTGTGCATGCTTCAATAACGGCCCAAAAAACCTGAATTCTTGTCCACACTCATGACAGGACATTCCATCGTCAGACAAGTTGAATGTAAAGAGGCTTCTTGCTATATCTTGGTTGAATTTCAAATCGTGGGTATGATAAATATGGTCTAAGAAATTGTCGAAATTTTCAAAGCGTTTTGGGCATCTCCTGCAACTGATATCTGAAGTGTCCAATTTGACACGACCGCTGGCCAACAATGCTCGTAAGACACGTCTTAGTTTGGCGTCTTTGTGTTCCTCTAACGTATGTTCTTTCAACATAGCGCAGTCTACGAAAGTGCAGCAACAAAAGAAGCACATATACTTGTTGGCTGCCCAGCGAAACGGCATAATGGTCGAGTTCTCGAGCACGACGGTGATCAGTCTCGTGAAGTCGTCTTTCCGTTGCTTTTCAACGTATCTTTCGTCTGCTAGTAGGGTGTGATAATCTGCAACAATCATTAAGTTTATTATAAGATATACCAAAAAACCGATCGCAGCAGCGTTGTTGTGGACTGATTGTTCATAAACCTCAGTCGCAGCGGCACACCGGTGGCCAGTCACAATATATTTTTAATTGTCTGGTATTCTTGACAGATTAAAAGCGTATTAATATTTATATGAAAAAGAAATAGCGTCGCCAACTTATTTTTTTTCTAAATCTCTACACATGAAGGGTCTTTTCTCTGTAATCTTTAACGGTTTTTGCAATGTCAGTACAGAGGTAATAATAACAGTTTGTCAATAAGAGTGCTGGATAATACATATAGGACTGGATCAATACAACACATGAAATCCTCACACAGCTGCGTCCAGCGAGTCAGGACCAGTTGGTCGAATCTAAACAAATATTATAAAGCTGAAGAGTTTGTTTGAATGCGCTAGTCTCAGGAACTACTGGTTCGAATTGAAAAATTATTTTAGTGTTGGATAGCCTATTTATCGAGGAAGGCCATAGGCTACATAACATCACGCTACGCTCCACGGAGGCAGCGCAGTAAGGATAAACGCGGGTGAAACCGCGGGCACATCTAGTGTAGGATACAATTTAGCCCACTTGATTCTATTATATGAGTGCGTTTGTATTCAAAGCTTACGGTGCTCGCCAGCTCCGCGTAACTAATTCGTGACAGTACATTGTGCGCATATGCATCTTAACTGTATACTTATATATATTCGGAATTGGCATCTGATTAAATAAAATAAAGCAGCGATAGCTCAGTGGGGAGACCAACAGACTGCAATGCAGAGCGTCTCGGGTTCGAACCCACGTCGCGCACCTCTGACTTTCGGAAGTTATATGACTATTCAAAATTATGTGCCTATTGATTGACAATTATCGCCTGCTACGTGCCTCGGAGAGCACATTAATCCGTCGGTCCCGGCTGCCATGGACATCTATGGCAGTCGTTATTGGGTAGTCAGTGCCCTCTAATATCCTGACACTGGTCAAGCTTTAGGGTATCGTTAGCCTTCGGGTTGCGGAGGTCAGATGGCAGTCGCTCCGTGTAAAAATTAATATCCAATCAAATCCGGTTAGACTAGAAAGCCGACCCCAAGTGACTTGGGAATAATAAAGGCTATGGTGACGAAGGGTTAAAATAAAAGAACAATATATTTAGTAAGTATATGTTTTATGCATAACTGATGTATAATTACATTGCAAAGCTAACATTCAAGTTCTCAGAACAGGTAGGTAGCATAGGGTACCTTTCAGTCGTATCAGTACAGGTAGCAACATAAATGATAATCGTAACTTATCGTTAAAATTTACACCTAATCTATACTAATATTATAAAGCTGAAGAGTTTGTTTGTTTGAACGCGCTAATCTCAGGATATAACATCACGCTACGACTCCCGGGGGCGGCGCAGTAACGATAAACGCTCGTGAAACCGCGGGCACATCTAGTCTATACTTATATTATAAAGCTGAAGAGTTTGTTTGTTTGTTTGAACGCGCTAATCTCAGGAACTACTGGTCCGAATTGAAAAATTATTTTAGTGTTGGATAGCCTATTTATCGAGGAAGGAACATCACGCTACGACCCACGGGGGCGGCGCAGTAACGATAAACGCGGGTGAAACCGCTGGAACATCTAGTTCTTAAATATTTATAATAGATGGATATTGGACGAGTACCTACTTAAATTGGTAGTTTCTACAACGATTAGCACAGAATGTTTAAACAAATATTTAGACTATTCATTACTTATCACGCTGTTGATGATTAAAAATATGGAGATTTTTCACTGAAATCAACCTCACTTAGTTTTTAGGGTTCCGTAGCCAAAGGGTAAAACGGGACCCTATTACTAAGACTCTGTCCGTCTGTCACCAAGCTACATCTCATGAACCATGATAGTTAAACAGTTGAAATTTTCACAGATGATGTATTTCTGTTGCCGCTATAAGAACAAATACTAAAAAACAGAATAAAAATAAATATTTAAGGGGCTCCCATATAACAAACGTGATTTTTTTGCTCATTTTGCTCGATATTGACATATTCACTTTGAAAATAAATAATTAAATTAAAATTAAACAAATATTTAAAAGGGAACTCCCATATAACAAACGTGATTTTTTTGCCGTTTTTATAGATAATGGTACTTCCGTACCATTATCTTTACCCTTCGTGCGCGAGTCCGACTCGCACTTGGCTGGTTTTGTTTCAAACAACGTCTCTATGAACAATGTATGTAACGGAGTCCATACATTTTTATAAACCGCGTCTTTCTGTTTGTCTGTTTGTTACCTTTTCACGGCTAAACCACTTAATTTAGATGAAATTTGGTACAGATATAGTTTAAAACCTGGGGAAGGACGTAGGCTACTTTTTATTGATGTAGGTACCACGCGGGCGGAGCCGCGCGCAAAAGCTAGTATGCAATAAAAATTGATCATTTTCATTGGTGGTCAGATAAACATTGAGCTAGATTATCTCGCATCTATTGTACATGGTATTCAATCCAACTACTGACGCACATCTTCACTTAGAAACATGTTTAGCTTTAATATGCACAGTCAAACTCTTCTTCCTACGATACGTTTTATCACAATCAAGGCACTTGAAAGGCCTAATGTTAATATCGGCATGTTTGACCTTATGACGTTTTAATTCTTGGATACCAAACACCTTAAATCCACAGATTTCGCAAGTTATTAATTTTTCCTTAAGATGAACCAAAGCCTTGTGTCTTAACAATCTGTTCTTCATTGGGTAAATCTTTGTACACATGTCACAGGCAAACTGATATTTTTTGACATCGTGTATTCGACTTAGGTGCATTTTCTTCTTATAGTCGCTCACCAATACTTCGGCACACAGAGGACACTTATATTTTGACATCGTGTACTCGACTTAGGTGCATTTTCTTCTTATAGTCGCTCACCAATACTTCGGCACACAGAGGACACTTATATTTTGACATCGTGTACTCGACTTAGGTGCATTTTCTTCTTATAGTCGCTCACCAATACTTCGGCACACAGAGGACACTTATATTTTGACATCGTGTACTCGACTTAGGTGCATTTTCTTCTTATAGTCGCTCACCAATACTTCGGCACACAGAGGACACTTATATTTTGACATCGTGTACTCGACTTAGGTGCATTTTCTTCTTATAGTCGCTCACCAATACTTCGGCACACAGAGGACACTTATATTTTGACATCGTGTACTCGACTTAGGTGCATTTTCTTCTTATAGTCGCTCACCAATACTTCGGCACACAGAGGACACTTATATTTTGACATCGTGTACTCGACTTAGGTGCATTTTCTTCTTATAGTCGCTCACCAATACTTCGGCACACAGAGGACACTTATATTTTGACATCGTGTACTCGACTTAGGTGCATTTTCTTCTTATAGTCGCTCACCAATACTTCGGCACACAGAGGACACTTATATTTTGACATCGTGTACTCGACTTAGGTGCATTTTCTTCTTATAGTCGCTCACCAATACTTCGGCACACAGAGGACACTTATATTTTGACATCGTGTACTCGACTTAGGTGCATTTTCTTCTTATAGTCGCTCACCAATACTTCGGCACACAGAGGACACTTATATTTTGACATCGTGTACTCGACTTAGGTGCATTTTCTTCTTATAGTCGCTCACCAATACTTCGGCACACAGAGGACACTTATATTTTGACATCGTGTACTCGACTTAGGTGCATTTTCTTCTTATAGTCGCTCACCAATACTTCGGCACACAGAGGACACATATTTTGACATCGTGTACTCGACTTAGGTGCATTTTCTTCTTATAGTCGCTCACCAATACTTCGGCACACAGAGGACACTTATATTTTGACATCGTGTACTCGACTTAGGTGCATTTTCTTCTTATAGTCGCTCACCAATACTTCGGCACACAGAGGACACTTATATTTTGACATCGTGTACTCGACTTAGGTGCATTTTCTTCTTATAGTCGCTCACCAATACTTCGGCACACAGAGGACACTTATATTTTGACATCGTGTACTCGACTTAGGTGCATTTTCTTCTTATAGTCGCTCACCAATACTTCGGCACACAGAGGACACTTATATTTTGACATCGTGTACTCGACTTAGGTGCATTTTCTTCTTATAGTCGCTCACCAATACTTCGGCACACAGAGGACACTTATATTTTGACATCGTGTACTCGACTTAGGTGCATTTTCTTCTTATAGTCGCTCACCAATACTTCGGCACACAGAGGACACTTATATTTTGACATCGTGTACTCGACTTAGGTGCATTTTCTTCTTATAGTCGCTCACCAATACTTCGGCACACAGAGGACACTTATATTTTGACATCGTGTACTCGACTTAGGTGCATTTTCTTCTTATAGTCGCTCACCAATACTTCGGCACACAGAGGACACTTATATTTTGACATCGTGTACTCGACTTAGGTGCATTTTCTTCTTATAGTCGCTCACCAATACTTCGGCACACAGAGGACACTTATATTTTGACATCGTGTACTCGACTTAGGTGCATTTTCTTCTTATAGTCGCTCACCAATACTTCGGCACACAGAGGACACTTATATTTTGACATCGTGTACTCGACTTAGGTGCATTTTCTTCTTATAGTCGCTCACCAATACTTCGGCACACAGAGGACACTTATATTTTGACATCGTGTACTCGACTTAGGTGCATTTTCTTCTTATAGTCGCTCACCAATACTTCGGCACACAGAGGACACTTATATTTTGACATCGTGTACTCGACTTAGGTGCATTTTCTTCTTATAGTCGCTCACCAATACTTCGGCACACAGAGGACACTTATATTTTGACATCGTGTACTCGACTTAGGTGCATTTTCTTCTTATAGTCGCTCACCAATACTTCGGCACACAGAGGACACTTATATTTTGACATCGTGTACTCGACTTAGGTGCATTTTCTTCTTATAGTCGCTCACCAATACTTCGGCACACAGAGGACACTTATATTTTGACATCGTGTACTCGACTTAGGTGCATTTTCTTCTTATAGTCGCTCACCAATACTTCGGCACACAGAGGACACTTATATTTTGACATCGTGTACTCGACTTAGGTGCATTTTCTTCTTATAGTCGCTCACCAATACTTCGGCACACAGAGGACACTTATATTTTGACATCGTGTACTCGACTTAGGTGCATTTTCTTCTTATAGTCGCTCACCAATACTTCGGCACACAGAGGACACTTATATTTTGACATCGTGTACTCGACTTAGGTGCATTTTCTTCTTATAGTCGCTCACCAATACTTCGGCACACAGAGGACACTTATATTTTGACATCGTGTACTCGACTTAGGTGCATTTTCTTCTTATAGTCGCTCACCAATACTTCGGCACACAGAGGACACTTATATTTTGCTACTTTGTGAACCTTTTCTTGATGTTTCTCTACCGCGAGGCGCGAGGTAAACGTCTTAGGACAATAATTACACGATCGCTTCGAATGTAAATGTACGTTTTGAATGTGTAGTTTTATAGCATCTTTGTAACTGAAATGTTTGCCACAAAAATCACATGTATATTGTGTAGATTTCGAATGGTATTCGCTCACGTGGCGAAGAAGAGACGCGAAGAACTTAAAATATTCACCGCATTCGGTGCACCGCATACCGTCGTCACACAAGTTGAACGTAAAAAATTGCTTTCGAAACAAATGTCCATCGAGGTTAGTGCTATGCTCTTGCAAGAGATGGCTTTTAAAACTGTCGAAATGCGTGAATCTCGCCCAACATACTTTGCACGAAATTTCTGATATATCCCATTTCAGTCTAGCGTCAAATATTCGATGCTTGGGAAAACTTTCCATATTAGAGTTTTGGTGAAGTATTGTGTGTTTTTTAAGTGATAATACGTCAGAGAACGTTTTATCGCACCAATAGCACATGTATTTACTATTTCGAAACCATCTAAAAGGCATAATAGTGGAATTATTTAGAATGATTTCAACTAATCTTCTGACTTTGGTCCATTTCTCCTTGTTGCTGAGTTTTGGTAAATTGGGAGACGTAGAGGCCGTAGGATCGTCTGTAAATAAAAAAACAGGAATCAGGGACAGGGATATTTATTTTTAGGACAGCATTTTATGAATAGCTTGATCGAATTTTCACTTTTATTAAGTAGATTAATAATCCTTGTAAAATTATAGCTTAAAATTGATTGTTTAACCTTGCATCGTAACATAAAGCGCCTAAATAAAAAGAGGATAAACTGAAAATAGTTTCAAATAAAATAATGACAACGTAAGAATTAAAAAAAATTACGCATCTCTTATTTTGAATATATATGTAGGTATATAGGTGACAAGCATCTAGTGAATAGTACCTAATGCTTTAACATTGACCAAAATATCAGATACTTCTTTTAATCTAACCACCATAAATGGTTGAAAAGATTATGCAGTATTTTAAGAAACAACCATGTTGCTAAGTTTTGCGAGTCCAAGCTTAGACAATAACCTGAATCTAATTATTAGCAAGCGTTTTGGGTCCACTCGACTAGTTTAACCAGCGACTGACTGACGTCTAACGTGCAAGTGACTTTTAGATACGTAGACCCAAATCATGAGGTCAACAAAGAAGCATCATGGATTTTTCTGCGATACGACTAATGGTATGACTATCCACAGTAAACGTAAAAGACTTAATATTATCATAGATTTTAGAGAACAAAGACATTAAGCACCTAAAGGCATAGAGACTGTAACGTGAGTTACACTAATGGACGATATGCGTACCGAAAGTTGCGTTTACGATAAACAAATACCGTTTCTAAGTTGGTATATCAAAAAGAAAAAAGTTAATTGTAACAAACATTTATTCGTAAGTAATCAGATGCTATTAAAATTAGTTAGTTACAATCACACCATCATCTAATTTATGCGTTCTCATGTGTATCATCAGTGTCTTCTTTCTTCTGAAGGTCTTATCGCACACCTCACACTTGAACGGTCTGGCGTCGTCGTGACAGACCATGTGACGCCTCAGGGCCTCCAAATTAAACACTTTATGGCCACATACCTCACATGTACAATTCTTCTCCTTATAATGCACTCTCGATATGTGTTGCACATATTTATTATTTCTCGTAAATATCTTCGAACACCATTCGCACACGAATTGCGCATTTTTGCAATCGTGAACTAAAGCCATATGTCGTTTCTTCAAATATCTGTTGCCTAAAATCTCTGAGCATAATGGACATTTTAGTTTATCAGTCCTGTGGACATTTTCCACGTGATTCGCTAAAGAATACTGCGTCGGAAAAGTGAGGTCACAGTGTTTGCACGATTTAACCTCATGGATTTGTTTCACATGATTGTCAACGTTGAGTTTACCAACGAAGCCCTGGCCACAGATCTCGCAAAGGAAATGATCCGTGTGATATTTATGTCTGTGGAGAAGCAAGGGCCCGAAGAACCTGAAATATTGGCCGCAATCCAAACAGGTCATTCCATTGTCTCCTAAATGGAAGCACTCAAAGCATTTAGAAGTATCTTTATCAAGAAATATGCCATGAATAACTGACAAGTGATTGAAATAATCCTGGAAATGTTCGAATTGTTCTTCGCACCGAGAGCACCAAAGGTCGGATATATCTATTTTAATAATACCCGTTCTAGACAATGTTCTGACGATAACTGATTCTATTTCGATTTCACGATGTTCCATGTCCGTATGTTCTCTTAACTTCGCACTTTCTACGAACAGGGACCGACAGTAGTAGCACATGTATTTGCTCTTATGCCATCTGAACGGTATTATGGTAGTACTTTGTATAATGATGGTGAGTAACGTGGCGAGCTGTTCCTTTCGACGTTCCTCTAGTAATTTATGCTCCTTTGATCGGTCTGAAATAAGAAAGGATACCGTTAGATGTCCTGTGTTGTCTTTCAGGCACAATGCTCTCCATTTTAACGTAGCAGACAGACTACAACATCAGCTTTTACCAAATAATAAAATGCAACGTCGCCCTAAGCTAACATACTGTAGTGCTTTCTCTACGATAACAGCAATATTCCCATCCTTGTAATACTGACATACCAATCAAGGTGCTTTTATTTATATACGAGCTAGATGCGACTTAGCCTAAAAGTGTAAATTATGGAGATTCATTTATAGGTTATGGTTATGCAGACTATGTCAGATTACCCAGATAGTTTGAGTCAGTGTATCAATTGAGCGATGAGTACTCTCTTAGTGTTTTGGTTTAAACAGCAGGGTACGGCACAAATCACGTTCGCTTGCAAAGTTGCCAACCATACGAGGTTCCTCGTACAAATACAAGATTTGCGGTATCCCTTACGAGGTACGAGGACACTATCAGCCTCCTACGAGATTTTGATATAGTGAAAATAATAACATGATTTCAACTACGGGCTGACCTTTTTTGTTTTTGTTTTTAGAAATTCTCGGCACTGACCCTAGCACGATAGGTGGGCAGACCTTTTTTTTGTTTTAGTAATTCTCTACCGAAAAATAGAATGTACGAGGTTTGAGATCCAAAATACGAGGTTTTTGCCTGCTTCTGTACGAGAAATAAAGTTCAACGGTTGGCAACCCTGCTCGCTTGCTACTACAGCGCAGTATTCAGTACTTTGTGGTTTGAACGGGTTTCACGTAATTATACTAAAATAAAACTACTTTATTAAGAAGAAAAATATATTTATTATTCATATTACATTCTTACATTCAAGAACTGCAGCAGAATTTCTCTACTAACGATTTAAAAAAAGGAATAAGCACAGATATAACGTACTTATACTCAGCAACATAACTTTATACACATATGCTAAATTTTGACATACCCAATTATTCAGTTTTTATAAATTGGAAATTAGAAGTTGGTACCTTTTCTTGCTTTGTTGAAATTGATTTACACACATAATACACGAATTTTAGGCGGCGTATCAATATGAAACATCCACAAAATTTTAAGTTGTAATCTGCAGCTATATAATTGTGAAAACTACTTTCAATTTCGTGCAGAAGTTTTTGCGCAATGCACGTACCTACAAAATTCTAAAAATAATAGATTTGATTTCTACAGCTCTTCTAATGACTCCCTAAGTAGATATTTCTTAAATATCTCCTATGTATAGACATCGACTAGATACAATCCCGCGACAGTGGTATTTGTGATTACTGCGCCGCTTCCGTGAGCCGTAGCGTGATGTTATATAGCCTATGTCCTTCCCAGGGTCTCAGGCTATCTCCATTCCAAATTTCATTAATCGGTTCAGCGGATTGAACGTGAAAAGGTAACAGACAGAGTTACTTTCGCATTTATAATATTGGCACAGTCTAATAATCCATACAGTCGTTTAACGAACGCGTCTAGACAGGTCAATCGTGCGGCGGGCAAGCCGCGAGACGCGGGAAGAGCGAGCCCGAACTACGTACGTTGCCGTGTTCAGTAATTCGGGACATGTTTTTGGGAGCTGGCGCGTGCTTGTTTTTTGTTCGTTACTTATTTATTTGCTTATAAATATTAATTAAAATGGTGCATACGACGTGTGCTGTGAGACATTGTAAATCATCATCTCGCATAAATAAGGATCTGCGATTTCACCAATTTCCGCGTACCAAACAAAGAAAGGTAAACGCTCTTTTAATGCATAGTCGGTAGATTTCAGTTTTCCTAACTTTCGCCAAATGGTATGTCTAATGCAAAATCATCGAATTTATAAACGGTGACAGCATGAACTGTGGCTCATTTACACGAAGACAGTTTCTTGAAGCTAGTGTAATGCTATCTTTGTTTTATTTGACAACAACAAAAGGATAGCTTGACACTTGCTTCAAGACACTTGTCTCGTCTGTATGTTTCTTAATTAATTTGCATATAGCTATTAGTACAGAAGACACTCCTAAGACTAATATGAACACTATACATTCCGACTACAAACTCATACTATAAGTAATAAGTAAAGATCATCATACCATTTCTTTTACTAGGTCAATAAAAGAATAGACAAGTATTTTTTGGGTTTAAATATAATGACCACCAAAAATAGTAATTGCGCAGCAAAATATGCTTACTATAACATATCATAACGAGCACCTATACGCCTCAAATCACTGCATTTCGTCTCGGAATGGTTAGGTTATGTTAGGTTCCATCTTAAACCCACCCAAAAATAGGAGCCCCGCTTCGCGAGGCTCCGTCGACTTATTTTAGTCTCTTTAAATATATTTTGCTGTGCAATTTGGTGATCATTTACTATTTTTGACTGTTATATTTTACTATATCTGGTGATAAGTTAAACATAAGCCGTATTTTATTACCAATATTTATAGCTCTCTTCTATATAGCCATAGAAAGTATTAATGTTTCAGTACTACAGAATTTTAATATCCTCTTTTTGATGCACATTTTTACAATGTTTTCCCAAAGCTTTCTTGTCTTTAAACGCTCGGTCACACACTGGACACTTAAAATTCCTTTCTTCCGAATGCACTACTTTATGCATATTTAACGAAACCCATTGTATAAATGATTTGCCGCAAACTTTACACACGTATCTCCTGTCGTTGTTGTGAATACGTTTGTGTAGTTTCATCGCTTCGTTTCTGGTAAACTTCTTCTTGCAAACATCACACTCAAATGGTTTTATTTTGGTGTGGCTGACTTTGTGTAAATTCAAGTAGTGTGTATCAAAGAATGTTTTGCCACACACATCGCAAGTGCCGTTTTTCTCTTTGTAGTGGATATTCCTAATGTGGCGAGCTAAAGTCACTTTTAATGTAAATTGTTGTGAGCAAAAATCGCACTGGAACCCCTTACAGTGAACGAGTCTCAAATGTGCATCTCTATGTTTTTTTGACTGGAATCTCATATCGCAAAGGCTGCAAGGTTTACAGTACGTCTTTTCGTGTTCAACAAAGTCTTTGTTAGTACTAAACTTTTCATTGCATATCTGACAAGAAAGGTGTGAATTTGATTGCATGTGATGCATCAGATTGCCAAACAATTCGAATTCTTCCGTACATAGAAAACATTTTATTGCATCGTCAGATAGTTTGAAACACATAACGTTATTTAGTACTTCCTTAGGAAGAAGTTCGTCGTGTCTTTCGCTAAAATGTATCTTTAAATCATTCATATCGGATAATTTTGTATTGCAGACTCTGCAGCTCAAACCTTGAATATCCACCATGAAGTGAGACGCCAAGTTAAATTCTGTCCAAATTCTTAAACTTTCAACAAAATCCATATATTTATGTTGTTGCGCATTATGTTCTTTTAAATCAGAAGTAAGAAGAAAAGTGCGCTCGCAGTAGAAGCACTTATAATGGCTTTCGTGTCTCCTAAAAGGCATTGCGGTTGATTTCTGAAGTATTGTAATTAAGTAAGATTTAAATTTGGCACTGTCCGCTTTTGAGCCGATGTTACGGTCTTTTGAGATGAAGCTATAGCCGGCCATCGCGTCTGAAAAAGCGAAAAAAGATTCATATACTTCACTGATATGGATTTTCTTTAAAGACTTATAAGATTCGTTTAAAAAAAAAGAATTCTGCCTATCTTGGCTTCGATGATGTAATGCGGATAGTTCAACGACGTAGAAAGTAGTCAGTAAAATCAATACTACTGTGTAGACTGCATATCTTCGGCACAAGTTACACTTTTAAAGTGATAAACCAACTATATTATTATTATAGTGTGTTACACTGATGTTAAGTATATGGACTATTTGCTGCAATCCGAGAAATAATCAGCTAAGGATACATTCCAAGTAATAATTTCACGTGCATATATTTCAACAAATATCTTCGATTTTTTCAATCTTGACTTGTATTCAGTAATATAAAGATAGTGAGTTAACCCTTCAAAGTCATATTAAAAAGTTATTCCCCAGCACACCTTTATTACACATTCAACACTCTTTAAGCTTTTAACCGCCCCACTTCATAACAGTTGTCGTGCCCCCAGCGCGCAGCGCCCGGCACCGTGAATCGAAAATAAATACTTATTATTAGGACTTCTAAAGTGTATTAAATTGTAAATGATCACTTAATTATCCATTTGCACAATATAAACATTTTTTTGATAGAAAACACCGTGATTAAATAAAAAAAGCAGATTAAACGAGCTGTGGTATCTGGTCGGAAATATACGACGCTGGCGAAATGGACACGAAAATATTTGTCGGATTAAGCCGACGTAAGCGGTTAAAAGGTTAATGCACTATTTGGCACTACACTTGCTTTGCCATCCCTAACAGGCGACGTTTGCGGCGTTATCACTTTATTATGTATTTGTAAATAACACGCAAAAATATTAAAGTATTATATAGAAATACCAATTGTCAGCCATGAGAACACTAGCCGTGAAGGGCGGCCCAAAGTCAAAACCATTTAGGTTAGTAAGTAACACTTATGATCGTCTAAGTTTAATAGTTAAAATAGTAGTTTACAAAAGCTACAAGCTACAAGATAGTTGAAAAATGAAAAGCTTTTAAATCTTCTATCTCATTAATTATTTATTGTTTTATACTGCCACATTAAATACTCGACACGAAAAGACTTATATAAAAAACATACTTGCTTTTATGCTTCTTGCATCAATCGTTATCACTATAAAACGATTTTTCTTAGAATATTCGATAGCTCAAAATCAACCATAGTCTCGCTATGCTATACACACACCAAATCAGAAAGTTGCTAGCTATTCAAGAGTTAGGTAGAATGCCAATAGATAACAGCTACTATATTATTGAATTGAAGGCTTTATTCGGTATTTGGCTTATAACAGTGATCTACTAAGACCAGATAATTCTAAATAGTAAGCATTTTCAGTTATTGTGCCACATAAGGATTCTGGTAATGCATCATCGGTGCTGGAGGACTTTTATGCATCCTTGCAAAGTGTGCTCTCATAATTTTCTTAGTCGTAAAAGCCTTGTCACATGCGTCACATTTAAAATTCTTCTCCCCGCTATGCTTGTACATGTGATTTTTCAACCTGTTACTGTTAAAAGCTTTCCACCCACAAACTCCGCAAATGTGGTTTCGAACTTTTAAATGCGTGTCCCTCAAATGAGTCATCATCATACTCCGAAAGACAAACGTCTTCGGACAATGCAAGCATTTAATTTCTTGTCGATTCTTGTGTTCAGCTGCCATATGCCTTGATCTTTTATAATGACTCTGAAAAGTTTGCGAACAAACTAAGCACTTGTATTTTTTGTCCAAGTCGTGTTGATTTTTCTGATGTGTTTTAAGTTTTGACCTGGTTTCGAATTTTTCGCCGCACTCAGGGCATAAAACTCCTGTATTTTCGTGAATTGTTTTTACGTGAAGACGAAGTAACGTAGCGTCCTTAAAGTGTTGGCCACAAACTTCGCACAGAATTGCTGAAGTACCTTTGTGGTCTTTGTTAGTGTGATGCAGTAAAGGTCCGAATGTATAAAAACTAGCTCCACAAGCAAGGCAGCTTACAGTAAAGTTGTCCAGTTTGAACGCCACCATACAAATACCCACATCCTTATTATAATCCACGTTGTGTTTTGCAATCAAATGGTCGATCAGGTCGTACAAATCCGTGATCTTTTCTGGACATAATTTACACGATAAATTCGATATATCGACGTAGACTACAGGCTCCCAATAATTGTTCATAGCCTGCTCTTTTATAAGATCTCCGGTGTGGACCTGCTGGTGACTCTTTAGTTCTGACGCTTCTTGAAAGATATCGTAACAATAAAAACATCGGTAGGAACTTTTCAACCATCGAAATGGCATGACTGTGGACTTAATAAGGACCTGTACCACGTTATTTCTCATAATACTTCGTTTTTGCTTCGCTGACACAGTGGGATTGCTAGTAGACTGGATGTGATTGGTAAAATCATCTTCAGTGGATACATTTGTATCGGATTCCTTCGGTTTCTGGCCACCTCTAGGTTCTCCTGCAAGGAAAACAGGTGCTTTTAGAGACCATTTAGGTACCTACTTGTTTATTCTAGAGGTAGCCAGAAAACTTCATGCATTTACACAATAATATGAGAGTAGAAATACGTTTGTTAGATTATGACATAAAATAAAATTACTTAAAAGCATCGGTTCTTTTAACTTCTTGCCCTTGCCCTTATTTTAAACTCCCATGTTATTCAAGACAGCGATTTAATTAAAGAATTCCAAGAGTTTATAATTACGATATGTTTCAACGCTAATAAAGTCGACATATCTATGCAATTACCTAAACAAAAGGAAACCTCATTGTGAATTCGAACTCCGCATAAATATTTTAATTAGCAATGTTACCGTGTGATAGATCTTAGGCCCTTTTAATAAACGAATGATAAAGGCCTGTGTGTTATTTCAAACACTGTTCTATAAATTATGAAAGAAAGTCGAATCGTTTGAATTTTAATTATTGAAACATTCAAACAATTCGACAGACACGAAATACTAAATTATTCAGGTGTTTATTTTATTTCTTCGCTTCGTTTTTGTTACTTTGATGCATGCACTGCATTCTTTACCACCCCAAGCAAGTCAATACATGCCTTGGGTGATAAAGAAAATCCTAACTAATATTATAAAAGCGAAAATGAGTTTATTTGTTTGTTACCTTTTCACGCCTAATCCACTGAACCGATCATCCTGAAATTTCGCATATACGTTGTCAGGTGTACAGAAACGGACATAGGCTACCTTTGATACCGAAATAAATTACTGTTCCCGAGGAAAACAACAATAACGTTCTTATCTATACTAATATTATAAAGCTGAAGAGTTTGTTTGTTTGTTTGTTTGCTTGAACGCGCTAATCTCAGGAACTACTGGTCCGATTAGAAAAATAATTTTAGTGTTAGATAGCCCATTTATCGAGGAAGGCTATAGGCTATATATCATCACGCTAAGATCAATAGGAGCTGAGCACCAATGAAGAATGTTTCAAAATCGGAGGGTATTTTTTCCTTTTGAGAGCTTCCGCTGCGTGCGCTGCGTAAACAGTTAAAGTCTCGCAAAAATCATGTATGACAGAATTGTTCCCCTTTAAAAGTTCAAAAAAAAAAAGTCCGCGACAGCATACGTCTATCTTTTAGGGTTGGCTCACTATAACCATTTTTATGCTAACCAAATCTATTCTAAAATAATGCATTATTTGCGAAGGTATTATTATAAACATGATATTAATCCTTATCCAAATAAATAGGTTATTCATCACAAGTATTTAATTTAAAATAAAATTGCCCTTTACATCATTCGATTTCAATGAATATCTTAGGAGATATCGCAGTTTTAAAATAACATTGCAGTAAAATAATTACCCATTACAGACATAGTACAAACGATGTTTCTCTTGGTTTATTCTGCGTGATTACTACTGGTTCGATTTGAAAAATTCTTTTAGTGTTGGATAGCCTATTTATCGAGGAAGGCTATAGGCTATATTACATCACGCTACGACCCACGGGGGCGGCGCAGTAACGATAAACGCGGGTGAAACCGCGGGAACATTTAGTGATAATAGATGGCGCCACGCGTCTTTCGAACCATGATTGAATTATATTATTACAAGCAGAGAACGACCCGAATTGATTGACAAATTCTAAATTAACGCGAGCGAAGCCGCGGGCAAAAGCTAGTTATTAATATGTAAAATAAAATTAGTTCTTTATGGTATGGCTTTTTCAATTAAACGTGTTTAGTATATGTACAGTATAGCCACATCTGTAAATATGGCGAAGTTGCTCAACAACAACTTGTGTAAATAAGTCTGACACGATAACATTTAGATACTGTAGTAGGATTTTTACATGAAGGCCTTTAAATTACCATGAAGCATTCTTATTATATCGTCTTAAATATTCTTAGTAAAGATATCCTGTCCTGACACCGATTGTGTACTGAAGCATAAACAGTAGCAGCACGACCACAGACAGTCAAAATAACGTCTGATAACTGGCACACATATGTACAGACAAATCCGTATAACGATTGCCGAACAAGTCGTCCTAATGCAGTGATAGTATATTATTCTCTTTTAACCTTGTTTTAAGAATCTCCGCTATAGTGGAATTCTATTTCATGCTTCTTTAAAGTGTCGAAGTCCGTGAACCCTCTCCTACAGAATCTGCATACTCTGCCTGCTGCCCCAGAATGTACCTTTATGTGAGCTCTCAAATTGCTAGATCTACGGAACTGTTTTTCGCAAATACTACATGAGTAGTCTTTGTCTCCATAATGCTTCCTCTTATGCAAAGTAATGAGCCATTTGATCCCAGCCTTGTAATCGCACAAGTCGCATTCATACTTCAAGTCAGAATGTTGTGCTTGCACATGAAGTAGCATAGCTCCTTTTGTCGTGCATACTTTTGGACAATGATCACATTTGATCATGTATTTCTCTACATTGTGTACTTTACCCAAGTGTACTTTCATTTGGTAGGCATTATCGAAATTCGCACTGCACAAGTTGCATTCATGAGACTTTGTGTGTCCGTGGAAACGCTGCTTGTGTTTCTCTAAACGATGTGAGGCGTTAAACATTTTGCCGCACACAGAACATCGGTAACCAATATGACTATTACTAATGTGTCTCTTGAGTCGAATTTGGCTCATGAAACTCAAGCCGCAGATTTGGCAGACGCACGAATGGCTCACGTGCTCTTTGTGCATATGCCCAATCATGGATGAGAAATTATCGTACTGATTCTCACATAAGACGCATTGCATTAAATCCTTGTTTAAAACAAAGGGAAACACACATACTCCTAGATTAGTATCGTAATGTTCGTTATGGACGAAAATTATGTGAGAAATTAATTCTTCTAAGTCCTTGAGATGAACTTCGGGGCAAACTTTGCAGCCTAGGTCCGTTACATCAATTTTGATGGGCACATCTTTGGAAATTATTCTTTTAGGAATGAAAGCATTTAAATCCACCACATGTTTGTGGGTATGCTCCTTCAGATTCTCGCAGTCTCTCATAGGTTTCAAGCAGTAAAAGCACTTGAAACCTTTCGTGTGCCAAGTGAAAGGTACCACTTTACCGTAGCGTAGGACTAAGAGTATATTTCTCCGGATTTTAGCGAGCCGTCCGAGGTACGTGTCTTCTTGTGTACTGCCCTTACGTCCTGCAAAGAGAAGAGTCAGTTTACGCTTCCCTTTTGCGGCAATAAAGGATAAAGTAATATTAACAAATTGAGAATCATGTTGATAAAAATATATGAAGATGTGGGTATCTTCATATTTATTATCTTTGCTTGAAAATATTTAATGTGATGATAATGTAACCAATGCCCCTTTAACGAGTGGCCCAGAAGAAAACCCGACAAAACTATACAATAATTATATTGAATGTACTATGTTCACATACCATGGATAATTGTATTGTTTATAAATAGATATAAGTGGTAAAATACAAACTAATAAATATGGCAATAGGTATTTATTTACATTTAATCAACTAGCACCGATATACATGCCGTATATGTACAACAAAATATTATACGGAGTAATTATATTAAGTATTATATTTATTGATTATAAAAACCTATATTAATACCGAATACAAAAGTTGTTTCCTAGTTACATTAAAAGAAAATCTTTCTACTGTCGACTAGCGACTCCTACCGGTATTAAACTTTAGTATGATTTTTCGTCGTTCGGAGCTAAAACTCATGTCTGATTAAAGCAAATTTATAATTCGCCGATCTACATAGGAACTTGGCTTAGCTAAAACGTTTCACAAATACCATTATCTTATCTCTCTATATCTGACTGGCCCCCCACACACAAGATAAGATGTAAAACTATATATACATAATTTAACATTAAAAAGTCTAGGGCCAACATTTTCACGAGTATACTGATATGATTGTCAAAAATCACTAAATAAACACAATCTAATATCGCACACAATTAGTCCATTAATTCATCGTCCTCCGGCACATCTTCGATATATTCCGAGTCTCCATAGGACTCAACCGCTCCAACGGCTGGTAGGTCTTCGTCTCGAAGCCACTGGTGTATGAGAGTGGAAGTGCCGTTTGTAGCATCCACAACTATACAAAGGCCATCCTCGATTGTCGGCGCTGCGGTGGTACGAACTTCTTCGATTGCAGCTGTCGTTGAGGAACAGCCTTCATCGATCAAGCAGTTGTTATAAACCAAACAACTTTCTTCAACAACCGCAGAGGAACCACCTTCTTGAGCTAAATTACCTCTTGCAGTATGTGATGGATCTTCTTCTTCAGCCAAATACTCTTCATCAACGGGAAGGTCTGCTTTAGCTACGGGTTTTGATGATTGACAACCATCTTCGATTAAACATTCATTGACAAAACTGAGTTCTTCGCTGACAACGTTTGATGAAGGACAATTTACCACAACTAAGCTACCACCTTCGACCAAATGGTTTTTCTCGCTCACATTGGTGACCCAGGAACAACCTTCTTCGACCACAGCAGCCGTAGAAGGTTGCTCCTCTAATCATTGAATATATTGTCCTGCTACTTCTCCCTGCAGCTCATCTTGGATTATTTCCATTTTAACCATTTCACACTCGTCAATCTCATCTTCTATTCTAGTCTCATCGAACTGACTGTGTCTGTTCCTGACGTGCATTTTTAGATTAGTCTGATGGGCAAACGCTTTATTACATATTTCGCATACGTAATCTTTCTCCCTGGTATGTAACACTGCATGCGAATTCAAATTACTTCTCTTGGAGAATTTCTTCCCGCACACAGAACACACAAATTTCTTTTCTCCATTATGTTTGACCATATGCAGTTTCACATCATAAGGACCAAAGAATTTATGTCCACAGACCTCGCATTCAACGTTCTTTTCTCTCAAGTGGACCCTCCTCATGTGTCTCGACATTATAGATTCCTGAGGATAGACTTTTGGACAATAAGGACATTTAATTTTTAGTTCTTCCACTCCATGAACGTTTGCCATATGCAGTTTCTTCAGATAAGGGCTTTTAAAAGTTTCTGGGCAGTGGGGACAAGTGGAAAGATTAACCAAATGTACATTTTTCTCATGAAGAATTTTCTTGGATAACGTGGTAAGACTTATGCCGCAGTATTCGCAAGTGTATCCACCTTCCCTATGATAGTACCTGTAGTGCATTTTAAGATGATTTTCTCCTTGGAAACTGGTACCACAAACGTCACAAATATAGTGATGGGATAAATGATGCTTATTGGCATGTCTGAGCAAGTATTCGAAAAACACAAACTTCATATTGCAAGTTGGACATGTGGGTTGATCTTTGTCTAATTTGAAGGGTAACAAGCAATTAGGAACGCTGACGTCATACTCCGCATCATGAGCGATTATCAAATGATGTATCAATTCTTCTAAAGTGGTTACAGCTTGAGGACAAAGCTTGCAGGATATACCTGTAACGTCAATTTTTATAGCAGCGTCCTTATTTCTGTTATTTTTCGTTCTGTCGAAAACTACTAGTTCTAAATTAGCAAATTGATGGACATTAGCACTATGTTCTCTGAGCAAGGCAGGGTCTTTAGTAGTTTCGTTGCAGTAAAAACACTTGTACTTGCCCTTATGCCACATGAAAGGAGTCACATTGCTATATTGTAATATATATTCAACATTGCGCCGTTTTACCAAGAGCTTTCGGGCGACTTCCATTTTCTTATATTTGTCCTCCCCTGTATCGAATTTTGAACCTGCAAAGAAATGTCAGCTTTACTTTTCGATGGTTCTTAGGGGTTCTTTGGTTGCGTATGTAATTTGTAGGGAAAGCTCCTTTCAGATCCCGGGGTTAAAAATTGTGTTCAAATTATTCAAACGAAATGATTGGTATCTCAGCTTAAATTTTGTCTGTAAATAGTTAAATTTTAGTCAGGGTACATTATATAGCCCAGAATTTCTGCTTAAAGAAGAGTTATCAGCATGTTGTTATGTAATGACAATATGGTACGGTATTGGCATGTCAATTTCAAATATTTCTGAGAAGAAACCGCGAGGGGTTAAATATATGAGAATTATAGTCATATACCGAGCGTGATTAAAAATGCTATTGATATGTTTATTCGACCTAACGACATTTGTTATTAGTAGCAAATGAGTTTGCATTTCAATTCAGTAGAACTCTTAGGCCATAAACAAGACGTATAAGCTGACACCGAGATAATCTAAAATATATCAATTAAAAACTACGTTAAAGTTCGTTTATCTATACAAATAAATAAAATTGAAGTGTCTGTTTGTAATGTCAAAATAATAGCTTTTTATCTAATGCATATGATATATTTTTTAAATCTTTGTCTGTCTGTCTGTTTGTTCCGGCTAATCTCCGAAACGACTGAACCGATTTTGACGGGACTTTCACTGGCAGATAGCTGATGTTATAAGGAGTAACTTAGGCTACTTTGATTTTAGAAAAAAAATAGGGTTGCGCGGAGACAAACACTTTATAGTTAAAATCTACGCGGACGAAGTCGCAGGTAACAGCTAGTTAGAAATACGTCGAAATATATGTAACTTGGGTTCAGAGTTACGAATAAGATAGTGATGTTTAGCTTTGATATGTAAGGACAGAAGATACAATGTACAGAAGATGCAATGGCTTCAGAGTACAAATCGTATGAAGTTTTTACGAGAATATTTTTTTATTGCCATTGGTGGCAGACGAGCAAGTGGCCCACCTGATGGAAAGTGGTAACCGCTGCTCATGGACTTCAGCAATGTCAGGACACAGCAAAGCCGCTGCCTACCGTGAAAGAAGAACTCTCTTTAAACCTCGTTTGAAGAAGGACATATCATAGCGCTCGGGAAACACCGAAGCTGGCAGTTCAATCCAGATACTGATAGCATTAACATGTTATAGTGATAAACCATTATATAAAATACTCTAACGGCCCAAATTAATCATCATCTGTCAATTGCTCGCCGCCCACGAGCCACTACAGCTCAAAACAGTAGCATAATCCAAAATCTTAACAATTACCTAATCCTAACTAATATTATAAAGGCGAAAATGAGTTTGTTTGTTTGTTTGTATGTTTGTTACCTTTTCACGCCTAACCCACTGAACCGATCATCCTGAAATTTTGCATATACGTTGTCAGGTGTACAGAAACGGACATAGGCTACCATTCATCCCGAAAAAAAATACTGTTCCCGAGGAAAACGACAATAACGTTCTTATGATAATAGATGGCGCCACGTGTCTTTCGAATCATGAATGAATTATATTATTACAAGCAGAGTACAACCCGAATTGATTGTCAAATTCTAAATTAACGCGAGCGAAGCCGCGGGCAATAGCTAGTCTTTAAATAAAATTGTTTGGTAGAGTCTGTCAAGCGAGTCGTGTCCCTTGAAAAAGGCAGCATATTTAAAAAATCGTGGTGTGGTATCCCTAATAGTACTGTAAAAATCGTCTTGATACTACTAATATATGTATATTTTTGTGAATTTAGTTCTAGTATGAATTCTAGTATCGAGACGGTTTTTTACAGTACTATCACGGATACCATAACACGATTTTTTAAATTTGCCTCCTTTTTCAAGGGACATGACTCGCTTGACAGACTCTAACAGAACAATTTTTTTATTTAGTTGTCTATTAATTTCCATCGTCATTTAACCAAACTTAATAACGGTCCACTAGTTCTACGCATGCTGAAGGAGAAGTAAGTAACACTGCTGAATGAAAATACTGAAGTAAAATATTATATAGTATATTATCAACTTACAATGTTATTACACAATTCATATACAGTAAGAGTTGATTATCACAATATTCAATAGTCTTAGACATTCAATTTAGCAGGACTATAGCCCAGAATGAAAAGATAGCATTGTTCATGATTTGAAAATAATAATATATATTTTTTTTTAATCTTTTTTAATTTAGAGGCTTTTATTAAAAAATAATATGTTAGCCCCATCGTAAAGTTTAATAATAATTTTTATTAATAAATTAGAAGCAAAAATTAAATAGAAACACAAAATCGGCTCTGTACAACACGTCGATCCAGAACTGTCTCCCAAAACTTAATCAGCAATAATGATAAAAATATAGTGTTTGGATGCCAGCGTCTGCACGCCGATGAAAGAAAATAATTAATAAGCATCATGAGTTTTTATTAAATCGGTCACTGCCAAAACATGTCATCTGGTTATAGCCGTACATAATAATTATTTTTATATTCTAAGTATTATAAAATTATTCTCAAGTCCTTTATGCATACTTAACACTACTTTTCTATCTTTCGGCTTCTTAATATAAGAACAAAATTTTATCTACCAAGTAGATTTATTGAGCCTCGTAACATATTTTCTTTCTAATAAGATGAGTACAAGATTAAATAAATTAACAGATAAGCTAGTCTATTCATAATTTTATTAACCTTTTTACCGCTCATATTTCCGTGCCCCTAGCGCCCGTGTCGTATTTCTGCGACAGAGAACATGCATGATTTTTTTGTTTTATTTACGTCCTATTAGCTGCGTGGTACAAGGCTGATTAAAAATAAAAATATAAAAACTTTTTGACTATTTTTTTATCGATACATCGATCACCTCGCTAATTATTATAGGAATTTTTTTATCGATTTGTAGCCGGGCGCTAGGGGCACGGCAATCGATATTTAGCTAAGCGCTTAAAAGTTTATCACAAAGTAAATATCAAAGATATTTTCTTTTTGTGTCTGGCTGTATAGAAAACATTGTAGAAAGTACGTTTTATAACGAAGCACAAATACATATATTGAAACTAAACTGTTCTTTTGACGTGTTACGACTACCTTCATACAATTGAAAATAAATAAAAGTATTCCTGCTCAAAATACGTCATTTAATTATACCAGAACATAGTTTTCAAGTAATATATTATGAATTTCTAATACAATGACTGTTTATTTTTAAACAGTTTTAACTTTATTACCTGCATTTAAAATAACGGTCAATGCTACCCGTTTTAAACACAATTCTGCCCTTTATATGTATATGTACCATCTAGACTACCATTGATATACAAATATAATATCTTAAGCCTATATTATAACTCACAAGATACATTCGAGTATTCATTAAAATTACAATTAATAATTTAGGACCTGCCTTAAAACCTACAAAATAATCGAGATCAATTTTTATTAAAACAATTAGATAAATGATTACGTATAGAACGTCAATATCTTTTAACCATTTCTACAAGTTGCCTACATCAACAGTTAGTCGGCTATAATGAACAACTTTAGTAAAATATCGGCATATTCTACTTCTACCAAACTAACTTTGTACCTTTGTTTAGTTTTATTTTGTTTTAGCCTTAATAGATACCGCGTTCCTATGCGCACGATATTTTAAAACATTTTATAATTTTCTAACTGAACAGCATTATTTCTTCATTACGGAAGATTATAATAAAATAATAAGAGTAAAAATATTATAGTAAATATCGAATCCAGAAAATTAATACCTACGTTACAAAAATATGCAACTATGGAAAAAAGGTATTAGTTATGATTATTTATTTATATTAAAAAGCTGGTCAACGGTCGCCTCGACCGTTTTGTTTGACGTGTTTAGTTTATTTTCTGTAGGAACTACGGTAGATGGATTTGTTCTTGAATTATTCTACATATATGTGGATATACATATATATAACATTTATGAATTGCTTTATGTTGTTATATTTTTATGTCGATATTAACATCTGCAGAGTATTTTCATATATGGTGTACATAAAGCTGACATCTAAATAAGCTACCTTTTTACCTCTAATAGTTTCTCTTCGGCAAGAATTGTTATGTGATATTTGCATAAAGCTTTTATTTGTTTATTTCTTCTAATACGTACGTTCTCTATCTTAAGTTAAGCCCCTCGTGTCTCCATTAAATATTTACGTAGCATCCATATTCTTATACGCATTTCCAAAACTCTTTATCTTGTCACCCTACCTAGTTACTGGTTTTGTTTCTTTAAAAGTAATCTTTTACAATTTTCCATTGTAATATATTTTTTGTCATGAGATAAACTGTAAAAGATAACGAAATCTTACTCAAATTTGTAACTGCACATGTCCATACTTTTTATGCATCTCCATGTGGGAAGCCAAATTACTCCTTCTCAAAAAGGCCTTGCCGCATACAGTGCAGCAGAATTTTCTATCTCCCTCATGCTTAACCATATGCATCCTTAAAAGGTAATTATCGAAGAACTTCTCGTTGCAAATAGAACAAGGAACATTTTTCTCTTTCAAATGCGTCCGTCTTAC
Organism: Catocala sponsa; assembly: GCA_963564715.1. Classification (NCBI taxonomy): domain Eukaryota; kingdom Metazoa; phylum Arthropoda; class Insecta; order Lepidoptera; family Erebidae; genus Catocala; species Catocala sponsa. Next base: position 1,145,542 of record OY751353.1, on the reverse strand, counting down.
GTGGTCTTTCATGAACGAGTTTCTTGTGAACATTTTATCGCAATAATCACATTTGTGACCAATATTGTGCATTTTAATCAAATGCTTCTGCTTATGGTATTGCGAATTGAAAGTCTCAGGGCATTTGGGACATTTGTGGTCTTTCGCGTTATGTGTTTTAGCCCTATGCCTGGCTAGACACCACTGGTTTTTATATTTGACGCCGCAGACATCACATTCACAAGAACCAGTGTGAGAGTACGTTATATGAACGTTCAAATTGGCCGCGTTACGGAAGCTTCTGCCACAGAAATCACAAATCCTATTATTGTTACTGTGCTCTGCGTTCACATGACGTAACAAGATTCCAAAGTATCTAAAGATTTTATCCGGACATATTGGACAAGGCATATTATCTTTAATGATCTTAAACGGTTCGAGGCATCCAGTGATAGACTTATCATAATTCGCTTTATGCACAGCTATTAAATGGTTTATCAAAGATTCCAAATCGGGCATTGGAAGACAACAGACTTTACAAGCCAAAGCCGCAATATCAATTTTAACGGTAATCCTTTCGCCTTTGCACTTTTTCATACATTTCTGTTTCAAATCACAAACGGGATGTTCAACAGTCGTATGTTCACGTAATTCATCAAAATCGAAGAACTTCTTCGAGCAATAAAAGCAAGAATATTTGGAAAAAAATTTGAAGGGAATAGCCGTGGACATGTTTAACACACATTGTATATTTTGACGAATCTGTAGTATGTTTTGCTTCTTTCTAGGCTCAATGCTATCTTCAGAAAAAGACTCAGGTATGGCTTGAGAAATTATTTTCACTTTGCATTTGCTTATATGCTGCCTTAGACCTATGGAGGAATGGAACTCTTTAGAGCAGTAGCTGCACTTCATGTTACCTTCATCGTGGCGATGCTCTGCTTGTAAATGTTTTTGCAAAAGCGAGAGAGACGCGAATCTAGAACCGCAACTCTTGCACTGTCTAAAATGCGTACTGTTTTGATGTCTCCGCATGGCCTGCAGAGTATCAAAACTCTGCAAGCACATGGTACACGGATAGCCTCCCACGCGATGATAGTTCCTTATGTGAATCGCTAAATCTCTCTTCTTATTGAATCGTCCCCCACAATCGTTACAAATAAAGCAATTCTGTGGATGCATGTTATTCACGTGATTTACTAAATATCCGAAGTAAGAAAACTGCTCCTCGCAATGTAGGCACTTAAAATCAGCTAGTCGGTACTTTTGGAATGGAATATCAATATTTTTATTGTATTCTAATTTATGCTTGCCAATCAAATGATCGATTATTTCCTCATATCGATTGAAAGATTCGTTACAAATATCACAAGAAATTTCAGAAACATCGATTTTAATTTCGATATTATTTCCTTTGATTAATTTTAACGAGTAATCTTTAGTGTTGCATATACCGTGAGATTTCGTATGCTTTTTAAACTCTGAGTATTCGGTGTAGTTCTTGCCGCAATAGAAGCAAAGATATTTGCCTCGCCATTTGAATGGCATTACTGAGGTGTGGTCGAAAAGTATTTTCAGATTTTTCCGTCTCCTTTCAGAGGTACATCCTCCGTAGGGGCGTGGCAATTCATCTGAAAAGAAATGTTCCTTGCTATATGAATGTACCTCTATACACTTTGCTGTTATTATTTAACTTCCACTTCGATCATCTTCACTTGGTTAGTCAGGTTCAATAAATTGAAGCGGCTTTAGTAAATATTTTTAACACATAGTTTTCTTAATTGTTATAAAGAATAAAATGTTCTATGTATTTGGTGTTTATTTTATTACCAAAATGTATTTAACGTTTCAAACGTTCAATAATTTATAACTGGTAGTTACACCTAATATAAGAAAGTACGATCCGAAAACGAGTTGAATAGTTACTCTCCTAAAGGAATGTTAATCATCAAATAGTACTATTTCTCCCTACTAAAGAGGTCTCTTCATAAACAGAAATGACGGGCAAATAGGTAATATGAAAATCTTGAAGAATTTCGAAACGACTAACAACTAAATTGAAAAATTCAGTGAAGGAGAGTATCAAGAGTAGCACACAAAATAAATAAAACATATGTTAGGTGACGCTCGGTTGAGCATTCGCGTTTCTAACATGAGATGCGATATGAGCTCGGAGATTCCTCTTCCAAAGGAACTTTTTGGAACAAATGTCGCAATGAAAGTTTCTTTCGCCAACATGTTTCACCATGTGCATCTTAAGCCTCTGCCGATCGAAAAAGCTTTCCAAACATATCTTGCATTTCACATTCTTCTCTTTCAAATGCAACCTTCTAACATGGTTAACCATAAAAGAGTATTTAATAAACGCTTTTTCGCAATAAGTGCATTTGTGTCCTTCGCCGTGAACCGCCAGCATGTGCCTTTGCATCCAATACTGAGTGGAGAATTTGTCCGAACATTCCATACATTTAAACATTTTGACGCCGTGATCTCTTCCTAAATGTATCTTCAAATTGTTATACGTTGCAAAAATTAACTCGCAATGGTTACATTCGTATCTGTTATTAGAAATTTTGTGGTGACGCATGACATGAGCGCGAAGGTTAGGGTCAGTCCTAAACGGTTGTCCGCAGAAGACGCATATGTACTTATTGCCGGTGTGGTTTTTGCTAACATGTTTGAGTAATAACCCGAAATATCTGTACACTTCTTCACAAAGTGGACAAGGGTAGCTGTTCTTTATAAGTTTAAACGGCTGCAATAGACTTTCTACAGATTTATTACATTGCACCTTATGTTCTGTAGTCAAGTGTTCGATCAAAATATCCAAATCTGCCAATGGCTGAAAGCAGAGTTTACAGGAAAGAGACGCGGTATCAATTTTGATTTTATTTCCGTCGTATCTGTTTCGTAATTTCATACATTTATCACCTACATCGCATTGTGGGTGCTCCATAACTGTATGCTCTTTCAAACTGTCGCAGTCTGAAAAGTCTTTAGAGCAATAAAAGCACCTGAATTTACTCATGAAGAATTTAAATGGTAACGCGGTAGACATATTTATTATAGCAGCGATGCTAGTTCTGAGATCTTTTGTAGCAACTTTCTTCTCCTCGTCGTCGACTATGACAGTTTCCAGCGAAGGGTCCATCTTTGCCGTACATTTAGAGACATGCCGCAGAATAGCTTGTTTCGTAGACAACTCTTGCTGACAAAATCCGCAATTGACTTGACCGGTTGTATGATCATTTTTCATATGTTTTAATCGTTTACTGTCCGAGGCAAACGTTTGAAAACAAATATTACAGGTAGACGGATGAGCATGTAGTCTATGAAATCGTAGTGTGACATTTGAAGCAAAGCTTTCATGGCATCTAACACACGGATATTCTTTCCTGTGATAGTTCCTTACATGAGTGCTTAAATCTCGCTTCTTGTTGAACAATTGGTCGCATTGATTGCACGAGAAGCAGTCGTTAGGATGGTATGTATTCATATGGGTGACTAGCTTTGGAAAATAATCGAACTTTTTATCGCAATGCAGGCATTGGAGATCTATTAGCCTGTATGGCGTTATCATAAGCTCAGCGTGTTGGTTATATGGTAAATCATGTTTGGAGATCAAATGGGTAATAACATCGTCGAGAAAATCAAAAGATTGTGAACATATTTTGCACATTATGTGAGACACGTCAATTTTTGTTTCGGAATCTGATGATTTAACGAGCCTCATAGCGCGGTCGTTGTCAGAGCAGCGTCCGTGACTGTTCGTGTGCGTTATGAGTATTTTGTAATTGTCAACGTCATCGCCGCAATAGAAGCATAAGTATTTGCCCCGCCATTTAAAAGGTATCAATGTGGTGTTGTTGAAAAGTATAATCAGGTTCCGCCTCCTTAGAAAATTAGCACTTTTCTTTGATGGCTCTCTTTCGGAACCTGAAAAGAAATTTCCTCTATTGTATTTCTGCGGCAAAAAGACAGTGCAAGGAGGTTTAAGAACATTATTTCATTAATGGCTTATTTTGCGTTTGCAATATGCATGCTTCTCGAGCGAGATTTCATAATATTTTTTCTAGAAGAATTCGATGTCAGGTAAACAGATATAAATAATAAGTATAATTGAGCAGCTTTTATCCTAAAGTAGAAATAAAACGTAACGATTGCTTTAAATAGCTTTGAGTTTCGCTGAAAGAATAATGAATGCCTTGAAATTTGGCCTAAATTTACAATGAAAATACAAGGAATAAATTCAGTACATACTACATACTACGTACATATACAGTACATACATTATAAACCAAGTCATTATTAAAAACCAGTTGCACAAATAGCGTTGATATTTATCACGTGGTATAAAATATAAATTATCTCTTGTAAAACATACTGAATTAAGTACAGGTACAAACATAGGAGGAATATTTAAACATCAGTACCGAAAGCATTATTAAATAATAAACTTTTTACATTACTTTGAAGGTCCTATGCTCTACTGCTTTTATTGATTAAAATCTACCGACAGTAGAACTAGATTTGATAGCCGTATATGTTGTATCTCTATATATAATATAAATATTTTTGCTACAGTTATATAATACGTTCACAGCTCAGTTACATTTGTGAGTCATATCAACTTGGTACCGCTATATTATGTAACATTTTGAATATTATACTGGTATTCTTCTGATCAAAACCCATTAGTTTTTAGCGCGGTATATTAGTCTCGCTCATTAATAGGACGCCCGATGCAAATAGCAGTGAACTTTGCAAATTTAATTAAAATATTTATAATAATATCTACAGTAGTTCTGTTAAGCTAAGGGGCAACATAAGGCAAAAATTTATGTCACAAGCCCTAAGCCATTGATGGCATAGATAGCAAATAACCGTCTATTTGCATTATTTGTGTATTCCTAGTAGAAAAAAATATTGTTTGATTTCACATTGTATGGTGTATTTAACGGTTCGTTCTTGATTTAATTAAAGTAATGAGATCATGGTTGACTCTAAAATATTTAAGAGAAGATAGTGGTATAATATTTTTATGTATTAAACTAAATTATATCTGTACAGGATTCAGATGTCTGTTATGCCTAGCAATATGTGTCCTAAGACTCTTCCTCCAGAAGAATCTTTCACCGCAAATATCACAGTGGAAATTCTTCTCCCCGCTGTGTTTCACCATGTGCCTCCTCAATAGGACGTTGTTAAAGAACTTCATGTTGCAAATAGAGCATTCGACATTTTTCTCTTTTAAGTGAGTTCTTCTTACATGATCCCTCATAAAGGAATTTCGCGTAAAAAGCTTCCCGCAGTAAGAACACTTGTGCCCGCAATTGTGTACTTCAATTAAATGTTTTTGCCTCAAATACTGAGTCGTGAAAGTTTCAGGACATTTGGAACACTTAGCTGCCTTAACGCCGTGTGCGCTGGCCATGTGCATGTATAATCTGGATGGAATATTACACTCCGCGCCGCATATGTTACATTTGAATCTACCATCGCGATGGTGTCTCCATATGTGCACGCGCAAGTTTTGATCTCGACGGAAAGTTTCACCACAGTAAACACAAATAATGTTGTTGTCAGTATGTTTTTTATTCATATGTTTGAGCAAAGTGCCGAAGAATCTAAAGACTTCTTCAGGACAATTTGGGCAAACCATATGATCTTTGATTAGCCTGTAAGGTTGCAGGCAAGTTGTGATGGACTTATCATAGTTAGCTTTATGTTTATCTATCAAATGGTCGATAAGATTCTCTAAGTCACTCATAGATTCGAAGCATATTTTGCACGCAAGAGTGGAAATGTCGATTTTAACGCACGCGACCGATTCTCGGCATTTTCGAATACATTCTTGTTTGACGTCACAGACTGGGTGTTCTAAAACAGTGTGCTCCCTCATCGAATCCGAATCTGGGAAATCTTTTAAACAGTAGAAGCAATTGAACTTATTTTTATAAAAGTTGAACGGTATTGCAGTCGACATGTTGATGACTGTGACGATATTTTGACGAATTTGTTTAACGCTAGGTCGTTTCACTTGGTCATCGTAATTTTGGTCCAAGTCCATGTCTTCCCTTTTTATGTCAATTTCTAAAACACCCTCAACTCTACACTTTCTATTGTGCATTCGGAGACCTTGCTTTGTATGGAATTCTTTAAAACAATTATCACATTCGAGGGATCCGTTGTCTGGGTGTTCCAGATCCATGTGCTTCTGTCTTAAAACGGCTGAGGGTAGTTTCAAGTGACAAACACTACACCAAGTTAAATGTCTATTATTTCTGTGTTTTCTCAATATATTTAACGAAGTGAAATTTTGTGGACACATGTCGCATTTGTATCCACCCTCCCTGTGGTAATTTTTAATATGAGAAAATAAATCTCTCTTCTTGTTAAATTTCTGATTGCACTTATCACATATCAAGCAGTTTTTAGGATGATTTACGTTGACATGCGATACTAAATATCCGAAATAGGCGAATTTTTCTTCACATACTATACAACTAAGATCGACTAGCCTATACTCCTCTATCGCCATGTCTATCGACTTATCGTATTCAAGCTTATGTTTAACGAATAAATGAGTTATCACTTCATCGAAGGTTGGAAAAGGTTCGCAGCAAATTTCGCAATTAATATCGGACACGTCAATTTTAATTTCCATATTCTGACCGCCTTTTAATACTTTTAAAGAATAATCTTTGGTTGAACAATCTCCGTGAGATTTAGTATGTTTTCTTAAATCCGCGTGTTGCGCTACGACTTTGCTACAATAAAAGCACATGTATTTGCCCCGCCATTTAAACGGTATAATGGATGTATTGTTGAATAGAATTTGTAGGTTTCGCCGTCTGCGCATCGAGGACGATTCGCAGCCCTTGTATTGCCTCGGTTTAACACCTGAAAAGAGATGAGGCTACTGTCATTGTACCCATAGCATTAAAAACAAACACGGACTAAACATTCTACTTCAGACAATACATCAATTATATGTTTTGATATCATAATATAGGGCACATTTCAAGCTTTTTAACTAATCCAAAAGGTGACATTTTGTCTTCTAGTTAGAGATGTTAAAATATATGAATACTTTTTCAATCTAATATAATGTTTATGAATTTGAAATTAATAATATATATATTTCATTTCAATAATATTACGTGCGACATTTTTTATTGTTACGAGAGAGTATATACGGTCTTTAAACTAATAAATGAGGTAAAATAAAATTTTAGCCTTTTTTGTTTCTGTTTTATCGTAAAACAGTAAATCATGCAAGCTTTTTGAATTTGGGTAGATTTCTGTTTAAAAATTGATATTGGACTAGTCTAGAAGTCTGGGTCCGCGAGATCAACCCTTACTAGTCCGTTTCTTATATAAAATCGAAGTGGAAAATAAGCGTAATTATAGTGATTAAATTATTGGGGAGTGAGAAACCCGCCACACACCAATTGCCCCTCCCCTCCTCCCTCTCCCAGCGGGTAGAAAACCTAAGGGCGCATGGTGCATTCTTCTCTTCCCAATAATTTTATTACAATGAATTGCCGTCAAGTAACGCCTCATTCGATTCAATATGTAATTATAGTGGTTAAATAGGTACCGTAGCTTATGTACACTTTCAATAACAGAGATATAATATTATTTATGTTATTAGTACCGATGCACAGTAGTATCACTACTATTATGTGCAGAGTGATCTGGGTTGGACGCGAAAGTAAATGAGGCAAAAATTCATAAAGCTTCAAAATTCTGTTTGTCACCATTTTAAGTTATATTGCTGTCTTAGTAAAATGGATCCTCAATTCGTTAATATACTGTGGCGTATGTATATACGCACAAGCAACACATAAGTTTATGAGGAACCTGCAGTCGAACGGAGCATCATACGTCTAGCCGCGACGAAACCAAGTGACGACGACGACGACGCGACGCGACAGTAATGATAAACGCGGGTGAAACCGTGGGAACATCCATTAGTAATAAAGATAAATATTACTAAAATATAACTAACATCAAACCACCGAATTGACATCTACCTTCTAATAAAAATCAGTAAAAAATATTAAGTCTCTTTTGAGATACTTTTAATACGTTCTGGGTAATGGATAATGATAAGACAACATTACATTACATTGAAATAACTTCACACTTCATGACTTTGAAACAAACAACACCTTATTCTACCCGTGACCATGGCTGCCGGTAAGCAATCGAAACTCCAGGGAACATGTTTATATGATAATCCAAATATAAAGTGGTTTAATATCAACTTTCATGAATTCACGGCTTCTGGATGATGTACTCTCATGTGCAGTCTCATACTGTTGTTCTGCACAAAGCCCTGACTACACACTGAACATATATATCTCTTGTCACTATCATGGATCCGCATATGATCCTTTAGAGTCTGTTTCCTTGCGTACGACTTCTTACATACTTCACACTGATGTACCCTCTCACCAAAATGCTTTATCATGTGCTTCTGCACATGTGTCCGTGAGAAAAACTTCTGATCGCACATAGTACAAGAGAAATTCTTCTCTCTTATGTGCACTTCTTTTATATGGACCTTCATTTTGCTCATAATCTGGAAAGTTTTGCCGCAGACCGGACAGTTGTATTCAGGTATTTTTACATCGTGTATTATGTTGTGGTGTCTTTTCCTCTGGTTGTAGTTGGCAAACGTTTCTGTGCAGAAGAAACACTTAAGCAACTTGTCCTTATTGTGTATTTTAGACTCGTGGTTGTTCTTCTGAGTCAAAGAGTCGAAAGTTTCCGGACACTCATTGCACCGGAATCCGGAGCCGTGAGTCAAGGAATGGCATCGAAGGCGATCTTGACTTAGAAACGATTTACCACACAACTCACAAATATAGTTCCCGAAGTGTTCGTTCATATGTTGATTTAACTTTATGAAATACTGAAATTCCTCCTTACATATAGCGCAATGGAATACATCGTTCTGCAAATTGTAGGGTATTAAACCATACCCGTATTCTTCAGTAAAGATCTTACTGTGTAATACCTTTATATGTTCGATAAGGTCATTTAAATCGGTCAAATGATTCTCGCAGATGCGACACTGTAGGAGAGACACGTCTATTTTGACTTTTTCATCTCTCCGTAGATAGGATACGGCTGCTTTTACGTTCGATTTTCTGTGTTCATTTTTCGTATGTTCTTTGAGCAAGTCAGTGTCTTTGAAAGTGAGATGGCAATAGAAACAAAGGTAGTTTTGTCTGTGCCACTTGAACGGTAGGACGGTAGAGTTCTCTAGAATGATAATGGCGTTTCTCTTCATGAGTTTGTTGCGCTTTGTTGATGTTATGGAGGACTTACTCGACGCCTCCGCGCGCGGTTTCTCACCTAAAAATTGAAATGTTCTATGAGAAATCTAAAAGCCTTTTATGACTCTCTTGGTCTTAGTGTCCTATTTTGTTGGATAGTGACACATAGAAATGTTTTTTTATCCAGCTTAAGTGGCAAACGAGCATACAATCCGGCTTTTGGTAAGCGGTTACCATACCCGATAGATGTTTTCAATACCGGGAACCGTGCCCGTTAATTACCTTTAAAAAAGGAATCAGCATGCTGCTAGTGCGAGGGTCAAAGGGTACCCTGCTAACAGCACAGGGAGTGGTTGAGTATTATCGTGTGTCTGAACGAAAGTATACTAAAGAGTTTGAGTTTTATTTAAACATCTAGATTAAACAACGGACTACAATCATGCCTTGTCTTGATTATTTATGTACATAAAGTGGATGCTCCTATTTACCATACTACTGCTTTAGTGGCTACCATAAAATTTTATTAAATGCTTGAGTATGTTCAGTAGTAATTCATGGAGAAATGGTTGCAGCACCTTACCAGTCATGATTTGTAAACAACATTTTATTGTAAACTTGGCGATTAAAACGAGTAGCCATGAGTTTCTTGCCCGTTCTTCTCATGAGCCCTACACCCTTGCTTTGCTGAACGTGGCAGTAAATGTGAATTCACAGAAAAAATTTAGTGCAACTTTGACATTCACAAGTGTTACCTTGTAACCTAATCTGAATAAATTTTTGTTTGCTTTTTTTATTTTGATAAAGACGATTTGAAATCGCTTTCGCCTTTAAGTTAGTATTTATGCCAATAGCCGTTGTTTTTAAGACATCTTAACCTCTCAAACTCTCCATGACTCCTACGGTGAAGTCATGGACGTCGAGTTCGTTGCGCGTCCGTGACCCCTACGGGGGAGTCAAGAAAATCTTTAGTATTTTTTCGCGACCAATCACAACGAGTTTTCTTGACTCACCCGTAGGGGTCAGGACGCGCAACGGAAACCAGTTTTTTTTTGTATGAGTCATAGAACATTCCAAGGTGTAAGGTAATCGTCAATAGATTCAAGATACAAATAATTTCTTAACAACTAATAAGTCAATTTAGGAATTATAGTACAAAATATTAATAAATACATTTAACTGGTATTAATTACCTTTATAATTGTTATATTGTTTAGTTTATAGGCTAGTGTGAATGGAACAGTCGCAAGAGGAAGACCTAGGCGAACGTTTCTCGATCAGATCGGAGACTTTCTGGACAAAGGCCAGGTTAAGAGCTCCTTGAACCGACGGACGTGTATGAGGAATGTGATGAAAGTGAATTAAGCCAGAGAAGTGTGTCAGGATCGTAGCAAATGGAAATCCGTAATCTCTGCCTACCCCTCTGGGAAACAGGCGCGAATCTATGTATGTATGTATAATTGTTCTCAAATGACTTTTATGCACATCGAAGAATTATTATTTGAGAATTATTTGAGAAGTGGTGAATGAATGTGTGTGTTTTTCTTGTATAAATGACTGTCGCATTTATGCATATTATTACTATAGTTTGTTATCTATACTAATATTATAAAACTGAATAGTTTGTTAGTTTGAACGCGCTAATCTCAGGAACTAATGGTTTGAGTTGAAAAATTATTTTATTGTTGGATAGCCTATTTATCGAGGAAGGCTATAGGGATATAACATCACGCTACGACCCACGGGGGCGGCGCAGTAATCATAAACGCGGGTGAAACCGCGGGCACATCTAGTTACGTTATAATAAGAAACACTCGATTGAATTGGCATTAATACATCACACGTATGTCACAACAAGATTGACTAGAAATATATGACAAAATAATGAAATCGATAAAATAATAATGTAAAAATGTTATAAAGATTAAAACGATATTAGCTAACATTAACATTGATTTAAACCAAGCTACAGGTCCCGTCACGTAAAAAGAACGCTGAGCGACAGTGGAGGGGATGTGTCTGCGCATGCGTCAACTGAGGAACCAATAGCGTGCGCGCATAGACATACTGCCGGACCGTCCCCCCGTCTCGCGCCTTCATACCGCCAATTTGATCTATAATTCGCTCAGTGCGCAGGTTAACGGCCAGCTTTCTTTTTGCGTGACGGTCACTATACCCAGACTTTTTTCTCCTAGACCACTTTCAAAATTTAGCTGGTTCCGGTGGACCCCTTGCAGCTACATTTCTACGACTTTTTTTTAAAGGGACGAACCTACCACTTTAGGCGAGCTGACCTTTATTTTTTTAAGTGATTCTCTACCGAAATCTCGGTAGGTTCGAGACCACTGGTACTGAATATGGAATATGCAAATTTTTGTAAGTAACAGTCACTCAGTTATTGAGCTTCTTAAAATATTATCTGCCTACATTGATAGGTGAAGTCAAGCCAACATTTTAGTTCTTCACTATCGAAAGCAAATAAATTTTCTCGTGACACTTACGAATTGTGGACCCCCATTTTTTGTCACGCCAACGTAGACCCCCATCAACTCTCCCGTGGACCCCTGGGGGTCCACCTGGACCACTTTGGGATTTAATGATCTAAACAAACAAAGTTTGACTCGGTTTATCGTAATTACGATTATTATTTATAAGATTTCGATACCTATACGATTTGCTTGTTATCCCAAATTTATACATAGAACTCGTGATATGGTTAGCTTTTTAAACACGCACGTGAGAGCATGATACCTCTTTCCTACTTATCACTTATCCGGGATGCATATGTACACACGACTACACATCAAGTTAGCCACCCTATATACGCATAACTACGCTACATACAAAATAGAGAATTGTCGGAAAGGGACTGTGCATAGTGGTGTCAATGTAATGTTAAGGATAGAGCGTCGTGTCCCGTTCAGCGTAAATAAGACAAAATAACAAAAATATAACGCATTCTCGATTCGCAGCGTTCAACTTCTAATAGTTGAAAGTCCAAACAGTCTAGGTTGATGTGTCGTTGTGTACATCTATCAAAACTTAATAATTTCAATTTTAAATAGCAGTATTAATGACACAAATCTATACTAATATTAAAGCTGAAGAGTTTATTTGTTTAAACGCGCTAATCTCAGGAACTACTGGATCGAATTGAAAAATTATTTTAGTGTTGGATAGCTCATTTATCGAGGTAGGCTATAGGCTATATAACATCACGCTACGACCCACGGTGGCAGCGCAGTTATCATAAACGCGGTTGAAACCGCGGGTACATCTAGTCAAATATACTTATCGATTCAAAGTGTCATAAAATCGTAAAAATACGTTAAGTAATATCGACTTTATTTACAGTAAACATTTCATTTCAATTTAGCTACAATGCAATGTTTTTAGGCCCAACTGGTTCCCATACTGTTTAAATTTCTTTAGTTCAATGATGTTTAAATGCCGTATCCAAACGGCCCCATCATTCCACGGATATAATAAGTCAAAAGATTTACTGACAAGTCAGTAATTGAGTAAATAAATCCATTCCATACATATTTATATCAAGTTTAAGTGTTAGTGATAAATTCAAACGGAAACTTTATCCATTGATTATATCGCGTTTAATTTTTAACCACACTAGCTTCCTTTTAACTATTTTTTTCGTGTGGTTAGTGGCCAACCTGTTGTCAAGAGTTGTTCAAGCCGCCTGTAGGCCTCTGACATGGCTTAACGACTGCTGTCAATTTGATAACAACCGGGGCCGACTTTCTACGTGCCTTCCGAAGCACGGAGACGCTCAGATGAAATACCACTAAGCGGTCACCCATCTATAGACTGACCGCACCCAACGTTGCTTAAGCCCGCTAATCGTTTACCGATCAGTGAGTGCAACTGGCTATGAGCGCCTTTTAATGATGAAATCTGTCTTTATATAGGTAGATACTGTACTGTCCCCGAAGTTTTGGCTGCTTTTCAGTAGTCATTGTTACGGGAAGAAATCAGACAAAAAGCAGCCGAAATGTTTGGAAAAGCCTAAATATAAATAATGTTAATAATATAAAAAGGGGTAGTATTTAACTTTTCCTCAATTGTTTGCCTTTGTTCCACCAAAAATACTAATTGCACACCAAAATATGCTTACTAAAATATTTTAAAGAGATCAAACTAAGTCGACGGAGCTCCGCTTCGCGGGGTTCCTATTTTTGGGAGGGTTTAAGAAGGAACCTAACATAACCTAACCCTTCCGAGACGGAATGCATTGATTTGAGGCGTATAGGTGCTCGTTATGATATATTTTAGTAAACATATTTAGCTGTGCAATTAGTATTTTTGGTGGTCATTATATTTAATCCTATATAAAAGTAGGTAATGTTTGTTAAAAATAAACCACAATAAAAGTAGTTCAATTTCAATGAATAACATTCTCGTAAACGTAAGACGATATTTTAAGTAAAGTTTAGTCATGAAACATAACTTGGTCATAAAAACGTTCAATCCAAAAGGACTGGCAGTCACGCAAATACCGATTCAAAGTAAAGGCTTTATTATAAAAAATAACTTGACTAAGAACATAAAAACTTTGGCAATATATCTGCAAGACGAAATCGTTTTTGCCAAGGTGGGTAACGCAAGATACCCGGTAGGCAATTTAATTAAAGGCAATGGAGCAATCGCTACTTTAAAAAAATATTGGTACAGCATTTCTAAAATCAAATAATATTTTTATGTTCTTGGTCAAGCATCAACACTTATAAATAGGATAATGTTCCACAAAAGTCATGGCAGAAACGTATTGTCACTAATATTAATCAAGAAATCTATCGTCTATACTAATATTGCCTATAAAACTGAAGAGTTTGTTTGTACGCGCTAATCTCAAGAACTACTGGTCCGATTTGAAAAATTATTTTAGTGTTAAATAACCTATTTATCGAGGAAGGTTATAGGCTATATAACATCACGCTACAAACCACGGGGGCGGCGCAGTAACGATAAACGCGGGTGAAACCGCAGGAACATCTAGTTATATATAAAAAATCAGCTTCGATATGCTTGTGTCCGCAAAACTCGAATAGTCGATAGATTGACTTGAAATTTTTACAAAACAATGTATTTTTTCTTATATGAGAGTGTTTTTACATACTTCTTACCCCGGTGTTCCCACGCGAACGGGCAAGAACAAGCAGCAGACTAAGCTACAGCAAGGCGTAGTTGGGTTTAGCTAATCTATACTAATATTATAAAGCTGAAGAGTTTGTTTGTTTGTTTGAACGCGCTAATCTCAGGAACTACTGGTACGAATTGAAAAATTCTTTTAGTGTTAGATAGCACATTTACCGAGAAAGGCTATAGGTTATATAACATCACGCTACGACCAATAGGAGCGGAGCATTCGTGAAAAATGTTGCAAAATCGGTGAAAATTCGCTTATATGACGCAGACGAAGATGCGCGGCTCAGCCAGTGCAATAATATAGATAGTGTAGTTCAAACAATACATTTCTGCCACGACTTCAATGTTAATATGTGAATCAAAACAGACAAACAGATGCGAAGATTATCACAAGATACACAAACGAGCGCTATTTTACGCGAATATCGATGCAATATTCAATTTGTCTATATCTATATATTAATACGTGAAGCGAAAACTTTGGATCCCTTTTTACGAAAATTGGGCGGACGGAGGAGTATGAAATTTCGCACACTTATAGTTTATACAGAGAAGAAGTGACGAATGCTAATATTTATATAAAATATGCATTAGAAATACATTAAATTAATGAAAAAACACTACACGCACACAACCAAGCATTTGACACACGCAGTCGAAGCGCGTAACTATGGTTACATATATGACACAATAATGTCAATATATATTATTATATCAGCAATATTTTACAGGCAAACTGGTCGAATTTCGAGCACTAGGCGACCGCTAGTTATAATAATAAGGGATTAAATATAATGACCACCAAAAATAGTAATTGCGCAGCAAAATATGCTTACTAAAATATATCATAACGAGCACCTATACACCTCAAATCACTGCATTCCGTCTCGGAAGGGGAAGGGTTAGGTTATGTTAGGTTCCTTCTTAAACCCACACAACAATAGGATTTAGTTTGATCTCTTTAAATATATTTTGCTGTGCAATTAGTATTTTTTTGCTGCGTAGTTAAATACTACCCCAATAATAAATAAATATTATACGATTTGCTGCTATATTAGACTTGGTGACTGAAAATGTCCTTACAAATTAACCTAGAAGCAGTATTGTCTGACTCGGGAATCGAACCCACATGTACTCCACGGATCCACCATTAGACCAATGTGGTAAAATGAGTGGGACACACCTGTCCTACCCTTCTACAGTCGCAATACCACACTAATGCTTGTTTCAGCAAGAATTGACTTGACAACAGCTTAGATAAACTTCGCATACCTGATTCCTAGAATATAAACACATGTTTCTGAAACACAAATCCATATTAAAACGGTAAAACAAATTGCTTTATATAAATTATAATAAGAATTAAAAAATGGCCGCCTAAGCCCGTCGATAACTTCAGCACGCGTAGATAGCACAAATCTATACTAATATTATAAATCTGAAGAGTTTGTTTGTTTGTTTGAACGCGCTAATCTCAGAAACTACTGATTCGATTTGAAAATTCTGTTAGTGTTGGATAGCCTATTTATCGATGAAGGCTATAGGCTATATAACATCACGCTACGATCCACATCGGCGGCGCAGTAACGATAAACGCGGGTGAAACCGCGGAAACATCTAGTAAAATTATAATAAGGCCTACGCAAAATTCAGTCTATATGATTCAAATCAGCTTTTAAGACTAAGAAAGTCCCATTACTAGACATGCCTCATCTAAGTACGAATATGATTATTTTTCTTCTTTTCGTGTGGTTAGTGGCCAACCTGTTGTCAAGAGTTGTTCAAGCCGCCCGTAGGCCTCTGACATGGCTTAACGACTGCTGTCAATTTGACAACAACCGGGACCGACTTCTTACGTGCCCTCCGAAGCACGGAGACGCTCAGATGAAATACCACTAAGCGGTCACCCATCTATAGACGGACCGCACCCAACGTTGCTTAACCTCGCTAGTCGTTTACCGATCAGTGAGTGCAACTGGCTATGAGCGCCTCATTTTTTTCATTATTACGAATATAAGGCAAGTACTACATTGACCCAATTAGGCAGATTTCACACATCCTTACTTCCTTACTAATATTATAAATTTGAAAGTAACTCTGTCTGTCTATCTGTCCGTCTGTCTGTCTGTCTGTTACCTTTTCACGGCTAAACCACTCAACCGATTTAGATGAAATTTGGTACAGATATATTTTAAAACCTGGGGAAGGACGTAGACTACTATTTATTGATGTAGGAACCACGCGGGCGGAGCCGCGCGCAAAAGCTAGTCTCTAATATGCAGAGCCCTCAATTATGCAGGCAAGCTATTGATAATAATTAAAAACCGGAATTTGGACATACACTGTACTTTAATAGTATTATTAATTAATAATGTCAATTATCCAAAAATATTAAAAATATATGTAGTGAAAAAAAAAACTAGAATCATTGAGTAATGAAGAAGCTACACGCTCTTAACGTCATAAACTGCAGCACTGCACAAAATACAACTATCTAACTGTTTTAGTTATTTTAAAAAGCACAAGTAATTCCAGGCTTCTCTATCTCTAATGCTTTTGAGTTTCAGAAACATGTCCATAATGTTGATATTTTTCTGAAACAAGATATATATGTCTATTTGTTCTTATTTTTCATTACTGTCCTTATGGTATAAATATAATTATATAATAATTGTGGGACAGAAAAATATCAACAAAGCACAAAATACAAATCATAGAATGTGTCGTGATTTTTTGATAAAAAAATTTGTTGTTTAACAATTTAACTGAAAAGCCAATGATATGATTTCTTATAAGAAAATATACACCAAAGTTTGGAGTGGTATCGAATTACAGATTTAAAGTAAATACCCAAAATGGCTATCTGTACTAATATTATAAAGCTGAAGAATTTGTTTGTTTGAACGCGCTTATCTCAGGAACTACTGGTTCGAATTGAAAAATTATTTCAGTGTTGGATAGCCTATTTATCGAGGAAGGCTACAGGCTATATAACATCACGCTACGACCCACGGGGGCGGCGCAGTAATGATAAACGCGGGTGAAACCGCGGGAACATCTAGTTACAGATAAATTAATCTTACACTGTTTCGTCTATCTAAGGAATTTAAGCATGTAAAACACGTACTGTTTACAGATATTGTATAAACATCCTTCAATTCTGAAATTCAATAGTATGTTTATACTTATTATTAATTTTCTTTTTATTTTGCTTCTACGGTGCGGAAGCTGTAGTGAATTCGATCCGTGCATCTAGAGATCTAATCTCGGCTAGTATTCCTGGATCCGCTGAAGTGATATTGAATTTTTCTGTCAGGAAATTTTCACTAGCAGTGAGGAGGCTATAACTGTGCCCGGTAGATTGCAATAGGGTCGCTCTCTATTACGTGGGGCTTTTGTGATTACACGCATCGTATAAAAATATGAGTTTGGTTAAGACTGCGCCGAGCGTAAGACAGATAATGACAGAGCTCGTGCGGCGCATATACAAATCGGCGCGCGGCCGCCATAGTAAAATTGTATGGAGGATATGAAGTGCTTTTTTGATAAATATGTATCTTTATTGTCAACCAATAACTTAAATATTTGGGACGGACAAATTGTAAAACTATTTATGTTTCGTTTAAGCTGTAAAATAGGATAGATTTCTACTGTTATAATCTAAAAATCACGTAACACGAGCATACGTTTTTGCAAATTTACGTAATTTTGTAGGCTAAAATATTAATCATTATAAGTTTATTACCCGGAGTAATTGTAAACACATTCATTGTTATGGTAAATGTATATTTTATATTTGTATTAAACAAAAAGTGTTGATTTTATTCACTTAACTGTGACCGCCTGTTTTGGCACATTTCGCTCGGCGCAGTCTTAAGGAGACTACTCCTGGTACTTGGACTGTGTTAGGCTCGACCCTAAATACACTAGAGCTCATAGTTTGGCTAATTTAAAGCAACTAGACCACCTCCTTCAGGAATATAAGCATCAGTCTACATATTATGTGCTCATAGTCCAGTAACGTAGACTGTAACTAATTCTTCAAAGAGAATCAAAAAATCATGACACACTTCAGTATCAATTGTGTATAAGCTCAAACCTACCTTTAGCAACAGTCTTGGAGCTCTTCGGCTTGTCATCCAACTTGGCGACTTTTGCTTTCTTCTCAGTTTTGACAAGGTTCTTTCGTGGCCGGCCCCGCTTGCCCTTGACGGGGAGGGAACTGACCGTAATGTCTGATACTGAAGGTTCTGTTTCATCTTTTATGACATCATCTGTATCTGAAAAATTATGCGTGAAATTTTGTATGTATATAGATACAAATTCATGAGAATATTCGTACAATACAATACATAGATTCACGCCTGTTTCCCAGAGGGGTAGGCAACGACTACTGATTTCCATTTGCTACGATCCTGACACACTTCTCTGGCTTCATTCACATTCCTCATACACGCCCGTCGGTTCAAGGTGCTCTTAACCTGGCCTTTGTCCAGAATGCCTCTGATCTGATCATCAGAATATATGGTGCAAAAACCCATTTTTGATAATTATGCAGGCACTACTATAATAATATAGTATATCTATCCATCGCTTACATACAGTAAAGGGCAAAGGGACCATCAGAAAATTAATCAGAATTATTGACTTATAATATTCTACCACATACACACAACACCATCTAGCCCAAACTAAGCAGAGTTTGTACTATGGGTACTAGACAATGGATAAACATACATATATACTTTTTTTTTGTAAATACATACATATTATACACAGAAACACCCAGAGCAAGACAAACATCCATGTTCATTCACACAAATGTTTGACTTGTGCGGGAATTCAACCCGCGACCTCAGGCGTGGCAGTCGGTTACACTAACCACTACGCCATCGAAGCCGACAACATATAGCAAGATGGCGGTTAAAATAACGCCTAATTGTAAGATGTTTGATTATTCCGTAGCAGCAAGGTACCAAGGTAATTTAAAAGCAATGTGCCCATACAACACTTCGTACAAATATGAAATCTGTATTAAGTACATACAAATAAACAATGAAACAACAATGAAAGTACATACCATCCACAAAATCAATGTCATCATCCAAATATTCCACTTCTGTTTCTTCAGTGGGCGCTTCGACCGGAGGGTCTTCACATTTCATTTGTGGTTGATAGATAAACACTGTAACACAAGACCAAAATCAGTATAGCTAAATGTAAAATATATAATATCATAATAATATAAAATTTAATATAATAAAATTCGCTATGCTCATTACTCACAAATAATTATCAAAGATGTGTATTAAATCACATGTATACCAATACTCAATTAATTAACAAATAAACCATTAATTTATAATTTATACTAATATTATAAAGCTGAAGAGTTTGTTTGTTTGAACGTGCTAATCTCAGGAACTACTGATTCCAATTGAAAAATTCTATTTTTGTTGGATAGCTTATTTATTGAGGAAGGCTATAGGCTATATAACATCACACTATGACCCACAAGGGCGACGCAGTAATCATATACGCGGGTGAAACCGCGCGCATATCTAGTGAAAGATAACTGACAAAGGTAGTATAAGTTAGTCAGACCTCAAGGGTTCCACTCAATTATTTGCTATATTAGTTTAGTTATACCAATATAATAATTAAGGTTTAAATTACTACTTTGATGAAGAGAGCAACTCTTTATCAAGGTTAAAAAAAAGCAGCCATTTTACAACAAGTAAATATGGAATCTTGATTAGGCCGTATGTAGTCAAGGTCTAATGCATCAATGATAAGACCATCATAGCCTAATCTAGATTCCATATTCTGGAATATTAGGTCATCTGATGTACGTTAAAAACAGGACTTTCATCTTACCCTTAGGCCTGAACTCGCCACGTCCCATCATGTCAATGAATTTCTTCTCAGAGTCCAACACCTGCTTCTTAAAGTTGCATGCATCCCGTAGACGTGTAATACAGACTTCACAGATGAGACGATTGGGTCCATTTGGACCTTCATTGTGCTGAGTGATCTGGTAACAAAGATTTTTTTATCCCTCTTTGATTAAACTTAGAAGTAAATTATCAAATTAAGGAAGGCTGTAGTGTAAAATAATCCTTACTAACATTATAAATTCGAAAGTGACTCTGTCTGTCTGTTACCTTTTCACGGCTAAATCACTCAACCGATTTAAATAAAATTTGGCACAGATATAGTACCTGGGGAAGGACATAGGCTACTTTTTATTGATGTAGGTACCACGCGGGCGGAGCCGCACGCAAAAGCTAGTATTAAATAACTTCAACATGTATGTGTTGAAGTTTTTCATTTAAACAACTACATTATTCACTTGTTTATTTTACTAAGAAATGTACTTAGTATATTTTATTATTACTGATTGTTTATTAAAGATTTTATTTGCTTGACTCTTTATTATTGAGGAGACATTACCAAAGCTTTCAGTAGGTATTCAATACACTAACATAGACGAGTAACCTTACCAACATTTTACTACATAGAGGGTTAGGGCGCCTTCAAATTTGCCGCAATGTACAGCGCGGCTGCAGTGCTGCGGCCACGCTGCTTTGTAAGTCCATATAAATAAAACGCGCGACTGGAGCGCTGCACCCGCGCTATTGCCGCGCATTAGTTCATCGATAGACTAGTGACGGCCACGCTGCCGCCACGGCAAATTTGAAGGCGCCCTTATCAATATTCTCAGTAGCTACAAAGGATATGTTATGTGATGGGTAAACATAATTATTACCTATACATACATAAATAAATAATTCTCTAGTATATTAGGTTAACCTTACACACTTACCTAGCAAAATCAGAATTTTCTGAGACTTTTTTCCATAGCGCCCCTAAGGCTACACACCAACCGGTATAAGTTAGTTACAATATGCATTTATTTAAAAGACTTAAGAATTACTGATGATATGTAACTACCTACCTAATATTTATAAAATATTAGCAATATATAAAAAAAAAAATTTTTTTTATTTCTTTTTTTTTTTGGGATTTCAGTATACAAACGTGACTATGCCAATCCCATCGTTCATGTACAAAATATCTTACTGCTAAATATTATATCAAGTTATTATTATATACCGCCACGTGCAAAAGTATTAGGCACCCCTATTGTTTGTCTCTATCTCAACAATGAGCGCTCGGATAAGGGTTTTATGGTCTTACTATTGCATCGGCGGCATTTTTAAACAAAAATAAAACAATAACAAATATTTATGACACCCAGGTGCAGTTTAAAACAATGTTTTTACAAATTTGCAATTTTAAAGTTTACTCTTTTAGTGTGTTATCAGTGCTTGCAGTGAACAGACACATATCGTACGCAATTGTTGCTACCATATTCCTGAAGACTAATATTCATCGAGTTAATAATGCCTAAAAAAGCAGAACTTAGTGCAGAGCAGCGCCTAAAAATTAAAATTTTACATGAACAAGGCATGTCTCAAGTGAAAATAGCCCGAGAAGTGAAGTGCTCGCGTTGTGCAGTGCAATATGCACTAAATCGCTTCAAAGAGATCGGTACTCATGAGAATAGGCCAAGAACAGGCAGAAGAAAAATAACTACAGATCGTGAAGACCGATTGTTAATTAGGCAGTCTCTACAGGACCGTAAAAAAACTGCTTTGGAGCTCGCTGCAGCTTTATCTGAAGGAAAAAGCAGATCAGTGAGCGCGTGTACTGTGAGAAGAAGGCTTATTGCAGCTGGGTTAAAAGGTTGCAAGGAAAGAAAGAAGCCGTGGCTATCGGAGCACAACAAGAAAAATCGGTTGCAGTGGGCCCTCAGACATAGAGACTGGACAGTGGAGGATTGGTCCAACGTACTGTGCTCAGACGAATCTAACTTTGAGGTATTGTTATTTAATTTATGTATTATACCAAAACACATAGCCGTCTTTGAAATCACGTCCTGCGAGGGAAATATGCAATCTTGAATTAAGTTATTTTTTTGCTTGTTCCATAGGTGTTTGGAACACCCGGTGTTACTTACGTCAGGCGAAGGGTGGGCGAAGAGTACAACCCAGATTGTGTAGTGCCCACTGTTAAACACGGTGGAGGCTCAATAATGATCTGGGGTTGCATGGCTGCCGATGGAGTGGGCGAAATGATGTTGTGTGAGGGGCGAATGAATAGCACCAAATACACAGAAGTTCTGGAAACAGCTCTAGCACCGTCTGTTACACAGATTTTTGGTGATACAAACACCGACGGCGTAAAATTCCAGCAGGACAACGCCACTTGCCACAAGTCAGCACACACTATGGCATGGATGGCTCAAAATGGAATAGATCTTTTGGACTGGCCGCCACAATCACCGGACCTCAATCCTATTGAACATATTTGGTCTATCTTGAAGAAAACTATCCGTAGACACTCGATAAGCAACAAGCAAACACTACTCGCCGCGTTAAAGCATGAGTGGCAAAAGATATCCCAAGAGAAATGTTTTAAGCTGGTAGAGTCAATGCCAAAAAGAGTGGCTGCTGTCATTAAATCCAAAGGTGGACCGACAAAATATTAATTATTTTATTAAAATAAATCTTAGTAATCATATGTTTTGTTTTCTTTACATTCCCTATGCTCAATCACCCTAAAACTGACATTACTATAGGGTGCCTAATACTTTTGCACGTGGCTGTACTAGCTGTTACCTGCGACTTCGTCCATGTAGATTTTAACTAAAAAGTGTTTGTCGCCGCGGAACCCAACTATATTTCTCTGCCCAAGTTACTTAAATGGCGTACTTTTTATAGTGTAAAGCTAGAAAATAGCATGGCTTACTCAAAAACAACATTTAAATATGCGTCGTTAGATTACACGCTGCCACAGAATGCGTAAGAAAAATAAAGATTCACAGCTCCTCCCCCGTAGGAGATAGCGTGATAATATGTAGCCTATATGTTGACCAGACCTGTTAGTAATATTCATGCAAAATTTGAAGTAAATCCATGGAGTACTTTTTGAGTTTAGCCCGGACATACATACAGACAAACAGACAAAAATTCTAAAAACTATATTTTTGGCTTCTATATCGATGGTAGATCACGCCCCAAATATTCTTTTAAAAAAATATTCAATGTACAGTTTTGACTTTCCTACGATTTTATTATATGTATAGATTAACCTAATAAAAAAGAATATAAAACTTTAGCCTCATCACATGCAGGATTGGCTAAAATGCTATGAAATAGGCCTACACTATATATAGATATATTTGTGGCATCTATAAGTTGTGCCCTTAAAACATTATAGCTTACACATTCTTCCAAAACATGTTGAACATCCTCAACAACACCACATGTTATACAGTTAGGAGAATCCTTTTTACCCATTAGGTAAGCAAATTTATTATGAGGTATATGGCCTGATCTTAATCTAAGTGCAGCAACGATTTGCCCTCGGCTCAAACTTACATTGGCAAACCATGGCACATGAGGCGGCTCACACTGTATTGTTTTGTACCAGATACCTTTAGTTCTAGACTTCTCATTAAAATATTCATTCCAAAAAGAAAACCATTTATTTTTAAATTTAATTAATAATTCCGAATATGTTGGTAATATATAAGTCTGGACACCTGAGTTAGTAGCTAGTTTCGCTAATCTGTCAGCCACCTCATTACCTGGAAAACCAACATGAGATGGTATCCATTGTAAAACTACTTTCCTATGGTTATTATTCAAAACATTAATTTTGCTTAAAATTTGGTATCCTATACATATGCCATTTGATCTGCATACACATTTGGAAATGTGCTGTAAAGCACTTTTACTATCAGATAAATAAAATCCAAATGTAAATAAAAATTATTTTCTAGTTAGACTAAACGAGAATGCTGTAATTATAAACACAGATGGTTTCTCACAATATTATGATTATATTCTCATTGGCAGTGTTGGTCTCGACCGAGACTATGCATAGGTACTCATAGCGACAGGCGCAGTCTCTACAAACGTATATAATTTACGAAACGTTCTACATAGCATTGATATAGATATTATTAGTACTTACGCTAATATCAAAACATTCCAGTAACATATCGGCATACACCTCAGTATCGTTCATCCAGGTATACTCGGACCCCAAGTCTTTGTAGCATCCTTCTGAAAGACAGCACCGGCAAAGCCCAGGGCTTTCCTTCACCACAATCTCGTCGAACTCCATTGTCACAACACTACACTGGCATTATTTTAAATATAATACAATAGCACACAAAGGGAATATTATCTAGCTTCAAAACCGAATACAAGATTCCATGTTGTCCGCCATTTTGTATGTACTGTTTTCTTCTGTCGCAGAATCTGTCGGCGTCGGTCGCTATCGGTATTTATTCAATGAAATAAATATAAACTTCTTATTATGTTTTGGATATTGTAAGCGTTGATTAATTACAATATAGAAACAAAGAAAATAAATATTGTAGACGTAGCGGTAATCGGAAATGGATCCAAAAATAATTCTTTCCGTATAGTAAAATGATTTAATTTTCTAAAATACCTACTTTGGTTTCAGAACGGTCAAATATGTCAATTGTCAAGTCAAATAAAGATATTGACGGTAATTGCCATGCTAGAAAACATTACCAAAAACACCGGTAATATAATTTTAGAATGAGTTGATATCAATCATTGATTACATTTAGATAATTCTAACTGCATTCTTATATGAAAATATCTTATAAGAAAATTGTGATGTATCTACAAAACTAGTTATTCACGTAATATTATAACTATGACATGAGCGTTTAATAATTAGGAAAACATACTTTAACTGCTAGGCACCCCAATATTAAAGTGCTGAAGTGAATAGTTTCTATTTCTCGTAAAAAATCTATTTTCCATTTTTCTATGAAATAGACGTATCAATAAAATAATAGATGTAAATACTATCAAAATGGAAGAGCTTAGTGTATGCCGTTGTTGCTCGCAGCAGGGCCTCCACAAAGACTTGCACACAAGTTACACTTGGCTCGACAAATCGGAAATATATGCCGATATGTTGCAAGAATGCTTCAATATCGTTGTAAGTACCATCTAAATAGCTATTTATTAAGCTATTGTACATAAAAGCTATTAAGTACCTTTTATAGGTATCACTTAGTCCTTCAAAAAGAGGGCAGTGTTTACAAGTTCTGCCTAGTGCATAATAAACCGGTCGTAACGATAACAACAAGAAAAATATTTGCACAAACTGGTTATTGCAGCTATATTTTTTATTCAATTATCAATATATTGTGTTGATATTCCAGTTTAAAGATTATTTGTTGTCTTATGAAATTGTACAAATTTCACTTTACAAGACAACTTATACAAAAAAGTGTAAAATTATTTAGGTGTAGTATATTTTAACTGTAGGTGTTCACTTGTATTATAAATGTATTTATTAATATTATTCAACATCTTAAATGGCAGTAATGTATTAAATTAATGATATTTAAGGATAAGATGTAGACTTTTAAATGTTTTACTTGTTACATTATTATTTGGCACATTATTATGGTGTCCTGAAACAGTTAGAAGAAATTTAAGTACTTTTTAGTAGTAGTAATTTTTAAAGATTTTACTCTTGTTGAAATTCAATTTGTTTTCAAATACAAATAGTCTATTTTTAATTTGTAAATATACATTAGTATATTTTTTGGAAAGAAGTTATTTTTAACATGAATATTAAATCCATCATCTGTTGGCAGGGAGATTATAAATTTCTAGCTTTTGCGCGCAGCTCCCGCCCGTGTGGTACCTACATCAAGCCTATGTCATTCCCCAGGTTTTAAACTATATCTGTACCAAATTTCATCTAAATCAGTTGAGTGGTTTAGCTTTGAAAGGTAACAGACAGAGTTACTTTCGAATTTATAATATTAGTAAGGATTACTAATTGTGTTCAAGGTCTCCCAGCATGATAATAAACTAAAGCAACTGAAAGACAGTATTTGTAAAAGTAATAACTATATATAAGTGAAACTCAACATATATGTGAATCATTCTACATAATTATGTATGAGGTGCAACAATAATTAAAACTAGTCTCTTCACCACCGGCAGTGGACCATGTGTTATGGGTTTGATCCCTGCTCTATACAAAAAAATCATGGGCCAGAATTTATAGTTGTTTAAAAACTGGGTTTTATTTTAGTTTTTCTTTCAGTGCCTATAACCCCTTAAAACAGGCATTAAGGCACGTGTTTCCTTCTTCCTTCAATCCTGGGTCCTTTAAGCGGGGCGTGAAAAAGCACCTTCTCAGGCCTTCAAAGTAGAGACCTCAACATCGCCTCGGCTACTATGAGGGCGGTGTGGAGGCCACTGCTCTTAGACCACACGACTGCTTACCATCAGGTGGAGTGTGGTTATTTCGACGAGCACAATAAAAAAGAATAAAAATTAAAAAAAAAAAATCTTATGCAGGTGTTATCTTTTTAAATTATAAAAGTCAAATCAATTGATGTGTTTAATATATTTGTATATTGTTCTATATGAGCCCACTGGTTACGGAACATTGTTTATTCTTCTATAAGATACAAAATCTTTAAATCCCTTCAAGTCTCCAAGAATAGCAATATCGTTGTCACATAAAATCATATATAATGTAAATTGCATTATGTTCTCCTTAATTCTTATTTTTATTTCTTACTTTGTTATAGTAATTTAAGTTCTTTATATAAATATTGTCGCAACTATTGATGAATGCTGGTTAATCTGTAATTGGCAAATGTTTCAGCCACCATACTTCCCTTGTTATCGTTGATGTGAATTTGTAAACATTTGCTGTTGATAAACCATAATAAATAAATAAATAAATAAATATAAGGTCCCATTCATTTAGGAACACTAAAATATATAACAAATGATAATGTAAGTGTGTCAGGATCGTAGCAAATGGAAATCCGTAGTCTCTGCCTACCCCTCTGACAAACAGGCGTGAATCTATGTATGTATGATAATGTGTTACGGATGAATGAATAAAGAAGTGTATTTCAATATCTGTAGTAGTCTTGAGATAATAATATGCTATCAGTCACTCTAATTCTATCCACAATTTGCAACTTACTGTCAAATTTCAGCTATCAAGTTCAGATCCTGGCTTCAGTGGCATCTGTGAGGTATGCATTAAAAGTCTTCGCAGCTCCATGATGTTTAAAGAACAAGTGCTTGTGACTGAGAAGGCATTTCTAAGGAAAGTCAAAGAATTAGTTGATTCAAAAGGTGAGTGAAGCCCTTCCGTAGAAGTATAAAAGTTTACTTATGTTATTAAGAATAATATACACAATTATGACTGAAAAATTTGCAGAAATTTCTTAAGGCCAATATCTAAAAAAATTAATCATTACAGATCTGATAACTGATAAGCTATGCTGTACAATCACCTCTCATATTACATGGATACCTTAAGGTTCAAAATCCTGGGAATACTCGAATTAGAATGAATATGAATGAACTAGATGGTGTTGTTTTATAAATATTGCAATGCATACACATTTTAGGAAATAGGTGAAATTTATAACAAATTATAATCTCAACCGAAAAGCCACTTGAACACAGGGACAGAGGGACAGTATAATGTTTGCCTATGAACAGAATAGTGAATCATCAAAAGTAGCTATAAGATAAATTACTTACTATAAAATAAATTAATTTGTTTTTTTGTTCTACCCTGAAATGTGGTCTTTTTTCTAAATAAAAAATTGTAAATAGACATTAAAAAATTTGTGTAAAGTTTTATCAAAATTGAGTCATTAAGAAATGTAGTTCTTTTTATGTTATAGTAGTGCACCGCCATCTATTACACTATAAATAAACCACTGAATGGTTCTTGTATCAATTCAATTACTGGCTTACACCATTTTGGTTTGGGTGTGCATCTTTGCAGCTCACTGTACATAATACTGACAATGTATTGTACTACAGCTAGGACACTCCAGACCAGAGGTTCCCAGACTATTTTTCTTAAGAATACTTTCAAAATTTAGCTGGTTCCGGTGGACCCCCTGCAGCTAATAAATCTAAAAACCACTGGTACTGAATATGGAATACGCAAGTTTTTACAAGTAACAAGTCGCTGAGATTGTCGAACAGTCGTGGACTCCCGCTTACGAATTGTGAACCTTCATTTTTTGTCATGCCAACGTAGACCCCCGTCGAGTCTCTCGTGGAGGGGGAGTCCACCTGGACCACTTTGGGAACTAATGCTCCTGACTCTAGTAGTCAACTGGTATAATTATCTAGTCATAATCAATCATTGACAGACAGCACAATATGACTTTAACCTAAGTGGCCCGATTGATTTTGGTAGTGTTCCACAATTTCCATTCAGGTGTAAAGACTCATGTAGTCTGGCAGGCCTAGTCAATATAGTTAGAATAGATATGAAAATTCGAAAGTTACAAGTACAATGTCTATAATAATACAATAAATATTTTCAGATGAGAAACCATTTCAAGTAAAATTGGAGCCAACTATGGACAGTGGTGATGAATCTGATGATTACTTCTTGGCGGATGCTGGTGAGATTTCTTTCTTATACTTCCAAATTAGATAGTGAGAGAAAAAGTGATCATCAAGAGTTGATTGTAGCTTATGGATGCTCGAAACTTCAGAGTTATCACTTGCTTTACCAATCCTACAAAATTAAATCCCTGTCAAATCTCAAGTTAAAGACCTGTCATTGTCTCAAGTATCTATATCAGCACCGGCACCACATCAAAAAGCTCTAACAGCCCTACTCACAGCAAGTATATAACACAAGGATTTTGGCTGCAAACTTCTTTACCACTTTGTCCGACTCGGAAATCGAAATTTTGATAGCATGTTAGCAGTGACTGTAATATTCAGAAACACAGTAACTCTTTTGCGGGTTTCCTTTAATTGGTCAGTAGCTCACCAGGTGATAGTTAGCTAAGTGACTCGATCGTGCCGTCATCAAATACTGGCAACGAAACTCTTGCACTCTGATTGAAGTAAAATCAAAGAGTCATATTGTTTGGGTTACCGTGGACTACAATAGATGTCTCTACTGCATAACATACAACATTTTAAATATGAAAATGACATAAAAATTTCCAGCTCGAGAAATTACAATAGAAAAGATAAAGATAGAATCAAAGGAAGCCACCGCAAAGAAGAAAACGGAGCCAAAAAGAAGTAAACCCAAGGTGGTCAAAATGTCGAACAAGAACACTACTGATGGTCCTTGGAAAGCAGATAAGATCAAGACACTGGTCACGCGGCTTGCTACTTCAATAAGTAAGTTAGAGATTTTGGTTTTCTTTCTGCTGATATTTTCCCATCTTTAGGTGCGTGATTTTACGGATCGCCATGCAGGAGGGTCGTGATCGTAAGAAGATAATCCGTACTAGCGCAGACGGATTCGTAGCTGTGAGTGGTATGCGCCAGGAGACAGTGGCGTAGCGTAGTGAGGGCGGCAGAGGCAGGCCGCCCTGCGCGGCACTTTTAGGGGGCGGTGAATTTAACAATAAACAATAATAATATTTTGTAAATATACAATAATGAGCACTGGTCCTGCCGAAAATTTCTTTAGAATTACTAAAAATTATATCATTTAAATTAGAATACCTAAATAGCTCAGTGGGGAGACCAACAGACTGCAATGCAGAAGGTCTCGGGTTCGAACCCACGTCGCGCACCTCTGACTTTCGGAAGTTATATGACTTCTCGAAATTATGTGCGTATTGATTGACAATTATCGCCTGCTGCGTGCCTCGGAGAGCACGTTAAGCTATCGGTCCCGGCTGCCATGAACATCTATGGCAGTCCTTATTGGGAAGTCAGTGCCCTATAATATCCTGATACTGGTCCAGCCTTAGGGTATCGTTAGCCTTCGGGTTGCGGAGGTCAGGTGGCAGTCGCGCCGTGTAAAAACTGATATCCAGTCAAATCCGGTTAGACCAGAAAAGCCGAACCCAAGTGACTTGGAAATAATAAAGGGTAGGGAAAAGAGACCTAAATAAGAGGGCGGCAAATGTTTTCCTGCCCCGGGCGCCTTATCTCCACGCTACGCCACTGCCAGGAGACGATAACTTCAAAGGAGTAGTGCGTGTTCGTGCGCGGTGGCCCGTGCTCATCTATGGAAGGACATACGAACAAAACAGTATCTGGTCGTTTAATCGACAGCCATCTTTACATAGTGGAGATTCCTTATTTGGACTAGAATATTTAAAAAAAAGCTATGCATTAATTGTTTTTATACCACTAAGGTGGCAAACAAACATACGGCCCACCTGATGGTAAGTGGTCACCGTAGCCTATGGACGCCTGCGACACCAGAGGCATCACTTGTGCGTTGCCGACCCTGTAGGGAAGGAGATGGAGCGGGAAGGGGGTGAGGTGGTGATTGGGCCTCCAGCACTCTCACTCACCGAACGAAACACAACAGTAGGAATACTGGTATTTCACGTCGATTTTCTGTGAGAGGATAGTCCTTCCCCGGTCGAGCAGCATGAATGGGCTGAAATCAGCGAGGCTCTACTACTCTAACTTATCAGGTGTATTTTTTCAGGTTATTGTAACAGACGATTTAGTTATTGCAATAATTTCATTTATTTATTGGCCGTATCAACAGCATACATAACACAATAAATATGCCTCATGTTCTGAAATGCATGTATATTTTTTTTATATTGACACGGTAAAGTGATTGTAACGGACCTGATGGAAAGCCCAATTACAGTCCATAGACAGTGACGACGAGGAGAAGATAGATGTCTTCTAGCCGTCGTCAGTGTCAAGCCGGTCTGACCAGATGCTTCTTCACACTACGTTTGGAGGACCCAATGTCGTAGAAGGGTGGAAATTATAATAACGCACAGCATTCATCATCTTTGAAGTCGACAAGCTTTTAAAATACAATATTGAATAAATTTCAGGCGCCGCCATAATAATTTCGAAAATTTCTTTATAGGTTGTTGTTAATATAGTGGCATATTATTCAGTCCTGTATTTAATTTCTGCCAAATGGAATTTTATTTGCGTCAATGTAATTGTTAACTTTCTTCTATGTGTTTCGCAAAAAAATAACTCTGTGAATAGTAATTAGCTTCTGCAAACTTGAACCAAACAAAGCTGTTTGGTGAATATTCGTTTTTATTTTAAAATCAAACGTAATCTTTTGTTCATTCCAGATTCCACCCAAATGCCGGACTTGAAGGCACAAAAGAAGCGTACAGAACTAAACTCAATCAGAAAAATAAAAATCTCTAAAGATCCCTTCGCTGATAAAAAAATCAATCTCGTTTGGACCAGGAATTGTAACGACAAATTTAAACACAGAGAAAATCTACTAACCATCCTGAAATTTTCAAATGCGATACCGTTTAAAAATAAATCCCTGCTTGGTTTCATTTGTGGGTACTGTGAGTCAGCTTACCCAGACCCAGCAGACCTTAGACACCACACAGAAACGGACCACAAATCAGAGAGACTAAACTTCAAGTCAAACTTCGACATGACCGAATACAACGTCAAAGTAGACGTGTCGGAGCTATGCTGCACGCTGTGCGATGAAAAAATGGACAACTTAACTTTATTGAAGGACCATTTAGTTAAAACACATGATAAAACTATATACAATGACATCAAAGACCACATTCTACAGTTTAAACTTAAGAAAGGAGATGTGTATGATTGTGCAATGTGTACTTCAACTTATGAAACGTTCAAGATGTTGAAACAGCATATGAATAAACATTACTGCAATTATACATGCAACAAATGCGATACGTCTTTTGCAACTAAAAGATCTCTCAACGCACATCGCACAACACATCAGGAGGGCAGCTTTAAATGCGATCACTGCGACAAAGTGTTTCCAAGTCGAGGGAAGAAACATTACCATGAGAAAATCAAGCATTTCGGTGCAAGAAACATCTCCAACTGCCCATACTGCAATGAACCATTCCGGAGCTACTACCAACGGAATCAACATTTGGTCAAAGTCCACAATTCTGAAGCACAATATAAATGCAATGTGTGTAACAAAGCTTATATACTGAAGAGCTTGCTTATGTACCATATAAAGAAGAGTCATTTGATGGAACGGAATTGTCAGTGTACGGAATGTGGGTACCGGTTCTTCAGTAAGAAAGCGTTGAAAGCCCATATGGTTAAACATACAGGTGAAAGGATATATGCTTGTGAAGTGTGTCACAAGTCTTACGCAAGGAAGTATACGTTAAGAGAACATATGAGAATACATAATAATGATAGGCGGTTTAAGTGTGATGTGTGTGCAATGACATTTGTGCAAAAGTGCAGTTTGAAGAGTCATCTGTTGTCTAACCACGGGATCAGTCTGGCCGCGTCGGATATCACCTCTAGCCCCGTGGTGAAAGATCAATAATGGTATGTCAGATCCCCAATGTTGTAGATAGCATCTCGTAGAAGGTACTGTAGATATATTGTAGTTGATTGATTTTGTTTCAATAGTAAGATGTGCTGAATGTACGGCGTGTAACAGGAAGCTGTGGTCATATTTAAACGTGTTATGAAAGTTAGTCGAAATAGCAATGGCATGTCTAGGGATCAACTGTCGGTCATAGGGTTGTCCGCAAAAATGAGTCACTAAAAAAAACAGACAGACTTATGTCCGCTCGACACTTGACTCGTTAATGAGTCAAGTGTCGAGCGGACATGCGTTTGTCCGTTTGTGTATTGTTTGCACAATGAATTATTAATTTTTTTTCCGTATTTCCCCTTGACGCTCAAGAAGTTAAATGTTTAAGAGTAATCATTAAGCATGCCCGAAGGCAATATCACGCCTCCGGGCAACAGATGGGCAAGTGCAATGATTTAAATGGTACTTTTATTTAAAACTGTCAGACATATATACAGTGTGTATAATAAACCCTGTCCGATCCTTCAAGATGTTATACAGTAGTTTATTATGAGTACGTAAGTGACATCCTTTTATAAAATCGATAAAAAAAGTTACCCCAGTAAATTTAATTTATTTAAAATAATATGTTAATAGATTACTCATGGCAACTGTTCGAGGCAATACTTGCATCGAACACGGATTGCTGACCTAGCAAGCTAATACGGCCACGCCGAGTGCGCCGCGCCATCAGTGCGAAATCGGACAGCAAACCGGGTGCATTCATTATCATTTAGCATAGCATAGAGCACATTTCCACACAGACCGGTCTTGGGCCACCCGCATCCAAACGCTTCCCGCGACCTTTACCAGCTCGTCGGTCCACCTTGTGGGAGGCTTACCCCTGCTGCGTGTTCCGGTGCGTGGCCGCCACTCTAGAACCTTTTTGCCCCAACGGCCATCGGTTCTGCGTGCTATGTGCGCTGCCCACTGCCCAAGACCGGTCTGTGTGGAAAACCTTGGGGGAGGCTTATGTCCAGCAGTGGACGTCTTTTGGCTGACATGATTATGATGATGATAATGAGAGCACATTTGAGCGGCATAAAACTTAAAGTGTCATCCAATCAGTCTTTAATTTAACATCTTAAGCATAGCTCCAGCGTAGCATTTCGGTAACGTACCGCACAGCAACACGACCACTTATCAATCATAATACCTAGGTATCACTAAAGTTGATAAAGGTTCACCGATGTCGCGCCGCGCCGCGCTTCGCCGCGCCAACCTACCTTTCCCAATGTATTACTTTACTCTATGACCTACCTACTACCCCTAAAATGCCGCCAAAATTATACATACCACGCTCCGCGTCCTTGTCAAGTTCAGTGGAGTGTTGCTAGACTGAGCGAAATGTCATTAACTTAAGGGTAAAATGCTGATCAATACTGTACTTAAAAATATTATGAAGACGTTTTACGTTGATATAGATTTTTTTTGTTATTTTTCTTAGCACTTTATTTAAGAGAGAAACAAGCCCTTAATGGATCGGACAGGGTTTATTATACACACTGTATATACATGTCTCGAGGCTTATATTACTCATCTAAGTCTGAAATCATATGATTAGAAAAATGTACAATCCTAAATATCGTATGGTGAACTATTCTTTACGACATTTTTAAAAGAGGATTTTCGACTTAAGGCCGATTTTTCAATCGTCAGATAATTTTTATCTAAGGAATAAACTTGGCGGTTTGACATATTTTATATACAAAAGCTGTCAAAATGTCAAACATATTCCCCAGATAAAAGTTATCTAACGATTGTAAAATCAGCTCTTAAACTTTATTTCTAGGATTTACCTGGCCGTTTTTAAATATGTAATATACCACATTTTTATGTTACAAGCTGTACCTACACTAAATCGATATTGTCGACGCGCCATTTCCTCTACCGAAAAGACAGTTCTTTTCGTTTAATGAAATGGCGCGTCTAATATGTGTCTAAACATTGGTCAATCGAGCCATGCCTTACTTGAGTTGTACCACAGAGTTATAATACGAACTTCCTATGTCGAGACAGCAATTCCGGCATACGTTATCTTATAACATAAAAATGAAAGATTTGCAATGGACAATTATTAAAATAATATTGTCTTCCGTTTACGCGAATGTTATTCATTGAAATTAAACTACTATATAGGGATTTTATCGCGTTGTTTATTTGACACTTTATTACAAAATTTAGAAACTGTTACACTACTATTACTATTAAATTTTACTAATGTTTAAGCTAATTAAATTATTAAAACTATTTATATTTTTATGTTTACACTTTTCCCGACGTTTCGGTTGCTTTTCATGGTCACGAGAAGACAAAATGTCAAATAAACAACGCGATAAAATCCGTATATATAGTAGTTTAACTTCAATAAGTTATTTATTTATGTCTAATATTTTCTTTCTGTATTGTTCATGGTCACAGTTTTCTTAAAGCAGAATTTTAACTTAATTACTAAATAAATTCAGTCAAAGCCTTAATCAATTTTAGCTGTGTGAGTGAGCATTCTTGTCACGTCTAATGCAGGCTCAGCAAGAACTTATTGAGTATATATGTAATATTTAATTGCTATATATTAATTTAGTTAATACTTGGCAAGCGTAGAAATGCATGTGCCGATGTGTTCGATATTTGTCTGAAGATATAACGGACTCGCGTACTCAGAAGTCATTAAAGTGTCATCGTAATTTAATAATTAATGATATTGAAAAGCAATGTTACAATCAAACAGATATACATATTTATATTAATACATACTAACATTATTTAAGTATGTGATAGGCCTTTATATATTGTTTACAATCAGCAAGATAATTACAAGAGCTTTTAACAATCTAAAAGATTTTATCCAAAATGTCCAAACACAAAAAGTATATGAAATGCCGATCGAAATAATCAATTTTTTATGCAATAAAAGGTTTTCGCGGTCACCGATGATAACCATGGCGCTTAAGAAGCAAAGCATTTTTTATCTTTTAGTTAACGTACGGCTGAACTTCTGTCTAGTACAATCCAGAGAATTTTACTGGTTCCAGTACCAAATGCGTAATATGAATAATTAATTTATAATCATTTATATAGTGTACTTAAATGATATATTATTTTTCTACAACGCCTTTCCGTATGAGCGAGACATACTGTCTGATATTATCACATTTAAATCTTTTTTTTATCAGCTTTTTGTGATGTCCCATTGCTGGGCAAAAGCCTCTCCCTTGGACTTCCAAATCACCCTGTTGGTGGATATCCCCTGCCAGTCTCTATCAAATGCGTCTAGGTCGTCCCGCCATCTCCGTTGAGGTGTGCCCCGTCGCCGTCGACTGTCTCGTGGCACCCGTTTGGTGCGCACCTCTGGGTGCATGCGGCAGACGTGTCCGGCCCAGTCCCACTTCAACCTGGCGGATTTCAAACCTACATCAGCTATTCGTGTTTTGGAGCGCAGAGTAGTGGTTCGGACGTGATGCGTCCTTTTCACTCGGAGAATGCTACGTTTACATATTATGCAATTTTAAGAACTGTTCGGTAGCAGAATGAGACGACGTTATACAGTCTCTAGCGCTGTCTAGTTCGGGATAAGAGAAGATGGTAGTAGGTCTATTATAGAGTCGGGATCTTCTTATAAAAGCTAGAAGAAAGAAATCTAAGGCAGTTTAGCTGGGAAAACCTTCATCCTACACAATATCCCAGCGATACAACCTTCTGTTTCGTACAGGAAGTATTTCAGCTTAACTGCTTCCGCAGCGCAGCGGTAGTGAATACGACTGCTGTGCACGAGGTCTCAGGTTCGAATCCTAGGTTGGGCCTACAAAAAGTTTTTGGTTATTCTGTTAAGAAAACTCAATACCAGCCCGGAGTTAGAAAATTGGCGGCAATTCCCTGCTTCGGAAAGCACGAAAAGTCGTTGATGCTATGCCTGATCTCTCTCTGGACGTGTCGGATTACCGTCCCATCAGATCATGAGAGTTAGGGAACTGAAAGTACACTTGTGTTCGCACACAAACTTGTGCACTATAATGTCTCCTGCGCCGATAACCAGTTTCCGTTAAGATTGGCCGCCGTGACCGAAATTCGGTCTGGAGGAGGTTATTATTACAATTATTTCAGCCTCCAGGTCCGTTAAGGAATTATATCGGTAGACATGCTAGTAATCTCTTATCCTTTCATTGGCATCTTCTTCTTCAATTTAAGAGCCAAGCTCTTGTCGGTGGAGTCTCTTCCACAATGTCCTATCTTCAGTCAGCGCTTTGACTTCTTGAGACGACGTAACTTTTACCTTTTCTTTCACTTGATCTATGAACGTCCTCCTTGGCCTTCCTCTTCCCCTTTTGCCTTCTATTTTTCATTGGCATCACAGTGACAAATTTTAAGAGGATCAGCAACACAGGAGCTGTACTCCTGGCGTTACAACCGTCCATAGGTATTGCAATGGGGGCTACCGCGCTTGAATTCACTGCTAAAGGTGCTGGTAGATAGGAAGGTCTAGACGTCAAACTCTATAGTAACTTCAACGGTAACCATACCATAGGAACCGACTGTTACCTCCAATACGGGTTCTGACAGCAGCTGTCACAGGTTTGATAGGACCTAACTCGCTAGTGGCGCTGACTCTTCTCCCTAGCCTTTATTATTCCCAAGTCACTTGTGGTCGGCTTTCTAGTCTAACCGGATTGGACTGGATATCAGTTTTTACGCGGAGCGGCTGCCACCTGACCTCCGCAACCCGAAGGCTAACGATACCTTAAGACTAGACCAGTGTCAGGATATTAGAGGGCACTGAATGCCCAATAACGACTGCCATAGATGTTCATGGCAGCCTGGACCGACGGCTTAACGTGCTCTCCGAGGCACGGAGCAGGTGATAATTGTCTATCAATACGCACATAATTTCGAAATGTCATATAACTTCCGAAAGTCAGAGGTGCGCGACGTGGGTTCGAACCCGAGACCCTCTGCATTGCAGTCTGTTGGTCTCCCCACTGAACTATCGCTGCTTGCATGGTTACAACACTAGGGGTAGTATAAGGGTCAGCGCCGACTGACGGCGAGCGACTCAAAGCGCTGTCATTTTATTTCTTTGTACCAAATACAGTCTTATTCTGAAGCACTTTAGGTTGAATTTAAATTGTTACTGAATTAGTCTCTTCGCCGCCACTCCGTCCGTCAGCGCTGACCCTAATACGGTACGTCTGATGTTAAGCGTTACCATGGTAACAGATAAACCATTTGGTTGTTTGCCATCTTGGTTTTATAATAGATCAAGCGCTATAATGGTAGATGTATCGAACCAGTTAAGACCGCTGACCTATCGTTCAGTTTATCGCACATACGGAATTGTGTTATTTATATCTGATTTTAGTATCCTTATTGTATTTAAGTTTTATACTGTGATATACAAGTTTTCTCATATTTTATTATACTTACTAGTAATAAATAATATGTTTTTAATATCAAAGTGTTCATTTATCCATATTGATTTTATTGTAAGTAACAGTTTCGTCAAATATGAATTAACTCAATCTGGAATCACTGGGGCCTACTGGAGAGGTGGGAACGAAAATAATCTTCCAATGTCAATTTGTATTGAACGTTAATACGATCGCATAAGGTTGAAGTTTCTATAACGTGTACTATTTTTAAATTATTACTTAAGACAATAACAACCACGTTTTGTGCCAATGTATGTAAAAAAGCTAATAAACTTATGCACTCCTTAACAAAAAATAAGACTTGTTCAGACCTCTTCTCTCTCCAAATCGTATTACCTATACAACGTGTAACAAAAACTATATTGTTCCTATACAAATGAAAACCACGGCAAATAAATTCATATCATCATCAGGCTATAATAGTCCACTGCTGGACATAGCCCTCCCCCAAAGAGCGCCAAGCGCTCTGTCTTCAGCTTGCCGCATCCAGCATCTGCCTGCAGTCTTTCGCAGATCGTCATCCCACCTGGTCGGATAAATTCGTATAGGTACATTGTTTTTTTACTCAGCAGCATTTTCTATTTAATCTACCATTTTTTTTTCTTATCCAACTAAGGTGGCAAACAAGCATACGGCCCACCTGATGGTAAGTGGTCACCGTAGCCTATGTACGCCTGCGACACCAGAGGCATCACTTACGCGTTGCCGACCCTTTAGAAAAGGAAGTGGGAAGGAGAAGGAGCGGGTTGGAGGAATGGGGGTGATTGGGCCTCCGCCACTCTCACTCACCGAACGAAACACAACAGTAGGAATACTGGTATTTCACGTCGATATTCTGTGAGAGGGTAGTCCTTCCCCGGTCGAGGCGGCCCATTCATGCTGAAATCAGCGAGGCTCTACTATCTATATATGTACACTTAAACAACACTAACAGCCGACTAGGTGACCTCAGTGAGCCTCAAAATGTAATGCCTTTGTCGACGTTTAAATAATAAATAAATAAAATGTTTGAAATTGTCATAATATTTAAAATAATTTCTTTTGAACCGGGGTACATGAGTTATTTTTCAGATATACATTACGGTCATAAAACATGACCACATCTTTCTGTTACACGTTGTATGGAAATGAGATGCTATGCTGTAAGTGAATATTAAATTTCATCTTTGACGAAACTGTTGTAACACAGAACGGAGCCAAATCATACTAGCTTTTTACAAGAGACGCCCCACTTGTCATATTAAATACAATTTGAGCGTGTCAGCGACAACTATACACACGATATTAACAGGTTCCCTGTTTGATGAATCACATATGATACATAACAATAGATTTTCTATTGTGTCTATCGCGGGGCAGCGAAAGGGTTAATATGATACTTATATTATTATCGAACTGACAGTGCGCTGCGCTCGGCGCCATCTGTTACTCAACATCGATATTATTATTAGTCCGCTATCCCACTGACGTTTTGCGATCGTTGGCGTTTCTGCAGCGTTGTCGCTGCGCAGACGCGACGTTAAACGTTAATAACATTGCGTTCAGCGGATGCGCAACGTTATCATCGCTTACATGCTGCGATTTGATTTGAGCGGGACGGCGTTATTGCCATAAAACGAACCACTAACGTCACGTTTACACAAAGTCGCAGCGCGAACGCTTGCCACTAGAGACTCGTGACGTCAACGTGGCGTACGCGCAACGCTGTCGCTGGTCAAACGTTTGATACACGCGAACGCCGAAAACGCCAGTGGGATAACGTCCTTACTTTTGCTTCTAATGGAAGCACAGTGTGCTGTATTCCGTGCTCCTTGCTCACAAATTATAAAACTTATTATACATTTTTCTAAATTTACATACCTATTTATTCAATTTACAATTTTATTTTATTATTTATAAAATATATTAATGTTATGTACCAATTATACAGTTGTACATTTGTATTATAATAAAATACTAATTAGTGTACCTAATAAATGTTTAAGTAATTATTTTTGTATTTTATTTAAACCTTACATAGTTAAGAGTTGGTTAGAGTGGCGATAGCTCGATATTACGAGTGAACTGTTTTAAACCATTAGTTCCTAAAGTGGTCCAGGTGGACCCCCAGGGGTCCTCGGGAGAATCGACGGGAGTCTACGTTGGCGTGACAAAAAAATGGGGGTGCACAATTCGTAAGCGGGGGTCCACGAAAATTAATTTGCTTTCGATAATAAAGAACTAAAATGTTGGCTTGACTTCACTGACTGTTCGACAAGCTCAGCGACTGTTACTTGTAAAAACTTATATTCCATATTCAGTACCAGTGGTTTTTCAATTTTTCGGTAGAGAATAACGAAAAAATTAAATGGTCAACCCGCCTAACGTGGTCGTGCTAGGTGTTCAGATCCGAGAATTTCTAAAAAAATGGGTCTGCCAGTAGAGATTTGATCAAATTGTTTACTTGCATGAACTTGTTTAGCTGCCGGGGGTCCACCGGAACCAGCTAAGTTTTGAAAGTGGTCTATGACAAGAATAGTCTGGGAACCTCTGTTTTAAACTATTAAGCAGATCGATACAACATCAATAGCAATGCCATCACTAATAATATATTTATATATTAAAAATTTACAGTCCTTGTACATGACGCGGCTACCTCCGTGGCGCAGCGGTAGTGAATGCGACTGCTGTGCATGAGGTTTCGGGTTCGAGTCCCGGGCCGGGCCAACAAAAAGTTATTGGGTTTTTCTGTTAAGAAATCTCCATAGAAGCCCGGAGTTACTTTATTATTCCCAAGTCACCTGGTTTCGGCTTTTCTGGTCTTACCGGATTTGACCGGATATAAGTTTTTACACGGAGCGACTGCCATCTGACCTCCGCAACCCGAAGACTAACCCTAAGGCTAGACCAGTGTCAGGATATTAGAGGGCACTGACTTCCCAATAATGACTGCCATAGATGTTCATGGCAGCCGGGGCCGACGGCCTAACGTGCTCTCCGAGGCACGGAGCAGGCGACAATTGTCAATCAATACGCACATAATTTCGAAAAGTCATATAACTTCCGAAAGTCAGAGGTGCGCGACGTGGGTTCGAACCCGAGACCCTCTGCATTGCGGTCTGTTGGTCTCCCCACTGAGCTATCGCTGATCGGATGCTAGTACTTACATAAAATAAAAAACATAATTACATAAAATCCTTTATTATTTAACAAAAATAAATTAACAGATTGTACAATATTATTACCTACTACGTAGAAATAACTAAGATGAAAACAAAATATAGATCATCCCCATACTTACACACACATATAAAAGCCTATGGCGTATTTATAACTTAAATCACTTTAATATATTTTTATGTAGGTAGTACCTAATCACTAAAGAAGACTTTTGTAATGACAGCATAGTATTATCTTGCATTTAGCCGTATATTATTATTTAACACTGCCTCCGTGACGCAGCGGTAGTGAATGCGGATGCTGTGCATGAGGTCTCGGGTTCAAATCCCGGGTCGGGCTAACAAAATGATATTGGGTTTTTCTGTTAAGAAATCTCAATAGCAGCCCGGAGTTAGGAAGTTGGCGGTGTTAGACACCCCCGTGCGTCGGGAAGCACGTAAAGCCGTTGGTCCTGCGCCTGATCTCTCTCCGGTCGTGTCGGGTTACCGTCGCATCGGATCATGAGAGTTAGGAACAGAGAGCGCATTTGCATTTGCGCACACACTTGTGCACTATGATATCTCCTGCGCAGTTGGCCAGTCTCCGTTAAGACTGGCCGCCGTGGCCGAAATTTGGTCTGGAGGACATTATTATTTAAAACAAAATTATTATGACGTCTAAGTATCGGAAATGTCGTGACATGATTGTAAGTTTTAAAAGCGTTTACGCCTGTTACGAATATCAACGTCGCAAAAAAGTGTCATATATTGACATTTTTAAACGTAAGTAATTATTTATGTAGGTTTTATTTTCAAAATGTATTTAATACACTTTATAAAGTTTATCATAGATGGAATATCTTCTCGTACTCAGGTACGAGCTTGGCAGGGACACCCATGGTGAATAGCTTGTACAAGAAGCCGTTGTGCCACACTTTGTCGAAAGTTTTCGCTACGTCGAAGAAGAGGACTCCGGTGAATTGGTTGCGAGTGAGTCTCGTAATAATGTACCTACTCAACTATACGGCGCACTTGTTGAACGCACGAATGTTTAGTCCGAAAACAAAACTGTTCGTGGTGTATGAGCAGCGATGTGTCGGCGTACATGTTCAGCCTAACATACAATAACCGCTCATAGACTTTCCATAATCCTGACTAATAAGTAAATAGAGGGCTAAAGATTACGCGAGGGGAGCCTTGAGTTGCATGTTGCGTGAGTCGTGCGGGTCGAGACGGGAGAAGGGATTGAGGTTTGGAGGGGAGAGGCGGGAACGCATTCTAGGAGCTGAGCACGTTCCAGGGTGAGGGTAGTGGTCTGGGCGGGGCGGGGCGCTGTGGGAGTGAGCGAGCCGGTTGTGAAGG
Organism: Catocala sponsa; assembly: GCA_963564715.1. Lineage (NCBI taxonomy): Eukaryota > Metazoa > Arthropoda > Insecta > Lepidoptera > Erebidae > Catocala > Catocala sponsa. The sequence continues at coordinate 1,102,774 of OY751353.1, read as the reverse complement.
GGCGCACGGCGCCTTAGGGCAGCCGCGGTAATTAGCTGGGTGACCCAGCTGTCCGCATAAAATGCATACGGGTGGCTCCTCGCAAAACGCCCTATCTTTAGGACGCTTGCACTCGGCGGTAGCGTGATCGCCGATGCATTTGACGCGTCGCGGTCGCGCGAAGCAGTTACGCGCCGAGTGGCCGTACATCTCGCACCGGTAGCACTGACCGATGACGCAGCTTTTACGCGAGGGCTCGACCGTTATGCCAGACAGGTGGCATATATTTGTCAGCTTGAAAATCGCTTTCCCGGCCTCGGACCGGTCCAGCGAGACGAGAACCATGTCGAATGGTTCATACGATCTACTACGAACCATACGGTGCACTCGTGCACGGGGAGGTTCTCCTTGGTCAAGGAAGTCTTGTACCTCAGAGGTGGAGATTTCCTTCGGAATAACGCGTATCACTACGCGGAGAAGACGTTCCTCCGGCAGGGTATAAGTGTGGAAGGAGACAAGAGTGTTCCTTCAGCACACGGGTTAGTGCCCTATGATCCTGAGAGGAGGTCACCTGGACCTTGATACCCTGTTGCGTTGAGCGGGCGGACCTGTAGTTGATGTGGTGCTCATTGCACCAGGATGACACCATTGTCCATTTAGATTTGTCCTGTAAGAACAGAGATGGTGGGACAGGGGTCTTAGCCCCAGGAGGGAGAGTGGGTGGCCTGGCAGGTGCCGCATCGTGGGTGGCGGGGGAGGTCCTGTGTGCCTTGGAAGACACTGATTTGACCGTCTTACGTAGGCGCTTCTTTCCCGTGACTACGGTGAATGGCTCCTCAACTGGGGAAGAGTAGACGCTAGCGTCTGATTCTTCCTCTCATAAGGCATCTGAGAACTCTATCGGGGGCGGGATGACGTGCATCGCACTCGAAGGGCGGCTTACAACGGGCGAGGGGGTATCAAGGGGTATGAGGGCAGCAGGCTGCGAGATCGGGGGTGGTGGCTTTGGATAGGCGGCGGCGGTGAGGGTGAAGGGGAAGCGGGCGAGGGGGATTGGGTCGCGGAGGGAGAGCGGGACGGCATCCCTGAAAATTTCCCTGAGAAGGGAGTTCGCCTTAGAGTGAGAGAGAATGGTTTCGAAATTGGGTCGCGGAGGGAGAGCGGGCTTAGACGGTATGCGCGGGATGGCATCCCTGAAAATTTCCCTGAGAAGGGAGTTCGCCTTAGAGTGAGAGAGAATGGTTTCGAAACTTATCACCCCGGCCATGATGACCGGAGTCATTAGTAATCACCTTATACGACTATAGAGTGCGTTAATAGCTTAACCGTTACTCAATCTCCAGGATTGAGTGCACAAGTGTGTGCGCAATATAACAATAGATTTTATTGTGTCTATAAAATGACATTCGATGGGTTAAGCGCAGCTCTGTAAATCTAACAACAACAGGTTGCCGGCTGACTGACTGTTAACTAAAACGGCCCGGGGCGGACGGTCCGGGGCGAGCAGGTGCGTGCCCGCCCAACCGGGATACGTTGGGAGGGCGTTTACTTATTAGACAGACCACAAGGCATAAACGCTCTTATGTATAAAAGTTATTAACGAAATAATATCAGCGCTGTTTATAAATGTCCTCTGCTGGGCACAGGCCTCCTCTCAGTATTAACGGTACGCTAGTCCAAGGCGGGATGGCAGACTTTACTCTCCTGGAAGATTAGCGGTAAGAAAAATATCGCAACAAAATACTTGCGATATTTTCTTTACCCTTAATGCGAGCGAAATTATTACTAGACGGGACTCTTCTCCCTAGCCTTTATTATTCCCAAGTCGCTTGGGTCGGCTTTTCTGGTCTAACCGGATTTGACTGGATATCAGTTTTTACACGGAGCGGCTGCCACCTGACCTCCGCAACCCGAAGGTTAACGATACCCTAAGGCTAGACCAGTGTCAGGATATTAGAGGGCACTGACTTCCCAATAACGACTACCATAGATGTTCATGGCAGCCGGGACCGACGGCTTAACGTGCTCTCCAAGGCACGGACAGTACTACGAGTGAACAATCCATATCTTTGACCTTTTGAATATTCGAAGTTGAGGCCTCGTGCGAGTACGTCTGTTTACTGAGACGGCCATCTATATGTATCTAATTTGTGGTATGTTTCCAGTATGTCATCTTTGAGTGAGTTTCAGCCATACATAGGTACTATATATTTATGAATAAACGATTAAAATACCTAACTGAAGTATTATATAACTTTACACAAATGATTAAGACTTACGAATAATATGTAGACTTTTAGCATTATATGAAATGTAGACTGATCCTGACAATTGTGGTCTCGATAAAATATAAACTGATATGGATCGACTCGATAGAATATTGGTTTTCTGATACGGAGATTCTGTCATTTGATTTTTCTATATTTTATCTGTACTTATCCCAAAATACACATTTCAGTTATCCTTACTTCCTTACTAATATTATAAATTCGAAAGTAACTGTCTATCTGTCTGTCTGTTACCTTTTCACGGCTAAACCACTAAACCGATTTAGATTAAATTTGGTATAAATATAGTTTAAAACCTGGGGTAGGACATATGCTACTATTTATTCATGTAGGTACCACGCGGGCGGAGGCGCGCGCAAAAGCTAGTTTTACATAAATATACTTAAAATAATAACTATGGTCATTATATTCTATTATTGCATTTATCATGGCAGTGTTTATCCCAGACCCAATATAAATAACTTACTTTGCAGCAGTCAATGAAATGATTATAGGCACAAAATAAAGAGGTACAGAAGCCGGCGCGCCCAATTTGACGTATTCACACTAGTACTGCGAGCGAGGTCAACTCAAGTGAGTCTCTTCCCGTCTACCGGGCATAGAACCAGTCTTCTTGCTGCGACCGATCATTTCCAGACAAAAAGATATTACACAGCCGCACCTGCATATCAAACCCCAGTTCTCATGCATAGCAGTCTCTTACAGAATTATAATTTATCATGTCATACTCTGTGCATTGTATTCACCGGGCCATCTGTATCTCTCTAATTTATGCTAACATATTTATTTCTTTCTTCTCCCTAGCCTTTATTATTCCCAAGTCAATTGGGTTCGGCCTTCTAGTCTAACCGGATTTGACTGGATGTCAGTTTTTACACGGAGCGACTGCCACCTGACCTCCGCAACCCGAAGGCTAACGATACCCTAAGGCTAAACCAGTGTCAGGATATTAGAGGGCACTGACTTCCCAATAACGACTACCATAGATGTTTATGGCAGCCGGGACCGACGGCTTAATATTATTATAAAATACCCAAATGTATACAGAAACCCAAAATAAAAACCAAAATAATTGTACATATGAAGAGCTCAAAATACTTGTGTTTTGCACTTTTAAAACCATACTCTGTTATTCAGGCTGTGATACGATTCATGTGTCAATCAGATAGTAAATTATTATAGCATATTTTTTTTAATATAGTGGCACTACAAAGTTATTTTAACGGACCTGATGGAAAGCCCAATTACAGTTCAGAGACAGTGACGACGAGGAGAAGATAGGTGTCTTCTAGCCGTCGTCAGTGTCGAGCCGGTCTGACCAGATGCTTCTCCACACTACGTTTGAAGGACTCAATGTCGTAAAAGGGAGGGAACACATGTGCTGGAAGACCATTCCAAAGGTGTATGGTACGGCATAAGAAGGAATATGTTCAATAACTAACAAAAATTATATTATCTTCAGTTTACGCGAATGTTATTCATTGAAATTAAACTACTATATACGGATTGGGATTAAATATAATGAGCAGCAAAAATACTAATTGGTCAGCAAATATTGCACAGCATAACGAGCATCTATACGCCTCAAATCATTGCATTCCGTCTCGGAAGTGTTAGGTTATGTAAGGTTCCTTTTTTTAAACCCACCCAAAAATAGGAGCCCCGCTTGGCGGGGTTCCGTCGACTTAGTTTGATCTCTTTAAAGTTTGCTGGCCATGAGTTGCTGATCAATTAGCTATTTCTGCTCACAGATTATATTTTTCTGCTCACAAAAATACCAATACTATGCTAACCATTTAAATAACATCCTTACGGATTTTATCGCGTTGTTTATTTAATGTAATAAAGTGTCAAATAAACAACGCGATAAAATCCGTATATAGTAGTTTAATTTCAATAACTAACAAAAATTTACAAATTAAGTCCGATTCAGAGAGTCTTAAGTCCGACATGCCTATTGCTTTCAACTTTAACTTTGTCTTATCATCAAGCCTGTGTCATCATGAAGGAGTAAGCAGTGGCATATCACACTTTCATATGGTCAGCCGTATTTCATTACCACTTTAGAAGACGTTAGTAAAACTTTGTCTTGCTGATAGGTCAATTAAACTCAAGATTGTATGTCTAACAGGACGATACATAGATTCACGCCTGTTTCCCAGAGGGATAGGCAGAGACTACGGATTTTCATTTGCTACGATCCTGACACACTTCTCTGGCTTCATTCACTTTCATCACATTCCTCATACACGCCCGTCGGTTCAAGGAGCTCTTAACCTGGCCTTTGTCCAGAACGCCTCCGATCTAATCGAGAAACCAGCAACTAATAAAAGTGATAAGATATAATAAATGACAGTACCAAATATAAAAAACCAATTTGAATTATAATAAGTAGACTGTTTAATAAAAAAATAAGTGTTATATTTTTTATTACTTAGGCTGAAGGATCTCGTCGTATCATATACTATCGGCTCCAGCGATGGATGACCATTTCAGAAAAATTTTCGCTTGCACATGTTGACCAGTTGAGTTTGTATCGCCTTAGAATCAGTAAACAAATGTAAAGTGTAAAAAAAACTCAAACAAAGAAAGGGGCGTGTCACGGGTACGGGTACCAAGTGTTGGCCTGCTATGCGATTTTAACCTTAGGAGTGGTCATCCGTCGCTGGAGTCGATAGTACATATAACGACCCTTATATATTTTTCTGATCTATGCTGTACATTTAAATTAAAATTAGTTAAAATCGAACAACATCGATACCACTATCGCTTTTATTATATCCAACATCCAAATGACTACACCGTACATTTTTACACCTGGCAATCCATGAACTAGTCTCAAGGGCTACCAGCCTCATTTCTGCTACTCTCATACTCAGCCAAAGTAACCCCGTGGTTTGACAACATATGACTTTTCAAACTACACTTTTGTACGAACGCTAACGGACAAAGTCCACATTTAAAACGCCTATCATTATTATGAATTCTCATATGTTCTCTTAAAGTTTTTTTTCTCGCGTAAGCTTTGCTGCAAACAGTGCATTTATATATCCGTTCGCCATTATGCTTGATCATATGTTCATCTAACGACTGTTTAATAAAGAACCCTTGTCCACATTCAGCACAGATGTGATTACGTTCCATTAAATGAACCTTTTTTATATGAGAAGTTAATTTCGATTTTAGTATGAAAGACTTGTCACATATATTGCATTTGTAGGTCGCTGCGGCGGCGTTATGAGCTAGAGCCATGTGTCTGTTCCTTTGATAATAACTGGTGAAAGACTCATCGCAGTGTGGACAGCTGGTCGTGTATCTCGCACCGGAGTTATGAGTATACTTCTCATGGCATAACTTCCTAACTCTTGTACTGAAGACTTTGTCACAGAACGAACAATTAAACGTTCCAATATCGTGTGTGCGCTGATGATTTCTTAATTTATGCTTATTTATAAACCCTAAATCGCATATCTCACATATATAGTTCCTATAATGCCCATTCATATGTTGTAACAACATTTTAAACGTTTCGAAGGTAGAATTACATAAAGCACAGTTTAAAATTTCACCGTCTGTAAGTTTAAACTCTAAAACGTAATCGTTAATGTCCGGGTAAAACTTAATATCGTGCTCTTTGATCAAATGTTTTTTTAAATTACCGATGACGTCAGTTTTCGTTTGACAGATGTTGCACTTGAGGTCGGTTATGTCAATTTTGATGGATAAGTTGCTTTTGTCCATACGCTTCTTGTCTATTAGGCTGTCGTTGATGTGGGCAGATTCGATGTGTTTGCGGAGCAGGGGCAAGTCGGGATGCGTTTCTTTGCAGTAGGCGCAGATGATTCCTGGAAAATTATATAACTGTAAGGATAATAGAAGTTAGAATTTAAATAAAACACAACTGGTTAAATCATCAGGTTGGATTAAGGCGCTCATAGCCAGTTGCACTCACTGATCAGTAAACGATTAGCGAGGTTAAGCAACGTTGGGTGCGGTCGGTCTATAGATGGGTGACCGCTTAGTGGTATTTCATCTGAGCGTCTCCGTGCTTCGGAGGGCACGTAAAAGGTCGGTCCCGGTTGTTGTCCAATTGACAGCAGTCGTTAAGCCATGTCAGAGGCCTACGGGCGGCTTGAACAACTCTTGACAACAGGTTGGCCACCACCCACACGATAAGAAGATCAAACTACCAGCCAACACTGGGTGCACTGGCAGTCACGAGGAGACCACAAGATCCAATGCGCCACCCGTGCACTCAAAAAGATCAAGTTACCTGAGAGTGTTTTGTTCAAGAACGGCGTGCAGTTGGAGTGTTTGAGCAGATTCTCGATGTTGACCTTGTGCTTGGTGTTGTCGCTAACGAGCCGAGAGGGCGCCACCTTCGTCGGGTTCAGGAACTTGTTCATGTGGGACAACGTGCGTAGTGATATCTTCATGGGACGAGCGAGCTGTTTTTTCGATTTGCGATCTGGAAAATTTAATGTATTTTAGTAGATTGATACATGTCTATAATGCTCCATCATGCATATGGTGCGTGGCAGCTCCAGCATCATCATCATCTTTAACCCAGAAGTTGATATTTTTGCGGATGAATGGAAAATATTATTATTAGAATGTATGAGGTACTGTGAGTAGAATGCATGAATACTAAATTTAAAATTTATATATAACTAGAGGATGCCCGCAGCTTCGCCCGCACATGTTTTTTTATTTATCCATTTCTTCCCAATCCCGTGGGAATCCCTTCTTAGTGCACCCTACAGTACCCAAGGAACATACATGCCAAATTTCAGCTTCTTGCGTTCAGTAGTTTCGGCTGTGCGTTGTCTGTCAGTCACTCAGTAACGGAAGAGTTCTATCATCATCATCATCATCATGTCAGCCAAAAGACGTCCACTGCTGGACATAGGAAGAGTTCTATATATGTAGATATTATTAAATAGTGTAATTGGCGCAAGACGTTTGATGTAAATAAATAAATAAATCAGCACGATAGTGGACAGGTGGAATAGCCCCATATTGTGTCATTGGTTGCGGCTGCCTAAGGCTGTGGTGTAATTATTTTTATTAGGTGTTACTTGTGTCGTAATAATTACTAACATTAGTTTGCCTTACAAACTAAAAAAACTAAAAAGGAATGTAAAACTGATGTCCAGTCAAATCTGGTTAGACTAGAAAGCCGACCCCAAGTGACTTGGGATAATAAAGGCTAGGGAGAAGAAGAGTTTGTAAGGTTTATTGTTATACTAACACAATGGAACTTAGTCTGAAATAAATTATTATTACGATGTTTCTCTTATGACAGGTATTTTCTAACATATCATATTAGGAAAAAATTCGGCTCTTTGAGAGGCTTACAAGGAGACATAGGTCCAAAGTGAAGAGGCCCTTCGAGAGTTTTAATCAAAGATGAGATGGAACACCTACAGCGGCACGAGCCGCAGCACGCGTAGGACTATTGCTACGTATGGATTCTAATATAAGGGCTATAGGTATGGGTGTTTGATAGACTGGTACATTGGTAACTATGGATGAAAAACGGCGACTGCCCTGAATACTCTAATAGCATCAATTGGATGGGCAGACGGTGACTCGCCAACTCACTAGATAGGAAGAGTTGTATTGCACACCGATATATAATTTTCTTCAGCTGTTTCAGATCCTACTTAATTCGTCAATCCTCAGACAATACATTTATCATTATGTCTGGTTATAATTAAGCTGACAGGTTAAAAAGAGGCGAGCCTACTACGAGACCGCGACCTTTACCAGGTCTTCAGTCCACCTGTGACCTATCTCCTCTGTGCGTCTTCCAGTGCGTAACGGCGGCTCCAGAATATTTGCAGTTCAGTAATAAAAGTCTACTAACCCGAGCTGTCTTTATCCAATAATCGTTTCTTGGAGCGTTTCTCGTTGAACTTTTTGATTGTGACATTGTTGAAGCCGAACACTTCGGCCAATTTCTTGTCGTCCTCGTCATCATCCTTCAATACCTCGTCCTCGAAGTCTGATACTTCATCTTTTATTTCTGCGAATAGGTAAGGCAAGTGTGGGTTTAGTAATTAGTGCCCAAAAACAAGTCGCCCGCGGATGGTGAACGATAAGACCGTACCTAGGCCGCGTGCCTATATGTATCTAGAAACGAGTCGCTCTACTTACGGAAAATAAATTTTTGACACATCTTTATCTTTATATATATAATCCTTCTGTACGTGTGTTGACAGTGAACTCCTCCTAAACGGCTGGACCGATTTTGATGAAACTTTTTGTGTGGATTCGAGAATGGTTTAGATGTGTTTTTTTTTCTTTTGTGTACAGGACAACGTCTTTCGGAACAGCTAGTTTGATATAAAAAGTATGTCAAAATTTAACTAAAACGACTCGTTTCTTGATATAGGAACCAGACCCTAGCCTATGAACCTATGCGATGCAGCTTGCTGAACCTAGGATAGAGATTAAAGATCTGATTGGAAATGCGAAAGGTAGTTTTGGTCACCGCCGAGATTCTCTACTCCACCGGTCATCATGAACCTTTGCGTACACGTTGACACGGATACAGAAAAGGACGGATTGCCTCATCCAAAAATAAACTACTGTTTCCAAACGAGCGAAGCCGGAGGGAAAAGCTGGTTGCTAATAGTTGTATTCAGTAAAGGCAAGTCCGGAAGAAGCGCTAGCAAGAAGAAGAAGAATCCCTTGGACTTCCCCAATCCATTTAAATTCTAATCATGGAGCAGCCTGACTAGGCAAGTTCTTCCACCATAGAGGAACTGAGAGCAAATAACTGATGGTCTGTGCACACACTGACAGGACATTCTTATTCTGGAAGGTCCGTCACCATAATTCATGTTCATTGTACCTCTAGTACAATATTGGAGATTTAGTCATAGAAAATACATATCCATAAAGTAGGCCCATTCCTCACAGAATATGAGAACACAGAGTATAGAATTTTGCTACTATGCAACAAGGAAAAAATAAGTTTTCTGTTCGTTTTACGTCTAAAATTGTTTTTGATTTACTATACTGCATTTTTGAGCTTAGTCTCATAGACTCAAATAAAAATATATTGGTTATGGCTATAATTAGATAAATTAAGTATTAATAAGCAGCGATAGCTCAGTGGGGAGACCAACAGACTGCAATGCAGAGGGTCTCGGGTTCGAACCCACGTCGCGCACCTCTGAATTTCGGGAGTTATATGATTTTTGAAATTATGTGCGTATTGATTGATAATTAACCTGCTCCGTGCCTGGGAGAGCACGTTAAGCCGTCGGTCCCGGCTGCCATGAACATCTATGGCAGTCGTTATTGAGAAGTCCGTGCCCTCTAATATCCTGACACTAGTCTAACCTTAGGGTATCGTTAGCCTCGGGTTGCGGAGGTCAGATGGCAGTCGCTTCGTGTAAAAACTGGTATCCAGTCAAATCCGGTTAGACTAGAAAGCCGACCTCAAGTGAATTGGGAATAATAAAGGCTAGGGAGAAGAAGAAGAAGTATTTATCAATGCAATTTGTGGTTTACACTTGGAAAGACATGTAAGTACTATTTTTATTTTTACTTTAAGCCATAGGGACTATTTAGTACCTTTTATATTATATAGTATAGTATATATAGTATTTAGTTTTAGGGGTATAATACATTCATATAGAATTTTTTTCTAGGTACTAAATTGTCCCTAGAAAACAATTCTATATGAATGTATTATACCCCTAAAACTGGAGACATACATAGGCTACAGTGATTAATAAATAAACACACATAGCGGCTATTTTTAATATTCAGTCTTTCTATTATTATACACCTATCAAAATCAACACAACTTACCTAAGAAATAAATTCCATTCTCTTCATCTAAGTCCGCCAGTTCCTCTTTCACCTTAAGAGACTCATCTAAAATACAACAGAAACAGCTCAGATTAATATATTTGTGACATACCAACATTAACATACAAAATACTGATAATTAAAATTTGGTTATTAATGACTGATATAAATTTTTATCATCATCATCATCAGGCTATAATAGTCCACTGCTGGACATAGCCCTCCCCCAAAGAGCACCATAGCGCCCTGTCTTCAAATTTTTATAATTGTGCACAATTGAGAGATCCTAGGTTCGATGTTTTTTTTTTATACTACTAAGATGGCTAACAAGCATACGACCCACCTGATGGTAAGTGGTCACCGTAGCCTATGGACACCTGCAACACCAGAGGCATCACTTGCGCGTTGCCGTCCCTTTAGGAATGGAAGTGGGACAGAGAAGGAACGGGAAGGGGGAAGAGAGTGATTGGGCCTCCGGTACTCTCACTCACTGAACGAAACACAACAGTAGGAATACTGGTATTGCACGTCGATATTCTGTGAGAGGGTATCCTTTCCCGGTAGAGCCGGCCCATTCATGCTGAAATCAGTGAGGCTCTACTACTTCCAAATGCCAGGTCAGGTGATATAACTTTTTCTTTGGGCAAATTCTCAGTACCCCTCGCCTACCCCTCTGGGAAACAGGCGTGAATCTATGTATGTATGTAATTTCTCAGTAGTGACATGAAGTCTCACGAAATGATGGCTAAGGCTTCGGTTAGTCCACTATAACTGGAGATTTAAAAGTTATCTGGTTATAGAATGGTATTATATGCCTTTTTTAATGTATGTGAATGCATTTATGCATACCTCTCCATGTAAAAAGGTTATATGGGGATTCACGGGGGAAAAAATGAAACATAAGTATATATGTCTGTGCCTACATTACATGTTTGAGATAAACAGATGTGAGTATTATTTGTCATTCAAGATTTATGTCATGTTCTTCTATAAGTCTCAATTAGTAAGTTTGTATGAAAAATCACATGTCTGAACTGCTAATATTTTACATAATATTGTCTTCTATTTATGCAAATGTTATTCATTGAAATTAAACTAATAATACTAGATGTTCCCGCGGTTTCACCCGCGTTTATCGTTACTGCGCCGCCCCCGTGGGTCGTAGCATGATGTTATATAGCCTATAGCCTTCCTCGATAAATAGGCTATCCAACACTAAAAGAATTTTTCAAATCGAACCAGTAGTTCCTGAGATTAGCGCGTTCAAACAAACAAACTCTTCAGCTTTATAATATTAGTATAGATAGTTTGGGATCCAGTAATTCAAATAGTCAAACCCAAGAAGAAGCAAACCACAGCTAGACTTCATGATACTTTGAACTCATTCTGCGTAAATAGAAACACCCATGATTCAATTATGTTCGGGTACTTTGAAATAACTACACTGGAACATTGAGCCAACTACCATCTTAGTCTCCCCGTGACCATGGCTGCTGAAAAGCAACCGAAACGTCGGGAAAGGTGTAAACATAAATATAAATAGTTTTAATAGTTTCAATAATTTAATTAGCTTAAAAATGAGTAAAGTTTAATAGTAATAGTAGTGTAAGAGTTTCTAAATTATGCAATAAAGTATCAAATGAACAACGCGATAAAATCCGTATATAGAAGTTTAATTTCAATGCTAATATTTTTATGTAATTTTACATCAATATATTTTAACTTTAACCTAGAACATAGGATTCATGTAGAAGCCAATGATTGATTATTGAATTGTTAAATTATATGTTTAGTACCTTTAACACTGTGCAATTTAGCTTGAAAGTCTTTTTGGCAGCGCTGTACTTGGTGCTTAAAGTCAACTGCATCACGCAACCTCATGATGCAAATCTCACATATGCCACCATCCTCATCACTGGACTCTACTGATATCTGGAATTATATGAAGCAATTCAAAGAATGAGGTAAAATGCAGCAAGATTCTTTCTTAGCTTAGGCTTATCTCTAAACACAAACTTAAAGCAGCCAGCTAGACTAAGGGTCGCCACGATCGTGGCGGTAAGGCTTGTTTTTGAGGAGTGGCTAGAGAGGCGGCATGGCGCCCTCACCTTCCGGCTAACACAGGTAATGACTGGCCACGGTTACTTTGACCAGTTCCTGTGTCACATAAGCTGGCAAGAGATGCCCGGTTGTTATCACTGCGGCGACTGACGCGACGTTGTTGAGGACATGGCGCTGCACACTTTGGCAGATTGCCCCGCCTAAGCATTGCAGTGTTGTTAAAGTATTTTATAAATTAAAAATATTAATTAGTACTTAGTATTTTTCAACAGTGATTAAATCTTTCTTTGACTTTTGACTATGCTTAAAAACTAAATATTAGTCATAACTTTGAACAATAGAACAATCTTGCAAGTTTGTATTGACTTATGATGCTGACTATAAATTTTTATAATGTCCTCCCTGAGGTAAAAAGCAGCCAGACAATCATGTATTATGTACTAAGGTAGGTAGGGTTGCCCGGCTCTTTCAGGCGTTGCTCTCGTAAGTGACTTTCTTTTTTGTTTGAAACACAGTCATATATAGATATGATTGACATATCAATTATAGAGGTTTTAGATCTGAAATCACTAATATCATTACGTATCTAAGAATCACTCACAAACTTACTGAAATGTAAGTGATGTTTTCTAAACTTAGAAGGCAACCCAAATAAAAATTTGATCACAAACAATCAACCCTTTAGAAAACCAATTATTTTAATAGGTTGTCAATTGCTTGTTTTAAATATTCAGATACAAAACTTTTTATTAAGTATTTATGATGTTGAAAGTGCTCATTTTCGGGTGTGTTCTAAAGCAGTATTGTGGATTTCGGTTAAACTTAGTAATATATAATACTACCTTTAACAGAATAGTAAGAGTAAAAGGAAGGCAATTTAATTTAATGTGTAACATTACATTAAATTGCCTTCCTAAAATTAACAAATGATATCATGTTCAATGATATGATGATTAGTATAATATTAAAGCTTACTACGCCTCTATCGTAGTAAAAACAGTAAATAGCAATATTTACGTGAATTTCAAAGCAATCTTTCAGCATATCCGAGTAAACTTCTGATTTGCCGAGTCTTGTGTACGGCGATTTCAGGTCCTTGTCCGGGGGCCGCACGAGGCAGCAACGGCAAGGATTTCCATTAAACATTCTAGTCACAAGTAATTGAATAGTGATATTAAGATATTTTACTCTAAAATCTAACTAATAGCCCTTAGCAATAATTATGTTGATAGTGATGTCCATAGGTATTTGAGCTTATTTTTAGACATTTTGAACGTTGCTTTCTCACTCTTACTTACAACTTTGACGCTTAGAATATCTGATTTTCGTCTTAACTGATGCTAAAAATCACAATGATGCTAATAAATGACAAGTATCAACAAATGTCAGCTGTCAAGGATTTTCCGAATCGTTCCATTGGATTCAATTGATTGTTGTGCGCCAGTGTTACCAAAATTTCTTATTTACCACGGTGCGCGATGCGATATAATAAATACGTTTGATGTCTCCCAGTTGCTCCGGTGCGCGTTAGCAGACTTAACATAATGGAAAACTCTTACGGTTCGAAAGGTTTCGTAACCGTATCTTTGAAAATGTTATGTAAAAATCTTACGGTTAGAAAGGTTTCGTAACGTTTTCCTCCGCCTTCAAAGCAAGCGATAATAACTATTTAATAAGCACTAAACTTCGAAAAGTTGTGTGCCTTGGGATCGAACTCGTGACCTCTGCGTGGCAGTCCCAACGGTTTGCTATTACGGTATCGGCGGTATCGCTATGCTAAGTTGATAATTATGAATTTTGATCAATGGCGCCGACACCAATAATTAGTTGATTACGCTGACAAATTGCATCAATTTATTGTCTTGTCTTGGCATTGTATGTTCATATCGATACAGTGATTATTTACTACAGGATATTTGCGCCAATACTGTAAATTAACACAATATATCAGAGCTAAAGTTAGCTACTTTAACGGTATTTCTGTATTTATTATTTTCTTTACTGGACTTTAATAATTTTGAGAAAAATATTTTGTGATAAAATGAAACTATACATAATTTCATGATGTATCTAATCAATTAGTATGTACTAATATCATCAATAACCTCAAACTGTAAATATCACTTCCTTTGCCTTCATCTTAAGTGCAGGCAAAATGGAAATTAAAAACATCTCTTCAGAAAATGGCGGAGCTAGGAAGCAGTAGCGTCCTTTAGCTCGTATTCAATTAGGTTTAGTATTTAAAAAGTGTAAATGTTGTAATAGTGTATTGAGAAACTATGGAGACTTCAATAATGAACGGTATGTGCCGGTGTTGTGCATCGGAAGGTGTGTTTAAAGACGTTAAAACTTCTTATACATGGATGGGTGAGGAAGAGGTCTATGCCGACATGTTACGGGAATGTTTCGATATAAGTGTAAGTAGTATATAATTTAGTACCTAGTTAAAATAAGTGGCAAATATAACATACAATATGCTGGACTTATATTTATTATTTCTATTATGATAATGAACTCTTGAAAAGTATAACAGTCTGGTACTAATTGTATATTCGTATATGTATGTATAGCGGGCGATTCGATTAGGTTCGTTGCCAACTCAAGCGTACCATTCGTAGACGCTCTACGCTTGCGTAGTAAATTTTATTGAATTAGGCTTCTTGGTAACCATTATTCAAAGAATTGTAACATCTTGAATAATTGAAGATGACGGAACAACGCCTTTGTTTTGTATCATAAACAAGTGTTGCATTTGGTTATTGGCATGAGCGCCGACAGTCATTGTCAAGGACTTTGCAAAAAATAATCAATAACTCAAGTACCGGTTTTCGTTGCCGACTAAAATCGTAGGTGTACACTTCATCAGTATACTTTTTATTCAGTCAAATAGGCTAAGAACTTGTAGCCTGGCTATTGGTCTGATACAATAAGTCTTGTTTACTGTTACCTACTATGTGTATAATTATCGAAGTTGACAAATGTAGTAGTGTATCAGCTTTAGCTATATTTGGACCTTTGTCATAAAGTTGGTATTATCCTTTTATGTATTGTACGGGCCAACGACCGTACATTTGCTGCGGTCAGCATTTAACGTCCAACGTGACGATTTTGTAACTATTGATAAATCAGTTCACTTTCAGCAAGCGTATTGTGTACTCATTAACATATCAATCATTTATCATAATTTAGCATAATTATTAAGTTTATCATCTTATTTCGGTAATCAATAAAACAGTGCAATTATTTATATTATTTATCATTTCTATCACTTATCAAGAAGTGTACGTAACCTGTATATGTATCAAGCACACACTAAAATGTAAACTGAGACTTGAGGTTTATATACGACTGAAGAAGTTACTTTTGTCACAATAGGAATAATAAATCAATATAATTTTGTTTGTTTGTTTATGTAACATGTAAATATTACCTCATAATAGTACAATTGTAAATTTTAAACCTATTATAAGTTCTGTTTAAAATAATTTATTATTTAAATAAAATATTATTTATATAAAAATAATGTACCAATATATTGAATTATCAGTTGATTGTTCTTATATGAATCATTCAAATCATTTATTTCGGGCTGCATAGGCCCATAGATAAATACCTTAACCTAAATATACATATTATAAAATTTTGTAATACATACACACAACACCGTCTAGCCCAAACTAAGCAGAGCTTGTACTATGGGTACTAGACAATGGATAAACATACATATATACTTTTTTTGTGTTTTGTAAATACATACATATTATACCTACATAGAAACAGATGCATAGATAAATACCTTATAGACTAACATACATATAATTTGTGTTAATATTTATATAACTTATTAACTATGTTAGTACTGCATCACTTGCACTTGAATATGAATGGCTAACAATAGCTTGCCTTAATACAAATATAGTAATAGTAAATGTTTATTAGCATAAAACATAGTTTGAAAGTTGATAGATACATGAATAACTTTTAAACTTTCGCGTTGCATGATATATATATAATATGTAATGGGTATTAACGCAATCATGCATAATGTTTACCTTGTTTAGGCTTGACGTTTGATTTGTTTGTTTGTTGATAGATACATGGATTGTGTTCCACATGCCAATTTTTACAAAAGCCCAGTAATTACGTATTTTTTATTTTATTATTTATTTATTTTATTTAATATGACCTTGTTGATGTTGATGTACCAATGGTGGAATGAGTCCAAAATATGGCTTAGTAAGGCTTGCTCAAATCTAAAATATATAATGGACCAATTTTGTTTGAGTCCATTAGCAAAACACAATTTTGTCATTTTCTGAGACTTCACTTTGAGTGTGTTAGTAAAATACTTGCTTGTTTTCTGTGTTAAATTTCATTTTAATATAATATTGTCTTCTGTTTACGCGAATGTTATTCATTGAAATTAAACTACTATATATGGATTTATCGCGTTGTTTATTTGACATTTTATTACAAAATTTTGAAAAACTGTTACGCTACTATAATTACTATTAAACTTTACAAATTTTTAAGCTAAATGAATTATTGAAACTATTAAAACTATTTATACTATTTATATTTATGTTTACACTTTCTCCGACGTTTCAGTTGCTTTTCAGCAGCCATGGTCACGGGGAGACTAAGATGGTAGTTGTCTCAGTGTTCCAGTGTGGTCATTTCAAAGTACCCGAACATAATTTAATCATGGGTGTTCCTATTTACGCAGAATCATTTTAATAGTTAAAAAATCACCGTCATATTGCAACCAATCTACAAAAATCCTTAACGAATTATAAACCTAAACATTCCTTATGAATCGCTTTGTCTATTGGTCAAAACCAGACGATAATCCATTTAGTGGTTTTTGAATTTATCGCGAACAAACAGACAGACAGACGCGGCGAGGGTCTGTGCTTTATAATATATAGTGAGATTCCTGCAGTTTCACCCGCGTTTATCATTACTGTGCCGACCCCGTGGGTCGTAGCGTGATGTTATATAGCCTCTAGCCTTCCTCGATAAATAGGCTATCCAACACTAAAATAATTTTTCAAATCAAACCAGTAGTAATCACGCAGAATAAACCAGGAGAAACAAAAACAAACTCTTCAGCTTTATAATATTAGTATAGATAAAAGTATTGCTACATGGACAAGTTTCCTATGTCGTCCGCGCGTCCTACGTTCATGCTTCATGCAACAACATACACTGATTGAGCCGTGGAACATAGCAAAGTTGTCCAAATTCTGTATATTTTGCTTAGTTGGTTTGGTACACGGGTTTGGAACTCCTGTAGGTTGGACTCCGGACTGGTCCTGAACTGTGTTAAAGCCCTTAACAAACTTGGCAGGAAAAACACAGTTAGGCTAGTGTGGGTGCCGGGGCATGCAGGGGTGCAGGATAATCAGGAGGCTGATGAATTAGCCAGGAAGGGCTCGCAGCAACTATTTGTGTGCCCCTAGCCATTCGTAGGACTCTCTGAGAGTACCGTCAAGGCAGCTTTGAATGCACATGGCAATGATAAACACAGGCTAGAGTGGATCACCCTTAGAGGTCTGGAACACTCTAAGAAATTAATTGCAAACAGGACCACGGGCTTCACCCGGAAGTTGTGCGGGTACAACAAGGGCCAAATACGCCTGCTCACAGGAGCGTTCACTGGTCATTTTGGCACCAACGACTTCCTGTGCAGATTGAGATTGGCAAACAATTTGATCTGCAGAACCTGTGGTGAACAGGACGAGTCCATATCGCACCTACTGTGTGAATGTGACGCGTTGGCTGGACTAAGGATGGGTCTGATGGGATTGGCATATCTGAACCCTGAAGACTTCAGGCTTCTCCCTGTGAAGTGTACGCTGCGACTGATGCTGTACATTCATAGGGAGATAGCTAAGGGATAGATCTCGGGGGGAAATATTAGGGGCCGTCAGGTTATCTCCCCAAATTGGTGCCCCATAAAGAGCCACGGACCGCACGACCTCTTCGTAGAGCCTCCGGTAGGAATTGCCTGGCCCCCTTAGGATGGGCAGCAGACGTGCGAGCGCACCTGCAGCGCCCAAAAGCCTGGGGGCAGACGACGAAAATGGGCTACAAAGTCCCATCGGCTGTCGAGCAAGAGACCCAGATACTTAAGGGTTGGCTCGACAGCGATGGAGACCCCTCCTACCATGATGTGGGCTCCTGGAGGTGACCTGTTCCGAGGACCGTGGAAACAGACGGCCTCGGATTTGGACAGGGCCACCTCAAGGCCCAATCGCTGGATAGGACTCACGACTTGTGCAACCCCAACGGCCGCCAATATGGCCGCCGCCCAGTGCGTTTTACCCATGTCAAGAGTGTCGTCGGCGCAACAAATGACGTCGACGCTTCGGAGGAGCGCACCTCGCAGCACCAACATAATCTAACTTAACTACCTACTTTTACGCGAGCGAATCTGTGGGTAATAATTATTTAGTAATAATTTCGTTTTTGCTATGACATGACTGTCCTATAACTGTTTTACTACTGCATGTATAGATCCAGAATCAATATCGCGCCACTTCTCGTAATGAGTCAATTTGTCAGAAACCAGGCACAATGAAAACGCATCATGTCCAAGCATAGCACCTACTATTTGATCGATCTACGCGACCTAAAATGTATTTTGATCTGTATAAGTTCTAATAAAATAAAACGATGGTCCGACCATATTTATAGTAAATAACTAGTCGTCTCCGCGTGGTTTCACTCGTATTTATTATTACTGGCTCGTAGCGTGATTTTATAGCCTATGTTACTCTTCTCGACAAAGTGAAATAATTTCAAAAGTCGACTTTATTTATAAAAAAAATCTATTTTTTTTTAAATATCAATTTAGGATAAGAAATGCAATTTTACCTAACTCTATTCTACAACTAACTCAATGTTGCCTTCTGAATTATTTTTACATACATTCGGCATCGCAGCTTAAGTAAACTTCACAAAGTAGTCTTTTCCCATAATTATAATGTATCTGGCAAAATATAAATTTGTTTTCTATTTTGAGCTTATTAGAAAACCAATTAAGGGCCTGAACATAAAAATAGTTTTAAAAGGCTTCATTTTGCAATACATACGCACATTTGGATCTTCGAGGGCCTGAATCGAACAAACATTTCTTTACCCCATACAGAGGCCTGTCTTAGAGAGCTCCACTTAAACACAAATAATGCCCGTAGCCCAGCCCATCTTGCCCGTACCATGTTCTGAGGGGGTTATTCCACAAATCCCCATTGAGTATCCCCATCAATGGGGATCTGTGAACTTTTGTTCACAAATCCCCATTGACCAATCATCAACTTAGCAATAGGGATTTATGGAGAAAAATCAACATCAAGTTCACAAATCCCCATTAAATTGGATCATCAATGGGGATATGTGGAAATCGATGGATTTTTCATCCACAAATCCCCATTATCTTGGCATCGACTTTGCAATGGGGATCTGTGGACAGAAAGTTCATAAAACCCCAGAAGTGCAAAATGGATAAAGGCACAACATTTGTAGAATATGGGCGTCACACGTCTTGTATGTTTCTTCTTCATATTTTCTATTTTCGGTTCTTTGCTATTGTCGGTGGGGTATTCGCCATCTTCCTCGATTTAAGGGCAATTCCTTGACCTTATGTTTATGTTTAATTATTTTGTCATAGTAAAATTTTCCTTTTTCTCATCAGCTGGGCACATCGGAACACGGTGAAGACGGCGGCATATGCGAGGTGTGCATCACGCAACTGCGCAACGCCTCCAACTTCAAGAAGCAAGTGTTGAATACTGAAGAACAATTTAAGAAGCTGATGCTCAACAAGCTTTTTAAACGTAAGAATTTTTGGAATACACTTTAACCTTTTTACCGCTTGTGTCCGCATTTATGCGACACATATTATGTCCGTGCCCCTACCGTCCGTGTCGTATTTCGGCGACAGAGAACATGCACGATACTTTTGTTTTATTTTCGTTCTATTAACTGCGTGGTACAACTAAAACCATTATTGAATTATGGTTTGATTTTGAGATATGATTTTCAACATTTACTTAAAATTCTGTATTTCTGCACCCCCCTAATTATTGTAGGTATTATTCTATCGATTTGTAGCCGGGCGCTAGGGGCACGGCAATCGATATTTAGCTAAGCGCTTAAAAGGTTAAATTGCGTCTTGTGTCAGACGAGCTTTGGCTCTATGATCATAATGTTAACTGCTAAATGCTCATGAATTTCTGCAATTTCATGGGTATTAATAAAATAATAAAAATTAAATTTTTTAAGAACCCCCGGCACAAGATAATAAAAATAGTAATCCGCCATTTTGCAGTAGCGGCCATCTTGGATTTGAAATTTATCATAGTGTATAGTATTCTACCAGTCAAGCCCTTTCATTTGATACCCATACTAATGGGGTTGTGAAAAATATGTAATCCGCTATTTTGTGGCGGCGGCCATCTTGGACCGATTTTTATCAAATATAGCTAAGAAAACTCCCGACTAATTCACATTTCAAAAAAAAAATCTAAATCAAAATCGGTTCATCCGTTCGGAAGCTATGATGCCACAGACAGACACACACACAGACACGTCAAACGTATAACACCCGTCGTTTTTGCGTCAGGGTTTAAAAAGACAAAAATTTTAATCTGTGCTTCAATCAGGACGCAGTTTGCCACTTATAAATAGAAATGAATTCGTTCTTGAACGTCGATCGGTGAGGACTGATAGAAGAGAGATTAATCTATAGGAAGAGTATTACTCCAATACTGCGTATGTGACATTGCAGGCGTAAAGTAGGTGATACGAAGCTGGTATCGCACACTCGTGTTATCTGTCTTGCCACAGGACAGGTAACGATCAGGATAACCCTCGGACAGTAAAATATTTGCTTGGGATTTTTTTATTTTTTTTATTGACTAAAGTTTACTATAATAATACCATGGCTCATACCACTCGCTAAACCACTAGGGTTTATGCGAGTGGGAGTTCATATCTATACATATAATAAAATCGTAGGAAAGTCAAAACTGTACATTGAATATCTTTTTAAAAGAATACTTGGGCCGTGATCTACAATCGATATCGAAGCCAAAAATAAAGGTTTTAGAATGTTCGTATTTAAACATCGTCGATACCGGTTTGTTGCCTAAACTGAAAATTAAAACGATGCTGAATATTTAAGTCACATGAAAATTTTACCGGCCAGTGTCCTACTAGTATCATTTTGCCTGATTTTATTCTGAACTGCTGTCTCTATGGCGTAAACGTTTAGATATCAACATAAGAGAAAGCGGCGTCAGAGATTGCTGAGATTTTGCTCTATTAGGGTACCTACGCACTGTCCGGTTCGCCGCACTGCGGCTGCCCGTCCGGTTAGCCGCAATCAAAAATATGTACGAAAATATAGTTTTTATTCACATTGCCATGCGGTAGCCGCACGACCGCACCGGTTGCACCGAGTGCTGCGGCCCGACTGACGGCCAGCCGCGACACAAAAGATCCCACTGGGTCGAAGTGTCGCCGGTCTGCACTGACTGGCCCCCACACATAAGATAAGATAAGACGGCCAGCCGCGCGTTCGCTATGCACATTACGCGGTTAGTAGTTTGCGGTTGGCCGCCGTTGACCACGCACGTGTTTACTTCTGCAACGTCCATCTTGAAAATGGGTTCAATTGTGCGTCTTCGTTACTTGTAGAGTGTTGTACTGTTTTTATGTTAGGTTCTTTTTTTAAACCCACCCAAAAATAGCAGCCCCGCGAAGCTGGCTCCGTCGACTTAGTTTGATCTCTTTAAAGTTTGTTGGCCATGAGTTGCTGATCAATTAGCTATTTCTGCTCACAGATTATATTTTTCTGCTCACGAAAATACCAATACTATGCTAACCATTTAAATAACATCCTTTGTTTTTTACTGTCTTGTAAGTTGTACTACTCTATGCAAATCAAATCAGTTTATTTGCAATAATATAGGTATAAAATGTTCTTATTATACAAAATGACCTCTACATTTTGTCACACTAGGCGTGCAAACATTCAATAAGTACATATAATAATAAAAATGTCAAAGTAAATTAAATTAAATCAAAATTCCATACAATAATGTCAAAGTAAATTGTCAATTGTCAAACAATGTCTATGTTAATAAATCCATCGATGCATAGCAATTATGTTACAATATGATCAGCATTTGAAATTACTCATATTAATTGTGTCTAACAAATAATCATTAATTGTATAATGGCATTTGGTAATTAAGAATTTTTTAATACTTAATTTTTTTATGTCATCTGGTAATTTATTATAAATTTTTTGAGCCATGCAAAGAAATCTTTTATTTAACAGAGCTGTTGCAACAAATGTAACCACTAGTTCTAACCTATTCTTATCACACAATTTCCTGTAATGGCTTTTAAATGCAATGTTGTAGAGAGCAGATTTCTGCCTGACAAATATGCCCACTTCATAAATATACAGTGATAGCCAGTTGCACTCACTGATCGGTAAACGATTAGCGAGGTTAAGCAACGTTGGGTGCGGTCGGTCTATAGATGGGTGACCGTTTAGTGGTATTTCATCTGAGCGACTCCGTGCTTCGAACGGCACGTAAAAAGTCGGTCCCGGTTGTTGTCCAATTGACAGCAGTCGTTAAGCCATGTCAGAGGCCTACGGGCGGGTTGAACAACTCTTGACAACAGGTTGGCAACTAACTACAATAAAAAATAAAAAAAGAAGAAGCGACGACAATATTAACAATTTTAAGCCTTTAAAGTAATGGAATCTCTTTCATAGATGTTTAGTTCATTTTGCAAACTCGTAGGCATAACTCATTTTCTTACTCGCTATTTGATATCTAACATGTATCAAAAATAAAATCCTACCGTCTCTATCACTATCTACCGTCCCGAATAGTAAACTAGCCTCTGCCTCAGTCAGCAATATGTCTTTTGTCACGTAGAATTGAGATGCCAAGTGTCCAGTATGTTTGGTGCTTTTACTACGAGTGTTTGCTTACTGATCCACCCTTTGAACTTGACTTTGAACTTTTACTTTGTAGTTGATAAATACGTCTGTGGTCTATGTGCAAGATTCCTCGTAAAATTCCTTGTAGTATATAGGTACCAAAATACCATACACTCGAGGAGACCTCGTACATGATAATTTACAAAAATAAAATATAACGGGTAATATAAAGTAACGTATGTTTTTGGTTTCTCAGCGAACATAGTGAAGGTGGAAGTGTCGGGGGACGATGCCAACGATTCCGATGACAACTTGTCTGCCGACGACGGGTACTCCGGACCAGGTGAATATGAACCCTGTCTACTAATATTATTCACTAGATGTGCCCGAAGTTTCACCCGCGTGTATGATTACTGCGCCGCCCCCGTAGATTGTAGCGTGATGTTATATAGCCTATAGCCTTCCTCGATAAATGAGCTATCCAACACTAAAAGATTTTTCAATTCGGACCAGTAGTTCCTGAGATTAGCGCGTTCAAACAAACAAACTCTTCAGCTTTATAATAAACTAGATGTTCCCGCGGTTTCACCCGCGTTTATCGTTACTGCGCCGCCCCCATGGGTCGTAGCGTGATGTTATATAGCCTATAGCCTTCCTCGATAAATAGGCTATCCAACACTAAAAGAATTTTTCAAATCGAACCAGTAGTAATCACGCAGAATAAACCAGGAGAAACATCGTTTGTACTATGTCTGTAATGGGTAATTATTTTGCTGCGATGTTATTTTAAAACTGCTATATCTCCTAAGATATTCATTGAAATCGAATGATGTAAAGGGCAATTTTGTTTTAAATTAAATACTTGTGATGAATAACGTATTTATTTGGATAAGGATTAATATCATGTTTATAAAAATACCTTCGCAAATAATGCATTATTTTAGAACAAATTTCGTTAGCATAAAAATGGTTATAGTGAGCCAACCTTAAAAGATAGACATATGCTGTCGCGGACTTTTTTTTAGAACTTTTAAAGGTGAACAATTCTGTCATACATGATTTTTGCGAAACTTTAACTGTTTACGCAGCGCACGCAGCGGAAGCTCTCAAAAGGAAAAAATACTCTCCGATTTTGAAACATTCTTCATTGGTGCTCCGCTCCTATTGATCTTAGCGTGATGATATATAGCCTATAGCCTTCCTCGATAAATGGGCTATCTAACACTGAAAGAATTTTTCAAATCGGGCCAGTAGTTCCTGAGATTAGCGCGTTCAATTAAACAAACAAACAAACAAACTCTTCAGCTTTATAATATTAGTATAGATATGGCATAGACGAAATTTTAATCAAATTGCTTAAATCATATTTAGTTAATAGAACATCTAAAGTAGTAATAAATGGCTTCTCTTCTGCTGAATATGTAGCAACTTCTGGCATTCCGCAAGGATCGCATCTTGGGCCAATTTTATTCAACGTGTTTATTGATAATATCGTCTGCTGTTTCAAAAATTCAAATGTTTACTTATTTGCTGATGATATTAAGCTTATGATGCCCATTCAGAGCAAAGAAGATACAAAAAAACTACAAGACGATATAAACTGTCTAACAGTTTGGTGCAAATTAAATAAAATGCTGTTAAATATAAATAAATGTCACCATATCCAATTTTCCCGAAATAAATCTACAATTAATAACGCTTACTACATAGAAGGAGTTCAAATAAGAAATGTTAATGTAATTCGCGATCTGGGTGTTCAATTAGACAATGCACTAAAGTTCGACATACACATATTGAATATTGTTGCACGAGGTTTCAAACTACTAAGGTTGGTTATATGTAACTGCAAGGATTTAAAAAAACATCGACTAAGATAAAACTCTTTAATACTTTAGTTCGACCGGTACTAGAATATGGCTCCGTAATTTGGAATCCACACTATGATATATACAAAAAACGCTTAGAAAGTGTCCAGAAGCGCTTTCTGTATCATCTGTGTCATGGAGATCATATAGCAAGAAGATGCACTAGCTACACCGACAGATTGAAACAATTCAATATGAAAACACTTGCAAGCCGTAGAGAAAAATTAGATTATACCTTCTTACACAAGGTAATTAATGGCACTATAGAAAGCAGTCAATTATTGAGTTAAATATCCACTAAAGTTCCCTCTCGAATACCAAGAAATAATACATATAACTTTTTTGATGTACCCACCTCAAAAACAAATTTAGGTCATTATGCTGCAATACCAAGACTCTGTAGGCAGTACAACAACATATCTAAAATCCATAAAAATGACATTTGTGAACCCTTATGTAAATTCAAGAAGCAGTTAAATGAACTTCTTTAATCATCGTGCTTTTAATATGTCTTATTTGTTTATTCATATATGTACCTATTGCACTTTATACATGTTTTGGTTATGTAACACATCATATTTTAAATAGTTTAACCTTTTAATCTTATTTGTAAATTTGCCTTTTAGTATTGCATGCTGTCCTCTCCTATAATTGAAGGAGTACACATTCATTATACTTACGTGAAAAATTCTGTGTAAATTGCAGTATATATTCTTTGTTGGAGATCCCAAATAAATAAAATAAAATAATCTATACTAATATTATAAAGCTGAAGAGTTTGTTTGTTTGTTTGCTTGAACGCGCTAATCTCAGGAACTACTGGTTCGATTTGAAAAATTCTTTTAGTGTTGGATAGCCTATTTATCGAGGAAGGCTATAGGCTATATAACATCACGCTACGACCAACCGGGGCGGCGCAGTAACGATAAACGCGGGTGAAACCGCGGGAACATCTAGTATTAGTATATATAGTAATTATCATATCAGCAGTAGCGATGTGCTCAATTGTATTCGAATATAACACTATATATTAATGTGTCGATTGCATCCATTGAGCACGATTTTATTCGACTAACGAATGACTGCGCATTACATTTAAAGGGACCATTAGGCCCCAGGGAACGCTTTTTTGTACCAAGTACATAATAAGTATAATTTAAAAGTTTTTGACACTGCTGCATCAGTATTTGTCTCTCACGACTGCCGAAAATAATCAGCAGTTGTGATTACTACTAATTCTACCTATTTAACAAATTTGAGAATCAAACCTATGACTTAATAAAGTTATAGGTTCGATACCTGAATTAGGTGTAAAAATAACGGCAACATAGTCCAAATTGTTGTTAAAATAAATTGCTTTTTAGTTTTTAAATTTTAAATGAGTACAAATATTACAATTATTTTTGGGAGTAGTAGAGCCTCGCTGATTTCAGCATGAATGGGCCGGCTCGATCGGGGAAGAACTATCCTCTCACAGAAAATCGACGTGAAATACCAGTATTCCTACTGTTGTGTTTCGTTTGGTGAGTGGGAGTGCCGGAGGCCCAGTCACCCCGTTTCCCCCTTCCCACTCCTACTCCTTCCCACTTCCTGTCCTAAAGGGTCGGCAACGCGCAAGTGATGCCTCTGGTGTTGCAGGCGTCCGTAGGCTACGGTGAACACTTACCATCAGGTGGGCCGTATTCCTGTTAGCCACCTCAGTTGCATAAAAAAAACTCCTGTGATAATGGGCAAAGTGCTGCAGTTCTAAGTAGTAATTAATGTTTTTTTTTTCTCCTGATGGTAAGCAGTTTTGTGGTCTAAGAGCAGTGGCCTCCACACCGCCCTCATAGCAGCCGAGGCGATGTTGACGTGTCTACTTTTTTGTTGTTTCTTAATTGTCGTAACATCAACCTTTTGATTATTCTGCAGAATTCGAAGTACCCATAAAAACAGAAGCTGAAGAGCCTAAACCTAAAAAACGCGGGGCTTCCACGAGAGCCACTACATCTCGCGCTAAGAAGGCGAAGTCAGACAACGGCGAGTCGTCGACGAAACGTAAGTGCTTGTTATAATGACAATCGTGAACCTGGCCGTGTGTGAACGTATCTTTATGCGAACAAGTGTGTACCTTTGTAGGATGTAGTCTGTACAGCGAGAGTTGATACAGATACTAACAATATCGTTCGTGTATTAGTGTTGGTGTATCCACTGCATATGCCCTTTACCATGTGACGTATGTGTGTTTAAAATGATGATCGCTTTCTTCATGTTTTTATAACTAGAGCGAAAATAGCTACTGTCAGAAAGTTTCATAATATTCATCAACTCTCGCTAGACAGACTGAAATGCTTACAATTTGGCGGAAGTACCCGCAGATCTTATTATACTTTCGATCAATATTATTCAACTGAATTATTATTCACTAACCTTGAACAGAGTTGTCTGTTTAGCAAATCAATTTATGGAATATTTTCAGTATAGGAAGAGTTTTCCGTAGCACGATTGGAACGAAGTAAAAAATATACTTTGAAATCTTTAGGTTGCGAATATTTTCGCTCAAGTGTATGACGCATGTAGAGGTGGCTTTCACTAAAAAGAAGTTATACATTATTTGAAATATAGGTAAACATTTAAGATACATAGTTGAGACTTCGATAAAAATATTACCATTGAACTTACGTTGATAGAAATGGTTTAAAACTTGCTAAATGGTTAATTACGAAGAAACTAGTATACAAAATACCGTCACAACAAACGAATAAATATGGATTTTACTTAAAATGTATCACAAAAGCTCAAGCAATGGCAAATTTTTCAGCCCTAATCTAAGTTGACTTACAAATACTTTCTGTAAACCAAGATTATCGTCATATATGCGATAAAGATTGAGATAAGATCGACATCTACAAGACCCCAAAAACGGTTTCACGATAATAATTATGAAGCGAGCAGACTGAAAACGGAATAGGCAATATTCAGCAATGGCAAAATAAACTATTGATGAACACAAAAGAAGAGTTATGACGAGAGAAGAGAGCTCAGTGTGACGAAATAACTAGAAAGAAGAATGTTGGATGTATGGAAACCAACCTGTCAAGACAAGTAATGAATATGGAAAAAGATATTAAAATAAAAGAACTAAAATATACTAGTGGTTTTACAGAAAGTCAATACAAAAAGGATTCTGACGTAGAACTATTTTCGAGCCTGTAGATTTTAAATAGTTGAAACTTTATAATATAGATTATTTCCATTGATATAAGAAACTGCAAGTGTGACGTATTTCGAGCTAACATTTGGAGGTACACCGAATCGTGACAGTACAACTCGTGTTGTAAGTAAAAAGTTGTTTGTAAACATGTGTCACCAAACAATAATACGAGTGTATGTTAGGATTCTTTCACACACAGCCAATGTTTCACTTATGATGGAAAGTATTGGAGAAGCTGCTTCTTTGTGTAAAAATTTAAGAAGTGACTATTATCGATGGACAATAGTTATTTGTTTAGGAAGTAAAAGAAAGTAATTTCTATTTGTCTAATATATTATATAATTCGCAGAAAAATGCACATACATATTTCGGTCAAATTTTCGTTTGTTAGGAGAACCTAGGTGTGCTTCTAAGTATTTTTTAATGGCCCGGTTCCTATATCATGACATGACTCGTTTTAGCTACGTACAGTTAAATATAGACACTTTTTTTCGTAGAATATGTCAAAAATTAACCCTCCGTAGGTAAATTGATTTGTTTCTTGATATAGGAACCGAGCGTATATAGATATATACATAGGTAGCCATATAGTAGTGACTATGATATATTTTTCAAATTTGGAAAATGGTACTATACTAAAATTATACTTTTTCCTTTGTAATGGTTTCAAAACATAAATTCAGTGTACGTTGCAGTCGCTTACTGTATATCATCATGTGTAATAATGAATAGTTCAACAAGGCGGTAAGCAGCTTTTCTGATTCGTTCTCCTTAATATTTCTGTGTGTAGTTCATAAGTTTGACAATATTGCAAAATTAACAGCGAGCATATCCAAGCTTAGATTCTAAGTTCATGTCAAGAACCGTTAACGGTGATGGAAATCTGCAACTTAATATTAATGTGGACCTTATCTTATACGGGGGCCAGTCAGTGCAGACCGCCGACACTCCGACCCAGTGGGATCTTTTGTGTCGGCCCCAAATGATGAAATGTGGATCTTAAATGAAGGTAGTTTGGCAAAATTACTGGCACTGGAAAGGAAGGGACGTCAAGGATAAACAAAATTATTAAGAGCGAATTAGTGTTCTATAAATTTGGTCCGATAAGTCGTCCATTTTGTGTGGACTACCACAAGGTACCATTATATGACCGTATTGCAATAATAATTTAAAATGTGGCAAATTAGTGGTATAGATAAAGCGTATGTAATATATGTTGTGGTATTTACCAAGCTATAATACAACAGCGATTTTAAATAACAGTTAAATTGAGTGTTTATAAATTCAAAAAATATTTTGTTCTCTTCATTTTTAACCTTTGGTCATGGTCTAGATGGACCTGTCGTTCAAATATCTGTCTAGTTAGTTTGTGATTTAATAACTCGCACTAACAAAAATTATATGTTATATGAAATTTGTTATTTTGTATAACAAGGCATGGTGAACCGTTTAGTTATTGCATAGGGATTGAACTTTTACATGATGTTTCTTAACATTTATATTCAAATGCACAACAAGTAGTGGACTACCTGAAAGACGTGGACATTTTCAATATACACTGCATGCCAAAAGTTTAAGACCAGCTTAATGTAGGAAAATGAAATAAAACTCAAAAAATAAATTAAGTGTTGTAGGTAACCTGTTTAGTCATCTTGTAAAACACTGATTGACAGACAATATACTTTAAATGCGTGAAGCAATATCAATAATCTATGCTAAAAAGGGCTAGTTGGCTAAACTGATTTTTCATCAAAAAATCCTACTTTACATTGTATGACTTTTCACAAGTCTCGGCATACGAGCAGTCAATTTACTGATGGTTTCTTCTGATATATTGCTCCAACTTTCGCATAAAGCATTCCACATGTCTTGCGAGGATGGGCCACGATTACGGACGTTCATATCAAGCTCTTCCCATAAAATTTCAATTGGATTGAGATCCGAGCTCTGAGGAGGCCACACCATGTTTTTTAAAACCCCTTTTGCCCCTTTCTCTTCTAAATATCCCTTGCATAATTTTGAGCTATACTTTGGATTATTATCTTGTTGGGAAATGAATCCATCTCCAAATAATCGCAACCCCGCAGGAATGGCATTTTGTTCTAAAATTTGTTTGTACTGCTCCTTTTTTTAAATTACTTCAATTCTAATCAAGTTGCCAGTTCCTTCGCTAGAGAAGTAATCCCCGACCATAATTAAACCTCACCATGCTTGAATGTTGGGACTATCTGTTTATATAATCTGGCATCATCTTTTCTTGGGCGCTACGTACATAAATTCTTCGTTTGAACCGAATAGTTCAAACTTGGATTCATCCGTCCAGAGAACTTTAATCTTCTTCAGCCCAATCTCGATGGGCAAGAGCCCACTCCATTTGTTTTCTCTTTTTTTTATGGCCTTTTAACAGGGGTTTTCGAACGGCAACGCGACCGTATAACTTCGCATCTCTCAATCGCCGTTTTACTGTAGTCAATGATAAAGGTTTAACTCGGGTTTTGTTCACTTCAACGCGGATTTCTGGTGCTGGTAGGCGTCTATTTCGCTTGCTGGTAACAACGATGAAATTATCTTCACTAGACGTGGTAGCTCTCGGCCTTCCTGAGCGTAGACGATCTTGATTACTGCCTGTCTCCCTGTATCGGGTTATTGTGCCATGAACACAAGTCTTCGATAACTTCAGTTATGAAGCAATCTCACGTTCGGATTTGCCTTAATTATGTAAAACAACGATGGCAGAACGCATTTCACAACTAATTTCGCGTGCTTTTACCATTTACGACTAATTAAGACGGTAGAAACCACAAGTTTAGACTAATTGAAACTATTTGTGAACAAACCCAAGAAACTTCGGGCAATAATAAGTCGGAAATATGTGTTTTCGGAAGCTAAATAACCCTAATTATTGACCAATGCGAAATAAAAGCAAAGTAATTAGTAATGAGCACATCATAAAAATATTACCACGACTCTAGGACCTGGCTCTTGCGTAGCGTTTGTCGGTGTCTGAAAACAATAGATGTGTACTGTCTAATAACTTGAAAGTAAACAAAAAATGACTTCTTAAGATATTCGGTATTAAGACTGCGCCGAGCGTAAGACAGATAATGACAGAGCTCGTGCGGCGCATATTCAAATCGGCGCGCGGCCGCCATAGTAAAATTGTATGGAGGTCTAGATGTTCCCGCGGTTTGTGGGTCGTAGCGTGATGTTATATAGCCTATAGCCTTCCTCGATAAATAGGCTATCCAACACTAAAATAATTTTTCAAATCGAACCAGTAGTAATCACGCAGAATAAACCAGGCGAAACGTCGTTTGTACTATGTCTGTAATGGGTAATTATTTTGCTGCAATGTTATTTTAAAACTGCGATATCTCCTAAGATATTCATTGAAATCGAATGATGTAAAGGGCAATTTTGTTTTAAATTAAATACTTGTGATGAATAACGTGTTTATTTGGATAAGGATTAATATCAGTTTATAATAATACCTTCGCAAATAATGCATTATTTTAGAACAAATTTGGTTAGCATAAAAATGGTTATAGTGAGCCAACCTTAAAAGATAGACATATGCTGTCGCGGACTTTTTTTTAGAACTTTTAAAGGGGAACAATTCGGTCATACATGATTTTTGCGAAACTTTAACTGTTTACGCAGCGCACGCAGCGGAAGCTCTCAAAAGGAAAAAATACCCTCCGATTTTGAAACATTCTTCATTGGTGCTCCGCTCCTATTGATCTTAGCGTGATGATATATAGCCTATAGCCTTCCTCGATAAATGGGCTATCTATCTTATCTTATCTTATGTGGGTGCCAGTCAGTGCAGACCGGCGACACTTCGACCCAGTGGGATCTTTTGTGTCGACACTCTCCCAATAACGACTGCCATAGATGTTCATGGCAGCCGGGACCGACGGCTTAACGTGCTTTCCGAGGCACGGAGCAGGCGATAATTGTCAATCAATACGCACATAATTTCGAAAAGTCATATAACTTTCGAAAGTCAGAGGTGCGCGACGTGGGTTCGAACCCGAGACCCTCTGCATTGCAGTCTGTTGGTCTCCCCACTGAGCTATCGCTGCTCATGGGCTATCTAACACTGAAAGAATTTTTCAAATCGGACCCGTAGTTCCTGAGATTAGCACGTTCAAGCAAACAAACAAACAAACTCTTCAGCTTTATAATATTAGTATAGATTTGACAAATATGTATCTTTATTGTCAACCAATAACTTAACTATTTGGGACGGACAATTTGTAATATAACTATTTATGTTCCGTGTAAGCTGTAAAATAGTATAAATTTCTACTGTTATAATATAAAAATCACGTAACACGAGCTTACGTTTTTGCATTTTTCGTGCAAATTTACGTAATTTTGTAGACGAAAATATTAATTATTTAAAGTTTTTTACACGGAGTAATTGTAAACACATTCATTGTTATGGTAAATGTATATTTTATGTATGTATTAAACAAAAATAGTTGATTTTAGTCACTAAACTGTGACCGCCTGTTTTGGCTCATTTCGCTTGGCGCAGTCTTAAGATTAGAATATGCAGATGTGCATTTTTTATTTATCTTACGGGATATTATTACAATTAATAGATGATTACGTTGTATAAGTGCGGTCTTAAATTTTTGGCCGGCAGTGTACTTCGATTTAAAATTATGATAATCGTCGATAAACATTCAAAAATGGACGTCCATGTATCAACTCTGAACTATTGTATATGTTGAATAATGAACTGTAAGACAAACAAGGTAAGTGATAGGAATTTCAAGTTAACGTTTAGCTTGGATACGAATAAAGCCTGAATAAGGTTCTTTGGTTATTAATTTTGCAACATTGTCTATATTTGCATGTCGTAGTATAAGATCTTTTGATATACAAACCTACATCTTAACTCAATACTTAAGCACAATTTGACCCACTCCATTGAAAACTTATTTTGACGTACTTATATTACTAAACTTAATGTTGATATTTCAACGTTATAACTCGAAATATTTAACTTTATGATACCAAATACTTAATGACTATTACTTTAAGCATCAGAAGACCATTTTTAAATATTTTACAACTATATCTCTCATTTACGGCTCCTGTACACGATGCCGCCGCCGTGCCGTAACCGTTCCGCCACCGCGCCTCTATGCTGTGTATACGGTCGCGACTGCACCGTCACCGCGCCGCCATCGCGCCGCCACCGTGCCGTAACCGTCCCGCCACCGCGCCTCTATGCTGTGTATACGGTCGCGACCGCATTGTCACCGCGCCGCCATCGCGCCGCTACCGTGCCGTAACCGTTCCGCCACCGCGCCTCTATGCTGTGTATACGGTCGCGACCGCACTGTCACCGCGCCGCCATCGCGCCGCCACCGTGCCGTAACCATTCCGCCACCGCGCCTCTATGCTGTGTATACGGTCGCGACCGCATTGTCACCGCGCCGCCATCGCGCCGCCACCGTGCCGTAACCGTTCCGCCACCGCGCCTCTATGCTGTGTATACGGTCGCGACCGCACTGTCACCGCGCCGCCATCGCGCCGCCACCGTGCCGTAACCGTTCCGCCACCGCGCCTCTATGCTGTGTATACGGTCGCGACCGCACCGTCACCGCGCCGCCATCGCGCCGCCACCGTGCCGTAACCGTTCCGCCACCGCGCCTCTATGCTGTGTATACGGTCGCGACCGCACTGTCACCGCGCCGCCATCGCGCCGCCACCGTGCCGTAACCGTTCCGCCGCCGCGCCTCTATGCTGTGTATACGGTCGCGACCGCAACGTCACCACGTCGCCATCGCGTCCCCGCCGTTTGATTTTAATATACCACTACACAGTTGTTATTAATACATTGCATAAAACACTGCTCTGTCCTCCACTAAAGTTATGAACGTTTCGTAATCAAAATTATCCGTGATAGATTACTAAAAAGTTAATACGAGCGCATACGTTGGCGGCCGGTAATGGAATAAGCAAAATATCAAACACTGGCGAATGGCGGCGCGGGGCCGGTGCGGTCGCGAACATATACACAGCTGAAAGACACGGTGACGGAGCGGTGTCGGCGCGGCGGCGGTATCGTGTACTCGAGCGCTTACGATCAGATTAAATAATCAGATAATTTATCTGGCGAATATGTTTGACAGCTTTTGTATAGGATAATTGTCACACTGACATATTTATAGCCTAGTTAAAGTCTGACGATTGAAAAATAGGATCTTAAATAATGAAATGCACTTAATGTGCTATTTACGAACTAAGCATCAATGACAAATTTTTGACTGATAACAATAAACCAACGATTGCTACTTCTTGGCAACAAAAGGAAATGTTCTAACGTCACAAGTTTTATAACAATAATATTTACAAAAAATAACATAAGTCGGGTGAACTTTCTAAGTTCTGTGGATTGCCAAATCGGAAACTACATATAAGAAATAGTAAAAATACTCAATGCAGTCGACCAATTTAATGATTACTGAAACTAACTATTATCAGACTGGAAACACCAATGTTCCTAAATACTTTTAAAGTTTATTTATTTATTTTATTTGGGGCAACAAACAACAGTGTATTATACATTATAACAATTTTAGGAGTAAAATGTTAGAATTAACAAACACAGTGCTCACGACGTTATCCACAGATTACAATGTTATATAGCATAATTGACAGTCAAGACAAACCAAGTGCTATAAATATACCTATCTTATCTTATCTTATATGGGGGCCAGTCAGTGCAGACCGGCGACACTTCGACCCAGTGGGATCTTTTGTGTCGACACTCTCCCAATAACGACTGCCATAGATGTTCATGGCAGCCGAGACCGACGGCTTAACGTGCTCTCCAAGGCACGGAGCAGGCGATAATTGTCAATCAATACGCACATAATTTCGAAAAGTCATATAACTTCCGAAAGTCAGAGTTGCGCGACGTGGGTTCGAACCCGAGACCCTCTGCATTGCAGTCTGTTGGTCTCCCCACTGAGCTATCGCTGCTCTTTAAATATACCTAAATACTTACTCGTTACTTAGGTATGTCTTGACGTTAAGAATTGGATAAAAATAACATCGAAATCAGTGATTGGTCGAGTTATTTCTGTTATTCCATACTGTTTATTGTTTGGCTATCAAACTTCAAATGTTATAGAAGAAATATTAATGTTACCTGATCCTTCTGGCTTGTTTTTATAAACGGTTAGAATATCTATTGATTACAACTAGACTGCAAGCTATCCAAATAATAATAATAATAATACACCATCTAGCCCAAACTAAGCAGAGCTTGCACTATGGGTACTAGACAATGGATAAACATACACATATACTTTTGTTTTTTGTAAATACATACATATTATACATAGAAATACCCAGACCAAGACAAACATCCATGTTCATGCACACAAATGTTTGGCTTGTGCGGGAATCGAACCCGCGACCTCAGGCGTGGCAGTCGGTTACACTAACCACTACGCCATCGAGGCCGACACATATTATTGAACCTGTAGATGAACATATATTTTCTATTAGGAAGCTTTACTGTGTATAATGATATTAATGATACATTTCAACATCATTTGATAACAAAATCCGATATGACGTTGGTTTTAACATCAAAAATTCAGTGCCGGTTTAACCACGTAGCAAGAGTAGCAATTGCTACGGGCCCTGCGCGAAAGGGGGCCCCGCATATTTAAACCCACTCATCTCTGCCTGAGCGTAATTTTTTGAGTGAAACTTATTACTTAAGATGTGGTATATTGAATTTACTTGATGTCAACTTTTCCTACTAAGACAATCCACGTCAGACAATCGGTAACCGACTATATCCTTGGCGTATATAAAACACCGAATTTCATACGGTAAATGCACAAGTTCTACAAAAAGTCGCTCGTATAAATGTGTAGAATTTCAGTCGGTGCAATAATCAGCTCTACAAAAAGTCTGACGTATGCAAGCACTCTTACCCGAAAGAATTTGCTACAGGCCCCGCGCTTGCTTAATCCGGCACTGCGATAATTGTTTTCAATGATATGATATTAGCATACTATGTACTTAACTTTAAACTACAGAGATTCTGATTGAATTCTGTTCTTGAAATCTAAACAGACATGAAGGTAATATCCATAATTCCGGTCGCTTTTGACTCCCACATAAAGAATTTATCATTTTAATCTTTAACAATATGGCTGCTGAAATAATTACCTAATACTATTCCTTTTCATATAACTTTTCCTTTTTTTAGAATTTAGTTTTGTATGGACAGTGACATATGGCATAATGACTGCAACACTTGGCACATATATAAGTTGTAAAATACTGAAATTATAATTTGATGGTGATTTAAAAGTGTGGCCTTGAGTTTCTTGCAGGTATCTTCTCATAGGCTCAACCTTTTGCCTGAACCTTGCAACTAACATAAATGTAAATTCAGTAAATGTAACAAACTCACTAACCTCTTTGACGTTCATAAGTGTTACTTTGTGACATAAGTGAATAAAAGATTTTTGATTTTGACTAATTGATTAAATATAGCGTATTTTATTTCTATTTTTGATATTGATTAACAATATCAAATTGTTTACCACATTCTTGCATATAATGAGTTAATATATCTATGAACTCATTATTTCCAAAAATACTACAAAAGTCCATTCTACTTTAAATTACTTATAAGCACGCCATTGTTTTTAAGCCACGTAATATTTTAATTTGTAAACGTTGTTTTACGATTGCACGCGTCTCGGCCTTAACTGTGAATTACTCTATTTAATTGATCCCAGCTGGTTCAACATAACCCAAAAACGAATAAACATTTTTGACCTTATTACTCTGCATTAAAGACGTAGTCTTTCAGAAGAGTTTTATGTTAAGAGTTTTACACGATAAAAATATATTCGAAGACCTTGGGACGGAATATTCGTCAAGTAACGGTAAATGTTTTGTGATGTGCATCTATTCGTCAAGGACTATGGATATGGATTCAAAGTAAGTACCATTTTCGATATCGGTAGTAAATGTATGTATTTTATGTGTAGACAAAGTTTATACTGTTATGTAGAATTTGCTATCGCCTGAAGCATAAATCTTGTTTACTCGAATATAGTTTAGTGTCACGCAAGGAACACATAGTTATGAAGCTTGACTGGAAAGACACTCATTTGATTGACATTAGTATAGGATAATTTAAAAATGTTTGTCAATCTGATAAAGAAGAAAATGTGACTGACTAAAGTTAGGTTTAAAAATATTTATTCTCAATAAAAACATTTACTTACTTGAGAACAATTTTAAACATAAGATATAACGATTACAAGTTCGTCACCTATACTCGTCTAATGCCTTCAAGGATTTTGCAGCAAATATTTACTTAATGCCTTCTTAAAAGCATTAAGCGAGTTTACATTTTTTATACCTAAAGTTATTTTGTTATAAATTTTTGCTCCTTCATAAATTATTGTTTTGACGCCATAGTTATGAGTTCGGGTCTTTGGTTAATATGTAATGACTAATATGACAGTAACCACTACTTATTATTGTTGATGCATGCGCAAGAACGAGATGAAGCCGTGAACTCGTGATGCGCTGTCTTGTATTCGCGCATACAATAACAATGTTTTAATGCACGCTTTACCACCACTGTAATCTGTAAGAATGTCTCAACCGACTGTATGCCGAAAATACTTTATTTTTTGTCAACGAAAAGGCAGTTATTTCCTATCCAGAACAACGCGTGCTGGGCTCAGATGCCATCCTTACACGGTAAAGTCGATTAGAGCGCGTACCAACAAGTTTGGGTCCACATACCTCTGCCGAACGACCAAGGCATGGAATTCTCTGCCAAGGCACGTGTTTCCTTCTTCCTTCAATCCTGGGTCCTTTAAGCGGGGCGTGAAAAAGCACCTTCTCAGGCTGTCAAAGTAGAGACCTCAACATCGCCTCGGCTGCTATGAGGGCGGTGTGGAGGCCACTGCTCTTAGACTACACGACTGCTTACCATCAGGTGGAGTGTGGTCATTTTGACGAGCAAAAAAAAAATAATAAAAAAAAAAGTTACCTTATGATCTGTTATGTGAGAAGGCGCAGGTATGCCTCTGTATTATGAATGCCAAAAGCTACGTCCCAAAGGAAGGGAGCGTCACACCATTTTTTTATTATATAACATTCTTATGATTAACTAGCTGTTACCTGCGACTTCGTCCGCGTAGATTTTAACTTAAAAGTGTTTGTCTCCGCTGAATCCTATTTTTTTTCTAAAATCAATAGTAGCCTATGTTACTCCTTATAACATCAGCTATCTGCCAGTGAAAGTCCCGTCAAAATGGGTTCAGGCGTTTCGGAGATTAGCCGGAACAAACAAACAGACAGACAGACAGACAGACAAAAACAAATTAAAATAGATGTTTTCGTATAGGTACCTTATATACTTTCATACATACATACATACATACATAGATTCACGCCTGTTTCCCAGAGGGGTAGGCAGAGACTACGGATTTCCATTTGTTACGATCCTGACACACTTCTCTGGCTTCATTCACTTTCATCACATTCCTCATACACGCCCGTCGGTTCAAGGAGCTCTTGACCTGGCCTTTGTCCAGAACGCCTCCGATCTGATCGAGAAACGTTCGCCTAGGTTTTCCTCTTGCGACTGTTCCATTCACACTAGCCTTATAAACTTTCTTAGTCAGTCTTTCCTCGTCCATTCTTTCTACATGTCCAACTTTCATATATAAATATATATATATAATATAATATATAAAAGCTGTTATTTTGACATTACAAACAGACACTTCAATTTTATTTATTTGTATAGATTAGCTGAGGTACTGATTTTAGTACTTTGCTCTCTTGTCATTATTATGCAAATCCAGTTCTGTTATTGTTGATGAATATGTGGATTTTAACGGTCTGTCAAGGTTCACATTAATTCATTATGGTTAATAGAGGTTAGGGTAGCAATCGTAAAA
Source organism: Catocala sponsa (assembly GCA_963564715.1). Taxonomy (NCBI): domain Eukaryota; kingdom Metazoa; phylum Arthropoda; class Insecta; order Lepidoptera; family Erebidae; genus Catocala; species Catocala sponsa. The sequence continues at coordinate 1,063,616 of OY751353.1, read as the reverse complement.
TCGCTTCCATAGTTGTTTTTAGGATCATATTTAATGTTCAAATGATTCTTATTGAAAACTTGGTTTTTAAGTCTGCATGTATTTGTGTAACATTTATATTTTTTTTCTTTTTATTAAATATTTCTATCAATATATTGTAAATCAGCGAATTTTATATATCTTATCTTTGTGTTGTGTTGTGAAAATAATAAAAATAAAAACGCTTTGCTTTTTATTATCGTTGTTTTATTTATCTCCTAATTTGAATCCTTTCAATACGGCTGAAACTATAAAAAACACTAAGACAAAATATTAAAAATCTGACGGATAATTTCGTTCAGTGCCAAAACGACGCCAGAAGTAATGTCCGTACACAAGAAGTCTAATGTAAGAAGAAATCGATGGAAGATAATGAGATGTGCTCGTTTGTTGTAGGAACGGACGACGACGCGCCCAAACGCAGGAAAAGGAAAAAGAAATCGGACGAAAGCGCGACGCCGGAGCGCGTTGAGCACAGGGTCAACCTAACCGCCATACTACAGTACTCCAACGCGAGTCCTTTCAGGGACAAAACGATCCGAGGCTTCTCCTGCCTTTACTGCTCTAAACACTTCCCCAATATACAGGACCTGCGCGACCATACCGCTCAACAATCCGAAAAAGACAAAATCAACTCCATCATAGACTATAAACTTAGTTATAACCCTATCAAAGTAGATATTACTAATCTCCGCTGTACAGTCTGCAACCTAGCAATGAGGGACCTCGTGGATCTCAAAGATCACCTAGTCTCTATTCATAACAAGACAATATACAAGCATATAAAAGACATTATCTTACCTTTTCGTTTGGAAAACGGACAGAATTTCACATGCGTCATTTGTTCAGTTGTACACATATCGTTTAAGAATCTTTACCATCATATGAGTAGTCATTATAGAAACTATTGTTGCAAAAAATGCGGAGTGGGATACATAACTATAGCCGCTCTCAGAAAACACGGCAAGACACACGCTCAAGGCATATTCCCTTGTGATTATTGTGACAAAACTTATACATCTCTAACGAAGAAACGAAATCACGAAAAGGGAGTGCATACAGGAGGCTGGCTACGCAACAAATGTCCACATTGTCCAGAAATATTTGTGAGTTATTACGACAGAAGCGAACATTTAGTTAAAGAGCACAACCAGGCTCCTGTTATATACCCTTGTAACGCTTGCAATAAAACATATAAAAAGAAGTTCGAACTAAACAGGCACATAAAACATCACCACTTACAGCAAAGAAGCTTCCTTTGCGACAAATGTAATGCTAAGTTCTTTTCTAAGAGAGGATTAGTCGACCATTTATCTAAACATAGTGGAGGAGAGATGTGCTCCTGTGATATTTGCGGTAAGACTTTCTCAAGAGCACGAACTTTAAAGGAGCATATGAAAGTTCACGAAGACGACAAGAGGTTCCAGTGCGAGATTTGTAAAAAGACATTTATGCAGAAATGTAGTTTGAAGAGCCATGTACGGTTACATCAGGACGACCTGGATATCTTCAAAGAGTTCGAAGATGTTAAGCATTTGATAGATAATAGAGAGTTGACTCTGAAGCAGATAGCCGCTGAGAGTAAACGGAAGGCGATGGCGGATAAGGCGAAAGAGCAATCGTACGTTTAGTGTTGCCCATTGTGTACATGGAGATTTATAGAAATTTAAATGATTACGACTAGTGTGAAGAACTTTGTGTTGATAATGATCGCCACATTGTATGATAGTTCATAAAAATAATACTTAATAATAGAAATTTTCCTAATGTTTCTTGCAAGAAATGTGATACATCTATAATTCTTAACTTTATGGATATTATTTTTAGTGGAATTTGAAGCGGCATATTTTAAGGGCATCTAGACACAACAATTCGTAATGATCATAGAGTATAAACTCGAATAGATATGACTTAATCTATCCATCCAGCAAATACTTGACTTACAATTTATTATTATTTAAGTAAAAATTCAAAAAATTCTAAAAAACATACGACAGCAAATGTTTCAAATCTAGTAGTAGGAGGAAGTATCAAATGACAGTAAAAGGATACACGATACAAACTATGACGTAACCACAATGTAACCTTAAGGGTTTAGTTAGGATTACGACAGGCCACGCTGCAGAGGCGTGGTGTCTTGAGGTTACTTTAAGTAGAGATGATTCAAAGATAGTACAACAATGAACACTTTTATTAACAATGAGTATTATATAACATACACTTTAAGCAGGCTACACAAACAAGACTTAGGGCGTAGTTCTAAAAGGCTTCCTACGTGGTTCTATAAGGAAGAACCACTTAACTTAGTCGTGCAGCTCAGCGGAAGGAAGGAGCCTCCACCAGGGCGCGATCCACTTATATAGGTCGCCGCCGCTCTGAGAGGGACTAGTGATGGCACCATCTTGCTCGCCGCGCACGCAGCCGTGCGCCGCGAGTCGATTACGTGACAACAATTTAAATGCCACTGTCCGAGAAATATAGCGAGATATCTCCCAGAATACCCCATTCGTTCTCTCTGTCTCTTCCTAGCTATGTATCCCACATGGTGGTGAGGTCAGCTTTCCTTATTTGTCTCCTCCACTTCGCTCTGTCTTCGACATCATCGTCAGTAACATTACATTCTCTCTTGTTCTTTAGCACTACATCTTTCCATCTTGTCTTGGGTCTACCTCTAGGTCACCGCCCGGAGGGGGTCAAGCTGTAGTGTGCAATACCACATTCGTTCTCATTTCAAAATTTAAAATATTAGTTACTCCCTTCTTTTGCAACCAATTTTGATACTGTTTACGCAAAAAGATTTCTTTTGATTGCTACTTCTTCTAAAATAATGTACTAAATTAAACAGGCAACTACCCTATTGTAGAGACGTTTTTATTTTATAAACTAGAATAACTTTTGCCCTCGGCTTCGCTTGCGTTAATTTAGAATTTGACAATCAATTCGGGTTGTACTCTGCTTGTAATAATATAATTCAAGCATGATTCAAAAGACACGTGGCGCGATTTATTATCATAAGAACGGTTTTGTTGTTTTCCTCGGGAACGGTAATTTTTTCGGGATGAAAGGTAGCCTATGTCCGTTTCTGTACACCTGTCAACGTATATGCAAAATTTCAGTATGATCGGTTCAGTGGTTTAGGCGTGAAAAGGTAACAAACAAACAAACTCATTTTCGCTTTTATAATATTAGTTAGAATAGTATTTTATATAAAAATGAATATGTGCAAGAGCTTGCTAATATCTGAGAACATGATTTATTTGATTATAAAATAGAAATATGTATAAAATCAACGAACTCACGAATTACAGGTCAGGTCAATGCTAAGTCAAACATGATCGCAATCAAATTTGACTATGATAATAATACAAATGTGCCTACATAATTTACAGAGGTTTAGTTACGAAAAAAATATGAACTAATCTTCAACCAGACATATTACTACTTGCTAATGGTTATAACTGTGCAAATAGGCTAGAGGTCATAAAACTGCTGCAGAATAATTGAAACGATGCCTCAGTTATCTTATTTTATTGTTTGTAGTCTGCGGCTTAGTGGTAACTGTGTTACACGTTCCTTGGTATCTTATTTCGAGTTCTCGGATATTTTATCTAAAAGCACAGTTATTGTTCGTACGATTACAACAGTCTCTTCTCCCTAGCTTTTATTATTCCAAGTCACTTGGGGTCGGCTTTCTAGTCTAACCGGATTTGACTGGATATCAGTTTTTACACGGAGCGGCTGCCATCCGAGGCACGGAGCAGGCGATAATTGTCAATCGAACAACAAAACAGTAAAGCACTTTAATAATATAAACATATTATTTGTTATAAAGTATATTATATTGCCAATAGCAATTTACGAAATTATATTACTTTTTGTTTACAGACCTTATGTACCTTACGGTCATATTTGGAATTACATGATGATTAATTACAACATTGGAACTGCTCTTTCCAAAGACATGAAAATACACAAGCATTTGCACAATATACGTATTTGAGGGTAGTTGGTAAAAATACTAAAAGCGTAATTAATTTGAAAGATGACTCATTAAGGCCCGGTATCAAGAAACGAGTCGTTTAGCTACGGACAGTTAATTTTGATTCTATGATAAATATTTCAAATTAGCTGTTACCTGCGACTTCGTCCGCGTAGATTTTAACTAAAAAGTGTTTGTCGCCGCGGAACCCAACTATATTTCTCTGCCCAAGTTACTTAAATGGCGTAGTTTTTATAGTGTAAAGCTAGATAATAGCATGGCTTACTCAAAAGCAACATTTAAATATGCGTCGTTAGATTACACGCTGTCACAGAATACGTAAGAAAAATAAAGTTTCACAGCTCCTCCCCCGTAGGTGATAGCGTGATAATATGTAGCCTATATGTTGACCCGACCTGTTAGTAATATTCATGCAAAATTTGAAGTAAATCCATGCAGTACTTTTGAGTTTAGCCCGGACATACATACAGACAAACAGACAAAAATTCTAAAAACTATATTTTTGGCTTCGATATCGATCGTAGATCACGCCCCAAGTATTCTTTAAAAAAAATATTCAATGTACAGTTTTGACTTTCCTACGATTTTATTATATGTATAGATTTAACTACTAAAACAGCTCGTTTTTTGATATAGGAACCGGGCCTAAGTAATATCTTGACATGATGCCTTCACAATAACAATGTTGTAACAGTGTACTAAACAGAAGTGTTAAATTAGGTTTGCTATGTACAAGATATAGATGATGTGTTTCAAATAAACTTATTATATTAAATTTAAGTGTACGACTTTTATTTAACGACCGAAAATACACACCTACCTACAAAATCAGTAGTATCCTTCTGGATATTACTGATTTTGTAGGTAGGTAACTTTATCCCGATTCGCCATCGAACGGAGAATCACACAACGATATGCGTTTTTATAGTTTGTCAACTATAACTTAGGTCCAGTGACAGCTACCAGAGTAGGTAACATATTAAGGGCTGGGACGATGTTGATCATATTCGATTATAAAATTATCGATTTGAATAATTATTTATCTGTATATTATAGTAAAATAAAATGGGATTAAATCTAATGACCACCAAAAATAGTCATTGCGCAGCAAAATATGCTTATTAAAATATATCATAACGAGCACCTATACGCCTCTAATCACTGCATTCCGTCTCGGAAGGTTTAGGTTATGTTAGGTTCCTTCTTAAACCCACCCAAAAATAGGAGCTCCGTCGACTTATTTTGATCTCTTTAAATATATTTTGCGGTGCAATTTGGTGATCATTTACAATTTTTGACTGTTATATTTTACTATATCTGGTGATAAGTTAAACATAAGCCTAATAAAATGAAACAAGAGAAATAGGAAATAATATTTTAATTCAGTTAAAGACTTAAAACTAAAGTCAACCACATCACCAGCACCAAATATGTAATTAGTCCTCCAGACAGACATGCGATTATAGCCAATCTTTGCGGCGACTAGCCAGGTGGCTAATCAGTCATTAATGTGCACTATACTATCTCAAATAAAATAAAATCTCTTTCTATAACAGGGAGCGCACTCCCCGCAAGTGCTCTCTCTATATCTTCTCCCTAGCCTTTATTATTCCCAAGTTACTTGGGGTCGGCTTTCTAGTCTAACCGTTTTTGACTGGATGTCAGTTTTTACACGGAACGACTGCCATCTGACCTCCGCAACCCGAAGGCTAACGATACCCTAAGGCTAGACCAGTGTCAGGATATTAGAGGGCACTGACTTCCCAATAACGACTACCATAGATGTTCATGGCAGTCGCGACTGACGACTTAACGTGCTCTTAGAGGCACGGAGCAGGCGATAATTGTCAATCAATACGCACATAATTACGAAAAGACGTAATTTCCGAAAGTCAGAGGTGCGCGACGCTATCGCTGCTGTGCTCTCTCTATATCTTAACTCTAATAGTCCGATGTGATAACAATCCGACATGACCGCAGAGTGATCAGGCGCAAAACCACCGACTTGACGTGCTTTTTGAGGCACAGGGATATGCAACACCACCAACTTCTTAACTGCAGTGCAGGCTGCTATTGAGAATTTCTTTATGGAAAATCTTAAGACTGCGCCGAGCGTATAACAGATAATGACAGAGCTCGTGCGGCGCATATTCAAATCGGCGCGCGGCCGCCATAGTAAAATTGTATGGAGGATTTGAAGTGCTTTTTTGATAAATATGTATCTTTATTGTCAACCAATAACTTAAATATTTGGGACAGACAAATTGTAATATAACTATTTATGTTGTTTCGTTTAAGCTGTAAAATAGGATAGATTTCTACTGTTATAATCTAAAAATCACGTAACATGAGCTTACGTTTTTGCATTATTCGTGCAAGTTTACGTAATTTTGTAGGCGAAAATATTTATTATTTAAGTTTTTTACAGAGTAATTGTTAAAGACCAGTGCCGAAGCCTTTGAAAACGGTAAAAAGTGAAAAAAAATAATAGTAGGATGAAACCCATTGGAAAAGGAAGAGAATATAACAAAACCTTAAGGAAAAATAATATACGGGCGATCTGAGGTGTTGAAGTGGGTGGGTGTGGAAGTCTAAGGGTAAAAAACGGTTTATCTCGATTTCCGGCAAAACTAGAAGTCCTATGGAAAAAAGTTAAATAGCAAAGTTGTAGGTAATAAAAAGATCTACAACTTTTGTATTTACACTTTTTTCACATAACCACAAAATTTATGTGAAAATTCAAATAACCAAGTTTTTGGTTTTTTATTTTTATCTTTTGCAAAAAGATTGTTTTTTTCTCGAAATGTGGTGGAAACTTACCTTTTTATGTCCAATCACACAAAATTTTTTTTTATTTAAAATATTTATTTTTGCAGCTTATTTTGACATAGTATCGAAAAAGCACCCTAATTTTCAATCGTAAATTCACCCGTCAAAATATCTGCTTTTTTTAAAAAGTCGCAAGGTTTTTTGTTCTTTGAAATCTCTACTTTCTGATGGTGTAAAAAAAACTATACATTACTATGGTAAATTTTCTCAGAAAATGCAAAAAAAACGAAAAAAGCTTGCTTCCGAAATGTTTTTATTTAATCATCGCGTACAATTTTGATCTATTATTAAAATTTACACTTTAATTACTCGAAAAACGTAAGAATGGAATCTTACGTTTACATTGATAAACAAAAAAATTACAAATCCATAAAACATAAAGATTGCAAAAAATATGGGAAAATAGTTGTTCTAAATATTAAAGATACGATTTAAAGGGGATTTCAACTAAAAATGTGTGCTGCAATTTTTTCAGTAGAAAAGTTGATTTATTAAATTCTAATTACATTTACGTCATAGAAAATCTCATAATATATAAATATATATGTAAATCGTACTGTCAAAATTAATAGTTTTTTTGCATTTTCTGAGAAAATTTACCATAGTAATGTATAGTTTTTTTTACACCATCAGAAAGTAGAGATTTCAAAGAACAAAAAACCCCGCGACTTTTTAAAAAAAGCAGATATTTTGACGGGTGAAATTTCGATTGAAAATTAGGGTGCTTTTTCGATATTAAGTCAAAATAAGCTGCAAAAATAAATATTTTAAATCGAAAAAAATTCAGTGTGTTTGGGACATAAAAAGGTAAGTTTTCACCAAATTTCGAGCAAAAAAAATAGTCTTTTTGCAAAAGATAAAAACAAAAAACCAAAAACTTGGTTATTTGAATTTTCACATAAATTTTGTGGTTATGTGAAAAAAGTGTAAATACAAATGTTGTAGATCTTTTTATTACCTACAACTTTGCTATTTAACTTTTTTCCATAGGACTTCTAGTTTTGCCGGAAATCGAGATAAACCGTTTTTTACCCTTAGACCCTTAGACCCCCCCCACCCACTTCCCGACCTCAGATCGCCCGTAATTTATTTTTCCTTTAATTTTTGTTATATTCTCTTCCTTTTCCAATGGGTTTCATCCTACTATTATTTTTTTTGGTTTCAAAAATTATCGACCCTGGTCTATTATGGTAAATGTATAATTTATATTTGTATTAAACAAAAAGTGTTGATTTTATTCATTTAACCGTGACCGCCTGTTTTGGCACATTTCGCACGGCGCAGTCTTAAAATAAGAACTTTTTGTTGACTTGACCCGGGAGCGGTCCCATTCACTACCGCTGCGCTTACAAGACGGAACTTTAAACTCTATAATCAGATTAGGTGTCACTAGAGCGAAACTTCAAATGAATATTTAATAAATTTTCGTATGTACCGAAATCATGTTAACAAAGAATCCCAGTCTTCGATAAAGTTTTCTGCACTTAACAAATAATAATCTTATAATCTTATCTTATCTTATGTGGGGGCCAGTCAGTGCAGACCGGCGATCTTTTGTGTCGACACACTCCCAATAACGACTGCCATAGATGTTCATGGCAGCCAGGACCAACGGCTTAACGTGCTCTCTGAGGCACGGAGCAGGCGATAATTGTCGATCAATACGCACATAATTTCGAAAAGTCATATAACTTCCGAAAGTCAGAGGTGCGCGACGTGGGTTCGAACCCGAGACCCTCTGCATTGCAGTCTGTTGGTCTCCCCACTGAGCTATCGCTGCTCTAAAAACTTAATTTACATTTTATATATAAAACGTTTTAACGAATAATAATAAGCAGAGTCGATTTTTAATTTAAGAACTATTATTTACATGGTCTGTTTTAGCATGTCACACTATTCGTGCACTCTACCAATAAAGTATGATATTTTTGCTTACATTTTACCTTCTTGAAAGTACGGAACTTAATGGGCGTGATTTGGATGGCATCTGTCGTTGAACCCAAGTTATATTTTACGGACTATACAGTTTGTCGTTTTGAACACTTTAGACTTAATGTCGACTGCAAAGCATCTGTATTGAATATTGATTAGACTTGTCAAATTATTTATCTCTTGGAATTTTCTCGATATTGAGCGAGTTATAAAAAGATGTAAATTTGTTTGCAATATTTGACGCAATTTGAAACAGCTTAGAACCTCGTTACTAGTTTAATGCTAAGAAGACTGAACCGGGTGTGAAAATTATTTTTCTTTTATAGGCGATACCGGAGCAACAAAAAAACAACGCAAACGCGCTGTTAAAGAAGAAAACGAGGATGAGCCATTAAATAGATTAATGTACCGCGAAAAGCATCTACCAGAAATGAAGAAACAGTGGCACAATTTGACCACCTTGCTCAAGTGTTCAAATGTCACTCCGTTCAAGGACAGGAACGATGCAGGATACATATGTGCCTACTGTTTCAAAACATATCCTAATCCAGACATTCTTAGGAGCCATACGCATAGTGATCACGCTAAGGAAAAACCCTCATATAAAGCAGGTTCCGGAATGGCAAGCTTTGTAGCCTTTCTCGATATCGTAGATCTAAAATGTACGCTTTGTGACCAACCCATGGATACACTCCAAACTTTGACGGAACATTTAGTATCGTTCCATGAAAAAAAATACTATCTTGGAGTCACAGATTACTTTCAACCATTCAAGTTAACGAATGAACTGCAAATCAACTGCTGTCTTTGCAACGAGGTCTTCCATAATATGAAGCTGTTGATGCAGCACATGAATATACACTATAGGAACTTTATTTGCACCATTTGTGGCGCTGGCTTCGTAAACTCCTTCCGTCTAAACAGACACGAAACAACGCACGGCAAGAAAAAGTCCAGTTATCCTTGCAGGCATTGTGGCCAAGTGTTTGCCGCTGAGTCTAAAAAGAAAGCTCATGTAAACACTGAACATAAAGGAATTGCCGGCGACAGTGTTTGTCAAATCTGCAAGGCTAGATTCAAGAATTATTACCAGAAAACAAGACACATGATGCAAGTTCATAATGCGGAAGGGATTAAGTGCGATTTGTGTGATAAAAAGTTTAATTTAAAGTCCAATTTGATGCTGCACATGAGAAGTGTACATTTAAAAGAAAGACCGTATGAGTGTTCTGTTTGTAGTATGGGGTTCTTTATCAAAAGGCACATGTTAGGTCATTATATGGCGACTCATACCAACGAAAGGAAGTTCAAGTGCGAGGTTTGTGGTAAGGCGTATGCAACGCAGAATAGCAAGCGGAAGCATATGAAGAAAAATCACGGGATATCGAAAAATATGATGGTGCCTAATATGACAGTGCCGAATATGCCACTATCGAATATAGCGAAGTAAATTTATACTAGACCAAGTAAACACATTTTAGAAGAAACGGTTATGTAAACTTTTAGTCAAACGAAAATTCATACTTCGAATAGGTATATTGACGTATCGATAAACGAATTATAATTACGCTAGCATTATACCGAAAGAATAGTTGGTTGAATGGTATACTTAAATATTGGATTTAAGTATGACGCAGCAATATAATATTTTGTTTTGGCTATTGGGTGGATACCATTAATGTAACGTCCAAACAAGACTAATTAAACGAAATCCTAAATAGAAAATAGATATACAAATTTTTGAGACATTTATTGTGTTAGAAAATCACATTGACTGGGTGACCAAAAGTCTAACTAAACTTATTTCACAATGCATTCTTCTTTCAATCATTCTATTTTGTTTTGCTATGCAAATATCTCAAAAAATAAATAAAGAAGTTGTAATTCCGCAGGGTATCTAAGAATTTCAATAAAATCCATGTTTTTGGACAAGTGTCATGTCATGTATTTCATATTTTATGTATTGTATGTATTTCATAATATGCTTAGAAATCTCTTTATCTATCTTAAATCTTATGTACTTTCGCTAACGATCTCTAATGTATATTTCTCAGTATTTATCGTGATAAATGTATGTACACACTGCTACGCATCAAGTTAGACATCCTATATACGCATAACTACAAAATAGAGAATTGTTGGAAAGGGACAGTGTATAGTGGTGTCGATGTAATGGTAAGGATAGAGCGTCGCGTCCCGTTCAGCGTGTATGAGACAAAATAACAAAAATATAACGCACTCTCTCTCGATTCGCAACGTTCAACTTCTAATAGTTCAAAGTCCAAACAGTCTAGGTTGATGTGTCGCTGTGTGTACCAGTGATATTTGTAATCTAGAATTAACTTATTATATTTATGATAAAGACTTTACGTCATTTTATTTCAAAATCCATGTGAGGCAATCTTTTCCTAGCTTGCCATACACACTAATAAACATACGAGCCATTCCTTCGTAATTGCCTATAGTTTGATGATTATCTCTACTTAGAGTTACTATGATCATTATTTAACACTAGCTTTTGCCCGCGGCTTCGCTCGCGTTAATTTAGAATTTAACAATCAATTCGAGTTGTACTCTGCTTGTATAATAATATAATTCAATCATGATTCGAAAGAAACGTCGCGCCATCTATTATCATATGAACGTTTTTGTTGTTTTCCTCGGGAACAGTAATTTTTTTCGAGATGAAGGTAGCCTTATGTTCGTTTCTGTACATCTAACAACGTATATGCAAAATTTCAGGATGATCGGTTTAGTGGTTTAGGCTTGAAAAGGTAACATACAAACAAACAAACAAACTCATTTTCGCTTTTATAATATTAGTTACGATTACTATATCTGTTCACACTGTTCAGAGATACTAATTAAATTATAAGGTATTAGATACGTCCATGGCCAACCTTTTTGGTTAAAAAATCGAGAATATTGGTCTAAGTCCTAGTAAAATAAAAGATTCTCTTGATACATATTTGGTGCTACACTGACACTAAGAGTTCTATATAATGTTCTCGAAGATATGTGAAGTTTGCCAACCTGCACTAGGCCAACGTGATGGACCTTGGCTTAATTTTTCTCACACTGAGAAGAGGTCCGTGCTCAGCAGTGGGACACTTATATTAATATTCGAATGCAACTGTTCCCGATACGATGCCTACATTGCATAGTCAAGAAAGCCGAACATGCGTCTTTGATCATTACTTTCGATACATTCTAATACTTTAACACTCTATCTCATACTACAATCAATCAAATCGAATCGACATGTGTGCCTCTTACATTTTATTAATTAATCCTCTTATACAGAATTAAAACAAAACAGTTTACAGTATTCAACATTGCAGTTCAATTAAATTAAGGGTCATGAAAATAATTTATTAAACGAAAATATGATCTAACCTGAGTAACATTTATCTTGTACACATAGTTATCGTTACCGATTGCTAATATATGAGCCCAACACTGGACCAGCTACGTGCTAACGTAGTTTAATAGAGCACATCGTTACAAAAAAATTAGTTGTCTGTAAAGTCGGTTTACGGACGATAGTTTAACGTGACAACGTCATAACAAAACTTTCCCGTAACGTTACAATGAGCGTAACGGGACAATGAGTCATCCTTTGACCTTTCGTGCGTGCAGCCGGCGTTCATCGATTTATTAGACGTTGTCACGTCAAAAATAATGAAGAGTACAAAGATATCCTTATGTGCGAAAAGAGAATAGAAGAAGAAACAATAGAATTAACAACCCAAAATGGAAATAACACAAACAAAATCTAAATCTGAACATAATATATTACACTATTCAGTCCCTAATATTCTTAAACATTAGGTTACATAATATTTTAAGAATATAAAGGAGAATTTTAATTCAGTACTTTTCTTTGTAGGTGTCGGCTGCAATACAGAAATTAAAGTAGAACCAGAAGTAAGTAAACTAATGAATTTGCTCAAAAAGCCGACATCAGTTACAAAGAAAAATAAAAACGATTGGACCGTCACTATATCAAAGAAACGTTCAAAGCCTAAAGTACTGGACGGATTGTTGGCCTTCGAAACGAACTTAATGCTTAAGGAGAAATCTAAACATTTACACAACATAAGGACCATCTTACTACATTCCAACGCGACACCTATACGAAGTTACAATGGGATAGGATACACGTGCTGCTTTTGCGCAGAACAATACCCCGTACCTAAAGACTTAAAAACCCATACGCTAGACAATCACGATGATTCTGCGAAAACAAAATTCATGCATGGTTGCCCCTTATCTGTATACGTCGTCAAACTAGATATCACTGGCTTAAAATGTGTAATCTGTGATCAGAGTATTGAAGATTTACAAAGTTTAGAAACACATTTACAAACAGATCACAATAAAAAAATTCACAAAGATATAAATAATCATATACTGCCGTTCAAATTTGAAGGTGAAGGCTTTACTTGTGTGGTATGTTCTAAGAACTTCGAACGGTTTAAACTAATACAGGAACATATGAACATTCACTACGGAAATTACAAATGCGAGGTCTGCAATTCTCCTTTTGTGAACAAAAGGACACTTAAGAGCCATTTATCGAGACATAAGCAAGGCGAGTTTAATTGCAGTTTTTGTCCAAAAGTTTTCGACACACAAAATAAGAAGACGAATCACGAAAAGTTCGTTCATACGGGAGACCACCGAAGGAACAAATGTCCACATTGCCAACTGAAATTTTTAAGTTATGCTCAGAAAAATGAGCATATGGTGCAAGAGCATGGTGTTGCACCACTCGTGCTTAAGTGTAAGGCATGCGATCAGACGTTTACCAGAAGAGATAAACTAACACGTCATACTAAACGGGACCACTTACTTGAAAGAAGATATGAGTGCGATCATTGCGATATGAAATTTTATGGAAAGAAGGACCTTAACACTCATATGGTGAAACACACCGGAGAAAAACAGTATAGGTGTGAAGTGTGCAAGAAAGCTTTTGGAAGAAGGCATACTTTAAGAGAACATCTGCGTATCCATGCAGATGATAGGAGGTTTAAATGCCAGCATTGTGGACAAGCGTTTGTGCAAAAATGCAGTTGGAGGAGTCATATGCGCACAAAACATGGAGAGTTTTTGTAAATTCCCTGTAACTTGAAACGACTTAAACGCTATGAGGAACGATGTCGCATAAGCTGTTTTGATTCGAAAATAACGGTCGTTGTAATATGGTATTCAGTAAATATGTACTTGCGGGGAGTCAATATGTACCTACGTAGGTAATAAATAATAACTGCTACGATTCTTCTCAAGATCTCAAACACCAAGCCAAGTTTCGCCAAGAGATTTTCTTAAAGAACTTAATTCCTTTAGTCTGATTCCGCCAAGCGTGAAATGTAACTATTGTACTTATAATTAGCGGAGCGTGTTATCGCGATGAAAATGTATACTTCCATCATTTTATACTTATATAATTTATATTAGCAATAGATACTTCTTTATTAAATGCGTTTTAAAATAATTTGCATTTTCTTTATTCCAATGTCAGACATTGGTATTGCAATCGTATATGAAATATTTAGATTCATAAAAATGACATAGCTACCTATATTAATTCTAAATATGTAGTTTGTCTTTTAAGTAATACAATAAAGGATTTACGATGTCACGAAAGCAGTTGATGTATTCCGTCTTGAAATTAATTGTGACATAAATTTAATTAATCATGTCAATTGTCTTATCAAGAAAGAAAAATATTTATCTGAACTGAATTATTTAAGACTGAAGACTGATAAGAAAGCAGAATGAAGTCGCTTACAGAAGAAGATACATTAAATAAGTACATAACATGAACGCGACCCTAAAATAATAGTTCATCAAGATATGAAATAACTATTTACTTTTCTTTGTAGGTGTTCGACGTATCGCCAACGAAACGGCTAGTGAAAAACTAGTGAAACCGAGGATATATGAATTGGAAAAGCACCGCAGTAACATACGACTTATACTTCAGTGTACAAACGCAACCCCTATTAGATGCAGGGGAGGCATCGGTTACGCATGCAGCTTTTGCGGAGACGAGTACCCTGACCCGGCGGACTTAAAAAAACATACACTAGAAGCTCATGATGATAAGACCAAGCTAAAATTCATGGCCGGCAAAATGATGTTCTCATACCTCGTTAAACTGGATATTACAAACCTGTTCTGTAAAATTTGCGATGACAAAATAGATACTTTAGAAAAATTATATGACCATCTAATCAAGATACATGGAAAGTCACTGCACACGGATATTAAAAACCATATTATGCCTTTTAAGTTCGTCGATGATGTATTAGCATGTATGTATTGTTCGAACGTATTTAACAAGTTCAAAAATTTGCAACAGCACATGAATGCTCACTTCAGAAATTTCGTATGCGAGTTTTGTGATGCGGGATTTATAAACAGACACATATTAGCAGCCCACACAGAAGCTCACAAACTTGGCACATTCAAATGTGATAAATGTTCAAAAGTTTTCGACACTCATCGAAAAAAGAAAAGCCACGAGAAATCAGTTCATATACACGCAAATTTACTAAGCAAATGCGGCTACTGCAATTTGAAATTTACTAATTATAAGAGGAGAGATCATCATTTGTCTAAAGCGCATGGTGTAATTATAAAAGCAGTCAAATGTCATGCTTGTGACAAGTCTTTTGACAATAAAAGTGCGTTAACGATACATACTAAACGAGATCATTTAATGGAAAGACGATTTAAATGCACACAGTGTGATATGAACTTTTTTGGATCAAACGAGCTAAAGTTGCACATGGTTAAGCATACCGGATTGAGGGAGTTCAAATGTGACGTGTGTTTAAAGTCGTATGGCAGGAAAAAGACTTTAACAGAACATATGAGAATACACAATGACGATCGGCGGTTTAAGTGTGAGCATTGTGGTCAGGCTTTCGTGCAAAAATGTAGCTGGAAGGGTCACATGAGGAATAGGCACGGAGAGCTGGTGTGAGATATTGTTAAATCTAGTAAAAGTTTATTACGTCGTATTTCGTGTAATTATATTTGTTTGTATATATGGTCTAACTAGCGAGCGTTAATGTCCTATGGAATTTTAGTGCGACAAATTTGCAAGCCTATCCACGTTAATGGTATAAGGAATGCCAAACGTTGAGTAGGAAACCCCATTGACTGAAAATCGTGCAGCTATATAAGTTGAAAACCTACATAATTATTTCTAGCGCCACATTGCTTTTTTTTTGTTGTATACAACTAAGGTGGCAAACAAGCATACGGCCCACCTGATGGTAAGTGGTTACCGTAGCCTATGGCCGCCTGCAATATCAGAGTCATCACTTGCGCGTTGCCGACCCTTTAGGAAAAAAAGGAAGTGGGAAGGAGAAGGAGCGAGAAGGGAGAAAGAGGGTGATTGGGCCTCCGGCACTCTCACTCACCGAATGAAACACAACAGTAGGAATACTGGTATTTCACGTCGATATTCTGTGAGAGGGTAGTCCTTCCCCGGTCGAACCGGCCCGTTCATGCTGAAATCAGCGAGGCTCTACTACCACCGATTGAACAACTACACAAGCGATTCCGCATTCGCTTATCATCATCATCATCATCATCAGGCTATAATAGTCCACTGCTGGACATAGCCCTCCCCCAAAGAGCGCCATAGCGCCCTATCTTCAGCTTGCCACATCCAGCATCTGCCTGCAGTCTTTCGCAGATCGTCATCCCATTCGCTTTTACAAAAAATAAATTTATTATTAATAAATATTATCGAATGATCTGCATTTCTCTAATCAAGCGCTCACTGGAAATGTGGTGCCTATATTTTTCAGTAAGTTTATATTTTTTTAGTTTGATATCCATAATTTGCCATTAACTGTCGCTAGATAGACTTAATTCATATTTTAATGTTTGTTGTAGCAGAGTATATTTTGTTTGAGGAAATTAAATAATTCTATGACATGCGTGTTTTACTTGAACTTTTTATGCTGAAATAAATTATAACAAATATATTCATTACACAACGTTATTTTTATAAATATTTATAAAAATAACATTGTGTAATGATTAAGCTATTGTTTTTAAACGTAAGACAATTTGTTTATGTTTACTATCAACAAATAATACGTTAAGGATCGAAGGCAAAAATTTTAATACTAGTAGAATAATAAGTTTGAACGTTATATTATTATTATTATATGAATAATCAGCAACATAATACATTTTAGAATTTGACATTAATAAGGTGAGCCATCTATACAAAGTTGATTAAACGGTGAGGCTTTATTTCTATCTACATATAGAATGTACCACATACAAGCTCTGCACCAAATTTCAGTTCAATAGGAGTTTAGCCACAGGATAGATTTTTAGTTTTTGCTAAACTGCAACGTGTTTTATCTGCCCTAACAGCTGACCGAGAGTCTAAACATAGGTATCTAAGGTCATGCACCTTAAAGCGACAAAAATGTAGGAGACGTTGCCCCTCTGATACTTAGTATACATTATTACAGTAGCCAACAATCACGCCAAAGTGAGTCTTAATCTTAGCACAATAAGAATGAAAACACAAGCATATGTTATGCTTGTGTTTTCACCACTAGTTCAGACCATTAGTTTGTACCACAAACAAGGAAGCATAAATCAACCTGTGACAGCAATGAAACAAAGAAAGAAAAACAACAATGAAACTGACAGACAACAGATGTTTATAAAATATGGTGTTTGCGTATTAAATTGATTTAATTTGATTGAAAAAGTGATTTTCTATTTTTATCTTTATCGAGTTTTTAACCGTTTCGAATTAACACTGAGCCCATAATTATGCTCTGTCCAATTTAATGCCATGGGCATAGTAATTGTTGTATATTAATACATGTAGCAAAAGCTTTGTACCTTCTTTTACGAAAATTGCGCGGACGAAGAAGTATGAAATTTAGCACATTTAAAGTTTATATAGAGGAGTGGCGAACCCTAATATTTTTATAAAATATGCATTAGAGATATATTAAATTAATGGAAAACACTACACGCACACAACCATGTATTTGCACACGCAGGCGAATCGCGTTCGTAGTATTTCGGCATTGTTCGTGTGATATCGTACAATTCTTCCTTACTATGGTTACAAACCTATTGCGCAGTATTGGCCATTAAATTTTACAAGTTTATCTACACGAATAAGCTACTTACCGTTTGTAAAACAGAGTACCATATTTGGTTGGCGCTTAGTTACAGTAACTGATTATGGTTTATAACGACCACTTCTATTCATAGTTAAAATAATAGCTAGGTATAATAATTTGTGAAATACAGCTTGCTCAATATACATAGTATTGCAAGAAGAAAATTGTGGAGCAGTAATTGGCGAAATCTAAATGAAATGTGATTGTAAGTGTATAAAGTCATAGACACAAAAACCTTAATAACAATCAAAATTAAAATTTTAATCAGTTATGGTCGAATTTCGACTACTGAGCGACCGCTAGTATTTATTAAAATGTGACCAATTGTGCAAAAAGATTTAAATAGGAATAAAAACATGTATCAAAACTTTTAATACTAATTGACTACATTTTAAAATACCTTAAGTAACTGCTGTTTATTAAACCTATTATACTTACAAGATATTTTACACAGTTCTTAAATGTCTGTTTCTGTAACGAGCCGGCCAGCAAGAAAACTTGAAAATAACTGGTTATTTTCTTTATAGGTGATGAAGACAAAAACCACAAACGAATTAATAGCGACACAAATAAGAAAAGAGTTAAAATAGTAAGCAATTATACAGCTGAGGTTAAGAAAAAAAGAGAAGAATTGCAGAAGCTTCATAATAATGTAAAAGAGATTTTATTATGCTCTAATGCCACGCCTATTTTTCGCCGAGGAGATGTAGGATACGTCTGCTGTTATTGCCCTAAGCAGTTCCCAAACCCAGCTAATCTAAAGAAGCACTGTAAAGAATTACACGAAGACCAATATAATCCTGCCGCATGGTATATTAGAAATAGAAAAACCGAATACTTTGTTAAGTTGGACATTACAGATTTGATTTGTAACCTTTGCACAAACAGTATAGACTCACTGGAAAAGCTTTTGGCACATCTCCAGGACGAACATAAAAGGATAATATTTACGGATTTACCTAACCAAATACTACCGTTCAAATTCGATAGTGAGACGATAAAATGTTGCATCTGTTCCAACGTTTTCGAGAGATTTAAAATGTTACAAGAACACATGCATTCACATTATAGAAATTATATCTGTAATGAATGCGATATGGGGTTTCTAACCAGAGGCAGTCTAATGCGACACCTTAGCAGGCACAAACTAGGTACTTTTAAATGTAGCCATTGCTCAAAGACGTATGACACGCAACGTAAAAAGAAATCACATGAAAAGTCCGTACATATTTTAAAATACAAAACGAGCAAGTGTGGATACTGCAATGAGCGATTCACTACAAATCATAAAAGAGAGGAGCATTTGGATAAAGTACATGGAGTCTGTATTCAAAAGTACACATGCAGAGCTTGCGATAAAAATTTTACGACAAAACGGTCTCTTAGTATCCATACTAGAAGAGATCACTTAATGGAGAGGAACTATAAATGTAGTCAATGTGAGATGAAGTTCTTCTCGAAGAACCAGTTGCAACAGCATGTTGTTAAACATTCTGGCGTAAAGGAGTTTAAATGTGACGTTTGTCAAAAGTCTTACGCTAGAAGGAAGACTCTTGCGGAACATATGAAAATTCACAACGATGACAGGAGGTTTAAGTGTAATCACTGTGGACAAGCCTTTGTACAAAAATGTACTTGGAAAAATCATTTAAGAATTCGTCATGACGATATAGTGTAGTTATTATGCTGTTTATATAATAGTGATATTTAGGTTTAAAGTTTTTAATATAATTAACAGATGTAGGAAAAAATATATGACAAATATAAAAGTATAAATGCCTAAATAAATTTATTAAAATAATGTGTCGATTTTTATTGTTGTCATATTATCAATTTTAACATCTATAATATAGACTCTAAAATGTACAATGTGTAACATTGACGCGTTCATACCTAAGCTGGCGTAGTGAGCCCTATGACTAATTAAAATCCTATATTAAGTTTTGATCATAAATAAATCAATAATACAGTTAAATGTTGAGGCGGCAAGAGGAGGGAGGAGATAAAAACGTTTGAATACAATTAATTTGCCACGAGATAGTTGATCTAATAGGAATTACATTTTTATTATGTGCTGTCTGAAATCTAAAACTTCAAACAATCTCAGCAGATCACGGCGCCACTATATTGACTATAAGTGCCACAGTACTCTACGATAACCCCTGAGTATGACTTTACCTTTATGTTACACGCTGTATAATGAAAGCCACAGCATGTATTCGTCATACTAATAATAATATCGAATTATTATCGCATATGTAACATAATTGAGTTCCTAGGTGATTGGTGACGATAGCGAATATCGAGAAACCATATAGACGACCATAAAATAACCATCGTAATTTTCTTTGTAGGTGATGAAGACACTGAAACTGAATCAGATGTCACGCCTGAAATAGAACATACTAAGAAGTCAACCGTAAATAATTCGAAAGAGGAGGTCAAAAAAAATCTAAATAATATCATAAAAATTCTTAACTATACTAACGCAACACCAATTCTTCGCAAAGAAGATGTCGGATATTTCTGTTTCTTCTGCGTCTCGCACTATACTGACGCGGCTGCCCTAAAGAAACATAATTTGGAGGATCATGATGTCAATCGGGGTTTATTATATAATAAGCGTAGAGATAGAAAAGATCAGAGAAGATGTCTCAAACTAGACATCACTGGATTAAACTGCAAGCTTTGTAGCAAAGACATTGATTCGCTGGAGAATATGTTTAAACATTTAAAGAGTGAACACAAGAAGACGATTTATACGGATGTCAAAAATCTGATACTGCCCTTTAAGTTTGATAGCGACACGTTGTACTGTTGTATTTGCTCAAGCGTATTTGAAAAGTTTAAGAAATTATTGGAGCATATGCATATCCATTACAGAAATTATATCTGCGAAGTGTGCGATCTTGGTTTCATTACACATGAAGGACTAGTGAAGCATTCACATAGTCACAAAGTTGGATATTTTAAATGTAACCATTGCATCAAAATCTTTAATACAAACCAGAAAAAAAAATACCACGAGAAATTTGCGCATGCGAAGAATAATAAGAAGTATAAGTGTGGTTATTGTGAAAAGCGATTCATGGAATCCCGTCACAAGGATGATCACTTGACGACTAACCATGGGGTGATATTCAATTTCAAATGTGGCGCTTGCGACAGAACTTTCAGACTAAGAAATTCTTTGACTATACATACGAAAAGAGATCATTTAATGGAAAGAAAGTTCATGTGCACCCAATGTGATATGAAGTTTTTCTCCCCATCTGAATTAAAAATGCATGGCTTAAAGCATTCAGGATTGAAGGAGTTCCAATGTGACATATGCCCAAAGTCTTATGGAAGGAAGAAGACATTAAAAGAGCACATGAGAATCCACAACGATGAGAGACGTTTCAAGTGTGAGAGCTGTGGTAAGGCGTTCGTGCAAAAATGTAGCTGGAAAGGACACATGAAGAACAAGCATGGAGAAATCGTTTCGTGAATTAAGTTGTTGTTTTATATATACATATATATATATATATATATATATATGTATGACCTATACGTCAATTATTAGTATATACTTAATAATATTATTCTAATATATTTTCTAGTATACCACATTCCTGTGTTTTAAAAAAGGTTCACCTAGAAAGTAAAATAAATTGTAGTCGCATCTGGAAAATTCCAATGATATTTAAATTAAATTACGTACAGTATATACATATATGTATATTTTTGTGGCTAGTTTGCCTAGAATATTATACCATTTTGGAATAGAAGTTAGTTGCGCCATTTCTTAAAATATTTGCCATAATGCTCATAGTTTTTGTATAAAAACTATGAGCATTCTGGTTTTTTTAATGGTTGTGATGGATAGTAGTGCTACTTACGTTGCCAATACAAAAAAAATACAAGTATTTGTAAATTTGTAGCAATGGTACTTAAAAATATAATATGAGGTGTCCTTTTTTAAGGATTTCGCTTATTTTTTCGTAATGATAAAAAAATCAAGATATAATTTTTCTTTTTTTTCTCTCGAGTTTTCACCTTTTGGTGCCCGCTTATCGTTGAATTTTGGGACTTGTTGTATATAGCTATATACTGCTAAATAATCATATCAGGTTCTAACTGCATGAGATGATGTCATTACATAAAACCAACTTGAGAGACTGTGAGAGCGTTACGTCGTATAGAGCGTGCCATCTGTATCAATATAATTTATGTCCATAAGGATTATTTGTATTGATGATTAGGTACTGTTTTTTTTATCTTTGAAATAATCTATTAAGAAAAGACAAAGTATGATTATTTCATTGTTGTACGAATAGGTGCGTAGGCATGCACACACAATATTAACAAGAATATCGTCTTGGCGTATCTTAAAGACGCTGGTGCTGCTTGACATCGCAAAAATCGATACCTATATTAACCAGCCTTAAGACATTGTAACAATTGATATTCTGGCATAATAAAATAGTGTATTCTACAGCAAATAAATTATGCGATAAACTACAGATAAAGTATGCAATTATAATACAATAATTCAGTGACAATAAAACTATAACGAAAAGCCCCAGAATAACCATCATCATTTTCTTTGTAGGTGATGAAGACATACCCATCAAAACTGAAAGAAATGTGAACGTTGAAAAGGCAAATAATGCTAAAGCGAAGCTTAAAGAAATGAAAGAGGCGATTAAGAAAACTCAGCATAACCTTGCACAGATACTTACATTTACTAACGCGACGCCAATACTTCGACAAGCTGACGTCGGCTATTTTTGCTACTTCTGCGATGCTTACTTTCGTGATCCAGCCAACCTAAAAAAACATAACATACAATCACATAAAGATCAGTCTAAGATAGGCAAATCATGGGTTAAAAAAAAGGATAAGGCATATTGCGTGAAGCTAGATATCACTGGATTAAATTGCAAACTTTGTAAATATGATATCGATTCGTTAGATAATTTATTTAACCATTTAAAGAATGATCACAAAAAAGCAATTCATACGGATGTCAAGAACCTCATTGTACCATTTAAGTTTGACAGTGATGCTATTTGCTGCTGTATATGTACAAACGTTTACGAAAAGTTCAAGAAGTTAATGGAACATATGCACACACATTACAGAAATTATATCTGCGATGTCTGTGATCATGGTTTTGTGACTCAAGATTGTCTGGACAATCATTCAGAGTGTCACAAAGTAGGTAGTTTTAAATGTGACTTTTGCCACAAAACATTTAACACACTACAAAAGAAAAAGAATCACGAAAAAAATGTTCATAAACAAAATCATACGAAATATAGATGCGGTTATTGTAACGAACGGTTCAGGAAATCTCGTCTGAAAGATGAACATTTATCAAGCGTGCACGGAGTAACGTTCAATTTTAAATGTCGAGCTTGCGACAGAACTTTTAGGATTAGAAGAGCTTTGACTATTCATACAAGAAGAGATCATTTAATGGAAAGGAATTTTAAATGTTCCCAATGTGATATGAAATTCTTTTCTTTTGATGAATTGAATAAACATGGCTTAAAACATTCAGGCGTGAAGGAGTTCAAATGCGATGTTTGTTTAAAGTCTTATGCAAGAAAGACCACTTTAACAGAGCACATGCGAATACACAACGACGAGAGACGGTTCAAGTGTGAGCATTGTGGACAGGCCTTTGTGCAAAAATGCAGCTGGAAGGGTCACATGAAAAATAAGCATGGAGACGACGTGTCGTAAACAAAGACATTTTCCAATAATATTGTGTAAACCATATTGACTATTTGCACTCCTATTATGCATTATATTCAATGTTTACACTTATTTAAAAACAATGTATCGAAGTACATATTTGTATATAGAGCGTTTGGATTTAAATATTATTTTGTTAAAGCAGCCGTAGTATATAAATGTACCCAAAGTGAAATGATATTCTTTTTACACGATGAGTTAAAGAAACATGATTTAAAGCATACAGAAGTTAAGTAGTTCAAATGTTACGTGTTTTAGGTCTTATGGTAGAAAAAAGCTTTGAAAGAACACTGGAGATTACATAAATGATAGGCGGCATGAATGTGAGAATTGTGTAGCGTTCGTACAAAATTGAACTTTGAAAAGTCACCAGAAAAATAAACATGGAAAGGATGTGTTGTAAATTGCACGACATACTTTTACATAGATTGAAACATTGTAATAGAGTATATTAAATTTAAATTTTTGGAATATAATACAGAATAATTTTTTAGTTTGTTTATTTCGTTAATTACGGAACCAAATCCATAAATTTGTTATACATATTAAGACCAAATCCTACTAACACATGGTTCAAATAATGTTTGCTTTGCCAGATTGGCATTTATTTCTACGTTTTATTACACCAGTATAACCCCGAGGATATTATCATTAATCAAGATGGGTATAATAAATACCTCACGACCCTCAAGAAATACATTTTTCTATATAAGGTTCCATTTAATAGGACGTAAGCCTTCTGACGTCTAGCCGGTATAGTTTTACTCCGTGCTGCGACTGTTAGCTTCAGGTTATGCTTTGTAGCAAACTCTGACTGCTTTCTTGTCAGTCCAATCTCCCCTTTCCCCTTTCCCGTTCCTTCTCCTTCCCCTTCCCACTTCCTTTCCTAAAGGGTCGGCAACGCGCAAGTGATGCCTCTGGTGTTGCAGGCGTCTATAGGCTACGGTGACCACTTACCATCAGGTGGGCCGTATGCTTGTTTGCCACTGTAGCTGTAGCTAGAGTGGCAAACAAGCATACGGCCCTATATGGTACCTATTTGAATAAAAACTAGCCTATGTCCTTCCCCAGGTTTTAAACTATATCTGTACCAAATTTCATCTAAATCGGTTGAGTGGTTTAGCCGTGAAAAGGTAACAGACAGACAGATAGACAGACAGATAGACAGACAGATAGACAAACAGATAAACAGACAGATATACTTTTTTTATATATAAAAAAAGTCACTAGGTAGAACTACTACTAATAAATATTCAAGCTGAATGTTTACGTAGGTGTACAAAAGTTTTATCTCTGTCATTTTGTTCAGTTGTGTCGAGTCGGAGTTGTTGGTGGCTAGGTACTATTAGGTTTTTAAAATTTGATATTTTAGTGGTAAATCGTTCTTTATTCACCAAAAGAAACACGTAAATACGGTTAATAAGTAAATAACTTATACACTATACATTATTATATTTTGGTGTGGGGCTCTGCCATGTACAGAAAGATAATAATTATATTACAGTAGGTACGTTCGTGTTCGTAGCGCCTCGCGGCTGTCTGTGGAGCGACTAGTGACTTACTCGGCAACAAGCGAGACAGAGATGTGCGTGGACGGCGTTTACTAATTACTAACTAGTAGGGTTGTTTTAACGGTTGAAGAAAGACTTTAATATACTTACATCCATTTACGTGTTCTCTTGCTGTAGAATGTCTTGACTCATCATATTTCAAATTTGGATTTGCATTGAGTTGTTGTTTTTATCAGGAACGAATGCATTTATGTTAATATAAGATACACAGTTATTCTAGTCTAACTCGATATATTTTAAAATAATGTTGGGTAAATATTTCAACATTAGGCGATATTTCTAAAATATGTTTAGAGTACCTTATGTAAATTAAACGTAAACTGCTTTAACTGTTAAGTATTTAAAGGTTTATAATATTCTATATACTATTTTGCATTGAATTATCGCACCGTGTTTGCATTTAACTGAATTACTTCTAAATAAATCTTTTCACGTACATAGCTACATTTTATTTGTCTCCAAATCCCTCATGTTGTGGTCTTAAATTCTACAGGCAACGGGATAAAGCAATTATTAATAATCGTAAAGATGCATACATTTGTTATACATACTGCTTGACTAATAGATATATTATTTGCTTGTAGACGAAATTTTATATTGTCAGTTTTGCTTGCGAAGTTCATATATCTTGAGTTGTGTATGCGCGTGACAACTCAATGTCACTTTCTTTGACTTAGCTGTTTCGTGAGTAAGACAAACTTATTTTGAAAATTGATGTGGTTCAGCAATAGAAGTAAATAAGAGTAAATGTTTCAGTGCTTAGCTAGAAAATATAGTGTTTGTTGCAATAGCTCATAAAGGTTTCAATTAACATTAAACAATTAAACGCAAATCGGTCTCCTTTTAGGTATACTTCTCATCATCATCCTTAAAACATCAATAAGACGAAGAAACTGAACTTATATGTTTCTTTATAGGTATCCAAGAAAAAGTCAAATCGGAAAGCGAATATCTAGAACCATTGGTAAAACATGAAACTGAAGAGGACAGTAAAATAATTAAGAGTAAATTAAACTCTAAAAAGAACGTGAAAATAGAATTTGAGAAACATTTGCATAACCTGAAAGAGATTTTAAAATATACTAATGCGACTCCGATATTCAAGCAGGGAGGCATCGGCTACATGTGCAGTTTTTGTCCTGGCCAGTTTCCGAAACCAGAGGAATTAAAAAAGCATACTTTAGCAAATCATGTTGGTCAAACTAACGTCAAGGTTAGTTCTACCTCAAGCACCAGAATGGGCATTTACAGATATTCTATCAGGCTCGACATTACAAATCTGAATTGCTTGCTTTGTGATACTTATATAGAGTCTCTTGAAGGTCTGATGGTGCATCTAAGGGAAAAACACAATAAAGTAATACACACAGATATAAACAATCATATTATTCCCTTTAAGTTTGAAACAGACCAGCTGACTTGTTGCTTATGTCCAAATACGTTTGAGCGGTTCAAGATTTTGCAAGAACATATGCATAGACACTACAGAAATTATATTTGTGAAGTATGTGATGCTGGATTCATCAATCAGGGTAGTTTGAGCAGTCACGCACATACACACGTGAAAGGAACCTTCCCATGTAATTTTTGTCCTAAAGTATTTGATACTATTACCAAGAAAAAGATGCATGTAAGATCAAGCCACACCCACCGAAATGTGGTGAATCGATGTGGATACTGTAATGAAGGATTCAGAGAGTATTACATGAAAGAACAGCATTTATCCAAAGTTCATGGTGTCAACAATACAGCTTTTAAATGCAACGCATGTGAAAAATCATTTACTACGCCTAAGAAATTAAGAACGCATATAAAGAAGGACCATCTATTAGAAAGGCAGCACAATTGTTCTCTATGTGAGATGAAATTTTACCGTCTCCATGACCTTACGCAGCACATGGTGAAACATACGGGCGTCAAGAAGTTTCAATGTGAAGTATGTTTGAAGTGTTATGGAAGGAAGAAGACTTTGACAGAACACATGAGAATACACAATGACGATCGGCGCTTCAAGTGTGAACATTGTGGACAGGCGTTCGTGCAAAAATGTAGCTGGAAAACACATATGAAAAATAGACACGGAGAGATTGTATCTTAAATGTCTATAAAATTGTATTATTGATTGTTATCCTAACTAATATTTTAAAAGCGAAAATGAGTTTGTTTGTTTGTTACCTTTTCACGCCTAAACCATTGAACCGATCATCCTGAAATTTTGCATATACGTTGACAGGTGTACAGAAACGGACGCAGACTACCTTTCATCCCGAAAAAAAATACTGTGCCCGAGGAAAACAATAATAACGTTCTTATGATAATAATAGATGACGCCACGTGTATTTGTAGCAACAGCTTTGCAATGGATAACATTTATGTAACGCAATATTTTCACTATGACTTGAAATACGAATACAATATTATGTAATGAGTTTTTTAAAAGACGACTCCTGCCCTAGAAATAATTCGTGTGTCGCGGGAGACTTACAAACATACAAACAACGGACACAAAGAACACACAGACTCAGAAGAACCATTTGTGGATCACACAAATTTTTGTCCCGTGTGGGATTCGAACCCACAACCCTTGGCGCAGTGGCAGTGGCAAAGCGACCACATAGACCACTACATCTGTGCAGTCGATGAGTTGTTCAACAAGGCCTCATAAGTTTTTTGCAACCGATTAATAATGCATATATCTATATTATTGAGGCGCTCATTGCACTCACTGATCGGTAATCGATTAGCGAGGTAAAGCAACGTTGGGTGCGGTCAGTCTATAGATGGGTGACTGCTTAGTGGTATTTCATCTGAGCGTCTCCGTGCTTCGAAGGGCACGTAAAAAGTCGGTCCCGGTTGTGCAGTCGTTAAGCCATGTCAGAGGCCTACGGGCGGCTTGAACAACTCTTGACAACAGGTTGGTCACTAACCACACGAAAAGAAGAATAAGATATCTATATTTATTGTCAGTTGGTGCGATTAACGTAAAGACAGCTAGGTACAATTTCGTTCTCATAATTGAAGCACATGTTTTTGTCCGGTTTTATCGTGATCGTGAATATTTTCTTAAACAAGAACTTTGACTGCCAAGAGAAATGGCCGCTGTCATGGCGAAAAACATTATCTTTGCCAAAAGCAATATAATCAGGGTATAATATCTATCACTCCCGGTCTATATTATGCGCCGTGCCCGCAGTAAAGATGCGTCTGACGACACCTCAAACTACTAAGCCGTTTGGGTTAGAGCGTATGCCGAAGAAATATTACAAATACAATTCCTTTTTACGACTATTACGTAAGTCTTTAGGTGCAATGTGAAAATTCACCAAAAACACCAACATTCAAACAGATGTATTTCGGCTAAATCATCTTCTACAAATAAAGGCAAAAATGACAGAACGATACTTGATTATAAAGATAAAGGTACCGTTATTTGCAGAGATAACTATGAGGTGTACCGAGTATTGCCTGTACCGAAAAGGAGCGATACGGATATGATCACTATACAACCTATTGCGGATATACTCGCAATAAACATTCAAAAGGATTCGTATCTACCGATTACGCAATCTGAAATACATGAATGTGCAGCGTAGCTCGTACAGGTATTCTTCATTTAAAACTTACATTATTTCTTACGAGTTAACAGAATTTGAGATATGTGATGAAAGTCTATTCAGTCTAACGTAATTATAATATTTGTGATCGCCTAATCGCCTAACATTTAGATACGCGCTTATAACGATATAATTTTATCTTATATGGGGGCCAATCAGTGCAGTCCGGCGACACTTCAACCCAGTGGGATCTTTTGTGTCGACACTCTCCCAATAACGACTGCCATAGATATTCATGGCAGCCGGGACCAACGGCTTAACGTGGTTTCCGAGGCACGGAGCAGGCGATAATTGTCAATCAATACGCACATAATTTCGAAAAGTCATATAACTTCCGAAAGTCAGAGGTGCGCGACGTGGGTTCGAACCCGAGACCCTTTGCATTGCAGTCTGTTGGTCTCCCCACTAAGCTATCGCTGCTCTAACGAAATAATAATATATCATTTATTGCCAAGAAAAATTTGTGTGTATACGGTAGATAAAAACCGTCCACATTAGGCTAGCCTGTCTCGTGTCGTCGACGGTCTTTAGTTTTGAGTACTGTTTTAGCACGATGGAGTCAGAAGATTAATTTGCGAATGTTCGGTTATCGGACGTTAGGTTGGTTAACTTTGGCAAACTCGAAACAGTTCGTGATTGTTTATCCGATTCTTAAATTGTATTTCCAATTTACCTACATAACTTTTTACTTGGCTCTAAGTTGCCTGATGATATGCTGTTTATCGTCAAGTAATGTAGAGACAACTAGTAATTCTGAATAGATCGACAGTTGCAAAAGTGATAGCGCAGCTCTTATATCGACAATTAATATATAGACAATAAACAGGACCTCCAAGGATTGAAAAAAAAATATACACTTACACTGACTTCATATATTATTTATAATCATATATTATTTATTTCATGCAACCTCGATTCATAATTTAAGCTCTGTACTTACTTCAGAAAGAATATGTTATCAACTGTCGTTGTCTGCGGTTTACAATGTTGACGACCACATATTGGTTAGCATATTGTCTTTTCACGCGGTCCATAACTATAATTTACGATATTATAAGGTTAGTTCTAAATTTTATCATTCCGTGTTTGCTTTTTGTTGCCTTAGCCGACATCGATAAGTATCATAAAATTGTAGCTTTTAAATGATCAATCCTTTTCTTTGTAGGTAGTCAACAAAAAAGAGTTGTGACAAAAGACATGAAAGACATAGTATCAACGGAGAGTGATGAAGAGGACGTAGTGTTAAGCGTTCAAAACAAAATTGCGCCCAGGACAGATTTGGTGAAACATCGTGCCAATATTAAAGAAATTCTTATGAATTCCAACGCAACACCGATTAGGCGATTTGGAGGAATTGGCTACACTTGTTGCTTCTGCGATGATCAATATACTCAACCTGCAGACTTAAAAAAACATACTCTAGAAACGCATCTAGATGTATCAGAAGCAAATTTTATGAAAAACATGAATATGTCTGAGTTCGTCATCAAACTTGATATTACAGCGCTTAACTGTAAACTATGTAATACAGACATAAATACATTAGAAAATCTTATAGACCATTTAAAAAATTCTCATATGATCAATATATTCACAGACGTCAAAAGTCACATATTTCCTTTTAAATTCGACAACGAATTACTTAGGTGTATGATTTGTTCTAACTCTTTCAATAAGTTTAGAATGTTAGTCAGGCACATGCATATCCATTACCGTAATTTTATTTGTACTATTTGTGATTCTGGATTCGTAAACCGCAACGCATTAGCACAGCACGCTGAAAACCACAGAACAGGTGCCTTCGTCTGCGATTATTGTCCTAAGGTATACAAGACTCAAGTAAGGAAGAGACTCCACGAAAGATCAGCACATACTCATTCAGATATGATGTATAAGTGTGGTTATTGCACAGAAACATTTAAAGACTACAGGACAAAGGAGGCACATTTAAGTACTACACATGGTGTCACGACTGTAACTCCCAAGTGTCAAGCATGTGACAAAGTATTCAGTAACAGAAAATTACTAAGCATTCACGTTAAAAGGGATCATTTAATGGAAAGACCTCACAAATGTACCGAATGTGAAATGTCATTTTTTTCATCGACTGGTCTGAAGAATCATATGGTAAAACACACTGGTTCGAGAGCATATCGTTGTAATATTTGTCTGAAAGCTTATGGTAGAAAAAAGACATTGAATTCTCATATGCGTATACACGAAGAAGAGAGGTTCAAATGCGAACATTGTGGTCGAGCCTTTGTGCAGAAATGCAGTTGGAGGGGACACATGCGAAGTAAACATGGAGAACTAGTATAATTAATACATTGTACAATATATGTTTATAAGTGTTAGTGCTGAAATAATAAACAGTGTGACAGATATGTGCAGTTTGAATTTATTACGTAATGAAACCAAGATTCGGTTTTATGATTGATAAGCTTTAGTAAACGTTAACATTAAATTCGAATTCATATACGAGTGAATAGGTTAAAACATTTCTGTATTGGCCTATTATAAGACGTATATAAAATGTCATAAACCATAATGTTCGAGTCGAGTCGAGGTCAAGCACATCATTACAATATTAAAGGAGGTTAACTATAATGCATTGCTACATAACAGCGTGGCAGTGCGACAATAAAAGGAATATTCCTGTCTGTCCCCCTGATCTGAACAGGAAAAAACCGAACAAATTATTTCCTATCTGGCGTACGCTGTTTCTTCAGGGGGACAAAAAGGAATAAAAAGTTTCGATTAGACTCGGACAGATCGAACTTTATTTTCGTTTAAAAATAGATAACAGGGATACTGACAGGAATACCCTCAATAAAAGAATACTTTTCTTTGTAGGTTCACCAGTATTAACCGAGAAAGAGGAAAGAGAAAAATCCTTAATGGATACTACAAAAAATGTAGATGTTGCTACAAGGTCTACTATTGCTATACCTAAAGTTAAGAAACAAAGAACGTCACAAAAGCAACCAAATGAGAATCTATTTAAACATCAGACTAATATAAAAGAAGTGCTTCGTTGTTCAAACGCTACGCCTATCAGACGTTTCGGAGATTTAGGATACGTGTGTTGTTACTGCGATGACCAACACCTTAAGGCTGCAGATTTAAAAAAACATACGTTAGAAACTCATCACGATGTCGAACAAGCTTATTTTATGACTCTTAAGCACGGATACCAATACGTCATCAAGTTAGATATAACAGCACTTCAATGCAAGATTTGCAAGAAAAGCATTGACACCATTGAGCAGATGTTGGAGCACTTAAAGAAAGACCATCACAAAACAATATTCACTGACATAAAAAATCATATAATTCCATTCAAGTTCCTGTCTGAAAAGTTTCAATGTTGTATTTGTATGAATATATTCAGTAAATTCAGGACATTGATCGTACATATGAACACACATTACAGAAATTATGTTTGCGATATATGCGATACAAGCTTCTCTAATAGCGGTAATCTTAAAACGCACAAGCTTTCACATGATACTGGTACATTTAAATGTGATTACTGTCCACAAGAATTTGAAACAAAAAATAAGAGAAGGCTTCACGAAAGAACAAAGCATAGAAATAAACGACTGATGTTTAAGTGTGGGTATTGCAATGAACCATTCAGTGACTATAGCAAAAAGGAAGCTCATTTGGTATCAGAGCATGGCGGTCAAACACATAAATGCCAATCGTGTAATAAATTTTTTTTGGATACTAAAGCTTTAAACCTTCATGTGAGAAGAAGTCACCTAATGGAGAGAGAACATAAGTGTTCTGAATGCGATATGAGCTTTTTCAATAAGACGGAACTAAAGATTCATATGGTAAAGCATACTGGGCAGCGCTCTCATATATGTACAGTTTGTTCGAAAGCTTTTGGCAGGGCTAAGACTTTAAGAGAACATATGAAAATACACGATGATGTTAGACGGTTCAAATGTGAACACTGCGGACAAGCATTTGTGCAGAAGTGTAGCTGGAGAGGACACATGAGGTCCAAACATGCAGAAATTGTATAAGTAACGTGGTTAGTCTTCTTTTAGTATAGCACACTTATAGAATAAAACTAGATGATCTCTGTTCGTCCCTTAGTTAACTTCTGACACATCTCTAATAAAATGAACTACTTAATATAAAGCCGTACTTAGTACAAAAGTGCATACACTATCTCCTAAATAACTGACTCAAAAATTTTGGTTATTGGATAGAAAATTTTAACAGCAATATCCGTAAAAATCTGCGTAATCTAATTGATATTGTGACATACAACTGACAAATGAACGAACAAATTAAATGATCATGAGTATACTAACTACAAAATAAAACTTTTTTTTGTAGGTGGTCCCCAAGCAGAAACTGTAAAAGTAAACTCTGAAGAAAAACATTCCAAGAATGCACAAAATGATAGAGCATCTAGACCTAAAAATATCTCATATAAGACCATAAATATGAAGACATATAAGCACGAGCCAAAAATTACCGAACTACAGAAGCATCGAACTAATGTAAAAGAAGTGATCCTCTGCTCGAACGCTACACCAATCAGACGTTACGGAGGAATGGGCTACATGTGCTGTTACTGCGAAGAACACTACCTAGAGCCTACAGATTTGAAGAAACACACACTAGAAACACACCGAGATGTATATAAAGCTTCTTTTATGGTAAAAGTTAGCATGGACCAGTATGTCATTAGATTAGACATTACCGCTTTACAGTGTACAATCTGTAAACGAAATCTTGACACATTAGAACAGCTGATGGATCATTTGAAGATCGACCACCAAAAAACTATTTATAGTGACATAAAAAACCACATCATACCGTTCAAGTTCGAAACTGAAATGCTTCAATGTTGTATTTGTATGAACACATTTACAAAATTCAAGTTACTGCTTGAACATATGAATTTGCATTACAGAAATTATATTTGTGAGATTTGCGACGTAGGCTTCGTGAATTCTCAAAGTCTTAAATGCCACAAGCTTACACACGATATTGGCACGTACAAATGTGATGACTGCCCACAAATATTTGACACCAAGGTTAAAATAAAAGTCCATAAACGAGCAATGCATTCGCTTAAACCACTTCTATCTAAGTGCGGTTATTGCAGTGAAACTTTTAGCGATTATAGGAAGAAGGAGGCCCATTTAGTATCTATGCATGGATTAAAAGTGCCAACACCTAAATGTCAAGCGTGTGACAAAGTTTTTAAGGACAGAAAGTTATTAAGTATTCATGTGAAACGAGATCATTTAATGGAAAGACAACATAAGTGCACACAATGCGACATGAGCTTTTTCCAGTCTACGGAATTAAAAGATCATATGATCAAACATACTGGTATAAGAAATTTTAAATGCACTGTTTGTTCGAAGGCATTTTGTAGAGCGAAAACTCTAAGAGAACATATGAAAATACACGATGATGTTAGACGATTCAAATGTGAACACTGCGGACAAGCATTTGTGCAGAAGTGTAGCTGGAGAGGACACATGAGGTCCAAACATGGAGAAATTGTATAATAAAGAATATTAATATAATTCAATTATTAAAATATGACACTTAATATTTTATTTTATTTTAACTTATAAACTAATACATAACAATATTCTTTTGTAAATATCGAACTTAAATCATATATTTCTAACGAACATTTATTAACACGTTAGGAGCGAATCGTGTGCCGTGCCTTGGAAAACACGTTAAGGCGTCGGTCCCGACTGCCATGAACATCTATGGCAGTCGTTATTGGGAAATCAGTGCCCTCTAATATTCTGACACTGGTCTAGCCTTAGGGTATCGTCCATACCCTAAGGCTAGACCAGAGACTTTCGGGTTGCGGAGGTAAGATGGCAGTCGCTCCGTGTAAAAATTGATATCCAGTCAAATCCAGTTAGATTAGAAAACCGACCCCAAGTGACTTGGGAATAATAAAGGCTAGGGAGAAGAGAGAGAGGAACGAATCGTGTGCCGGAAAAAATATCTGGACTCTGAAAAATATAATCACGCAAATTTTGTCCCATGTGGAAATCAAATCAACAACATTTGGCATATTGGCGATGGCAAGGCGACTACTACGCTATGTGGATAGAGTAAAATGTTATCGGTATTGACTAATACTGCGCAGATAGAGGGCGACCGACGTCGGCCTGGCCGCGCAGTGCGCTATTTAATTTTTGTATCTACTGATTCAAAACTTGTATCAATCGTTACGTTATTTGTAACCAATTACCACATTTCTTAGGTAATATGAGAACCTCCAAGTAAAAACCACAATTCTAAGTTATAATTATTTCTAAATGTTATATTTCTACTTCGACTTTCATAAACGATTATATGGATTTTAGTTGCAATTTAGGAATAGCTATTGCGAACCATTGCAGCAAGATTAAGCTACATCCCTCTAGACATTGGCTTATCTAGGATGTATTTAGTAGAGGCAGCCCGGCCTCAAAAACTTTGGCCTATATACAAGCCAAGAATTTTAAGTAGGTACCATACTTCCTAGGGTGCGCACCACACAATACTGGGGCCCACCCCATTGTTCCACAATAATCAAGTAAAATTTTGCCGAAACGTAAATCGCATTCTGTTTTTTCTTCTTGGGTTAAAAAGAGTGACTGCATGACAGTTATCTTAAAGACTTGGAGATTGTGCCATAATCTCTAAGCCAAATACACATTAGAAAATGTATATAATCGTGCTTGCCTTTTATTACACGGTGTTAATTCACAGCTTTCGTGTTGCCAATAAGTATATTAAGATTCTCAGAAATAATTATGAATGATTTAATTGAAATATTACATTAACAAAAAAGTTACATCTATTTACCTATCATAATCCTAATATTTTATTTTTAAAGAATTTATTTTGCTGCTAAGCCTAAAGTTCCTCTTAAATATCGTATCGATACCAAAAATGGATATTCATTGGATATTCTAAAATATATGATTACTGGGTACGTTATTTTGAAATGATCTCGAATATAGTAGATTGTCTGCATGGAAGAATTATTATAAAGGTTTTAAATTCGTATTATATGTAATTTAAGAAGACATATACCTGAAATGACACGTTGGTCGAATGCCGCACCAATAAGGCGTTGCGGAGATATGGGTTACATGTGCCATTACTGCGACGATCGTTATAAAATACCAGCAGATTTGAAAAAGCATACATTAGAAAGCCATCATAATGTACGAAAAGCTTACTTCTTCAAATTAAGCGTGGTCACTTTTACGATTGTGATTGATCGATGTAATAACATCACTACGCTGCAAAATCTGCGGTTGGAACTTAGATACCATAGATCGATTGATGGAGAATTTGAAGAGCGATCACTTAAAAACGATTAACATAGATACACTCGAGTTTATGACAGAAACATTGCAATGCTGCATCTGCATGAACACATTCAGTAAATACAAAATGCTGCTCGAACATATGAACATACATTACAGAAATAATATCTGCAAGGTTTGCAATGCAAGCTATACTTCTAAAAATAGTCTTAGAAACCATATGCATAGATATAGCGCTGGCACGTTCAGATAATAATAATAGTTTATTACCACATGAGATACATACAGTTGAAACAGAATCAAATACTTTTATAAAGTTTGTACAATGTATGATGTTGAAGATTGGTACCCAAAGTAAGATTCAACTTGTGTTTAACAACCAAGCACGAGAGCTCTGGTACCCGCACCAGAGCCCCGTAAAGATTGATTCTAAGTGTTAGTATATCTCGTCTTTACAGTGCAGTATACCTTTATATATACTAATGATATATACATATTTTCATGCATATAAATAAATAAATTGACAATGAAATGTGATCGGTGCCCTATAGTTTTTAATATTAGCGCAATGAAAACAGCCCATGATAGAGCAGTACACTCTCTTAAACAAAACGCATATAAATGCGGGTAATGCAACGAGCTTTTTACTGAGCTTAGATTAAAAGCCAGCAATCAATATTTTAAACAAATCGTAACGTGTATAGTAAGTTCACCAGTAAAATAATAATAATTTTATTTATAGGTCCTGCACAAACTGTCAAAGTAAAGACAGAAGGAAACCGACCAGGTGATACAATATACAAAAATGTTACCCCAACATCTAAACAGACACCACTCATACCAATGAAACCGCAGGAAATACATAAACATCGGACTAATATAAAAGAAGTGATGCTTTGGTCGAACGCTACACCAATCCGGCGTGCCGGAGACGTGGGCTACATGTGCTGTTATTGCGATAGTCAATACAAAGAACCAGCAGATTTAAAGAAGCACACGTTAGACATCCATTCAGATGTCCGGAAAGCTTACTTCATTAAGAAATTAAGCATAGATCGATTTGTGGTCAGATTAGACATCACTTCACTAAGATGCAAGATCTGTGATCGAAGTC
The DNA here is from genome assembly GCA_963564715.1 of Catocala sponsa. Classification (NCBI taxonomy): domain Eukaryota; kingdom Metazoa; phylum Arthropoda; class Insecta; order Lepidoptera; family Erebidae; genus Catocala; species Catocala sponsa. The sequence continues at coordinate 1,026,286 of OY751353.1, read as the reverse complement.
TAGACACTCTTGAACAATTGATGAATCATTTGAAGAATGATCATCAGAAAACAATTTACACTGACATAAAGAATCATATCACTCCATTTAAGTTTGTAACAGAAACTCTACAATGCTGCATTTGTATGAATACATTTCGTAAGTTCAAGATGTTGCTCGAGCATATGCATACACATTATAGAAACTATATTTGCAAAATTTGCGATGTAGGCTTTATCAATTCTTTAAGTTTCAGTAACCACATGCTTACACACAACAATGGCAAGTTTAAATGTGACTTCTGCCCGTTAGTGTTTGAGACAAAAAACAAGAAAAGACTTCACGAAAGGAAACACAGTCATAAATCGTTATTATTCAAATGTGGACACTGCAACGAAACTTTCACATCGTATAGAAAGAAGGAAACTCATTTAGCATTAGTGCATGGACAGGCACATAAATGTCAGGCGTGCGAGAAAGTTTTTAAGAACACGAGAGCACTTACTGATCATGTTAAGAGAAATCACTTAATGGAGAGATCACGGAAGTGCTCAGAATGTGAAATGAGTTTTTTTAATACAAGAGAACTAAAAAATCATATGGTGAAGCATACTGGGTTACGATTATATAAATGTACCGTTTGTTCAAAGTCTTTTGGCAGACAGTATACTTTAAGCGAGCATATGAAAATACACAACGATATTAGACGGTTCAAATGCGAGCATTGTGGACAGGCGTTTGTGCAGAAATGTAGCTGGCGGGGACATATGAGATCCAAACATGGAGAAATTGTGTAACTTAGAATGTTAAGTGTTGACAATTTGTTTTATATTAATTGAATAAAACCATAACCGTAAAATTAAATTACATTCAGCGTTTTCTTGGAAAGTGCTAACACTTTTTTGTAGTGACACATTTTATCGAAATATTGTAAAGATACTCGTAATACTCCTTGGCACAGGGTATGGGACATGTAAGCTTTTATCAACGAAACTATCACAAAGTGGCAGGTAAAAATCACTGCTTCGCTTATTTTACGAGATAACTCAATGAAATAACAAAACTCTCATTACACTAACCTCAGATTGAATGACCTGTAACGCAATTTTATTAAAAATTAAATACGACCTCAGAGGTCATTTGCTGATATCTAAACATAAAGAACATCCTTAAACATATAGATGATACAAATCTTTGTTCAGTGTGGGAATTGAATCTATAATACTTGTCGCAATGCTATCAGCGAATTGGTGACGTACGGCAACAGAGCGCCACACCGTAAAACCTTAGAAAATTCTCAGGACCAATTTTCTATTCAAAACTACATATATAACAAATTATCTATATATTAATACGTGAAGCAAAAACTTTGAACCCCTTTTTACGAAAATTGCGCGGACAGAGGAGTATGAAATTTGGCACAGTTAAAGTTTATAAGGAGAAGGAGTGGCGAAACCTAATATTTTGTAAAATATGCATTAAAAATACATTAAACTTATGAAAAAACACTACACGCACACAACCATGCATTTGACACACGCATTCGAATCGCGTTCGTAGTATTTCGACATTGTTCGTCCGACGTCGTACATTTCTTTGTAACCTAACCTATACCTTATTTATATGTAATAGAGGTAAACAGAAAACTAAGTAGCAAGCTTAGGAATTTTGGTCGAATTTTGACCACTAGGCGACCCCTACTTATTGTTACAACCCAAATTTTCACCTCTTTAATTCGTTTGGAAGTTCTCCGTTATCGTTGCTAGGGCACAAATACAGACTTGCTTGCTCGAAATATCCTATTGCGCTACAAATACATGTACATACTGACCAAAACATAAAATTCATACAAACATTAACAACGAATTAATTAAAAAATATATCCTAAAACCACCCTAGGTTAAGTTGTATTTATACAACTTTATCAAATCGGCTCAGGTTCCAGCCGTTAAAACCAACAAAGGTACGAGTGATCACGCCACCTAACGCTACGCTTTTATTTATAGGTCTTACACTAACAACTGATAAAACCCAAAAGGAAGAAACAATGAAGGATACTTCAAAATCAAAAGAAACTACAATCGAGCAAGCTAATATAATAGAGAAGCACCGGACTAATATAGAACAAGTGATACTATGGTCGAATGCTACCCCCATAAGACGTGCCATAGATATGGGTTACATGTGCTGTTACTGTAACGACCATTACAAACAGCCTGCAGATCTAAAGAAGCACACGTTAGAAAACCATCCAGATGTTCGAAACGCTTACTTCATGAAATTAAACATGGACAGGTTAGTCGTAAGATTAGATATTACCTCGTTACGATGCAAGATCTGTGATCGAAATCTTGATGCTCTAGAAGAACTGATGCAGCATTTGAAGAATGACCATCATAAAGCAATTTATACTGACATAAATAATCAAATCACTCCACTTAAGTTCGTGACAGAAACGCTGCAATGTTGCATTTGCATGAAATCATTTATTAAATACAAGATGCTGCTAGAACATATGAACATGCATTACAGAAATCATATTTGCAAGGTTTGCGACGTAGGGTTCGCTTACCGTACCTGTTTAAGGAACCACGGTCGAACGCACGACACAGGTACTTTCAAATGTGATCATTGTCCGCAAGTTTTTGACACCTCTGCCAAGAAAACAGCTCACGGTAGAGCTGTACACTCGCTTATTCAAAAGTTACATAAATGTGGATACTGCAATGAAACCTTCAGTGCATATTGTTATAAAGAAGCCCATTTAGTTGCAATGCACGGATTAAAAGTGCCTTCACCAAAGTGTCAAGCGTGTGACAGAATTTTTAAAAGCAGACAGTCGTTGAGAATCCATGTAAAAAAAGATCACTTGATGGAGAGACGGCATGAATGTTCAGAATGTGATATGAGGTTTTTCAGTATCACAAGCTTGAAGGACCATATGATAAAACATACTGAATCTCGATCTTATAAATGCAAGGTGTGCTCAAAGACTTTTAGCAGAAGAACTACATTAAGGCAGCATATGAAAATTCATAACGAGGTTACACTATTAAAATGTGATCATTGTGATCAAACGTTTATACAAAAATGCAGCTTGAGAAGACATATAAACACTAAGCATGGGTACGTTGTGTGAATTACTATTGAAAAAGCGATGACAACTTTTGTTAAACGAATTTGTTAAAAAACTATAAACTTGTTTGACTGTATTTTCCATTGACTTATAAATTACGCTTATTATGATTTTGCCTTGACGTGACACCAAAAGTGAAAACTAAAATCCTTTACATATTGTAATAGCTGGAGGAAAGTAGAGATTTTTAAAAGTGTTAATTTTGACATAGCATTCAATGAAATACACGTTCGCGAGTTAGGTCGACAGTTAAAAGCAGTACAATTGTGGGTGTGGGCACGAATGTATGACAGCGTTTTATTCTGTAGTTTATCTATAGTTATTGGAATTATCACGTTAAATATAGGATACCTCATGGCAAATAATTCAGTAATGTATCAAATTAAAATTTAATACATATACATTTGTTATTACCAGGGTGTAAATATACAATATGCACATATTTTGGAAGTATACAAGTAATTAGCCGATCTTTCAATCTCCAACTTCCCATTTTATATTAAACTCTTATATTATAAATAAAATCATCTTATTATCAGTTAGCTCATGTAAAAGCGATAATAAGAAACGGAGAATATTATATTTATCCTGAAACTGTACCCCGAGAAGATAATAAATATTTTTAAGGATCACTTTTTAGGATTCACAGTATCGGGTTAAATAAAAATAATAATAATTTATAACTTAACTAACATACGGGTGACATCTGCAGCATGCATACAAATGTCATGAGTTCAACAAGGATTTTTTTTATTATAGGTACGGCAGCAGGAACTGTCAAAGTTGAAACAGAAGAAATCAAATCCAGTCATAAAGTAAAGAAAGAGCAAACACCCGTACCACTTAAAGATGGAATACATAAACATCGTACAAATATAAAAGAAGTATTGCTTTGGTCAAACGCTACACCAATCAGGCGCCTCGGAGATGTGGGTTACAAGTGCTGTTACTGCGAGACACAATTCTTACATCCTGCTAATTTAAAGAATCACACTTTAGAAAAGCATCAAGATGTCCGAAATGCTTTTTTTATGAAATATAATATAGACCGTTACGTAGTCAGACTAGATATTACCTCATTGCAATGCAAAATATGCAATGAACATTTTAACGCCCTAGAACAACTGATGGGACATTTAAAGATAGACCATCAAAAAAATATTCACACCGACATCAAAAACCACATAATTCCGTTTAAATTTGACACAGGAACACCTCAATGTTGTATTTGCATGACTGCCTTTAGTAAATATAAAATGCTGTTAGAACACATGAACACACATCACAGAAACTACATTTGTGATGTGTGTGACTTGGGATTTGTTAATTCCATGAACCTCGCAAACCATAAGCTTACACACAAAATGAAATCTGCTGGCAGCGGAAACAAAGAAGTAACATTTGTATCAATAAGAGGCGAAATACATAAACATCGGGCAAACATAAAAGAAATAATGCTTTGGTCAAACGCTACACCGATCAGACGATACGGAGATATAGGTTACATGTGCTCCTACTGCGAGGAACAATATGTAGAACCTGCAAGTTTAAAGGAGCACACATTACAAACCCACAAGGATGTTCAAGAAGCTTATTTTATGAACTATAAGTTGACTCGGTTTGTAGTCAGGCTAGACATAACCTCACTACGATGTAATATCTGTAATCTAGAGATTAAAACTCTGGAGCAACTATTGAAACATTTGAAGATCGATCATCAAAAACCAATTCATACTGACATTAAAAATCACATCATTCCATTCAAATTCGACACGAAAACGCTTCAATGTTGTATTTGCATGACCACATTTAGTAAATATAATATGTTAGCAGAACACATGAACATACATTACAAAAATTATATTTGTGAAGTGTGCAACGAAGGCTTTGTCAATTCTATAAGTTTCACAAACCACAAAATTACGCACAAAAGTAAGTCCAGTGATTCCACAAGCAAAGAAATAATTTTCGTATCAATGAAAGGTGAATTACATAAACATCGATCAAACATAAAAGAAGTGATGCTATGGTCAAATGCTACACCGATCAGACGTTACGGAGACTTGGGTTACATGTGTTGTTATTGCGAGGAGCAATATTTGGAACCTGCAAATTTAAAGCAACATACACTTAAAGCCCATCAAGATGTCCAAAAAGCATTTTTCATGAAATTGAACATGACAGGATTTATCGTACGATTAGACATCACCTCACTACGATGCAAGATATGTGATCAAGGTATCGACACTATAGAGCAACTAATGGAGCATTTGAAGAATGTCCATAAAAAAATAATATACACTGACATTAAAAGCCATATCACCCCACTCAAGTTTGACACAGAAATACTCCAATGTTGTATTTGCTTGAAATCATTTAGTAAATTTAAAGTACTACTCGAACATATGAACATACATTATAGGAATTATATTTGCCAGATATGCGATATAGGCTTTACCTATAGCAATAGTCTCAGAACTCATATATATACTATACACAATAATGGAGATAGTGCTGCTAAGAAAAAAATCCAAGAAAAGACTGCACCGTCGCTCACTAAATATTTAAATAAGTGCGGTTATTGCAATGAAACTTTTAACGATTATAGGAAGAAGGAGGCACATTTGGTGTCAACGCATGGCTTAAAAATACCGACACCAAAATGTCAAGCGTGCGACAAAGTATTCAAGAACAGAAGATTATTAAGTATTCATGTCAGGAAAGATCACTTGATGGAAAGACAATTTAAGTGTTCAGAATGTGATATGAGCTTCTTCCGATCGACTGTATTGAAAAAGCATATGGTAAAACATACTGGATTAAGGTCTTTGAAATGCAATGTTTGTTCTAAGGTTTTTGGCAGAGCGAAATCTTTAAAAGAACATATGAATATACATGATGACGTTAGTCGATTTAAATGCGAGCACTGCGAACAAGCCTTTGTTCAGAAATGTACCTGGAGAGGACACATGAAGTCCAAACATGGAGAAATTGTGTAGATTGTTTATTTATTTTATTTCGATAATATATTAAAATGTAAAAGTCTAATTCGTTATTTTATTTTATTTATTGTTTCATGTTAATTTTGTCGTATTCGTAACTAGAACGAAATTGATTTACCCTAAACATGCAAAAACCATTATATCCATTGAATATAGTCGTACTGCTTGTTTTTAATAAAATCTGCACGAATTCCGTAAATCGCAACGTCAAATTATCATTCTGCTTATTATCACTACATGGGAGTTCACTGTGTCCGTTATTTGAATGTTCGTTAAGTGAGTAGCGACACAGGAATCATTTCTAGTGCGGGAGTTGTCTTTTAAAATAAATAAATTAAATAAACGACTAAGTATATAAATAGGCTTAAATAAATGCAACTAGGATGTAACAAAAAGTCTCTTTCATTACCGCCACGTCTGCTACACCATTTTTATTTGTACAGTCGAAAAAAAATTATATGTCATCGACGGAGCCTCGGTTTGCAGATAGTATAGTGCACACTAATGACTGACTAGCCACCCGGCTAGTCGCCGCAAAGATTGGCTATAATCGCATGTCTGTCTGGAGGACTAATTACATATTTGGTGCTGGTGATGTGGTTGATTTTAGTTCTAAGTCTTTAACTGAATAAAAATGTTATTTCCTATTTCTCTTGTTCCATTTTATTAGGCTTATGTTTAACTTATCACCAGATATAGTAAAATATAACAGTCAAAAATAGTAAATGATCACCAAATTGCACCGCAAAATATATTTAAAGAGATCAAAATAAGTCGACGGAGCTCCTATTTTTGGGTGGGTTTAAGAAGGAACCTAACATAAACTAACCCTTCCGAGACGTAATGCAGTGATTTGTTGCGTATAGGTGCTCGTTATGATATATTTTAATAAGCATATTTTGCTGTGCAATTAGTATTTTTGGTAGTCATTATTTATTTATTTATTTCGGTTTGGGCTTACCAACTAAAATACATACAGAACATTAACTTAAAATAACACAAAATATATCAGATCATCGTATGCTTTTAAATTAAAGGTAAGCACAACATTGTTATTGAATGTGAGTTTTACAATGTTCTTATACTAACTTCTAACACAGTTTCAACAAGTAGATAAGACAAAATAAATTAATGTTAGACTAATTAAAAAAAAAATTTAAAAAAACCGTAAAAAAGATATAAATGTAGCAACTTAATAATTATTTTACTAAATAATACCTTATAACGATCTAATTGTTGTAATAAACTTTATTTTTAAATGGTCTCATTATACAAGGCTTTCTTTAACGAGCTAATTTTTGCTGCAAATATGTCGATATCGAGTTCAAAGAAAATTGAGTTACACTTGCGGAGGATGTAAGAGAGAGGTGTATTACTACCATAATTATTTCGACTTTTCTTGATTACAAACGGTTTATAATTAACTAACCTTGCGGACGTCCTGGGCACATTTATATTAATTTGCGATAACAATTGTGGGCAATCAACCCTTTGGTTCATTATTTTGTAAAGAAAAGAATTATATTTGATCCCATAACCAACTATGAGTATCTTTTTTACGACTGTACAAATAAAAATGGTTAAATAGACGTGGCGGTAATAAAAGAGACTTTTTCAATGATTCGACGAGGCGGGAATAAAAGCTGGAGTTTTCGACGTAGACGTGGCAGCGACTCGACATGGCGGGACTCGACATCAAGGTAATAAAGCCGGGTCATTCCATCTTTTCCCGGGTGAGCTCGACATAACCTCTCCGTTTCCACTATTCAGCGGAGAGGTATACCTCAATGCATTCCACCACGTTAAAAGAGTGAAATATGACACTTTTAGTATAAATCCGGATAGTTGATCAATCCGTTTTGTAAGCTTAGTTTTATTTCACGTTTTTAAAGAGCAACCTTCGAATAAGGCAGTGTTACGGACTTACTGCAGCTCCCATCATTTAGCAGTTGAAATAAAAGCAATTAAATAAGTTCACCAGACATTTTTCCATTATACTAAGGTACTCCAGTACAATCTGTTAAACATAGAACAGAAGAAATAAAACTAAATGATGCAATGAAGAAAATTGTAGAACCAGTACAACAAAGACATGAAATACATAATATGTAATAATATCAGCCCTGCATTAATTAAACTGAAGAGACCCGTGCCCAGCAGTAGGCTGGGCACGGACCTCTTTTCAGTTTGATACGGATTAGGCCATAGTACACCACACTGGCCTAGTGTGGGTTGCTATACTTCACATATATATTTTCAAGCCGATAAAAATATTAATTCATGAATTACCTTACATCATAATCATATTAGAAATAAAGAGTTGCTTTTCTTACATTTCCTAAAGATGCTACGCATTGTAAAATCCACTGCATGGACAGTATGAACACGCACAAAGACACAAATTTTAACGGGTAGTATTTAACTGCACAGCAAAAAAATACTAATTGCGCAGCAAAAAAAGCTAATTGATCAGCAACTCATGGCCAGCAAACTTTAAACAGATCAAACTAAGTCGACGGAGGCCCGCTTTGCGGGGCTCCTATTTTTGGGTGGGTTTAAAAAAAGGAACCTAACATAACCTAACACTTCCGAGACGGAATGCAGTGATTTGAGGCGTATAGATGCTCGTTATGCTGTGCAATATTTGCTGACCAATTAGTATTTTTGCTGATCATTATATATAATCCCAATTTTAACATTTGGTAAATATCGAGAGTTTCTTTGCATTCTTCATCCAGTATTGCTCTAGAACCTCTTATAGCTATATAAGTTTAGGAATTTTCAAATACATTGGTTATAATTTCTAACACGCTGATTTTCAAGTACCGTCCTTCAAACGATTAGAAAGCTGGATAATTGATTCCAGATTTTTCTTACTATTAACGTTGATTAAACAAGTATGCGGTTTGCATACCATCAGATAGTAGGTGATTTAGGTACCCTGTGGGCATTTGTGACACTAAGGACAACGCTCATTCATCATTCACCAACAGAAGAGGACAATGGCCGCTGCTCTATCTGCTAACAATACATTAAATCTATGGAGTTCATAAGCTACAACTCTAGATACTTTAGGCGATAAATTAACTACTTACATTATAATTGTCCTACTGCTGGGCACAGTCCCTTTTCAGTGTGAGAAGGGTTAGGCCATAGTCTACCACGCCGACCCAGTGAGGTGTAGCAGTCTTCACATATCTTTGAGAACATGTCTATGGTGAACATGTCTATGGAGAACTCTCAGACATGCAGGTTTCCTCACGAAGTTTTCTTTCACTGTTAAGCTAGCGATAATGAACTATTTAATACGCACATAACTTCGAAAAGTTAAACTTGCGATTGATGACTTACATTGTAAGGCTGTTTTAACTAAATATAAAAGATCCTCTATATGCGTTAATAGAAATACATTTTACTGCTTGTTTAACCAGAAAATTATACTTAAGGAACTTGTACTACCACCTCCAGATAAAATTTAAGTCTCGCCATCTCTCTTAACCTAACAAGAGTGAGACAGCATGCGATTTATCTTTCGGATAACTTTACTTGTTACTGGTAGGAGTGGTCGTTAGACAAATTATTATTTTAATTGGTAATTACGACGCACCGTCTTACCATGTGGGTGACTGAAGTATTTATTAAAGGGGCTTATTATATTACATAATCACAAAATGAAACGCCCTGGAATTTAGCAACTGTACATGGCTGGAAACGCTTAGAATGTAATTAAAGTTTCATACGTTTCAAGATAAGTATATCACTGTGATCTATCTATGAATAAGCATATTAAATTGTCTCTGGGCCTAAAAATTTACAAGAAGTAAAAAGCCATGTTGATAAACTCTCTTAACGAACACGGCTACAAGTACTTGCGCAGAGATGTACCTGGACGAGCAACACGAAGGCCAGATGAAGCTTTAAGTTTCAAGAGGAATGCAAGCGTTAATTACCGCAAATAAATTTAAGTGTACATGAGGTTTGATGAAAATTGCAATAATAATAATTAACCTACTTTAACATTGAAATGATTACGCCTCCATAACGACAATAACCAGCGTGTAACGTTATTAAATGACTTCAAGTCACATAGTGATACACCTAAATAACTTTTAGAAAGTTATTTTGAAGAACTTATAAAAGGAGCGTCGCCGCGTCGGTAGTAAATCGTCATAAATCATGACAAAATGTAGTTCAAAGATTTTCTTTGACTAGACTAAAAGTAATATCTATTTGGTTGATCATTTGGCTAAATGCTTAACTTATCGTTTAATACTTATCTACATACATTCACCTTATACCCCACATTACTTTAATTAATTTCACAAGTTATTTAATCAACGATACATATTTTCACTGAAATCATACCTCATTATAAAATGTGTTGTACACAAGTTGATATATTAAGTAACAGCTGCCAAAACATTAAAATGGTTTGACAAAATAATGCCATAAGTTCAACAATACATTTTTTCATTATAGGTCCACCAGCAGAAAATGACCAAATTGATACAGAAGAAAAACAAACTGGTGATTCAAAATACAATAATGTTACATCAAGATCTAAACCACCAGAACTCGTATCAAACAAAACGAAAAAGGCTAAAGTTAAAACTATAGAAATACATAAGCATCGTACAAATATAGAAGCAGTGATGCTTTGGTCGAACGCTACACCTATCAGACGTTGCGGAGACATGGGTTACATGTGTTGTTACTGTGACGAACAGTATCGAGAACCTGCGCATTTAAAACAACACACGCTTCAAATTCACCAAGATGTCCGAAATCCATTCTTCATCAAGAAATTAAGCATGGACCGTTACTTTATCAAGCTAGACATAACATTACTGGAATGTAAAATTTGTAATCGCAATATCAACACTATAGAGCAGCTAATTGATCATTTAAAAATCGAGCATCAAAAAAATCTTTATACTGATGTGAAGAACCACATCATTCCCTTCAAGTTCGTGACCGACACGCTCCAATGTTGTATTTGTATGAACTCGTTTAGTAAATTTAAAATGCTACAAGAACATATGCATACACATTACAGAAATTACATATGCGAGATTTGTGACGTGGGTTACTTTAACTCTTTCAGCCTCTCAAGCCACAAACTTACACACGTCACCGGAACATATAAATGTGAATATTGCCCCCAAATTTTTGATACGAAAAACAAAAGAAGGCTGCACGAAAGGGCGAAGCATAGAGATAATAAACTGATATTCAAGTGTGGATACTGCAATGAGATATTCAGTGATTTCAGGAAGAAAGAAGCTCATTTAGTGTCGTTACATGGATTAAAGATACCCACACCTAAATGTCAAGCGTGTGATAAAGTTTATCCGGACAGAAACAAACTACAGGCTCATATCAAAAGGGTTCATCTTATGCAAAAACCACATAAGTGCTCAGAATGCGATATGAGCTTTTGTACAGCATTGGAGTTGAAGAATCACATGGTTAAGCATAATAGATTGCGGGTCTTTAACTGCACGGTTTGTTTGAAGGCTTACCCTTGGGCAAAGACTTTAAAGGAGCATATGAAAATACACGACAATGTGAGACGTTTTAAATGTGAGCACTGCGGACAAGCATTCGTGCAGAAGTGTAGCTGGAAAGGACATATGAAGTCTAAGCATGGAGAAATTGTGTAGGATACACTAATATTTGTTTAGTTTATGATAAAAGATCTTTTAACTTAAACTGTGAGCCAGTCTAAAATAAAATCAATATCTTGATATAAGATAGATAAATTAAACTTCTGAAAGGTCGGTGGTATAATATGAAATTACAATATACCTGAATTAGTAAAAATAATTGATAGTGTATAGGTAAACAAGATCCCGTTATCAAGAGAGAAAAAGCTGTTAGTACACCTAAGACTATAGTAATTGTATCTTATCTTATCTTGTGTGGGGGCCAGTCAGTGCAGACCGGCGACACTTCGACCCAGTGGGATCTTTTGTGTCGACACTCTCCCAATAACGACTGCCATAGATGTTCATGGCAGCCGGGACCTACGGCTTAACGTGATCTCCGAGGCACGGAGCAGGCGATAATTGTCAATCAATACGCACATAATTTCGAAAAGTCATATAACTTCCGTAAGTCAGAGTTGCGCGACGTGGGTTCGAACCCGAGACCCTCTGCATTGCAGTCTGTTGGTCTCCCCACTGAGCTATCGCTGCTCTGTAATTGTAATGACAAAACAAAAAAAATCCAAATCCCAATTCTATATTTAAGACTGCGCCGAGCGAAATGTGCCAAAACAGGCGGTCACAGTTAAGTGAATAAACTCAACACTTTCTTTAATACAAATATAAAATATACATTTACCATAACAATGAATGTGTTTACAATTACTCCGTGTAAAAAACTTAACATAATTAATATTTTCACCTACAAAATTAAGTAAATTTGCACGAAAAATGCAAAAACGAAAGCTCGTGTTACAGGATTTTAGATTAAAACAGTAGAAATCTATCCTATTTTACAGTTTAAACGAAACATAAATAGTTAAATTACAATTTGTCCGTCCCAAATATTTAAGTTATTGGTTGACAATAACTTAAATATTTATCAAAAAAGCACTTCAAATCCTCCATACAATTTTACTATGGCGGCCGCGCGCCGATTTGAATATGCACGAGCTCTGTCATTATCTGTCTTACGCTCGGCGCAGTCTTAATGAATACTGAGAAACATCTTATAAATATCAAACAGATATTGACTAATTCGACGCCTATACGGAGGTATAGCAGCGTCGGTTACTACTGTGTACAATTCCGGGAACCCGATACACTAAACAAAACATACTTTAGCAACTCAGGAAGACGCGAGCTGATTTGTGTGAGATGTGCACAAGAAAATATATTAATGGATATCCCAAACCATATATTAGGTACAGTTTAAATTTGACGGTGATGTTATAAAATGCTACAAGTGTTTAAAAGTCTTCAATAAGTTGTTTACATGCACGTACACTCTTCTTCTCCCTAGCTTTTATTATTCCCAAGTCACTTGGGATCGGTCGGCTTTCTATTCTAACCGGATTTGACTGGATATCAGTTTTTACACGGAGCGACTGCCATCTGACCTCCGCAACCCAAAAGCTAACGATATCCTAAGGCTAGACCAGTGTCAGGATATTCGAGGGCACTGACTTCCCAATAACGACTGCCATTGATGTTCATAGCAACCGGGACCGACGGCTTAACGTGCTCTCCGAAGCACGGAGCAGAAAGAAATGTAAGAAACTGCACAAGGAGGGACCACTTAATGGAGCGTGCGCATAAATGTACGGAATGTGAGAAAGCATTTTTACTACAAAAATGTTAACGAGTCATCTTATATCGCATACGGGCTCCAGAGATTTCTAGTGCGATGTGTGCCAAAAGGAATTTCGAAGAAATATACTTTGAGAGAGCACATGAGAACACATGAAGATAAAAAGTCGTTCAAAGTGTGAGCACTCTGGACAAACACTTGTACAGAAATATAGTATTAAGATTCACGTAGAATCCAAACACAGCGAAGCTACTTGTTTATTAGTTTAATTTTGAGATCACCGAGCATTGACGATAAGAAAAAAGCTTGCTATATTATCTATTAATGTTAAGTGAATAAATAAATTATTATCTTACGTTTAGAAACTTAGCGATACGTACATATTTTAGTTCTTGCAAAACTGTTTTATTAACATACACGGTGCATGTTATAATTCTGTTTAATAAACTACGTTAATAAAACGTAATTACAGCACCAAGACGTTTCATTTCTATCATATTTATAAATCTTAATTTTTTTACGAACATATTTATATACAATATTTAACAAAATAATAAGTTCTATACAGGTAATTCTGTTTAATTGATATTTTTAATAAAATTTCGTTCTGACAATTGATTGAAATATCTACTTAACATACCTCAAAAATAGTGTATAAAACAATAATATAAAATTTCTCTTTGTAGGTCCCGGACGGGGAACTAGAATAATCCGAATAGAAAGACCAACAAAATCGTCCGTTGAACTGAAGTTTATCTCGAAAAGATCCACGGGGGATGGCAGTCTTTCGGTTACCGAAACTGCGAAGAACAGAGTAAACCTAACACACATACTGCTCAATTCCAACGCGAACCCAATACGCTGTAAAGACAGCTTAGGATACGGCTGTACGTTTTGTCTAAAAAAGTTCCCAGAGCCGACTAACTTGAAGAAGCACTTCCTGGAAGAACACAATAATGACAAACTAATAAGATACATGTCCGCGAAATTGTTAGAACACGTCATCAAACTTGACATTACTTATTTGAACTGCGCGCTTTGTGATAAAGATATAGAAAAACTTGACGATTTTATATACCACTTGAAAAATGAACATAAGAAGCATATGTATTTGGACGCCAAGAACCACATAGTGCCTTTTAGATTTGATACACCCGAACTAAAGTGCGCTATTTGTACAACAATGTTTGGTACATTCAAATTGTTACAGGAACACATGAACTCGCACTTTGGAAATTACGTCTGTGAAATATGTGGGGCGGGATTTGTAACAGACAGGCTTCGTATGTGCCACGTTAAACGACATGGCAGCGGAGAATTTAAATGTGACCAGTGTGATAAAACGTTCAACAATCAGCTCAAGCGACGCGAACATCAGAAGAGAACACATCTCGGATTCAGCGCACGAAATAAATGCAAATTCTGCTCGGAGAGATTTATTGATTACTGGAAAAAGATTAACCATATGGTAAAAGAGCATGGAGTACCTCCAGTCGTCCTAAAATGCACAGCTTGTGAGCGAACTTTCAATAATCAGAGGTCGTTATCAAGACACACGAAGAAAGATCACCTGTTGGAGCGAAGACATAAGTGCAGCGAGTGTGACATGAGATTCTTTGGGAAAAGCAGTCTGCAGAAACACATGGCTAAACATACGGGACTCAGACAATTCAAATGCGAAGTTTGTTTCAAGGCATACGGGCGAAAAAATACTTTGAGGGAACACATGCGGATTCACGCGAATGATAGGAGATTTGCCTGCTCACATTGTGGACAGGCTTTTGTGCAGAAGTGCAGTTGGCGAAGTCATATGCGCTCGAAGCACGGGGAGGAAGTTTAGCGGAGGCTTTAAGCTATCTATCGTGTAGTACTGAAATAATAATAATATAAATTATAATTTATGGCTTGAAACATTCGCTCACCTGTGATTTATCCACTGAATTAAAGCAGCTATTGTATTTGCAATATATGTCAAGATGCTAAATGAAGACTAACACAAGATTTAACTGTAACAACTGAAGAAATTGACGTTATTTATTTGTTTATAGGTGTCCCACGGAACACCAAAGTAACAGAGGCAGATATTGGTACGTCAAAAGAAGAAAGCATTGCTGAATCAGATCCACTCGAACAACCACAAAGGAAAGCTAAGAGAGGATCAGACAACTTGAAAAAGATTCTACAATATTCTAATGCAACTTTAATAAGAAATAAAGACAGCGATGGATACGGGTGTAACTTTTGCCCTAAAAAGTTTACAGAACCGAAGAAATTAAAAGATCATTCTCTTGAAGAACACTTTGACATACAAGCTCTTCGAATGCCTAAACCGTTCCAGTACATAATTAAGGTTGACATAACTAATTTACAGTGTAAAATATGTGAAAGAAAATGTATTACACTAGATGATATTGTAAGACATCTAAAAGATCAGCATGGTAAAAACATGGTGACAGACAATACGGATTTAATTCCGTTTAAATTCGACACCGATGAGTTACGGTGTGCAATATGCAGTACAGAATACTCCACATTCAAAATGTTACAAGAACACATGCACAAACACTTCAGCAATCATATCTGTGATATATGTAGCGCAGGTTTTATAACAAGGCGCTTGTTAGTACGTCACAAAAACAGGCACGGAAAAGGAGAATTTAAATGCAGCAACTGCGAGAAAATGTTTGCTTGCGACCAAAAACGAAGAAATCATGAGTTGAGGATGCACCTAGGTGTAAAAAATAGACATAAATGTAAACTATGTAGCGAAAAATTTGATGATTACTGGGCGAAAATGCATCATATGGTCCAAAAGCATGACGCTCCATCAACAACTTCGAAATGTACAGCTTGCGACAGAACTTTTACCACTAGAAGGTCTTTGGCACGACACGTCAAGAAAGACCATTTGATGGAGAGAGAACACGTGTGTGATATATGTGATAAGCGATTTTTCATGCGGCTATATTTGAGAGAACACATGAGGGTGCATACGGGTGTTAAAAAGTTCCAGTGTCATGTATGTTCAAAATATTACGCGTCGAAAAAGTCATTGCGACAACATCTTCGGTCACATGCCGATGATAGGAAATTTGCTTGCAATATTTGTAAGTTGGCATTTGTACAGCGAAGTACTTTGAAGAGCCACATCCGAGCCAAGCATGGTCAACCATAATATTAGACTTTGTAAACATTTACTTAATACATTATTCAAATCTTATTTAATTGTTTTATTTTAAGTAGTAGTTAATAATATTCGTGAAAGCACCCAGGGCTCCAGGCAAGAGGTGGCGCCGAAGTCATAGTTTAATTTTCTACCAAATAGTACGCGCATTCAAATAATAATCAATTCGTTTTACTTAGAAATGGAACGGAAACGAGGATAGTTAAATAAAATAAAAACGGCGTCTTCCTTTTTAGAGTTCCTAAACACTTTGTCCGTCCGTCCTTCCATCTGTCTGTTATACAACTTTGAACTCAAGAGCCGTAAGGGCTAGAGACTCGCGGTCAACGCCATTCGACTCAGCATAGTCGAAATACCCCGAAATGATTATGACTAGTTAGGGTTTTCATCTCATTTTAAGATATAGGTACTTTAAATTTTCAATGCCTTATAACTAAATTTATTTCATTTAACACTTTTCTTAATACATAAATACATACATAGATTCACGCCTGTTTCCCAGAGGGGTAGGCAGAGACTACGGATTTCCATTTGCTACGATCCTGACACACTTCTCTGGCTTCATTCACTTTCATTACATTCCTCATACACGCACGTCGGTTCAAGGAGCTCTTGACCTGGCCTTTGTCCAGAACGCCTCCGACCTGACCAAGAAACGTTCGCCTAGGTTTTCCTCTTGCGACTGTTCCATTCACACTAGCCTTATAAACTTTCTTAGTCAGTCTTTCCTCGTCCATTCTTTCTACATGTCCAAACCAGCTTAACATACCCTTTTCTATTCTTGTCATTATATCGACTTTCATGCCGCATCTCTCTCTAATCACACTATTCCTTATTCTATCTTTCAGAGTCACACCACATATGCTTCTCAGCGCTCTCATTTCTACAGCATTTATTCTACTCTAATGCTTTTTTTGCCATACCCAACTTTCACTTCCATACATTAGTGTGGGCACTAATAGTCCTCTATGAACAGCCAAACGTGCCATTTCGGATACATTTCAACTGTTCATAAAAGCGCGTAGAGCTCCATTCACTTTGTTGCCAGCAATCGTTCTCCTTTCAATATCTCCCTTATGTTTTTCTTAATAACGCTTTGATAATTCATAAATAAAAAATTATGTTCTATAGCATACTTAAATTATGTTTCAACTTTTTACGACCTCATGTTTGCTGGTTATTGTTACTCAGCTTTATATGAAAATAAAGTCAACAAAAAATGTGATTATATTTGTATATTAATATATGTTGCCAGTGCCATATCATCTCAAATGGACAGCATGATTAACAATTGTCTGTTTGATCCTGGTGAATGTTGATCATCGTCATCAATATTATCAAGTGGGTACCAATGAAAATACTAACATTACATTTCGAATTTATTTATCACCTCTAAAGTTGAAAACGTCATTTACAGATCTGCGCTCAAGAAGCAAAGAACATCGCGAATCATCACCGATTTTATGCGAAGAAGACGAAGAAGACGAAGGAAAGGAAGCAAGGAAACTAACACTGGATAAGAAATTAAACTTTTCATCTTTCATCGCGATCCGTCCTGTGGGCAAGATGGCGATACCGTGGGTCAGAGACCAACAGAAAAGAATAGCGCAGCAGAAACGGTTATCAGAGTTAGATTGGCAGTTTGACAATATCAGAACGATTTTAAAGTATTCAAACGCTACGCCAGTGCGTTGTCGAGTTGGCACAAGATTTGCCTGCAGCTTCTGCTTAAATCAGTTCCAAAATCCATCTGAATTGAAGACACATACCGGCCAATGCCATGAAAATGATAAAGCTGAATTCTTCAACGCTCGTTCCTTGTCCAGGCATATCGTATATCTAGATATAACACATCTCAAGTGTAAAATTTGCGATACATCGATTAACGGACTGGAAGATATCATGGACCACTTAAAGTCTGTTCACGATGGGGTAATACATAAGCTGATTAAGAATCAAATTGTTCCGTTTAAATATGAAGGTAAAAAGATATTGTGTGGAGTTTGCGCTCTTGACATTGGAGAGTACATTGACCTGCAAGATCACATGAGTGAACATTACAGGAACTACGTTTGCGAATTTTGCGACTTGGGATTCGTTATCCGCAGCAAAATGCTCGAACATAAAAAGAATGTACACTTGGTTTGAAAATCGACACAATGTAAGACTTACGATTCTTTTTTTTTTTATTATTATCTATTAATGTAATGTATGATTTAATAAAATTTTAAGACGACAGGCAGTTTCAACAGTAGCCTTTTTCTTAAAAGTTAAGGATATTTACCTATAAACAATTTTCAAGGATCGAGTCGGACTGTATGATACACTATGACACACGCCGAAAGCCTAAAAATGTAGCAGATGTTTACTTGAAATTCGGATGATGAAGTAGTTATGGAGTACCAATATTTTGCTCTTGTTTATTACTCAACGTATTTCAATAATACTACAAATTTTATTATAATGGTATATATTTTAGGGTAGTATTTAACTGCACAGCAAAAAAATACTAATTGCGCAGCAAAAAAAGCTAATTTATCAGCAACTCATGGCCAGCAAACTTTAAAGAGATCAAACTAAGTCGACGGAGCCCCGCTTGGCGGGGCTCCTGTCTTTAGATGGGTTTAAAAAAAGGAACATAACCTAACACTTCCGAGACGGAATGCAGTGATTTCAGGCGTATAGATGCTCGTTATGCTGCGCAATATTTGCTGACCAATTAGTATTTTTGCTGATCATTATATTTAATCCCTATATTTTATTATTGATGTAACGCCACTTAATTGTATTTAATAGGTATTTACTCGATATTATATGTATATTGTATTTTAACGCATTATCAGCCGGCGGGCATAAGCCAGGTCCGTAGCTGGTAACCGTTAGGGTTATATTGAAACTGAGAATATATTTTCACTTTTTACGCCTTCTTATATCCCATGTATCGTTCATATAAGTAACGCTAGCACTAATGTGTACAATAATCATTTACACCAATCAGCGACTAGTAAACAAAATTCTAACATTTACGAGGAGATCTTGAGCGTGTGTGCGTGCGCATAAATACTGCCACTATAAAAACAGATGGGCTCTTCGCGCGTCGCTAGTTCGTCAGTTGGCTTCGTCGCGGTTACACGTATGATGCTCCGTTCGATCGCCTTCGCGCGCCGCTTGGTTTCGGCGCGGGGCTAGACCTATGATGCTCCGTTCGATTCCAGGTGCCTAATAAACTTATAATTATGTTGATTGTGCGTATATACGTACGCCACAGCATATATGATAAAATTATCATTTTTCTGTTTTATATTTATGTATATCTCAAACAATAATTTATTCTGTATTAATTGTTTCAATTGATTTACATAATATTGTCTTCTGTTTACGCGAATGTTATGTTATTAAATAGTAGTTTAAATTCAATGTTTCAATTGAATTAATGAATTTATGTGTTGATTAAATTCATGGATTTATGTGTTGATTAAATTCATGGATTTATGTGTTGAGTAAATTCATGGATTATATTGGTATTACTTTGACTTAAATTTTATGATTATTTAAATATTCCATTTCAACTTATGATTAATTTATAATTTTGATTAATTACTATTAAATATATTATAGTTTTTAATAAACATTGAAATGCATGCTGTATTCGCTGATTATTAGTTATGCCATTAGTTTTAAACCTATCAATTTTATTATGTGTAAATTAATTTTTGTATATAACTGTTGGTGAAACAAATAAACAAATAAATATTACTTTATGTACAATAAATATTACATACTTTATGTACATAACTAGCTTTTGCCTGCGGCTTCGCTCGCGTTAATTTAGAAATTGACAATCAATTCGGGCTGTACTCTGCTTGTAATAATATAATTCAATCATGATTCGAAAGACACGTAGCGCCATCTATTATCATAAGAACGTTATTATTGTTTTCCTCGGGAACAGTAATTTTTTTCGGGATGATAGGTAGCCTATGTTCGTTTCTGTACAGTTGACAACGTATATGCAAAATTTGAGGATGATCGGTTCAGTGGTTTAGGCGTGAAAAGGTAACAAACATACAAACTCATTTTCGCTTTTATAATATTAGTTAGGATTCGACATTGTCTGCGTCAAGTATTAAAAAGCCAAGAAAATCCAATAATCTAGATAACGCATCGTATGGGCCATTACCTACGTGCGATGTTTTAATTCGAACGGTTCGGCCAGTTCGGTTCGTATAGATACAGGTAATAGTCAAAATAATTACAATATAAAGGTATTTTTATAGTGACGTCATTGTCCTTGATAAACAACACGAATTGAGCGCACACGCTAGAGTAAGAAACAAAGATATTCCAATAAATTACCATCTAATCGAAAGCTTTTACATACCTCCATGCTCCAGCTTATTATAATCGTTTGTTGCCACCCTACCCTACATCTGTATCTATTTAAATACTTAAAAGTACATTTGTTTGTAGGTACCGAACCGGAATCCTTACTGATCGAGATTGAAGTCGATACGACGTATATGTTACAAGACATTGAGTTAGAAGAGCATGTTATCAAAAGTGAAGTTGAAAAGCACAGAGAAAATATCAGAACGATCCTACTTTCTACGAACGCTACCCCAATCGGTCGCTACGGCAGCCTCGGCTACTCGTGTTGTTTCTGCACAGAACAATTTACGGACCCTAATGAACTAAAAAAGCACACAATCGAACGCCACGATGAAGAAAACATATCGACCTTCATGAATAACTACACGATGCTGAACTACATTGTAAAGTTAGATATCACTGGACTTCGATGCGAAATGTGCATGAGTCCCGTTAGTGAACTCTATGAGATCATCGAACATTTGATGATGGAACACGAGAAGTACTTTCATACGGACATCAGTAACCACATCGTACCGTTTAGGTTCGATACGGAAACCCTACATTGCGTTGACTGTTCCTTCGAATATAACAACTTTAAGATCTTATTAGAACATATGAACACACACTACAGCAACTATATCTGTGAAGTGTGTGAAGCTGGCTTTGTCAATAAAAGAATGCTGCAAGCACACATGTACAGACATAAAATCGGGGTATTCAACTGCGGGTACTGCGCCAAAATCTTTGACACACGCGTCAAAATGAAAGTGCACGAGCGAATGGTGCATATGTATGTGAAAAAGAGGCCGAAGTGCAGCGTCTGTGAGGAGAAATTTACGGATTTCGATAAAATGATACATCACGAGGCATCCACACATGGATTAAAAAGGGAGTTCAAATGTAAAATGTGCAGTAAACTGTTTACAACACAGAGAGCGTTTCAAATACACAACGATTATTATTGCGGTACCGATGCCTAAAGAAAACTACATTGAAATGCCCCAGGAAAGATGTGCAATGCCCGGGATTCCGAGCTTAATATATATATACGAATATATCTGAAATTATTTTGCCCACGCGGCATCGAAGTATACTATGTATGTTATGTTCCAACTAGAGTAATAAAATCGCTCGTTGAGCGATAAAGGGCAGCCATTTTTAAGCAATTACATTGTTGCTTAAACTCAAGTGTCATAATCAAAAACTGTTAACATTTTTGGAAAGATATGCCTATTCATCTCTTAGGAGCAACGCCTGAACATAATTTTAGAACGGTAGTTCAGGTTCATACGTGGATTTGGAAGGAAACCGTATTTACTTGTAATCGCAGAGAAAAATGTTGACATATATAGTTGTGCTGTAGGATGTAAGAAGTGGCCACACATACTCGAGACACTAAGGCGCCGGCCACACTGCGGGCGGTCAGCAGTCAGAGTTCCGAGTTCTGCGTTCCGCGTTCACTGTGATGTATGCGGTCTCTTAGACTCGTACACACATAAAAGCAGTCAGACTGCGGCGGTCTAAGAGAACGCACGTTCTGTCGGAGTTCCATTTTTTTTCAAAAGCGGTCCAAGGGCGGAGCCGCCATTGTGGGCACGATGAGCATGCCCACAACCCTAATAGACTTGTGACGTCACACTTTCACGGTCTATTGAGTTTGATAGGCTGATGATAATAAACGCTATACGACTCCAGAGACAGCGTCAAGATACCGATTTACCCAGTCTAGTGTCCCTATATTGGCTTACTGGCTAATTTAATCGAAACTGTTTGACTATTTAATTCGACGAAATCGGGTCTGACTTCTTCCAATGATTAAATTATTTTCATTCCTAAGGCTAAACTCCTGATGCGTGGAAAAAAGGAAATAATCAAATTCAAAAGTCGTTCATGAGTCATGATTGTTCATGAGCGAGTTCGTACTCCGACTCGCACTTGGCCGATTTTCGGGTGGCTATAACCACAACCTTTTTTGGGGCTGGATCCGTGCCTGAAGCGGTCACGATATCCTACGAAATTGAAAAGTTTATTGCGAGACAAACGTACTCAACTCCAGATTTCTAGATCGCTCGCTCTGTGGACAACTGTGAATGCTGAACGCAGAACGCAGATCGCCGGGGCAACGTGTTCGGCGCCTTATTAATATATATATATACAACAAATTTCACACGCTATAGAAGTTGTACGTTATATTAAAGTGGATGTAATTTTATACACGATGTAGTTGAAAGATGCAATTTAATTTTTTACATCGCTTTATTGATCTCAAATTTGGAATAAGTATGAGTTAATTTGTGTTTATGTTAGTGGTTAGAAGATTAGGTAAGATAGACATTGTTTGCGGGATGTTGTATAATTGAACTTAACAATAAATCTTGGCTCTTTATCGACCTACCCGCTATTACTCTCTATGATCTATAAAGGCATCAGTGCCTAAAGATTTTATTTTGTTGTTGTTGTTTGTATTCATGTTCTGCCGTCTATAATAATAAATACACTGCGGCGCCTTTAAATTTCGAGACGTAGTAACCCCATGGACACAGAGAATGACCTAAGCTTTTCCTATCCATGAAATACTTAGGATCGCCAAAATAAGAGTGAGATGCCACCGCTAAAATGAAAATGAAATGAAAAGATTTTATTTTTGTACCATCATGACATGCATCACCCATTATTATTAAAATGTAGGTACAACAAAAAGTAATTAAGTAGATAAAAATATGTATAAAGAAACTTTAAAAACAATTTAAATGTTTACGTCCCACCTGACGGCACAAAAACAATGGTGATGCGGTCAGCATAATGCTGTGGCACTTGCATTGCAGCAAGCACTACACAGCGCTGATTTTCAGCGAACACCACGGTTATTGACGTTTGGTCCACAAATAGTGCACTCAAAATAAACAAATAAATAATAGATTAAATAAATAGATAGCCATGAAAGGAAATGTGGCATAATAAATACTATTTATATATATATATTTGTCTTTGATTGATTGGCTTGCGGCGCATGACAGGCAGGATCGAAGAAAACTTCAATAGATTGAATATAGCAACATATATTACGTAATGAGTGGCGGACAAATGGCTAGAACGATGTCAGAAGCACAATCAGTTTGTATATTTCTGGGTTTGTATTACGATACCGAAAGTTTAAAAACCGTATTTTAAAATACCTATGGAAGAAATCCCCAAAAATTAAACGCCGAATGATTGTTTGGCCGAAAGTTTTAAATCCCGAAAGTTCATTTGCCCGAAAGGTTAAAATCCTGAAGATCCATATCCCGAAGATTCCGACTCGGAAGCGGTAGGTTGTATTAGGTTCTCTTTTGTTAACCCACCCAGAAATAGGAGGCGTCCAAAACTCCCATTAGTTCACCCATAGAACTGAGGAATAAAAATTAGGTATATTTTTTGTAATAACGTGCTACTTTTTTTTCCTAATTATACCTACATATGATTATCATTTCGTCCATTCGGGGTTTCATCCTTTCGGGCATTTGGACATCGGTATTTTATGTTTCGATATAACGGCTATCGGTATTTAAAATTTTCGGTAATTTGAATTTCGTTGTTTTGGACGTCGGTATTTCAGTCATAGTTATTATGAAATTTCGGTATTGTACTACGTACCCATATTTCTAGAGTGCGATCAAATGCGTGCGTCTATTTCTTTGTTTATTCTCTGCGTTTATTGTGTAGGTATGTATAACATATGTACAGGTAAACTTATGTAATAAACAGGAATATCAGAAAATCTATTTTACATTTCTCACATTATTTAGACGTGTTGTCTGTGTAATGAACTAAACTTAGCTTATTTAAAGAGATATCTAGTACGTATAAGACACGTTAGAAGATGTATATGTACTTGCCTATTGATATTGTTTAGTTGAGTGAGAGCTTATAATCTCTTGAAAAGAATCAGAAACTAATAATCATATATTGTAAAATCTTTATTGGAAATAAACATGTCATCAAGTACCAATTGTTTTCTTATTTACAGTTGTCTTGAAATACATATTAATTCATATTCATATTTATTCATAAAAATATAAGCTTACAGTATAGGTACACCAAATCACTTATATCTATGCTAACTATACTAAAATAAATTATATAGTACTACAATGTTAATAGGATCTTAGACTAACATAACAAAAAGGAAATAAGATAAAAAATAAAAACAAAAACAACCTCTATTTAGGAACTATGACATTACATTTTACATAGGTAAATATAAATATGTTTTAATATTACATTCCGGGTGTCAAAAAATATGTCTGCATCTGGACTATATTGAAGGAACTCGTTAATAAGTCGAATTGCTCTAGCCGTGGGGCTGTTCCCAGCTTGTGGAGAGCGCCACATAGGTGGATAGCTCAGGAGTCTATGCTGTCGTCTTCCCACACCACGCATATATTGGTCGGGAACGTAGAAATGTATCGATTCTCGTACAACAGGGCTATCTACTTTATCCGCTAATATTAGACAATAATTTAGTATATGTGTGGATTCCCGCCTAAGTGGAAGTGTATCATAACCTACCATTCCAGACACAAACATGGAGGGATATAGAAAAGGGTAGTAACCATATTGACGTTTGTATAGATATCTACAGAATTTACGTTGAATTTTTTCTAGCATAATATTATACAATGACTCTTTAGGGCTCCAAAGTATTGCATTATATTCTAATTTACTACGGACATAGGCATTGTATAACTGTTGTACAGCTTGAGAGTTCTTAAATTGTGACGATATTCTAATAATGAAACCAAGACATTTATTAGCGTCTTTGCAAGTTTGGATTATGTGGCCATGAAAATCTAATTTGCTGTCCATTATAACACCCAAATCCTTAATTGAGCATACACGTTCAATAGGTGCGTCATCAAGATTATACATATTCATAATTGGATTACGGGATCGAGAAAAGGTGATTGTTTTACATTTAGAATTATTTAATGGTAGCTTATTTCTAATACTCCACTCAATTACAGCGTCAATGTCATGTTGTAAGACTACACAGTCATTTGCGTCGCTTACAGAAAGGTACAGTTTTAGATCATCTGCAAGCATAAGGCATTTTGCTTGAGAAATAACATTAGGTAAATCATTAATCATTATTAAGAATTGCAAAGGACCTAGGGTACTACCTTGACTTACCCCTGATCGGGTATAAAACTCTTTAGACTTATATCCTGCTGCCTTAACGAACTGTTTTCGATCTTTTAGGTAATGGGCCATAAATTTTAAGAGTGAAGTTGAGAATCCCAGTACCAAAAATTTGTTTAATAGTACATCATTGTCCACTAGATCGAAGGCCTTCTGAAAATCAAAGTATGCGGCATCTACTTGACAGCCAGACTTAACCCTAGTACTAATATAATCAACAAAATCTATAAAATTGGTCAACGTGGAGCGCCCAGGACGAAATCCATGCTGGCAATCACTTAATTGTCCTTTGATTTGTTTGTGAATTGTATAATTAAGAATTGATTCAAATATCTTTCCAAATACACACAATACAGCAATAGGTCTATAGTTTGTTATGTCTGTGGACGACCCACATTTAGGTATTGGCGTGACCCTGGACACTTTCCACTTACTAGGATATAAACATTGTCTTAGTGAAAGATTATAGACGTGAAGTAGCGGCACTTCTAAGGCTGACAAGCAATCTTTTATTAGAAAGGCAGGTATATTGTCAGGACCACAAGCTGTTGATGCTTTAAGTCGTCGTACTGCATACCTAAGCTCAGTAAGTGTAACCTGATCAATAGACACTGTAGTTACAGGCAGGCAGCCTAAACGGTTAGCCTCTTCCTCAGCTACCCTCACATCTAGCAACGGCGAGGCATCATGGAACACTAAACTAAAATATTTAGCGAACGAATCTGTGGCTTTTTGACCTTCTACAGCTTGACTATTATAGGTATATGTTTTTACATGTTGCCTATTTTTACGTTTTTCTTTTACATATTGCCAAAAACTAGAGGGTTCTATACATATATTGTTTTCAACCTTTAAAATATATTTTTTGAATGCTGTATCTATGAGGTCCTTCACTTTAGTTCTGTAGTATTTAAAAAGTTCTTTGTTAAACTCTAATCCATAGCATTTGTCGACCTCGATGGCGTAGTGGTTGGTGTAACCGACTGCCACGCATGAGGTCGCGGGTTCGATTCCCGCACAAGTCAAACATTTGTGTGCATGAACATGGGTGTTTGTCTTGGTCTGGGTGTTTCTATGTATAATATGTATGTATTTACAAAAAAAAAAAGTATAGGTATATGTATGTTTATCCATTGTCTAGTACCCATAGTACAAGCTCTGCTTAGTTTGGGCTAGATGGTGTTGTGTGTATGTGGTAGAATATATTATATTATATATTATTATATTTAAACTTTTTTAAATTAAAATATTTTAATTTTATATAATATATTATTTCTTTGGTATACCATTTTGGATATATGTATTTATTGTTGTGAACTATGGTTTTTAAAGGCACGTGTGTACTGCTAACGCTGTTTAGTTTATTATATAGTATATCTACGGCTAAGCTTACATTTAAATTTTGTTGATCAAGTAGTTCCGTCCAATCAATATTAGCAATATCTGTATACAAGCTATGTAAGTCTGCTTTACGAAAGTTCCACTCCATACTTAAATAACTGCCTGGTACCAGGGGCGACGGACTGCTTGCCCTTCTAGGAAGCGTGAGCAGTATCTCTAAAGGAGGGTGGTATGCATCCATAGGCACTAAATGTTCAGTTTCGGATGATACTTTAATACTATTGTAATCAAGAGTAGTCAATACGAGATCCAAGATGCATCCATATTTATTGTCAATATTATTGCATTGTTGCAACTTACAATATTCCATAAAATTATTAAATTGAGTTCTAACAGTATTATTGCACGATTTAATAAAAGTCCGTGTTAAGTACCTACTCTTATTGATAAAAATGTTTATTCTTATTTATAGATACGCGAAAAGGAAAGAAAGAACTTTTAACGATAGAAACAAAGCCACGATTGAAGAGGTTACCCGAGGATACGCGAAAAGGAAGGAAAGAACTTTTAACGATAGAAACAAGACCACGAGTGAAGAGGTTAGAGATTATTGAATTAAAACCCCGTGAGCATACTAACAAAATAAAACTCATCGAAATAAAAGCTGATGAAGAATTGAAACGACCGAGGCAGAACAAATGGATAATTAGAACTGAAGTGGATAAACATAAGGATAATATTAGAACGATATTGTGTAGTTCTAATGCTACACCTATAGGCAGGTATGCAGGGATTGGCTTCGGATGTTGTTTTTGCCGCCAACAGTACGAAACAGCAGCTGAGTTGAAAATTCATACGAATAAAAAACACGAAGACTCCAAAGCAATGTTTATGAAAAACGTAATAATGGCAAATTTCATCGTCAAACTGGACATCACTAACCTAGAATGTAAATTGTGTCAAATGAATATCGATTCCTTAGAAGCTTTAGTCGATCATTTACAATCGATACATTTCAAACATTTGTATAGTGACATAAAGAATCACATCATTCCGTTCAAATTCGATAACATTGACAATCTAATCAAATGTGTGATTTGTGGTAATGATCATAATAATTTCAAAGTTCTTTTAGAACACATGAATACTCATTTTAAGAATCATATTTGTGATGTGTGCGGAGCTGGATTTGTGAATAAAAGAATTTTACAAACCCACGCTGCGAGGCACATAACTGGTGTTTTCACATGCACTTACTGTACTAAAGTATTCAATACTGCCGTAAAGAGAAGAGACCATGAGAGGGCTGTCCACATAACTTGTTCCATGCGGAGTAAGTGTGGTTATTGTGGGGAAAAGTTCTCAGACTATACCAAAAAAAATAATCATGAAGTCAAAGTCCACGGGGCAAAGCCTGTTATTCTTAAATGCCAAGCTTGTGACAAGACATTTGATAACCAAAGGGCACTGACAGTACATACCAAAACTTATCATCTGATGCAGAAGCGTATTTCCAAATAAATAGCTATACTTAGCAATTTTAATGGAATTTCTTAAAGTTGACGTGACATTATGGACATCGCAAGGATCCTCATGCTAGCTATGAATATAGGATCAGGCCCTTTGTGAGATTAATATACTTATTCTTTGATGATACATATTTCCGATTGCCCCTTGTAGACTGCCTCTCGGGCGCTGGAAGGTACAGCGGCTCTGCCTAATATAACCTTGTTGGTTGGTGTAGGCGGAACGCTATATCATAAACTGGACTAGTCGTAGAGGAAGTGGGTGCCCCTTGTAGACCAAGGACACCTTGTAGGACAAGGTCTCAGGTTCTTTTTGAATTTGGGGACAAGACCTGTCTATAACTGGTCTCTGAAGGTGCTTTCGGGCACTGGAAGGTACAGCGGCCCTCACTATATACCGAAAGGCTGGTGAATGGGAACGCTATATCATATACTTGAGTATAGCCTGTAGAGCATTAGTTCCCAAAGTGGTCCAGGTGGACCTCCAGGGGTCTACGGGAGACTTGACAGGGGTCAACGTTGGCGTAACAAAAAAATGGAGGCCCACAATTCGTAAGCGGGGGTCCACGATAAAATGTAATGTAGGCAGATAATATTTTAAGAAGTTCAGCGACTGAGCGATTGTTACTTGTAAAATCTTGCATATTCCATATTCAGTACCAGTGGTCTGGAATCTACCGATTTTTCGGTAGAGAATTACTGAAAGTCAGCCCCACAGATTTGATCAAATTTTTTAGAATATGGTATACATGTAACTGCCGTGGGTCCACCGGAACCAGCTACATTTTGAAAGTGGTCTATGAGAAAAAAGTCTGGGAATCTCTGCTGTAGAGGAAGGGCCTGCCCCTTGTAGACCACTATTGCCAGGCGACCATGCACTGTAGGAGAGTCCATAGGCTCCTAATTTGTAATTAATATAAAATGTTGTTAAGTACATGTTTAGTATTTCCATCGATAGACTGTAATTAATATTTGATTTAACTTTAAAGCATATCTGCCTTTTAGATGACACCATATTTTTTTATAAAACAATTAATGCACTTTTAGAGAAATAACACTTGTGTAGGTATAGGATCTTCTACTCCTTAGCCCTTATTATTCCCAAGTCACTTAGGGTCGGCTTTCTAGTCTAACCGGATTTGACTAGATATCAGTTTTTACACAGAGCGACTGCCATCTGGCCTCGGCAACCCGAAGGCTAACGATACCTTAAGGCTAGACCAGTGTCAGGATATTAGAGGGCACTGACTTCCCAATAACGACTGCCATAGATGTTCATAGCAGGCGGAACCGACGGCTTAACGTGCTCTCCGAGGCACGGAGCAGGCAATAATTGTCAATCAATACGCACATAATTTCGAAAAGTTAATTTCCGAAAGTGTAGGTATAGGATAATGAGTAAAATAATAATGATGACTTTTACTTATCTACAAACAAATTATAAGCCACCATAATGTAGGTATTTAGCTTTAGTTACTGCGGTTACAATCGAATTACTATATGTATAAGTATCACAAACAAGACGTAGTGTTTAGCGAGTTTTGAGTTGAAGTTCATGTACCGAGAGATAAGGTACAGATCAGTTTCTGAGTACCTACATTTAAACTTGTCTGTAATAGTAAATAGTAGACATTCACTTACGTAATTTTTAGATCTATCTTACGTACATATGTACTCCTCTCCCACGCTATGTACGTGGGAGCCACGCCTTGGCACGAATGGGCGCCGGCACGACCGGAGTGATATCACGGCATCACAGAAAAGCGGGCGGCGTGAAATAGCGTTTGCGTTGTGTTTCGTCGAGTGAGTGAAACTGGAGGCCCAACCCTTCCACCTCCTGGGGGTGGGGAGAAATGTAAAAGGCTGGCAACGCACTTGCGACTCCTCTGATGTTGCGGGTTTCCATGGGCGGCGGTAATCGCTTACCATCAGTCGATTCGTCTGCTCGTTTGCCTCCTATACCATAAAAAAATCCAATCTTTGAAAAATGTATAAGAATATAAATTAATAGAAAATGTTCTCAATATGTGTCTTAGGCCAGGTACTGACCAAGGAAAAGAGTTGGCGACTGCACGCGAATGTAAGGTTTGTGTGTCTCGTCTAGCGATAGCAAACGACTGCGAACGAATGCCTTCGCATGCGTAAGTCTCAGCGCCACTGAGGGTAGATACAACAGCGATGATGCGCCTGTGGAGTCCATTGGCAAAATCCACTCGTTTACCTTCCTTCGGATGCCAGCTATATATCCCGATCATAAAAGCGAACGAAAGCCCTGTCTCATTCCTGACTTGTGTCAAAGAAGAGCTCCTGACTAAACATGGAACTGTACGGTTGGGGTAATAGGTATAGTTTTAGGAGAGTAAATGATACAACGAATGCTGATACAATACTGTATATTATATTAGAGTAAAGCGTACATTTTTTTATAGACTTCCTCACATCTCCCCCTTAATATATAAATAAAATAAAGTACACATTTATTTTATTTAGTCAATTAAGCAATATAAAACATAAAAATTAAAAGAAAGTTTTCATGGGTCGACGATCTCGGCACGATATACTGCACCGATGTACCTACCAATAAACAATATATGTATTCATAATTATGTAGAGCGTAATCGAGAGTACAGGATTTGTCGCATAGGTTACCCACTTATAATATTCGACATAATTTGATTGTCTTTACACATACCCACAAACATACGCATAATTATAATAATAAAATTGTATTTATTTCTCGCCACATTACATTTTTTTTATATTTTTTTATTGCGTTCATCGGTGACAGACGAGCCAGCGGCCCACCTGATAGTGAGCGAGAACCGTGGCTCATACACATGGCTGTGTTTTCTTAGCATTACAGAAGCAATGTCAAAAAAACACAATCAAGTCGCTGCCTACCGGAAGGAAAAGGGGAATGGAGCAGGATGGGGTTTGGGAAGGGAAGGGTGACTGGGCCTCCGGCGCTCCTCTCACTCACCGAACGAAACATAACAGATACTGTTATTTTACGTCGATCTTCTGTGAGAGGGTGGTACTTCCGGAAGTCGAGAGCCGGCCTATTCATGCTGTAAACACCGTGGCTCTACCACTCAAAGCATGTACTGAGAAGAGACCCGTATCCAATAGCGAAGTGGAATACTGCAAGTGGAGTAGGTGAGCCTGGGTCACACGACGCGGCTGTCCCTATCCAGAAGAGATCGGTGTAGTCAATCTTTTTCTATTGCAATAGTTGGTGACCATCAGAATGGCGGGTCACTACCGATATTTTACATTGAAATAATTAAAGAAAGTTGCTATTAATCGTCATATAATTGCTACCCCCGTTTTTTTTAAAGTATACTACTTTTAAAGGTGACGGGCCATTCTGACATAAGGATGGCTGGTCACCTATCCAGTGAGAACCAACTGCGCAAATTAATCGAGTTTTTTTAACCAGTAGTTGCTATAGACTGCTACCTTTATATAGGTGGTTTTGGGACTCATAGCTTTTAAGGATAAAAAGTTATTATCAATTTAATATCTTAATGCCTGTAGAAAAAAAAGTGAAACAAATACATAACGGGTACTTATTTTATGAGCAGGCGCTACCTAATAGAATTTATTTTTAAAGTTATATTGTTATATATTATACATTTTATAATTTATGTTATAAAATTACAACTTTATATAATTATTTCGATGTAAAATATGGGTAGTGACCTGTCATTCCGATGGTCACAAAACTTGGGGTGGACAATCCGAAGGTGCGTGGCGGATCCTCTCTTCTTAATTATTTATTATAAATTTTCGTCAATTGTGATAATATGCGATTGAGTTTATTGGGATACTGTCTAATCAGGGCTGATTGACACTACGTAATATTATAAAGAAAATTATCTGTATTTTTGTTTGTAATTAATAAACTCTGATTCTATATATCCGATTTCAATCATTATTTCACCATTACAAAGCTTCTTTATCCAGGAGTAACATAGCTACATAACATCAAGCTACGAGCCACGGGAACTGAGCAGTCATCATGAAAGTAAGACCTCGGACACCTAGTTTTATTTTTTAGGCTGGTTTCACAGTCGTACCGTTGAAGAGCGCGTTTTTAACAGCACGCGCCTGACGCAAGGCGGACCTATAAGAAACGTGGCGCGCTTCAACAGCGTGACTATAAATCGCTACTAGTGAATTTACAAGCGCGCGCGTCTGGTCGGCGCCGCTCGACGGCGCGACTGTGAAACCAGCCTTAGTGTGTGTCCTGCTTAGATATGTAGGAAAGTCAAATTCTTGTTCCACTGCTTTAAACTTCTGGTTAACCTTTTGAGTGCCACTATCTTGTATAAAAGACAAACGTGTCCGTGCCCTCCACGCCACTTCTTTATTAGGCGCAAGACACAGAAAAGACGTACGACGAGGACGCGTCGCAGACGCGGCGCCTCTTCAATCAATTTTCATACAAAATGTATAGAAGCGTCGCGACACAAAACACACAGAAAAGACAGGGCGCGGACGAGACGCGGACACGACGCTTCAATCAATTTTCATACAAAATGTATAGAAGCGTCGCGACACAAAACACACAGAAAAGACAGGGCGCAGATGAGACGCGGACACGACGCTTCAATCAATTTTCATACAAAATGTATAGAAGCGTCGCGACACAAAACACACAGAAAAGACAGGGCGCAGATGAGACGCGGACACGACGCTTCAATCAATTTTCATACAAAATGTATAGAAGCGTCGCGACACAAAACACACAGAAAAGACAGGGCGCAGATGAGACGCGGACACGACGCTTCAATCAATTTTCATACAAAATGTATAGAAGCGTCGCGACACAAAACACACAGAA
Source organism: Catocala sponsa (assembly GCA_963564715.1). NCBI lineage: Eukaryota > Metazoa > Arthropoda > Insecta > Lepidoptera > Erebidae > Catocala > Catocala sponsa. The sequence goes on along the minus strand of OY751353.1, from coordinate 992,427 downwards.
AAGACAGGGCGCAGATGAGACGCGGACACGACGCTTCAATCAATTTTCATACAAAATGTATAGAAGCGTCGCGACACAAAACACACAGAAAAGACAGGGCGCAGATGAGACGCGGACACGACGCTTCAATCAATTTTCATACAAAATGTATAGAAGCGTCGCGACACAAAACACACAGAAAAGACAGGGCGCAGATGAGACGCGGACACGACGCTTCAATCAATTTTCATACAAAATGTATAGAAGCGTCGCGACACAAAACACACAGAAAAGACAGGGCGCGGACGAGACGCGGACACGACGCTTCAATCAATTTTCATACAAAATGTGTATACATTTAGTATGAAAATTGATTGAAGGGGCGCCGCGTCTGCGACGCGTCCTCGTCTTACGTCTTTTCTGTGTCTTGTGCCTAAGAAGACAATGTCTAATGGTAACAAATAGTTTATTTTATTTTGTGCGTAACTTTACTATTGTCTAAAATTCTAGTTGTACATTATTATTTCAATAGAGGCCTTTGTTTATTTTTAAAACTGCAAAATTTAAGTAGCCAGTTTTTCAACTATTGTAGATGTGTAGCTAATGCCGGATTTAGAGTTCCGAAGGCCTCGGGGCAACAAAAGAGTAGAGGCCCCCTGGCCCCAAATTGTTTTCTAAATAAAATGGTAAATTTTTCCAGGCGTTTTCCAATAAATAATTTATTGTGAAACCAAGTATATCAAATATCAAAGGAAAAGTTGTTTACCAGTCCGAATTTGTTTTTTTCCGAAGTCTTTATTGTGAGGGCCCCTCTTTTGTGGAGGCCCCGGGGCAGTAGCCCCGGTTGCCCTCCCTTAAATCCGGCCCTGCGTATAGCTGTTCTCATCTTTGGGATGGCTCCGCGCAGTACTTGCTGGACGCTCTCGACCGGTTACAGCGGCGGGCTGTCCGTATCATCGGAGATCCAGAGGTCACGAGTTCACTGGAACCTCTGCAACTCCGTAGGGACATTGCCTCATTGGCATGTTTCTACAGAATATACCACGGGGAGTGCTCTGAAGAGTTATTCCACCTTATCCCGCCCTCCCCTTTCCTATCCAGAACAACGCGTGCTGGGCTCAGATGCCATCCTTACACGGTAGAGTCGATTAGAGTGCGTACCAAAAATTTTGGGTCCTCATACCTCTGCCGAACGACCAAGGCATGGAATTCTCTGCCAAGGCACGTGTTTCCTTCTTCCTTCAATCCTGGGTTCTTTAAGCGGGGCGTGAAAAAGCATCTTCTCAGGCCGTCAAAGTAGAGACCTCAACATCGCCTCGGTTACTGTGGGGGCGATGTGGAGGCCACTGCTCTTAGACCACACGACTGCTTACCATCAGGTGGAGTGTGGTCATTTTGACGAGCAAAATAAAAAAAAAATAAAAAAAAAAAGCTTGGCGCTGGAGTCATCGCGTTCAGCACAGGTTGGTGCTCAAAAGGTTAAGTTCGTTGCGGGTTCCATGACAGTTTCTTTCTCGGGACTTCGGGAAAACTCGGTGTTTGTGAAGCGGAGCAGTAATCAAGAACCTGGGTGACACTGAAGACAGGGAGTATAAAATAAAACGCCACATAACAATAACCAACTATATTTGGATCTACTTTCATCTCATACACGTTAAACAGTTCAAACAATTACTCTATACAATGGAATTCTACGCGCTTCGCCATTTGCACACTATCTACTTTTTATCGACCTAGCACGGGTTACAAGACAAATCCTTTGTCACAGCGATTAATCCCTAGTGCGGGCAATCTTTAAATATAAAATATGTAAATTCACATTTATTCGCACAGCATACCAATCTCAGGCTACAAGACAAATTACCCGTGACTTAGAGATTGATCCCTAGTGCCACATTATCAACTATATTTAGGGGCTGTGTTATAAAGAAACTAACATATTGCCATATACCGACCATATTTCGAGACTATTACTTAAAATTTCCTAATAGAAACAAAATCTATCCGACCATTTCACAAGTTGTTATACAAGGCCAGACATTGATAAAATACCAGATAAAACCGGTTAAATAAACCTATCTCTCACATTAACCCGTGCTAGGACTATTGACACAATGTCGACAAAAAGTCTTGCCCGTATGTCAGTCGTAGTCAACGATACTACTTATCAATTATTGAAGGTCCAAACTCATTCGAAATTATGACCAAATTAATTATTATCAAGGTAAATGCCGTAATTATTATATGGATATGTTATCTGAGAAGATTTATTACACCCAAATTTTAATAGCGATGTTTTAAGGTGCTGATAATATTCTATCACATACACACAACACCATCTAGCCCAAACTAAGCAGAGCTTGTACTATGGGTACTAGACAATGGATAAACATACATATATACTTCTTTTTTGTAAATACATACATATTATACATAGAAACACCCAGACCAAGACAAACATCCATGTTTCATGCACACAAATGATTGACTTGTGCGCGAATCGAGCCCGCGACCTCAGGCGTGGCAGTCGGTTACACTAACCACTACGCCACCGAGACAGCCATATGTAATGTAATAATGAGCATTCAAGCGAATATTACATTACAGAAAAATGAAACAGAGCGTTCTAGCGAGGAGACAGTAATTTTGCTTCGAAATTACATCGTTCGCAATGATCCTGAAAATATTCGTAGCGATGTTTGTCTCTATACGGGGCTCTGTTCATTGTACAGTTAGACAAGTTGAAAACGGCGAATGTTCGATGTTCTACCAGCACCTTTAGGTCGGAGAATTACCTGACAGGAAAACGCAATACCAAATTTACCCAGAAATCGTACCCAATCCGCAAATTCCAAGATAATTACAGCAGTTACTTCCACAAAATCGAACCCCCTACACAAAAATTCATTCACACTCCTGCACCATACATAATAAAAAAAAATGAAACCAATAGACTTGCTTGCAAATATGTACAAATATATCTTTGGGTATAAGGAAAAATTTAAATCACAGATGTGCTACTACGTTCTGGTTCAGATATTACCTTTCTGTACGTTAAGTTGTCAGAACACAATATCAAGATGACATCTCAAGTATACAGGGTGTTAGGCACACGGTTGTCCAAATGAAATAGAGGTCTGGTTTGGGCTAATGCCAACGTGTTGGACTCGGGCAAAATAAATTTTGTCTCACAGTTTCGGCGACATGATTCGTTTTAATTTTTAAAATTAGAGGTCGGATATTTGGACTAAAACTGTAAAAATGTTAAACGAATATGGGTTTAGCTGTCATAATGATATTTTTTTATTTTAGTTAACTATTGCTACATTTCATTAAAATTATTATTTCCTATAGACATCTTGTAAAAACAATTATAACAGGCTGTCAATATTTCGGAAAGAGCTAAAAACAGAACAAAGTGTGACCTTGCATGATTAAAAAAAATAACAATAAAATTTAATTTGCCTGAGTCCAACACGTTGACAATAGCCCAAACCAGATCTCTATTTCATTTGGACAACCGTGTGCCTAACACCCTGTATATATAGTCGTACGCTCACTCATATCGTAAATTGTATACTATCGTTGTCTATCATGTTAAGCCTCCTCTACACGATGGCCCATGATGGGCGATTAAGTAGCCATCATCGCCGCGCTCATGGGTTGCTCTCTACACAATCGTGACTGTTACATTTACTCACTGCCGTCTGTTGAAGATGGACGTCGAAGTGATAGCGGCTGCTGCTATCTATTTGCTCAGTACATATAATCATTATCGGAATGTGCATCAAAACAAGGTCGTGGAAGATAGATGGAGGAAGAGGTGGTGGATGTTAACTATTCACCGTGACAGAACAAGGTGCAGGAACTCTTTTATTGTTTTTTTCGTAGCTTTTGGCTTGCGATCTCATTTTCACGTCTCCGTCCGTACAAATTTCATGTTTTTGACGTGACAACGTCTAATAAATCGATGAACGCCGGCTGCACGCACGAAAAAGGATGACTCATTGTCCCGTTACGCTCATTGTAACGTTACGATCGGAGCGAGAGCGCTACACGAGCGAGCGAAAGGCACGTTATGACGTTGTCACGTTAAACTAACGTCCGTAAACCGACTTTACAGAGAAGCAATTTTTTGAAAAAATTGGAGTCACACTATCACAGCGTTCCCGCCAAAAAACCACTACCTTCTTACTTGACCTCTGTCGTGCGACTGATTGATGGACGATTGTGTGGACACGCGCACGATCATCGGCACGCACTCCTTTGATGTACCGACAATTCACCGATTAGTCACGATTATAGGCGATGATGGCCACTCACAGACGATTATGCTCTCTACACAAGCGTGCGCGCCTGTACTCGCCCATCATGGGCCATCGTGCAGAGGAGACTTTAAAGTAACGCCAGAGCTCACCCTTCTCAGTGTGGACACATCTCATGATTTAAATCATTGGGTTGACTATTTTATAAGCAACACGCGGTTACTAATACTACTAATTCATTCGAATTAATTTGAAACGCATTCGAAAAATAATTTGATGAAAATGTTTTTTTTTACATATTAACTGTCTCACGCCTAAATCCCCAAAAACGTAGGAGGTTTAATACCTTCATTTAAGACACGGTTTTAGGTTCCACATAATACGTAAAGCTGCCATACTCCCGTCGATCGAACACAGATTCAGTTCCCAGCTGTTGCAAAATTTCAATAACACTGTTCGATCAGAAAACTGAAATCTCATGCACAGCCGTAATCTATACTAGTATTATAAAAAGAAAAGATTTGATTTCTGTTTGTTTGTGAGGATTTTCATCAAAAACGATTCGACCGATTTTAAAAATTTACCATTAGAAAGCTATATTATCATCGAGAAACATAGGTTATAATTTATTTAACCCTTGGAATGTCCCAAGAAAAATAAAAAAAAACGCTTCCGTTGCGCCTACGGGAGAGTCAAGAAAACTCATTGTGATAGGTCGCGAAAAAATAACAAAGATTAATTATAATAATTTCTGTATTTGCTAATGTATTGATTATAATTTACCTTTATTTTATATTACTTTGACATTAACCTATATTTGTGTTTTTTCCGCTCTTTGAAATGTTGCATCTTAATTTATTAATGTAATCTTGATGACTTTGTAATACAATTTATCTTAAAAACAAACTTAATTCATACACCTCTTCAGGTAAATTTTGGTGAAACTTATTTATATTAATATCATCATGTAACACCCAAAATTTTATGAATAAATGATTTTGATTTGATTTGATTTGACTCCCCCGTAGGGGTCACGGACGCGCAACGACGTCAATGTCCATGACCTACGGTGAAGTCATGGACGTTTCAGAAGTTAAACCACTACATCACCCGTGCAGACAGTATTACATTACTTCGTTGTTCAGACTGTCATGAGAGGGTTTAGTACAAGCAAGGGGTTACATACTGAACTTCAGGAACAAATTTCAGTTTTAAAGTATTTCATGGTATGAACAGTCGGCCTGAAACTTCAGCATTTACTTTTCATGATAGACCTATAGACTGTCAGTGCTTCTACTAAGAATTTCTTCAACCAAAACCGATTAAAACATTGCTTTAATCGGGCATCGAATTGAGTATTGGCTAGCACATAATATTTAAGCTACTGAACAACAATGAACTTTATGAACGACTAGCTTTTGCCCGCGGCTTCGCTCGCGTTAATTTAGTATTTGACAATCAATTCGGGTTGTACTCTGCTTGTAATAATATAATTCAATCATGATTCGAAAGACACGTGGCGCCATCTATTATCATAAGAATGTTATTATTGTTTTCCTCGGGAACAGTAATTTTTTTCGGGATGAAAGGTAGCCTATGTCCGTTTCTGTACACTTGACAACGTATATGCAAAATTTCAGGATGATCGGTTCAGTGGTTTAGGCGTGAAAAGGTAACAAACATACAAACTCATTTTCGCTTTTATATTATTAGTTAGGAAGTTAGGATTTGAATCTGGTTGTCAGCAAAAAGTTTGTTACCTATTATGAAGACCTAAAACTTAATTCTCTAATTATGAGTATTCGACACCTAATCTCACCCCTTCGGGAATTATGAGGAATATCATCACCGGCGAGCGTGTATGAGGAATGTGATGAAAGCGAATGAAGCCAGGAAAGTGTCAGGATCGTAGCAAATACAAATCCGTAGTCTCTGCCTACCCCTCTGGGAAACAGGCGTGAATCTATGTATGAATTTCATCATTGTCTATGACTTGTGCAAACTTGTAAGTACAAAAAAACACATTGTCTACATTTCCAATTAATATTTAAATAAAAATATTATATAAGTATTTTTCATATATACTGTAAAGATATTGCATTTAGTTTAAATCCCTGTCATATATATCATCATCCCCATGACATATAATCCCTATGTCATGGGGATTAACAAACAACACATAGACTCGACATAACTATGTGTAAATCTAATATTAAAAGCTGAAGACTTTGATTGGTTGAAGGTGCTAATCTCATTTTCGGTTCGAATTGAAAAATTCTTTTAGTGTTGGATAGCCTATTTATCGAGGAAGGCTATATAACATTACGCTACGACTAATAGGAGCGGAGCAGCAATGAAAAATGTTGCCAAAACGGGGCAAATTCTCTTATGTGACGCAGACGAAGTTGCGCGGCTCAGCAAGTTAAAAATAAACCCAAATGAATATTGTTAGAATCGAACCGGCATTTCTAAGTGTCGTGACAATGGCAAAGTGACCAGTTTAACCACTGGGCTATCAGTGCAAACGAGTTTCCTGACAGAATTTACGCTATATATGAAAAATCCTTATTTCTATAAATGCTTGTGATAAAATCAATTTCTCCATTTTTCATATGAAAAATATTCAATTTACAGACTTTATTAAATATATTTATCGTTCGACAGAAGCAAGCAGGGATTGTGGGATTAGTCTCATCTGGCGTAGTGTGAGCGCGCTGACTGTTACAGTCAGCTGACTGAGTATACGCTAGGTGAGAATGATCCCGAGTCTTAACCTTGGCTAATATTATCTATTGCTGAAAATGGGACGAAGTGATATTTCGAGAGGTTCAATAAGAGGTCTCGAGTTCGATCCCAAGGCACACACAAAGTAAATTTTTCATGGGTCAACGATCAAATAGTTGAAACGTTTACTTTACCGGTGAAGAAAACATCGTAAGGAAACTTGCATGTCTGAAAGTTCTCCATAATGTTCTCAAAGATATGTGAAGTCTGCCCAGCCACATTTGGACAGCATGGTAGATTATGGCCTAACTCTTAACACACTGTGCCAACATAGTGGGCTATGATCCTCCCCACACTGAGAAGAGGCCCACAATCAGCAGTGGGACAGTTCATATAAAGGGCTGATATTATAATATTGTAACGTTTAACAAACTAAACCAGCATGATGGACTATGGTCTAATCTTTAACACATTGGGCCGGCATAGTGGACTATGACCCTCACTAAGAAGAAGCCGGTGCCCAGCAGTGGGACAGCTTACATATGGAGGTGATATTATTATATAAAGATGGTCCCAAGTTCAGCAATAGAATGTCTACATGAGTACATATCCCGCTCGCTCCAGGCCTCCCGCCGGCGCAGGGCTGCGCCCCTCACTTGGCGACTCCGACGAGCGCGGGGCGCACGCAGCGCTCGTGTAGCTTGTACCCCACTTTGCTGACGGCCACCACCGTACCAGCTGTCGCTCCTTCAACCTCCTGAAATATACAATATTATATGGGATTAAATATAATGACCACCACAAATAGTAATTGCGCAGCAAAATATGCTTATAAAATATATCATAACGAGCACCTATACGCCTCAAATCACTGCATTCCGTCTCGGAAGGGTTAGGTTATGTTAGGTTTCTTCTTAAACCCACCCAAAAATAGGAGCCCCGCGAAGCGGTCCTCCGTCGACTTATTTTACTACTACTTCGTTGGCTCAGCGATCCAAAGTGGATCTTGGCCTCCGACATTAAAGTGCGCCATTCTTTCCTATTTTGTGCCAAGTCAGACCAATCGAGCACATTCATCTCTTTCAGGTCTTTAGCTATTTCGTCTTTCGAGCGGTACCTTGGACGACCCACCGGACGACGCTCGGTGGGACGCCCGAGATATGCTCTTTTGGCAGCTCGATCCTCTCCCATTCGTTCCACATGTCCGAGCTTATTTTCGACTCGACTTATTTTGATCTCTTTAAATATATTTTGGTGTGCTATTTGGTGATCATTTACTATTTTTGACTGTTATATTTTACTATATCTGGTGATAAGTTAATCATAAGCCATATTATATGTAGAACTTGGTATAGTCAATTTCAATACAACAAAATCAAAAGGTATACAAACGGTTCATTGATATAACCATAGACGTTTTAGTGATGTCCAATTGTAGCGTCAATTGTAAATCGATTAATTACCTAATCGAATTATTCTATTTGATGCAGCGAATTAGAAATGACATAAACACTGATACAATTATATCTTCAAAAAAAAATATATATATACTTATATATATATTATATCTTATAAAAATCAGCGAAGAAAAGTGAAGAAAATGATAGTTTGGCAGCTTTTGTTGAACAGATTAACTAATCAATTACTAAAAATGTTACGACATAAACGATAATTTTTGTCGTACAACCTTATGCAATCATAAATTATAGATATTTTTTCATCTGACAAATAAACATCACTTTTCGTCTGAGATTTTTCAAATGAAATAATTATTTATTAATCAAACGCCAATTGCTTTAAAATACACTAAGATATCATGTGAAAACGTTGAAAATATGGATAAATGTGTTACCTATTCCATTTAGTAAGTAATTATGTGATAAATTTAACATCAATTTGGTTTGTATACATTTCCATCCAAATGGATTGAACTCGACTATATCGACATATAGGTGTTGTCAGGGAAGATCTGGTATTGCCAACTGCCTCCCTTTGCCCTAATCAAATAAATGTTTAAAATATATAGTTTACTTTTATAGGGTGTAACAGCAACATATTGTCATCATTTCAGATCGCGTGACTAGAAAGAATCTCTTTAAAATTTATGGAAATCATTTATTATCTATATTATATAGCAGCGATAGCTCAGTGGGGAAACCAAAAGACTGCAATGTAGAGGGTCTCGGGTTCGAACCCACGTCGCGCACCTCTAACTTTCGGAAGTTATATGACTTTTCGAAATTATGTGCGTATTTATTGACAATCATCGCCTGCTCCGTGTCTCGGAGAGCACGTCAAGCCGTCGGTCCCGGCTGCCATGAACATCTATGGCAGTCGTTATTGGGAAGTCAGTGCCCTCTAATATCCTGACACTCGTCTAGCCTTAGGGTATCGTTAGCCTTCGGGTTGCGGAGGTCAGACGGCAGTCGCTCCGTGAAAAACTGATATCCAGTCAAATTCGGTTAGACTAGAAAGCCGACCCCAAGTGACTTGGGAATAATAAAGGCTAGGGAGAAGAAGAAGCGTTTCAAATTATGGTAGTAGGGGTAATTGTCAAATGACAAAAAAAGGATGCACGATACAGTGACGTCACCGCTATTTAAATGCAGCTGTAAGAGGGAGATAGCGAGATATCCCCACTACGGCCCACTCTATAAATCCAAATTTAAAATAAAATAAAAAGATATATATTCAGTGTGACTGGTTAAACATTGTACATACTTAAGGACATGATAATTTATGGTCAGACGTAACATATAAAAAATAAATAAAATCTGTATAACCTGCAAAGAAAACCTTTATGAAAATTTGTATGAAATATCCATAAAATGTTGACCTGCGCACACAGCTGTCGAGGCTAATGACCTTTGATAAGACAAGGACGGGAGGGGGTGCAAATTCGGGAGAGTGCGGGGTGCGGTAACTGGGGCGGGGGCGGAGGTTTTGTTTAGCTTTGGTATATGCGCAAGAGAGTCCGCACATTAACTTTTTATTGGATAACTAGGTCAAACTTGAAGTACCTATTTTTTTTCAGATATTAGGGTCCAGAATCGAGAACTGAATACCCTCCTTCAATATGTCCAGTCTTTTACCAATCAGCCTGTATAACTAGGAAGGAATATAGCGTTACCTGTTGGAATAGTGCTTCATGCAAGTTGGGATCGAACTTTTCTCTTAACGGTGACACTGAGACCAACCCGTGTCTACTGAACACCTGCAACAAAAAAACATCATATATTACTAGTTCCTGCCTGCGGATTCACCTGCGTTACTTTACATGGCCATCTGCTATTAAGTACAGAACAAATGTGTAGTCAAAATGATACTAATGTAGAAATATTATCTTACGAAAACGCATTACTTACGAATATACCTGCGTGATCTATGTGAATATACCTGCGTGATCTATGTGAATATATACCTGCTTGGTTTGTCTGAGTATACCTGCGTTGCCTATATGAATATACCTATTTTCTTAAAGTCATATTTTATTTAAGATTAGAGAGAGATGCGGCATGAAAGTGGATATAGTTACAAGAAAATAAAAGGATATGTTAAGCTGGTTTGGGCATGTAGAAATAATGGACTAAAAAAGTTTATAAGGTTAGTGTGAATGGAACAGTCGCAAGAGGAAAACCTAAGCGAACATTTCTCGATCAGATTGGAGGCGTTCTAGACAAAGACTAAGTTAAGAGCTCCTTGAACCGACGGGCGTGTATGAGGAACGTGATGAAAGTGAATGAAGCCAGAGAAGTGTGTCAGGATCGTAGCAAATGAAAATCCGTAATGAGTGTACCACTGGAGGCCGAAATTCATTTGACCGTTTAACACAAGACCGAAAGAACTATTGGTCATTCTTTAGTTGATCGACTAAACATTTGATCAAAAGAGATTTGGTCGAAAACATTGCAAACTTGGCTATTGTTTGTCAAATAGACCCAAGACCGAAAAACAATGGTTGGATTAAAAATATTGTATTATATTATGAATATTTGAATAGTACTATTATTATTTACCTGTTCACTGTACATAGGAAAAGCTGTTTTCACTTTATAGAAAATATAACATGCGTGTAGGTTTTATCTTATAATGAAACCTACTTGTCTTTTATAAGCGGATTAGCTTATATCTGTTATTTAAAAAAGGAATTCTAATTTTATATTTTCTAATATTGTATATGTACCTATACGTAATATAAGGACACATTGTAAATAAGTTGTAAATAAATTCCTACAATTACTTTACTAGTTGTGTTTTATCTAGGTTTCATTATAAGATAAAACCTACACGCATGTTATATTTTCTATAAAGTGAAAACAGCTTTTCCTATGTACAGTGAATAGGTAAATAATAATAACAGTGAATAGGTAAATAATAGGCAACATCTAGTAATATATATGGAGCACATTGTGTCGCAATTAACTCCTCTTCGGGGCAGTTTTAACCTCGGGGAGACATTATAAAAATCTATATGAATATACCTATGTGAATATATATACCTGCTTGATTTATCTGAGAATATCTGTTGGATTTATCTAAGTATACCTACATGAACTATACGAGCATACCTATATACTATATATCGGCCTCGATGGCGTAGTGGTTAGTGTAACCGACTGCTACGCCTGAGGTCGCGGGTTCGATTCCCGCACAAGTCAAACATTTATGTGCATGAACATGGATATTTACATATATTCTATAATATTCTATTCTATCACATACACACAACACCATATAGCTCAAACTAAGCGGAGCTTGTACTTTGGGTACTAGACAATGGATAAACATACATATATACTTTCTTTTTTGTAAATACATACATATTATACATAGAAACACTCAAACCAAGACAAACAGTCTTAGTCTGGGTGTTTCTATGTATAATATGTATGTATTTACCAAAAAAAAGTAAATATGTATGTTAATCCATTGTCTAGTACCCATAGTACAAGCTCTGCTTAGTTTGGGCTAGATGGTGTTGTGTGTATGTGATAGAATATTATTATTATCATACCTGAGTGAGTTGAGCTCGCGTGAGTCTCACTCCATCGTGCAGCGAGCGCAGCGCGGCGGCGGCGCCCGCCTCCGTGCCGCCGCCCGTCTCCGACACCTCGCTCTCCGGCACGCTCTCCGCTGCCGCCGCTAGTGTGTCCGCTACCTAACCATATACAAAAAGACAAAACTATATTACATATATCGTTTACAGGCAATAATAATGTCCTCCAGACCGGTTTCGGTCACGGCGGCCAATCTTAACGAAGACTGGCCAACTACGCAGGAGATTGAAATTAAACTACTATATACGGATTTTATGGTTTATTTTATTTTATTATTTTATTTTTACAGGCAGATGCTGGATGCGGCAAGCTGAAGACAGGGCGCTATGGCGCTCTTTGAGGGAGGGCTATGTCCAGCAGTGGACTATTATAGCCTGATGATGATGATGATGATACGGATTTTATCGCGTTGTTTATTTGACACTTTATTACAAAATTTTTAAAAACTGTTATCCTACTATTTTGTAATAAAGTGTCAAATAAACAACGCGATAAAATCCGTATATAGTAGTTTAATTTCAATTAATAACATTCGCGTCAACAGAAGACAATATTACGCAGAATATATTATAGTGCGCAAGTGTGTGCGCAAACACAAGTGCACTCTCTGTTCCCTAACTCTCATGATCCGATGGAACGGTACCCAACACGACCGGAGAGAGATCAGACCAACAGCTTTACGTGCTTTCCGAGGCACGGGGGTGTCTAACACCGCCAACTTCCTAACTCCGGGCTGCTATTGATATTTCTTAACAGAAAAATAACTTTGATTAAATATTATTGTAACTATTCTTATAATATTGGGATAAATAAGTCTTGAACATAATCTGCTGCCAAGCCATGTATTAACAGTTGACACGTGGTGACCGCCACGTAGCTACGTACACGTTGCCTACCACGTCTGAGGCACAGATTAAAAACACTTAATTTTTTTTTTTTTTATTATTTAAATTTTATGTAATTGCTAATTGTGTATTAAAAACGGGTGTTATATAAATGGTTAGCATAGTATTGGTATTTTTGTGAGCAGAAAAATATAATCTGTGAGCAGAAATAGCTAATTGATCAGCAACTCATGGCCAGCAAACTTTAAAGAGATCAAACTAAGTCGACGGAGCCAGCTTCGCGGGGCTGCTATTTTTGGGTGGGTTTAAAAAAGGAACCTAACATAACCTAACACTTCCGAGACGGAATGCAGTGATTTGAGGCGTATAGATGCTCGTTATGCTGTGCAATATTTGGTGACCAATTAGTATTTTTGCTGATCATTATATTTAATCCCATTAAAAACCTTCATGGCAATCTCGTAGCGTAAGTGTGTAGGTACATTTGACACGTGGCATTTGTGGCGCAGGGCTGTCACTTGTTATTCAATATGTAATTATGTATCTTCTTAAAAAATGTACATAATATTTACATGATAATGTGAATTTCGTGTTTTTTAGAAATAAAAATATTTTTTCTTTCTTTCAAAAACCCAATACCTTTTTGTTGGCCCGACCCGGGATTCGAACCCTCGCCTCATGCGCAGCAGTCGCATTCACTACCGCTGCGCCAGCCACGTTACATGTGACCGTGTATCTCCTCAGTGTAAACTAGCGACCAGCCCCGGGTTCGCACGGATAGAACAAAACCTTAAGAGGAAACACTAAGGGCGCAAGAAGAACAACGCGTGCTGGGCTCAGATGCCATCCTCACACGGTAGAGTCGACTAGAGCGCGTACCAACAAGTTTGGGTCCACATACCTCTGCCGAACGACCAAGGCATGGAATTCTCTGCCAAGGCACGTCTTTCCTTCTTCCTTCAATCCTGGGTTCTTTAAGCGGGACGTGAAAAAGCATCTTCTCAGGCCGTCAAAGTAGAGACCTCAACATCGCCTCGGCTACTGTGGGGGCGATGTGGAGGCCACTGCTCTTAGACCACACGACTGCTTACCATCAGGTGAAGTGTGGTCATTTTGACGAGCAAAATAAAAAAATAAAAAAAAATAAAAAAAAGCGCAAGAATTGAAAAATTGGTATTTGTAAAATCTATTGCTGTCGCGCAGTGCCCGCAGAGCGCGATAGAGACAACTGCAGCTTGGACCGAAAATACCTATTAAAAGTACACACAATCAACGTTTCGTAGTCCCCTGATTCCTTCTCCAAAACTTAATTCCGATTTAACTACTTTTGTCATTAAAAATTAAAAAAAGACTGGCCGTGTTCCTATGTTTTCCTTTTTTTATATAATTCTAGTCAAATTTGTTTTCTGGATGTTTGAAAACAGCGGAAAATCTGGCCAATTTTTTAAGGATTTTGAAGGCTCATGTTTCTTTTAATAATTAATTTATGAAGTATAGGAAAACATAGGGATATGCCAATAGAGACCATACATATTTTGGGAAAAATTATTGCTCTACTGGCATTATACAGGGAAGAAACAGGGGAATACGTTTGTATAGGAAAACGGCCCTTGTGTGTCCTCTTAACAAATTTTACACCTTCCTTATGAATCACTCTGTCTATTGGTGAAAACCGCATGAAAATCTGTTCACTAGTTTTTGAGTTCATCGCAAATAACGAACAAGACAGACTCACATCAAGTAGATCCTTGCAGAAGCTCTGTATGGCGAATGACTTGGCGTCTTCGACTTGCTTCATCATGCGCCTGCGCACGTTCTCGCCGTCCGCGAGCGCGCGCTTGTACTTATCCTGCACACAACGTTTAATTTAGAGTGTTTGATAAAATTATATTTTAGTAGACTAGTTTCAACCGGCGACTTTTTAAAATTATGTGCGTATTGATTGACAATTATCGCCTGCTCCGTGCCTCAGAGAGCACGTTAAGCCGTCGGTCCCGGCTGCCATGAACATCTATAGCAGTCGTTATTGGGAAGTCAGTGCCCTCTAATATCCTGACACTGGTCTAGCCTTAGGGTATCGTTAGCCTTCGGGTTGCGGAGATCAGATGGCAGTCGCTCCGTGTAAAAACTGATATCCAGTAAAATCCGGTTAGACTAGAAAGCCGACCCCAAGTGACTTGGGAATAATAAAGGCTAGGGAGAAGACGTTTCAGCCGGCGATTTTGTATGGATGAAACCATGTATGCGAAAATTTATGACGAGCGAATAATTTGTTAATACGTCAAAGTATAACACACATACTGACATTCGCATTTATAATATTAGTTAGGATAGTAATCCTAATCCTAACTAATATTATAAAAGCGAAAATGAGTTTGTTTGTTTGTTACATTTTTACGCCTAAACCACTGAACCGATCATCCTGAAATTTTGCATATACGTTGTCAAGTGTACAGAAACGGACATAGGCTACCTTTCTACCCGAAAAAAATTACTGTTCCCGAGGAAAACGACAATAACGTTCTTATGATAATAGATGGCGCCACTTGTTTTTCGAATCATGATTGAATTATATTATTACAAGCAGAGTACAACCCGAATTGATTGTTAAATTCTAAATTAACGCGAGCGAAGCCGCGGGCAAAAGCTAGTAAATAATAATTTCAGCCCAGTATAAACTGTCCCACTGCTGCTCACGGGTCTCTTCTCAGCGTGAGAAGAGTTAGCCCATAGTCCACCACGCTAGCCCAGTGCGCGCAGGCAGACTTCACATATCTACGAGATCATTATGTAGAACTCTCAGACATGCAGGTTTCCTCACGATGTTTTCCTTCACCGTTAAAGCGAGCGATAATTAACTATTTAATGCGCACATAACTTGGAATGTTATGAAAGTGAATGAAGCCAGAGAAGTGTGTCAGGATCGTAGCAAATGGAAATCCGTAGTCTCTGCCTACCCCTCTGGGTAACAGGCGTGAATCTATGTATGTATGTATAACTTGGAAAAGTCAGAGATGTGTGCCTTGGGACCGAGATTTCTGCGTGGCTGTCCAAAGGTCTCTCAAAATTATTATTATTATCATAAATATTTACACCGCACGTGCCTGGGGACTGAACTCAAGACCTTTACGTAGCATTTCATTGGTTACACGCTTTTTAGTAGATAGAATAATAATAGTTGGAGTAATACATCTTATCTTATCTTATGTGGGGGCCAGTCAGTGCAGACCGAGGACACTTCGACACAGTGGGATCTTTTGTGTCGACACTCTCCCAATAACGACTGCCATAGATGTTCATGGCAGTCGGGACCGACGGCTTAACGTGCTCTCCGAGGCACGGAGCAGGCGATAATTGTCAATCAATACGCACATAATTTCGAAAAGTCATAACTTCCGAAAATCAGACGTGCGCGACGTGGGTTCGCACCCGAGACCCTCTGCATTGCAGTCTGTTGGTCTCCCCACTGAGCTATCGCTGCTCTTGGAGTAATACATACATAAATACATAGATTCACGCCTGTTTCCCAGAGGGGTAGGCAGAGACTACGGATTTCCATTTGCTACGATCCTGACACACTTCTCTGGCTTCATTTATTTTTAGTTGTAGTAATTATAATATTCTATCACATACACATTGTCACCATCTAGCCCACACTAAGCAGAGCTTGTACTATGGGTACTAGACAATGGAAATGGTATAGAAACACCCAGACCAAGACAAACATCCATGTTCATGCACACAAATGTTTAACTTGTGCGGGAAGCAAACCCGCGACCTCAGGCGTGGCAGTCGGTTACACTAACCACTACGCCATCGAGGCCGCCAAAAAGTAATAGACTCACTTCAAAATCCTTGGCTTGCTGTTTGAGAGTGTTCAGCTCATAGGTGAGAGACTCAATCTGTTTGTGACACTCCTCGATGGTGGCGGGCAGCTGCTTGCCGTTGGCATCTTTTATGTTCTCCGCTGGTTTCTCCTCCGCGCTGTAGCCTCGGACTGTGCTTCTGTGAAAAAAGATGCAATTTTGTTAGTTTCTATTCATTCTTGACCTGTCAACCAATCCAGTTATCAAAAATACGAAAATGCAAACAAGCTATTCAAACAAAACAAAAATTCACGTTTTATAGTCTGGTTAAGCTCGGATGCCAGCAGCCTAGCGTTTGTTGAGAAGTTAAAAGACAACATCCGCACTATAACTCCTGTGTCCTCGACCGGGGAAGAACTACCCTCTCACAGAATATTGACGTGGAATAGCAGTATTCCTACTGTTGTGTTTCGTTCGGTGAGTGAGAGTGCCGGAGGCCCAATCACCCCCTTTCCCCATCCCGCTCCTTCTCCTTCCCACTTTCCTAAAGGGTCGGCAACGTGTAAGTGATGCCTCTGGTGTTGCAGGCGTCAATAGGCTACGGTGACCACTTACCATCAGGTGGGCCGTATGCTTGTTTGCCACCTTAGTTGTTTAAAAAAGAAAACCATTTGTAGATCATACAAATTGTTGTCCTGTATAGGATTTGAACGCGCACTCTGCGCACACAGCGGATAGTCAGTGCCGAGGCGACCACTTAAAATAATTCTGAAGAACTCCTTTAAAAGAAATGTAAAGCGTGGGAAGCAGAGTAGTTGCAAATGCGAAATACTACAAACGCGCTTCGACTGCGTGTGTCAAATGCATGGTTGTGTGCGTGTAGTGTTTTTTCATTAATTTAATGTATTTCTAATGCATATTTTATATAAATATTAGGATTCGCCCCTCCTTCTCCATATAAACTTTAACTGTGCCCATACTCCTCCGTCCGCGCAATTTTCGTAAAAACCGACCAAGTGCGAGTTGGAATCGCGCACGAAGGGTTCCGTACCATTATCTATAAAAAAAAAACACGTTTGTTGTATCGGAGCCCCCTTAAATATTTATTTCATTCTGTTTTTTAGTATTTGTTGTTATAGCGGCAACAGAAATACATCATCTGTGAAAATTTCAACTGTCTAACTTTCACGGTTCATAAGATACAGCCTGGTGACAGACGGACAGACAGATGGATAGTGAAGTCTTAGTAATAGGGTCCCGTTTTACCCTTTGAGTACTGAACCCTAAAAAGGGATACAAAGTTTTTGCTTCACATATTAATATATAGATGTACCTACAACTTTAAGGATACAAAACAATATCTTTATCGATTCCCGCACAAGTCAAACATTTGTGTGCATGAACATGAGTGTTTGTCTTGGTCTGGGTGTTTCTATGTATGATATGTATGTATTTACAAAAAAAAAAAAAAGTATATATGTATGTTTATCCATTGTCTAGTACCCATAGTACAAGCTCTGCTTAGTTTGGGCTAGATGGTGTTGTGTGTATGTGGTAGAATATATTATATATATATTATATCTTTTTTTAAATGGACTAAACCTGCGCTAGGAATAATTCCTGTATCCCGGACTTTACAAACATTCAAGCTACAGAAACAAAGAACATCTAGACTCGGGACAACTATTTGTGTATCACACAAATTTTTGTCCCGAGTGGGATTCAAACCCACAACACTCGGAGCAGTGGCAGTGGCCAGGCGACCATCGGGTAAAGATACTGGTGTTCAGATACAAAGCTATTACATTGTCTTAAGGCGTATGTTTAACTTATTACCAGATATAGTAAAATATAAATTAAAACCGCATTTGAATACCAAAAATATTAATTGCACAGCAAAGAGATGAAAATAAGGCGACGGAGCTCCTATTTTTGGGTGGGTTTAAGAAGGAACCTAACATAATCTAACCCTTCCGAGACGGAATGCAGTGATTTGAAGTGTATAGGTGCTCGTTATGATATATTTTATAAGCATATTTTGGTGTGCGATTACTATTTTTGGTGGTCATTATATTTAATCCCTTGTCTTAATATGGCTAAGCTGACTGATTAAATAAACCCGATTCCCGATTCCCGCACAAGTCAAACATTTGTGTGCATGAACATGGATGTTTGTCTTGGTCTGGGTGTTTCTATGTATAATATGTATGTATTTACAAAAAAAAAAAGTATGTATGTATGTTTATCCATTGTCTAGTACCCATAGTACAAGCTCTGCTTAGTTTGGGCTAGATGGTGTTGTGTGTATGTGGTAGAATATTATTAAAAAAAAAAAACAAAAAACAAAAAAAAATATGTAAAATTCTCTTATGATCTAAGATATAGCTATCAGTTTGGTATCTTATCATAAAATAATTTAATTAGAAGAGTTTTTATAAAGTTTGCCTTCCTAGTATGTCGAAATTATTATCAGAGGTCTGTCTTATGATTACTATGTTGAGTGTGAATATGATATGGCTATTGCATTTAATTGTTGTGTTATATGTATTTGTTAGTAATGAGTTGAATGAAGTATAAAGGAATTCTTTGTGATTTATTCGTTCATAGGTACAAAAACAGGCCGGTCAAACTAAACAGATTAAACAAATATGGGAATGGATAAATGATTTTAGAACCCAGTACTACACTTCTACAAGGTTCCAGTATACCTGAATGTAATTAGTGAAGACTGATTTTCAAAATGCTGTAAATGTCTTGGGAAGGTGTTATGAGTGTGTGTGTCAAACTTATCTGGTGATTTATATTGATTTTATGCAATTTACAATTTTAACACATTAGGAGGAATGGTTATAGGCCATGCAAGAACAGAATCATCTGATGATACACTGCCGACATAAGAAAAAAAGACGTATCTAACATATTTTTAGGAAATTATTATTTTTGTGCATTTGGAATCAGTATCTAGGGTATGTTAAGCTGGTTTGGACATGTAGAAAAAATGGACGAAGAAAGACTGACTAAGAAAGTTCATAAGGCTAGTGTGAATGGAACAGTTGCAAGAGGAAAACCTAGGCAAACGTTTCTCGATCAGATCGGAGGCGTTCTGGACAAAGGCCATGTTAAGACCTCCTTGAACCGACGGGCATGTATGAGGAATGTGATGAAAGTGAATGAAGACAGAGAGGTGTGTCAGGATCGCAGCAATAGAAATCCGTAGTCTCTGCCTACCCCAATGGGAAACAGGCATGAATCTATGTATGTATGTATGTGGAATCAGTAAAAAAGATATACCAGTATATTTACACATTTTTTTGGCAGATATGTCGTTTTACTGTGCGACGGCAGTACAGTTGCATGATATATTACACCCTTACTTCATCAAATATGTTTTAAGTCCAATGTATGAGGAGTAATGCCATTAACAGGGCACATATCTAGACTACATGTTGCTACTTCCCAATGCTTTGCCCGACCCGGGAATCAAACTCTGTAACCTATTTTCACAGCATCATATCTGGTTTTCGGCGATAAACCGATGTAATGCTATGTTATCCTCTAATAATGGAAGGAAGTTTCATCAAGATCCAATGATTTGTAAATGTTTATAAAGTACGACACGGTTTACGTTATTATCACAAGATTTTCTGACAAACAATCAACAATTTCTTCTATTTTATTTATGCACAATGCAAATAGAAAGCCGAATACATATATTAAAAAAATATTACATCAGCCACCAACACCAACAATTACACTGCTAAAATATAACTCATATACATCGAAATATGGTTTTTATAAGATTTATGTGAAAAGCGCTACGTTTTTAAAGGTATTTTTGCAAAAATATAGATAATATTTACGATTATAACCTAAAAACTGGTTGCGCAATATTACCTGCACACATTAGCTCGCAAGGTCCTAAAAGAGGATTCGGTGATGAATTTCGTGAGTCTGCCTACTGAATACACTTTTAATGAAGCCATTGGAATAACTGTTATATAATTTATTATAACAATTTCAAAAATAAATTCACGTAAAAAGAGGTTAGTCTGAAATCCTAATCTGTCAAATGTCAAGTGATTTTTTTTTATAGAATATAGCTACTTATCTGACAGATGAAATAAGTTTAAAAATCTGTTTTATACCGCTACAAATGTAGTGCATAAAAATATATTACTGCTATTATATTTATTTCCTTTTTACATAAATCATAACCTGATTTGAGAAACTAGACTATATTTTGGAGATATTTGAGTTTACGAATGATTATGGAACCGAAACGTCTCAAGGTCACGTTCGATGTCAGTCACGTCAAATCGATAGCGTCATTTCAGCGTCAGCTGTTATCTGTCAAAATTCATGTTTCATGATCTCACATTCACAAAACTATACACTACTACGCAAAAATGATTGCATCATCCGCAAATCCTCCATTTCTAGTTTCCATCGATGTTGACGTCATGTACCATGTTCAGGGCATCGCTTAGAACTATCAGACAGACATCAGTGTGTGTCAGACCGCAGAGTAGTGCGCGCGTAATTTTCAAAAATGGCGTGTCTAGCTGTGTTTGATTTCGATCGTACTGTTGTCCTCGACGATTCGGACGCGACAATAATAAATAAACTGAAAGAAAATAAACCTCCGCCTGAATGGGAGACCAGTAACAAAGACTGGACTCCGTATATGAGCGATGTAAGTTTTTCTAAGCTGTATACTTAAATTATGTTGCTTGTGCTTCAAAAATAATTTTTATTTGTTGTACTTTTTGACTTGAAGTCTTTGATTATTTCCTTTTATTTTTGGCTACTTATTAATTTAATTTCGAAAATTATTTTAGGCTGAAACTTATGTCGACTGACCTTGGTGTTTCTGTTCGTTTATTATTACGCGCAGTCATTAGTTGCGTTGATATGCCAAGTTCAAGACTAGCCGGCTTTCTTCCGTAGCTAAATAAAACTGCTATTAGATATTTCGGAAAAAATAGTAGAATATCTGCCGATTCTTAGCAATTGGTTTTCATTTGTTCATTCTATAACTTTACCTGTTTAAAACGTAATTAATCGTAATTTTGTAACTCAATTATCACTATCGTAAATATTACTTTGTGTTTGAATAATTAAATTCTGACTGAACATTCGGCATTTATTTCTTTCTGTTAGTAGTCCCACGTGTTTACTGCGCTCATGAGATCGGATTCGATTTCCGGGTCAGGCAAAGTCTAATTTAGTTTAAACATTATTACAAATGGGTGTAAATTCTCATTATTATCATCATCTCAGCCGAAAAACTGCTGGATATAGGCCTACGTCAAAATTTTACCCACAGCCTGATCTTGGGCCCGCATCTAACCGCTTCCCGCGAGCCTTAACTGGTCATTGGTCCAACATGGAAAGAGCCTAATTTTAATGCGTCTTCAGGTGCACGGCCGCCACTCCAGAAGGCCATGGGTTCTGCGAGTGATGTGCCAGGCCCACTGCCACTTGAGCTTGGCTATCTGGAGATACATATATATTGCGCCAGCTATGTTAAGTTGATATGTTGCTGAGTTTATTGTCGTCTACTAAGCATAGATTCAAACTCGAAATAAACTCTGCAACATTTTTGGCAACTAATAGTTTCCTAAAATAAACACAAATGCAACTTCTTTGATCCTTACTCGACTATCGAGTCTCACGAGCCAGCAGAAAGCACCAAATTATTGGCAACTAGATTTTGCCCACGGTTTCGCTCGCGTTAATCTACATAGATGTAGTCAATAAATTTTTATCCTCAGGACCAGTACTTTTTCTGGATGAAAAGTACCCTGTCTTATACTGTACCGCTGACAATGTGTATGCGAAATCTCATAATGATCGATCGAGTAGTTAAGGCGTGAAAGCGTAACAAACAAACTCACATTCGCATTTATAATATTAGTAAGGATGGGCATACTGCGGCTTATGCAGTACATTCATAAGGAGATAGCTAAGGGTTAAATCTTGGGGCTGACACAAAAGATCCCACTGGGTTGAAGTGTCGCCGGTCTGCACTGACTGGCCCCCACACATAAGATAAGATAAGGGCATCAAGAAACGAGTCGTTTTACCTATGGACAGTAAAATTTTGACATGTTTTCATAGATAGATAAAGATTTTAGATAGACACTGACTTCTGTAACACAGTTAATACCTAGCTCGGAGGCAGACATTTTAATATTACCTGTGTTAAGATTTTATGCCAATAAATGAATTATTATTATTATTTTCGTAGATAGATAGACAAAGAATCAAAAAAAATAATTTCCCGGACTCAGATAGCTCAGTGGGGAACCCAACAGACTGCAATGCAGAGAGTCTCGGGTTCGAACCCACGTCGCGCACCTCTGACTTTCGGAAGTTATATGACTTTTCGAAATTATGTGCGTATTGATTGACATTTATCGCCTGCTCCGTGCCTCGGAGAGCACGTTAAGCCGTCGGTCCCGGCTGTCATGAACATCTATGGCAGTCGTTATTGGGAAGTCAGTGCACTATAATATCCTGACACTGGTCTAACCTTAGGATATCGTTAGCCTTCGGGTTGCGGAGGTCGGTGGCAGCCGCTCCGTGTAAAAATTGATATCCAGTCAAACCCGGTTAGGCCAGAAAAGCTGACCCCAAGTGACTTGGGAATAATAAAGGCTAGGGAGAAGAAGATTTCTAGTTGGGTGTGCGGCCAAATTAGACGTTGTCTGGTCTGCCCTTTTTAAAATGGTTCATTTTTACCTTTGTCTTGTTTTAGTTTCTGCTCCGCTCAACTCACCTTTTATTGTAAGCGCAAGCAAACGGCCTAGCACTGTCTCTCCCTGAAAGATTTGAAGTGTTATGCTAAGACTAAGGGTACCTATTCGATCCTTTTACCCAAACGTCTGTCCCGAATGTCCCAATTAAGAGCTAGCAACCCTACCCGTGGGTAAAAAGACTCGTTGCCTGACATAGGAG
The DNA here is from genome assembly GCA_963564715.1 of Catocala sponsa. Lineage (NCBI taxonomy): Eukaryota > Metazoa > Arthropoda > Insecta > Lepidoptera > Erebidae > Catocala > Catocala sponsa. The sequence continues at coordinate 968,791 of OY751353.1, read as the reverse complement.
CCGGGCCATAGAGTTGTTATGTTTGTTATATTAATGTTTTATTCCCTACAGTAATATAATTTCAATAACACATATGTACTATTATAAGTTATGTTATATGGATGCTAATGAATCTCTTGAGAGCCATTTGTCTATATTTCCTTGTACGAGTCATGGCTGTGTATTCCCCGGGGTAAGAGGTGTCTACACCTTATTTTGACCACGGATGGCGTTGTGGTTTATGTGGTCGTCTCGCCAGTGCCACCTGCGTCGAGTGCTGTCCTTCGATCCCACGGGTCAAATATTTGTGAGGTCCACAATACCGAGTCTGCGTGTTCGTTTTTAGGGTTCCGTACTCAAAGGGTATCTTATCTTATGTGGGGGCCAGTCAGTGCAGACCGACGACACTTCGACTCAGTGGGATCTTTTGTGTCGACACTCTCCCAATAACGACTGCCATAGATGTTCATGGCAGCCGGGACCAACAGCTTAAAGTGCTCTCCGAGGCATGGAGCAGGCGATAATTGTCAGTCAATACGCACATAATTTCGAAAAGTCATATAACTTCCAAAAGTCAGAGGTACGCGACGTGGGTTCGAACCTGAGACCCTCTGCATTGCAGTCTATTGGTCTCCCCACTGACCACTGAGCTACCGCTGCTAGCTAATACTTAAATGTAAAAAAAAATTAGTAAAAGGAAATTACATAAACGAAAACTAAAGAATCGTCACTTACTGGTTGGGTAAAACGGGACCCTATTACTAAGACTCCGCTGTCCGTCCGTCTGTCTGTCCATCTGTCACTAGGCTGTATCTCATGAACCGCAGCTGATGTATTTCTGTTGCTGCTATAACAACAAATACTAAAAAACAGAATAAATTAAATAATTAAGGGGACTCCCATACAACAAACGTGATATTTTTTGCTCGATATTGATAACGGCAACAGGTAGACGCTTGAAATATTCACAGAATATTTAGTTATATATTCACTTTAAAAATATATAATTAAATTAAAATAAAACAAATATTTAAGGGGGGCTCCCATACAACAGACATGATTTTTTTGCCGTTTTTATAGATAATGGTACGGAACCCTTCGTGCGCGAATCCGACTCGCACTTGGCCGGTTTTTTGTAAGTTCCCAACGACACAGGAATTACGCATATTGCAAGAAATGTATTTTAAAAAAAGATAGAGGTGTTGCCAGCTTTGTTTTTGGTTTTATCTATGCTTTACTAATATTATAAAGCTGAAGAGTTTGTTTGTTTGTTTGAACGCGCTAATCTCAGGAACCACTGGTTCGAATTGAAAAATTCTTTTAGTGTTGGGTAGCCCATTTATCGAGGAAGGCTATAGGCTATATAACATTACGCTACGACCCACGGGAGCGGCGCAGCAACGATAAACGCGGGTGTAACCGCGGGAACATCTAGTTAATTTATATAATCATCACTTACAACTATTATTACAGGCAAACCCAATGCAATAGTGAATAGTTTTACGTAATAGGAGGTGAGTCTATTGCCGTATTGCCGTCTACTAATATTATAAATGCGAATGTCAGTTTGTTTGTTTGTTAAGGTTTCACGCCTTAACTACTCGACCGATTACCATGAAATGTTGTATACACGTTGTCAGGGGCACAGAACACTACATAGGGTAGCTTTCATCCTAGCATTTAATTCAATCCCATCTAGTACTGAACAATTTCCTGTCTTATTATATTCATAAATCTTGACAATCTCGATGCTTTCAAACCAATTTATGTACTTATTTAGTACTAGCTTTTGCGCGCGGCTCCGCCCGCGTAGTACCTGCATCAATAAAAAGTAGCCTATGTCCTTCCCCAGGTTTTAAACTATATCTGTACCAAATTTCATTCAAATCGGTTGAGTGGTTTAGCCGTGAAAAGGTAACAGACAGACAGACAGATAGAGTTACTTTCGAATTTATAATATTAATAAGGAAGTAAGGATTAGTAAGGATATAGTTTTGTATCGTTCTATAGGCACTAAACACATTACAAATGGCGACTCTTTCGGATCACCTGTATTTACCTTCTCCTTATAGGAAATATAGTTAGATACAATGCTCACACCCTTCGATCAAATATACCATAGATGCACATTCTCATACAAAAACCGCGTCAACATGTGGCACTGACCAGTAGGTACTACTTACTTATAAGTGTCTGCATTTATTATGCAATCCAGGAAATAAACCGGAATAACCATGGAACGTCCACTGAGAAACATTTTGTAATAGTTTAGTTAAAACGCGTCAATGTAAAGCGTCCTAAGTGTGTTGCTCGCGATACGCAAGCGTACTAAGTATATGGTACGGTCTCCACCGTAGTAGTGGTGTCGATTCGCTCTCGCTTACGGGCAGCGCACGCAAGAGTGAGTGGGACAGGTGCATAATATAGCGCATACGACTGATTTATGCACAGTTTTGTTAGGGCCGTTTTTCGAGCGACGATCTTGCATCTATGGTATATTTGATCGATGCTCACACCACGTTGTTAACAAAATGATGTACCATTACTAAGGGGAATGACTTTGAGTCATCATGAACAATACATCACTTGTATGTACTCAACTTCTTATCAAAACAACCATTTATAATTACAAAACCACTTATAATTCAAAGTATGACTAAAAATAGACATCCGCCTTTTGCAGAAAACCTGCGTTAGAGTATCACTTTAACTTTATTTCGCCCGAGGAGTGTGCCGAAAACTCACCTATACTCTATTAAACCTTTCAAACCAAAATCAAAATATGTTTCAAAATCAAAATCAAAAATATATTTATTCAAGTTAGGTTACAAGGTAACACTTATGAATGTCAAAGTTCACTAAATTTTTCTGTGAATTTACATTTACTGCCACGTTCAGCAAAGCAAGGGTGTAGGGCTCATGAGAAGAACGGGCAAGAAACTCATGGTCACTCTTTTTAATCGCCAAGTTTACAATAAAATGTTGTTAACAAATCATAACTGTGAGGTGTTTCTTCATTTAGGTCATAAATAGAGATGGGTTATTGACGGTTTTTTAGTTAATTTAATTTAACTGTTTTTCGTCAATGGTCAACAGGTTAAAAAAGCTGTTAAATCGTCAAGTGGTTTTTCTTCTTGACCCTTGATCGCACTGTCTAAGTCTCTACGGGCTGACCTTTTATTTTTAGTTATTCTCTACTGAAAATAGAATGTACGAGGTTTGAGATCCACAATAATACGAGCTTTTTGGAATGACACAGTCAATGAGTGCAAGTTTTATGCTTTATTTATACATTATTGCGAGTTGCGACTTGCGTTGCGGACGTTGATAAAATTTATTAGGTTCATATTTTCAACAGGTTTTTCCATTGAAGAAAAACAGTTGATTCGTTGAAGAACAAAAAGCCGTTAATAAAAACAGTTTATTGATTTAACGACCACCTCTAGTCACAAAGTAACATTTATGAACGTCAAGTTTAGACTTACTGAACAATAATATGAGTTTACATTTACCTATTACCAACTGTCCCACTGCTGGTTACATGCATCTTCTCAGTGTGAGAAGGGTTAGGCCATAGTCCATCACGCTGGCCCACGCTGCGAGTTGGCAGATTTAACGTATCTTTGAGAACATTATGTAGAACTGTTAGACATGCATGTTTCAATTTAATGAGCAATAATTAACTGTTTAATTCGCACATAACTTCGAAAAGTAGAAGATGCCTTAAGATCGAACCCAGGACCTCTGCGTGGCAGTCCAACGAACTCCCACTAGGCATGCTGCTCTGACTCCGAAGTTATGTACGTACTCAATATATTTTAATCATCAGCATTAAAGTTTTTAACTGACTCACTCTGAACATTTTGATAAAAAATAATATTACTATATGCGTAGGTACCTTTCTTTTTAACAATACTTGACATTAATTATATTGTGCTTAATGACATTTCTTTTAATTTTGACTATATTTTAATTCGATTTTGATTTTAATTTGAATTTTACTGTCTTTATTTGATTTTACAATTTATATTTAATTAATTACCATCATTTGAATAGTATTCTAATTGTTATTATATATTTCTATGTAATTACTATACTCATTTGTACACCTATTCAGGTAGAACATGCTGGACTTTAAATTTGTTTAACATCAATGCTTCAATATACCACACATGTTTAATGCAAATAAATATTTTCATTTCATTTCAACAAAAAGGTGACGAAAAACCTGGCAACTTGCAAGTCTGAGAGTTACTTATCTATAAAGTTCTCGAGGATGTGAAAGGTCTGCAAACCCACACTGGGTCAGCGTGGTGGACTGTGACCTGACTCTTCACACTTAGACAAGGCCCGTGCCCAGCAGTGGAACAGATTATATACAGCGCTGATATCTTAATCCTAACTAATATTATAAATGCTAATTTGAGTTTTTTTTTTTTTTATTGCCTTTGGTGGCAGACGAGCAAGTGGCCCACCCGATGGAAAGTGGTAACCGCTGCTCATGGATTTCAGCAATGTCAGGACACAATGCAATGAAAGCCGCTGCCTACCGTGAAAGAAGAACTCTCTTTAAACCTCGTTTGAAGAAGGACATATCATAGCGCTCGGGCAACACCGAAGCAGGCAGTTCATTCCAGAGCTTGCACGTACGTGGGAGAAACGATCGCTGAAAGCGTACCGTCTTAGAATTGAACGCTTCCAGGTGATATGGATGAACCCTGCTTCGTTGTCGAGTGGTACGGTGATAGAAAGGGGCCGCTGGTACCAAATCAATTTTTTATTACGCTTCCACGCCTAAACTACTCAAGTGATCACCATTTTTCTAATTTCGCGTAGGTACTTATTGTCAGTGGAACAGAAAAGGATATAGGGTACATTTCATCCAGAAAAAAGTATTGTTGCTAATCTAACCTAACATATTCACGCGAGCGAAGCTGCGGGTAAAATATAGTTATTATTTACTTTGCCAGCTATTAAGACTGCGCCGAGCGTAAGACAGATAATGACAGAGCTCGTGCGGCGCATATTCCAATCGGCGCGCGGCCGCCATAGTAAAATTGTATGGAGGATTTGAAGTGCTTTTTGATAAATATGTATCTTTATTGTCAACCAATAACTTAAATATTTGGGACGGACAAATTGTAATATAACTATTTATGTTTCGTTTAAGCTGTAAAATAGTATAGATTTCCACTGTTATAATCTAAAAATCACGTAACACGAGCTTACGTTTTTGCATTTTTCAAATTTACGTAATTTTGTAGGCGAAAATATTAATTATTTTAAGTTTTTTACACGGAGTAATTGTAAAAACATTCATTGTTATGATAAATGTATATTTTATATTAATTGTATTAAACATAAAGTGTTGATTTTATTCACTTAACTGTGACCGCCTGTTTTGGCACATTTCGCTCGGCGCAATCTTAATTCAAGTTTCAGGCGGATATTCTGCTAAGCTATGTCTTTTAAATGTGTCAGTCCTAAGTATAAATTCGCGAGTTTATAGTTAATATGTACCTTCAGTGAATTTTGGCAGAAGATCAATACGAGCTGGCCTTGGACAATGCCAGATATAAAGTCTAGTTTAAATGAAGAGAAAAGCGATTTCTTGTTTCTATCTAGTGTTGGCTATGTAGTAACAGAATACACAACATAATATAATAATATGTAAATATAGAAAACTAGCTTTTGCCCGCGGCTTAGCTCGCTTAATTTAGAATTTGACAATCAATTCGGGTTGTACTCTGCTTGTAATAATATAATTCAATCATGATTCGAAAGACACGTGGTGCCATCTTTTATCATAACGTTATTATTGTTTTCCTCGGGAACAGTAATTTTTTTCGGGATGAAAGGTAGCTTATGTCCGTTTCTGTACACCTGACAACGTATATGCAAAATTTCAGGATGATCGGTTCAGTGGTTTAGGCGTGAAAAGGTAACAAACAAACAAACAAACTCATTTTCGCTTTTATAATATTAGTTAGGAAGTTAGGATTAGGATTAGGATAGGATGAAGCTATGAATTTGGATGCAATGCGGTAGTTGACTCACTATTTTATTTGAATATTTACATTACCCAAACTCCAAAATAGAATTTGGAGTTAATAATCTATACTAATATTATAAAGCTGAAGAGTTTGTTGGTTTGATTGTTTGGTTGAACGCGCTAATCTCAAGAACTACTGGTTCGAATTGAAAAATTCTTTTAGTGTTGGATAGCACATTTATCGAGGAAGGCTATACGCTATATAGGTAACATCACGTTACGATCGATAGGAGCAGAGCATCAATGAAAAACGTTGCGAAAACGGGAATATAGAGAATGGTGCCAATTCTGTTGTCACAAAATTCTCTAAACTTAACTAAAAATCACTAAAATTTAGTTTAGTCCTGTCAAACGACATTTCGTATTCTGATATCATTAAAAGTGACAGGATTAAATTAAATTTTAGTGATTTTTAGTTAAGTTTAGAGAATTTTGTGACAGCAGAATTGGCACCAATATTGTCCGTTTTTGTAATGTGACGCAACGCAGACGATGTTGCGCGGATAAGCTAGTCAAATATATTTGTGGGTTGCAACGTACCTAATACCTGTATATAATATATTGCATTATCTATACTAATGTTATAAAGAGGAAAAAATTGATGTTTTGTTTGTATGTAACGATTTAACTCAAAAACTATTTAACCGATTTTAAAGATTCCTTTACCATTAGAAAGCTATATTATCACTGTGTAACACAGGCCATATTTTATTTTTTAAAAGTACCGTTTCATAACTTTTATGCGAGCGAAGCCGCGGGCAAAAGCTAGTTTTCTGTAATAGGCTAGCTATCTCCCGCGATTTGCCTTTAGTTTATGATTACTGTTCTCTTCCGTGACTTGTAGCGTGATGTTATATATCTAACCTAGTAGCTGTCCCTCAGGATGAACATTTATTTTCTGGATAAGAGGTACCTTGTATCCTATTGTGTACCCCTGTTAACGAGTATGCGAAAATTCATGATGGTCGATCGAGTAGTTCAGGCGTGAAAGCGTAACAAACAAACAAACTCACTTTCGCATTTATAAATTCTGTTAGGCTGTATTTCTGAATAAAGTAGCTGTCTAATGGTAAAATAATTATTATAATCGGTTCAGTAGTTTATAGTTTATCGAGTACAAACAAATCTTCTTCTTTCAAAGTGTAAACATAAATATAAATAGTATAATAGTATAGTAATAGTATAAATAGTTTTAATAGTTTCAATAATTTAATTAGCTTAAAAATTAGTAAAGTTTAATAGTAATAGTAGTGTAACAGTTTTCAAAATTATGTAATAAAGTGTCAAATAAACAACGCAATAAAATCCGTATATAGTAGTTTAATTTCAATAAATCTTCTTCTTTATAATATTAGTATCATAAGGCTAAGAAATGATCCTGCATAGCCGCAAACGCTCGCTCTTAAGGAAACCATGGTGCCATGATTAATATTACTGTGGTTATTCCCAGCACAGATATAACGTAATATTTCTCAAAACAGATGAAACTATATATAAATACTCGCTTCTAAAATTAGTTTCAAACATAAACTCTTCCTTTTCATAAAGGTGGATTGGCTGTTTGGCGTGCTTCCTTCGCCTCGTGCCAGGTGCCAATATGTCTCGTTTATTATCTGTGGTAATGACGTCTTTCCGGTCATATAAATAAATTTTATTGATCTATTTCTGAATTTTAATTCGGTAATAAACTATTCAGATAGCATCTCGGTGGCAAATTTAAGATATCCATTTATAGTCTTGTTATATCGTCACTACGTAATATTATAACAAAGTTTCCTTCGTCTGTTTGTAAACTTTAATAATATTGAACGGTTTACTTATTTAGAGTTCGAAAAAACTGTTATACAACAGCTTTGTCCGTCCGTCCGTCCGTCCGTCTGTCTGTTATACAACTTTCAACTCGAGAACCGTAAGAGCTAGAGACTCGCGGTCAACGCCATTCGACTCAGCATAGTCGATGCACCCCGAAATGACTATGACCTTTGACCTCTGAGCTGAGCACGTGGTATCACGTGACCTTACTTGAACCATTTTTTCGAACTCGTAAGATTTACGGCAATTCATTGCCGTTTCTCACTTGTTGCTTTTTCTAATAGCTAGTTTGATTATCGAGGAACAGTTCAGTAGGTATATAGTTTACTAAATTATGCCCGCCGGCTTCGCTCGCGTAAATTAAGACTTAGTCATTAGATTTCTATTTTTAGGGAACAATAGTTCTTTTCTTGATGAAAAGTTTTGTTCTTTTCTGTAGGTACCCCTGGCAGCGTGTATGCGCAATTTCATGATGATCGTTCAAGTAGTTAAAGCGTGAGAGCGGGACAAACAAACTCACACGCATTAATAAATATAAGTTACGATGTATCTGTTGTATACAATAATATTAAATAACTATCATTTGAACTTTTACGCTCTTGCGTTGCTGAACGTGGCAAGAGGTAGATGTAAATTCATATTATTGTTTAGTTAGCCTTGACGTTCATAAGTGTTACTTTGTGACCTAGATGAATAAAAATATTTTGATTATGATTTTATATGTTTTGATCTAAGTTATCGCGGTTTTCGACGAGGAAATCGCCAGTGCCTATCTATACTAATATTATACACCTGAAGAGTTTGTTTATTTGTTTGTTTGAACTCGCTAATCTCAGGAACTACTGGTTCGAATTGAAAAATTGTTTTAGTGTTGGATAGCTCATTTATCGAGGAAGGCTATAGGCTATATAACATCACGCTACGACCCACGGGGGTGGCGCAGTAACGATAAACGCGGGTGAAACCGCGGGCACATCTAGTTAGAAATAAATTTTGCATGCAATTCTCGGGAAAATACGTGTACTAAAGTGATGTTCGTTGGGTTTAGTCTTCTTCTCTTCGTGTGGTTAGTGGCCAACCTGTTATCAAGAGTTGTTCAAGCCGCCCGTAGGCCTCTGACATGGCTTCACGACTGCTATCAATTTGACAACAACCGGGACCGACTTTTTACGTGCCCTCCGAAGCACGGAGACGCTCAGATGAAATACCACTAAGCGGTCACCCATCTATAGACTGACCGCACCCAACGTTGCTTAAGCTCGCTAATCGTTTACCGATCAGTGAGTGCAACTGGCTATGAGCGCCTGCTATGGCTATGGGTAGTTTCATGTTAGTTTTCATCGTGGGCTTCTGGGATTAAGCGACGTTGAAGCCCTAATGATTTGCAGATAAACATCAAGCGTGCGAAGCCACAGGCTTTAGCTAATTAATATAATTAAGCAAAAATGAACACTCATAGACAAAATACATATAGCACCACAGAAATAAATAGTAGTATACTACTATTTATTTCTGTGTATAGCACAATGTCTACAGTCACCCTCAAAAGGATGTATCCAGATCAAAGTGCCATAAAATATCTACATCTAATATGTCAACATCCTAACTTCCTAACTTAACTAATATTATAAAAGCGAAAATGAGTTTGTTTGTTTGTTACCTTTTGACGCCTAAACCACTGAACCGATCATTCTGAAATTTTGCATATACGTTGTCAGGTGTACAGAAACGGACATAGGCTACTTTTCATCCCGAAAAAAATTACTGTTCCCGAGGAAAACAACAATAACGTTCTTATGATAATAGATGGCGCCACGTGTCTTTCGAATCATGATTGAATTATATTATTACAAGCAGAGTACAACCCGAATTGATTGTCAAATTCTAAATTAAGCGAGCGAAGTCGCGGGCAAAAGCTAGTAATATTGTAAATGCCAATGTTTGTTACGCTTTCACTCCTTAACTGCTCGACCGATCATCATGAAATTTCGCATACACATTGTCGGGGTTACAGAAAAGTTTATAGGGTACCTTTCATCCAGAAAAAGTATCAACTGTTCCCGAGGGATAAAAAAATTACATAACCTACATTAACACGAGCGAAGTCGCGGAGAAAAGCTAGTAATGTGTATAATCAAACTACCTGATTGTGGCTAACTATCATACAGTCCACCTGATGGTATTTCTACCTTCCCCTTTCTGTCTTCAGGTTTTTGAACACGCGTTCACGGCGGGCCTGAGTCAGGAGGACATCTTGTCATGCATCGGCTCCATGCGGCCGACTCCTGGCGTGGAACAGCTCATCAGTACCCTGGCCAGCGAGGGTTGGGACGTACTGGTCCTGACCGATGCCAACACTGTCTTCGTACAACACTGGCTTAAAGTACATGGACTACTGGTGAGGATATTTTTATGTAGCTCAACGTTAAAATAACGAGATGGGTATAGAAACCCAGGATTCAAACTCTTCGTCTTCATGTGACCTTGTGACCCCTATATCTCGGGGGTATTTTGACCCACAGGGCCCATATTCAAACTCGCCGAGGTATAACCCCAAGGTGTATCCACACCAAGTTACAAGTCAATCGGTTCAGTGGTTCCGGAGTTATGCCTGTCACTAACAGACAGACACACAGACCCAGTTTTCATTAACCTCTGAAGAAGACACAGAGGTCTATAATGTCCTCTATACCAAATTTTGGTGACGTCACGCGTCAACGCGATAAAATTTGTATAAAGTTTGTTTAATGTCACTGTATAACATTCGTGAAAACATAATAATAAAAAATAAAAAAAAAAACTGTTTTCATAATAGACATCGCAGTATGTAACACACATAATCTCCTCACTACGCATGCGGAAAAAATGTCGAAGTATGTTGATTTAGCTACCGAAATAAAAAGGCAATGGCAGGTAGACACTGTAAAAATCATACCTATTGTCATATCTACAACCGGCGTAGTCCCTAACACACTTCGATATAGCCTGAGCATACTTGACATGCCGAAATCTACAATCACACTCATACAAAAAGCCGTTCTTCTTAACACATGTCGCCTCACACGTCAATTTCTTGCATCATCTACTTCTTAACTCTTTCCCCTCTGGCACACTTGGCTAAGGCCCGTGTGTCAGGTTTTTACCCCTTTTAAATGAAAGGGAGACTAAATATAAAACAAAACTATAATAATAATAATAATAATATTCTACCACATTCACACAACACCATCTAGCCCAAACTAAGCAGAGCTTGTACTGTGGGTACTAGACTATGGATAAACATACATATATACTTTTTTTGTAAATACATACATATTATACATAGAAACACCCAGACCAAGACAAACATCCATGTTCATGCACACAAATGATTGACTTGTGCGGGAATCGAACCCGCGACCTCAGGCGTGGCAGTCATTTACACTAACCACTACGCCATCCAGGCCGACAAGCCATAAGACTATATTATTTTTATTTTGCGTCGGAAGCCTTTTAAACATACAAACATTCGAGTGCATGAGTTAGTTTTTCCAACAAGAAAATGTAAAATGAATGCATTCTATAATATAGTACATTCTGTTGTTGTTCTATTCTATTAAAGTCATAATAAAAACACACTTTTATAGCAAATGCTTGAGTTATAAACCATTATGACTGCCTGTATCCATTTCAGTAAAGTATATTGAAAACACTCAAGCGTAGTAATAATTAAATCTATACTTACTGATATGATAAAAACGAAAGATTAGATTTTTTGTTTTTTTATGTAAGGATAAATTTTATTATGTAGTTTAGTTAAAAACTACTCAAGTTGTCGGCCTCGATGGCGTAGTGGTTAGTGTAACCGACTGCCGCGCCTGAGGTCGCGGGTTCTATTCCCACATCAGTCAAACATGTGTGCATGAACATGGATGTTTGTCTTGGTCTGGGTGTTTCTATGTATAATATGTTAATATAGTAAGAATTTACAAAAAAAAATATAGTACCCATAGTACAAGCTCTGCTTAGCTAGATGGTGTTGTGTGTAAGTGGTAGAATAACTAAAAAAAAAGTGATTAATAAAAATCAATATTATTACAATATTTTATTTTTTTAAATAAGTAGGTACTGTTACTTATATAACCTAACCTACTTCTACGCGAGCGAAGCCGCGGGCAAAAGTTAGTATAGTTATGTAGCACTAGCTGTTCGCCGCGGTTTCACCCACGTTTATGATTACTGCTCCGCTCCCGTGACTCGTAGGATGATGTTACTCCGGGTTATCTTAGAAAGCACGCCACGATTTTTTACATTAAAATTAAATAAACGTCTTTTTTAGTTTTTTGAAACTATTATTTATTTTAATTTTTTTTTTAATTATTGTGTTGTTATCGGTCCTCGATAAGTCTACAACGTTTAAATGAAATCTGACCGTTTGAAGTGGGTCAAAATCGAGCTCAAAGGAGACAAACATACAAGTGAAACTAATAAAAGCGTGTTAAAAAGAGGGATCAACCTCGGAATGAGAGATAATAAGCTGTAAACTCGTATACACCTTCATTTTGGTGTTCTAAAAGTTGTCTCAAAGTCTTATAACATCTCGCGCCTGCGCCGTAAGTTATTCAAGGTCACAAAAATCAGTTTGTCGCGATTATTTCGGTTTCTATAGCTCCAATGATGTTAACATTTACTATAAAATTTGTAGAGCATAAAATTTGCAACAAATTTTGTTTTGTTGCAAGTTTTATGCTCTGCATCTCATTTGCAGCACCCAACCCCATTCATGGTATCCTAAATCATGCCCTAACCATTTTTTAACCTGGTAATAAACACGATAATAATAATTAATTAATACCTAAAAGCCTCGACCACCACCTACAGAGGCTTGTGCTAGATGGCTGGATCAAGTCCTTGATCCAAAAGGCAGTACTGCTCGACACGGCGCGTATTGAGAGGAGATTCCTCTCTCTGGGGCCCTAACCACCGGCAGCTTGGATTGGACCGATTTCGGTGGGTCATTTCAGTTTTTATATTTTTAAATATGTATAGTTTTTATATTTATATTTAAAAATGTAACTATTAGAAAGAAAATGAATAAAGAGAATAATAATTAACTAATAAATAATACAAATTACTTATTGTTAATAACTAATAATTTAATAACTTTATACAACGTATTATTCACTGAGATTGACGGCTGACCTTGCATTACACTGAGTATGGCTGAGCGCTGCGGACTCTCCGTCCTCTATCTCAAAAATCTATTTTTAAACAAAATTCGTTGCAATTAATGATATATGTATAAATGTTAACATTATTAGAGGCGCTCATAGTCAGTTGCACTCACTGATCGGTAAACGACTAGCGAGGTTCAGCAACGTTGGGTGCGGTCAGTCTATAGGTGGGTGACTGCTTAGTGGTATTTCATCTGAGCGTCTCCGTGCTTCAGAGGGCTCGTAAAAGGTCGGTCCCGGTTGTTGTCAAATTGACAGCAGTCGTTAAGCCATGTCAGAGGCCTACGGGCGGCTTGAACAACCCTTGACAACAGGTTGGCCACTAACCACACGAAAAAGAAGAAGATTATTAGAGCTAGGTATAGAAACCGAAATATTCGCGACGAATTAAAATTGAATAACTTACAACGCAGACATGAGATCTTATGACACTTTGAGATAACTTTTAGAACACCAACATGAATAGAAGACCAAAATGAATAGAAGACCAAAATGAATAGAAGACCAAAATGAATAGAAGACCAAAATGAATAGAAGACCAAAATGAATAGAAGACCAAAATGAATAGAAGACCAAAATGAATAGAAGACCAAAATGAATAGAAGACCAAAATGAATAGAAGACCAAAATGAATAGAAGACCAAAATGAATAGAAGACCAAAATGAATAGAAGACCAAAATGAATAGAAGACCAAAATGAATAGAAGACCAAAATGAATAGAAGACCAAAATGAAGATGGTATACAAGCTTACAGCTTATTAACCTCTGACCCTTCTTCGAAGAGGTTAATGAAACCACTATGTGGGTCTGTGTGTCTGTCTGTTAGTGACAGCCATAACTCCGGAACCACTGGACCGATTGACTTGTAACTTAGTGTGGGGTCATTGCTTGGGATCATTCTTCTTTTTTTTTTTTTTTTTTATTATAACATTTATGCACTACCCACCAATAAATGCAAGGATACTCTACGTAAGTGGTTGTTAGGTTTGAACTATAGTCAAACAGAGGACCTATTAAATTCCTATACATAACCAAATATTAGGAACATATTCACTCCTTACACTTCACGTACTCACACCATCCATTCACACACATCCACACACTCACACATACACATCACCTACACACACACCAACCATACATACATTCACACAAATCACACCAACTCACATTGACAATTATTTGTAATTACCTTTATTGATGATGATGATTGATCACTCGAGTGGTAACAGTTTTTAACTATAACTATATCTTTTTAAATATTATACTATGTTAATGTACTAGTGAAGTTAATACCAAAATGTTTTAGATTTTAGATTCTAATTTAATTTAATTTTATATTTTAATATTATTTCTCTCTTTTGATGTGCCTAAACTATTAAATTTTCTGTAACAATCTCAGGGTGGAAGGCGCTGGCGACTGTAGCACAGTTTATACTAGTACGGTCGTCATCGAATTCTCTTTTCATATTTCAAACGCTTTATAAAATATATGTATTAGATTAAGAGAAACAAATTGTTAAAATCAAATAATGAAAATAAATTATTATTATTATTATTATTTTTTATTAAGGGACTTTTACACTTTGTGCACATCAGTCCCATCGTACCCTAATTACATTTTTGCGTAAACAGTTTACAAATATTATTTATTTAAAAGTAACAAATACACACATTTACTGTAGAGTCATCAGCCTAAACAGATTCTTTACTGCTTCGGAACTAGGTTGAGCTAAAATGCTGTTAAAGCTACCAACATCGAATCTGTTTAAGCCAAAATCCCTCATCTGTATTCTCATAGACTCATACCGAACACACTCCATCAACAAAAATGATATATATCCTCATATACACCACAATCCTCACAGTTAGGTGAAACGGTCTTTCTCATCAAGGAATTAAATTTGTTGCATGGAATGTGTCCTGATGATCTTAGTCTATGAGCTGTAATAACTAATCTCCTGTTTAAATCAGTATATGCACACCAGGGCATTCGAAGAGGCTGAGACTGTATGGTTTTATACCATATACCTTTTTCCAAAGATCGCTGATTAAAATACTCCTTCCAGTTATTATAACAAATTTGTTTATATTTAGGTAAAAACTCTGAATGTCCGGTGTAATATTAATATTTCTCCCGTTTGCAACTGCATATTTTGCTAATTTATCAGCCTCTTCATTACCCCGTAACCCTACATGAGACGGAACCCATTGCAATTTCAGTTGCACTCCATTTTGGCTAAGTTGATCTATCTTAGATAGAATATCATAAGCTAGCGGGTCATTCCTCGGTCGAGTTTGAATATGGGTCCTGTGGGTCAAAAGACCCCCGAGATATATGGGTTCACAAGGTCACATGTATTTTAAATGGAAATATATTGACTTGTAACTTGGTGTGCAGATACCTTGCGGTCATACCTCGGTCAAGTTTGAATATGGGCCCTGTGGGTCAAAAGACCCCCGAGATATAGGGGTCACAAAGTCACATGTATTTTAAATGGGAAGATATTGACTTGTAACTTAGTGTGCAGACACCTTGCGGTCATACCTCGGTCGAGTTTGAATATGGCTCCTGTGGGTCAAAAGACCCCCGAGATATATGGGTCATTTCTTTTCATTACTTTTACATTTAAGACGGAGAGGTTGAATCCTAAGTTTTTACACCCATCTCGTTATCTCTCATTCCGAGGTTGATCCCTAATATGACTACACTATATCTTACTCGGTAAGTGTGATAACATAGCATTCTAAAGACGAAATAATTTTTTACATCGGTTGTGTAGTCTTTGAGTTAAATCCTTACAAAGAAAACATCAAATCTTTCTTCTTTCTAATATTAGTATAGACTAACTTTTGCCCGCAGCTTCGCCCGGAAACAGTACCTTTTTCTAGATGACAGGTACCATATTTCCATTTCTGTAACCCTGACAACGTATACCTATGCGAAATTTCATGATGATCGCACGATAGCATTAAAAATCATTTTATTAGAAAAACACTGAAATCGTTTTGTTTGTAAACAATATGGCGACCTTTTTAACTTATGACTATAGACAATAATTTATTTAACACATCTATGTTCATGAGCTGCGAGTTACCACATTACCGGTAGTGACGTCACCGTCCACGTTCAGGAAACTACGACTGAAACATAAGGCTCTAATTATATTTAGATCATAGCTTATAGTCACGTTTTTATCATTGTGAAAGAGGAAATAAATATCTTTATTATTATATTATTATTATTATTGAAAGAAATCGTTCATCCTATCAATTCAATTCAATTTATTTATTAGCTCAAATACCTTCTTGAACGTCTAGTGGAAATACGTAAAAATAATTAAAAATTCATTGTGCAAACAATACACAAACGGACAAATGTATGTGTGCTCGACACTTGACTCATTAACGAGTCAAGTGTGCAGCGGACATACATTTGACGTTTTTCTTTTTAATTTTGATGACTCATTTTTGCGGAGAGCGTATGTCCGCTCGACAGTTGACGGGATATAGTAAAATATATATTATTGAAAGGAGAACGATTGCTGGCAACAAAGTGAATGGAGCTCTACGCGCTTTTATGAACAGTCGAAATGTATCCGAAGAGGCACGTTTGGCTGTTCATAGAGGACTATTAGTGCCCACACTTATGTATGGAAGTGAAAGTTGGGTATGGCAAAAGAAGCATGAGAGCAGAATAAATGCTGTAGAAATGAGAGCGTTGAGAAGCATATGTGATGTGACTCTGAAAGATAGAATAAGGAATAGTGTGATTAGAGAGAGATGCAGCATGAAAGTGGATATGGTGACAAGAATAGAAAAGGCTATGTTAAACTGGTTTGGACATGTAGAAAGAATGGACGAAGAAAGACTGACTAAGAAAGTTTATATGGCTAGTGTGAATGGAACAGTCGCAAGAGGAAAACCTAGGCGAACGTTTCTTGATCAGATCGGAGACGTTCTGGATAAAGGCTAGGTCTAGTATAGTATTATATTATCTGTGAAGAGTAGCGATAGCTCAGTGGGGAGGCCAACAGACTGCAATGCAGAGGGTATCGAGTTCGAACCCACGTCGCGCACCTCTGACTTTCGGAAGTTATATGACTTTTCGAAATTATGTGCGTATTGATTGACAATTATCGCCTGCTCCGTGCCTCGGAGAGCACGTTAAGCCGTCGGTCCCGGCTGCCATGAACATCTATGGCAGTCGTTCTAGAGTGTCGACACAAAAGATCCCACTGGGTCGAAGTGTCGCCAGTCTGCACTGACTGGCCCGCGCATAAGATAAGATAATATATTATCTGTGACTAGGGTAAACCTGTGCCACGGGCTTTAAGGGCACTTACAATATACTACTAGGAACTAAGTTACATACAATTAGCCATACTTATTATATAAATATATGCAAAACTAGGCCAATATTATAATTATTAGAATACCCATAGCAATTTGACTGATACGGTAAACGAATCCGAGCCATCACGGTCGACCCCAAGCATACCTGCGCACACACTTATGCCAAGGCCGCAGTTATGCCTTGAAGACCCAAACAATTTACGCGATAAGACAGCATCTTCATAACATAATTTTTATTTGGTCAGCTAAAAATAAAAAAAATTGTCATGTTGACATAGTGGACAGTGATCGATTGTATTTTTATAAATAAAAATGTACCTAATGTATAATAATTACTAAAATACTTTATACTAAAACTAGCTGTGCCCACGGTTTCACCCGCGTTTATGGTTACTGCGGCCCCCCCTGCTTTGGGTCATAGAGTGATGATATATTATATAGGGGCGTGGTACCCATGACACAAGTTAAATCTTACTTTAGGCACCAATGTTCGAACAATTATTGTCTTCACCTTATATCGTGTTAACTTTGATGTAGATAATACTTTACACAGTTTACAAGTGTAAAGTATTCTGGAAAAATAAATTTATTATATCCTATAGCCTTCCTCGATAAATGGGCTATCCAAGACTATACCTAATAATTTTTCAATTCGAATCAGTAGTTCCTGAGATTAGCGCGTTCAAACAAACAAACTTATCAGCTTTATAATATTAGTATAGATATCAGTATAGATAACATAATAAATGTGAAAGTTTGTGAGGATGGATGGATGTTTGTTACTCTTTCACGCAAAAACTATTGAACTGATTGCAATGAAACATGGTACGTAGATAGCTGGAGACCTGGATTAACACATAGGCTTTTTAACCTGATATTCCCACGGCATCGGGACTTACGCGGGGGAAACCGCGGGACGCAGCTAGCCATAGCATATGGTGATATACTAAATTTAATATTATTAAATTAAGTCTGACATTTTAAAACTTGACAGGAAAAATATTATTTTCCAGGACTCCGTGACGTCAGTGATCACGAACCGCGCTTTCTTCGAGTCAGGCCGCTTGTTTATCGAGCCATGCATGCGTCAGACTGCGTGCGCGCGCTGCCCCACAAACCTGTGCAAGTCGCTTGCGCTCGCGCAGTGGAGCGCCAAACACAGCTACCAGCGCGTCGTGTACGCAGGAGACGGGAGGAACGATTACTGTCCGGCGACTAATCTGCCTGCTAATGTGAGTTCATGTCCATTTTTTCTTATTTGTCTTTAAAAATGTCCTGCAGACCGAATTTCACGGCGGCCAATCTTTACGGAAACTAGCCATCGGCGGAGGAGATATTATAGTGTACAATTGCGTGCGCAAACACAAGTGCCCTCTCAATTCCCTAACTCTTATGATCTGTATGACGGAAATCCGACATAACCGGAAAGAGATCAAGCGTAGAACTTACGTGCTTCGTAAGGCACGGGAAACACCGCCTACTTCCTGACTAGCGTCTGCCGTCCGCTGACTAAAAAGACGAGTGATATCGAACGCATTATGGCTTAACGTCTTTTTAGTTAATAGATGACAGAAAACATGTTTGATTGTTCGCGTCCTAGGCGTAATAAGAACATCTATATTAAAGGGATTAAATATAATGACCACCAAAAATACTAATTGCGCAGCAAAATATGCTTACTATAACATATCATAACGAGCACCTATACGCCTCAAATCACTGCATTCCGTCTCGGAAGGGTTAGGTTATGTTAGGTTCCTTCTTAAACCCACCCAAAAATAGGAGCACCGCGAAGCGGGCCTCCGTCGACTTAGTTTGATCTCTTTAAATATATTTTGCTGTGCAATTCGTTTTTTTGGTAAGCATATTTTGCTGTGCAATTAGTTTTTTTTTTGCTGTGCAGTTAAACAGTGTACCTTTTGTTAAATATTCTTTTTACCGTATTTATTAGTAACTAAATTTTGCCCGCGGCTTCGCTCGCGTCAATGTAGGCTATGACAATTTTCTATACCTCGGAAACAGACCTTTTTTCTAAATGAAACGTACCCCTTTTGTATGGCCCCGACAACGTGTACATGCGAAATTTCATGACGATCGGTCGAGAAGTTAAGACAGGAAAGCGTAACAAACAAACTCACTTCCGCATTATATACTACTAGCTTTTGCCCGCGGCTTCGCTCGCGTTAATTTAGAATTTGACAATCAATTCGGGTTGTACTCTGCTTGTAATAATATAATTCAATCATGATTCGAAAGACACGTGGCACCATCTATTATGATTAGAACGTTATTGTTGTTTTCCTCGGAAACAGTAATTTTTTTCGGGATGAAAGGTAGCCTATGTTCGTTTCTGTACACCTGACAACGTATATGCAAAATTTCAGGATGATCGGTTCAGTGGTTTAGGCGTGAAAAGGTAAAACAAACAACTCATTTTCGCTTTTATAATATTAAGTTAGGATTGGTTAGGATTACTAAATAATAGCTGTCTTAATAACTTAGAATATTCTAAACATTTCTTTTCCAGGGTATAATCTTCCCCCGCCGCGGTTATCCACTTGATGACCTCATCAAGAAAACCCTGGCAACTCCTGCTCCTCAAGTCAAAGCCAAGGTGGTTCCCTGGGACGACTGCTACCGGATACTCCAGGAACTGTTCCCCGGAAAGTCGCCTGCCATTCCATCTTAATTGTGATATTAATTTATAATTTTCTTAGACAACTGTAACTAGTCATGTCATTTCAAATTATAGAAATCAGCCTAGTTGTCCCACTGCTGGGCATCAGCCTCTTCCCAGTGTGGCGAGAGTAAGCTGATAGTCCACCACGCCATCTCAGGCTTGGCAGACTTTACATACCTTGGAGAACATGAGAGGCAGTCTAAGAAACCTATGTAGAAATAATAATTATGTTTGTCATTTGAAATCGTTTAATCTTTAATCCGTCATTTTGTTTTCATGGGGCACGAGGGCGGAGAGAGAGAGAGAGAGACAGCGAGTTAGTGTATAGCTTTGTCTCGTTCTGGGGCATACTCAACTAGTTACAGTTTTTTACTAGTATTATGTTAGATAAAAAGTACTAGGCTCGCAGACAACACGAAGAGTTGTTTCGTTATAAAAGCGGTACTCATAGTTCGAGCCTTCCTGTTATAATCTAATTATTATTAGCGTTATTGTATTACTTGACCACTCTTGTTACACGATAATCCACCCAACACACTTCACATACAAAGCAATTAACTTTATTACTGAAATCTGTAAAGTAACAGTAGTCAGGTGATAGTTATGTACAAAGTACCAAGCGACCAGCAAACAGGAAGAGTTAACATTATATTTTAAGCGATAGAGAGAAAGAAAGGAAAAGAAAAATAATTTTATTTGCTCCACACTTATAAGGTAACAGGAAACACAACCATGTATAAGAACAAATAAGGTCCTGCGTCAGCAATGTTGCAGTATATCCACAACACTGGTATTTTCGCAGAGCCTGCATGATTTCGGTGCATGTGGGCAGTAACATACATACATAACTCAATTAAAAATAAAATAAAAGAACAAAACAGCAATTTAAATAAATTAGGCAGAAGGTGGTCATAGATGGCAAAAGTAATTTTATACTAAACAATAATATTGGTACCTATTTATATAATACTTATATGTATACATGTTTATAGAATTAAAAATATATTGAAAATAATAAAAAATTAAAATAAAAGAAAATAATAATAAAGACGTTATATTATAAATATTTGAGCGCAGCAATTAATGTTGTGTTACATTTCCGAACGACCCCGGCTCATCAACAAACATGACAATGATTGTCATCTATGTCATCTAATAATTCTAATAGGTATCAAATTATCAATTGCATCCATTGGCGTCTGCGCAAATGCGGTACTTATAGTGCAAGCACCCTCTGCTTTAAGACTTGTCCACTCTTATTACACACATGAAACATCAAATAGCACTCTAAACAAAATAAAGAATGATACATATAAACAAACACACATTGATTAACTGTAATAGTAAGTTCCAGTGTTTAGATACAAGTATGTCATATAAGAAGTACTAGGCTCGCAGGAAATGTGAGGAGTTGTCAGGATATGTAAGAGTTCAAACATCCTATAGTAAATTATTACTTTGCGGCACTTGACCACTATCCGTAGGCACTTAAAACTTCAAACTAAAATCCATACATTTACACATACAGAAACAAATACATGAACAATTAGTGAGAACCGCGGAGTGTCTAGTAACCGTGGTCAGGCGCCTTACGCATATCTGAAAGCATTATGATTGCATGTGCTAGAAAGAGGCAGCGCAGTTACAGAGTGTATAGCTTTATCCCTTTCTAGCGCATACAATAACAATGCTTTAAGAAATCGATGTAAGGTACCTTCCGCAGTAGGTATGTTTTTTTTATACAACTAAGGTGGCAAAGAAGCATACGGCCCACCTGATGGTAAGTGGTCACCGTAGCCTATGGACGCCTGCAACACCAGAGGCATCACTTGCGCGTTGCCGACCTTTTAGGAAAGGAAGTGGGAAGGAGAAGGAACGGTAAGGGGGAAAGCGGGTGATTGGTGATTGCATAAAAAGTACCAGGCGTGCAGAAACGTGAGGCGGTATGACTACAATGCATTGTTTATATAATAATATAATATTAAGTAATTATTTGATGTTATTGCGTCATTAAATAAAAAGCAAAATTTCGTCCATTGTACATAACTTATTTATTTATATATTAGTAGTACATAGTTCAATGTATGATTTGATTAGTCAATTAGAAACGCTATTTTCTTTTAGAATGTAGCTGAGATCTTTTCTAGACGATATTAAAATTGCTCGTGGCTTATGCTTTGCACTTGAAGTTTCTTAAAACAACTAATAGTAGGTATATATATATATATATATATATATATATATATATATATATATATATATATATATATATATATATATATATATATATATATATATCTATACAAATAAACTAGCTGTCCCGACAGACGTTGTCCTGTACACAAGTAAGAAAAAAAAACATCTAAACCATTCTCGAATCCACTTGAACACACACAAAAAGTTTCATCAAAATCAGTCCAGCCGTTTACGAGGAGTTCAGTGGCATACACACGTACATTAGAATTATATATATAAAGATACAATTGAAGTGACTGTTTGTAATGTCAAAATAACAGCTTTTTACTAAATGCATATGAATAGGTACTATCTACTCATAAAAAAAAAACTATTTTAATATTTTTGTCTGTCTGTTTGTTCCGGCTAATCTCAGAAACGGCTGGACCGATTTTGACGTGACTTTCACTGGCAGATAGCTGATGTTATAAGGAGTAACATAGGCTACTTTTATTTCAGATGTTTTTGTTTAATTCCACGCAGACGAAATCTCATAAATATTCTGAAACTATCACAATAATTGCCGCAATTGTTCCATAAACACTAAGCCACTGAGTTGTCTGACTTCAGTCTGGTTTTTATGTTGTTTATTCTATGAGAGAGCTTTCGTTAGTAATCGTAGCTCTCGTCTCTCTATGCGAATCTTGTGCTAAGACTGGGGATGTCACACCTTTTCAGCCTCAAGTGCTGTTGTCCTTCTTTTCCACTTAGTGCTTGTGCAAGCTCATTTTTGTGTTGTTCAAGTATTTTTTGGTATCTTATGCTATGCTGACTTATTTCTTGCTTTACTGTTCGTATTTTGAGATCTAGGAACATGTATTTGTTGCTTATGCTTTGAGGTATATTAAATATGTTTCTTAGTGCTTTACTCTGAAATCTTTCTATAATTTCGATGTTGCTATTACTTGCTGTGCCCCAAAGTTGAATGCCATATGTCCAGATTGGCTTAATGATAGCTTTGTAAACCATCACTTTGCTCTCGTTGCTTAGGTGAGATTGGCGACCAGTTAGCCAATATATGTTGCGAAGTTTGCTGTCAAGTTGTTTACGCTTGGGCCAGATGTGCTTCTGCCAAGTTAATCGCCGATCCAAGTATAGACCCAAGTATTTTACGTGTTCGTCTTGTGGGATGTCCTCATTGTTGAGTTTTACAGGCGGGCAGGTTTCTTTTCCGAGTGTGAAGGTAACATGGGTGGACTTGGTTTGGTTAACTTTCATTCTCCACTATTTGAACCACTTTTCTATTTTATTTAGATGTTTTTGAAGTTTCGATGAAGCAGTTCCTGGGTTGGCATGTACTGACAGGACAGCAGTGTCGTCAGCGTAGGTCGCAGTTATTGTATCCCCATCAGTTGGAAGGTCTGCATTGTAAATCAGGTATAGAATCGGACCCAGTATGCTGCCTTAGGGGACACCTGAGCGTATTTCGTATAAGGCAGAATATTCTCTGTTATATTTGACTTGGAAGCTTCTTTGGTTGAGGTAGGATAAAAGTATGTGAGTATGAATGCGGAAGTAATTTTTTTGAGTTTGTATGCCAGTCCATCGTGCCAGACCTTGTCAAAGGCTTGACTTATGTCTTAGAAGACAGCGGAGCAGTACAGTCGATTTTCTAGGCTTCTACTGATGATGTCTACAGTGCGATGTACTTGTTCAATTGTACCATGTTCATCTCGGCATCCAAATTGGTGGCTGGGGACTATGTTGTTTAGGTGCTCTTTCATTCTGTTAAGAAGGATTTTTTCCATTACTTTACCAATTACTGGTAGTAGGCTAATAGGTCTATAGGAGGTCCTTTCTTGTGGTGGTTTGCCTGGTGTAGGCACCATTACGAATTGTGCAATTTTCTATTGTCCTGGGAAGTGTTCGAGCCTAATGCAGGCATTGAAGATCTTGGCTAGGTTCCTAATTCCCTTGTGTGGTAGATGTTTCAGGAGGGTTGCATCAACAAGATCATAGCCTGGTACATTCGATTGGCAATGTCGCCAGCGCCAAAATATCCAAACTCCAAAACAGATTCGCTCTCGCTTACGGGCAGCGCACGCAAGAGTGAGTGGGACAGGTGCATAATATAGCGCATACGACTGATTTATGCACAGTTTTGTTATGCCGTTTTTAGAGCGACGATCGTGCATCTATGGTATATTTGATCGATGGATACGTAGCTGTCGCCATGGCTTCTCGGTGAGGAAGGGCCCTAATATCTAAACTTGAAACAAGACAGACTCTGAAAAACTATCTGTTGATCACACATATTTTTGTCTTGCTTAAGAATCGAATCCACGCTATGACAATGTTGATGTAACTGGTTTATTCACTGCGCTATTCGTGTATCTAAAAGTAACACATTCTAAAAGTCAATGTTACCAAGTTACTATCGCCAGGTCATTCATACAAACATTAGTTGTAATTAAAATAAGTATTGTGTTAATCTCACTATGAATGTAGGTATATATTATATTATACAACACATCCAGTCTGTTAAAATGTTTTTTTCATGACAAAATATAAAAGTGACTATTGAATAAATGTTTTATTTGTATAATATTATCAGCCTTGTATTAAATTGTCCCACTGCTGGGCACGGGCCTCTTCTCATTGTGAGAAAGGTTAGCCCAAACTCCACCACGCTGGCCCAGTGCGGGTTGGCAGACTTCACATATCTTCGAGAACATTATGTAGAACTTTCAGACATGTAGGTTTCCTCACAATGTTTTCCTTCACCGTTAAAGCGAGTGATAATTAACTATTTAACACATACCTAACTTCGAAAAGTCAGAGATGCGCGCCTTGGGACCAAACTCAAGACCTCTGCGTGGCAGTCCAACGGTTTCCCACTAAGCTATCGCTGTTTTTTTATTTGTAATTTTATGTTATTATCAATATCAGCAGTCATTTTCTTTTATTTTAATTGTATTGGACTTGCGTTTGACCGTGGTCTCACCTGACGTTAAGTGTCGATGGAGCACGCTTGCCTAGAGGATAGGTACCTACCTATTTACTCGTGACTTGAAGACACCCAGATTTTACTCATCGGGAAACACAAACTTAGGTAATGAGTTCAACTCATTTGCGGTTAGGTTATAAAAGTGGAAGCAAAGCGCTTCGTGCGTATATGTGGTATATCCACCACGCACCTACCTGTGGCGCTGGTCTGATTGTGTGGTTTGATGGTAGGATGGGGAAGGAGAAATCAAATCATGCAGTTCCTCTGCACACTCTCCGAAATGTATCCACTGAGACTGGCGACCCTACGACGATGCTCCAAGCTTTGGAGTCGTGCGTTGACCAGTTGGTTGGTTATTTGGACATGACTAAATATAGTTTTAAATACGCTCACTACCTACTGCTCGCAGCACCAAAATGGCTGTGGAGGATCGTGCTATGATGTCCCTCCAACCCAAAGGGAGGATCCTCCGACCAGGCTGGCGGCGGCCCGACTGTTGATGTCAAGAACTTGTATATTGTCGTTGTATAAACTTCACTTGCGTGATTGCGGATTGTGTGGCGAGCGTGATTATGAGCGCCTATTGTGCATAGCGCCATATGTTGTCTGTCTCCGAAACTTCTTCGTATGTGATATTGCAATTAAAATGAAGTCTTCATTTAGTGTCGATAGCCGGACTGGCTATCGGACTATGGGAGTGAGGGAATAGAGGTTGCACTTGTGTTTGCACACACACTTGTGCACTGCAATATCCCCTGCAGATGGCCAGCCTAATTTCATATTTTCGAACCACAAATTTTAAACTACAGGTAAGTGGGTTACGCCTCCTACAAGGTGGATCGACAACCTGCTAAGGGATCGCGGTAAGAGGTTGGGTGCAGGTGGCCGAAGACCGGTCTATGTGGAAGACGGAAACCTATGTCCAGCAGTGGACGTCTTTCGGCTAAAATGATGAAGTGGGAATGTGAATAAAGAAAAAGCACACAAGTATTATACAAAACTGTTATTATTTGACATGATTGCAAGCACACATTACACGTGTTGCACAGTTACACAGAACACACGGGCGCAGAATGCCAGCTACTGTACACTCGCAGTAGATGCTACATACTCTGTTGGTGCGAGCTGGTGCGTGGTAGTCCGTAAACTTACGGACGTAGCGTGAAGTATTATCTCGGACTGCAATATGTTCTCACGTTGTTTTTATTCTGTGTACACGGATGCTCCTATTATTCTTAGTATCTGTGTATTACGTATGTGTATGTGTGTGTGTGTGTGTGTGTATTTGTGTGAGAGAGGGTATGTGTGTGTGTTTGTCTTTTTCTTTTTATATATGTGTATTAAATAATCCAATTGGATAGCTAATTATGGAGGTTTGTCATTAGAATTTAATATTATTACATATATTTTAGTAAATATTTAAATTGTTATTAGTCTGTAAGCCTTATTCCAAAACCAATAAAATATAATCAGTACTATGCACCAACACAGCATGGTAAGACACTCATCTGTGATACCGCAGAGCCAGGGATGTTGCGAATATTCGCATCCGCAATTGCGGAGCTGCCGCATCGATTTGGACATCTGCATCCGCAATAATCAACGCGGATGTTAATGCGGATCCAGATATAGCGTAGGTTACAATAAGAAAGAAATCAGTTGTTCAGTAGTACGTTTAATTTATGAACCTTTGCAAAACAGGCTTGAATCTGCAGAGGCGGTGATATTAGATACTTTTTATTAAATAAGATGAACAATTTTCATCAACATCCGCATCCGTAATTGCGAAAATTTCGCATCGATTTGGACATCCGCATCCGTATCCGCGGATGTGAGTCTTCAAATATCCGTATCCGCATCCGCGGATGTCAAAAAGTCTACATCCGCAACATCCCTGCCGCAAAGGCGTGCGTGCTCGTCCGTAAACTCACGCACGGTAACAGACCACGTTACATGACTACTCGATCCACAAGTCGTTCTATGGCTGTCTGTTCTATGTCTTATTTATACGTTTATAAACTGAAATTATGCTATGATATTGCTTTGGGTACATTGGGTAACGAGTTACTACACATACATACATACAGTCGCGCCTGACTGCCGGAGGGGGGTGGGCAGAGATCAAGGGTGTGCACTTGCTACGAAGCTGATAATATCGTTACTTTACATTTACATAGTATTAAGCAAATACTATATAATACTATTCCCAAAGGGTAGGCAGCAGGGTATAAAAAAATGTAAAGACATTCTCGCACTAGAAATAATTCCTGTATCGCAGGGGACATTACAAACATTCAAACAACGGACACAAAGAACACCCAGACTCGTGTTACCCGCGACACTGGATTTATTACTAGTTCGACAGGAGCCATTATTCAGAAATGATTATAAGGTTATTCCCATCACTATGCTCACTCTCGTCACTTCGCTCACTCTCATCACTTCGCTCACTTTCGTCACTTCGCTCGCTCTCATCACTTCGTTCACTCTCTTCACTTCGCTCACTCTCATCACTTCGCTCACTTTCGTCACTTCGCTCGCTCTCATCACTTCGCTCCCTCTCGTCACTTCGTTCACTCTCGTCACTTCGTTCACTCTCGTCACTTCGTTCACTCTCGTCACTTCGCTCACTCTCGTCACTTCGCTCACTTTCGTCACTTCGCTCGCTCTCATCACTTCGCTCACTCTCGTCACTTCGTTCACTCTCGTCACTTCGCTCACTCTCATCACTTCGCTCGCTCTCATCACTTCGCTCACTCTCGTCACTTGGCTCACTCTCGTCACTTCGCTCTCTCTCGTCACTTCGCTCACTTTCGTCACTTCGCTCATTCTCGTCACTTCGCTCACTCCCGTCACGTTGCTCACGCGCGCTTTTTAGTTGACGGTACATTGAACCTTACTCTGCCTATATCGAAACAAACTACATAGAAATATGTGTATATGGCCTAAACTCTGACCAAATTCTTCAACTCAACATCTCCCTCTGCCTACCGTTATTGCTGCGTGACTCTTTAATCAGTCACCCATCCAACTAATACAAGTGGCAACGTTGCTTAACGTCACAGATTACAGATATATGCAATTGTGTATTTAGTAAATAATACACAATATCTACAGTCAAACAATTTTGACGCATTGCCAGACTCCGGGCTGCTACTGAAAATTACCTTACCGACCCGAGGATCAAACCCGGTACCTCACGGTCGCTTCTAAACTTACAGAGTAGACTTACACCACGTACTAATGAGTCAGTACAACTATTGAATTCCCAGAAATCGAACTCTACACTTCACAGTCAACAACGAGACGTTCACATAAATATCACCTGAAATTTTTTTCAGTATTCCGTCTCTCTCTAAGGTGTCATCCATAAATTACGTCTCACGTTAAGGGGGCAAGTGGGGGTCAACGAAGTGTTACATTGAGTGACAAGGGGTGGATTGTCACAAATTTCGTGACGATCCATTTCAAAGTTGAATATATCTTAGAACTGTAATACCCCACTTTACATGAGGGATACGTTCCGCGAAATCTCGGGTTAAATAAAATTCGCGTATATAGGAGCTTGCGTTTAGCATGGCCAAAATGCAAATCAATACTTTAATTCTAAAAACACGTTACATTGTGCAGCGTTATATAATGCGTTTTAAGACAAAATGTATATATTATTGTCTTAAAATATATATGTACGTAGGACAAACGAACGAAGGAAAAGAGGGAAAGACAGAGAGTCCTATTCTGAGGGGATACCCCATTCTTTTATCAAAATGGCCAGAAATAGTGGGTATTCCTAAATGGAAATAAAACTAATTTCGGCACTGCTATTTTAATTTAATAATTTCTAGATTTAAAATTGCAAAATATGTGACGTCACACTAGGTCGTAAGGGAGTCTTAAATGTGACCAGCTGTGACAAGGACGGGGGAGATAGTTAAAGATCATAAAATTTGTGTGACATAATTTATGGATGGCCCCTAACGACTCAGTCTAACTCGGACCTCCTTGTCGCACAGTCGCAAGCCGCACTGCTCTCACTAGTAATATTACTTTAATATTAAATATAAATAATAAGTATATAATGTACATGTATTTACAATAAGGTTCGTTATATACATTAAGTTATGTCTTGTATACACGGCGGGACAGTTAAGTGTGGTCATGTATATAAGACTCGTCGTTATCGATGGCGCAGTGGTAGTGAGTAGAGAGAGCGCTGTTGTGTACGTCTCGGATTCGATTCCTAAGTCAGGCAAAATGTTATTTAGGTTTTGATGTGAAACATTTATAGCCGCACATAAAGCCGTTTGCTGTCGTGGCGACGCATACCGTAGCGACGCGTCGCCACGCTATGTGATAGAATATATATATATACAGTTTAGAGTTCAACACAGGCTAGAGTGGATGACCCTTAGGGGTCTGAAACACTCCAAGAAATTCATTGCAAACGGAGTCACAGGCTTCACCTGGAGGTTCTGCGGATATAGCAAGAGCCAAATGCGCCTGCTCACAGGAGCGTTCACTGGCCATTTTGGCACCAACGACTTCCTGTGCAGATTGAGATTGACACACGATTCGATCTGCAGAGCCTGTGGTGAACAGGACGAGTCCATATCGCACCTACTGTGTGAATGCGACGCGTTGGCTGGACTTAGGATGGGTCTGATGGGATTGGCATATCCAAACCCTGAAGACTTCAGGCTTCTCCCTCTGAATTGTACACTGCGGCTAATGCAGTACATTCATAAGGAGATAGCTAAGGGATGAATCTTGGGGCCGACACAAAAGATCCCACTGGGTCGAAGTGTCGCCGGTCTGTACTGACTGGCCACACACAAGATAAGATATATATAGTTTATATGTAGTAGTGTGTGTTTTGTATTTAATGAAAATAAATGCAACAATCATCATTTTCTGAAAAAAAATTGTCATATTTTATTTTTACATTATGCCATATTAGTTCCTGTCGTAATCTGTTATTTTATACACATTACTTGTACAAAATAATTTGGATGTTTCATATCTGCCAGGCGTCCCGTGACGGCTCATTTATTATATTAATTTTCCTGTTAAGATACGGCCAGTAACTCAGCGGTAATAGGCTTAATTGCACGGATGGCATAGTGGTTTAAATGGTCGCCTTGCCACTGTCGCCGCGCCGACTGTTGTGGGTTCGATCCCCGCACGGGCAAAAATTTGTGTGATCAACAAATACTTGTTCCGAGGGTGGATGTTCTTTGTGTCTGTTGTTTGAATGTTTTATAAGATTAAATGACTTCTTTAAAAATAAATAACACTAACACTTTGCACGACCCGGCAATCGAACTCTCAAACCGAGTCAGTAACACATTTTAGCCTGAAACATGACCATACTTTATATACACACGATCTATACCACCCAATATGTTTAACGAAGTCAACCACATTATATAGTTACTCTCTCAACAGACTACAGAATAAAGAGTCACAGAATCACGATAAATCCACATCCGTGAAATCCGTCAACGGATCTGACATCTTAGCATCCACCATCTTCTTCTCACTGCTAGACGCGACAGAATCTTCTAGAATCTCACTTAAAATATCCTCTTGACCTTTATTATTCGTTCTAGAGTCTTCTAGTACGTTAGCGTTTAGAGAGTCGTTCTCTAAATCGAATTTAGAATCAATTCCATCTTCAAATTTAGAGTTGACATATTTAGAGTCAACAATCTCAACTGGAACGTCGTTCAAATTCTCAACGGCGTTTAATTTAGAGTGATCTTCAACTTTAGAAAGATCGTTCTCTAAATTGAGAGCGACGCTCGCTGTTTTGAGTGGATCATCTTCGTGGCTGTCGAATTCGTCGTTGTAATCGCTGTAGTCGTCTAGATCTCTGTCGGTCTCTGTAGGAGACATCTCTGATCTGCACCGTGAGGGGGACAGATTTTGGACAGCTGTTTTGGAGACTGTCTTGAAGATATCCTCAATGTTTGATTCTGTAGCGAGTTTTAGCGCGTTCTCCCAGCCGAGGAGGGTTTGTGTGTGCATGTTGACTTGCCTCTCTGCTAGCTCTAAGAGGAGGGATTTGATCTCTGCGTGCGTCTTCGGGATCCAATCGGACAGTTCTGAGCGAAGCGCTTCTGATGCTTGCTCTAATCTGTGGATGAGATGTGTGTCTTTTTAACGATTGCTCTTCTGGTAATTATACAAGTAGTGTGGGAATTTTAACTGAAAGTCAATCTTCTTAGATTTGCTTATCATCTTTTTGAGTCCATAAATCTAGTTATTTCCATGCATAATATAGTAGGTAGGTACTCACCTATTATGTAGGTCATCGGTAGTGTTGGTGCCTGATACGTAAGCAGCTGAAAAAAAGGAAATTGTTACTATTAAAGAGCGATTATTTTTATCAGAAGTCATTAGCCAGTAGGCATTCCATGATTTATCTCAAGCTTTTGACTGTGTAATTCATGAAATATTGATCAGAATTACACCACTACTGTACTGGTGTTAAAAAAATCAGCTTTAGTTCTTTATGTCTTATTTTTAAATAATACAATTAATTTAGTTGATGTTAATGGAAATCTATTGGTCCCTTCTGCGGTCAATACGGGCGTTCCTCAGGGATCAATCTTTGGACCGTTTTTCGTTCGAAAGGGACGATCATTTTGGAGCAGATTACTTGGATCCGAATTTGCATTGGGTAGATTCGATTTTAAGCTTGATAAGATAATTATTATTTCTTCAGTTTTTCTCTGTTTGAAATTATTTTATGTTTTGTGTTAATTAAATAGGTAAGGTCACACGTACCGTGTATGTTGTCTCTCTGCTTAATCTTTTCCGTGTGGCTGGCGGCGTACTGCGCCAGCAGCGGCAGCACGGCGCGGTGCGCTAGCGGAGGGCGCGCGCGCGCGGCGGCGCGCACGGCGGCCGCGGCACCCGTCGCCAGCGCGCCGCAGCCGCGCGCCGTGCGCCCTCGCGCTTGAGACGCCCACGCGTCACACGCGCGCTTCATGCTGAGGACAACATCCTAGTTCAAAAACCTATATTCTTACGTCAACAATCGGTTTGACCTCGATATTTCAATATAACCATATCTAAATAAAATAAAAAGCATCCTGTTTGGACGCTGGTGTTCGAGAAAATTTGGCTACTTTTTGTTATAAAAATACAACTAGGTATGATTCCTGTCTGGACTTAGGTCCTTACAAACATTCAAACAACGGACACAAAGAAGACAAACTCGGAACAACAGCTATTTGTTATTGTTGAGATGGATCCCACAGCACTCATCTAAGAAAGACGTATTCGAATAATAAAAACGTAAAACTTTAATTATTATTGTATTATGTAATGTGTGCATAAATCACGAGTAGAAATGTATTTGTAAGTATTTTTCAATAAACCCTGTATACTTTAAGGACTTACCCCATATGCTCATTACCCAGAGCGACGGTGCTCTTGTGTAGCTTCGTAGTGAGAGCGCAGAGTGTGGTCAGCTTCTGTTGTAGAGACTGTAAGTAGTCCGCCGCCGACGTGAACTCTGGGTCTTTTACTCTGTGGGAAAGGGTTATATAAAATAGATGCAAGAAAAATATTAACTACGCAAGTACGTACATACATGAAGGGAGTATGTAAAATGAATGTTACAAAAATTATTAACTAGGCGAGTAAATACATAAGGCGAGCATGTAAAATGGATGCAAGAAGACTATTAACTAGTCAAAGACCTACATAAAGCAAGCATGAAAAATGGATGCAAAAGGACTATTAACTAGGTGAGTACATACATAAAGTACGTAAAATGGATTCAAGAAAATATTAGCTAAGCAAGTAGCCACTAAGGCTAGTGCGTAAAATTGATTCAAGAAGACTATCAACTAGGCAAATATCTACATAAGGCTAGTATGAAACGTACACATTTAAAAACAATATTTATCTCTATTAAGTCCTCCAAAAATAAGCTAAATGCAAAATACTGTTTGGAGTGATGTAACTAGGAATGGAATGTTCGACCTTTAGGTCGAAAGCTCGATGCATAACCCACGTCTGATCGAATACCATTATTTTAACAATTCAATAAAAAGAGCAGACTATCATATGCTCTGACAAATGGTAACACAGTGCAGAGAAGTGGGCCTAAAATACTTCCTTGTGGAACACCCATAGGCGTACCTCAAGGAACTGTGCTAGAGCCACTTCTTCATACATTTCATTAGTTATGCACGTAGTTGTATTCTATTAGTTATGCACAACGCGATACGCGCTTTGCTTGCTTAAGCAGCGCCTACTTATGTATACACTAGATATTGCCCGTGGCTTCACTCGCGTAAATATAGATAGATATAACCAACTGAACTGTTCTAGAAATAATCGAATTGTGTGAGTCAGTACCTGGGTCCGTTAGCAGTCTTCGTCTCTCCGGAACCGTATAGAGCACTGCTTAGACCCCACAGGTTCAGTGCACTGTTCTCACTTTTAAAAACCTGTAATGAAAATTTACAGTCAAAATATTACTTACACTGTCATTATATTTTTTTTGCACCACAACACATACTAATAAATATTAATATACCTTATCTAATTCATCATCAGGCGTCGTCAGAAATATCCTGAAGTCTTCACTGTGTGTCAGGATAGGATGTTTCGCGACGCGGTCTGGGAAGAATAACATATCGTTATGAAGTTGACCCTTCATAATTACCTTTTACCACCGGTGGCTAGACTAGGCTAGCTTTTAAATTATGACCTGGCAGATTTAAAAAAAAACACTTGGCAACAACCCATATTGCTTAAATTCCATTAGTAGCATAGTAAAGACTAAAGAGATAATATTTATGTCTGACTTAATTAAAGACTTAAAATGGCTCAAGGTGTCTTGGCCACAGTACCTCACTGTGGCCAAGACACCTTTAGCCATTTTTGATCAGTGGTGTGAGTTTGCTCGACTGGCAGTGAGTTATCTATCCTCATCCTGGACATCCCGTCTACTCTCCGCCTGTTACCTTAGGACGCATGGAGCAGGCATCCCGAATTTATCTATCTATTTATTTATTCATCACATCATATTTGGTAGGCTAGGGCCTTAGGCCTTACTTTACGGTTGCGTAAGTTCTTGTCATACAATTATGCCTATACAGTCCGTTACTACTAAGGTGACGACTGCACAATTTCGTTCTTTTTAGTATTTTTCAAGTTGGTTTATATTTTTTATTAAAAAGTTATTATTTTTGAATTTTCAGTGATATTTACTAAGGTTAAAATCCAGATAATCCAGTGGTACTCGCAAACTATCTAATGCTTATTATATAAAGTTTTCCCTTTTTCTATAAGTTAATTTATCGAAGCTCTTTATAAGTAATAAGGAATTTATTATGTATCTTCGGCATCCAAGGGCCATAAAACTAAAATGGAATTTTCTAGAAAATGTCTCCTTACCAACAAATAAAATATTTTTAAATGAATACATCCGAAACCAAATAGAACAACCCCTTCTTTTTCGAAGTCGGTTAAGAAGGGTAAGCTGTCATTTAGATGATGTACCATTCAGCGAGATTTACACTGCAATTTATACGTACAAGTTCCCAACATCAAACGCTGGGTCGCGGTCGGCGTCTCCTTTGTATTGGAAGGACATCACACCATTTTCCTCCACACTAAAGAGAATAAACTATAACCTTCATGACTTACCAAGAAAAGCGTTGAGCGCGTATGTCCTGACGGCTACGAAGGCTGGGGAGTATCTGTCCAGTTGTTGTCTGGCAGAGTGCAGGGGCGGTAGCGGAGGCGCTGCCACGAGGGGGTGCGCCGCAGACAGGCGCTTGTGGAGCAACTGGTAAGACAAAACCATTACCAGAATTCGGCAGAAAGTGCTACGTTGAATCTAATTAGGTGGTTCTTGCGGTATGCCATTATAAAATCTTAATTTAATATTATAAATGTGAATTCGTATTTGAGGAGTATAGTTTCAAAACCCGCCAAAACGATATCAGGACAAAAATAATGTGCCGACTGAATATGAAGCTCCTTCGTTGCTTCTATCGCATAGCACTGATAGTTTTCAACAAAACCTACTAAAATTCAATTAAATCAGCTCACAAAAGTAGCAGTTTGTTGCAAACACCGCTAAAATAGTCCATTTATATTATGTCTTAAATGGTTTTTTGAGGTTTACCATTATTTGGTGAAAATTATTTTAGAGGATTTTGAAACTACTCTACTCATTTGTTTGTTTCGCTTTCACGCCTTATCTTATCTTATATGGGGGCCAGTCAGTGCAGACCGGCGACACTTCGACCCAGTGGGATCTTTTGTGTCGACACTCTCCCAATAACGACTGCCATAGATGTTCATGGCAGCCGGGACCGACGGCTTAACGTGCTCTCCGAGGCACGGAGCAGGCGATATTGTCGATCAATACGCACATAATTTCGAAAAGTCATATAACTTCCGAAAGTCAGAGGTGAGCGACGTGGGTTCGAACCCGAGACCCTCTGCATTGCAGTCTGTTGGTCTCCCCACTGAGCTATCGCTGCTCTATATTTCACGCCTCAACTACTCGAAGATCATCGTGCAATGCATCCACGTTGTCAGGGGTACGGAAAACGGCATAGGGCAGGTACCTTATTCCACTTTTCCCCTTATTCTGAAAAAAGTACCATGTATTCTCATGGCCTCAACACTTTATCTGAACCTAACAACTAACCTAAATTTAAATTGACTAACTACACTTACTTAACACAACCTTCATAAGTGTTACTTTGTGAAGTAAGTAAAAAAAAAAGTTTTAATCTTTGACTTTCTCAAACCATGGTGATGTTGGAACATACCTTGAAATGGTTGTATCTCCTTCGGACGTGTGGAGGTGTGGGCCAACGCGCGCACACGCACCGCACACGATACGTCACGAACGTCTCCAAGGTAGACAGCTGCTTCATAGGTGCGTCCACCTGGAAACAAACACTCTATTATACCAACACACTTGACACATATTATATTATTATAGCATTAGCAGAGTATAACACTCATATTTTGAATCTATACAAATAAATAATTTATTTTTATTTATTTATTTATTATTCCAATTGCAATAAAATTGAAGTGTCTGTTTATAATGTCAAAATAACAGCTTTTTATCTAATGCATATAACAATATATGTATAAGGTACCTATACGAAAACATCAATTTTTAAAATTTTTGTCTGTCTGTTTGTTCCGGCTAATCTCCGAAACGGCTGAACCAATTTTGACGGGACTTTCACTGACAGATAGCTGATGTTATAAGGAGTAACATAGGCTACCTTGATTTTAGAAAAAAAAAATAGGGTTCCGCGAAGACCAACACTTTTTAGTTAAAATCTACGCGAACGAAGTCGCAGGTAACAGCTAGTTTAATATAATATTAGTTCCATCAGACTGACTGCCTCAGTAATAATATTCTACCATATACACACAACACCATCAAGCCCAAACTAAGCAGAGCTTGTACTATGGGTACTAGACAATGGATAAACATACATATATACTTTTCTTTTTGTAAATATTTATTATTGTAAATAGAAACACCCAGACCAAGGCAAACATCCATGTCCATGCACACAAATGTTTGACTTGTGCGGGAATCGAACCCGCGACCTCAGGCGTGGCAGTCGGTTACACTAACCACTACGCCATCGAGGCCGACCATTCCGTCACTAGGCCGTCAGTGATGCAGTGGTTGTTTATGTGACTGCTAAGCATGAGATCTCGGGTTAGGCACTCGGACAAATAAGTTATTTAAGATTTTTCTGACAACAAAATGACTCCATGATGATAGAAATGCGACAATGGTACCAACTTAATTGGTTCTTCAGAGCATTCCCTGCGAAAGCTATAGTAGAACACAGAGAGACGCCAAGAGGAGAAAAATGGATTCCATCATGTCTGACAAAAATATATCCATTTAAAGAAATATGTCTACTAGGTTACCATACACAGTGGAAAAGCACAAACCTTCACAGCAATGTCATATCCATGCTCCATGATGAGCGGCATTCCTTCATGCGTGTCATCTGTCACCGTGGTGGGCTCCGTGTCTTCGGTGTCCGCATCATTCAGCTCCAGCACGGCTGAGCTGCTTTCACTGGCCATGATGCTGCAATAAGTCATTATAGTCAGATTTTCAACTTATTGTATTTACAGTTATGATACGAGTGACTCTTTTCTCTAGTGTCCCTAAAATCCATAATGGTTTTTGCAGTAATATAACTTATATAACACTAGTTGTCCCGGCAGACCTTGTCCTGTACACAAGAGAAAAAAAAAAAAGTTTCTAAACCTTTCTCGAATCCACTGTGTACACACAAAAAGTTTCATCAAAATCGGTCCAGCCGTTTAGGAGGAGTTGAGTGACATACACTCGTACAGTAGAATTATATATATAAAGATAAGGAAAAAAAAATTTTTCATAATTGCGTTTTTTACGTATTTGGAATTAGTAAAAAATATGCAATTGCCAGTATTTTATATTAAATATAATAATACTGGCAGATATGTCTGTTTTTCTTATGAAGGCAGAACAAAGAAATGACAATAAGCTGAGAAACTAAATTAAATCATATGTGCCGGGCGCTCATCTATACTAATATTATAAAGCTGAAGAGTTTGTTTGTTTGTTTGTTTAGTTGAACGCGCTAATCTCAGGAACTACTGATTTGAATTGAAAATTTTTTTTTTTTGGATAGCTTATTTATCGAGGAAGGTTATAGGATACATAACATCACGATACAACCAACCGGCGCGGCGCAGTAATCATAAACGAGGGTGAAACCGCAGGCACATCTATATTGGATATAGTCCATTGTTTGTTTTATATGTATCTTTTTTTTTTAACGTCTAGGAATACATTGACGCGTACCCCTCCGCGGGGGCGGACGGAGGGGTTTTGTCGGACTCGCCGGGGTAAAAGAAAGAGATGTTGAAATGGTAATGGACCACCCGGAATACCGACTAAACCTACCACGGTGTTCCTCGACAAAACCACTATCGGCGGGGCCGCGCGAATCACTTGCACATGCGGTTGCGACCCTACTGTCTGGACGGACGGACTCGTCACAGAGGCGCGCGTCGGAACACGCACGCTGCCTCTCGCACCTGGTGTTGAACGGATGGCGGGCAGGCCCACAAAGCCCGCCACCCCCAGGTCAAACCTCATGGTGGCTGGAGTTCGTCTCGCGCCCTTCGGCGCCCGGTTCAGCGGTTGAAGAGAGGGTTTAAACGCTCCCTCTCCCGCTCCGCCGCCTCTTTGATGGAAATCACTTCCTCACAGAAGGAGGCGACGGCGTTCCACGACTTCTCACTCCGGACCATAGACTGAACTACGGCCGGGAGCGAGAGTATCTTCATGCTACTGTGCCAACCTCAGCTAAGTAAATTAATTTTTCCTCCCAATCCTGTATGCTTTAATAACGTACTGCAAATAATTTATGTTTACCTCTCTCTGACACAGCATTTAAGGAATATATATAATATCTCTAACCACAAATATAGTTTCTGAACAAATGGTGCATTGAATTAAGAGGTCATGAACAATGTTAAAATTAACAAATTAGAGGTCTGACTCTTGGTGATTTAATATCAATTTCAATAATCATAGATCCCTTATATAATAAGAGACAAACAATATAAATGGAGCACAAATAACTCAAACTGGTATCCAAGAGATGGACAATGCAACAGAGGACGCCAACAAACAAGATGGAGAAGGGTGGCATTGGACAGGACACAGTGGAAAATGTTGTAGGAGGCCTATGCCAGGAGGCACTCTGAACTTTGAGACATTTTATAACAAAAGAACGGAACATAATGTTATGTATATTCAGAGTTCAGAATGAAACGCTAATCATCATCATCAATTGTAGATCCATGCAGAAAATAGAAGCAGCAACAGAAAATTTATAGTCTCTGCCGACCCCTTCTGACAACAGCTTATAGTAATAAGCCATTGAGATACTAAGATATAAGTAATAAATATTTATGTGAATATAAAACATATTTATCCTTATACTCAAATTAGATATCACTGGCCTTAACAAAATGTACTGTGCAATGACTAATTATGATGGAGATTAAAAATAAACATGGATAATTACACATCATGCACTTATCAACTAAGCTATGAAATTATTCAAATTGTGATCTCTTCCTGGTAAAAAATGGCCATTATGTCAAACCTGCTACAACCTTACGATTATCCATTAATATAAAGAAATGTATATTATTAAGTATCGTATTGAGAATTGAATAACACAGCAGCATGAAGGCTAGATTTAATTGTCTCCAATCCCATTTTTAATAACCTTAATTCAGCATTTACCCATATATATATGACATACAGTCTGGCCCACTTTCTTATCCTTACTAATATTATAAATGCGAAAGTAACTCTGTCTGTCTGTCTGTCTCTGTCGGTCTGTCTGTCTGTTACATTTTCACGCTCAATCCGCTGAACCGATTTTGATGAAATTTGGAATAGAGATAGCCTGAGACCCTGGGAAGGACATAGGCTATATAACATCACGCTACGGCTCACGGGTGCGGCGCAGTAACCACAAATACCACTGACACGGGTGAGACCGCGGGCACAGCTAGTTTATTATAAGTGTTAACACCTTTTTTCTTTTAGCTATGTGTATATGTAATAAAATAGCTGATGGACAATACACAAAAAATTTTCAAACATATAAATATAAAAATATCACCCACTTTTAGCACGATTTATAATGGAAAATCTATAATATCGCAACTAGTGTATAGCATTAGTAATGAGTTTTATAATTAACAAGAACACTGATATTATCTTGAAGCACACTAACGACTTCCGTCACAGATACAAACGATTAACTCACATACAGTTCTTTGTTTACCTATTTTTAAAATTTATTTCAGATCTTTAAATATCAGAAAGGGGGCGTACGATTTTCGCTGTTACCTCTAAATAAATTGCTTAAAAACCATCGGGCCTTATCACCGGTACTACACAAACTTCCCTGATAACGATAATACACTGTTTAATATCATATGACTGCGAAATATCGGCATAAATATTTGCCCTATTTATTCATAAATGGATCGATAATGACGTCTGATACACTCTAGATATCACAAAAATAACACTATTTAGCAATACACTATGAATTTAATTGGTATAACATGTCTTTTATTTACCTGAGTGTAGAGTAAAATACGTGTAATTCACAATAATTTCATGTAAAAACAATAAATTCTGAATAAGCAAATGACAGGCAAGACAACAAATGACGTTCCATTTAAGGAATGTAGTTTGATGATGTGACTTATTTTGTTCGTGGTAAAATGTAACGGTATATTGCGTGAAATGAAAAGTAAGAAATGTCATTCGCGATGCGTAGCATCT
The DNA here is from genome assembly GCA_963564715.1 of Catocala sponsa. Taxonomy (NCBI): domain Eukaryota; kingdom Metazoa; phylum Arthropoda; class Insecta; order Lepidoptera; family Erebidae; genus Catocala; species Catocala sponsa. The sequence continues at coordinate 928,125 of OY751353.1, read as the reverse complement.
CTACTTAATCTGTGCATTCGCGAATAGTTATATTATTTTATTAATAATATTAATAAATTTTTATTTAAAATCTATTGAATAATGAGAGTTTATGTTTGTTATTTACGCAATATTTTCACACATATACGTGGCGTCTTACATCAAAGGCTCGTGTTACCATCTTCTTTTAGTAATTGAGTTACATTTATAATTATTCCACATTCATTTTATTTATTTAATAATAGTTATACCAACTATGTTAAATATTTTTATCAAATTAGCATTACATGCTCATTATTAATTAATTAATAAGACATACATAGCAGTATCTTTATTTTATTTTATGATAACCTGTTCGAAATTTGAGCTGAAATCTGTCACTTTGACAGTATACTGAAAAGTTGCGAAATGGCATTGTTTTTCTAATTTGCTAAAAAGTGCCACGAGTGTGTTAGATAATATAAACTAAACAATTTCACCCGAAAGTCAATAAAAAGCCGTCAAAATTACGTCCAAAATGCAAAGCGTCAGCGCTCCGCGGGAGCCGACGCAGCCCGTGATAAGTACAAGTTCAACAATACTAAACATGAGGGAAAAAGAGAAATACATCGAAGATTTTGACTTTCCCTTCTGTGATGAATCTTCAAAATACGAGAAAGTCGCTAAAATCGGTCAGGGTACCTTCGGCGAAGTGTTCAAAGCCCGCGCGAGGAACAGCAACAAAAAATTCGTAGCCATGAAGAAAGTTCTCATGGATAACGAAAAAGAAGGCTTCCCGATCACAGCTTTACGTGAAATCAAGATCCTACAACTTCTAAAACACGAAAATGTCGTGAATTTGATCGAGATTTGCCGTACAAAGGCCACATTACACAATAAATACCGTTCAACATTTTACTTAGTTTTCGACTTCTGCGAACATGATTTAGCGGGATTATTATCGAATGTAAACGTAAAATTTAGCTTAGGTGAGATTAAAAAGGTTATGCAGCAGTTACTAAACGGTTTATACTACATCCACAGTAATAAAATCCTACACAGAGACATGAAAGCTGCTAATGTTTTGATAACTAAGAATGGAATTTTGAAACTGGCTGATTTTGGTCTGGCGAGAGCTTTTAGTGTTGCGAAGTCGGGGCAGGTCAATAAATACACAAATAGAGTGGTCACATTGTGGTATAGACCTCCAGAACTATTGTTAGGTGAGTAATTAGTTGCTTTCTGACCATGGTTATTTAATGCTTCCATATTCAGAATCACCACTTCATAGTCTTGGTGTTGGCCAAGAGACAAATAACAGAATGAGATGCTAACTAGAAATTTTATAAAGACTAAGAACATGGTGCCTTTTACTATATTTTATTAGGTATAGAGAAAGACAGTAAATGTTTTTAAAAAAGAGGGCATATATATACTAATACACTATTATACATATCCTAATGGTACATATAATTATTATGATAATTTCGCATTCTGTAGATCTATCCTCCAGAAACTATTAATTTTTAGCAATAGAAATAGGACACCATACACATAAATGCATTGTTGTTGTAGCAAATTTTAAAAGAGATTTTTTATTTTATTGGATAAAGTAGTTTTGTGAGTGAAATGGTTTTCCATAGACAATTATTTGATTTGAAAGGGACTGGCAGGGAATGTCTTTGAACAGTGTGGTTTGGAAGTCCAAGGTAGAGGCTTTTGCCCAGCAGTAGGACATAACAAAAAGCTAAAGAAAAATAAAATGCGGTTTACTGTATGAAAGAGGTGACTTGCCCGGTGATATACCATCCATCCTTACAGCGATCTTTACTACATAGGCTCACAAATGTACTCTTTTATTTATGTTCTACTGATTCCTCATTTTTTTATTTATATCGGCTTTTTTACAGGGTAAACACAGACATTTACATATAATTGACAATCAAGTTAATCAATGTATTCATAACTTTCTATGGACCACAAAACAAGTTATACCCTCTGGTATTGCCATTGGCCAACTACAGTTACCGATTATCATCAACGACATCATGCATTTATATGTCACCTCTCATATATAAAAAAACTAAAGATACTTGCAGTAAAAATTTTGCCCTTGTGTCCAAATACTTAACATAAATATTTAGATTGAGATAAACCAAAAATACTCTAATACTAAGTACTGGAATATAACTGCCTAAACCTCTAAATACCTTTTGTGGATCTTAACTTACATATGTATGGTTGTATGCAGGTGACCGTAACTATGGCCCACCAGTAGACATGTGGGGTGCAGGCTGCATCATGGCTGAGATGTGGACCAGGTCACCTATTATGCAAGTATGTATACATTACCACTGATAACTGTCAACTACACATGATGCAATGGTTTAAATGGTCATCTTCCCACTCCATTTTGTGCAGTACAATCATTACCCAAGGATGATGAATATTATTACCTGCTTGGTCCATTGTCCAGTGTTTCAATCGTTCTAAACACATGTAATTTCTTGACTGGATAGGGATTAAATTTGACACACAGATAGACTGTATCCAAAATAATATTTTTTAAGTATACTACTAAAGTGACAAACAAGCATATGACCTACCTGATGATAAGTGGTCACCGTAGCCTATACACGCCTGCAACACCAGAGGCACCACTTGCGCGTTGCCGACCTTGTAGAAACCTATTATCACCCTTTTTGAAGAACCCCATACTGTAGTCTTGTGGGAAAACCTCGGCGGGGAGTTCATTTCACAATCAACAATAATTAAAGACTTGTGACTCCTCTGGTGTTGCAGGTGTCCATGGGTGGCGGTAATCGCTTACCATCAGGCGATCCGTCTGCTCGTTTGCCCCCTAATCCATAAAAATAAAAAATAATCTCATAAGACACTTTTTATCCCTATGTCATTTGCCTGTGATCCATACTGTTAAAACCGGGCTAATCATAACTAATATTATAAATGTGAATATGTTTGTTACATTTCCACACTTTAGCTACTTTATCCTTGTAAGGGGAACAGAAAAGACATAGGGTACCTTTCATACAGAAAAGAGTACTGTCACTAAACCTAATCTACATTTACGCGGGCGAAGCCGCGGGCATAATCTAGAAATATTTATTTTCTTCAGGGTCCCACAGAACAACAGCAACTGATCCTCATATCCCAGCTCTGTGGCTCCTGTACACCAGATGTGTGGCCTGGAGTGGAGAACCTGGACTTATACAATAAGATGGAACTGCCTAAAGGTCAGAAGAGGAAGGTCAAGGAACGCCTGAAGCCCTATGTTAAGGATCCTTATGGCTGTGATCTACTGGACAAGTTGCTACAGCTGGACCCTGCTAAAAGGTTAGTACATATATAAGCTGTATATCATCGCAGGGTCGGCTCAGGTTTATTTCATCCATATTTCACCGGCTATGTCCATGGTTCTACAAAGATCACAGCCTGACAACCTTATGATCTGTTCCTCCAGTTAATTTTTTAATGTTTTGGACAACAAAGGAATAATTTCTGTGTCGCGAGGGACTTTACAAATATTAAAACAACGGACACAAAATACACCCAGACTATGAACAACGATTTGTGGTCCCGTGATCGAACCCACAACATTCGGCGCGGCTGCAGTGTCGAGGCGACCACTTAAACCACTACGCCGTCCGTGCAGTCAATAAAAATAGTCAAGTTATGGATGAAGCACCAATGTAAGCAGTCGCTACCAGTGCACCGAGTCTTGTAGATCATTCCCCAGATAGGACTAGATCCATAGCCATAGAAACTAATATGATCCACAAATAGCTGTCAGGAGTCTGGGCGTTTCTTGTGTCTGTCTGTTGTCCCTTGCAAATGAAAAAGGCAGCATGCTTAGACTAGGCTCAATGATCGTGACTGGCAGGCTGCAGCCTGATGGAGTGATGGTTAATGACAATTTTTTTTATAGAAACTCTTACTGTAAACTTTGCCTGCGCGATTCAGGATATAGTAGTGTGTAATTGAGTACAGCGCCATCTATTGTCGTGATTCGTAACTTCTTCGTCAGTATGGAGCCCCTTTACTACCTTTTGTTGTTAGTTATTAGGGCCTATCCGTAAATTACGTCACACATTAAGGGGGGAGAGAGGATGTGGACAAAGTGTAACAAGGGGTGGAAGGGATTCTAAATTTCGTGACGTCACATTTCAAAATCGAATATATCTAAGTAATAACAAAATAATACAGGAAAAATGTATCTATCTATTGTCTTAAAAACAAAACTAATTTCGGAACTGCTGTTTAACGTGCTGTGAATTGAATAATTTCTAAATGTAAAATTGAAAAGCATATGACATCACACTAGGGAGAGGGGAGTCTCACAAATGTGACCAGCTGTGACAAGGATATCATTAAATTTTGGTGACGTAATTTATGAATAACTTAACTACCTTATAAGAAATACTTAAATAAATTATATCACTAATTATAATTACAGGTACGACGCCGACACAGCGTTAAACCACGACTTCTTCTGGACGGACCCAATGCCTTGCGACTTGGCCAACATGTTGGCCCAACACACACAGAGCATGTTCGAGTACTTAGCTCCCCCACGGCGTCCGGGCCACCTCCGACACCACCACCACGTGGCCGGGGCCCAGGCCAAGCCCAGCCAGCCCGTGCAGGATTCCGGATATCAAGACAGAGTGTTCTAGAACCGAGGGTATAGGAGACGTCATAGGTGGCGGGTGCATTGAGCCCGGGAGGACGTCATTGGCCCAAAGTACCTTTGCAACGCTGCAAAGTATGTATATAAAATGGGAAAATTACTTTGTGTTTCTGTAGTGATTTGTGTTGCCAGACTCATTAAAAAGGCGTTGTGTTACCAATAGTTAGTTATCGGATTCCATTGTGCTAGCAACACAGCAATATTTTTTTGTAGCGGTGAATACCTGCGAGTGATAACTCTGGTGTTGCAAACGTCGATATTGTACAATTTGTAACAGAATTTTGTGGATGAATATTTACTTATTATTGTTCTACAGTAATCAATTGTGAAAATAACTACTATTTAACTGTTACTTCTGTAAAAGATTAGGAATTATAATTATTGTACATGATATACCAATTCCAAATCTCGCAAATGTGTATCGGATTTGCCTCAGGCTTCGCTCGCGTTTATCTAGATTTTCTCGATAAATTTCTATCCTACGGGTACAGTACTATTTTCTAGATGAAAGGTACCCCCTCTCCTTTTTTGTATCTCTGACAACGTGTATGCGAAATTTCATGTTGATCGATCGAGTAGTTAAGGCGTGAAAGCGGGACAAACAAACTCACATTCGCATTTATAATAGGCTAACTATAAACCTGTTTGTCAACTTAGTTGTATAAAAAGCCTGGCTAGCTTCGTTACATCCTTTGCTTCCGGTCATGAGTGACTAGCTTATAATACTGTTGAGTCTGATGATGGCAAGCAACGGGAGACAGGGTCGTCATCCTGACAAAAGTAATAGTAAGCTACCATGCAGATATATTTATATATGAAACAGAAAATGGGTATTAATGCGATCATTTTCGTTATTCCAAGACATGCATATTTTATTTTAATTTACACATTAATAATTTTAAATAATATAATAATAAATACAATGGGGGCTACCGTTTTTGTGCTCACCAGTGGACGCCACTAGAATAAACTGGATAAAAACCACAGAGTATGTCTGGAATATGCTTAACAGGAATGTTAGTCTAACTGCTAGCTCGCCCCAGGACCTCCATGAATTAAAAACCGTATTGAAAGCTTTTAATCTCTACCTAGGAAGAAATTCCTCAAGTAGAGATTTAAAAATATGGTCTAGGTAATGTCTAATCACATGCACTCGATTATCAGGCTCAGAGGGAAAGTACTGGTAATTCATTTAAAATTTTCTTATTATTCTTTAAAAAATTAGATAAATGTGTAATCTTATTTTACCTTGAATTACTGTTTTTGTAATTTGTATAAAATTATCAAATTCAGAAATCTTCTATTGCTGCCCTATGAATCATATTCACTATGAAAATGAAAAAATAGATAAATGCGATAAAAAAGTCGTATAGGTTTCATTTAATTATGATTATAAATCAAGAAATATGCTTGGACTACTTTTTGTGCCGCTGAGTGTATAAATTGCATTCTGTCTCACTCTTGTTAGGTTAAAGAAGAGAGATGGCGAGACTTGTCTTTTGATAAATGCTATTTGGAGGTTGTGGAACAGGACCTCAATCTGTTAAGTCTTGGAATGCCAAACATAAACCCGGTTCCTACATTAAGAAATGAGTCGGAAGAAACAACATTTGAAGGTAGATTTAGAAACATCTACCTCACAAATGGAAGCCTGGCCGGAACGTCATGCCTTTCAAAAAGATATGTTGATATCAAGCATGATGAATACTCATTTTCTGTTTCACAAATCGATCATGCGACGCGAAAATATAAAAGTGACTACATATATTATATAATAGAAGTTTATAATATGTAATAATTTGTACATAGTAGATTTAAGTTTATATTCTAAGCTGAAAATAGAGTATATATTCAGACCGAATTTTTGTAACACATCGCATAAGTAGATCTGTAACAGTCCTACCCAGTCGTAGCGGCACACCGGTGGCTAGACGATAGATTTTTAATTCTGTCTGGTATTCTATTACTTGACAAATTATAGCTTTTTTCTTTAACCAGACCAAAATACACAAAACAAACCACATTGAAGTTGTTAAGGAACAGAAATGCACTTAGGTAGCTGGATGTGTGTTATCAGCACTCAACCCCACAATAGGCATGATGACAGCGTTAAAAATAAGTGATTCTAATTAGTGGAATTAGCTGTCGCCTGCGGTATTTCCGGACCAATACGACCTTCAAGACTTCAAGAAAAGAGCGTACCCTTTTTAAAAGGCCGGCAACGTACTTGTAACTCCTCTGGTGTTGCAGGTGTCCATGGGTGGCGGTAATCGCTTACCATCAGGCGATCCGTCTGCTCGTTTGCCCATTAATATATAATAAAAAATAAAAAAATATTGGTACTTAATCTATTTTTTGTTTTAACAAAACAATAAAAAATGGCTAAGATATAACGCACTAAAGTTCGGGAGTGGGGGCTTGTGACGTCAATGTCTTATAAAATTCGTACCGAACAGTGACGTAACATGAAATTTAATCGCATTGTATCTTCGTTTTTATTAGTTTGTTGGAGAAAAGAAAAATAAATGTCCAATATTTTTTGCTGATCTAAGTCTGATGAAAGACGGCCGAAAAATCTTTTTTTAGTCGTCATGTCTATTGGGCCATTGTGCGTAAGTAACCGACGCGAGAAATTGTTCGGTTACTCATACCACCTCAGCTCCGTCCAGAAAGATAATCAGGGCCGGATTAACGACGCAACAAGAGTAGCAATTGCTACGGGCCCTGCGCGAAAGGGGGCCCCGCATATTTAAACCCACTCATCTCTGCCTGAGCGTAATTTTTTGAGTGAAACTTATTACTTAAGATGTGGTATCTATAATCTATTGAATTGACTTGATGTCACAAAAACGTAAAATGTTACAACTTTTCCTACTAAGACAATCCACGTCAGACAATCGGTAACCGACTATTTCCTCGGCGTAAATAAAACACCGAATTTCATACGGTAAACGCACAAGTTCTACAAAAAGTCGCTCGTATAAATGTGTAGAATTTCAGTCGGCCCAATAATCAGCTCTACAAAACGTCTGACGTATGCAAGCACTCTTCCCGAAAGAATTTGCTACGAGCCCCGCGCTTGCTCAATCCGGCACTGAAGATAATAGGGGACTGGTGTTGTTGTTGTTTCATCATCGTTTTTGGACTGTTTAGAAGTTTCGCCCGTTGGTTGTCACCGGTGTCTCCTCGGTCTCCATGCAGCCTCTACATAAGAGACTGTCAGTGATGCCGATGTTGAATAGGTGTTTGTTGAGTGAGCAGTGGCCTGTTATTATACCCACTAAGTAGAGTAGGTTTTTCCTTGTGGAACGCAGCAGTTTGCGTTAGTGAAAGTGCACTTGTGTTTGCGCACACTCCTGTTCTTCTCCTTAGCCTTTATTATTCCCAAGTCACTTGTGGTCTGCTTTCTAGTCTAACCGGATTTCACTGGATATCAGTTTTTTCACGGAGCGATTGCCATATGACCTCCGCAACCCGAAGGCTAACGATACCCTAAAGCTAGACCAGTGTCAGGATATTAGAGGGCACTGACTTCCCAATAACGACTGCCATAGATGTTCATGGCAGCCGGGACCGACGGCTTAACGTGCTCTCCGAGGCACGGAGCAGGCGATATTTGCGCACACTATTTAATTGTGCACTAATATCTTCTGTGCCCATGGCCAGTCTCCGTTAAAATAAGCCGTGACCGAAATTCGGCCTGGGAGACAGTAAGTCCACGCCGCTGTCACTGAGCTGAGTGTCGTGGGTTCGAATCGCGCACGGGGCTAACATTTCTGTGATCCACAAATGGTTGCTTCGAGTCTGGATGTTCTTTTAGTCCGTTGTTTGAAAATAAAGTTCCCCGCAACACAGGAATTATACCTAGTGCAGGAGTTGTCTTTTTAAAAGAAGAGAAGAGAAATTACATATAATTAAAATCATACTTAGTATTTAAGCTATGCGGTGTGCCTCTATTATTTACTACAAAGTTTGTGCCCGACTTCCTTTAAAATAGCTCTTAAGACTACGCCGAGCGAAATGTGCCAAAACAGGCGGTCACAGTTAAGTGAATAAAATCAACACTTTTTGTTTAATACAAATATAGAATATACATTTACCATAACATTGAATGTGTTTACAATTACTGCGTGTAAAATACTTAAAAATATTTTCGTCCACAAAATTACGTAAATTTGCACGAAAAATGCAAAGACGTAGGTAAGCTCGTGTTACGTGATTTTTAGATTATAACAGTAGAAATATATCCTGTTTTACAGCTTAAACGAAACATAAATAGTTATATTACGATTTGTCCGTCCCAAATATTTAAGTTATTGGTTGACAATAAAGATACATATTTATCAAAAAAGCACTTCAAATCCTCCATACAATTTTACTATGGCGGCCGCGCATCGATTTGAATATGCGCCGTAGGAACTCTGTCATTATCTGTCTTACGCTCGGCGCAGTCTTAAGCGAGTAAATAGAATAGTTATCGGTTATAAAAAATATTGCGATATGTAAAATTGCAAAAAAATATGTTGCCTAGAATCAGTACTAAAAGTCAATAATAAGGCCAAGAACGCACGATGATGCGGCGTGCCATTGCGGCGTGCCGTAACGACACTCCGTATTTCGGATAACCGTATCGTCTTGGTTCTATTGCGGTCTGCCGCAATCGTCAGTACTTCTAGAAATATTGTACATGATGGACGTCGTAGAAGCTGCGACAGTTATTTATTTATATTATCGTAGAAAAAATCGTCGAAAAAATAAACCAGAACAACCGGAGCAGTTGACGGCTGGCCGCAAATCAGTGCGTCGTTATCATGCGGTTTCATGTAAAAATTGATGTGCGGCCTGCCGCAACGGCACGCCGCATCGCGGCCAGCCGCTAGTGCATTCTAGGCCTAATACAATAATTCCATTCGGATATATCAAGAACACTATATTTATTTGACTGCACGAATGTCGTAGTAGTTAAGTAGTCGGCTCGTCATTGCCACTGCGTCGAGTGTTGTACCTACCTTCAATCCCCACAAGGTACAAACATGTTATTGGTGTGATCCACACTGCGTCGAGTGTTGTACCTACCTTCAATCCCCACAAGGTACAAACATGTTATTGGTGTGATCCACACTGCGTCGAGTGTTGTACCTACCTTCAATCCCCACAAGGTACAAACATGTTATTGGTGTGATCCACACTGCGTCGAGTGTTGTACCTACCTTCAATCCCCACAAGGTACAAACATGTTATTGGTGTGATCCACACTGCGTCGAGTGTTGTACCTACCTTCAATCCCCACAAGGTACAAACATGTTATTGGTGTGATCCACACTGCGTCGAGTGTTGTACCTACCTTCAATCCCCACAAGGTACAAACATGTTATTGGTGTGATCCACAAATAGTGGTCCCGAGTCTGGGTGTTCTTTGTGTCCGTTGTTTGAATGTTTGTAAAGTTACCCGCTATACTAGAATAATACATAATCCGGGAGTTATAGCATAGCATAGTTCTTGACCGTGAAAAGTAGGTTTAGTTAGGAATGCAACCATATAGGTACCTACATCTCTAATTCAATTAATAATTCCAAACTTTATTGAAAATACTTATTTTTAAATGGATGTTGTTTATTTAATTAGGCATCGTATGTAATGAAGATATCAAAATGTAAACATGCGCCGATATAAACTTGCGAAGCGGCGCAAGTGCCTTATGTTTAACTTAGTAATTAAGACAACAAAAAAGAACATCCATTTTGTATTTTTGGTGCGCTTTTCACTTATTTATGATATGTACATAATCGATAATGTAACATCACTAGTTCTGACAGTCACATGTGATTTCTGAAAGAATGATGATGATGATCAACATGTCAAGCGATGTGATTAGCTTTCGCTAAATCTGTTAGCCAATCACGGCAGTTGATATACGTTTGACCGTCAGTTAAAACATTGATGTGTGGTTCTGCTTTTTAAAAACCAGACGTCAGACTTGCAAAGGGGGACTATATTTTAAGGGATCTATTCTTCACTTTATCTTTTTTTGCCATTATTGTTAATAGCTACCTATTGTGTATACTGACAGTAACCGATATAGTTAAATATTAATGTCTAATTTTTGGAAAATATCAAATATTGTAACGCCGAATCCACTGCCAAAGGGCCAACCCGATAATAAGAATTCAAAATGAATTTAATAATTTTGTAAGATTGATGATACTATATGTCGACTGAATGTAAAAAACTATAGATATGTTTGTAATGCTTAATTGTGTAAATATATAAGTAGTTAAGTAAATAAAAAGTAATTTTTTTACTATCGAAGTTTTCTTTTCTTTGGTTTGCCCCTAACAGAAGACATTAGAAGCTAAATATTTAAGTTGATGATTGATGTGTAATATACATGCGAAATATCATAATTATGTGCTCGCGATTCTCAGAAATGAGGAACCGCGGCATTAGACATACCTTGTTTACCTGTATACTGTATCTAAGACTGAAAGTTCCAAAAGTAAAGGGGAAGCAATGGTGCTAGATTTTTGTTGTCAATACGTTCTAGCATAACGCAAAATCTACTGAAAGAGTTTTGATACAAAACTACGCTTTGATAAAAACGTTCTTAGCTTGCAACTTAAAAAGTCTATTTTACACTAGAAACTCTAGACTTAGTGCGTCTTATGATGCGCGTATTTGTGGTTGTGGTCGCGAAAAATGTGATCAATGCTTTTCTGTACATCTTCAAGGAGATAGGTCGATATATTACAGAAACGTTTAACGAGTTATGTAGCTACCATAGAGTATTAAAACATTTTACTGCTACAGAAAATATTACCACAAAGCAATACTTGGAAATCTAGTCACCTTGTAAATAAATGGCAGCTTACGATGATAGTAATGATTAAAAGGTTTTGGATTTTGAAAGCCTAATATGTCTATCAGCTAAAACAATACAGTACTTAAATTATTATTCCAATCCTCTTGCGAACACTAGCCGCGTTTAGTAAGTAATAAAAACTTATACTCAGGTTCGGAACGAAACGAGATTGGAACTTGGAGCTTTTACAAAATTTTAACGTTACCTTTTCATGCAAACTTTTTAAATCAAAAGATATAAAATTAATATATTTTTATAAAATATATAAAATTAATATATTTTTATAAAATATATAAAATTTTATAGTTTCATATTATTTTATTTATTATACTTCTAATCTAATAAATCGATCGATTGTGATAAATGACACTGTCTATCAGTCTACACATCACTATTTATTATGAACGCGTCAAGCGTCAATAACGTCACATTTCAATTCTTACTGTATACAGCAATTATTATTGGAATTTGTAATTCCAGTTTTACTTTTATAACATTGCATTTATTATTTGTCATGAGTCATTACATAACAAGAACAGGTATTTGTAAAATTTATTGAAAATATAAAACGTTTTCATGCACAAATAATAATCAGGTAGGTAATTTGTTTACATTTTCTTTAGTTACAAAATGTCTTAAAGTAGGTGTATTTTACAAACATATTTTTATTAGTGCAATAAACGATGTAATGAGCACTAATATTCATAACTATTACACTTACGAGCACAAACTAGTACGAGTAACAAACGTATTTATATAAAACTAGTGGTACCTATATCAATAAAAAGTAGCCTATATCCTTCCCCAGGTTTTAAACTATATCTGCACAAAATTTCATCCAAATCGGTTGAGTAGCTTAGCCGTGAAAAGGTACTAGACAGGCAGACAGATAGACAGACAGAGTTACTTTCGAATTTATAATATTAAGTAAGGATTAAGTATGTTGGCATAAAAGTATATTTTGCTAGGTAGCTTAGGTAGTCAGTTTAGATAAGAATTTTAAATTGTAATATGATCTTAACGTTTTTAACCTATTAAATCGCAGCAGCACACCGGTGGCCATACAATACATTGTATTGTTATAGGCTGGAGGAACGAGATTTGTAGTCATTGTGACTTACCATAAACTATAATTCTTTCAAGCTCTTATATAAAGAAATATACATACCTATACTCTGCCTCAATAGTAAGGTAGCAGTTTGCATAAGATTTCGAGATCACAGTTGATTTCCAAGAAAAGCAAAATCTTATCTTATTGAAAGTTTTTCCTTGAAACTGTTTATTTACCGATTATGTGGAACCTTAAATATTGCTGAAAAAAGGAGGAAGTCTAATGACCTTATACTCCTTTAGAGACATGCAGGCATGACCCTCTAAAGGACTAGGCAGAGATGTACTCCAGCCACATTTAGCCAGCTGTTTCATAACAAAACATCAGCCCAGTATATAAGCGGCCGTAGCCCAACGGACAAGGCATTGGACTTACATTCGAGAGATTGCGTTTAAATCGCACTACCAACGTGAACCATAATACAAGCATTCTAGCTTAGCTTGAGGGTTTCACAAGAATACTAATAATTTGTAAACCAAATTGCTAGTTATCTTGTTAACCCTTTGACCGCCACGTCAAAAAAGCAAAGGCGTGCGCTCGGCGCCAAGCTAGGATTTCATCCTTCAATGTGTCATGTAATCGTGATTGTGGCGTGCTGGACACATTATGCTTTGTCATGTATCCACGACTGTGGCAGTCAAAAGGTTAAAAAAAAGAAATAGTCCCACTTAATAGAGGTGATTAGACCATCACTGCTTACTAGGCACAATTGCAGGCACTACTGCTAAGTATTTCTTGACGTAAAAATCCTATAACAGTTTTCTCAACCCTGGACTCAAACCTGAGAGCTCAATAAATGTAAAATTATGATTTCAGTGTGACAACAAAATGGGTGACTGTGGTCTAAACTCAACTTCTCCAATGGATATTGATAATAGCAAAAGCAATTCATCTCATGAAAAAACTAAGAGAATAGATAATCTTCCTAATATACTCCTTGAAGATGGATCCAATGACCCTGATAGTAATGTAGAAGATGGGGGTCAAAGGGAACATACGGGAGTCATTGAGAATAGTAATATCAGTGGTAATATAGATAGTGAGGCACATAACAAAGACGAGGAGGTCATGGAGAACAGAAGTTCTAAACATAATACAGAAGCTAAGAATCAAAACAATAATATGGAAGAGAACAGAAACCTTAATTGTAATGTAGATATTGGGGGTGATAAGAAACATGTCGGAGTTATTGAAAATACAGACACAGATGGTCATAATGAAGATGAAGGGGTGATAAAGAACGAGATCTTAAACAGTGATATAGAAGCTAACAATCATGACAGAAATGTGGGGGTCATTGGGAACAGTAGTAATACTGGCAATATAGAAGCTGATGATAACACTGATCCTGTTGGGGTCAAAGAAAACAGTAACCCTACTGAATTTGAGGCTTATAGGGTCACTGAGAACAAAAGCAACAATCAATCTAACACCATTGAAAAGTCTGACATGATAGACTTTGAAGTTGGTGCTAAAAATAAAGTCATAGATATTGAACCAATTTATCCAAAGGATAATGTTGAACCAAGTACTGGAAATGGTTCTACGGTTAAAAAGAAGAATAGGGGGGTTAAAGAACTTGAGAGTCTTGGTGTTACTGATTTTAAAGAAGAAGAAGAAGAAGATTCTAAATATGATGTTTACACAGACGATTCTGATCGAATTTACAGGAAATATAGACTTAGAGATGGAGCAAAACCAAAGTAAGTATAGTCATTTATTTATTTTTATAGTCTTGTTAAATTAATTGTAATTGGTACCCACCTGTAGAGGACAAGAGGGAATGTAATGTTACTGACGATGATGTCGAAGACAGAGCGAAGTGGAGGAGAAAAATAAGGAAAGCTGATCCCACCACCATGTGGGATACATAGCTAGGAAGAGAGAGAGAGAGAGGTACCCACCCGTGAACATAAATGAAACATGGAAGCTGTACTTTCATACTAACCACAGTTTATTATTGACACCACAGTTACTTACTCAACTCTATATCTCAACATTAGTGGCCACACTTATGTATGGAAGTGAAAGTTGGGTATGGCAAAAGAAGCATGAGAGCAGAATAAATGCTGTAGAAATGAGAGTGTTGAGAAGCATATGTGGTGTGACTCTGAAAGATAGAATAAGGAATAGTGTGATTAGAGAGAGAGATGCGGCATGAAAGTGGATACAGTTACAAGAATAGAAAAGGGTATGTTAAGCTGGTTTGGACATGTAGAAAGAATGGACGAGGAAAGACTGACTAAGAAAGTTTATAAGGCTAGTGTGAATGGAACAGTCGCAAGGGGAAGACCTAGGCGAACGCTTCTCGATCAGATCGGAGGCGTTCTGGACAAAGGCCACGTTAAGAGCTTGAACCGACGGGCGTGTATGAGGAATGTAATGAAAGTGAATGAAGCCAGAGAAGTGTGTCAGGATCGTAGCAAATGGAAATCCGTAGTCTCTGCCTACCCCTCTGGGAAACAGGCGTGAATCTATGTATGTATGTATGTATATCGCAACAATGGATGTTACTATTAATGGGGAAGATGGCAAGATGTTTATTTTAACAGTTTATTTACTTGCTGTCAATGTTAACAACTCAAATCCATTGACATAATTATATGGTACTACAAGCTGATCCGGCAAACATTGTTCTGACATAAAAATTCATTCGATTGGGACACCCGAAACACTTTATGACCTACTCTCAAACCTACCAAATATACAAAAAAGAAAAAATATCGGTCAAGCGTTTTCGGAAGTGCGCGACTACAAACACCGTGACACGAGATTTTTATACAGAATGGCCGGAAGATTGACGTCCAAATACAAAAATAGGTTCCTCGTATCATGGACTATCCCAATCATCCCCATGTATGTTTCGATTTCTCATAGTTTTCGAGTTATCATTTACCGAAGTCATAATTCACCGAATCCAATTTTTTTACTTTAGATCAACATTTTCATAACTTTCATCACAGTCATAAAGCTGATTATTTTATGCATAAAAGAACGACTCATGAAAATTCAGTTCCAAAAAAGAATCTCGGAAAAGTCTTTTACTTTTTTTAAGAAATTTTTATGTTGGTCAGATAGAGAAATCTCAAAAATTAAGAAAAAAAATCAACTCGAAAACTATGAGAAATCGCGGAACATACTTGGGGGTGATTCGGATAGTCAACGATACGAGGAACCTATTTTTTTATGTGGACGTCAATCTTCCGGCCACCTGTATATATAGATAGTGACAGGGCTCTTTTAGTTTAAGTATATACAGAGAAGGAGGGGCGAATCCTAATATTTTTATAAAATTTGTATTAGAAATACATTAAATTAATGAAACAACACTACACGCACACAACCATGCATTTGACATACGCAGTCGAATCGCGTTCGTAGTATTTCGGCATTGTTCGTCTGACGTCGTACAATTCTTTGTAACTTTTACTTTATTTATATGTAATAAAGAAAACAGAAAACAAAGTAGCAAGCTTAGGAATATCGTCAAAGAAAGAGTATAGTTAAGTAAATAACAATTTGTTTGAAAAAGATAGGTAAATTAACCTGCATAGCATGGCGAAATCTAAATGAAATTTTAACGTTAATAATAATAATAATATTCTATCACATACACGCAACACCATCTAGCCCAAACTAAGCAGAGCTTGTACTATGGCTACTAGACAATGGATAAACATAAATATATACTTTATTTTTTGTAAATACATACATATTATACATAGAAATACCCAGACCAAGACAAACATCCATGTTCATGCACACAAATGTTTGACTTGTGCGGGAATCGAACCCGCGACCTCAGGCGTGGCAGTCGGTTACACTAACCACTACGCCATCAAGTCGTCAAGTGTTAAGGGTTCAACCTTAATAACGATCAAACTTAAAATTTAAATCCATCATGGTCGAATTTTGAGCACTAGGCGACCGCTAGTGCGTATTAAATAGTTAATGATCTCTCGCCTTAACGGTGAAGGAAAACATCGTGAGGAAACCTGCATGTCTAAGAGTTCTCAATAATGTTCTCGAACATATGTGATGTCTGCTAATCCATACTGGGCCAGCGTGGTGGACTATGACCTAACCCCTCTCACACTGAGAAGAGGCCCGTACCAAGCAGTGGGACAGTTTAATACAGGGCTGATATTATTTATAATACTTATATCTCTCGCTCTCTTTCTACTGATTAGGTCACAAGTTTTTGATCAATAATTAACCTTTGATCAACGGCCCATTGCTGTTACTTATTTATTGTTCAAATTCAAATGTTTATTGTGGCTCAAATACATACATAGATTAGTTTAGTGCTTGGAGTCTTCTTTTAAGCAATTATTGCTTGTGTTAGAGGACTCAGCTCTTCGCTAGTAAGACATACAATAATAACATAAGAAATGTGTGTGTGTGTGTGTGTGTGTGTGTGTGTGTGTGTGTGTGTGTGTGTGTGTGTGTGTGTGTGTGTGTGTGTGTGTGTGTGTGTGAGTGTGTGCATGTGTGTGTGTGTGTGTGTGTGTATGTGTGTGTGTGTGTGTGTATGCGTGCGTGCGTGCGTCCGTGCGTGCGTGCGTGCGTGTGTGCGTGCGTGCGTCCGTGCGTGCGTGCGTGCGTGTGTGCGTGCGTGCGTGTGTGTGTGTGTGTGTGTGCGTGTTGTTGGTGTTCAACCAATACATTTAGTTTATAGATGATCAATTGATTATTTTATGCTTAAATATTCGAGATAAGTTTATAAGTAAGGCTGTAATATAAAAAACTCTAAACACGATATTAACAGAAAAATATTTCTCTCTCAGTTACAGAATCCCAACAGCAATTGAAGAACCAAAGGCTCGCAAATCATTCGATGAAACCTTTAAATGTGAAGAATGCAAGAAAAAATTCGTCTCCAAACTAGAATTACGCAACCATCATCGCAGAGTACACAACGTCATGTACACATGCTCGTTATGCGGCCAAATATTCCCAACGAACGCAGAACTTATATCCCATAAGGCTATACATGAAGATGAAGAACGGTCATTCATGTGCCACGAATGCAAGATGGCCTTCTCAGACCACTGCGATTACTTGCTCCACGAAGTCACACATTCAAAACCGAGCTATATACACAAATGTCCTGAATGCGGCCTAAGCTATACCAAGCATAGTTATGAAATCCACATATACACTCACTTTAATAAGCTGATGACATGTCCGATATGTGACAAAGAGATCCAAGGCAGTCACAACTTAAAAAAACATATAAACCGTCATGCAATTAAGCTTGAGTGTGTTGAATGTGGCAAAGTTATGAATGATAAGTCTAACTATGAAGCCCACATGGCCATACACACCGGTGTGAAGATCCATCAATGTCTTTACTGCGGTAAAGGTTTTAGGACCTTTTTGCAGAAGGCCGTTCACACTCGGATCCATACTAAGGAAAGACCGTTTGCTTGTAAAGTTTGTGATAAGACATTTGTGCAATCCATTGACTTGAAAAGACATATAGTTAGGCATCATAGTAAGACAGGAAAAGAGGAGTGTAAGGTATGCCAGAAGAAATGTTGGGATATTGCTTTGCATATGAAAGTGCATGCCACGGAGAATTTGTTTGATTGTCCGGAGTGTGGTAGACAGTTCACTACGGTGGCTAGCTTGAGAGCTCATGTGCTGTTTGTGCATACTACTGAGAGGCCCATGGAATGTCAACTCTGCGATAAAAAGTTTGTAAATCAAGCACGTTTGAACCGACATAATCATAGTAAATCTCATAAAAATAATTTATATGAATCGTCGTTGAAGAAGACTGATGATGTTTAGGAACACAGCATTTTTAAAAACATAACTTCCGCACTGTGATTTATTCCTGTGTCGCGGGGACTTCACAAACATTTAAACTATGGACACAAAGAACATCCATACTCGAAACAATCATTTGTGGATCACTCAAAGGGGCATGCCAAGACGCCATAGTAATTCAGGCCCACAGTGCACATCTATAAACGGCTAATGATAATAATAGTAAGCAATGCCAAAAATTAATTAGCATAAGAAGTGATTTACAAAAAACTTGGCATTATAAAGTTATCAAATCTTATATCTAATCGATACAATGTATATTAAATATGTGCTATACCATTTTACACATTATTTTAATTTATTTATGAATACCGACCGCCACGCCCGAGGTCGCGGGTTCGATTCCCGCAAAAGTCAAACATTTGTGTGTGGCATAACGACTGCTGTCAATTTGACAATAAACGCGACTGACATTTACGTGCCCTCCGAAGCACGGAGACGCTCAGATAAAATACCACTAAGCGGTCACCCATCTATAGACCGACCGCACCCAACGTTGCTTAACCTTGCTAATCGTTTACCGATCAGTGAGTACAACTGGCTATGATATTAAAAATGAGTGATTCAGACCATCTTTTAGATTAGCTAAAAATATTGGACACATTTTGATTTTTTGATTTTTTATTTAACTCTGAAAATGTGCTACATTTAATTTTATCCTTTTACATCAGGGGTCTAATAACAAAGGCGGCAAAGTCCAGTTGAAGAAGAGGGGACTTTGCCGCCTTTGTTATTAGACCCCTGACATAACTTCGCCAAACTGTGTAATAGTTTGTTGGTGAACACTGCACTCACTTAACAAATTAAAATTATGTATACACACTTTTAGGAAACATTAGTTTAGTATTAGGTACAATACAATTACAATATAGCTATTGTTAATCCACTTAACCTTTTTAGAATTTAAGAATCTACTAATTATAACTTAGTAAATTTTTATTTAAAGAATTATGCGTACTAGCGGTCGGGTAGTGCTCGAAATTCGACCAAAGTCTGCCTGTAAGATATTGCTGACATATTATGTCATTATATATTGATATATGTAACCATAGTTACGCGCTTCGACTGCGTGTGTCAAATGCATGGTTGTATGCGTGTAGTGTTTTTTCATTAATTTAATGTATTTCTAATGCATATTTTATATAAATATTAGCATTCGTCACTTCTTCTCTGTATAAACTATAAGTGTGCGAAATTTCATACTCCTCCGTCCGCGCAATTTTCGTAAAAAGGAATCCAAAGTTTTCGCTTCACGTATTAATATTGTTAGGAATCGGATGTGAAACAGCTTAAAAAAAATAACAGACGCACTTTAACCTTTAAATAATCATTGACTTATTCAAGAAATGCATTAACAAATAAAGTAAGAGATAATTGATATCACCCAACAGCGATCACACAGCACGTCCGTTCCGTCCGCCGCTCGATGTCAAAGTGAGTCATTGCGCGCCGAGCGCGCTTTTATAGCACGCTCGATCGGATGATTCGTGACGTTACTTGTTTACGTCGCATTCCGCAACTAACAATATATAGATTAGAGTTCGAAAGTATGGGCTTGTGACGTCACTCTTTTGTAAAGTTTGTATGTAAGGGCGTAGAACCAGAGGAACTGACAAGAAACTCACGGCCACTCTTTTTAACGCCCGCCATCGTATGAAATAGTTAGTGTGGATATTATCTGTTAAATAAAATGCATTGGGAACTACTGAGAATGATGACGTTAGCTAACCATATGTAGGGCAGGGATTTATCTACAGTAGCTGTCCAGAGATACACAGTAAAACTTCCGATTTGATGTAGAATACGAATATATTTTCAGAATAAACTAAGCCTAGTTATTAGGTATGTGTTGATTCAATCACACGAGAAGTTATTCAATAAAAGAGCTGGGCTAATATCTCCGAAACGGTTAGAGATAGGCGGGCTGTGTTCGAACAAATGTCATAGAGGCCGACGAGATATTTCCAGAAAAGGTCATTTTCAAGGTCACCACTAATATTTACAATGAACCAATCACAGAAAAAAACGGAAACGATCGATCTGCGAAAGACTGCAGGCAGATGCTGGATGCGGCAAGCTGAAGACAGGGCGCTATGGCGCTCTTTGGGGGAGGGCTATGTCCAGCAGTTGACTATTATAGCCTGATGATGATAAATCACAGAAAAGTACAATAATAATGTAGTTACTTATGAGCTTGGGTGTGCGCGTTCAGCGAACGCGGCTCATATAAAAGTACAATAGTAATGTAGTTACTTATGAGCTTGGGTGCGCGCGTTCAGCGAACGCGGCTCATATAAAAGTACAATAATAATGTAGTTACTTATGAGCTTGGGTGCGCGCGTTCAGCGAACGCGGCTCATATAAAAGTACAATAATAATGTAGTTACTTATGAGCTTGGGTGCGCGCGTTCAGCGAACGCGGCTCATATAAAAGTACAATAATAATGTAGTTACTTATGAGCTTGGGTGCGCGCGTTCAGCGAACGCGGCTCATATAAAAGTACAATAATAATGTAGTTACTTATGAGCTTGGGTGCGCGCGTTCAGCGAACGCGGCTCATATAAAAGTACAATAATAATGTAGTTACTTATGAGCTTGGGTGCGCGCGTTCAGCGAACGCGGCTCATATAAAAGTACAATAATAATGTAGTTACTTATGAGCTTGGGTGCGCGCGTTCAGCGAACGCGGCTCATATAAAAGTACAATAATAATGTAGTTACTTATGAGCTTGGGTGCGCGCGTTCAGCGAACGCGGCTCATATAAAAGTACAATAATAATGTAATTACTTATGAGCTTGGGTGCGCGCGTTCAGCGAACGCGGCTCATATAAAAGTACAATAATAATGTAGTTACTTATAAGCTTGGGTGCGCGCGTTCAGCGAACGCGGCTCATATAAAAGTACAATAATAATGTACATAGTTACTTATGAGCTTGGGTGCGCGCGTTTAGCGAACGCGACTCATATAAAAGTACAATAATAATGTAGTTACTTATGAGCTTGGGTGCGCGCGTTCAGCGAACGCGGCTCATATAAAAGTACAATAATAATGTAGTTACTTATGAGCTTGGGTGCGCGCGTTCAGCGAACGCGGCTCATATAAAAGTACAATAATAATGTAGTTACTTATGAGCTTGGGTGCGCGCGTTCAGCGAACGCGGCTCATATAAAAGTACAATAATAATGTAGTTACTTATGAGCTTGGGTGCGCGCGTTCAGCGAACGCGGCTCATATAAAAGTACAATAATAATGTAGTTACTTATGAGCTTGGGTGCGCGCGTTCAGCGAACGCGGCTCATATAAAAGTACAATAATAATGTAGTTACTTATGAGCTTGGGTGCGCGCGTTCAGCGAACGCGGCTCATATAAAAGTACAATAATAATGTAGTTACTTATGAGCTTGGGTGCGCGCGTTCAGCGAACGCGGCTCATATAAAAGTACAATAATAATGTAGTTACTTATGAGCTTGGGTGCGCGCGTTCAGCGAACGCGGCTCATATAAAAGTACAATAATAATGTAGTTACTTATGAGCTTGGGTGCGCGCGTTCAGCGAACGCGGCTCATATAAAAGTACAATAATAATGTAGTTACTTATGAGCTTGGGTGCGCGCGTTCAGCGAACGCGGCTCATATAAAAGTACAATAATAATGTAGTTACTTATGAGCTTGGGTGCGCGCGTTTCAGCGAACGCGGCTCATATAAAAGTACAATAATAATGTAGTTACTTATGAGCTTGGGTGCGCGCGTTCAGCGAACGCGGCTCATATAACAACAAGTGGCACAAAAATTCGCACTCCTTGGCGCCGCAGTGTGCCAACGTGTATAATACCGACTTATATCTGTAGCAATCAAGAAACCGAATGCCTGATTGTCTGATGTTAAGCGGTTCTATGGACGCCTGCTTGATTAGAGAGAGATGCGGCATAAAAGTGAATATAGTGACAAGAATAGAAAAGGGTATGTTAAGCTGGTTTGGACATGTAGAAAGAATGGACGAGGAAATACTGACTAAGAAAGTTTATAAGGCTAGTGTGAATGGAACAGTCGCAATAGGAAGACCCAGGCCAACGTTTCTCGATCGGAGATGTTCCGGACAAAGGCCAGGTTAAAAGCACCTTAAACCGGCGAGCGTGTATGAGGAATGTGATGAAAGTGAAGGAAGCCAGAGAAGTGTGTCAGGATCGTAGCAAATGGAAATCCGTAGTTTCTGCCTACCCCTCTGGGATACAGGCGTGAATCTATGTATGTATGTATGTATGGACGCTTGCTACGCCAGCGACATCTTACACGGTTTGCGAACCATGCAAACAGATACTTACTGCGCTACCAGTGCAAAAGTTACGATAGACAGCTAAAATCCTAACTAATATTTTAAATGCGAATGTGAGGTTGTCTGTTTGTTTGTTACTTGTTCACGTCCTAACTGTTAGAACGATCATCATAAAATTTTACATACGTTTTGTCGAGAGTCCAGAATAAGAGTAGTAGCGACTCCACACATACGAAGAAGTTCAGCCTACTTTCAACAGATGGCGCTATATACAATAAGCGCAAATGGCGTCATACAATTCTGAATCGCACAAGTAACATTTACACAGTGACTAAGTATATATACAAGTTCCCGACATCAACCGTCGCACATAAGTCGATTTTAGGAATTTAGGTGGTCAAAAATATTTCACAGTGTATTTTTCTTTTTTTAGCTTTATTTTATCATTGTATAATAAGCATGTTTCACTGAACAAAAACGCAAATAATTCAACAAAAATTAAGAATATTACCATATTTTTATTATATAAGTAGTTATAAAAATTTTTATTGTATGTATTTCAAAATAATATATAATGTAGTAGTACAAATAATTAACACTTTACGCATCAGGTATAGGCTAAAGCAAATATAATAATGAATTTTTTATTTATTCCTCACTTTCTGCCTCTGACATATCAGACTCCGTGTTTGGTTCAGCTGGTAGTAGCATATAGCAAATCTTTATTTCAAACTGCTTATATTATCAGGTGTGTCACTATAACAGGCCAAAAGGTAGTTTTCAAGATAATTTAGTATTTCATCCAAATTAGGCAAATTTTGCAGTTGCATTTTATCGTAAAGATAACGTCGGGTCACTATTTTTACGCCGGAGGTACCTAAAGCAAAACAAAAATTCAATTTATTAAATTTTAAAGAAAAAAATATTTTATTTTTGTATGACTTCCAATCTTAAAAAGCCTTTAAGTCGGACATCCGCGGCCATCCGCACTTAAAATATGTGTCGTAAGCTAGCCTTATATGTAAAATATTTAAAACTAAAAAAAATTATTAGGCGAGAGAAGGCGATAATATAACTAAATTATGTTTGAACAAGAAAATTAACAAAAGAAATATTTTGCTTACATACCCTCTTTTAAAATTGAACCGATAAGTACTATAAAATGAAGTTAACACACTTGAAATACATTAGAATATAACAACTCTTACCTGAATTGCTTGAATCCATAACAATCCTTGCGAAATATCAAGAAGAAAACACAAAAATATTTTTTCTTTAATTTCGTCAACTGAGATCGCTAAGAACAATAACATACAATTAGCGCGAAAATCAAGTTCGAACTGCGGGCGCAAGCACACAGTGCATATTTGGTAGGTGGGGGGGTAAATTCTTGTTACTGGTGTATTTATCTTTCTAGTTTAGCTACTATTGGTTCATAACCTGTTCTTTTAAAAAATTAATATGGCCTTTTAATATATTAACTTATGGCCGGCTAGTTTTTAATAATCGACGTATGTGCGTCGGTCCGCGGCCCGTCAGGTACGATCAACCAGCCTGGTTAGAGAATCCTCCCTTTGTGTTGGAGGTACATCACATCCTGTTCTTCCACAAGTATTATTCCTGAGGTATAGAAATTTATTAACAAAATCGATTAACGCGAGCGAAGCCGTGGGCAAAATACAGTATGAAAATACATCCTGAAAGGTTACCTAGCATTGTAGTCTTTGTAGATAAGACAAATTAAGCCTTAAGTCGTGACGTTGCGATGAATAGAAAAGGAGTGGCCCTTTTCTACTCTTCGCGACGCTACAACATAGCCCGTATTTTGTTTTAGTCTCTTGCCCGGTGCTACTAAAGCAGGTCAGCTGGCAGGGCAGCATCCACAGACTGAGAAGTGTATGTCCGTGGTAGATGGTAGGACCTCCCTTAACATCATGACATACATATTGTTATGTATATACAAATAGGAATCTACTTAGCTCCATTATTTTTTTATACTTAATTGATTTCTGATTTGTAAAGACGAGTCATTATCTATACTTAATAATAAACAGTACTGCTGTGAATGTTAGACAAAATACAAAAGCAATGGGTCCATTAAATTAATTCATAAATTAAATATTGAAGTCCCACAAAGAGATGTATATTTTATGGTGGCTTCCCTATGTATTACTTTACTCTTTGATGGTGGCTAACAAGTAACAGTGCATATGCACAGATATTATATCAGAAATAAACGTAAATATATAAAAAAAGACTATTATTATATACACTTCGTAAAAAAGGCAATTATTTTAAATGTTCTCCACTAAAATATAATTATTAGCGAAGGAATGGGTAATCGATAGATTTAGTTCCCACAATGTATAGTCTGTTAATCTGTCCAACTGGTATACATCACTATGAAACGTCAAAACTGCTAAAAAAATAGATCGAGTAAATATTTTTCCTCGGTACAATTTTGATAAATAAACTGAAAATTATAAAGATTTTGTATAAATGTGTGTGAAATAATTGTTAATTATTAATATTATTTACTTATAACAACGTTATTTACGCTCAAGTTGCTTACAAACACAGGTAAGTCGTAATATTTTGATTTTATATTTCTAACCTTCGTATCAATGTTTTCGCGCGTAAAGTAGTGTAGGAAGTGTTTATAAACACCGAAAGTTATTTTTTTTGGAAATATAATGCGCCTATTATCGATTTTAATGTCTCTGAATTAATTATCGGCGCGGTCTTATTCAGAAAATTACATCGTAACGATATCGAAAGGGGTTTATTTTGATATAGCATTTTGATCTTTATGGCGCATAGTAATAAGGTTTATGTAATAGTTTCTATTTAAAAACGATGCAGGTTTCGGAATAAGGCGATACCAGTTATTGCTTTTCGGATGTACTTACAGACTTGGCGACTAGCTAGGGTTGCCACTCGCACGTCATTTTATATAATTAATATATTTTTTGGTTTTGTACTTTATTACATATTTATTTATTAATTATAAACATTATAACTTTGTAATTGCTTAAATATAATAATGTATATTTTAAAATAACAACATCCTAGTATCCTACTGCATTGGAAAAGCATAGGTCTCGGCTTAGCCGAGGCTAACACATTAGTCTTTTTTACACATGTATATAGAATACTGTCTGCTTGTCTTAAGAGGTGCGATGTTTACAAAAATATTTGGTGACAATGCAAAAATATAATAAACTAGCTTGCCCGACAGACGTTGTCCTGTACACAAGAGAAAAAAAAAAATCATATCTAAACCATTCTTGAATCCACTTGAACACACAAAAAGTTTCATCAAAATCGGTCCAGCCGTTTAGGAGTTCAGTGACATACACACGTACGGTAAAATTATATATATAAAGATATTGCTCAAACTCTGCGTAAAAATATAATCAAAATACTTAATTAAGGTAAACATCAAATATATATGCTGTGACACAGTTTTACACTAGTATAGCAGCCAACGACGACCTCTTACTCTTTGTATAATATCATTGTCATGGTTGTGTTTAGCGATGTGCACATATAACTAGCTTAAATTATATAGATGATTGTATCCGGTTGTAATTTGGGTCTCTATTGTGCGCATCGCAAATTATATTTATATGCTAGATTAAGAGCCAGCTGTATATGTTTGAGAACAAATAAATTTATTATTATTATTATTATATTCTTATATGTGGGACAGAAATTTAGTAACTAATTTATATATGATGCCTGCATCATTCACATATTTTGTTGGAATACTTAGTTATAAGATTCTTTGGAATACTTAGAAGAGTTGATTACATGGATGGCAAAGCAAAGTCTATATCTGCTGCTGCAGTATAAAGTATTATTTACTCCTCAAATACCACACGGGACACGGTGTTCGCTTTCACCTTATTAAAGCGATCGATAATTAACGATTTAATACGTTCATAATTTTTGAAACTCAGAGATGCATGCTTTAGATCGAACTTGAGACCTCTGCGTGTCAGTCCAACGGTGTCCTACACACTGTCACTGCTATTTTAAAAACTAGTGACAATAATAATCAATGATGATTATAGTGCCTGCATAAAGAACATCATAAAACCGGAATTTGAATTTTGTAATTTGTGTACATGTAGAAAGAATGGACGAGGAAAGACTGACTAAGAAAGTTTATAAGGCTAGTGTGAATGGAACAGTCGCAAGAGGAAAAGCTAGGCGAACGTTTCTTGATCAGATTGGAGGCATTCTGGACAAAGGGCAGGTTAAGAGCTCCTTGAACCGACGGGTGTGTATGAGGAACGTGATGAAAGTGAATGAAGCCAGAGAAGTGTGTCAGGATCGTAGCAAATGGAAATCCGTAGTCTCTGCCTACCCCTCTGGGTAACAGGCGTCAATCGATGTATGTATGTATGTATGTCTTACAACTGAACCTTTATATATTATGTACTGTTATTTTCAGATAAATATCCGCCATGGGACCGTGTTGTGTGGAGGGCTGCAATGTGATGAACGAAGACACTGTATACTTTGAGTAAGTCTTCAACTCTTTTATTGTGCCTTAATGTTGGGTTCCCAGGGGGAAGACCAGGGGGAAGGGCTCATGACTGCAGCCTTGTGGTCTGTTCCCAATGGTAAAGTCGCAAATAAGTGTCATATTTTCTATATTTCATTTTGAAAATGTTTCGATACACTCTACAGACTTGGGTAAAAGTGTATCATAAATGGAATACGATTTGAAGTCCTTTTACTGTGTTAATATTAGAATGAGATAGCATCTGTCATCTAGGTGTTCCTGCGGTTTCACCCGAGTTTAACGTTACTGCGACGCCCCCGTGGGTCGTAGCGTGATGTTATACAGCCTATAAGGCTATAACCTTCCTCGATAAATAGGCTACCCAACACTAAAAGAATTTTCAAATCGAACCAGTAGTTTCTGAGATTAGCGCGTTCAAACAAACAAACTCTTCAGCTTTATGATATTAGTATAGATTGGGACCTTTAATTCTTAAAATACTTGTGCAATGTTCAGTTACTTGTTGCTGACTGTACTACAAAAATGATTAAAGTACCTACCTATGCTTTCAATATTAGAAAGTACATTTTCTTGAGGATCGGAAGCACAAATAACTGCGGTTTCGAATCTCACATGCAACAAAAATGTATGTGATCCACAAATGGTTGTTGTTGCCTCATTAAGGTAAAATAACTTTCAGATTCCCCACAAGCCGTGGTCTTCGAAGAAAATGGCTGGAGATGATAAAGATCCCGGCGAAGATACCCTTAGGCACAATGGTGTGCAGCCAGCACTTCAACCGGGACGACTACGAGATCGTGCGCGGGAAGGTCCGGCTTAAGAGGAAGGTGGTCCCCACGCTACGATTGTATAATGTGAGTAACAACTATTTTGATGGACGTTTTTTTTTTTTATATAACTAGTGTGACAAACAAGCATACGGCCCACCTGATGGTAAGTGGTCACCGTAGCCTATGGACGCCTGCAACACCAGAGGCATCACTTGCGCGTTGCCAACCCTTTAGGAAAGGAAGTGGGAAGCAGAAGGAGCGGGAAAGGGGAAAGGGGTGATTAGGCCTCCGGCACTCTCACTCACCAAACGAAACACAACAGTAGGAATACTGGTATTTCACGTCGATATTCTGTGAGAGGGTAGTCCTTCCCCGGTCGAACCGGCCCGTTCATGCTGAAATCAGTGAGGCTCTACTATGATTTTTTATTATTTGGATGGATGGATGTTTAGATGTATGGTGGATGGATATATGTGTGGGTGGATTTATTTGTGGATGGATGTGTGCATGGAAGAATTTATGTGGGAATGTGTATGTATGGATATAGGAAAATGTATGGATGGATGTACTATATATTGTTTGAATGTGAAGGCACAGCGGTGGTATATGCCATTGTTTTGCAGTGACGACTATAGGCTGAGTTAATAGAGCTCAGCCTATAGTCGTCACAGCAATTATTATTACAATATTTTTGAGATAATTAAGTTGTTAAATTTAACTGGGGTGCAAAAAAAATATTGTATTGTTGTCATATTGGTACCGTGGACGCTATTATTATTATTATTTTATATCGTTTGTCATCTTTGTGTTGTGTTAAGTATATTATTTACAAACATGGTCGCAGCGGAAGACCAGCGCTAGTTTTGTCAAAACTAGCATTTTGCTGAGTTGCGACCAATTTGCAGTAAGATTTGTTCCCTTTTTTTTTTTTTTTTGTAATTAACTGTGTCTGAAATATGTAACTATGTAGTGCATAATCTGCTGCAAATAAATGTATTTTCTTTGTTTATTTCTTTTTTATTGAACACAAACACCCACAGTTCGCCAGGAATGTTTTTAGGTCCCGAAATAGAAGGCAGGCATATTGCCTATCAACGGCCAAAGTACTAGATGCTCTGTTATTGAAAATTTCTTGATATGAAAACCAGAATATACTTCTCTGACCCGGGTATGGAATCCGAAACCTTATGCACAGCAGTCGCATTCACTACCAGGACAGTCATGAAACAATGAACTCCAAGTCAAAGTCAAAAGTCATTTATTCATTTAGTTCACAAAGTAACACTTATGAATGTCAAAATATATAAGTGCTGTTCCCAACTTAATATTATAAATGCGAATGTGAGTTTGTTTGTTTGTTTGTTTGTTTGTTTGTTACATTTTCACTCCTTAACTACTCGACCAATCATCATGCAATTTCGCATACACGTTGTCAGGGATATAGAAAAGCCATTACCTTTCATCCAGAAAAAGTACTGTTTCCGAGGGATACAAAATATACATAATCTACTTCTACGCGAGCGAAGCCGCGGTTAAAATCTAGTAATAATATATTTATTCTTTTGCAGAATCTTTCAAAACCACTATCTCCAGCAAAGAAGACTGTCTCCACAGACGAGAACTCCAAAAAAGAAGAAACATTGCCAGAAAAATCAGTAGAAACATTGCCAGATAAGCCAGATGCAATATTGCTAGAAAACAAAGAAGAAATGTTGTCAGAAAATCCAGAAGAAACATTACCAGAAAAGCCAGAACCTCCACAACCAGATTCAACCACTGACCTTGAGGATAAACCCAAAGATATCAGTAGGAGAGAGTCGAAAGAAGAAGACAAAGAAGAAGACAAAAAAGAAGACGCAAAAGATAAAAAAGAAGATATATGTAAAGTGATAAATAAAGATAGTAAGAGAACATCGGAGATAAGACTAGAAAGGTGAGATGTTCAACAGCTTCTTTAGGTATCGACGAAGTTTGTCGAAGATGATGAAGTCCTAAATTATGTGACGTTACATTTTAAAATCTAATAATATGTATATCTAATGTACAGTAATACCCCGTTTTACGCGAGAGAAAGTGGTAATTCCTTAATGGAAATAAAACGAATTAAGGAACTGCTGTTTTAATTTATTAAATTCTAGATGTAAAATTGCAAAATATGTGACGTCACACTAGGGAGGGGGTAGTCTCACAATTGTGGCAAATAAACGAATTCTATTCTATGCTTACCGTTTCATTCTTTCTTACTTTATAAGGCTAGTGTGAATGGAACAGTCGCAGACGGAAGACCTAGGCGAGCGTCTCTTGATCAGATCGGAGATGTTCTGGACAAAGGCCAGGTTAAGAGAACCTTAAACCGGCGAGCGTGTATGACGAATGTGATGAAAGTGAATGAAGCCAGAGAAGTGTGTCAGGATCGTAGCAAATGGAAATCTGGGAAACAGGCGTGAATCTATGTATATGTCTATTTTTACCTTATTGGAATTACAGTATACCGCTACCAGACCTAAGACAGCCTCCAGACTTCGAAGACATGATCACCAACTATCAGATCAAGAACAGCAAGCCTAATACGCTGCTGGCGGGAGACCTTGAAATCGAGGTCCCCCCTGTCTCTCCACAAAACGAGCCCATAGTCGTGGATGACAAGGAGGACACTGCACCAGTCTTCATAGAAATATCTGTTGATAAAGGTACTTTAATCTATACTAATACTAGCTTATGTCCACTTTTTCGCTCGCGTTAATTTAGAATTTGACAATCAATTCGGGTTGTACTCTGCTTGTAATAATATAATTCAATCATGATTCGAAAGATACGTGGCGCCATCTATTATCATAAGAACGTTATTATTGTTTTCCTCGGGAACAATAATTTTTTTCGGGATGAAAGGTAGCCTACCTATGTTCGTTTCTGTACACCGGTCAACGTATATGCAAAATTTTAGGATGATCGGTTCAGTGGTTTAGGCGTGAAAAGGTAACAAACAAACACATTTTCGCTTTTGTAATATTAGTTAGGATTACAAAGCTGAAGAGTTTGTTTGTTTGGTTGTACGCACTAATCTCAGCAATTACTGTTCCAAATTGAAAAATTCTTTTGGTGTTGGATAGCCTATTTATCGAGGAAGGCTATAGGCTATATAACATCACGCTACGACCAATAGGAGAGGAGCATTAATGAAAAATGTTGCAAAAACGGGGAAAATTCTCTTATGTGAAGCAGACGAAGCGCGGGTCAGCTGGTATAATATAATCATCATGTCAGTTCAAGGACGTCCACTGCTGGACATGGCCTCCCCTAAGGATTTCCATACAGACAGGTCTCGAGCCGCCGCATTCAACGTTTTAGGGCAACACTAAAGAAATATTTATTTGATCACCAAAAAGGCCAGGAAACACAGCTGCATGACACAAGTGCTATATAACTATGTAGTTCAAAATACTAACATTACCGAGCCTATATATTCTGGATACTGCGATGTTCGTTAGAGCCAATCCTAGCCTATTTCCACGACTGGAGGACACAGTTTCACGTAATAGTCGTGATAACAGCAGGTTGCGGTTACACATTGCTAAAACTGCACTTATGCGTAGGAGTGTATTCTGTATGGCTCCAATCATTTATAACAATTTGCCAAAACAGTGGAAAGATATGAACAATAATGCATTCAAAAGACAGTTGTAGGGCTTTTTAGAGCATAAAGCATACTACAATGTAACTGAATTCCTCATTGATAAAATAGTGTAAACTGGACTAAATTTTCTGTATTTTCTTTTATTTTCTGTTGTAGTATATTATTATAAATTTTGTGACTATGTATTTTTTATAATTTGAAATATTTAATTTGCTAATGATTCCAATTAAATGCTAATGACATATGCACGCCTGTGGGTGGAATGTGGCAGAACCTACATATAATCTGTAACAACTAAAATGTAAACACATGTTCGCATTAATAAATAAATTTGAATTTGAATTAGAGAAATTACAGTCGCAAACATTAATGTCTATTTTTGAGATAATGAAGTTGTTAGATTTAACTTTGATTTGATTTATTTTATTGTTAACATATTGCTACCGCAAATGCTAATATTATTATTATTTTATATCGCCTGTTGCATTAGTTGTGTTAAGTTTAATAGATATATTATTTACAAACATGGTCGCAACGGAAGACCAGCGCTAGTTTTTTCAAAACTAGCATTTTGAGTTGCGACCAATTTGCAGTAAGATTTGTTTTTTTTTGTAATTAACTGTGTCTGATGTATGTAGTGCATAATCTGCTGCAAATAAATGTATTTTCTTTTTTCTTTCTTTCTTTCAACCGCTGCCTGCAACCCTTACCAGGTCATCGGTCTACCTTGTAGAGGGCGTACCCCATGGAGTTAAAAGAGATCCCAAGTTTTTTTTTGAATCACGAGTTTGAGTGTATGCTCTCCAATTCACCGATTATTGCAACGATATAATAAGCAATACACAAAATTAATAATTATTTTATTATTTTTTACGTAATTATTTTTGACATGGAGCATTTTTCTATTTAAAAACATGCAATCATGTGAAATACGCTACTACTTACTGCACAGTTAGGGAGCATGCACTCTAACGCATGTTACAAACAATTTCTTCAGTATATTTGTATATCACTCAACTCTTAAACGGCTGGACTGATTTTGACATGACTTTTTGTGTTTGAGTGAGATGAATAGTTTAGATTTGCAATTAGTGGCGCTGCGATCGGATAACAAGCCGTTCTTTGGGTGGGAAAACGTCAGTCGGTCCGCTTATAACAACGTATTAATAATATAACATTCTAGCTGTTACCCGTGACTTCGTCTGCGTGGAATTCAACAAAAAATAATTAAAAAATAATAGTAGCCTAAGTCCTTATAACATCAGCTATCTGCCAGTGAAAGTCCCGTCAAAATCTGTTCAGCCGTTTCAGAGATTAGCTGACATAAACAGACTTAAAATTTAAAAAAATATCTTTCTGATATAAGTACTGTATATACTTTCATATGTATTTAGTAAAAAGCTGTTATTTTGGCATTACAAACAGACACTTCAATTTTATTTATTTGTATAGATTACTCGTCATATCCTAGCATTGACACATCTTTTATGGAAGTAAATATTTTTGTATTTAACTTTAAATGCGTTCATTATTCCTTACAGACAACAACACAGCGGCGGCGAACCAGGACTGCCTGATGGTTCTGGAGAGTGTCCAAGTGGAAGTAGACCCTACGAGCCTCATGCTGCCCGACCGGGAGTATGACGAGGACCCTGACGATGACGTCCAGGTCCAAGAGGATAAGGCGCCTGATAAGTAAGTATTATTATAAAGTTTTGAGTCGCAGCGGCACTCCGGCGGCCAAGCAAAATAGGTATTTAATTTATCTGGCATTCTAAGATTGGTAGGTTAAATCCGAGATTTTGGAAAAATTGGATCAATTTGGAAAGTAACATTAAAATGATAGGAAGTATACGGCCATAGTCTAGAAGTATGAGAAGTATAAGGCGATAGTCCAGAAGTATGAGAAGTATTAGGCCATAGTCCAGAAGTACAAGAAGAGTTTGGCCATAGTCCAGTATGCTGGCTCAATGCGGGTTGACAGACAAATAATTCTGTGAACCACAAATAATTGTTTCGAGTCTGTATGTAAAGACAGGCTCCTCAGTGCAGGTGTTTTCTTTTAAAAAAAGGAGCATGTTCCATGGAAACAACCAAGCTACTTGTTACCCTAAACCACAAACAAAAACCAACCCCGGTGTCGAACCCAAGACTGACTAATGCACTATGGACGCAGTTTTCCCTAAAATCTATATCCAATCACTAAACTTTACCCTTCTTTCAGGAAAGACGACCCTATAAGTCTACTGACCTCAAGCGACGAGGACGACGTCATCATTCAGGAACCCCACATTGACACCGTTGAGGTTTCAGACGAAACGGACGAAGACGACGTCCCCCTAGTCAAGTTCCTCAAAAGGAAACCATCGAAGAAGAAACGGAAATCCAAACTACCAAAGCCGGCCCTCGAAAAACTTGTATGGAGTGGAGTCTATGACTTCTACTGCATGCAGTGCCATTTCTCCACATCAGACAGCATAGAATACAACCAACATTTACAAGAACATCAAAAAGTATTACAAGTGTGCCATATATGTAATTATACAACTGCAAGTAAAACCCAATTCATCCGCCACGTCAGGAAACATAAAGAGGAAAAAAAATACAAATGTCACCTATGTGAGTACAAAGCGAGACACAACATGTCTTTATTATACCATCTGCAGCTGCATGAGAAGGACAGTGAACAAATCAAAAGTGTTAAAAAAGGTTTTAAGTGTAAAAAGTGTGGTTACAGGGGAGATTTAAAAAGTGTTGTTTTAAAACATGTGAGGATGTGCGGGGTGAAAAAGTTTTCTTGTGACGAGTGCATGTATGTAACGAAGAGGAAGTCAGATTTGAAGAGACACTGGCTGTGCCGGCATCAAAGTAAGGTTGTCAATGTTGAGTCTGATGGTAGTTGTCCCCCTGATTGGGATTAATTATGTCTTAGTAAGAGATAGAGCAGCGATCGCTCAGTGGGGAGATCAACAGACTGCAACGCAGAGGGTTTCGGGTTCGAATCCACGTCGCGCACCTCTGACTTTCGGAAGTTATGTGCGTATTGATTGACAATTATCGCCTGCTCCGTGCCTCGGAGAGCACGTTAAGCCGTCGGTCCCGGCTGCCATGAATATCTATGGCAGTCGTTATTGGGAGAGTGTCGACACAAAAGATCCCAGTGGGTCGAAGTGTCGCCGGTCTGACTGACTGGCCCCCACATAAGATAAGATAAGATAACAACGAATACATGGATCACACAAATAATTGTCTAAAGGGATTCGAACCTGCAACACATGGCGAGGTGTCCGCTTCACCTCTACAGAATCCTTGCAAACACTGTATATGTGTCCGTCTATTTTCACACGTTATATACCAACGCTCTTCTTTATCTATTGAATCTATAGTAAATATGTAATTCCTGAACCTTTCCTGCTAATCATCCTCTTGCCCTAGTCCTAATTTATTTGGGGTCGGCGCAGTTTGTCCTTCGCTTCCATACTTGTCTGTCACCCGTCCTCTGATCATTTACCTCTATCCCTTTCATATCCATCCTCACACAGTCCATCCATCTTTTCCTTGGCCTTCCTCTCCCTTTTCGTCCTTCTACCCTCACATTCATCACTTGCTTATCCTTTTCTGCTAATACATATTTTAATCTCTTATCTGCCGAAATCTCTTGAAATAGAAACTCATATAATAGAAGAGAAAGAGGGTGTCTCGCGTAGCTCTGCGTAACAACGTACGAGGGCGCAAAATAAGACCATAGATTTCAGTGTAATGCTTTTTATATAGTTAGCAATATAAGTACCTGAACTTTAGAATTACTAATACTTCTGATCACGCTTTACTCGATAGTAATCCTTTTTTGGATGAAAGGTATCCTATGTCCTTTTTTGTACCCCTGAAAACGGCCATGCGAAATTTCATGATTTTCGGTTGAGTAGTTAAGGAGTGAAAGCGTAACAAACAAACATTCGCATTTACAATGCTCCTAGATTTTGCCCGCTGCTTTGCTTGTGATAATTTACATTTTCCAATAAACTTTTCCTCGGGAATAGTACTTTTTTCTGGATGAAAGGTATCCTATGTCCTTTTCTGTACCCCTGACGACGTATATACGAAATTTCGTGATGATCGGTCGAGCAGTGAAAACCTTAATTATTATTGTCTGTGTTTTTAAACTGTGATGAAATCAATTATCTGTTAACTGTTACCGCTATGAAAAACTAACATTTCGCAGTCGTAATATCGTAATAACACAAAGACCTATCTCAGTATTTTGGTTCAAACTAATTTAAACTCTGTTGCAATTACCTAAAAAAATTGGTTGTCTGTGAAGTCGTTTACGGACGATAGTTTAACGTGACAACGTCATAACAAAATTTATTTCCCGTAACGTTACAATGAGCGTAACGGGACAATCAGTGTAACGGGACAATGAGTCATCCTTTTTCGTGCGTGCAGCCGGCGTTCATCGATTTATTAGACGTTGTCACGTCAAAAATACAATATTAGAGTTTTTGACGTGACAACGTCTAATAAATAGATGAACGCCGGCTGCACGCACGAAAAAGGATGACTCATTGTCCCGTTACACTGATTGTCCCGTTACGCTCATTGTAACGTTACGCTCATTGTAACGTTACGGGAAAGAAATTTTGTTATGACGTTGTCACGTTAAACTATCGTCCGTAAACCGACTTTACAGACAACCAATTTTTTTGTCAAAAAATTAGAGTTCAAATTGCCTAACTTCCAAGTAAAGAGCTAAGTCGATGTTTTACTAAAACAGCGATTTGTTATAATTTTCAAATATAACGGCAATCAAAATTTAAAAGTGGTATCCACTAAGTTGCTGACTGTACCAATATGACTTCGTAAAATTTTGAGATAGAAGAGGTTTTTGAAATGTTGTACTTCAAAGTTACTGTGTAACTTGTATTGATATTGTAATTATTATTAATAAGGCTATAATAGATAATACCGGTAACTGAATATTATATGAATTATTGTAAATATTTAAGATTTTAGTAAAATTGTAAAGTTCTTTTTTTAAATCATACGGCCCATCTGATGGTAAACTTAGCCGGCCTCGATGGCGTAGTGGTTAGTGTAACCGACTGCCATGCCCGAGGTCGCGGGTTCGATTCCCGCACAAGTCAAACATTTGTGTGCATGAACGTGAATGTTTGTCTTGGTCTGGGTGTTTCTATGTATAATATGTATGTATTTACAAAAAAGAAGTATATATGTAATGTTTATCCATTGTCTAGTACCCATAGTACAAGCTCTGCTTAGTTTGGGCTAGATGGTGTTGTGTGTATGTGGTAGAATATTATTGTATAAACGGTCACCATAGCTTATAGACGCCCGCCAGAGGCATCACTTGCGCGTTGCCGACCCTGGACAAACTTTAACGCCCTTTTTGAAGATCCCCATACTGTAGTCTTGTGGGAAAACCTCGTCAGTTCATTCCACAACCTAAACGTCCGCGTGGGAAAACTCCTTTGAAACCACTTGGTGAAAAGTACTGGTTAAAATAAATTTTATTGTAAAAGATTATTGAAATGTACTGTTTTATATGGAGTATATTATTAGATGTGCCCGCGGTTTCACCCGCGTTTATGATTACTGCGCCGCCCCCGTGGGTCGTAGCGTGATGTTATATAGCCTATAGCCTTCCTCGATAAGTAAGCTATCCAACAATAAAATAATTTTTCAATTCGGACCAGTAGTTCCTGAGATTAGCGCGTTCAAACAAACAAACTCTTCAGCTTTATAATATTAGTATAGATAGAAACACACAGACGAAGACAAACATCCAATTTAATTTGCCTGAGTCCAACACGTTGGCATTAGCCCAAACCAGATCTCTATTTCATTTGGACAACCGTGTGCCTAACACTCTGTATAACATTGGCGAAAACTACACAATAATAAGTTAACAAGTGGACAGGGTTTCATAGCAACTTAGTTGTGCCGCTTTTTTAACTTGTGCTGGAATACCGACCGTGTACCAAGTGATTGGTGCAAGGCCGTCATAGTACCTTTATACAAAGGAAAAGGCTCACAGCAAGATTGCAAAAGCTATAGAGGCATTAGCTTGCTCAGCGTCGTCGGTAAATTGTATGCGAAAGTGTTATTTGAAAGGATTGTGAAAGTAACCGACGAGAAAATATGGGATGCACAAACGGGCTTTTGAAAGGGTATGAGATATACGGATCAGGTCTTTTCCTTACGGAGCATAGCCGAGAGAGTTTTGGCCAAAGGTCAAAAGGTCTATTGCGCATTCGTGGATCTGGAAAAGGCTTATGATAAAGTGGTGAGCAACGAATTTTGGTCGGTATTGGTCATGTATGGAGTGAATAGTAACCTCACACGAGCTCTGAAATCTCTTTATGACGATTCCAGAGCATGATGAAGATTGTGTGCATGAACATGGATGTTTCTCTTAGTCTGCGATGTTTAACAAAAGCATATACAGAATGTGGCGTAAATAATGGATAACCCTGAAACCGTCGACTGGCCAGATTATCATCTATCGTTTACCCCACTTATATCACCACACAGTTTAGTATCTTCATTTTTTGTCGATACATGGGCCCAAAATGCATATTTCCTTAGAAAACATGTTAACATTTGCAAATAAGTATTTTTTGCGAAGTTGTCTTAAATTGTAACAAAAAAGCTTGATACTGGTCTGATGATATAAGTATTCAGGAGTGACATAAAAAAAAACAGAACGAGAAAATGTCGCCAATTGTATAAATGGCAGCTGATTTTGTATGAGTAAGTACGATTTTTATTTAAAATATCAAAATTATCAATAATTTGGTCATCCATGGGCGTATGGTGATATAAGTGGGTAAATGACATGATAATCTGGTCAGTCGACAGTTTCAGAGTTATCCATTATTTACGCCACACTCTGTATGTATGTTTATCAATTGTCTAGTAGCCATAGTACAAGCTCTGCTTAGTTTGGGCTAGATGGTGTTGCGTGTATGTGATGGAATATTATTAAATTATAATTATAGCTGGTGAAAAATAGGTGTTCTCCACATCTTCTTACCCCTTTGGGGAAATAAAGGCTTGCTATGTTTCTACTTTCATAATTCAGAGTCCTATATCCTTAACTATTTTGTACCTAAATAATCATAGTTAATTTTTAATTAAAATTTATTACTTTTGTTTAAGAGAAGGCGCCGGCCGCTGTGATTTTTGTGTAATTAATTATGGATAGTGTTAGTAATTAATTAATTTAATGATAATTGTGAAAATATAATTATATGGGCGTATGGGTAACAATAGAGTATACGATATTGGAAGGCAAGTCTTTTAATTAATTGTATGTATAAATGTCTAGCGAAATCTGAAATATAACTATATTAGCTCAATCGGCAAACCGTGTCTGCCCAAACATGGACTTGCAAGTAGTGAATTTAAATCATCCAGAAACCCACTCAAACACATACAAAAATTCATCATAATCGGTCCAGCCGTTTAAGAGAAGTTCAGTGACATGCCTACACACATACAGAGAGTTTTATATAAGTATAAACTATCTTTTG
This sequence comes from Catocala sponsa, assembly GCA_963564715.1. Classification (NCBI taxonomy): domain Eukaryota; kingdom Metazoa; phylum Arthropoda; class Insecta; order Lepidoptera; family Erebidae; genus Catocala; species Catocala sponsa. Next base: position 888,885 of record OY751353.1, on the reverse strand, counting down.
GCCGCGACTTCGAACGCATGGCATTTGGAAATAACTTCTAGGCGTATCAAAACGAAACATGCATCAGATTGACATCGAGCAATACAATTGTGAAAACCGCATTGAATTTCGTGCACTAGTTTTTGCATAATGTGCGTACAAACATACAGACAGACAAAAATCCTAAAATATTTTTGACTTCTACAGCTGTTACCTTTCACATACATTTTTCTTAAATATCTCCGATGTACAAACATCGACCAGTTACAATGTTTAAAGGTGCTGATAGACTTGAGCATTTACTTGTAATAAGCATTCTAGCGAATTTACATTACAGAAAAAAAACGGTAGCGTTTTAGCGAGCATTCTACAATGAATTTGCTACGAGCTTTTTGAGCTATTCTGTAATTGTTCGTGAGGAATATATTTTGACGAGCATTGACTAGAGCAGGAGTTTCCTAAGAAGGGTCGCGAGCGAATATTGAGTGTGCCCTAAAACATAAGATAACCCGATTGATCGGGCTAACAGTCGGACAGCCACTGTGGGGCGCCTGTGGGCACTAGCTGTCTATGACTAGAGGTTCTCTGACCACAGAGACTAGGGAATCTGCGCGTTACCAATATTTTATGGCCCCTCTTTAAAACGGCCAAGAGGTGGGTCCCGAATTTGGCAGTCGTCCAATTTTTGCGCTAACATACATACATAGATTCACGCCTGTTTCCCAGAGGGGTAGGCAGAGACTACGGATTTTGCGCTAACAGATGTGCTAAAAGCGGGTCCCACGTTGAAATATTGACACCCAGATTCTGGATAGCGTGTTTAGACTCCTTCGTAACGTCGCCGTCGTGCAGTTTCTTAATCATATTAGATGATTGCTGTTGTATGTTGGGAAGGCTAAGCAGTGTGGTGATATGGGATGTGAAAATAAATTTTTTGTTGTCATATCTATGGTTAAGTATTGCCCAGCATACCTTGTAATTGTCGGAGCTGATTTGTAAATGGTGTATCAAACGTTCCGCTTCACCAGAAACTTTGCTCTTTAGAAGCTGCATTTTTTGAACATTGGACATGAAGGGTTTTTATCAATCGCTTCGCTAAATTAATCTTTAAACGGAACTGGTTGTACAGATCGCGCTCTGTATGATGACCGGTCTGAACATTGCGCGAGTGGCGTCGCAGTTGCAAGTTTTAGGTCTGTTTGGTGACAGGGGACGGGGGCGTTACGCGTCTTAGCGACTGTACATGCGCAACAATTCGAAGACGCTATGTTCAGTCCGGCCGTCATATATTGCGCGATCTGTAACTGCAATGATTTGGTCGGAGATCAATCAAGTTTGGGAACCACTGAACTAGAGCGTTCGCTAGAATGATCGTGAAAATATTCGTAGCGATGTTTGGCTCTATGCTTCGATCTGTTCGTTGTTCAGTTCGACAATTTAAAAACTGCGAATGCTCGATGTTCTGTTACAAGTGAATGCTCAAGTCAATCAGCACCTTTATAATTATTTCAAATTTCGCTAGTTATTTTTGCAGTCAAATGCTACAATTTTTGTTATACTATATAATTATTCTGTAAATATGTGTTTAATTAATGTGTAAATATTATTGTGATTAACATAAGATTATTATAAGGACAGTTTGTGTAAATAAAATAACACAATGGTGAGTTTTTTATTTATTTGTTACCTACCCACTTTTATGATTGCTGCTCTCGAAGCTCGTAGCGCAGTGCCGGATTGCGCAAGCGCGGGGCCCGTAGCAAGTTCTGTCGGGTAAGAGTGCTTGCATACGTCAGACGTTTTGTAGAGCTGATTATTGGGCCGACTGAAATTCTACACATTTATACGAGCGACTTTTTGTAGAACTTGTGCGTTTACCGTATGAAATTCGGTGTTTTATTTACGCCAAGGAAATAGTCGGTTACCGATTGTCTGACGTAGATTGTCTTAGTAGGAAAAGTTGTAACATTGCACGTTTTTGTGACATCAAGTAAATTCAATATACCACATCTTAAGTAATAAGTTTCACTCAAAAAATTACGCTCACGCAGAGATGAGTGGGTTTAAATAAGCGGAGCACCCTTTCGCGCGGGGCCCGTAGCAATTGCTACTCTTGCTACGTGATTAATCCGGCCCTGTCGTAGCGTGATGTTATACAGCCTGTTTCTTTTGGATAAAGTAGCTTTCTAATGATGAAAGCATTTGTAAAATCGGTCAACCAACAATAGCCTAGTGGGAAACCGTTGGACTGTCACGCAGAGGTCTCAAGTTGGACCCGAAGGACCTCTGACTTTTCGAAGTTATGTGCGTATTAAACAGTTAATTATCGCTCGCTTTAACGGTGAAGGGAAACATCGTGAGGAAACCTGCATGTCTGAGAGTTCTCCATAATGTTTTAGAAGATATATGGAGTCTGCCAACTCGCCCTGGGCCAGCGTGGTGGACTATGGGTTAATCTTTCTCACACTGAGAAGTGGCCCATGGCCAGCAGTGCAACAAACAAACTCAAGAAACGGCAATGAATTGCCGTAAATCTTACGAGTTCGAAAAAATGATATCACGTGACCTTGAGGTCAGAGATCAAAGGTCATAGTCATTTCGGGGTATATCGACTAGGCTGAGTCGAATGACGTTGGCCGCGAGTCTCTAGCTCTTACGGTTCTTGAGTTGAAAGTTGTATAACAGACAGACGGACGGACAAAGCTGTTGTATAAGAGTTCTTTCGAACTCTAAAATGAAAATCTTTTTTCTTTATAATCATCATCATCATGATGATGATCATGGTCGCGCTACGAGTCACGGGGGCGGCGCAGTCACGATAAACGCGCGTGTAACCGTGGGCACAGTTAGTTGTTATATATTTTAGAAAACAACTCCCGCATTATGAGTGTATCCTGTGTCGTGGGGGACTTTACAAACATTCAAACAACGGACACAAAGACACCCAGACTCGGTACAAACATTTGTGGATCACACAAATTTTCGTCGTGTGTGGGATTCGAACCCACAACACTCGGCGCGGCGGCAATGGCGAGGCGATCACTTACACCACTACGCCATCCGAGCAGTCACCATCTAGTTAGTTCAATGACAGAGCAGCGATAGCTCAGTGGGGAGACCAACAGACTGCAATGCAGAGGAACCCACGTCGCGCACCTCTGACTTTCGGAAGTTATATGACTTCGAAATTATGTGCGTATTGATTGACAATTATCGCCTGTTCCATGCCTCGGAGAGCACGTTAAGCCGTTGGTCCCGGCTGCCATGAACATCTATGGCAGTCGTTATTGGGAGAGTGTCGACACAAAAGATCCCACTGGGTCGAAGTGTCGCCGGTCTGCACTGACTGGCCCCCACATAAGATAAGATAGTTCAATGACAAAATTCTCAAGATTATAACCGTCATTTCTTTTAAAATCCCAGACGATTTTAAGAAATGACGTTAATAATCTTGAGAATTTTGTTCTTTTCATACAATATAAGTAATTCTAAAACAAACAATGTGTCATATACATTGCAATGGTTTTCTACGAGCTATTGTTTGTTTTTTATTTTCCCACTAGCTGATCCACGCAACGTCGTCTACTTCACATAAGACAATTTTTCTCGTTATTGCAACATTTTCCATGGTTGAAGAAAAAGGAAGCGGGAAAGGTGAAATAGGGTGATTGGGCCTCCGGCACTCTCACTCACCGAACGAAACACAACAGTAGGAATACTGGTATTTCACGTCGATATTCTGTGAGAGGGTAGTCCTTCTCCGGTCGAGCCGGCCCATTCATGCTGAAATCAGCGAGGTGCGCGTACAAATATACATCCAAATACTATGTAATTATTTTCTCTTCTATAGGTCTTATAATAATCAGCCAGTTACAATTTTATAATATGAATAAATCCTTAACTGGTTAGAATATAATAACTGATGGCCAATTTTCACAATAAAATGATTTTGTCTAATAAACGTCATATGTAAACTGTTATACAAATTATATAGACATTGGACTTTCATTTTAAACACTTGCTGACCCACGCAGCATCGTCTGTTTCATATAAGAGAATTTTTCTCGTTTTTGCAACATTTTTCATTGATGCTTCGCTCCTATTGGTCGTAGCGTGATGTTGTACCTATAGCCTTCCTCGATAAATGGGCTATCCAACTCTAAAATATATTTTAATTCGAACTAATAGTTCCTGAGATTAGCGCGTTCAACCAAACAAACAAAGTCTTCAGCTTTATAATATTAGTAGGTATAAATTACGCAATATGGCCGCCATCGATTTTAAAACTTCGTATGGTAAAAAAACAACACATAAAATAAGTACTTATTTATTACAAAAAAGGAAAATACAAAATAAGTTCTTATTAATTAATATACTATAATCTCTCACTCTGCTTATAACTAAACGCTTAAATTTCCAATGTTAGTCTGCGCTTGTACTTTTATTATAAAATATATTTGTCATTAAACTACTTCTAAATGTGTTGACCAATTTATTATTTTATGTTATTGATGGTATTGATAACTGTATACATTAAAAGAAGTGACATTCATGCTGTCAAATGCAATTATGGTTTTTGTGCCAAATAGCTCTACAAGCACGCGTAAAGCTCTGTTATAATTATATTATCAATGGTCTTGTTAAAACAAACTTCGCTTTTGCATACTTAATACGTCTTGGGTAAGGATTTTGCTTACATAATGGTACAAATTCTGAGACGAATGTGTTTGAAGCCCTATTTTTTTATTGACCAATTAATTAATGAACAATCAATTAATATTGTTCATTAATTAAAGATGTACCAATCATCGCACTTGCCCCGGTGGCGAATGGGATATTTTTTTTGAAAATGTCCCATTAGCCACCGGAGGGGGCAATACTGGGGGTGGCGAATGGGACTAACCCACCAATTGTCTTAACTGGCTAAAAAGATAACAGGGACAAGCTCGAATGATTCTAGAATAGAGACCAAGTCACTTTTTAATAGAGATTTTTTAAATGTCTTCTTGATAACGCCTAATCAGATTAAACCATTGTTTACAAAATTTGAAACAAATAACGTTCTATTTACCCGAGTATACGTTCTCATTGCGAGTTATTTTGACCCATGTTTGGCGGGAAATATTGGTTGTCAGTAAGTTTGATAATAATAAAATTAATTTCCAAAACTTAAATGAAAATACCTAAGTACGTCTAAAATTTAGAAATTAATTTTTAATGTCATAGGTATAAAATAAAGTGAAATTCGAAAAGGATAATGTAACAACATAAAAACTACAAACGTGGATTTATCTTAAAAGTAACGTCGATAAGCCTGTCATATTGCAAAGTCAAGATTGGTGACAGTAACCACTTACCATCGGATGGTAGAGTAGGTACCTATGGTATGGTAGATATACCTTACCGATATAGAAATAACAATATAAATCTGAGTTTGTCACTTAAAAGTTTACAAAAAAAGAAATTAATATCTTTTTAAAACTATCAACATATTTACACAAATAATGTCTAAATAACGGTCTTTTCAATCAGATCTATAATCTATGTAGCTGTATTAATGTGCTGTAGAGTTGTGTGTGACCTTAACAGATGGATGGCTTGGTCACTGCGACGCGGCACACCACTGCTTTGAGGTTGTTGAATGATTCATCCTGGACGGCTTGGTCGAATTTCTGTGAAAAAGTATATTTTTGTTTATTTATTTACTAGATTTAGCCCGCGGCTTCACTCGCGTAAAAGTAGGTGAGGTTATAATAGTAGGTACTATTCTACTGTTATTGTATGTCCTTTTCTGTTATTGTTGGTGTGTTCACCAACATTGATTGTTATATGCTACGAGTACAACTTACTGGTTGGTATCGAAAATACACAACTGATTTGATAGAAAGATTTAATTGTACTAAAGAAATCGTTACAAATGTCTTATAAAATGCAATGTATACGTAATACCGCGGGTCAACTTACGCTACGTCATAGGGATGCGCGTGGTATGTGATATATTGTGCAACTTGCTTGTGCAGTTCTCCTGGCAACGTGTATGCAGAATTACATGATGATCGGTTGAGTAGTGAACGCGTGAGAGCGTAACAAACAAACTCACATTCACATATTTTATAATAGTAGGTCAGAATTATTTTGCTAAATATATTGGCACCACAGAGCGCTTATGAGGTGCTTGCTTAGAGCGCTCTCCACATTCAATGCGCCTCTGTGAGTATGTGTGGGTTACTCTAAGGCGATTAACACACGGCACCGCGCGCCGCCGCGGTAGGCGGTGAAGCGGATCTCATGTCGCATGGGCGTCTAATAAATCCGTTGATGCCTAACACACATACACCGCCCCACCGCGCGGTGGAGCGGTGCTCTCACCGCCACCGCCCCTCCGCGCGGACGGCAGCGCCTCACACACGGGACACCGCATAACCGCGCAGATCATCGTTGGTGCAGGACGTGTTGCAATTTAAAAATGATCAAACTGGTCAAAATCACGTTAAATCCATCCGCACGGACAGGCGCGTAAACCGCCTTACCGCGCGGGGCACCGCTACGAATTTCGCTTTACCGCCACCGCCCTCCACGGCTGTGCGCGGTGCCGTGTGATAATCGCCTAAATGAACAGCAGGTCTTCACCCCCACAGGGATGTGTAGTCTCACCTCATTGATGACGATGGTGGGCACGAAGCTCAGAGGTCTCTGCACACTGTCGGTCTTGTCTCCATACGCCGCCAGTAGACTGGACCCTTGGGGCCCAGATGCGCATTTCTTCAACTTGTCCGATTCCTCCATCTTTTTTACTTGGGTCAGGCACTGCAATTAGATATACATAGTCCAAAATAAACTAAAGTTGCTGACATAGCTCTCCGGATAGCCAAGATGAAGGGGCAGTGGGCAGGGCACATAGTACGCAGAACCGATAGCCGTTGGGGCGGAAAGGTTCTAGAGTGGCGGCCACGCACCGGAACACGCAGCAGGGGTAGGCCCCCACGCGGTGGACCGACGGCCTGATAAAGGTCGCGGGAAGCGGTTGGATGCGGATGGCCCAAGACCGGTCTGTGTGGAATACCTTGGGTGAGGCCTATGTCCAGCAGTCGTCTTTTGGCTGACATGATGATGATGAGTCCAAAATAAAATCAAAAATCACTGAAAATAATTTGACAGCGTGGCGTAGCAGTGTAAGTGGTCGCCTTGACACTTCGATCGTCGATCGAATGTGCCTCGGACAGCACGTTAAGCCGTCGGTCCCGGCTGCCACGCACATCTATGGCAGTCGTTATGTGGAAGTCAGTGCCCTCTAATATCCTGACACTAGTCTAGCCTTCGGGTTGTGGAGGGCAGACGGCAGTCGCTCCGTGTAAAAATTGATATCCAGTCAAATCCAGTTAGACTAGAAAGCCGACCTCAAGTGACTTGGGAATAATAAAGGCTAGGAAGAAGGTTCTGAAATTTTGCCGCCTCCTAAAAATGCCGCTCGGGGCAGGCCGCTCCTGTCGCCTCCACTACGTTACGCCATTGGCGGGAGCTCTTTTTAAAAATTTAAATAGTAAAAAAGGGCACCAAGGTCTAGTCCATTTAACAAGGTTAAAATAAAATTATACGAATAACATGTTTTGTTGTGTAGTGTTATTATAGAGAGAGAACACAAGAGAGAGAGAGTGTAGTAACATCGTTGTATGGTCGTGTAGCGATGCCACACAGGCAAAAAATATGTCATAACTTTTCCAGTTAGGACATATTTTTTTATTTTTTGTTTTATTTTTTGTTCTGCCTCAATATGACCACACTCCACCTGATGGTAAGCAGTCGTGTGGTCTAAGAGCAGTGGCCTCCACACCGTCCGCATAGCAGCCGAGGCGATGTTGAGGTCTCTACTTTGACGGCCTGAGAAAGTGTTTTTTCACGCCCCGCTTCAGGATTGAAGGAAGAAGGAAACACGTGCCTTGGCAGAGAATTTCATGCCTTGGTCGTTCGGCAGAGGTATGAGGACCCATACTTGTTGGCATGCGCTCTAGTCGACTCTACCGTGTAAGGATGGCATCTGAGCCCAGCACGCGTTGTTCTGGATAGGAAAGGGGAGGGCGGGATAACTCTTCAGAGCACTCCCCGTGGTATATTCTGTAGAAATATGCCAATGAAGCAATGTCCCTACGGAGTTGCTGAGGTTCCAGTGAAACAAAGAGATGGTGTTGTATACAATATACGCATCGAGCCTCCACAGTATCATATTTAACTATAGTGGGTTTTTAGGCCATTGATTTTAGGGTATACTAATGAAGTGCCATTCACGTACCGTGTCCAAAGACTTGTCAGGGTTCGCCTGGCTCATGAGACAGATGACCAGCTCCATCTTGTCCGTGTCCAGAAGATTTTTGTCCTTCAGGATGCATGATTGGATCTGTAAGTAAAGAAATACGACGTTAACACTAATATTGATGGAGAAAGAGTGAAGTAATGATGTCCTCCAGACCGAATTTCGGTAGCAGCGGCCAATCTTAACGGAGACGAGCCATCTGCAGGAGATATTATAGTGACTGCACGGATTGGGTTTGAATCCCACACGGGGTAAAATTTTGGGATCCACAAATGGTTGTTTCGTCTGTATGTTCTCTGTGTCCGTTGTTTGAATGTTTGTGAAGCCCCCCGCGGCACTGGATTTATTCCTAGTGCGGCAGTTGTCCTTTTAAAAGAGTAAAGAGTAAAACAAAGAATATAGTGCACAAGTGTGTGCGTAAACACAAGTGCACTCTCTGTTCCTTATACTTACTTAATATTAGGACCTATGTATCACCTGAAAATTTTTAATTTTTAAACTTTTGTGGCTACTTATAATTATTATAAATTCTTTGTATGTCGGGTAAGCCGGCGAAATATGTGAACATATAATATCATGTATATTTGAACAACTTACTTTTATGTTTCATGCAAATAAATAATCATTTCATTTAATTTCCGGCCAATTTCAGAACAAAAATGGCACTTATCTCAGCATATGCTGAGATCAGTGCCATTTTTGGTTTCGCAGTGGCGGTATGATTAATTATACTATAAATTGCTTATTCTTGTTTTATATTTTTTTTATTTTTGTATATCAAAATTTTTTTTTTGTTTTTTTTTGTTTTATGCCAGTGTAGAGGACAAAATAAACTGTTTCTTTCCTTAACTTCTTATAATCCGATGTGACGGCAATCCGATACAACCGGAAAGAGATCAGGCGCACGACCAAGGACTTTATATGCTATCCGAGGCAGTGGTGTGCTATACCGCCAAATGCCTGACTCCAGGCTGCTATTGAGAGTTTCTAGGCAGGAAACCCAATATTTTTGTCGCATTTACTACAGCTGTGCCACAAAGACAGGCAAGGCAATAATGCTAATATGGCATATTGGGATGGACAATAGCATATTTTTTATTATATGTAAGTATATAGGACAATTCCTGCACTGGATATAATTCTTGTCGCGGGGGACTTTATAAACATTTAAATAACGGACACAAATAATATTTTCTGAGTAGAAGAGCCTCGCTGATTTCAGCATGAATGTGCCGGCTCGACCGGGGAAGCACTACCCTCTCACAGAATATCGACGTGAAATACCAGTATTCCTACTGTTGTGTTTCGTTTGGCGAGTGAGAGTGCCGGAGGCCCAATAACCCTCTTTCCCCCATCCCGCTCCCTTTCCTTCCCACGTCCTTTCCTAAAGGGTCGGCAACGCGCAAGTGATGCCTCTGGTGTCGCAGGCGTCCACAGGCTACGGTGACCACTTACCATCAGGTGGGCCGTATGCTTGTTTGCCACCTTAGTTATATAAAAAAAAAACAGACTCGCTACAACCATTTGTGAAATAGACATAATTATGTTTGTCCCGTATGGCGCTCGAACCTAATACACTCGGTGCAGTTGTAATAGCGTAGCAACTACTAAACCCATTACGTGATCAAATCGATATCACCAGCATTATTTATGTATGCATATTATAGCCTAGCTGAGCTGCGCAACTTCGTCTACTTCAAATAAAAGAATTTTCCCGGTTTTTGCAACATTTTTCATTGATGCTCCGCTCCTATTGGTCGTAGCGTGATGTTATGTAGCCTATAGCCTTCCTCGATAAATGGACTATCCAACACTAAAATATTTTTTTAATTCGGACCTGTAGTTCCTGAGATTAGCGCGTTCAAACAAACAAACTCTTTAGCTTTATAATATTAGTATAGATATTCCCGCGGTTTACCCGCATTTATCGTTACTGCGCCGCCACCGTAGGTCGTAGCGTGATGTTATATAGCCTATAGCATTCCTTGATAAATAGGCTATCCAACTCTAAAATATTTTTTCAAATCAAACCAGTAATTCCTGAGATTAGCGCGTTCAAACACACAAACTCTTCAGCTTTATAATATTAATATAGATTATGTTGGTACCTACATATGTAGTACTGATATAATTGGAGCACAAAGAAAAGGTTAATATTATCTTATCATAAAGAGGTAACACGGTTTGTCACAAGTTCAAGTCGTTATTTATCATTGTGATATGGCCTATATTATAATGGGAATAGCCCATGATCTTTGCTTCTTTGTTTTATTTAAATATTTCTTTTTAAAGAAGACAACTCTTGCACTAGGAATAATTCGTGTGTCGCGGAGACTTTTCAAACAACAGACACAAAAAACGCGCAGTCGTCTTTATGTCCTTTATACATATATAACTAGATTTTGCCTGCAGCTTCGTTCGCATAAATGTAGGTTAGGTTAGATTAGGTAAGGTGAGAGATCGTGGAACGCCGTCGCCTCCTTTCGTGAGGAAGTAATTTCCATTAAGGAGGCGGCGGAGCGGGAGAGGGCACGTTTAAACCCTCTCCCTAACCGCAGAACCAGGCGCCGGAGAGCGCGAGATGACCTCCAGCTACCCTGAGGTTTGACCTGGGCGTGATGGACTGCGTGGGCCTGTGTGGGCCTGCTCGCCACCCGATCAGCACCAGGTCCGAGAGGCGGCGTGCGTGTTCCCACGAGCGCTTGTGTCGTGTTTTTATCCCCCGCAGGGGAGGTGGACGAAGTATTTTTGTGTAGCGGCCTGCCGTTTCACACGGGCCGAAACCACGGCGGGGTCGCGATTGCATGTGAAAGCGATTCGCGCGGCCTCGCCGTCTACGGTTATGTCGAGGAACACCGTGGTAGGTTTAGTCGGTATAGCTCCTTGAACCGACGGGCGTGTATGAGGAATGTGATGAAAGTGAATGAAGCCAGAGAAGTGTGTCAGGATCGTAGCAAATGGAAATCCGTAGTCTCTGCCTACCCCTCTGGGAAACAGGCGTGAATCTATGTATGTATGTATGTATGTACCGGGGTATCTTTTCCCCGGTGAGCCCGACCTAACCTCTCCGTCGCTCCGCGGAGAGGTGAGCGTCAAAGCATTCCACCACGTAAAAAAGAAAAAAAATAATGGTATGTTTAGTACTAGTATTTTCTTTCTGGATGAAATGGTACCCTATGTCCTTTGATGTTCCCTTGACAGTGTGAAAGCGTAACAAACAAACTCACATTCGCATTTATAATATTACTTAGGATTTTTGTTTAATAACCGTCTTAAATACGATATCCCATCCTTTTTTAACGTTCTTGACGTAGGTAATATTTTTACAATTTCTCAACGTACACTTCGGTATTTTTAACGAGCATGCAGTGACGCGAGCGACGCGAGACTATTTGAAATAAACGCACAATTTGTAATTGTGCGCTCATTTTATGCGGACGATTTTGAGACGCTGAGTGTGTATCTTGGGTTTTTTTATATATCAATGATGACAATTTGTTTATTTTTATTTAAATATCGAAACAAACGCATTATATCAATATCCAAATAGCGGATGTCGCGGATCACAGAGATCCTCCGGTTCAGCTGTTGTATCGACTAGAATATGTGATATTGATAAGTCAATAAAAACAAAATGCTGTATCTTAGTGAAAATAATGTATATGGCTTTGGTTGTCGCGGTTTTCCATTGTACTGGGGCTATATTTTCTCTCACTCATCAACAATTCAAACATAAAGTTATTGAATTGTTTAAATCACTTTAGGTTAAGTACAACGTTTAATTTTAGATTTTGTTTTTAAATTGTCAAATTCATTCAATTGTATTCACCATCACTTTCATTTTCCATTGTTAATCCGTGGACAATGGTGTTGATTATATGTTTGATAATTTAATGTAAAACACTATATTGTAATACTTTAACATGTAATTGTTTTTTGTCCCTAATAAATAAAATAAAAATAAAAATATTATGTGATGCTTAAATATGACCACGCCTTTCTGTTACACGCCGTAGATAAGTTAAGTTCTATGTGGTGCAGTAAGACCTCGCGTGCGAGGGACCCCAGCACTTGCGATGTGTCCCAGTTAAGATAATATCTCGCTCATTGTGTCACGACTCGTGTGACAACACTGTTGTAGCTCTAACGCATTAGCTCCCAACTGGTCCGGGTGGACCCCCAGGGGTCCACTGGAGACTCGACGGGGGTCTACATGGGGTGCACAATTCGTAAGCGGAGACTTATATTGGCTTGCCTTCACCGACTGTTCGATAAGCTCAGCGACTGTTGTAAAAACTTATATTGCATATTCCATATTCAGTACCAGTGGTTTTTCGATTTTTCGGTAGATAAGTACTAAAAAAAAGAAAGGTCAGCTCGTCTACCGTGGTAGGTTCAATTTCAAGAATTTCTAAAAAAATACTTTCTTGCGTGAACTTGTTTAGCTGCAGGGGGTCCACCGGCCTTAATAAATGTTGAAAATGGTCTATGAGAAAAAAGTTGGGTACCTCTGCTCTAACGTCGTTGTTTGTTACAGATTTAATGAGCTGGCAACACTGCAATACGTTATTTACACACTTATTTTAATTTTATATTAGTTATTTTAATAAATAAATGTATAATTAACTAGTTTTTTGCCTGCAGCTTCGCTCACATTAATGTGAAGTAGAAGATGATAGGCCTTCTTATGTCCTTTTCTGTTCCCCTGACGTTGTATGCGAAAGGAGATCCCCCATTTTTCCTACATCTTAGGGTCTACTTGTTACAGTTATAACATCGGTGGCGTGTGTTACAGAAATGTACTAGTTATACCTACTTCTGCTTTATTTAATTAAAATTGGCAATTGTAATTGTAATAATGAGATTTTTTATTCGAATGTGTAACTAGGTTTGGTTAGTTAATGGATAAGTTTACAAGTCGCTTACAAGTCGTTAAATACATCCTAATCCTAACTAATATTATAAAAGCGAAAATGAGTTTGTTTGTTACCTTTTCACGCCTAAACCACTGAACCGATCATCCTGAAATTTTGCATATACGTTGTCAGGTGTACGGAAACGGACATAGGCCTTTCATCCTACCCTTCATCCCGAAAAAAATTACTGTTCCCGAGGAAAACAACAATAACGTTCTTATGATAATAGATGGCGCCACGTGTCTTTCGAATCATGATTGATTTATATTATTAGAAGCAGAGTAGAACCCGAATTGATTGTCAAATTTTAAATTAACGCGAGCGAAGCCGCGGGCAAAAGTTAGTTAACAATAAAAATAATTATTCTTTCAGCTGATTTGTAACGAGAAATTAAACAGGAACCAAATAGCACCGGTACTTAATACGAAAATGCGAATAACATAACAGAACACATCACCGGCGCCGGCGCAAGCGCAACCGAAAGAATGAATAATGTTGCTGGAACTATATGTTATTATGTGGTTTATGTTTCATCGTGATATCCGCCTACGAGTTAGTATTAATGACAACAAATACTTGGAGGCTCCATCCACATGTCGCAGACAGAAGCTTATATCCATACAAATAAATAAAATTGAAGTGTCTGTTTGTAATGTCAAAATAACAGCTTTTTATCTAATGCATATGAAACTATATAAGGTACCTATACGAAACATATATTTTTTAAATTCTTGTCTCTCTGTCTGTTTGTTCCGGCTAAGCTCCGAAACGGCAGAACCGATTTTGACGGGACTTTTACTGGCAGATAGCTGATGTTATAAGGAGTAACTTATGCTACTTTGATTTTAGAAAAAAAATAGGGTTCCGCGGAGACAAACACTTTTTAGTTAAAATCTACGCGGACGAAGTCGCAGGTGACAGCTAGTACTTAATATAATTGTAATATGTGTGGTTACCTTGTTCCCGTAGCACTCGTCAGGCCCGTGGTGGCACGAGAACTGCCATTGTTGGTTCACTTTGTCGTGCTGAAACAATATCACTATTATTTAATAATAGAAAAACAAATAATAAAACTATACAGACAGACATAATCATTCTCATACTATTTATGAAACATCGATTAAAAACGTTTAGGAGGTGGGAACTGGAGAATACAAGCTGACGATTTCAGAGATATAATTATAATCAGTCCCAGCTGTAGTCATCCCTTTCACACATTGATATTTCGTTCGGAATCAGCGAGACAACAATATCTCTACTAATATTATAAAGCTGAAGAGTTTGTTTGTTTGTTTGAATGCGCTAATCTCAGGAACTACTGGTTCGATTTGAAAAATTCTTTTAGTGTTGGATAGCCCATTTGTCGAGGAAGGCTATAGGCTATATAACATTACGCTACGACTAATAGGAGCGGCGCATCAATGAAAAATGTTGTAAAAATGGGGTAAATTTTCTTATTTGAAGCAGATGAAGTTGCGCGGTCAGCTAGTATCTCTATAAAAACCTTTTCTTTAACCTCTCAACTAACGCTAGGACGCTGGCATCCGAGGTTAACCAAACTATTTAAAACGTAAAGGAGACCGACCACCTTGTATGGGACCCTGGCCTGGGCGTGAACAATTTTATATTGTAATAACAATATTAATTTTGAGTAGTATTAATTTTGAAATTTAGTATACCATTTCGTTAAATAATAAAATAAAACACATTGTTTAAAAAATTTTTATTTTCATGTGTCACCATCACCTTCATAAGTCATTAAAATATTTTCCAAAAACTGGGCTGGTGAAGTGACATTTTCATATCTTGCCCAGCTTAGGTACCATATTACAGACATTATGTGAGCACAGCAACCAACAGTCCTTCGGCCGACTATGCAGTTGCAGTAATACTGCCTTATTGCTTCCAGGCTGTGTGTATTATTTTGATATAATAAGTATATAAATAAAATACGTCAATTTCATACTACTGGATGGTAACCAATATTTAATATAGGTATATTAAATATTGGTCGAAATGTATCCGAAAAGGCACGTTTGGCTGTTCATAGAGGACTATTAGTGCCCACACTTATGTATGGAAGTGAAAGTTGGGTATGGCAAAAGAAGCATGAGAGCAGAATAAATGCTGTAGAAATGAGAGCGTTGAGAAGCATATGTGGTGTGACTCTGAAAGATAGAATAAGAAATAGTGTGATTAGAGAGAGATGCGCCATGAAAGTGGATACAGTTACAAGAATAGAAAAGGGTATGTTAAGCTGGTTTGGACATGTAGAAAGAATGGACGAGGAAAGACTGACTAAGAAAGTTTATAAGGCTAGTGTGAATGGAACAGTCGCAAGAGCAAAAACCTAGGCGAACGTTTCTCGATCAGATCGGAGTCGTTCTGGACAAAGGCCAGGTTAAGAGCTCCTTGAACCGACGGGCGTGTATGAGGAATGTGATGAAAGTGAATGAAGCCAGAGAAGTGTGTCAGGATCGTAGCAAATGGAAATCCGTAGTCTCTGCCTACCCCTCTGGGAAACAGGCGTGAATCTATGTATGTATGTATGTATGTATATTTAAACAAAGCTTTTAATATTTTACTTTGTTTATAAGACGATTGTCCACGTGCAAGTGCAAGTTCGTGCCAGGCGAATATGGACGGTCTCCCTTTGTTATGTTAGTCGACTATTCTTTGAATAGCTTTTTGTATTTTAACTGGGTAAGATGAGAAGTTAAGCGCCTGTCCTGACACCTCCAAATAGCTTTTATCTCTAAGATAAAAGTCTCGCCATCTCTCTTCTTTAACCTAACAAGAGTGAGACAGCATGAGATGTATCTTTCGGATAACTTTTACTTGATACTGGTTAAACTGGTCGTAAATGTTGTGTCCTATAAAAAAGCAATAACATCTAAAAGCAAGAAACGTGGCCTTCTAGCTTTATGGTTCGTTTATGGTCACGTTACTCATTGGAGCTAAGTATTTAAATTGCACGTATATATGCAACAGCATGCGCAGGCGCATCATACGTTTAATTGCGTGTATTAAAATAAATCAGTTTGCATTTGCTGTGCACATGTAAGGCGTACTATTTAGTTCATAGTAACTAAAGATTTAAATTATAAAAAATAGTGGATCTAATTATTAGCTGTTTTGCGCACGGTCACCTTTATGTGGTTCTGTCAGGTGTTATCAATCCTAGCAGCCTGTATGCTTTGATCCCCGATGGCTATACGTCTAATATCGTGTATAGAGAAGCATTACTGTAAATTAGATTTTTTTAAATACCCAAACGACGGTGTTTATAATCTAAAATAAACCAAAAGATATATCCAAAAAATGCTGCCTAAAGTTACTATTCCACGCGGATGAAGTCGTGGGCACAGCTAGTAGTAACTAAAGATTTAAATCATAAATGTACTCTTACAGTAAGTACTTAATGTGTTCACACTAAAAAGAGTGAGCTCACATATTCGATAGGTAACGATAGTGTGCAGTTTTTAATATGAGTCAGCATGATAATCTATGTATATTAATAACTAGATGTTCCCGCGGTTTCACCCTCGTTTATGATTACTGCGCCGTCCCCGTGGGTTGTAGCGTGATGTTATTTAGCCTATAGCCTTCCTCGATAAATAGGCTATCCAACACTAAAATAATTTTTCAATTCGAACCAGTAGTTCCTGAGATTAGCGCGTTCAAACAAACTCATTTTGATTGTTATTTGCTCTTGTGTTAATAACTTACCGTGCTCTTGCCGTAGGGCACCAGTTTGACCTTAACGACTCCTCTGAAGTCCCTCCAGACCGGCGCCAGCTGGTCCACTATGAACCTCTTGCTGTCTGGACACAGCGACTCGTAGTACACGGCAATCTTCACCTGGAAGAAACCAGAGAGTATTAGAATCTATACATATGATAAAACTAGCTTTTGTCCACCGTTTTGCTTGGGAACAGTAGCTTGTTTCTGGATAAAAGGTACCTTATCGTCTTTACTGTACCCCTAAGAATGTGTATGCGAAATTTTATGATGATCGGTCGAGTAGTTCAGGTGTGAAAACGTTACAAACAAACTCACATTCACATTTTTAATATTAAGAGGAAACACGAGCGAGAGCGAGAGAATTGAAAAATAGGTATTTGTAAAATCTATTGCTGTCGCGCAGTGCCCGCAGAGCGCGATAGAGACAACTGCAGCTTGGACCGAAAATACCTATTAAAAGTACACACAATCAACGTTTCGTAGTCCCCTGATTCCTTCTCCAAAACTTGACCGATTTAACCACTTTTCCATTAAAAATTATAGAAAGACTTTGGCCATGTTCCTATGTTTTCTTTTTTTTATATAATCTAGTCAATTTTGTTTTCTGGATGTTTGAACACAGCGGAAAATCTGGCCAGTTTTTGAGGTTTTTGAAGACTCATGTCTTTTTTAATAATTAATTTAATGAAAAAAAGAAAAACATAGGGACATGCCAATAGAGTCCATACATTTGTTGGAAAAAAAATATTGCTCTACTGGCATTATCCAGGCAAGAAACAGGGGAATACGTTTGTATGGAAAAACGGCCTAGTGTTTCCTCTTAAGGTAGGATTGCAACAGGTCGATGTTACACAAGTAATATTTAAGTAAACTCATGTAAGGCGTTGGGTCTTATAATATCAGCCGTGTCTTAAACTGTCCTGCTGGGCACGGCCCTCTTCCAACTGTGAGAAGGATTAGCCCATAGAACACCACGCCGCCCCCGTGCGGGTTGGTACACTTCACATAATAATATCTTCGAGAACATCATGGAGACTTCTCAGACATGATGCCTCACGATGTTTTCCTTCACCGGATCATTAACTATTTAATACGCACATAACTTCGAAAAGTCAGAAATGCGCGCCTTGGGGTCGAACTCGAGACCTCTGCGTGGCAGTCCAACGGTTTCCCGCTAGGCGATCGCTGCTTTTTATACAATAATAAGACATAGCTTTACGACCTTGTTGGGTCTTTATAAGAACTTCAATTTATTTTATTTAGAATTTTTTTCTGTCTGACTGTATGCTTCTATGCGCGGCACGCGAAAACTACTGAACGAAATTGAATGCGACTTTCACAATTGCATGGCCAGATTTTAAGTTAGACCTCCAGAGCTCTAACCTTATATCTGGTGCATTTATCATTTTGATACGCCGCTTAGTAGCCGTAAGTAAACCCACGACACTTGGGCTGTAGCATTGACAATCGTAAGTGTATTTTTGACATTCATAAGTTTAACTTTGACATTCATAAGTGTAATTTTGACATTCATAAGTGTAACTTTGACATTCACAAGTGTAACTTTGACATTCATAAGTGTAACTTTGACATTCATGAGTGTAACTTTGACAATCATAAGTGTAACTTTGACATTCATAAGTGTAACTATGACATTCATAAGTGTTAAGTTGTGTCTATATGAATAAACACATTTTTGATTTTGACTATTTGAAGTATTCACACATCCACATTTACCCGCCTCTGCCTCTGTCTATATCGCAGCGAATAAAGGTCGTGAAGCTATGTCATATTATTCAAAGTACTAGGCTCGCAGAAATTAAGAAGAGGTTTAGAGTGTGGGCCAATGTCACGTACCTTATTGTCAGGCCCTTTCGAGTTCTTGGCGAGTACGCCGTAAAACATAGCCGCTAAGCAGAGGATCGCTATTGTCTTCATTTTGTTCTGAAACAATACAAATTGTTATATTATTAATTGTATATTAGCAAAAATGTTTAGTCAGGATCGTGGTAAGTAGAAATAGGTAGGTCTCTGCCAACCCCCTTCGAGAAAAGTGAGCGCTTAAAATGTATACCTATCTATATAATACTAATCTTGAGTTTGTTTGTTTCTTTGGTTCAACGCGCTAATCTCAGGAACTATTGGTTCGAATTGAAAAATTCTTTTAGTGTTGGATAGCCTATTTATCGAGGAAGGCTATAGGCTATATAATATCACGCTACGACCCACAGGGGCGGCGCAGTAATCATAAACGCGAGTGAAACCGCGGGCACATCTAGTGTATGTATATACTCGTAGTTTGTAATCTTTAGATCTGTGTATGAATAAGTGAAAAGAAAACTCTCCTTTTCATGCATATTATTCGCACGGAGGTTTGTTTTACGTTTGAGAAAGTTGAAGTTTATATGGAGGAGTATAATATCTATACTAATACTAGCGGGCCTGACAGACGTTGCCCTGCATGATATACCAAGCGATTAGGATATTAAACAAAGTAAGAAATGTAAGACAAATAATATAATACTTTTGTTATTCATTATTTTGAAATAATATCAATTTTTCTAGAAACAATTGGTTGTAATCAATAATGTTTGTTTAATTTTATCTTAATGCGAGTTGATGAACAATATTTTTAATCAATTCCTGAGGAGTATAAATGAATAAACTTGACGGTTTTCCAACGCGAGAACAGGCCACATATAATTGGCCATGTGAAAAGACCTGATTTTCTAGATCTATCCCACAAATCGACATTGTTTGACCTTGTGACTTATTAATAGTCATAGCAAAAGAATCTTTTAGTGTTGGATAGCCCATTTATCGAGGAAGGTTATAGGCTATATAACATCACGCTACGATCTATAGGATCGGTGCATCAATGGAAAATGTTGTAAAAACGGGGCATATTCTCTTATGTGAAGCAAGCGAAGTTGCACGGGTCAGCTGGTTATAAATAATAATAAAGTAATATATTTATATATCTTTTTATGTTATAGTGTTTATTTGTTTCTCTTTCACGGGTATTTCTCTAAGGCTTGTGTTTAACTTATCACCAGATATAGTAAAATATAACAGTCAAAAATAGTAAATAATCACCAAATTGCACCGCAAAATATATTTAAAGAGATCAAACTAAGTCGACGGAGCTCCGCTTCGCGGGGCTCCTATTTTTGGGTGGGTTTAAGAAGGAACCTAACATAACCTAACCCTTCCGAGACGGAATGCAGTGATTTGAGGCGTATAGGTGCTCGTTATGATATATTTTAGTAAGCATATTTTGCTGCGCAATTACTTTTTTTTGGTGGTCATTATATTTAATGCCTTTCCCTAATACGTTAGGAAAATATCCGGCCCTTTAGGAGGCTTACACGGAGACATGGGTCCAACGTGAAGAGTTTCTGTCCGATAAAACTCTAAAATTGGTGGATAGATTATGAATTTTATCGCGTAGTTTATTTAATATATTATATAGTAGTTTAATTTCAATGAATAATATTCGCGTGAACAGAAGACAATATTTGTAATTTAGTCTTCTCCCTAGCCTTTATTATTCCCAAGTCACTTGGGGTTGGCTTTCTAGTCTAACCGGATTTGACTGGATATCAGTTTTTACACGGAGCGACTGCCATCTGACCTCCGCAACCCGAAGGCTAACGATACCCTAAGGCTAGACCAGTGTCAGGATATTAGAGGGCACTGACTTCCCAATAACGACTGCCATAGATGTTCATGGCAGCCGGGACCGACGGCTTAACGTGCTCTCCGAGGCACGGAGCACGCGATAATTGTCAATCAATACGCACATAATTTCGAAGTCATATAACTTCCGAAAGTCAGAGGTGCGCGACGTGGGTTCGAACCCGAGATCCTCTGCATTGCAGTCTGTTGGTAAAATACTAAATTACAAGCTCAGTGGGGACACTGAGCTTGTAATTTAGTATTTTATATACCTATTCTTTTATCTCAAAGTAACCATGAGATCAGAAAGAACAGTACCTACTTTTTTTCCGAAAGAAAGGTAATTTATGTTATTTTCAGTACCCCTCGTGTGTACAAAATTTCATTTCAATTTCTGGTGAGTAGTTAAGGCGTGAAAGCGTAACAAACAAACTCACATTCGTATTTATAGTATTAGTTAGGATATAAGTGCTTTGGCTATGTTGCCTTAACTTGGCAGTAATGTTGACAAATAATTTTTTTTTATACAACTAAGGTGGCAAACAAGCATACGGCCCACCTGATGGTAAGTGGTCACCGTAGCCTATGGACGCCTGCGACACCAGAGGCATCACCTGCGCATTGCCGACCCTTTAGGAAAGGAAGTGGGAAGGAGAAGGAGCGGGAAGGGATAAAGAGTGATTGGGTCTCCGGCACTCTCATTTACCGAACGAAACACAACAATAGGAATACTGCTATTTCACGTCGATATTCTGTGATTAATACGGCCAGCTTGATGGTAAATGGTTACTGTGCACAGGCGCGGATCCAGCCCTCAAAAAAGGTTGAGGTCACAGCCACCCGAAAATCGGCCAAGTGCGAGTCGGAGTACGAACTCGCTCATGAACAATCATGACTCATGAACGACTTTTGAATTTGATTATTTCCTTTTTTCCGCGCATCAGGACTTAGGAATGAAAATAATCATTGGAGGAAGTCAGACCCGATTTCGTCCAATTAAATACTCAAACAGTTTCGATTAAATTCCAAACCAATTACAATCAACAATTATTATTTTTCTTCTTTTCTAGTAGCCAGTAAGCCAATATAGGGACACTAGACTGGGTACATAGATATCTTGACGCTGTCTCAGGAGTCGTATAGCGTTTGTCAGCCTATCAATCTCAATGACCGTGAAAGTATGACGTCACAAGTCTATTAGGGCTGTGAGCATGCCCATCGTGCCCACAACGGTGGATCCGCCCTTGACTGTGCATATAATCGTCTGCTACCAGTAAGTCATTAGCAATAAAAATGTGTGGCTATTTACATAATTTGTTACAATCAGAGAGTGAGCTAGTTTGCTAGTTTGCTATGATATAACAATGGCTCGTTCGTTGGTAAGCCGGCGCAAACAATTAGACAGAGCTGGCATTGTTCCCGCGAAACAGTTTCAACACAAACTTACTAAGCGTTGTCTTATACTATGTTGATTTAGGCGAGTCTTTTTAACGGAAACTCTTTGGAAAACAATGTCTTTTTCGGATCTCTGTGGATTGCCGCACGAAATGGTAGAATGGGGGGTTATGGTGCGTCTTTTAATGTCACAGCTACTTAGCAAATGTAAGCATTCGTAAATGCTTGTACCAATTTAAATATAATTAATCAGGTAGCTGCCTGAGTTTGATTTTTATTTTATATTATTTTACACACAAGAGCAAATGGCACACTCAAATGTTTCATATCTTACTCTACACATTTTTACACTACTTTTAGTAATTATGTTTATATACTACTAGCTTTTGCACGCGGCTTCGCTCGCGTTAATTTTGAATTTGACAATCAATTCGGGTTGTATTTTGCTTGTAATAATATAATTCAATCATGATTCGAAAGACACGTGGCGCCATCTATTATCATAAGAATGTTTTTGTTGTTTTCCTCGGGAAAAGTAATTTTTTTCGGGATGAAAGGTAGCCTATGACCTGACAACGTATATGCAAAATTTCAGGATGATCGGTTCACTGGTTTAGGCGTGAAAAGGTAACAAACAAACAAACTAATTTTCGCTTTTATAATATTAGTTAGGATTAGGATTTACTCGTATATTTACATATTATGTATATTTAATTTTTTTATGTTTAGACACTAGGCGACGCGACGGCGTCACCAAATTGGATTTCGCAGAATACCAGTGTTGCGATTTAACATTAGCAACGTACGCTGAGCGATGTCCAAATTTTGGCACTTTCATATTACTTTTAAAACTTAAGTTAAACTTAAATAATTGAATTTATTGTTTGTATTTTTTTTTTGTATTTTTGGTTTGTTTGCTCACTGACAATACTAGCCTTGACTTGATGGGATGGGAGGCAGTATCCGTAAGTTAAGCGGAAGGTGTGGTGTTGCCAGCGAGCAGAAATTAAATGAAATAATTATAGTGTTAGTAGTTTATTAGTATTTGTTTCATTTTATTTTTTACTTACATATTGTTCTGCTTTTTATTTTGTATTATTTTTTTATTTCTTCATGTTTTAGGTGTGCCCTGTGTGCCAAAATAAAAAATATTTCTTTCTTTCTTTCAATCAGAATACCTTTACGATAAAGATACGTTTATTTGTCAAAACATGTGTGAAAAAACAACCAACACTTATTTCCAAGATTAGCTGAAAACGGAAGGAATCTTCAGTTTTCAGCTAATCGTGGGAATGTGTTGGTTGTTTTTGACAAATAAGGCTGTTGCATTATGTACAGTGAAGGAAGCGTGAGAATATTTAAGACTGCGCCGAGCGAAATGTGCCAAAACAGGCGGTTACAGTTAAGCGAATAAAATCAACACCTTTTGTTTAATACAAGTATAAAATATACATTTACCATAACAATGAATGTGTTTACAATTACTTTGTGTAAAAAACTTAAAATAATTAATATTTTCACCTACAAAATTACGTAAATTTGCACGAAAAATGCTAAAACGTAAGCTCGCGTTACGTGACTTTTAGATTATAAGTTATAACAGTAGAAATCTATCCTAGTTTACAGCTTAAACGAAACATAAATAGTTATATTACAATGTGTCCGTGTACGCGTCTTAGCGGCCGCCACTATACATACCTGCGCAACAGTTCAGAGACGCCATGTTCAGTCCGGCCATCATAGATTGCGCGATCTGTACTAGCATCGGTTCTCAATACACATCCAAAATATCCACACAATCCTACGGTTTATTCCGCATTCGACCCTCATGTTTCGTCCCGAATGTAAAAATCCGCATTCGCCCCAAAAATTGTTCCTCATATGCCCCGAAATTAAAATAAATATTAATTTCTTAATGTAATTCCTTTTTCGTCCTAAATTATGTTCCTTTTCTGCCCCTATTTTTTTCTGTATAGAATTTTTGTTGTACCGTCCGCCGAAAAATATTTTACACTCCCTCGTTGTTCTCGCGGCAAAACTTTGGGCTCATGATTGCATGACATCACGAGCCCGACATTGAAAAGATTTAAAATAATTTTTAAACACGTTTTGTTTTGCTAACCATATGCTCAAAAATGTAGGACGACAAAGGAATAATTAAAAAAGAGGGGTGAATGAGGAACTTTTTGGAATGTGGGACGTAATGTAGGGGCGAATGCGGAAACAACCAATACTACAGTCAAACCTACTTAAAACTGTATTCACCATTTCCATTACATTCAATACGCATACAGAACATAAACTAACAGGTCAAAATGAAAAGTATCGACATGTTAGAACTAGCCACAAGTGAGCGTGACAGAGCGATGTGTGAATTGTAAAGCACAGTTATGTGTGACAACACGTCTTAGAGAAAACACGGACGGTACGGGACACCGCAGTGTGCGAACTGGTGTGGAAGAGACGCCAGGTATGAGGGAACCGCGATTGTAGTATTACACCTTTATTTCAAAGCAGCGATAGCTCAGTGGGGAGACCAACAGACTGCAATGCAGAGGGTCTCGTATTCGAACCCACGTCGCGCACCTCTGACTTTCGGAAGTTATATGACTTTTCGAAATTATGTGCGTATTGATTGACAATTATCGCCTGCTCCGTGCCTCGGAGAGCACGTTAAGCCGTCGGTCCCGGCTGCCATGAACATCTATGGCAGTCGTTATTGGGAAGTCAGTGCCCTTTAATATCCTGACTCTGGTCTAGCTTTAGGGTATCGTTAGCCTTCGGGTTGCGGAGGTCAGATGGCAGTCACTCCGTATAAAAACTGGTATCCAGTCAAATCCGGTTAGGTTAGAAAGCCGACCCCAAGTGACTTGGGAATAATAAGAAAGAAAGAAAGAAAGAAACATTTATTTGCACAGAATACAGGTGGTACCAGATTTAACAATGGTGAATAGTTCAGGCTATATTCTGCCTGTATTAGGCATGCTAATATTAATAATTATATAAAACAATTAAAATATTAGTTACACAATGGCAAACTATATTATTATTTAGAATATTAATCATTATTATATTACATTATATTAACATTTATAAATAATCAGATTCATTGGTTTTTGTTTTTTTTTGTTTTTTTGTTTTTTGTTTTCGTTTTTTTTTTCTTACTTATGTTTTTGTTTACTTGATTATTCATAGTGTGGCCTTCTTTAGTTTTGCATTGATGTTTTAATATTTTAATGTTTGGTATATTGTTTGTTTTTTAATTTTTTTTTTTTTGTTATTTTAACTTTTAACGCTATAATAAAATGTTGTGCATTTATTCTTATTACTGTAAATTTTTTAATGTATAAGCACTAATGTAACAACTATTGGTTGTCCAAATAAATAAATTGGTTTTATGTTGCAAAAAAATACTAGGGAGAAGAAATATATAAATAACTAGCTGTCCCGACAGACGTTGTCCTGAAAACAAGAGAAAAAAAAATCATATCTAAAGCATTCTCGAATCACACACAAAAACTTTCATCAAAATCGGTCCAGCCGTTTAGGAGGAGTTCAGTGACATACACACTATATATAAAGATTATACCGCTGTCGTTTTAGCACTTCTCAAATAAGTGAGATTAGATCGCTAGCTCTCACCACTTGCCTCTCGGGTCACAGTTTGACCCACAACGCACGACACGTCGGTAGAAAGTACATCACATACATACCTAGATAGGTACATACATACCAGTATTGTATTACACTCTCGTCACTTAGAAACTCAGTACAACATTAACCTTCATAGAAAGATACACTCTAATATATTCAAAACCGCCAAGTAAGTTGAAAGTTACAATTACTTAGACGGAGCTGTGAGGTTTTATGGGAATAGCATGGCGACTACATTCCCTATATAGTAGAAATGCTGGTTTACCTTAATTAGAATTTTTTTATTTCTATAAGAAAATCAAGTCAGCGGTCCACCTCGTGGTAAGGTAACTTCACGGATGGCGTAGTGTTCAGTGGTCGTCTCACCACTGCGCCGAGTTTTGGTTCGATCGCCACACGGGACAAAAATATTTGTGCTCCACAAATGTTTGTTTCAAGTCTGGGTGTCGTTTGTTTGAATGTTTGTAAGACTTTACACAGACTTGACAGATATAATGCCTGCGTCGCGGGAGACTTAACAAATATTCAAACAACAGACACAAGACATCTGGACCTAGAACAACCAGTTGTGCAGCACACAATTATTTGTACTACTAGCGTATGATTGAAGTTACGGTGCCGGTGTGGCGGTTAAAGGGATCGCCTCGTCTCCGTCACGGCACCGAGTGTGCTGGTTCGATCCCCTAATCCTAACTAATATTATAAAAGCGAAAATGAGTTTGTTTGTTTGTTACCTTTTCACGCCTAAACCACTGAACCGATCATCCTGAAATTTTGCATATACGTTGTCAGATGTACAGAAACGGACATAGGCTACCTTACATCCCGATAAAAATTACTGTTCCCGAGGAAAACAATAATAACGTTCTTATGATAATAGATGGCGCCACGTGTCTTTCGAATCATGATTGAATTATATTATTACAAGCAGAGTACAACCCGAATTGATTGTCAAATTCTAAATTAACGCGAGCGAAGCCGCGGGCAAAAGCTAGTATTACTAAAGATAACTAAAATCTAATATTTAAAAACAGTAATATAATAAAATATCTTAAATCTAATAATCATAATTATAATATTTTATTTGCTAAACACAGCTTTATAGAGATGTTATAGAATTTCATGAGTGCGCTGAGTTTTGCCACAAAGGGCGTGCAAATATATACAATTCTATTAAAATTAACATACATATTCTTAATTATTCACAATAACTAATCTATTAACAATAACTTAATATCCAGTACGTAGCCTTTGTGAGTTCGCTCAATGAACCTGAAAATAGATCAATACGAGCTACTGAGCGCACGCTGCGCGGGCGTCGGCGGCGCGTGCTTACTGTTATTACTACGTATAACGAAACAACTATTTGTGGTTCACACATATTTTTGCCTCGTGGGGAATCGAACCCACAACACTAGACCCAGTGTCAGAGACGAGGCGACCACATAAACCACTACGCCATCCGTACTTTAAAAGTTAATTAACAAAATAGAAATTGATAAAAGTATCAATTATATAATCTAATGTAATAATTAATAGCTCAAACAAGTTCTGATATTACATCTGTTCTAAAAATCCATACTAATACTAGATGTTCCCGCGGTTACACCCGTGTTTATCGTTACTGCGCCGCCCCCGTGGGTCGTATCGTGATGTTATATAGCCTATAGCCTTCCTCGATAAATAGGCTATCCAACACTAAAATAATTGTTCAATTCGAACCAGTAGTTTTTCACGCTACGACCAAGCAGAGCATAAATGAAATATGATGCAAAAACCGGGCAATTTCTTTTATGTAAAGCGGACGAAGTTCACATACACACAACACCATCTAGCCCAAACTAAGCAGAGCTTGTACTATGGGTACTAGACAATGGATAAACATATGTACATATATATACTTCTTTTTTTTTGTAAATACATATTACACACAGAAACACCCAGACCAAGACAAACATCCATGTTCATGCACACAAATGTTTGACTTGTGCGGGAATCGAACCCGCGACCTCAGGCGTGGCAGTCGGTTACACTAATCACTAGGTACACCATCGAGGCCATAAATTGGGATTGGAATACAAAACTAATTTTTGAATTTGCAACCCTTTGTACGCGACTCCAACTCACACTTGACCGGATTTTTTGCCCTAGTGTAATGAATCAGAGAGAAAATAGAGGAATATGTTTGTATGAACTGAACGTTGCACATATTTTTCTTAAAGCACTTTGTTCCTTTGTTGTACAAAATGAAAGTCTCTAAAAACTGTTAAATTGATTTCTTTTTCAAAGTAAACACTTAAAATCATTCGCAACATCGCGAAATCTACAAATTATATAACTCTACTACTGTTATTGTACACTCAATTTTGCCCGCGACTTTGATCGCTTTTATCTAAATTTTTGCGTGAATTTATTTTCCTCGGAAACAGTACTTTTTTCTGTATAAAAGGTACCCCATGTCCTATTCTGTACCCCTGACAACGTGTATGCAAAATTTCATGATGATCGGTCGAGTAGTTAAGGCGTGAAAGCGTAACAAACAAACTTACGTTCGCATTTATAATACTACTTGCGCCTCGCGGTTTCTCCCGCGTAAAGCCTGATGCCGTGGGAATATCGGGATAAAAAGTAGCCTATATGTTAATCCAGGTCTCCAGCTATCTACATACTAAGTTTTATCGCAATCGGTTTAGAAGTTTTTGAGTGAAAGAGTAACAAACATCTATCGATCTTCACAAACTTTCACATTTATTATATTACTAGATGTGCCCGAGGTTTCACCCGCGTTTATCGCTACTGCGCCACCCCTGTGGGTCGTAGCGTGATGTTATATAGCCTATAGCCTTCCTCGATAAATGAGCTATCCAACAATAAAATAATTTTCAAATCGAACCAGTAGTTACTGATATTAGTGCGTTCAAACAAACAAACTCTTCAGCTTTATAATATTAGTATAGACTAGCTATTACCTGCGACTTCGTCCGCGTAGATTTTAACTAAAAAGTGTTTGTCTCCGCGGAACCCTATTTTTTTCTAAAATCAATATATAAATGTTACTCCTTATAACATCAGCCAGTTAAAGTCCCGTCAAAATCGGTTCAGCCGTTTCGGAGATTAGCCGGAACAAACAGACAGACAGACAGACAAAAATTTAAAAAATAGATGTTTGCATATAGGTACCTTATATACTTTCATATGCATTAGATAAAAAGCTGTTATTTTCACGTGACAAACAGACACTTCAATTTTATTTATTTGTATGTATGTATAGATATTATATATTATTGAACCTGTTCACCGCGGTGTTCTCATTTGTCAGTTACGACACCTGGCCGGTCCGTGACTCGAATTACTTCAATTGAGTTCATAACATTACTAAGTTGGACTTCCAAGCAGAGGTCTCAACTTCGAACCCAAGGATATTAACTTTAAAACCGCAGTTGTCATATTTTCCCAAGAAACGTGCATCCCATATTTTAACCGACTTCAAAAAAGGGAGGAGTTTCTCAATTCGACAGTATTTTTATTACCTCAGAACTTTCGACTTTATCTTTGTTACCTCAGAACTTTCGACTGGGTGAACCGATTTTGATGATTCTTTTATTTTTAGAATGATTGCTTATAGAAGCAGCGATAGCCTAGCGGGAAACCGTTGGACTACCACGCAGAGGTCTCGAGTTCGACCCCAAGGCACCCACTTCTGACTTTTCTAAGTTATATGCGTATTAAATTGTTAAATTATCATTCACTTTAACGGTGAAAGAAAACATCGTGAGGAAACCTGCATGCCTGAGAGTTCTACATAATGTTCTCGAAGATATGTGAAGTCTGCCAACCCGCACTGGGCCAGCGTGGTGGACTATGGGCTAACCCTTCTCACAGTGAGCAGAGGCCCGTGCCTAGCAGTGGGACAGTTTGTGTGAAGACACGTATTTTTTTTTTTGCTTGTCAAAATGACCACACTCCACCTGATGGTAAGCAGTTGTGTGGTCTAAGAGCAGTGGCCTCCACACCGCCCTCATACCAACCCAGTAGACTTCACCTATCTTCGAGAACATCATGTAGAACTCTCAGATGTAAAGGTGCGTGCGTTAGGTTCGAACTTGAGACCTCGCATGGCAGTCCCACGGTCTCGCACTAGGCTATGTGTGTGTAAATTACGATTTAAGTACTTACCTTCAAAATAATATTCACAATACCATAAACTAAAAATTTCATTATATTTCTAAATCCATAGACAAAATATTTGCAATAACCAACTTGTAGAACCGAATTTAACGGATTTTTGACGAAACAAATGTAATTAAATGAAACTTCATTTAATTGTTTAAACAAAGAAATAGACTGCACTATGTGAAGTGATAAATTCGACTGTTTAAATGATAACAAATGACCTGAAGGGGATTCTTATCTATACTAATATTATAAAGCTGAAGAGTTTGTTTGTTTGACGCGCTAACCTCAGGAACTACTGATTCGAATTGAAAAATTCTTTTAGTGTTGGATAGCCCATTTATCGAGGACGGTACGGCCAATAGGAGCGGCGAATCAATGAAATATGTTGCAAAAACGGGGAAAATTCATTTATGTGAAACAGACGAAGTTGCGCGGCTCAGCTAGTCGAAGTATAATTCAAACAATGTATAAGGTATTTTTGTTTTAATGTTTATCTTATTTCATATCTTTTTAGAGATCTAGATCAAAGGTTCTCAGATTTTTTTCCTCATAGACCACTTTCAAAATGTAGCTGGTTCCGGTGGACCCCCTGCAGCTACATTTCTACCATACTTTTTTTTTAGTAATTCTCCACCGAAAAATCAGTAGGTTCGAGACCACTGGTATTTAGTTCTTCACTATCGATAGCAAATAAATTTTCGTGGACTCCGCTTGCGAAATGTGAACGCCCATTTTTTTGTCACGCACACGTAGACCTCCGTCGACTCTCCAGTGGACCCCTGGGTCCACCTGGACCACTTTGGGAACTACTGATTTAAATGATAGTTATCTCGGAATGGATTGACAGAAATGATTTATAGAGAAGACAACTCTCAGATACGCAACAATAGTGATTTTAAATTTTCTTCTCCCTAGCCTTTATTCCCAAGTCACTTGGGGTCGGCTTTCTAGTCTAACCGGATTTGACTGGATGTCAGTTTTTACACAGAGCGACTGCCATCTGACCTCCGCAACCAGAAGGCTAACGATACCCTAAGGCTAGACCAGTGTCAGGATATTAGAGGGCACTGACTTCCCAATAACGACTGCCATAGATGTTCATGGCAGCCGGGACCGACGACTTAACGTGCTCTCCGAGGCACGGAGCAGGCGATAATTGTCAATCAATACGCACATAGTTACGAAAAGTCATATAACTTCCTAAAGTCAGAGGTGCGCGACGTGGGTTCAAACCCGACACCCTCTGCATTGCAGTCTGTTGGTCTCCTCACTGAGCTATCGCTGCTATAGTGATTTTAAATAACGATATATATATCCTAACTAATATTATACATACGAATGTGAGTTTGTTTGTTACGCTTTCACGCCTTAACTACTCGATCGATCATCATGAAGTTTCGTCTACACGTTGTCAGGGAAACAGAAAAGGACATAGGGTACATTTCATCCAGAAAAAACACGATCTGCTACGCGAGCGAAGCCGCCGTTTATCGTTACTGCGCTGACCCAGTGAGTCGTAGCGTGATTTTATATAGCTTATAGCCTTCCTCGATAAATGGGCTATACAACACTAAAATATATTTTCAATTCGAACCAGTAGTTCCTAAGATTAGCTCGTTCAACCAAACAAACAAACGAACTCTTCAGCTTTATAATATTATGTATATAGATTTATATAAGTACACTTAAATAAATGTAGATGGATTATTTTTTTATACTTTAAAGCAAATTATTTTAATTGCTCTCTGTGTGTATTACTGTGCTCGACGAAATCGCGGGAACATCTAGTTTGTTAATAAGTCCATCTTTGTATAACATTACTAGACGTTTCCGCGGTTTCACCCGCGTTTATCGTTACTGCGCCGCCCCCGTGGGTCGTAGCGTGATGTTATATAGCCTATAAGCCTTCCTCGATAAATGGGCTATCCAACTCTAAAATCAGAAATCAGAAATATTTATTTGTAAACGTAGGTAATACATAGGATGTTACAATACATGGATATGTCCGTCTATGTCTTGCATGTAAGCGTACAAATTTGATACCGTAATTAAGCTTTAAACAATAATATTCTAATAAATTTTACATTTCTTATAATAATAATAATAACTTCAACTAACAATAAATTAATATTTACTTATGAACAATAATTAATTAATCAAAAAAACATAATCATCAACTTTAAAATGCCATATACTTAAATTAAAATGTCATACAAATTATAAAATGTCACATAAATTATACAATGTCAATATTTCAATGACCTTTATTGATAATGTAATACAAAAAATACAAAATAATTTTTCAATTCGAACCAGTAGTTCCTGAGATTAGCGCGTTTAAACAAACAAACTCTTCAGCTTTATAATATTAGTACAGATAGAGTGCAATAAAAGATTAATATAATATAAACAAAAGACACGGAGAACATCCATACAACAACTATTTGTGAATCACAAAAAATTATATCCTGTCTGGGAAGCGAACCCACACCAGTGCAGTGGCGATGACAAGCGGACAACAAAACAACTGCGTAAAACGCACAATTACATTCTTTGCCTAGCAACAAAACAATATTTATTTTATTTATAATTAACTTTCACAACAAACACTCATTACGTGTATAAATAATAGTTATCTAAATGGTGGACGCCATGACAGTTCAAAGATCACTGACTTAGGAAGACCCCTCGACAAGAACAAACTATTTAGAACACGGGTTCATATTATACTGGACATTACTCCAGTATAACAAGACCCCTCACCTCAACATTTTGATATGGAACGAGGGACCTTATTATATTGGAAGATATCGTGGTTCATTGCTTCTACTTGCAAATTCCAGTATAACAAGACCTCTCAGTTTAAATTTTTAATATGAAGCGCCGGTTCTTGTTATATTGGACATGTCTATCAATACCAATTTAACAAGGTCTGTTCGTTTGAGCTAAATGTATTGAGATAGAGACCTTTCTACGTTGGTGATATATATTATATTGGTAGATATTTAGATAATATGTAAGACCAGTTTAACAAGGTCTGTCCGTGCAAACTAAATGTATTGAGACAGAGGTCTGTCTACGTTGCAGTTTTATATCAATATGTTATATGACCTCTTTGGTGTCATCAACCTATCACCGAGATACAAAATGGCAACTTAATAAAAATATTATAAATCAAATTAAAATGTATCTGACTGTCTTCTTAAGCCAGTAGTATGAAATTGAAGTTTTCTGCAGGCGATTGTGAAGTTTAAGGTTCGATACTCGGGTCGGGTAATTCGCTGTTGGGTTTTATCTTATCACTCTAATAATATTGTATCACATACACACAACACCATCTAGCCCAAACTAAGCAGAACTTGTACTATGGGTACTAGACAATGGATAAACATACATATATACCTACTTCTTTTTGTAAATATATACATATTATACATGGAAACACACAGACCAAGACAAACATCCATGTCCATGCACACAAATGTTTGACTTGTGCGGGAATCGAACTCGTGGCAGTCGGTTACACTAACCACTGCGCCATAGAGGCCGCCAATAGTATGTATGAGGTCTTGGGTTGGATGCCTAGATCAGATAAAGTTAGGTTATATTAGTAATTTTTCTGGATGAAAGATACCCTATGTCCTTTTCTGTACCCCTGACGATGTGTATGCGAAATGTCATGATGATCGGTCGAGTAGTTATGGCGTGAGAGTGTTACAATCTTATCTTATCTTATGTGGGGGCCGGTCAGTGCAGACCGACGACACTTCGACCCAGTGGGATCTTTTGTGTCGACACTCTCCCAATAACGACTGCCATAGATGTTCATGGCAGCCGGGACCGACGGCTTAACGTGCTCTCCGAGGCACGGAGCAGGCGATAATTGTCAATCAATACGCACATAATTTCGAAAAGTCATATAACTTCCGAAAATCAGAGGTGCGCGACGTGGGTTCGAAGCCGAGACCCTCTGCATTGCAGTCTATTCGTCTCCCCACTGAGCTATCGCTGCTGTGTTACAAACTCACATGCGCAATTTTATAATATTAGTTTAGATAACATTTACAGTTGTACGCTATTTGTAAGTTTTACGACTCTTATCAATGCGTAGGTTAGTAATAAAATAACTTGTTAACATTTTATGTGAACGCGACTTGTATTCTTTCAAATAAATTCTTAGAAAGCAGCGATACGCTGGTGGGAGACCATTAGACTGCCACATAGAGGTCTGGAGTTCGGTCCCAAGGCGCGCACCTCTCACTTTTCGAAGTAATGTGCATATTAATTGGGTAATTGAGTAGTTTAGTTTCAAAATCCTCTAAAATACTTTTCACAAAATAATGGTATATCTCAAAAAACTATAAATGGACTATTTTAGCGGTGTTTGCAACAAACTGCTACTTTTGTGAGCTGATTTAATAGAATTTGAGTGGGTTTTGTTGAAAACTATCAGTGCTATGCGATAGAAGCAACGAAGGAGCTTCATATTCAATCGGAACATCATTTTTGTTCTGATATCGTTTTGGCGGGTTTTGAAACTATACTCCTCAAATATCGCTGACTTTAACGGCGAAGGAAAACATCGTGAGGAAATCTGCATTCCCGAGAGTACTTGTTTTTTATACAACTAAGGTGGCAAACAAGCATACGGCCCACCTGATGGTAAGTGGTCACCGTAGCCTGTGGACGCCTGCGACACCAGAGGCATCACTTGCGCGTTGACGACCTTGTAAAAACCCTTTAACCCTTTTTAAAGAACCGCATACTGTAGTCTTGTGGGAAAACCTCGGCAGTTCATTCCACAACCTGAGCGTCCGCGAGAGCAAATTTCTTTCGCTTGATACGGCACCATTAGTTTGTAAGGTGTGAGAATGAAATGACTGCCGATGGCGAGCGGTGCCATGATAAAAAGTAGCTGAGGGCATCATATCAAACAACTCCTAAGAACACAACAAGTTCTACATAATGTTCTCGAAGATATGTGAAGTCTGCCAACCCGCACTGGGCCAGCGTAGTCGACTATGGGCTAACGCTACTCACACTGAGAAGAGGCCCGTGCCCAGCAGTGGAACAGTTTATATATAGGACTGATAAAAATATATAGATGTACCCGCGGTTTCACCCGCGTTTATAGTTACTGCGCCGCCCCCGTGGGTCGTAGCGTGATGTTATATAACCTAAAGCCTTTCTCGATAAATAGGCTATCCGAACATTGATGTATAAAAAACCTTTATATATCAATGTATCCAACACAAGAAGAATTTTTCAAATCGAACCAGTAGTTCCTGAGATTAGCGCGTTCAAACAAACAAACAAACAAACTCTTCAACTTAAATAATAAATTTATTAATAATCTTAATCTATACAAATAAATAAAATTGAAGTGTCTGTTTGTAATGTCAAAATAACAGCTTTTTATCTAATGCATATGAAACTATATAAGGTACCTTACGAAACATCTATTTTTTAAATTCTTGTCTGTCTGTCTGTCTGTTTGTTCCGGCTAAGCTCCGAAACGGCTGAACAAAATTTGACGGGACTTTCACTGGCAGATAGCTGATGTTATAAGGAGTAACTTAGGCTACTTTGATTTTAGAAAAAAAAATAGTGTTCCGCGGAGACAAACACTTTTTAGTTAAAGTTTACGCGGACGAAGTCGCAGGTAACAGCTAGTATAAACTATAAACTTTCCTACATGTACTGAGTTAAACTAACCCGTACATTTATGTTACAATTCATTTATTTATCATCTAGCTTTTGCCCGCGGCTTCGCTCGCGTTAATTTAGAATTTGACAATCAATTCGGGTTGTACTCTGCTTGTAATAATATAATTCAATTATGATTCGAAAGACACGTGGCGCCATCTATTATAATAAGAAAGTTTTTGTTGTTTTCCTCGGGAACAGTAATTTTTTTCGGGATGAAAGGTAGCCCATGTCCGTTTCTGTACACCTGACAACGTATATGCAAAATTTCAGGATGATCGGTTCAGTGGTTTAGGCGTGAAAAGGTAACAAACAAACAAACTCATTTTCGCTTTTATAATATTGGTTAGGATTAGGATTTACAATTCTGTGGGGTCAGAACAAACGTCACGCAATAACCTTCCCAGTCGGCCTATCTCGGTGACTGACCCACCAATTGTCGAATCAAGATGTATCTCGTCGTGTCAGGCTGACATTACGACCTCACGTCACGTGGGGATCAAGTAGTGATTCATCCTAGATTAACAAGGACACGGGATTCATCTAATGTTGACAATTACTTAATAAATGGCACTATGCCACTAGATCTCGTTGAAACCGTGATATATATTTGATGCCCTTGTGGGACAAACTGATATTGGCTATATTTTAATGACCCGAGTAGGTATTAGTATAGACTGGCTACTGACCGCGACTACAGCCACTTGAATCTTAGTAGGAGAAATAGTAGTAAGATATTATGAGTAGTATAGCCTCGCTGACATTTTTTTTTTTTTATACAACTAAGGTGGCAAACAAGCATACGTTCCACCTGATGGTAAGTGGTCACCGTAGCCTATGGACGCCTGCGACACCACAGGCATCACTTACGCGTTGCCGACCCTTTAGGAAAGTGGGAAGGAGAAGGAGCGGGAAGGGGGTAAGGGGGTGGTTGGGCCTCCGGCACTCTCACTCACCGAACGAAACACAACAGTAGGAATACTGGTTTTTCACGTCGATATTCTGTGAGAGGGTAGTCCTTCCCCGGTCGAGCCGGCCCATTCATGCTGTAATCAGCGAGGCTCTACTACTCTAATGCAGCATGAATGGGCCGGCTCGATCGGGGAAGGACTACCCTCTCACAGAATATCGACGTGAAAAACCAGTATTCCTACTGTTGCGTTTCGTTCGGTGACAGAGTGCCGGAGGCCCAATCACCCTCTTTCCTCCTTCCTGCTCTTTCTCCTTCCCACTTCCTTTTATTCCTAAAGGGTCGGCAACGCGCAAGTGATGCCTCTGGTGTCGCAGACGTAGCTGGGCCGTATGATTGGTTGCCAGGTTGGTTGCATAAAAAAAAATACTATTTTATACGCACATAACATTGAAAAGTCAGAGATGCCTTAGAATCGAACTTGAGACCTCTGCGTGGCAGTCCAACGGTGTCCACCTGTCTCCCAACAGGGTGTCGCTGCTTGTTATCCTATTTTATATTATGAATGCGAATGTGAGTTTGTTTATTCCGCTGTCATGCCTTAACTACTCGACCAAATGAATTACTAACTCTGTCTATTGGTGAAAACCGCATGAAAATCCGTTTAGTAGTTTTGAGTTTATCGCGAACAGACGACAGACGCTGCAGGGTACTTTGTTTTGTAATAAATCATATCAAATCAAAAATAAATTTATTCAAGTTAGGTTACAAGGTAACACTTATGAATGTCAAAGTTACACTACATTTTTTCTGTGAATTTACATTTACTGCCACGTTCAGCAAAGCAAGGGTGTAGGGCTCATGAGAAGAACGGGCAAGAAACTCATGGCCACTCTTTTTAATCGCCAAGTTTACAATAAAATGTTGTTTACAAATCATAACTGTAAGGTGCTGCAACCATTTCTCCATGAACTACTACTGAACATACTCAAGCATTTAATAAAATTTGATGGTAGCCTCTAAAGTAGCAGTATGGTAATATGTAGTGATATCTCGTTCAAAAAGTTAGAACTAGAGGTGGCCACTGAACTTATGTAGTATGCGGATACTGTGCCTATGGCCTATAAGATCAAATCTGTTAGTATCACGACGGTTAGTCAGTCGATGGCATTGACCCAGTACAAGAGCCCACTTACAGGCCGACCGCAGCTCTCGAAGGAAGTCGTCGCCCGTTGTCATGCCGGCTATTGTGAACACACCTCTATTGTAGGGCATACTGTGTCACACAGACAGTATTGACGAGTCTTTAGTTTAGAGACTGGCTTCTGACCGCGGATTTGTGCGCTTAAATCCTAGCAGGATCTAAGTAGCAATCTAAAACATGTCCTATGTGTGTGTCAAGTTTTTATTCATATCCATTTAACGGTTATTTAACTTATCCTAACTAATATCATAAATGTGAATGTGAGTTTGTTTGTTACGCTTTCACGTCATAACTACTTTACCTATCATCATGAAATTACGCATACTGTACTGTGTGGATAAAGAAAAGGACATAGGGAGCTTTCATCCAGAAAAAAGCACGAGAAATAATATTAATTAATTAAATCATGAAATCATAAACTACTTGCCTGAATATAAAAGAAATGAGATGAATTGACAACCTCCCCTTTTTGAAGTCGGTTTAAAAAGCACTAAATTGTTTTTCTTGTTTAAAAACTTATATCGTCACGAAATTCGGTACCTTTTTAACAAGCACAATTGTTGAAAAGGTACCGAATCAAAAAACCGAAATCCGAGACATGGTCTATTTGTGCTTCAAGTTCCATCCAAATCTGTTCAACGTTTGTTCTAGCAAACATTCAACATCTTTATATTTGTAGTTTAAGTAGGATAAACCAATATGTGCCTCTTCAATTAGGATTACGTTGAAGACAGATTACCGTTAGTCAATCAACTTATTGATAATAGATGTACCCGCGATTTCACCAGCGTTTATGATTACTGCGCCGCCCTCGTGCGTCGTAGCTTGATGTTATATAGCCTATAACCTTCCTCGATAAATAAGCTATCCAACAAAAAAAATATTTTTCAATTCGAACCAGTAGTTTCTGAGATTAGCGCGTTCAAACAAAAAACAAACTCTTCAGCTTTATAATATTAGTATAGATGTGGTTTTGGTTATGTTTTTCTTGCGGTTTCGCTCGCGTAAAAGCAGGTTAGATTATGTTAGTAACAATACTTTCTTTAAATAAAACTTAGCCCATGTTACTCGGTGATAATATGGCTTTCTAATGGCGAAATAATTTTTAAAATCGGCCCACATGGGACAAAAGTTTTTGTGATTCACAAATGGCTTATGTTTAACTTATCACCAGATATAGTAAAATATAACAGTCAAAAATAGTAAATGGTCACCAAATTGCACAGCAAAATATATTTAAAGAGATCAAAATAAGTCGACGGAGCCCTGCTTCACGGGGCCCATATTTTTGGGTGGGTTTAAGAAGGAACCTAACATAACCTAACCCTTCCGAGACGGAATGCAGTGATTTGAGGCGTATAGGTGCTCGTTATGATATATTTTAGTAAGCATATTTTGCTGCGCAATTACTATTTTTGGTGGTCATTATATTTGATCCCTTCACAAATGTTGGTTCTGAGTCCAGGTGTTCTGTGTCCGTTGTTTGAATGTTTGTAAAGTCCCCCGGGACACAGGCATCACTCCTGGTGCCGGAGAAGTCTTTAAAAAAAAGTTAGGTGTAATAGCTCTCTGCTTACCCTTTCTGGGTAAAGGCGTGAGACTGTATGTATGTATGTGGAGTCAGCCACGCCGTGGGAATGCTCTCACGATGAACACACAATGAACCACTCTCGAATGATTTAACGGGAAATTTTACTGTCAATATTTCTTCATTCAAACACAAGTCTCTGAAGTCTGAACTGGTTCAGGTAATACTATATAAAAACAAACTTCAATTAGCAAGTCTTTTGTGTGCAATGAGTATATACATTTTAAATGTTTTCCTTTAGATTAAATATAGTTTAATGTGAATTTATAACAATAAGTAACCTGTAATGTGTTTTGTAAAGATTATTATTTATTGAATTGAATAAAAATTTATTATTATTATTATTGATTTCTCAAAACATATTTGATATTTCCTTGTTTTACATAATGCTGTGTTACGTTTACATAAACTTTAAATCTATACTAATATTATAAAATTTATAAATCTGAAGAGTTTGTTTGTATGTTTGAACGCGCTAATCTCAGGAACTACTGGTTCGATTTGATAAATTCTTTTTGTGTTGGATACCTATTTATCGAGGGAGGCTATAAGCTATATAACATCACGCTACGACCCACGGGGGCGGCGCAGTAACGATAAACGCGGGTGAAACCGCTGGAATATATAGTTTTAAATAAACAGTTTTATTCGCTGTGCATTAAAATAAGCTTGCGTGGATATTTAAAACTATTTGTATTAAATTTTCCCTAACGTATCGGTTGCTTTTTATAATAATGATCATCATTTATTTAGTAAAACATAAGTACCTACATTGAAATTAAAATACTATATACGGAAATAAATGTCAAATAAACAACGCGATAAAATCCGTACCTACCTATATAGTAGTTTAATTTCAATGAATAACATTCGCGTAAACAGAAGACAATATTATACAGGTACATAGTAATATGGTAGGAATACAATATTGAGATCTATGTTTTGCCAATGACTGGCGCACAAAATACCTTACTGATGTTATACAGGCTCATTGGAAAAGACTGGACATATTGAAGTAGGGTATTCAGTACTCGATTCTGGACCCGAATTGAGTAACTCTCATGTTTGGAACGGTCAAAGACAAAAAACCAGAGTATCTCTATGATAAATTGGAATGGATGGCCGAAAGTAAAAAATACTCAAGCAGAGAACTAGGGCAACCATTACGCATGCCTAGGCACAGAACTACTGCTTTCAGTGCTGGATGCCGGTATAACGCTACCAAGTGCTGGAATAATTAGCCTCCTCCACTGCGCCAACTAGATAAACTGAGCAGTTTCAGGTTTAAGCTACAGAAATTATATTTATCTAAACAGAAATCCAGCACTTAATTGTTTATATTGTGTTTCTAGATATATTTATGTTTATTGTATATCTATATATAATTTAAAACCATTTTTTGTCGACCTCGATGGCGTAGTGGTTGGTGTAACCGACTGTCACGCCCGAGGTCGCGGGTTCGATTCCCGCACAAGTCAAACATTTGTGTGCATGAATATGGGTGTTTGTCTTGGTCTGGGTGTTTCTATGTATAATATGTATGTATTTACAAAAAAAAAGTATATATGTATGTTTATCCATTGTCTAGTACCCATAGTACAAGCTCTGCTTAGTTTGGGCTAGATGGTGTTGTGTGTATGTGGTAGAATATATTATTATTATTATATTATATATTATTAATATTTTCTTTTTAATATTATCTTCTGTTCTACACATATATGTAATTGCCTGTCTATTATAAGTTATATTATATTACATATAGCCCAATCACCCTCTTTCCCCCATCACGCTCCTTCTTCTTCCCACGTCCTTTCCTAAAGGGTCGGCAACGCGCAAGTGATGCCTCTGGTGTTGCAGGCGTCCATAGGCTACGGTGACCACTTACCATCAGGTGGGCCGTATGCTTGTTTGCCAAGTTAGATGTATAAAAAAAATATATTTGAACCATTTCATGACAAACGAGAGCAATGGGCAGATGTACAATATACAACCATGATGACTGTTCATGGTGAAAAGTTCTTTAGAATTTCTGTATATTATAGTCTTTTAAATTAAAATATCTAAATTAAGAGGGCGGCAATATTTGCTTCCGCCCCGGGGCGACTGTCTCCCACGCTACACCACTGATCAGCCCTGTATTAAACTGTCCCACTGCTGCTCACGGGTCTCTTCTCAGCGTGAGAAGAGTTAGCCCATAGTCCACCACGCTGGCCGTGCGGGTTGGCAGACTTGACGTATCTTCGAGATCATTATGTAGAACTTTCAAGCATGATTTCTCACGATGTTTTCCTTCGCCGTTAAAGCGAGCGATAATTAACTATTTAATACGCACATAACTTCGAGAAGTCAGAGATGGCCTTGGGTTCGAAATGGAGACCTCTGCGTGGCAGTCCAACGGTTTCCCACTAGGCTATCGCTGTAGGTACTATATAAACTTTATTCCAGCTATGTAATAAATACGTGTTCACATAATGCCGCGGCCACACATTGGATTCAAGTTTGCGTCCAAGCTTGGCTCTAATTTGGAATGGCCAATATTGAATCAAACTACTGCACCACACATTGGCTTCAATACCAACTTTGCACCTAACACTGGCAATAGACAAGCGCGGAGCTTGTTGTTCAGTTGACGCAGAGCGGACTATGGACGATAACTTATTTGCACTAGCGGCTTACGCATATGGTTTAGGTACATATGCTTATTATTTGCATCGTACAAGAAAACAACGAAAGAAAAGGCGGTGGTGGATGATTAAAATGGCCAATGTGTGGCGCGCGCGCGACATTCTGTCCAAGATGCGCGCGCACTCCCCTTCCATACCCCTCGCCTTTGAACTTGTTGAAAAAACCGACTCTTTGCGCGTCGGTGTTGGACACAGGACGGTGATTAAAGGCTGATCCACACATTGGAGTATTCGACGCAATAAGCTACATTGGTGCAAATATAACCAACTAGATGTTCACACGGTTTCACCCGCGTTTATCGTTACTCCGCCGCCCCGTGGGTCGTAGCGTGATGTTATATAGCCTATAGCCTTCCTCGATAAATATGCTATCCAACACTAAAAGATTTTTCAAATCGAACCAGTAGTTCCTCAGATTAGCGCGTTCAAACAAACAAACAAACAAACTCTTCAGCTTTATAATCCTAACTAGTATAATATTATAAAAGCGAAAATGAGTTTGTTTGTTTGTTACAGTTTCACGCCTAAACTACTGAACCGATCATCCTGAAATTTTGCATATACGTTGACAGATGTACAGAAACGGATATAGGCTACTTTCCCGAAAAAAATTACTGTTCCCGAGGAAAAGAGTAATAACGTTCTTATGATAATAGATGGCGCCACGTCTCTCTCGAATCATGATTGAATTATATTATTACAAGCAGGGTACAACCCGAATTGATTGTCAAATTCTAAATTAACGCGAGCGAAGCCGCGGGCAAAAGCTAGTATTAATATAAATGTGTGGCCGCGGCATAAGCGTACATAACTAACATTGTAAGTATCGTTGATTTTGCAACTCGCCTCATATTACAAGATGGCGGCCAGTTGTAAGTATATACGAGTGGTCAAGGCTTCACAAATCACATCGATATGTTATAACATTGTCTAATATTATACTGTGTCTAGCGATAGCCTAGTGGGAAACCGTTGGACTGCCACGCAGAGGTCTCGAGTTCGATCCCAAGGCGCGCATCTCTGACTTTTCGAAGTTATGTGCGTATTAAATAGTTAATGTTCGCTCGCTTTAACGGTGAAGGAAAACATCGTGAGGAAACCTGCATGTCTGACAGTTCTACATAATGTCTCGAAGATATGTGAAGTCTGCCAACCCGCACTGGGGCGGCGTGGTGGACTATGGCCTATCCCTTCTCACATAGAGAAGAAGCCCGTGCCCAGCAGTGGGACAGCTTAATACAGGGCTGACATTATATATACATTAATAAGTAGCGATCCGCCCTGGTTTCGCACGGATAGTACAAAACCTAAACCTTTCTCATGAATCACTTTGTCTATTAGTGAAACCGCATGCAAATCTGTATAGGAGTTTTTGAGTTTATCGCGAACAGACAGACAGACGCGGTGGGGGCCTTTGATTTATAATATGAAGTGACTAGTCGCGCCCCGCGGTTTCACCCGCATAAGTCCCGACGCCGTGGAAATATCGGGACAAAAGTAGCCTATGTGTTAATGCAGGTCGCCAATTATCTACATACTAAGTTTCATCGCGATCGGTTCAGTCGTTTTTGCGTAAAATAGTAACAAACATCCATCCATCCTCACAAACTTTCGAACATCTATAATATTAGTAAAATATGCCCTGTAGAGCCCTGTCGTGGGGGACTTACAAACATTCAAACAACGGACACAAAGACACCCAGACTCGAAACAACCATTTGTGAATCACACAAATTTTTGTCCCGTGTGGGAATCGAACCCACAACACTCGGCGTAGAGGCAATGTCGAGGCGACCACTTAAACCGCGTCATCCGTGCAGTCAAAATATTTTATGTCATTAATCCTTGTGATTGAGCCGTGATGAGGAAAAATCTTCAAAGTCAATACAGACATGACTAAATCTTCAAGGATTTTTGTTATAGAGACAATGAATGCATAAAATAATGATAATTATGATGAAATAATGATTATAAAAAGATCTGAAAACTTTAAGAGGTATTACGGTCACCAAAATATTAAAGACTAGCTTTTGTCCGCGGCTTCGATCACGATAAAGTAGGTTAGGTTATGGTAGTTAGAGCAGCGATAGCTCAGTGGAGAGACCAACAGACTGCAAAGGTCTCGGGTTCGAACCCACGTCGCGCACCTCTACGTTTCGGAAGTTATATGACTTTTCGAAATTATGTGCGTATTGATTGACAATTATCGCCTGCTCCGTGCCTCGGAGAGCACGTTAAGCCGTTGGTCCCGGCTGCCATGAACATCTATGGCAGTCGTTATTGGGAAGTCAGTGCCCTCTAATATCCTGACACTGGTCTAGCTTTAGGGTATCGGTAGCCTTCGGGTTGCGGAGGTCAGATGGCAGCCGCTCCGTGTAAAAAGTGATATCCAGTCAAATCCGGTTAGACTAGAAAGCCGAGCCCAAGTGACTTGGGAATAATAAAGGCTCGGGAGAAGAAGTTTGACAAATAAAATTATATTCTACTTTCTTAACGTATTAGGTACGCGAACACAGCAGCAGGTATAACCTAGCGTTTTATAAAACAAGACCAATTCACTAAACAGCAGACATTAATCAAACAAAAGTTTTGCAATAAAAAAGGTTTTGCACAAAATAAGATGCTATCGACCTCAAATAAGGCTGAGCTATCTTTTGCATTGTGCGCAAGTTTCTTGTTGACAACTAATCTATACTTCTATACTAATGATATATATAATATGTAACGGGTATTAACGCGATCATGCATAATGTTTACCTTTTATAGGCTTGACGTTTCTACCAGGTTACACCGGCCGTGGTCACAAAAGCTGAAGAGTTTGTTTGTTTGTTTGAACGTG
The DNA here is from genome assembly GCA_963564715.1 of Catocala sponsa. Taxonomy (NCBI): domain Eukaryota; kingdom Metazoa; phylum Arthropoda; class Insecta; order Lepidoptera; family Erebidae; genus Catocala; species Catocala sponsa. The sequence goes on along the minus strand of OY751353.1, from coordinate 844,104 downwards.
CAAATCTCAGGAACTACTGGTTCGATTTGAACAATTCTATTAGTGTTGGATAGCCTATTTATCGAGGAAGGCTATAGGCTATATAACATCACGCTACGACCCACGGGGGCGGCGCAGTAACGATAAACGTGGGAACATCTAGTTATGTAATAAAAGTGTTTTAAATTAAACAACGTGACAAAATCTGTATAAAGAAATTTAAATTCAATCTACATCAGTTCACGCTTCGATACGAACGCTGAATTGTTTACTAACGTACTTTTACTATAAAACGCTAACTAGTATAATCCATTTGAAAGTTTGTTTGTAGCAAAGGATCAACGAACTCACGTACATAGCTTAGCTGTTTCTTTTCGCGTGAAACGTAATTAATATTGATAGCTCAGCGCTAATGGATCCGTGTCATTTAAAATACATTAATACTTACATTAGAGATACAATACATTAGTTGTCTATGTTCGATTTTTGTGTAACAATAATATTATATCACATACACACAACACCGTCTAGCCCAAACTAAGCAGAGCTTGTACTATGGGTACTAGACAATGGATAAACATACATATATAGGTACTTTTTTGTAAATATATACAGTTTAGATGTACCCGCGGTTTCACCCGCGTTTATCGTTCAAACAAACAAACAAACAAACTCTTGAGCTTTATAATATTGGTATAGATATAATTATTTGTTAATTGAAATGTCCAAGGAGGGATTATATTTTTATGGAAGTAAAGATTTTTGAATATCCTTCATTAGATGTTATATAATTTTAATTGTACAGAAAGTTCTTTAAGACGTGCAGTAGCAACCTCAGTAGCGCAGCGGTATTGATTGCGACTTTTATATTCGAGGTCTATTAGGACTATCTAGGAAATTTCAAGACGATCAGTCGAGTAGTTAAGGCGTGAAAGCGTAACAAACAAACTCACATTCGCATTTATAATTAGAATAGATAACACTAATTTTCCTAATAATCCTTAGGGAACACATACCAATAATATAGTCACACTGCTAATCCAGTACATGATCTATCTGTGTGCAAAGTTTCATCCAAATCTGTTCAACAGTTTACATGTGATCGCACTTTCTCATTTATGATATTAATATTACCTACCTACCGTTTATTCAATTACAAAAATACCACCGAACCATAGAGAAGCAAAGTTATTAAAAAACAAACTTATTTCCACACGTATAACTTATAAATACATAAAATATCAAATCGATTATTTTAAATATGATTGATATTTCACCAAAATACATAAAAATCATAATATAATGTCTATAAAATACGTAAACATTTTGCATAACTTACTATCACGGCGGTATATTGCAGTAGACTTTGTTGAGATGTAAGTATGTAGGTATCCTAGTCTCTATGTAGGTATATCATATATATGTATGTAGGTATATCCTTATTAAACTAATCCTTATCCTTACTTAATCCTTACTAATATTATAAATTCGAAAGTAACTCTGTCTATCTGTCTGTTACCTTTTCTCGGCTAAACCACTCAACCGATTTAGATAAAATTAGGTACAGATATAGTTTAAAACCTGGGGAAAGACATAGGCTACTTTTTATTGATGTAGGTACCACGCGAGCGGAGCCGCGCGCAAAAGCTAGTATTATAAATGAGAAAGTAACTCTGTCTGTCTGTCGGTCTGTCTGTCTGTCTGTTACCTTGTCACGCTCAATCCGCTGAACCGATTTAGATGAAATTTGGAATGGAGATAGCCTGAGACCCTGGAAAGGACATAAGCTATATAACATCACGCTACGGCTCATGGGAGCGACGCAGTAACCATAAATATCACTGACGCGGGTGAGACCGCGGGCACAGCTAGTATTATAAATGCGAATATGAGTTTGTTTATTACGCTCTCACGCCTAAACTACTTGACCGATTATCTTGAAAATTACATTGTCAGCATATACATTGTCAGCGGAACAGAGAAGGATATAGGGTAATTTTACCTAGAAAAAGTACTTTTACTAACCTATATACATTTGCGCAAGCGAAACCGCAGGAAAAATCAAGTATTATATATAAATTCTAAAGTAACTCTATCTGTCTGTCTGTTATCTCTTCATGGCTAAACATGTCAACCGATTTGGATGAAATTTGGTACAAAAATATTTTAAAACCTGGGAAAGAATATTCTACTACTACTTCTACTCTGCTAAGGCTACTTTTTGTTGATGAAGGTACCACGCAGGCGGAGCCGCGCGTTAAGACTAGTAATTTATATAAGTTGAAGAGACGTAGCCAATTATTTGGTGATGGTATTATTAAACGGCTTATGTTTAATTTATCACTAGATATAGTAAAATATAACAGTTATAAATAGTAAATGATCACCAAATTGCACAGCAAAATATATTTAAAGAGATCAAAATATGTCGACGGAGCCCCGCTTCGCGGGGCTCCTATTTTTGGGTGGGCTTAAGCAGGAACCTAACATAACCTAACCCTTCCGAGACGGAATGCAGTGATTTGAGGCGTATAGGTGCTCGTTATGATATATTTTAGTATTTTTGGTGGTCATTATATTTAATCCCATAAACTGACTCGCCCGGGGAACAATAATTCTGTTACAGGCAATGGCATTATGGTTAAAGTGGTGCCTCGCTACTGTACCTGCACCGAGCGATGTGGGTTCGATCCCCGCTCGGCACCAACATGTGTGTGACCCACTAACATGTGTGTGACCCACCAACATGCGTGTGGCCCACCAACATGTGCGTTACCCACCAACAGTTGTCTGAGTCTACGTGTTCTTTGAGTCCGTTGTTTGAATGTTTGTGAAGTGACGTCACAGGAACTAAAGTTATTGCGAGATTTAACTTATAAAATACAGGAATCCGGCGTACGAGTAACGATGTTACTACGTTTGGCCCGATAAGTAAGAATGTTGAAGGTTCACATATCTACCTAATTATCTTACCCTTGCTTTCAGCCATCTTTTATTCATCTTCCTTTGGGACAACGCGCGAATGATACGCTGGTATTGTAACCATCACTGGTTAAGAGGAAACACAAGGGCCGTTTTTCCATACAAACGTAGTCCCCGGTTTCCTCCCTGGATAATGCCAGTAGAGCAATATTTTTTTCCATAAAATGTATGGCCTCTATTGGCATGTCCCTATGTTTTTCTTTTTTTCATAAATTAATTATTAAAAGAGACATGAGCCTTCAAAAACCTCAAAGGTTATATAAAAAAAGGAAAACATAGGAACACGGCCAAAGCCTTTCTTAAGTTTTAATGAAAGTAGTAATTAAATCGGTCAAGTTTTGGAGAAGGAATCAGGGGACTACGAAACGTTGACTTTGTGTACTTTTAATAGGTATTTTCGGTCCAAGCTGCAGTTGTCTCTATCGCGCTCTGGGGACACTGCGCGACAGCAATAGGTTTTACAAATATACCTAACCTATTTTTCAATTCTCGCCCTTAGTGTTTCCTCTTAATGTAGCCTTTTTTTCTTTTTTAACGTGTGGAAATGCTCCTTATGCATACCCCCTCGCCACATGGGGAAGCGAGAGGGTTATGTCTACCGTCTAAAACTGCCACGGTATCTCAGATCGCTGCTTTTTATGGTGGATGGGTCGCTGGAACTGAAACTGCATCAGCGATCCACCCAGCAGTGTGCAATACAGACAAGAAGGTTTGCGAGCGACTCCTGGGCGACTCGAACCCACAACAGTCGGCGTAATGGCAATAGCGACACTATTTAAAACATTATCTGTGCAGCCATTTGCTGAAAAATAAATTAGTCTCCCCGTGACCATGGCTGCTGAAAAGCAACCGAAACGTCGGGAAAGTGTAAACACAAATATAAATAGTATAATAGTATAAATAGTTTTAATGGTTTCAATAATTTAATTAGCTTAAAAATTTGTAAAGTTTATAGTACCTAATAGTAACAGTTTAAAAAAAAAATGTAATAGTGTCAAATAAACAACGCGATAAAATCTGTATATAGTAGTTTAATTTCAATAAATAATAAAAGACTCAGGATCTTTCATGCTCGCCTGATTTACAAAGAAAACAATGTTCAAAGATTAGTATAATGTTGTGCTTTATTCGATATTAAACCCCCAGACCTCACGATTGATAGTATGTATGTTATCTCCACTGAATCGTCAAAGCAGTTAGGTAGATTGTTTAGTTATTTAAATCAAATTAAATTTACATTATCTGTCAATTGCGCAGTGATATATCAATCACTTCTACGCAGGTTTAAATGTTACACAAATTAATTAATCATACACATTATTATTAAGTAATTAGCTTAAGTCAGAATATTTCAAGTCACCCGCAGTTCAAACCAAGTTCGTAAAAACAACAGTGCACAAAACGCGAACGGACTTACGCAAAAAAGTTTTGGCAAAAAAGAAAAATAAAATGATTTCCCGACGAATTATTTAGTGTCAAATAATTTATGGAATATGACAATTTAATAAGGTTTTTTTATAAAATGGTTGCTATATAGACTTACCGTTTGAGTTGTTCAGCCTTGGTAGTAAGTATTCGTTTACAAAAACTTATATTTCACTGAAATGGCGGCGGCCGGCGTGTGGTTCGCTCGCTTCTTAATCGCGGACTGGCCATGGTCAGCGAGCGTTGCGCGTTGGGACGAAAAAGTTGTTTGCGCTGTATACCCCCACTACGCTTGTTAGGTCGGTTGTACGCTCAAGAATTGTCCGATACGATTGTAGTTAGGTTTTTGTGTGTAGTAATTGAGTATAGCTAGCTGATGTAAAGGTGAAAGTTTACTTTATAGTCGCTGTCGATGTCACTGCCTTTGATATTCGCTATGGAATCTGTAGACGCTGTTTAAACGTAAAATTTTTTGTTAAAGGTGTCATAATTATATGTTTCTAAGAGAGAAAAATATGTACGAGATGTAGGCAGGGGCTTCGATGTCGGTTTAAACATAAAATTATTTATTTAACATCCACGCGTAATTTCAATATTACCTCTAAGCAGGAAGAGGAGAGGTGAGTTCAGAAGTTACCCAAATCTACTTACTTTTATCCTGAAGTATCATCTTGCCTCAAGCCTGTTATTACGTTTCACTTAACCTAATGAGTTTTCTACTAAGAATGTCTGTTATGTCAAAAGGGTTGCCCTAGGTTTGGCCTTTTTCTAGATCTTCTCTGGTCACAAAACATTAGCCTAGTTCTCTCCTTTTTAACCTACTTCAAAAACAGGAGGAGGTACGCAATTCGACTGATTTTTTTTTCTTTTTTTATGTTTGTTACATCATAACTTTCAACTGGGTGAACCGATTTTGATGATTCTTTTTTATTTGAAATTAAATGGGACCACACGGGAAGCACCAGGCTTCCCGTGTGGTCCCATTTAATTTTGATCAAGATTTGACCATTCATTTTCGAGTTATCCTTAACAATGATTTAATAATAATTTAATTATTCACAAGAATATGCAATTATTTATTAACTTTTTAGTGGATTTTAAGTTTTAGAATATTCGATTTTGAAGTCGGTTTTCTTTTTTGTTAAAATTTTGTTGTATTCACCACGTAAAGAAAACTTATCAATAAAATAGATGACTCGACCTATCGACGTACCGGCGAGATATGTGGAAGAGTATTGCTAATAATACTTAATTTGATTGTATTATGAATGATTTGGTTCAGACGAAATACTAATTTTCTCTTTCAGAAAACCGACATAAACAAAATAACTTCGATGTGGAAATTTATTGGGTTGAAATAAAAGCCAACGCATACTTGGCCAGTGTAGTGACTATGGCCTATGGCCCTTCTCACACTGAGAAGAGGCCCGTGGCCCAATACCTGTGTAGCGGGAGACTTTAAAAACATTGAAACAACTGTCAGAAAGAACAGTTAGGCTCATAACAACTATTTATGGATCACCCAAATTTTTGTCCTGTGTGGGTATCGAACCCACAACCCTGGGCGCGGTGGCAGCAGCGAGGCGACCACTTACACCACTACATCATCTGTGCAGTCAACATGTTTAGGCTTATGTTTAACTTATCACCAGATATAGTAAAATATAACAGTCAAAAATAGTAAATGGTCACCAAATAGCACACCAAAATATATTTAAAGAGATCAAAATAAGTCGACGACTTCTATTTTTGGGTGGGTTTAAGAAGGAACCTAACATAACCTAACCTCCGAGACGGAATGCAGTGATTTGAGGCGTATAGGTGCTCGTTATGATATACTTTAGTAAGCATATTTTGCTGCGCAATTACTATTTTGGTGGTCATGATATTTAATCCCAACAATGTACATACAAGCCTAACATTTCAATACCAAAACCGCAAAAAAGTCGCAGTGTTACAATCCGCCTAATTACTGATCCAAGTATAATCCTACAACTGAGAATGTCTGATGTCCCGAATTACTTGAAGATGTAAGACAATTAATTACTCTTTAATTTATCAGCACTATACTTAATTAAAATTGCACTTGCAGGAAGTAAAACATGACAAACATGTTTTGTTAATTTAACTCATGTTTCTTTTTTAATAATAAAATCTTTGTTTATCTGTACAATACGTGAAGCAAAAACTTTGTACACCTTTTTACGAAAATTGCGCGGACGGAGGAGTTTGAAATTTGGCACAGTTTTAGTTTATATGGAGGAGGGGCGAATCCTATCGCTGCTATTGTTGACTACTGACTGAGATATATGAGTTAGCTTACGTTAGAACATTTCAAACCGCCCGCAGTTATCTGACTGAGTTTGTAAAAACAACACTTTAAAAAGCAACCAAAAGTAGCTTACTCAAAAAGATGCATAGAAAACATAAAATAAAATTATTTCACGGCGAATCATTTAGTACCTGTCAAATAATTTAATTATAATTATTACGATAATTATTATTGTCATTCTTAAAACATCTTGTTCCCCCTAGCCTTTATTATTCGCAAGTCACTTGGGGTCGGCTTTCTAGTCTAACCGGATTTGACGGGATATCAGATTTTACACGGAGCGACTGCCATCTGACCTCCGCAACCCGAAGGCTAACGATACCCTAAGGCTAGACCAGTGTCAGGATATTAGAGGGCACTGACTTCCCAATAACGACTGCCATAGATGTTCATAGCAACCGGGACCGACGCCGCGACGGCTTAACGTGCTCTCCGAGGCACGGAGCAGGCGATAATTGTCAATCAATACGCACATAATTTCGAAAAGTCATATAACTTCCGAAAGTCAGAGGTGCGCGACGTGGGTTCGAACCCGAGACCCTCTGCATTGCAGTCTTTTTTTTTTTTTTTTTTTTTTATTTTGCTCGTCAAAATGACCACACCACCTGATGTTAAGCAGTCGTGTGGTCTAAGAGCAGTGGCCTTCACATCGCACCCACAGTAGCCGAGGCGATGTTGAGGTCTCTACTTTGACGGCCTGAAAAGATGCTTTTTCACGCCCCGCTTAAAGAACCCAGGATTGAAGGAAGAAGGAAACACGTGCCTTGGCAGAGAATTCCATGCCTTGGTCGTTCGGCAGAGATATGAGGACCCAAACTTTTTGGTACGCGCTCTAATCGACTCTACCGTGTAAGGATGGCATCTGAGCCCAGCACGCGTTGTTCTGGATAGGAAAGGGGAGGGCGGGATAAGCTAGAATAACTCTTCAGAGCACTCCCCGTGGTATATTCTGTAGAAACATGCCAATGAGGCAATGTGCCTACGGAGTTGCAGAGGTTCCAGTGAACTCGTGACCTCTGGATCTCCGATGATACGGACAGCCCGCCGCTGTAACCGGTCGAGAGCGTCCAGCAAGTACTGCGCGGAGCCATCCCAAAGATGAGAACAGTACTCCACGCAAGGGCGCACTTGTGCCTTATACAATAGGCACAGTTGCCCAGGCGTGAAGAACCGCCTCACCCTGTTCAGAACTCCGAGTTTTCGCGAAGCTTGCTTAATGACGCTCTCGATATAGGTTTTCTGATTAAGGGAGCGGCAAAGATCCATACCTAAGATGGAGAGACTGTCACGTATCACCAGTGGAGTGTTCTTCAGAGAAGGGAGGGGAAGGAACGGAGACTTTTTTGTTGAGAACGCGCATGCCTGGGTCTTCTTGGCGTTGAACTCGACCAAGTTCTTGGCACCCCATTCATAGATGCGGTCCAAGGTCTGGTCAAGTTCAACGACAAGATTCTGCCTTTTCCCCTCAACCTCAGCCTGTTTAGCCCCAGGATGTCCGAGATATCGCCCATGCACGGTACTGTCGTCCGCATAACAATGTATGTTGCCGAGATTCAACATATCATTGATATGCAGAAGAAAGAGCGTAGGGGATAAGACAGAACCCTGAGGCACTCCTGCATTGACCTGCATAAATTTGGAAGCGCGACCGTCGCAAAGGATCCGAATACGACGCTTCTGCAGGAAACTTGCAATCCAGGTGCACAGTTGAGGGGGTAAGCCATAGGCCGGAAGCTTGGAAAGAAGAGACCGGTGCCAGACTCTGTCGAAAGCTTTGGCTATGTCAAGGCTGATAGCCAAAGACTCGCCGTGCTTGTCCATAGCTTCACCCCAGAGGTGCGTAACGAACGCTAGAAGATCACCCGTTGATCGTTTAGCCCGAAAGCCGTATTGGCGATCATTGATCAACGATTGATCCTCCAGGTAGCGGACAATTTGGGTGTTTATAATCCGCTCGAACACCTTGGAGAGCACCGAGGTGATAGCTATGGGACGATAGTTGCTTGGCTCGGAACAGTCCCCCTTTTTGGGAATCGGTTGAACGTTCGCCTCCTTCCAAGCCTCAGGCACAATGCCTGCGGCGTAAGACGTCCGGTATAGGCGCGTAAGCGTGGGAGACAACTCCGGTGCACATTTTCTAAGGACCACAGCTGGGATGTCGTCAGGTCCACTGGCTTTCCGAACATCGAGAGACTGCAGTATCGCACGAACGGTTCGTTGCCTGATACATATATCAGGCATGGTGTAGCCGCAGTTGGCAATGTTAGGCGGCTGCGAACCGCAGTCATCGATTCGGGAGTTGGCCGCAAAGAGATTTGTAAGCAGATCTGCTTTCTCCTGCGGCCGATGAGCCAGTGATCCATTCGGATACCTCAGAGGGGGCAGCATGGTCTGGCAGAAGTTGGACTGCACGGCTTTGGCCAGGCGCCAATAGCTACGACTGCCCGTAGGATGCGCCATTAGTTCCTGGCCGAACCGTGCGACGCGCTGGGCATCCGCTCTTAAGTATACCCTCTTGCAGACCTTTGTGGCTTGGTTGAACGCTGCCTTCAGGTGATCCACGTTAGGGTCGTGGAGAGTGCGAGCCCTGGTCCAAGCGCGGTACGCTGTCTGTTGGTCTCCCCACTGAGCTATCGCTGCCTTTGTTAACTATGGTAATAAAAAATAAAAATAAAGTTTGGTTACAATCAAAATAGCAGTTTAGTGAAAGCGTCCGTTATTTGAATGATCGTTATAACGATGTATTATAGCTATTATAATTATGTTACTGTTAAATATATTCTCGTTGTTGGGAATCAGAAAGTGTGTCAATCTGTTTGTATATCTCTATGGTTGTAATATTTGGAAATAGATACACTGTAACTTAGATCTGAATACAATGGATGAATTGGTCATATTAAATATGTATTATACCTAAAATGGTGTAATGGTTGCAACATCTTGCGTTTACAGCGTGTAACAGAAAGGTGTGGTCATATTTAAGTGTCATATAATGTCACCTGTATAATGAAAAAGAATAATTCCTAGTCTACCTACCTAGGTGTCTTTTAATAAGTATAGATTTCTAGTACATATGTAATTCATAGATACATCCTTGCTAATATTATAAATGCGAAAATGAGTTTGTTTGTTTGTTACGCTTTCACGCCTTAACTACTCAACCGATCAACATGAAATTTTGCATACACGTTGTCAGGGGTACAGAATAGGACGTAGAGTACCTTTCATCCAGAAAAAATAACTGTTGCAAACCTAACCTTTTTTTTTTTTGGTACCCAGGACAAATTCTTGATGCAAACCTAACCTACATTTACGCGAGCGAAGCCGCGGGTGAAAACTAGTATTATATAATACGAAGAGACGTTGTCATTTAAAAAATTACAGAGATCTGGTAGATACGACGCTGTCAACCAACAGCCATTTTACAAGCTGGTAAGTTAAAGTCAAAGTCAAAAATAATTTATTCATTTATGTCACAAAGTCACACTTATGAACGTCAAAATATGTGACGTTCCATTGGTAAAGGGACCTTATGGGTATGACCATAAGGTCCCTTTTCCCGTGGAACGTCACATATATAGGCTAGTGAGTTTACTAAGTTGCAAGATTTAGGCAATGGGTTGAGCCTATGAGAAGATACCTACAAGAAACTCACGGTAATAAATAAAACGCCATATTTTACACATGTGTCTTTATTTTCTCCTCTCCATTTCCCTCCCCCCTCACGTATTGCAGCAGTTCCTCCTCCGTGAGGAGTTGCACGGTGGCGTCGCTGGTCTGCTCGGAGGAGTATACCTCGTACCGAGGGGGACTCTCTTGGGTGGACTTGCCGCATACTACGATGTAGGGGTACCCCATTCTGTGGGCAAAAACATATTGTTAGTAAAGATCGACTAGAGCGCGTACCAACAAGTTTGGGTCCTCATATCTCTGCCGAACGACCAAGGCATGGAATTTTCTGCCAAGGCACGTGTTTCCTTCTTCCTTCAATCCTGGGTTCTTTAAGCAGGGCGTGAAAAAGCACCTTCTCAGGCCGTCAAAGTAGAGACCTCAACATCGCCTCGGCTACTGTGGGGGCGATGTGGAGGCCACTGCTCTTAGACCACACGACTGCTTACCATCAGGTGGAGTGTGGTTATTTTGACGAGCAAAATAAAAATAAAAAACATAATTATATACTACCAAGATTTTGCCCGCGGCTTCGCTCGTGTACTTTTTTCTGGATGAAATGTCCTTTTCTGTTCCCCTGACAACGTGCATGCAAATCTATAATAATATTATAAAGCTGAAAAGTTTGTTTGTTTGTTTGAACGCGCTAATCTCAGGAACTACTGGTTCGATTTGAAAAGTTCTTTTAGTTTTGAATAGCCTATTTATCGAGAAAGGCTTTAGGTTATATAACATCACGCTACGACCCACGGGGGCGACGCAGTAATCATAAACGCGGGTGAAACCGCGGGCACATTTAGTTTCATGATAATCAGTCGAGTAGCGTGGCTTTCATAAGAGTAAAAACAAACTCACATTATCATGTATGGCGCAGTGGTTTAAGTGATCGTCTTGTTACTGCTACCGTGACGATTGTTGTGGGTTCGATCCCCACGCGGGATAAAAATTGGATGACAACAAATGGTTGTCCTAAGTCTGGGTGCTTTTTGTGTCCGTTGTTTAAATGTTAGGAGGTCCCCCGCGACACAGGATGTATTCCATGTGCGAGTTGTCTTTTTTAAGTCTTTACTAATATTATAAATTCGAAAGTAACTCTGTCTGTCTGTCTGTTACCTTTTCACGGCTAAACCACTCAACCGATTTAGATGAAATTTGGTACAGATATAGTTTAAAACCTGGGGAAGGACATAGTCTACTTTTTATTGATGTAGGTACCACGCGAGCGGAGCCGCGCGCAAAAGCTAGTATAATATAAAATAAAGACGTTTTCTAAACGACAGATCAATATAAAAAAATAGCGGTCAAGAGTGAATCGGTCTCATTTATCAAGGTTCATGCAGATTATAAATTTTTTAAAACAACTTTTCTCGCGCTATGTATATTAGGGTTTTGTTTTTAAAATTATGTTATGTTTGATTTTAAAATAATAAATGAGTAATACTTACATTTTATTTTACGCACAAGACCAAATAGCAATAAAAAGAAACATTTTTGTGAAAACTATCAAAAATGGCTAGATTTCTATACCTTGAGCATAAGATTTCTTTTCTGGATGAAAGATACCCTATGTCCTGTTCTGTTCCCCTAACAATGTGTATGCGAAATTTTATGATGATCGGTCGAGTAGTTAAGGAGTGAAAGCTTAACAAACAAACACACATTCGCATTTATAATATTAGTTAGGATTATGAAAATTAAATATCTGCTATCAACTGTGGATGGTATATTTAGTTTCTTGTATAATATTCAGATGTGATGTTATATGTACTGACCTGTCCGCCATCATGAGTCGTTTGCCGATAGTCAAGTGATGTCTGTCGTCTATCACGATGTCTCCTTTGTGTTGAGTGGCGCTAGAGATCGTGTCGTGCAGGCGGCACATCGACTCCCAGCCGTGGGACTGCCATTCCCGGGAACCTTCCTGACAATATATACAATATACAGTAATATAGAAGTAAGTTCAAGTTAGTAATAATATGAGCTCTATATAATAAACTGCCCACAGCTGGGCATGGGCCATTCAGTTCTCCACTATATGAAGGGTAAGGCCTTAGTCATGCACGCTGACCCAATACGGGTTCCAGCCCAGGTAATCACAGCATTTGACTTGCGTTTGATCGTCTGATAAGTATTTTCTATGTGGAACTGCTTTTCAAAAGCAAATAAGTTATTCCGAGTGTAAGAAGGGTTAGACCATATATATTCTACCACATACACACAACACCATCTAGCCCAAACTAAGCAGAGCTTGTACTATGGGTACTAGACAATGGATAAATATACATATTATATACTTTTTTTTTGTGAATACATATATATTATACATAGAAAAGAGCAGCGATAACTCAATGGGGAGAACAACAGACTACAATGCAGAAGGTCTCGAGTTCGAACCCACGTCGCGCACCTCTGATTTTCGGAAGTTATATGACTTTTCGAAATGATGTGCGTATTGATTGACAATTATCGCCTGCTCCGTGCCTCGGAGAGCACGTTAAGCCGTTGGTCCCGGCTGCCATGAACATCTATGGCAGTCGTTATTGGGAGAGTGTCGACACAAAAGATCCCACTGGGTCGAAGTGTCGCCGGTCTGCACTGACCGGCCCCCACATAAGATAAAATACATAGAAACACCCAGACCAAGACAAACATCCATGTTCATGCACACAAATGTTTGACTTGTGCAGGAATCAAACCCGCGACCTCCGGGTTGGCAGTCGGTTACACTAACCACTACGCCACCGAGGCCGACAAAGTCCACCACGAGTGGCCAGTGGGCCAGCCAGTGCGAGTTAAAAAATATGTTTAACTCTCAGACAATCAGATTTCATCATTAAAACATATGATAATTAACTATGTAATATGAATCGCCTAATACTCTATATCTAATAAGTTATTATTGTTGTACTCCAAAGTTTACCCTAGAGGCAGAATTTTATGTTTTATGTTTTCTGTTTGTTTCTTTAATTAAGTTGTTAGTTTAGTTGTAATTATAATTTGCAAGCTGTGGTTTCCTATAACTGAGGGACTATACACGCTAAGAACTTTATTACTGCTATATAATGTATGTTATTGTATATTCCTTTGTTGGAAATCCTTAAATAAATAAATAAATACTGCCTGTTGAAGCGCCTAACCTTAAAATCATAGCAACAACAACAAACAATAAAGAGCCTAGTTGCTCACTTATTAGTTCGAGTATCTATCGTTTTGGCATAAACTTTTGTTAAATTCATTCGGTCATTAAAAGTTCACCACATCGACACATCTAATTGTTTTTCTTTACCATAAATTCCCTGAATAATCCCTACACTGCCTTGGAATCGAATTCAACACCTCTGCGGGGCAGTCCAGCGGTCTGCTACTAGGCTATCGCTGCCATTGTTGACTACTGACTGAGATGTCTGAGTTAGCTTACGGTTAGAACAATACCGAAATTTCGTAATAACTATGACTGAAATACCGACGTCCAAAACAACGAAATTCAAAATACCGAAAGTTTTAAATACCGATAGCCGTTATATCGAAACATAAAATACCGATGTCCAAATGGCCGAAAGGATGAAACCCCGAATGGACGAAATAATAATCATACGTATAATTAAGAAACCAGAAAAGGCCCTGTTAGAGCTCAGTATAAAAAGGCCCTGTTAGAGCTCAGTATAAAAAGGCCCTGTTAGAGCTCAGTATAAAAAGGCCCTGTTAGAGCTCAGTATAAAAAGGCCCTGTTAGAGCTCAGTATAAAAAGGCCCTGTTAGAGCTCAGTATAAAAAGGCCCTGTTAGAGCTCAGTATAAAAAGGCCCTGTTAGAGCTCAGTATAAAAAGGCCCTGTTAGAGCTCAGTATAAAAAGGCCCTGTTAGAGCTCAGTATAAAAAGGCCCTGTTAGAGCTCAGTATAAAAAGGCCCTGTTAGAGCTCAGTATAAAAAGGCCCTGTTAGAGCTCAGTATAAAAAGGCCCTGTTAGAGCTCAGTATAAAAAGGCCCTGTTAGAGCTCAGTATAAAAAGGCCCTGTTAGAGCTCAGTATAAAAAGGCCCTGTTAGAGCTCAGTATACAAACTTATTGCATGTTAACAATTATAATACTGCCTTACTCAAAAAAAGTGTCTTTAACATGAGCACTATTATATATAACAAAATACCAGACTTTATAAAAACTGCTCCAATCCAGTTGTTTAAAACTAAATTGACACCACTACTACTCGAAAAACGTTATTATTCTATTAATGATTATTTAAATGACCATACAATTTAGATTTTTTTAAATGTACTTAATTCTATCTTTATAATGTGTAATTTCATTTTGATTTTTATAATTTTGTCATACCTAATTATATTATTTTTGTAATCTTATAATTATAATGTTTGCAGGCCTAATCTAAGGTAGAATGTACAAGGATCTTATAACCTCTTGTTAACATAATTATTTGTTTTTACCTACATTCCATGCAAATAAACTTATTATTATTATTAGGAAAAAAAGTAGCAGGTTATTACAAAAAATATACCTAATTTTTATTCCTCAGTTTTATGGTAGTACTAATGGGAGTTTTGGACGGCTCCTATTCCTGGGTGGGTTTACAAAAGAGAACCTAACACAACCTACCGCTTCCGAGTCGGAATCTTCGGGATTTTAAACTTCGGGATATGGAGCTTCGGGATTTTAACCTTTCGGACAAATGAACTTTCGGACAAACAATCATTAGGCGTTTAATCTTTTGTGATTTCTTCTATAGGTATTTTAAAATACGGTCTTTTAAATTTCGGTATTGTAATATGTACCCGTTAGAACATTTCAAATCGCCCGCAATTATCTGACTGAGTTTGTAAAAACAACACTTTAAAAAGCAACCAAAAGTAGCTTACACAAAAAGATGCATAGAAAACATAAAATAATATGATTTCACGGCGAATCATTTAGTACCTGTCAAATAATTTAGTTATACTTATTACGATAATTATTATTGTCATTCTTAAAACATTATTACTAAAATAGTGTGTAATCCACTAAGATGATAAATGGTTGGTTTACTATCTTATCTTATCTTATGTGGGTGCCAGTCAGTGCAGACCGGCGACACTTCGACCCAGTGGGATCTTTTGTGTCAGCCGCAAGATTCATCCCTTAGCTATCTCCTCATGAATGTACTGCATCAGCCGCAATGCAGTCGCTGAAGTCTTCAGGGTTTGGATATACCAATCCCATCAGACCTATCCTCAGTCCAGCCAACGCGTCGCATTCACACAGTAGGTGCGATATGGACTCGTCCTGTTCACCACAGGCTCTGCAGATCGAATCGTGTGTCAATCTCAATCTGCACAGGAAGTCGTTGGTGCCAAAATGGCCAGTGAACGCTCCTGTGAGCAGGCGCATTTGGCTCTTGCTATATCCGCAGAACTTCCGGGTGAAGCCTGTGGCTCCGTTTGCAATGAATTTCTTGGAGTGTTCCAGACCCCTAAGGGCCATCCACTCTAGCCTGTGTTTTTCATTGCCGTGTGGATTCAAAGCTGCCTTTACGGTGCTCTCAGAGAGTCCCACGAATGGCTCGGGGCCCACAAACAGTTGCTCCTTGCCCTTTCTGGCTAACTCATCAGCCTCCTCATTGGTTTACTAACTTTAGGTCCAATAATACACATGGTATAAGGCGCGATGAGTTTCGGCCACCGCAAGCTTTTCTCACTAGAGAGCGCTTCCAACGCTGCCGCTAACAATCTGAAACGAAATATTTATTTTATAAAATTTGTTACTTTATTAAAAACTCACAAGACCAAATAGCAATAAAAAGAAACATTTTTGTGAAAACAATATCAAAATTGGTTAATTTCTATCCCTTTGGAATAGTACTTTTTTCTGGATGAAAGGTATTCTATGTCCTTTTCTGTACCCCTGCCGACGTGTATACGAAATTTCATTATGATCGGTCGAGTAGTTAAGGCGTGAGAGCGTAACAAACAAACTCACACTCGCATTTATGAAAAGAGAGAAAGGTGAAGAAAGGAAGAGAGGGAAAGGAAAAGAGGGAAAAGTAGAGAAGGGTAGAGAAACAGAGAGAAAGGGGAAAAAAGGAAGAGAGATCAAGGTAGAGGGTGAGAGCAAGAGAAAAGTAACGATAGAAAGAGAGAAAGGTAACAAAAGAAAGAGAGAGAAAAAGAACGGTAATGAAAGAGAGAGAAAGAGAAAGGTAACGAAAGAAAGAGATAGTAAGTTGAGAGAGAAAAGTAGAGGCAGAGAGATAGAAATAGAGAGAAGGAGAGATATATAGAAATAGAGATAGGGAGGTAAGAGGAGATAAGAGGTACTGTTTGTGGAATCTCAGATTTCGAACAGCTCACTTGCAGTAAGGGTCCGTCCAAGTTTAACGTAAACATATTTTTTGCAATTAATAACCGCCCCACCCCTCTCGCCAACAACAGTAAGCAAAGATCTTACTTCCCCCTCTCCCACGCTTGCATACACATTGGTACCTATATGCATTTTCAAATGTGTTCTGGTCTCTTTATTGGTTCATGAGCAGCAGCTACGAGGAGCGCTTGACATAGAGGGCTTTAACGCACATAGTACGCCTGGAAATGCGTTTCGTTTTCAAGCATAGACCAGTAGGGTTGCCACATGTGTTCAATACCAAAATCGACTAAATTTTGTAGAAGATCCGGAAAAAAAATTGCTGGTGTAATCACCATCCAGACCCCCATGTCCTCAAAAATAAGCATAACAAAGACCTCCCGCCGTCCTGTAGAACTGACTTAATACTTGAATACCTTCGCCCTACAGGAGATCGTCAAACAAAGACTTTATTTTTATTAAGAGTTGCTGCTGTTGTCTGTTTCTGCTATATGGATGGGTCTGTGGCCTATCAGACACTGCTGTATGACCATTGGGATATACCTGGTAATTCCTATGCCGTAGCAGGACATGATGATGGGTTGTGATGTTCCACTGGCGGGCGTGAAGTGAGCCCCAAGTGGGGAGCTGTACTTCGTACCCAGGATGAACGTGTGACCCACCTGGAAAGGGAATTTTATTGTTAAATGTAATAATTTCTTCATTTAGATCACAAAGTAACACTTAAAAACTTCAAAATGTATTGTCTAGTGAATAGGATAGTCGACTGTGTTTGATTAAGTATATTGCTAGATTTTGCCCGCGGCTTCGCTTGCCTAAATGTAGCTTAGGTGAGCTCAGTAACGGTACTTTTTTTCGGATGAATGGTACTATGTCCTTTTCTATTCCCCTGACAACGTGTGTGCGAAATTTCATGATAATCGGTCGAGTAGTTAAGGCGTGATAGCGTAACAAACAAACAAACTGATAATCACATTTATAATTATTTTTTTGTTGGCAAACAAGCATACGACCCACCTGATGGTAAGTGGTCACCGTAGCCTATGGACGCCTGAAACACCAGAGGCATCACTTGAGCGTTGCCGACCCTTTAGAAATAGATAAACAATGTTTGTCTATTCCTTCATGGCGATCTCGTAGCGTAAGCGAGCGACCAGACTTTATTAATATGTACTGGTGGCACATTTGAAACGTGGCATTTGTGGCGCAAGGCTGTCACTTTTAATTAATGTTTATTAAATATGTATCGACGTGTTCTTTTAAAAAATTTACATATTTAAGTATATGATATTGTGAAAGATTTCGTGTTTTTAGAAATAAAGTATGTTTCTTTCTTTCTTTCTTTAGGAAAGGAAGTGAGAAGGAGAAGGAGCGGGAAGGGGGTAAGGGGGCGATTGGGCCTTCGGTACTGTCACTTACTGAACGAAACACAACAGTAGGAATACTGGTATTTATATATAATGTTAGTAAGGATTTTAATTGACAAGACTTATTTTTTTACAAGGTGTTATTACTAATCTAATCTTACCTTAATTTATGCGTGCGGAGCCGCAGGCAAAATCTAGTCTTTAGTAAGTAGGAATCCCTACCTCTATACTGCCAACAGTCTGGACGGCCCCCCCACACTTCTCGCAGGTCTCCCGACTGTCTAGGGTCGAGTGGGAGCATCTCCCGCAGACCGCGAGCTGGTCTTCTCCCGCGGGGGCTGGTAGTTGCCACTCGTGGGAGACTGACCCTCCCATGTCCCCTGACGGCGCTGACACTAAAAACATCCAAAAAAACATTTATTGTATATTAAAATCTTGTATCACGATGTTTGTGGTCGCACGCCTCGGAAACGGCTCGACCGATTTTTATGATTTTCTTTTATTATTTATTATGCCCTAATGATTTTTTACGTATTTCCCCTAGACGTTCAAGAAGATAAGAAATTTCAATATGAGCTCGGAGTTAGGAAGTTGGCGGTGTTAGACACCTCCGTGCCTCGGAGTGCACGTTGCGCCGTTGGTCCTGCGCCTGATCTCTCTCCGGTCGTGTCGGTGACGTCCCATCGGATCATGAGAGTTAGGGAACAGAGAGTGCACTTGTGTTTGCGCACACACTTGTGCACTATAATGTCTCCTGCGCAGATGGCCAGTTAAGATTGGCCGCCGTGACCGAAATTCGGCCTGGAGGACATTATTATTATTAATTAGCTTTTTAGAAATATTTAAAAAGCTAATTATAAAACTGAAACGTTTGTTTGTTTGTTTGTTTGAACGCGCTAATCTCAGGAACTACTGGTTCGAATTGAAAAATTATTTCAGTGTTGGATAGCCTATTTATCGAGGAAGGCTATAGGCTATATAACATCACGCTACGACCCATGGGGACTGCGCAGTAACTATAATCGTGGGTGAAACCGCGAGAACATCTAGTTTAAAATAATTTGCTTTGGATAGGGCACACAGGTTATTTTTCAGATATACATTACGGCTCTAAACTATGACCACAGCTTTCTGTTACACGCTGTATAAACTGATATTATTATAACTTGACATATAGATATATTACCTCTGTGCACAGGCAGTTGTAGCCTGTCGAACAGGTGTCGGTACGCGTCCGTGACGGCGTCGTACAGTGTCCGTGCGCTGTCCGTGTCCGTGTGCGCGCCGTACGCGTCGAGCATGGAGAACTCTCGCGCGCGCAGTAGACCATGCTTCGGCCGGTGCTCGTCGCGGTACTTGTTACTTATCTGCAAGATATAATAATAATATAATACTCTACCACATACACACAACACCATCTAGCCCAAACTAAGCAGAGCATGCACTATGGGTACTAGACAATGGATAAACATACATATATACTTCTTTTTTGTAAATACATACATATTATACATAGAAACACCCAGACCAAGACAAACATCCATGTTCATGCACACAAATGTTTGACTTGTGCGGGAATCAAACCCGCGACCTCAGGCGTGGCAGTCGGTTATACTAACCAATACGCCATCAGTGCCGACTATATTATCATATCACTACATTTTAAAGGTAAGGGGCATTGGAAATCGACATTTGGGGGCTCTCGGGCACTGGAAGGTACAACGGCTCTCTCTATGCCGATCGGTTGGCAGGCTACGAACTGGCCTCGAAGGCAGCGAGATGGCGAGCAGTGTACAAGTGGTGCCCGCGCGACTGCATATTCTATCAAAAACATGTTTTTTTTATACAACTAAGGTGGCAAAGAAGCATACGGCCCACCTGATGGTAAGTGGTTACCGTAGCCTATGGACGCCTGCGACACCAGAGGCATCACTTGCTCGTTGCCGACCCATTAGGAAAGGAAGTGGGAAGGAGAAGGAGCGGGATGGGGGAAAGGGGGTGATTGGGCCTCCGGCACTCTAACCGCACGAAACACAACAGTAGGAATACTGGTATTTCACGTAGATATTCTGTGAGAGGGTAGTCCTTCCCCGGTCGAGCCGGCACATTCATGTTGAAATCAGCGAGGCTCTACTAGTCTCGTTGTCGTCGCTGTTTAGACATTTCGTTCGCGATCAAGTCTAACTATTTCTTTTACTGTTACTAATATCTCATAACCCAACACTACGTCGCTCTAGCGCCGCGCGATCTGCCCGCTGGCTTTGAGACCGAGTCAGCGTTGCCGCAATCGCTGACTTCGACACCGAGGCCTTAGGTATAGAAGGAACGCTATATCACAAACCAGAGATTCCAAGACTGTTTTTCTCATATACCACTTTCAAAATGTAGCTGGTTCCGGTGGACCCCCTGCAGCTACATTTCTACCATATTCCTTGGCATTCATATTATTTTATTTTATTTTAACATTTTAGGAAAACTTACAGCTAAAATACATAATTAACATAATAATAATAAGGTGAAGCCCAATTAAAAGTTTTCACTGATAGAATATATGACCGTGAATATAATTACACGTAGAAGTAGACATATTGTGATATCACTCTTTATATCTAATTAAAGAATTCGGTACTCAATCGTTTTTTTAATTTAGTGACACTAGTAAAGAAAATATCAATATCAACACTTCGGCATGCCGCATTGTACATGCGACTCGCTCTGATTAAGTATGAGTTTTGTCTGTAATTGGAGTCTACAGCAGGAACAAGTAGCAAGTTAAATGGTCGTGGGTGTGGTGCCGGGGCACTTAAAGCCATGTTGCTCACCAGTTCTGACGAGCCCACCGCTCCTTTCATAATATTAAATAAAAATGACAAGTGCGCTATTATGAAATTTTTTCATATGTATATTGGTGAAGAATCAAATAAGTTCATGCAATTCAAATTGATCAAATCTCTAATGCAAGTTTTTACAAGTAACAGTCGCTGAGCTTCTTAAAATATTATCTGCGTACATTGATAGGTGAAGTCAAGCCAACATTTTAGTTCTTCACTATCGAAAGCAATTAATTAACCCTTTCGCTGTCCCGTGATAGACACAATAGAAAATTTATTGTTATGTATCATATGTGATTCATCGGACAAGGAACCTGTTAATTTTCGTGGACCCCCGCTTACGAATTGTGCACCCTCATTTTTTGTCACGCCTACGTAGACCCCCATCGAGTCTCCCATGGACCCTTGGGGGTCCATCTGTACCACTTTAGGAACTACTGTCATAAACTGTTATTAGTCATAGAATAGGAGTATGTTACATTTGAAAGGGTAAGCGTACTAGGAACAAATACACTCAATACTAATAATATAAGAATATTGATTATTTTTTAGATTTGATTTTTGGTTGTTCGTTTTAAATATAGACATTGTTACTCGGTGATATAATAATAAAGCTTTCTATTGGTAAAATAATTTAAAAAATCGGTTGAGTAGTTTTGAGTTAAATCCTTATAAACAAACAAAATCGTCGGCCTCGCTGGCGTAGTGGTCAGTATAACCGACTGTCACGCCTGATGTCGCGGGTTCGTTTCCCGCACAAGTCAAACATTTGTGTGCATGAACATGGATGTTTGTCTTGGTCTGGGTGTTTCCATGTATAATATGTATGTATTTACAAATAAAAAGTATATATGCATGTTTATCCATTGTCTAGTACCCATAGTACAAGCTCTGCTTAGTTTGTGCTAGATGGTGTTGTGTGTATGTCTATAATCTATAGCTGCTAGAAAGGTACCTAAGAGGTGCTTGCCTAGAGTGCTCTCCAAATTGAATCTGCCTCCGCTGCCATCGCTTACCTGGTACAACAACAGCGGCAGCTGCCTATAAGACAATGGACCCACATCTGCCAACAGATCTGCCAGTGCTTCTTCATGTGTCTGAAATTATATACAGTAGAATTATATTAATTATTATTATAAACTAGTATAGCTGCTTCACTAATACATCTCGGCGGCACATTTGCAGTAAACCGGCTGTTGTGTATGAAGTTTCAATTTCAAAAATAACAAATGTTATAAAAAATTATCAAATAAATAATATAATAATAATAATATTATTCGATTCAAATTAGTATGTATAGTATAATTTTTTCTTTTTTTTTACTCTAAATTTATACCTATGTAATTTAATTGTTAATTTTTATTTATATAATTTACTATAAATTTTAAATATAATCTTGTTAATTATTGTAAACATTTTATATGATATATTTATTTACGTCGAGTCATGAACCATTAATTAAATGGTAAATGTGAATAAAAAGACTACCTACAGGACAGGCCTAGCCTAGTGTAGGAAGTCTTTGGCAAAACAAAACATTCTATTCCTTACCTAGTTATATTATTAATTAACATCTGAGAATATGTAGTTCTTTATCTGGTGAATAAATATTTTTCTATTCTTTTTTTCTATTTCTATTATATAGTAATAATATTAATTAACCCCTCTGGAACAGTCGTTATCTCATCATGAGACTAACGCGATATCGGAGGGCACAGTACACTAGCTTTTAAACTATCATCTTCGCCTTGTGATATTAACAAAAAATGTATCACCAGGTTAGTAAAAGCGCACAAACCGCAGGGCAGCTTGTGGCGAGCTGAATGTGAGTAGCGACACTGCGGTCCTGAATGCCTCAGAGAGTCGGTTAGGGCCTCGTTTTAGGCTTGCCGTTACTGGTTGGCTGGGGTGGAACTCCAAGCGCGCCCGTAGGACTCTCAACTCTGGCTTGCCTTGGTCGGCCGTTCAGAGGTAGACCGTCTTATGTTTACAAGAACATTTAACATTTACATTCCAATCTTATTTTGACATGACTTTAAAATGTATGCTTAATATTAGAATCTATGCCCTATGATCACCTGAAAACTATTGTTTTGTAAACTTTTTGTTGCTAATTATAATTATTATTTAAATATTAAATAAGCATCACCAACCACCACCACTAACATGATACCCACACGATCCACTCATAATAATTATGTATAATTTGAATCCCTGTCATACCGAACACTGTCTCTTAAGATACAGGTATTATTGCCTAGTTTAAGAGACAGGGCTCAAAATTAAATAGTGTACCTACTAAAATTGTACATAGTTACGCTTATATAATAATTAAATTGTGTACTGTACCTATCAGTTAATTTTTGGTGATAAATAAACTTATTATTATTATTAAAAATACTTTGCATGTCAGGTAAGCCGGCGCAATATGTGAACATGTTTTATCATGTACATTTTGAACAGCTTACTACCATGTTTCATGCAAATAAATAATCATTTCATAATCATATCATTTCATTTAAATTAAACAGTTCACAGTTCTAAAAACTCTACTTATAAAATTAAACTACTAGATTTTGCCTGCGGCTTCGCTCGCGTAAATGTAGGTTAGGTTAGGTAAGTAACCATCCTTTTCTGGGTAAATAATATAATATCGCACCTTCGGTAAGACAAGGGCCGAAGTGCTAAAATTTCTGAAAATGAGTTAAATATGCCAAAGTGCCTTAAAAACTAATTTCTACCTGTAGGAACAAAGACATTCACTAGATTCAGTTTATTTCCGCCAGAGGGCAGTAGTGCCTTTGTACCATTCGTTCGTTTTTTGAATGATATTGGCGCGACAAAATCTCATTGGTCAGTTGCGACATCGCCCGCGTGAGTAGTGGTTGTGTGCTGGAGCGTCAAGGTCATTAAGGTAAATATGCCCTTTTTTGTTTATATTTTGGAAAGACATGGTCACATTTTGTGTACTTATGCCTAATTCGAGAGCACATATTTGACAGAACAAAGTCGTTCGGGTAGTTGTGCCTTTGTGAGTCCATTACGTAAACATTGCCTAGTCTTTAAACCAAATCTGACTTTGTCATTCCAATTTTGTCTTATACTGATAACTATAATAGCATTTAAGACTTTGTCATTCCTACCGCTTTATTTTTTATGTAAAATTGATAACATTTCCGTCCTTTTCTTTACAATATCTTGTGTATATTTATTGAACTGTAAGATAATTTCGATGCCATTTTTTGCCATTTATATTAACCCCCGATGTAAAAAAAGGGTTCTGATAGGGTTGACGTGTATTTATTTTTGTTCTGTTGATTAATACACCGAACTAAACGTCTGATTATTTTCGCTTTTAGGGAATAAAAATGGAATCTCGAGGCAGAAAACTTTTGAGGATGGTTGATGAGCAATTTAATATACCGGCTAGAACTATTGATGAACCTCAGATTAATGAAAATTTTGAAAAATCTAGTTTTGAGGAATATAATAGTTTTAAAAAGACAAAACCTACTCCTAAAATTAATTCTACGTCAATGGTTGAGCAGTGGATAGATAGCAATGACTTTGAAAATCAGGATCCAATACCAATGATACCTGAAACTACAAGAGCGATAAATTCATCCATGATAACCGTACCTGCTATGGAGGATCCAATACCAACGATTCCTGAAAATACAGAAGCGATAAATTCATCCTTGACAACCATATCTGCTATGGAGAATAATGTAATAGCTAGCCCACCCATTATAAATAAACCCCCAGGTAATAACGATTCCGAGTCTGAAGGAAATGGAGATTTTTCACCATCCGAAGGTTCAGAATACAAGCCAAATGAGAAACAGGCTAAAAACTACACTAAACTCTTCAAATCAAGAAACGTATCCAGTTCTTCTAGTTCTGACAGCAGCTCATCCAGTTCCAGCAGCAGCTCATCCAGTTCCAGCAGCAGCTCATCCAGTTCTAGCAGCAGCTCTTCTAGTTCTCGAAGCAGATTTGTTGAACCTAATACGGTACCTACGGTGGACTTAAAAAATAATGAAGGCAATAGTGAACCAGAACCAACACCACAGGCAACAGTTAATGTACAGCAGAAATCAAACAAACGGTCTAGAAAACGTCAAAAAAATATGAATGAGTGGAAACAAGTCATAACAAAACGTTTGAAAAACAGTGGCCAAGAGTACACTACAAAAAGAGGAAAAATTGTAGCAGCAAAATCAATTCTTCCTCCTTGCCCTGATAAATGCCGACTTTCGTGTTCCACTAAAGTTTCTTCTGAAGATAGAAATACGATTTTTCAATCCTACTGGGAGCTGGGAACACACATAAGACAAAGAGACTTTCTTGCGTCTTGTGTGAAACTGATTCCGCCTGCATACCGAAGAGTCAAAATTACCGACAGTAATACCTGTATTAAGCCACCAAGAAAACCAAATTCGACCTACTATTTTATGATACGTTCACAAGAAGTTAGGGTCTGTAAGAAGTTTCTGCTAAATACCTTGGCTATTGGAGAAAAAACTTTACGTAATGTCATTGAAAATATATCTAATAATACTATGAGAATGAGTGCTTTAGATAATCGAGGCAAACACGGTAAAAATTGTAAACTAAGTGCTGAAGTTATCCAATCGGTTCATGATCACATAAAGTTGATTCCACGCACAGAAAGTCGTTACTTAAGGGCTAATACTACCAGAGAGTTCATAGATGGTAGCCTGACTATAGCTGAGCTCCATCGCAACTATGAAGCTATCAGAAAAGCAGCTGGAAAACCATCCGTCAACTACGATGCTTACCACCGCATTTTCAACAATGATTTTAATATAGGCTTATTTGTACCCCGTAAAGACCAATGCGATGAATGTGAGGCATTCAAAAACGCTGTTGACAAAGAACCACTGTCAGAAAAGCATAAGTTACACCTTGAAGAAAAGAGTCTCTCCCGTTTAGAACTTGAAAGGGATATAGAAGACAGTAAACAGACAGATTCCAATAACATAGTAGCCATATTCGACCTACAGGCAGTTTTACCGTGTCCCATTGGCCAGTCGTCAGCATTCTTTTACAAGTCAAAGCTTAACTGCTATAATTTCACAGTTTCCAATATCAATAGTGATAAAACATTTTGCTTTTTCTGGCATGAAGGCCTTGGTAAACGTGGAGCGAATGAAATAGGAACATGTCTTTACAAGTTTCTGGTAGAATTATCTACTCAACAACCCAATAAAGACATCATATTTTATTCTGATAACTGTTGCGGCCAGCAAAAAAATAAATTCGTTTTCGGGATGTATTACTATGCTGTCAATATGTTGCCCATAAAATCTATCACACACAAATTCCTCATTAGAGGGCATACTCAGAATAGAGCTGACGCGGTTCATTCTGTCATCGAGAAGAGCGTTAAAAGGGCTAAGAAAGCAGGGCCTATATACTGTCCAGCTGAGTATGCATGTCTCATAAGAAATGCAAAAAAACGCGGCAACAGATTCGAAGTAAAAGAAATGAATTTTGATTCATTCTTTGATTTGAAATTGTTATCTGACGATGTTAGTTTAAATCTAAGCAAAGATGTTACGAGAAATAATATCAAAATATCTGAAATTAAAGCCATTAAGTTCACTAAGAGTTCTGATACATACCAATTCAGATACAGTTACAAAACAAACACATGGGCTGAAGCGCAAGTCAAATTGGGCAGGACGGGTAATAAGAAACGATTGATAGATATTGTATTAAATGTGTTATATTCTGATACTTTACCAATTCCGGATCGGAAGAAAGAAGATATCCGTCAACTAATCGCCTCGAACATAGTTCCCAAATTTTATGAACAATTTTATAATAGTTTATTTCAATAACACATTCGAGTGAACATGTAAAATAAATAAATAAATGTAGATTTATAAGTATCCGCCTTTCATACATTTTTAATATTTTTATAGTAACTGTTTTGTTTTTATAAGGTTTTATTAGTAGCACTACTGATTTGTGCCTAATTTAGAAGACTATTTCTGTTAATCACTTAAAAAGATTTTTAAGTATTATGATTATTATTAGGTTTTGAAAGTATATGCAAAAAGTTATCTATACCTAGGTACTTAGTTCATTGTAAGAAAATGTTCTTATGAATATTGTTTTCATATTCTATAATAGTAATTAACTTTGTGATTACATTATAAGAAACAAATTGTGATTTCAACAAATGCTGTGATTACTGACTGATTTTAGATTAACAGTATAAATAAGTCTTACGCATTTACACGCCATTTTATAGATTTAATGTAAACTTTTTAGAAGTGACTTTTATGTTATTTTTTTAATTGTAGTGTTTTTTGTCAGTGATAAAGATGTTCCTAAGAAGAATAATAAAGAAGTACAAAATAAGTAGTATTTTCATTTAATAATAAATCATTTCAATATAATGGTGTTACTTTGGTCACAATTGCACAATACTTTAAATGTTGGTGGGAAAAGGGCATAATTGTATGCATACATTAATATTTCATTAAATATAGTATAAATAAATAAATAACTCACTCTTTTAAATTACATATTTATATTCACAAATGTATAAGGTATATTTCTGCTAAAAATAAAATACAAATTTACATTAATATGGGCAGAAAATACAATATAAATCTATAAAAACCTTAAATCGTCTGTCCTGAAAAATTTGAAAATTAGCACTTCGGCCCTTGTCTTACCGAAGGTGCGATATAATGACCATTCCTGTACCCCTGACAACTTGTCTGCAAAATTTCATGATGATTTGTTGAGTTCTTAAGGCAACAAAGTGTAACAAACAAAAACAAAGAAGTGAAAACTTTAATCCTTGATCGTAAACACTTCTTTTTAAACCAAAAATAATTAAAAAATGGAAAGCTTTCGGTGTCGATGACGTGAGTTCCATGATTTTTGTTCACCCAAGAAGTGCTCAACGCGCCTAAATAAGTTTTCACTTCACAAATAAAATCTTTCCTCTTTATAACATTAGTATAGAAGTGTAGATTTAGATTCACATTTTCTCCAATGTTTCAGTTGTATTCAGTATCCATGGCACAGGGAGACTGGGTGGTTGTCTTATTGATCCACTTTGTGGTCATCTACCTACAAGACTACTTATATAGTAATTTAATTTCAATATGTTCAAATATTCACTCACCGGAGCCAACAAAAACTTCTTCCCATGTCTATCCTCCATCTTCATCAGCTCTGGTCCAATATCCTGGAGTCTGCCGGTCTTCTCCCACAAGGAGGCCGCAGTGAGATGTGGCAGGGACATTCTCTGAGCACCGGCCGCTTCTATACATGACCGGATCTGAGTCTCAAGCTTGTCAAGGGCTCTTCGTGCCAGTGGGAGGATTGTGAAGAGGCCTGAGTTTGTGGGGCGGATTAGGCCACATTCTAGAAGTAGCTGAAAGTATAAATTATATGGTGAGGTACTGAGGGTGGTTCCTTCAAGCCAACTTTAAAAAAATTCTAGTGACCTCTCAGTCTTTTATATTTCCATAATTATTTAGTTACATACAACTACTTGTTTCTTTATTGATTATATAAGTATATTGCTTGATAGTAAATATGTTACATTCTTTTCAGTATTATTTTGCTATAAGTTAATGCAAATTACAAGTCTCAATTGCTATATATTCTAGCTGCTTACCTAATTCTAATACGTAAATCTCTATTATAGTTTTTATTCGGCAGCAAAATTGTTCAGTTATTTAGATTTAGATAACAGTCAGTGAGGAAAATAATTTTCATCCAACTATTTCTATTAAGATTATAAAGTATAGGTACTGAGTGTATTATAAAGGGCTGGAGAATCAAAATACAGTTGAAGAGTAATTCTTTTACAAAAATAAGTATTCTTAATTAATAAAATTAATACGATATATGAAAAATAACTTACTTTTTGACTTTTGCATGTGATTTCTGTATTCTTTATCTTGGCGTTTTTTGGTATTGTGATAACAGGTTGAAATATACGCGATAAGTAACGCATTTTGCGAAAATTATGATTATTCCTCCTAATGTTTATATCCGACTTTGAGGTTATAAAAATCAGCTGGAAGTCCAGCTAAACATAGGTACTAAACGTAATTTTGACGTTAAGTATCGTCAAAATTACGTTTACTTTTTGCATGGTGGTTAAGCATGACGTAAATTAATATTCTTCTCCCTTATCCTTTATTATTCCCAAGTCACTTGGGGATAATAATAATTCAATTCATACCAGCATAAATTCATTATGTATTTCTAAAATTACTCACTTATGTCTTTGTCATAGCATACATTAATGTGTTTATACCACCAATTAAGTTCATACATACATACGTTTAATTATTTATGATGTTAATGTGTTTTTGATTTTAATTAAGATTTGTATGTCACAGTTTGACAAAATGTATATGGCTCCAATTATATAATATTCCAACTTATGTACACACGGCTACACATCAAGTTAGACACCCTATATACGCATAACTACGCTACATACAAAATTGTCGGAAAGGGACAGTGCATAGTGGTGTCGATGTAATGGTAAGGATAGAGCGTAACAAAAATATAACGCACTCTCTCACACGATTCGCAGCGTTCATCTTCTAATAGGTCAAAGTCCAAACACTGTAGCACAAAATAAATACGTATTTATTTTGTGACTGTAGTGTCCGACTGAACTTTCAGTTTTGGTTTCAGTTTCGGTTTCGGCCTAGTTTCGGCAAGAATATGAGTTTCGGCTTAGATTCAGTTTCGGCTGATATCCAGCCGAAACTACGGCCGAAACCGAAACTGAGTTCGGATGATTTCGCACTGCGATCGAAAATGTTCGGTGTACTGAGCTGCGAGCGACGAAGTGTCATTTTATCGAGTCGTGTCATAACTTGTTTGTTTGCGCCGCGAACTTTGCGGTAGTTTGTTTTGTTTTTCGTAAAATTACGAGTTATTCACTGATTATACAATTATTTCGAAACTGGGAAGTATTCTAGTCCCTTTCTGTCTTTGAGAACGGTTGCACTGAATTTCTTGTCGGCTCCACTGACGAGTGTTTTCTGTGAACAACTATTTAGGGCTGCTGGTGAAATTTATTAAGACAGAAGAAGCAATTTGCGAGGCGAAAATGATGATAAATTATTTTTACCTACTTATAATATTAAATTGTTTAACTAAATATATTGATTGTAGCTTAATGAAACATTTAATTATCACAGTTTTTTTTATCGATGAAAAACTATAAGTTGTAAAAATATATGGCTAGTACCTATCTACCGTATAAAAAAACTAATTTCCTTCATCACAACAAAAAAACAAGTTAGCACGCACAACCAAACGTGCGGTTTTCAGTGAGAGTCGTAGAGTCGTTTTTTATTAAAAGGACAATGCCCACAAGTCTTGTTTTGCGGCGATCTATACAAACATTCAAACGACGGACACAAAGAACGCCCAGCCTCGGAACAACTATTTGTGGGTCACATAAATGTTTGTCCCGTGTGGGGATCGAACCCACAACACTCAGCTCAGTGGCAATGGAGACACGATCACTCAAACCACCATGCCATCCTTGGAGAATTTACTATTGTGTAAGCAATTTACTAGGCCAATTTAATTGTACCTACGAATGGTAGATTCCTACGATTTTTCAGTCGCCAATAAGTAAATTAGATAGACTTTTTAGAAGTCTGTATTTACTGACGACTGAAAAATCATATTATCCATGGTAATAATGGTAGATATATTTACTTAGTATTTAGTACTAAAATTTAGTAAGTCTAGCCTTAGGGTTGCGGAGGTCAGATGGCAGTGGCTCCGTGTAAAAACTGATATCCAGTCAAATCCGGTTAGACTAAAAAGCCGACCCCAAGTGACTTGGGAATAATAAAGGCTACGGAGAAGACCTACTATTTAGTACAAAGAGAACTGCAAATGCCTTAGTCCTTACCTATAAGGGAGATAATTAATATTAGCTCTGTGTATAAGTTGCCCACTGCTGGTCACGGGCTTTTTCTTAGTGTGGAAATTAGTGATCTTACGCCTTAGTGTACCACGCTGCCTCAGTACAGGTTAACAAACTTCACATATCTTAGAGAACATTATGGAGGACCCTCAGACTGTCAGACATAGTTATTGGTTTCCACGTGATGATTTTCTTCACGGTTACATAAAGCGTTAATACGCATATAACTTCGAAAAGTGAGTTGCGAGCCTTGGGATTAAATTCTACACGTTTGCATGGCAGTCCAAAACAATCTTCAACACAAGAGTAAAGAATAAATTCTGTCAAGTCATAAATTAAAAGGTTAATCTACCATTATGATCACCGTTTCGCACCCCTCTGTATTAGGCTGGCCGCATACATACGTTTTCCGTATTCGATTTCCGAATTCGTTTTCCATATTCGGAGCTCCGAATGCATGGAATCAATATAAAATACACTAACTGCCGCACACGTCCGCTTTCTCTCCGAACGGAAAAACTTCCGTATGTACGTTTCGAATGCAAACCCGTGTGTTCAAAGAAACCATTCGGAAAAACCTAATGACGTCATGCGGAATGCAGCCCTTGCATACATTTTGTTTGTGTCGGCGCACACGTTCGGAAATTCTCATTCGGAACCGCGCCCGCGCCGCACGCATCGTACGTACGTAAACGATAGTTATAATGTGTGAGGTAGAAACATTAATATTGTCTATTGAAAAATAGCCTTGCTTGTGGAATATACATGACAAGGACTACCACTACAGAGATATAAACGACTAGATGTTCCCGCGGTTTCAGCCGCGTTTATCGTTACTGGGCCGCCCCTTGTGTCGTAGCGTGATGTTATATAGCCTATAGCCGTCCTCGATAAATAGGCTATCCAACACTAAAAGAATTTTTCAATTCGGACCAGTAGTTCCTGAGATTAGCGCGTTCAAACAAACGAACAAACTCTTCAGCTTTATTATATTAGTATAGATTTGGCCTGCGAGCAGGTATTTAAAGATGTATAGTTCATACTAT
The DNA here is from genome assembly GCA_963564715.1 of Catocala sponsa. NCBI lineage: Eukaryota > Metazoa > Arthropoda > Insecta > Lepidoptera > Erebidae > Catocala > Catocala sponsa. The sequence goes on along the minus strand of OY751353.1, from coordinate 812,169 downwards.
TCACATAATTTCGTTTAAATATGTTTGTTTTATTTAATGTTGTTTTATTATTGTTGATAACTGTTAAATGTTGTTATAATTGTTTACCATTGAAATGCAATTGCTAATAAATCATCGTCCTCCATCGATGTGCGTTCACTACGCTATCACTATCCGTACTGACAGTATACATTCCGAATGAAAAAAAACTAACGTGTGCGCTAGTCTCACGGAATACCGTATCGAGATTACGTGTTGGGAAATCGAATACAGAAAACGTACACTACCGTCCAAAAGTTTGGAATCACCAGGGTAATTTTGATTAAAACGACTATAATACGTGTAAAGTATACTTTATCACACTTAAATCTTAATCAAACCTTAGATTAGCATTCAGTTAAATATAATCAGTACAAATAAGAACAAAAATATACAGTCTTCGTTAAATTTTGGCTTCGTCAAAATGGCCACCCTTATTCTTAATTACTTGTTCACAAATTTTACTCATTCTTTTGATTAATTTATTGAAGTATTCGGAGTCCAATGACTTCCATTCGCTCTGTAAATATTCCCACAACTGTTCTGAGCTCGATGGACACGGATTCTTCACTTTTCTATCCAGTTCATCCCATACTAATTCAATCGGAGACAAATCTGGCGATTGTGAGGGCCACTTCATAATTAGCAAAACTTTTTCACTTCGTTTTTGCTCTAAGAACTCCTGGTATAATTTGGATGAATGCTTAGGGTCATTATCTTGTTGAAAAACAAAATTTCGACCGATCACATTAATTCCAGAGGAAATGGCATTTTCTTCAAGTATTTTCAGATAGCCTTCTTTATTCAGTTTCCCGGTGATTTTGATCAGATGACCGGGTTTATTATTACCAAAGCATCCCCAAACCATCACACTACCACCGCCGTGCTTAACAATCTGCACAGTACACGCTTCTAAAGCCCGCTCCTCTTTTGATCGGCGCACAAAAACTCGTCTATTAGATCCAAAAATTTGAAATTTGGACTCATCCGTCCAAAGGACTTTTTTCCAGTCTTCTACTGTCCAGTTTTTATGTGTTTTGGCCCACTCCAGTCTTTTTCTTTTATGAACACTAGTCAATCTGGGTTTTTTGGCTGCTACACATCGTCTTAGACCACCAGCTAGCAAACGTCTTTTTACAGTTGTTATTGAAACTGGCTTTTCTCGGCTTCCATTTAAAGTAGCGGCAATTTGAGGTGCAGTTAAACGTCGATTTCGTTTCGATAACGTCACAACGTAGTTATCTTCCTGCTTTTTCGTAGATTTGGGACGTCCAGATCTCTTCCGGTCTTGATTTCCTCCAGTAGCCTTTTTTCATACAAGAGTATAATGTACACCTTTGTATGAAACACCGACCTTTTCTGCGATTTGGCGCATATAATAGCCTTCTTCGCTCAAAGTACAGATAGCACTCCGCTGTTCAAGCGAAATCTGTTTCCTTTTTGCCATTTTATGAGCTTGCGAACTTTTGTAACTATCACATGAACGTCACAAATCACACTGAACTCTAAACTGATAATTTTTGCAATAATACACCCATATTCCAAAGATTAGACACTACTCATTACTACAACAATGCTTAAAAGCGCCAATTCTAAGAAATCTTCAAACGGCGGTGTCGCTACTTGAGAGGCCATAGAACACGTGTGTCGCTCTTTTTTGAAAACAATGGACAGTTGATAAGAAATTAGTGCTTTTGTTAAATGTTATTGTTAGTACGGTCGTAAAAATACTAATCACCAATAACAATACGTTTTTTGATGGATTTATTGCGGTATAGTTTTTCTGTCGACGAAAATTAGGGTGATTCCAAACTTTTGGACGGTAGTATATGTATGCGGCCAGCCTTATACATATATCGATTGCAACATCAATGAAGATCTGTGCGGTTGCTACGGGAACCGGAGTGAACCACCAAACAATAAATTATATTCCCGATAAAGATGTCAAAATTATGTCACGTCACTACGAGGGGTTCATAAAACGTCACAATTAAAAACAAAATGGCGTATTTAGTTCCCGCCGTTTTCCATTAACGTTCGCGCCACAAAATGGCCGAGTAAATGACCTGTGAACGTGATAAGTGAAAGATTGTGAACATAGTGAGGGGTGAAGCGATTTTGTTTTAATAACTATTAGTGCTAACAACTTATAAAATAGTCTAAAAAACACGCTACACTTAAAGGTAATTTAGTATTTGAGGCCATGTCTGCCGGCTTAAACCTAGGACAGCGTGACTGGGTAAGAATATCTCTGTCTTACAGAAGATAGCACATGAATAACCTTACATTTATAGTGTTTCTGCTGTGAGTATGTAAGGCTTTTGGGTGTCTTAAAGATGCGCTGTGCATAGGCTGATCTCTTACTATTGTGTGCGCCATTTATGATTGTAAGTATTAAATTACTTGTACGATTACTTGTGTCAAACTACTAGTAATACGATTTATGTTGAATGAGTTTTGTACTGTCATGGCACAACACAAGATGTTGCTATGTTCCGTAGTTACCAAAGAAACGAGGCAAGCTGTTGCGACGAGCAGGGTAGCTAGTACCTATAGCTGAAGTAGCTGAAGAAAACCAAGTCAATGAAAAAAACATACTTAATCATTTTTTTTGTAATATTTTTTTATACAACTAAGGTGGCAAACAAGCATACGGCCCACCTGATGGTAAGTGGTCACCGTAGCCTGTGGACGCCTGCGACACCAAAGGCACCACTTGCGCGTTGCCAACCCTTTAGGAAAGGAAGTGGGAAGGAGAAGGAGCGGGAAGGGGGAAAGGGGGTGATTGGGCCTCCGGAACTCTCACTCACCGAACGAAACACAACAGTAGGAATACTGGGTACATGTGTATAATATATTTACTGGAGCCAGTTATAAATCTATACTAATATTATAAAGCTAAAGAGTTTGTTTGGTTGAACGCGCTAATCTCAGGAACTGCTGGTTCGAATTGAAAAACTATTTCAGTGTTGGATAGCCCATTTATCGAGGAAGACTATTCAACATCACGCTACTAGGAGCAGAGCATAAATAAAAAATGTTGCAAAAACGGGGAAAATTCTATTATGTGAAGCAGGCGAAGTTGCGCGAATCAGCTAGTTTATACATAATATAAAAGCGACGCAATAATGATGACCGTGTTAGTCGTCGTTGAGGTTTTTGCTACAAATTAGCTTAGAGGTACACTTGGTACTCTGGAGTGAAAGCTTTCCTCAGAGTTAAAATAGGTATCCTGCAATCAAGTTGAAGATGTGTCTATATCTATATATTAATTCGTGAAGCGAAAACTTTGGATCCCTTTTTACGAAAATTGGGCGGACGGAGGAGTATGAAATTTCGCACACTTATAGTTTATACAGAGAAGAAGTGACGAAAGCTAATATTTTTTTAAAATAATGACTGAAAATACATTATATTAATGAAAAAATACTACACGCACACAACCATGCATTTGACACACGTAGTCGAAGTGCGTAACTATGGTTACACATGTCAATATGTAATAACATATATCAGCAATATCTTACAGGCAAACTTTGGTCGAATTTCGAGCACTAGGCGACCGCTTGTTTATACAATTGGGTATCCTAACTAATATTATTTTCGGCTTTGGGGTTCAATTCACTGGAGGTTAAAAGAGGCCTTGATCAGCTTTTGATTGGCTGTAAAACCGTTCGAGGAAGAATAGACTGTCCTGATCTCCACAACCTATTCAGTCGTTTATTCGTGCCCAACAACTATACTGCGCATTGCCGGAGCCGTCGGCGCAGGTTGTTTGCGCAGCCGGTGTGCCACACAGTCTCCAGCGCGTCGCACTTTAGAAGTGCTCAACGCCCTCCTGGTTGACAACCCTGAGTGTGATATTTTTGCTGACAGGTGGAATGAAATTATGAGTATTTATGAGAGTATGCCTGGTGTTCTGCGAGAAAAAGTATGCGAGAGAATCTACGGTGCCGTATTAGTTATTAATTGTTTATATAAATTATTATTATTAGCAATGTTTTTGTATTTCTATGTTATTATCGTTATCAGTTTGTAATCTATGTTAATTATTGTAATTGGTTTATTTAACCGTTGTAATTAACAATAAATGAATAAATAAATAAAATTTAAGTTTGTATGTTTGTTACGCTTTCGTGCCTTAACCACTCGACTGATCAGCTTGAAGTTTCACATACGCGTTGTCAGGGGTACTGATAAAGGCTGAGGGTACGTTTCATCCAGAAACAAATCCCGAACAAAGCTGCGAGCACATAATTGTACATATCTTGGATATTAATTATGATATTTTTAAAGACGAAGCGAGAGAAAGGATTATTATTGAGTTTTCTTTTTACTTACAAGATTGAAAAGTTTAGAGACAGTTAATACAAGTAAAATTTCCAATATAATGATGGCTACATTGACCATATATTTTATTTGGTAGAACCTGGGTGACCCCGACATACCTTCGCCGCTCCCCATTTCCTACATAGAAGGATGCGTAAATGATATTCTCCATGTTAAAAATAAAAGTAATATTCAAGCTTATTGACGCTGTACTCAGGTTACAAAGCTCCCTACCTAAGTTCTAGCCGAAATGATCTCCGGTGGGCATCAGCGAGGTTAAACGGTTCGAAACGCGAACGATAACACGTAACGAGGAGGGCGCCACCAGCACAGCAGACATGTTCGGTGATTTCATCAGCGTCACTACTGCGGAGCCAACGGGAGATTGACTGGCACTTACTATGACACCCTGATTTAATTAACTCACGTGTAAGTAATTGAAAAAGAAATACTGGTTGTGTATCAGTAAACAGCTATTATATATAAGCTAAGTTAAAGGTAAACATCATTCAGAGCAAATCTGTGTGATCTAAAGAAATAAATAGTTTATTTGGACACAGTACAAACGACGAAATAGCAACATAAAACAATTTATAAAGGAAGACGAAAACGATGTTGTTTTCTTGTGAAATTTGCGTTAAATCTTGTGTCGCGAGGGAATTTAACAAACATTTAAATAACGGACCATAAGTACACACAGACTCGGAAAAACGATTGTGTGTATTTTAGTATTTGCCAACCCGCACTCGATCTTTATGACAGAGTATGGGCTAACCCTTCTCATAGACAATAGACCTAGCAATAGGAGAATTTATGGATGGTCCTAACTATTATATACCTACATAGTACTCGTATATTACAGAAATATTTATATCTTCCTTTCTTTCTTTTTTTTTTCGTATGATTAGTGGCCAATCTCTTGTCAAGAGATGTTGTTCAAGCCGCCCGTAGGCCTCTGACATGGCTTAACGACTGCTATCAATTTGACATCAACCGCGACCGACTTTTTACGTGCCCTCCGAAACACGGAGCCGCTCAGATAAAATACCACTAAGCGGTCACCTATCTATTTTTTTTCCCGCACCTAACGTTGCTTAACCTTGCTAATCGTTTAGCCATGTAAGAGGTATATTTATACACTGCTATGTCATAAATAAAAATAATATAAATATATTGTTTTTATTTATGACATAGCAGTGTCATAGCATAACATGAAGCCATATTTTTGGTTCAAAAAGTATTACTGATAAATTTAATAGCACCACGATTCTAAGCAGCGACAGTTTAGAGGGAGACCGTTAAACTACCACGGAGCGGTCTCGAGTTCCATCTCAAGGCGCGTATTTCTGACTTTGTGAAGTTTTTTGCGAATTAAATAGTTATCGTTCGCTTTAACGATGAAGGAAAACATTGTACTAAAATACAGTTAGCGAATGCTGTAATACTTTATAGTATGCGTCTTCGAAGGATCTAAATACTTTATTAACGTATTGAGTCGCACCGACACACCAGCGGCTACATAGATTGTTAATTTTGCCTAGCATTCCAAGAATTGTCAGGATAACAAGTAACTATTAAGCTCTCCTAACTTATAAACACATGCACACACATATAAACGTACTCTGTGGCACACACAGGCGTAGGTCTTCTCAATGAAACGCCGCGTGCCGAGATATTTTTTTACACACACAATATATATTTTAGCAGAGTAACGTTTTAACTGACAGTTGTAACGAGAATGAATATTTATTTTGTTAATCTCATAGGTACCTATTTATATATTTTTATCAATGTATCAAATCGAGAGTTATATATAGATTAATTACATTTTAAGGTGTAAAATTAGTACAGTAACAAATAACGATGATAATTATTATTAATTATAGAAACAATCAAATGTAAATATGGAATTATAACATAACAATTAAATATAATACGTCACAACCGTGTGCGAATTTTGAGTACTTGATAACACACAGCTTTGTCTGCACGGAGGGGGTAGTGGTTTAAGTGGTCGCTTCGCCACTGTCTTTACGCCGAGTGTTGTGGGTTCGATCCCACACGGAACTTACATTAGTGTGAACCACAAACAGCTGTCCGAGTCTCGGTGTTCCTTGTGTTCGTTATTTGAATGTCTGTAAAGTCCCCCGCCACACAGAAATTATTCCTAGTTCACCTAATATAAAAACGTCGATTTGAATCCTAGCGGGTATCTTAGGGGACTTAATAAACATTCAATATGTGTTAGGTCCTCTGCGATACAGAACTTATTCCCAGTTCGGGAGATGCCCTTTAAAAATAAATAAACACAGTTTTCCTGGTACACAATCTAAGTAGGTAGATTTAACTAAGTTCACTTCACAACAAGCTCCACTTAATACATTCGTCTAAACAGCTCAGCTAAGATTACTGGCGGACAGTTCAGGTGTACAGTGCTGTCCGTTTAGCCAGCCAGCTCCATTAATCACTGCCTACCTCGTCAGGGATGGCCGTGATGATGGATAGTACAGGATTAATTTAGCTGTGTACTAATTACGCTGTTTTAAAGTACAGGTTTTGGTTAATCTCCTGGGTTAAGTTATGTTTCTGAAGCTGCTCTATAGAGAATCGAGAGACCATTGTTCTTATTTATTTTATTTGGAAAACAACGTTTATTATGAAAGCTAGCTGACGCGCAACTTCGTCTGCTTCACATAAGAGAATTTTCCTCGTTTTTGCAACATTTTTCATTGATGCGCCGCTCCTATTAGTCGTAGCGTGATGTTATATAGCCTACTAGCTTTTGCCCGCGGCTTCGCTCGCGTTAATTTAGAATTTGACAATCAATTCGGGTTGTACTCTGCTTGTAATAATATAATTCAATCATGATTCGAAAGACACGTAGCGCCATCTATTATCATAAGAACGTTATTGTTGTTTTCCTCGGGCACAGTAATTTTTTTCGGGATGAAAGGTAGCCTATGTCCGTTTCTGTACACCTGACAACGTATATGCAAAATTTCAGGATGATCGGTTCAGTGGTTTAGGTGTGAAAACGTAATTAACAAACAAACAAACTCATTTTCGCTTTTATAATATTAGTTAGGATTAGGATTAAGAATTAGGATAGTATAATATTTCAATTCGAACAAGTGGTTTCTGAAATAAGCGCATTCAACCAAACAAACAAACTCATTAGCTTTATAATATTAGTATAAGTAAACTAAAATGTCTGAACATTTGTAAAAGTACATCTTTTCCAAATTATAAATATTTTAATAAATAAAATATCTATAGTCTATTATTTCTTATTTGTTTTATTTATTAAACACATAATATGTCGTACTGGTAGTTAGAGACGATACATAAGAGAACCATCTCTATGTACTACGTAGGTACCTATTGTGTTTTTTGTCGTACCTATTTATTAGAGAATAAAATAATATAGTCTTAAAGCATTAATTGAACGTGTTTTATAAGTTTAAAAATAAGACAAGTAAGTATCAATGGTCTCCACGATATATAAATCGAGCACAATATCAGACTCTTTAAGGCTACTTAATGAGAACTTCTTAAAAGAGATTCAATAATATTTTTTATTTTTTTTTACTTATTAAGGGGCAAACGATCAGTAGGATCGCCTGATGGTAAGCGATTACCGCCACCCATGGACACCTGCAACACCAGAGGAGTTACAAGTGCGTTGCCGGCCTTTTAAAAAGGAGTACGCTCTTATTTAGCCCTAACCGGGGTATTTAACTCAAAAGCAATCAGGATCTAAAAAAATAATACCGCTCTAGGCATTGTTAAAACCAATCTATCGACGCCATATTATTAAAATCTATCGATACGTTTCTTCTGCAAAACATACCAAAGAAAAAGACGACGGACAAAAATGTGGTCTGCCACCCTAAGGTTGAGGTTCATTTGAACGTCTTGAAATAATAAGGTCGATTTTCCCTTGCAATAATATTATGACAGTGATCATTGCTCTCTCTATCATGTAGGTATTATATTTACGTCATGTCATGTGTCAAGTTAGAAACGTCAACCTTAGCGATAATTAGATCTCACAGAAACGTTTGTCAAAACTGGTAGACCATTTTCTTGGCCGACTGAAGATACATCCAAAAACATTACCTCCCCTTCTTCCACAGTCGGGTAATAACTGTAGGCCGGAGCTAGACTAAAAACCATTAGTTCCCAAAGTGGTCCAAGTGGACCCCCAGGGGTTCACAGGAGACTCGACGAGGGTCTATGTTGGCGTGACAAAAAATTTGGGTGCACAATTCTTAAGCGGGGGTCCACGAAAATTTATTTGCTACTAAAATGTTGGCTTGACTTCACTGACTGTTCGACAGCCAGATTATTCGGTAGAGAATGACTAAAAAAGGTCAGCCCGCCTACTGTAGAGATTTGATAAAATTTTTTACTTGCATGAACTTGTTTAGCTGCAGGTGGTCCACCGGAACCAGCTAAATTTTGAAAATGATCTATGAGAAAAAAGTCTGGGAACCTCTGCTATAAACTATAAATCAGCGGCGCGACGGAGCGGATTATCTGACGTTTATACGTCATTTGTTCCGACGCCATTTTGTATGCGCCGGTCACATCATTCACTCGCTGATGGTTTATCAAGGTTTAGTTGAGCTGTTCGCTTTGTATATTTTTGATCATTATTATTATATTACTATTTCTATTTTTTTTAGGTTTTTCGTGAATCAATGTTAAAGAACATGCTTTAAGACGTTTAAGTAATCATTTTTCCTACGTAGGTAGATACAGGCTCGGGAATAAACTGCCAGCCGTTGATTTCCATTTCGACTGCACGGATGACGTAGTGGTTTAAGTGGTACCTCACCACTGTCATTGCGCCGAGTGTAGTGGGTTCGAATCCCACGCGGGACAAAGTTTTGTGTGATCCACAAATGGTTGTTCTTTGTGTCCGTTTTTTTGAATATTTGTAAATTCTCCCGCAAGCGTCCTACTGTTACTGGAGACAATATTTATGTGATTTTCATACTAACTAAGTATTTAATTCAAGACATCCCCACCCCCACTACGACATATCCAAATTTAAAATATTATTGACTGCCTTATTTTGCAACTTTGAACTCATTTTGACACTAATTGCACAAAAAGATTTCTTTTGATTGCTCTTTGCTTTTTTTATTGACGTGACAACGTCTAATAAATCGAAGAACGCCGGCTGCACGCACGAAAAAGGATGACTCATTGTCCCGTTACGCTCATTGTAACGTTACGATCGGAGCGAGAGCGCTACACGAGCGAGCGAAAGGCACGTTATGACGTTGTCACGTTAAACTATCGTCCGTAAACCGACTTTACAGACAAACAATTTTACACAAAAATAATGTATAAACTCAAACATAGGCAGTTACCCTATTGGTACGATTTTCTAATGGCCACAACAACATCCCCTGCAAAATATTTGAAGCGCCGATTACGTAAACCTTTCTTTTTCACCTAAGCTCTTTTGACATCTTATGCTCGTCTGCCAACCCGCACTAGGCCAAGCGTGGTGGACTATGGCCTAACCCTTCTCACACTGAGAAGAGGCCCGTGCCCAGCAGTGGGACAGCTTATATATAAGGCTGATATTATTTAATTTTATAATTATAGATACGTTAATTTTATGTCTGTATGACATCCGGCGCACGCCGCCTACCCAAAACGATATAACCGCAAATAAATAACGACCAAAGCCAAAAATATGAATCAAACGCACAAAAGCAAAATTCTTCAAAAATTTCCGAAAATTCCTATTTGCTCGCCATTTCGACGCGAGTCACGTGTCCGCCGTGCTTGTTTTACTTTTTCTAAACAATGCGGCACCGTAATTGCGCTGTGAGCCAACGACAAGGACTTTTTAAAATATATTTTTAATGTCCGAAGCATGCAAGAGGGATGTTTCCATTGTTTCGGAATGACGGAGATGCAATTATATATATTCTTCAGCGAAAGAAAATTATGATACACAATGAATGTAATAATACAAAATTATGATAATACGTAGATAATTAGAAGTAGGCACTGAGACCATGAATAGCTCAGTTGGCAGAGCGACGAAACGGTCACATTTTTTTTTTATACGACTAAGTTGGCAAACAAGCATACGGCCCACATGATGGTAAGTGGTCACCGTAGCCTATGGACGCCTGCAACACCAAAGGCATCATTTGCGCGTTGCCGAACCTTTAGGATAGGAAGTGGGAAGGAAAAGGAGCGGGAAGGGGGAAAGAGGGTGATTGGGCTTTCGGCACTCTCACTCACCGAATGAAACATAACAGTAGGAATATTGCTATTTCACGTCGATATTCTATGAGAGGGCTTCCCCGGTCGAGCCGGCCCGGCCCATTCATGCTGAAAACAGCGGGGCTCTGCTACTCTAAAAATCATGGATTGTCTCCTCTGTTATAATTTACATTTAGCCTTAGTATTGGAAATGCTTACACAATAAATCTTATTATGCTAGATACTGTGTCGATGGTGCAGCGCTATTAAATGCGACTGCTGTGTATGGGGTCTGGGGTTGGCAGCTAGGACAAAGCGTTAGGTAGTGTTTTTTCTACCAAGATATTCTCAGTAGTACGGATCCTGGCACCGTGGCCGGCAGACGATTACGTACTATTATCATAATCTAGCCTCATAATATATCTATATCTGCATACACCTATATGTAGGTATGTAGATTAGGTACATCTTGCTTTCCTTCTTCATTGAAAGAATATTCTAGATCTGTGCACCCTACACAATCTAAGAATCCTAAGTACTTTATAAATGCAAATGTAAGTTTTTCCGTTACACTTTCGAGCCTTAATTACTCGACCGATCATCCTGAAATTTCGCATTTAGATACTTTGTCAGAGGTACAGAAAAGGACATAAGGTATACCTTTCATCCAGAAAAAAGTACTGTTCCCGAGAGATAGTTATTAGCAAAATTTACATTAACGCGAGCGAAGCCGCGGGCAAAATCTAGTATTAGGTACTATACCTAAGTACCAAATAATTTTGTTAACTTAGGGTAGTTTAGTTGTGACCGTTGGACTACGCAGTGGTCTAGAATTCGAGCGAAGCCGCGTGTAGACATGTCTTTTTATTTATTGTAATTTAATTAATATGATATGTATTATTTTAACTAATGAAATAATTAATTATAGCCTATTTATTTATTGTAGTTAATTTAATTTAGTTAATTAAATAATATTACAGATAATATAATACTGATAATATTATATAGACTTATATATTTATTGTGATGTAAAATTTTATTTTTTATGTAATAATGGATACAGTAGGTAATTAATTATTATATTCTGTCTATGGAACCAGTATTTCTGATATTAATAAATTATTATTATAAAAATAATGTTAAAAAGTAACAATGGAACTGCGCTCTCACACGGTGACCACAGATTACGAAACTCCTCTTATTTGGCGCGCAAATTAATAACGCGTTCACGTCGCGCGAGGTTTGAATTATTCCCATAGATACACAACAGGTACGCTTTATATTCTGTGGAGCAAAATACGCGCCTTTTTTATTAATGCCTTTTGATGACAATAAAAAGGAATTTACGTTTTTAACTTCGGTAATTTGTGTGTTTCGACATATTTTAATATTGGGCGAAACAAAACGCATTATTTAGAATTTATAATAAAAATAGAGAATGGTGGTCTCATTAGCCCAGTGGTGTAATTTTGCGTTTACATTGAGAATCGTAAAGTACCGGGTTCAATACTGCAGTTGTGTTTTGTCCGGTGAGTGAGAGTGCCGGCGGCCCAATCACCCTCTTTCCGCCTTCCCGCTCTTTATGTTTCCCACTTTCCTTCCTTATGAATCGGCAACGCGCAAGTGATGCCTCTGGTGTCGCAGGCGTCCATAGGCTACGGTGACCACTTACCATCAGGTGGACCGTATGCTTGTTTGCCACCTTAGTTGTATAAATAAAAAAATACATATCTATGTAGTATACTAATATTATAAAGCTGAAGAGTTTGTTCGTTTGTTTGTTTGAAAGCGCTAATTTTAAGAACTACTTTTTCGATTTGAAAAATTATTTTAGTGTTGGATAGCCTATTTATTGAGGAAGGCTATAGGTTACATATGACATCACGCTACGACCCACGGGGGCGGCGCAGTAACGATAAACGTAGCTGAAACCGCGGGAACATCTAGTAATAATATACAAACTATATATTGTGCAAACGATGTTCTTACTTTCTGAGGTCCTAATTACAAGAGAGCGCGCTTATTGGCGTCTACGGAGCATATTGCAAGATTCCGTGCGACATTTGACAATATCCTAGGAGCAAAACAAACAAAAGTATAAACTATGTCATCTTACGAACAAGTTGTCTATTTCTAAATTAAAAATAATTAAATAGGTTAAGAATTTATATTATAACAGAGGAAAAAGACAATCTATGAAGTAGCACTTGAACTCGCGATATCGACAAAGCGTGTCGTCGTTCTGCCAACTGAGCTATTCATAATCCTACGGGGCACGGACTTCTCAGTGTGAGAAGGGTTAGGCCATAATCCACCACGCTGGCCTAGTGCGTGTTGGCAGACATCATATACCCTCGAGAACCTAATGGAGAACTCTTAGATATGCAGGTTTCCTCGATGTTTTTCCTGTACGTTTAAAGCGAGTGATAATTAACTAATTAATACACACATAACTTAGTAAAAGTCAGGGGTGCGTGCCTTGGGATTGAACTCGAGACCTCGGCGAGCAGAGTCCAACGATCTCCATGAAGCTATCGCTGATTGATTCCAAATAAATTTACTTACCTGAATATATTTTCGTATCTCTATGACCAATAATTTCAAAGATAAAAATAAAAATTATTGATATGTATAATTTTTTTTATTTCATTTATTTGGGGCTGCATAGGCCCGTAGATAAATACCTTAACCTAAATTTACATATTCCAAGTCCTCCTTCATGAATATGTGGTGTAATGCAAGCGAGAGATGTACACCGGTGTGTTCGGTGCCGCAGCACGCAGGTTTGCACCAGGCTCCACAGCAGCCGTACCGCAGCTGTTCTTGTTCGTTTTCTGACGGCGCTTCCTCCTACGCACCGTCACAAAACCATCCTCAGCATCAGCCTCCCGTTTCTTTGCCATCTCAGGCACCGACTTCGTGGCGGGAGCAAACGACAAAATATTGCAGCACAAACGTGGTAGTGATTCGGGAACCCCTAGATTAATTACCAACAGTTAATTCAAATTAATACATCTAATGCGTGCGGTGCAAGACAAACGATGTCCCACCTCACATCGTGCCCTGCGTGACCGACAACTTGTACGCAGGAGGATCTGACGGCTGCCTCTGACACCTAGCGTAGCTGCTTTCTGTGCGGAAAATATTTGTATAATTTAAAAGTGTTTGCCAACGAACGATGCCACGTAGAATACATCTATTAAGGAATACACTGTAGGTATTTCTGTTAGAGTAAGCCCATATACCTATAACATATGTACGTCTTATCTTCGAAATATTATTTCTGTATTAATGATAACGTCGTTTTATAACAATTGTTTTACTTTAGTCACAGAATCCACTATACGACCTTGATATATGACCACAATTTACTATTACACGTAGACATAAAGTAAACAAAGACATAGATGAGACTGACAATACATACGACCGCTAACCTTTCCCCTCGAACTACTTATCCGGTCAAATGAGTGATTCTACTCAAGCGACAGTAAAGTCGTGTTCAGTGGACATTCAGCCGACAAATAATCCGTTATAATGTCTTTGAAGGTAAGTATGAGGCACGAAAAAGACATCCAATTAAATCAATCGTAAAGAATGACCAGCAAAATAAAAAAATATAATATACTAACTGTCCCGACAGACGTTGTCCTATACGAAAGAGAGAAAATAAAGAAAAAAGGATGTCTAAACCATCCTCGAATCCACTTGAACACACACAAAAAGTTTCATTCAAATCGGTCCAGTCGTTTAGGAGTTCACTGTCAACACGTACAGTATAATTATATATATAAAGGTATTGACAAGCAAATTATGTATTAAAGAAATCCGTTTCTGCATACCTTCCGTGAAACAATCGTAAATATAAATAAGTAAGTAAACAAGGTTTTTCTCTAGTTTCTACAACACTGGTCAATATTCCGCGCGATTTCCCGCCTTGTGTCGCGCGGCGCCTGACATTGACGTTTGAGCAATTTTTCCCGCGCGAGTGTAAGTGTTGCCACCCGTGAAATACAATGTCACCAGCAGCTGCGGCTGCGGGCGTTTGTAAAAAAATGACATTTAATGTTAGCAAGTCGAAATGTGTTTTGTGAGGTTGTTTACTGGTCTGTGAACGCACGTACGGCGTGTAATAAGAAATAATGTGGATTCTGAAAAATGCTGTATTCTGGCGATAGTTGTACCAACATAATACATACAAAATGTTCTGCTGTATATTATTGGCTGGGGTGTTTGAAGCGGTTACTTCTCTAAGATAATTTATCTATTCTAGTACTACAAAAAATGCATTCTATAGGTTCTTACAATATTTTGGCAAATTAAATAAGTATAGACATTTTAGCTGATCTTTGTTTCGTGTACCTACGATCTAGATCTTTACGAGGTGACTGCACCTTTACATTATTATATCAATCAATCAATCAGCCCACCGCAGTCCACTGCTGGACATAGGCCTCTCCCATTTTACGCCACAACATCCGGTCTTCCGCCCTCTGCATCCAGTCTGACCCAGCTACCTTTTTTAGATCATCGGTCCACCTGGCCGGGGGGCGTCCTACCTTGCGTTTACCAAGTCGCGGTCTCCACTCTAGAGCTCGCTTGCTCCAACGATTATTATATAAGCCAACGATATTATGGATGTTAACAGGGATTTATTACCATATAATTAATAAATACTCATTTGTACGAAAGTACCTAGAAAGTTTGTACAAAGGCACTAAAGCTATTACTCAAACGTTTGAGCAATACGGTCATGATGTTGAATACCTACTTATTTTATTATACTTAAGGACAATAACAACATAATCAGAGGTAAGTGTTTACTGGTAAAGTGGTAATTTAGAGTAGGTAGGTACTAATAAACTAATTTTAGACGCTCATCTTTCTTACTAATTCTTTATATCCTTTAATCTCATTTTAATTAATTATTTAGTCTTACTGGTATTATGAGTGGCCATAGACTTCTTACAAAAGCGCTTACGGACGCCCCGGGCCATTTGTTTGTTTGCCACAATAATAAAAACAACTACCTACGAGTATATTCGAGCATAATACGTGTTATAACTTTATATTTACAGTTTTTGTCAATTTAATGTCTTAAATGTAATGTTGAACCTCCTCTATTATATTTCATTGTAGATACCTAGATGTGTTCGTGATTAGTTTTCTCTCTCAGAAAGGTGTCAGTAGCGGCATGGAGTTTAAAACTCGGAGTTCGTGCGACTTTATCATAACAATGTGTGGTGAAATGTGTACTGTAACATCTCTGCCTGCCCCTTTGAGGCGATACCTACAGGTGTGACATTAATCATGATATTGAGCTTGTCCTGTGATAAGACTGTTGAAGCGCCTAACCTTAACATCATAGCAACAACGTAAAGAGCCTAGTTGCTCACTTATTAGTTCGAGTATCTATCGTTCTGGCATAAACTTTTGTTAAATTCATTCGGTCATTAAAAGTTCACCACATCGACATATTATTATATCCAATTGTTTTTCTTTACCATAAATTCCCTGAGTAATCCCTACAAAGACTGATAATCCACTTAGGGTATAACTGGGTATTACCGGTCAGGAGGTAATATCGGTCACTTCAATTTCTCCCATATTATTAAGTTGCCGCGCAGTCATACGTAAAAAACGTATGGCGTGACATTACCCCTCGCCGAAGCACCGAGCCCCCCCTCATTCCGCAGCCGACATCTAGGATGAAAGTACCTACTTCAATTATTTTCGCGATTACTTGAAGTAAATTTTCGGTCTCAAACAATAAAAGGTGAGTGTTTGTTATTTCACATTTCTTGCATTATTGTCTACCTACAATTTGTTGTAACATAATTATTATTATTAACAATCCCAAGTGATACTAAATTTTGAGTTTATTTTGGCAAGTTTTTAAACTAAAAATGTTTTGTCGGAAGTGTTTCTAGACGGGCAATGCCGGTCACGGTGACCGGTATTCCCCGCTAGTAAAATAAGTACATGGTCAGTGATTTATTGTTTATTTTATCTATTATTATTGAACAGCACTGTTTGCATATTGGTAAGTAGATAGGTAGTTATAAGATAACGACCAAATATTTATTTATTTATTACAGAATGTCCAAATCAAGAAGCAAATTAAAAGAAATTAAAATAGACAAAAGAGAAGCAAAAGTAACAATTAAAATGTAAACTGAAAAAAAGACAAGGAAAGGAAAGAAAAATCAATTAATGATAAAAGCTATATAGAGTGCTTCAACGCAAAACCAAGAATGGTGATTTGGGTATAATATAAACACTATTACGTCTTACTAGTTTATATTTGTATACACGTAATGTTATAGGCGCGGGCGCGATACAAAAGGAACGTACGTTCAGCGTCGGGCATAGGTCGTGACTGGCGACCGGAAACTTCCGAACGCGAGCCGAAGGAGTGCGCGCGCGCAGACGCGTAGTGTGTGTGTGTGTGTAGAATCACGCGCCTTTAAGCAATGGTGCTTGGCAGGCGGTGCGCTGTTTGTAGGGTGAAGTGTAGGTTTGTGTAGTGTTCAGTCGTTGTGTAATTGTCTGATTTGTAATGTGTTGTATGTGTAAATACAAGACACCCACATCACTCCCCTCCAGAGACCGTCCTACGGGCGATAGTAATCTGGAAAATGAACTCTTCTGCCAGAACGAGTGGTTTTACTAGAAGGGATCGAAGGTGGTTCGGGTACTGGTTTAATAGGTGTGTCGTTGGAGTCAGTCAGTATATAGGCTGGTTTTAAGCGGTCTAAGGATACTGTAATGACTTTACCCTTTAACTTAATTTTAAAAACTTTTGAACCTCTCTCAATCACCTCATAGGGACCCGTGTATGCTGGTTGAAGTGCACCTCTCAACGATCTTTCCTTTTGAGTGGTGTGAGGTTGGGACTGGCTGTAAATTGTTGGCAAATGATCTGATACGAGCCGTAAAATCGGTAATATCAGTCGTACATTTGTCAACCTTGTCGCCAAAGAATTCCCCCGGCAGTCTTAAGGGTTCACCATAAACCAGCTCGGCAGAAGATGATTGAAGGTCTTCCTTAAAGGAACTTCTTATGCCGAGCAGTATAAATGGTAACGATTCGGTCCATTTGCTATCTGCGTGACACTTGATCGCTGCCTTAAGTTGCCGGTGAAACCTTTCGATCAAGCCGTTGCACTGAGGGTGGTAGGCAGTGGTCTTTCGGTGCCTAAATCCTATCAGCTTTGCGAGGTGTTGGAAAAGGCCAGATTCAAATTGTCTACCACGGACGGTAACAATGACGGTTGGACAGCCAAATCGTGCTATCCATCCCGACAGAAACGCTTTGGCCACTGTTTCCGCTGAAATATCGGTAATAGGGACGACTTCAGTCCATCGCGTGAAGCGATCGACGAGTGTCAGGCAATACCGATATTCATTGGATGGCGGTAATGGTCCGATGAGGTCTAGGTGGACATGTTTAAATCGCGCAGAAGGCAAATCGAGTGTACCAACAGGTGTAGATACGTGTCGATTGACCTTCGTGCGCTGACAAGCCAAACATGCCTTAGACCAATCGCGACAGTCTTTCCGCATCAGTGGCCAAACAAAACGCTGTGCTACGAGTTTAGCACTTGCGTTTGCGCCGGGATGACTTAGCGAGTGTAACGAGTCAAAAATTTGTTTACGCAATGATTTGGGAATAAAGGGCCTGGGAGTCGGTGTGCTGACATCGCAGTACAAATCGTTACGACTTCCGGGTATAGTCATTTTTGTTATGTGCAGAGCGGTATCACCTGTAAGAAATTGAGCCAGTTCGGGGTCGGAATCCTGCGTCTTCGCTAGTATATCTAGATCTACTGGACTTTGTAGTTCTTCAACACGGGAAAGTGTGTCTACGACGACATTATCTTTCCCGGCGATGTGCTGAATGTCGGTTGAGAACTGTGAAATGTAGTCTAGATGTCTATATTGTCGTGGCGAGCAGTTACGTCTCTGCTGGTGAAAAGCGTAGCATAGGGGCTTGTGATCGGTATAAATGGTGAAAGTGGTAGCGGCTAGCCAATGTTGGAAATATTTAATGCTTTGGTAAATAGCAAGAAGCTCTCTATCGTACGGTGAGTACTTTTGCTGTGATGGGCTCAGCTTACGAGAAAAAAACGCTAAGGGCTGCCAACTACCATCTTTATACTGTTGTAAAACGCCACCCAAGGCTAAATCAGACGCATCCGTAACTAGACCCAGTTTAGTGTTTGGTTCCGGATGAGCCAACAAAGCCGCACTACAAAGGCCATTCTTACATGCGTCGAATGCCTCGAACGAACTTCCACTTAGCTCAACAGGTTGAGATGCCTTTACGTTGTCGGTCAGTAAGGCATGCAAGGGAGCTTGAATCTGGGCAGCCCGAGGTATGAACCTCCGATAAAAGTTAATCATGCCCAGGAACCGTCTAAGTTGCCTAGCATTTTTAGGCACTGGGAAATC
The DNA here is from genome assembly GCA_963564715.1 of Catocala sponsa. Classification (NCBI taxonomy): domain Eukaryota; kingdom Metazoa; phylum Arthropoda; class Insecta; order Lepidoptera; family Erebidae; genus Catocala; species Catocala sponsa. Next base: position 793,134 of record OY751353.1, on the reverse strand, counting down.
CCTAATTGCTTGAACCTTGCTTTCTAAAGGTTTGGTACCGTGTTGCGAGATGTGGTAACCCAGAAAAGTAACCTCCGACGCACCAAAAACGCATTTGGTGGTGTTAATGAGCATGCCATATTCTTTCATCCTTGTGAAAAGTAGGCGAAGATGTTCTTCATGCTGTTTTTCAGTTTCTGAAAACACAAGATAGTCATCGAGATACGGGTAACAGAAGTCTAGGCCACGGGTCATTTCGTCTACGAATCTTTGAAATGTCTGACCGGCATTGCGCAGACCGAACGTCATAAAGGGAAATTCGAAAAGTCCAAATGGTGTAGTGATGGCAGTCTTTGGAATGTCCTGCTCAAAAACGGGGATTTGATTGTACGCCTTTACAAGGTCAATTGTAGAAAATATTGTACAGCCAGATAGACTGTGGGCAAAGTCATGTATATGCCTGATTGGGTATTTATCTGGGATTGTTCTTGCGTTAAGCAGCCTATAATCACCGCAAGGACGCCAGCCGTTGTCTTTTTTCGGTGCGAGGTGGAGGGGTGACGACCAAGGGCTATCTGAAGGTCGAGCTGTACCATTCGCTAACATTGCTTCAAACTCAGCCTTAGCGATTTTCATTTTGTCCGGTGCTAACCTGCGTGGGGAACAAGATACTGGGGGGCCTGGTGTGGTGCGTATGTGGTGTGATGTGTTATGTTTAGGTGTTACTGGTACGCCTGGTGGTCGCGTAATTTCCTGAAACTCGGATATTAAATTACGAAATTTGCAATCGGCAGTCACGACCTTTACACTTAAAATTAAACAGTCAGTAGAGGCTATAGAAGCTACAGCTGACAAATGCGTAGTGCTATCTATTAAACACTGATTCCGAATATCTACAATTAAATTAAAAAATGATAAGAAATCTACGCCTATAATGGCTTTAGTAACGTCAGCCACTATAAAACGCCATGGAAAATCCCTACGAAGGCCTAAATTTAAAACCATTTGAAGGTAGCCGTAAGTGTCGATCGACGTACCGTTGGCCGCACACAGCTGATATACCGTTTTCGCACGCCGATATTGGGGTAGTGCAGATCGAGAGAAAACGCATAAATCGCTGCCGGTGTCCACAAGGAATTGTACCTTCGATCTGCGATCTGTCACGAACAGGCGACCAGTTGAGGAAGGGCAATCTTTAGTCGCCATTATCGACTGCCCGATGCGATTCCCGGCTGATAATCACATGGACGGACGCATTTCTTTGCTTGGCTGCCAAACCTATAATGGTACCAACATTGGGGGAACTTCCTGTAGTTAGACTGCGAACGTTGGCCTGGGGTGCGACTTCTATGTCCAGAAGTTCGCCTGGTACGAGAGTGGGCACGACCCCGCCTCTCAGTGGTCGCGATCACTGTCACTACTCATTGTTAACTCTAACAGTTCTGCTCGGGGTCACCAGTTTGGGTATAATATAAACACTATTACGTCTTACTAGTTTATATTTGTATACACGTAATGTTATAGGCGCGGGCGCGATACAAAAGGAACGTACGTTCAGCGTCGGGCATAGGTCGTGACTGGCGACTGGAAACTTCCGAACGCGAGCCGAAGGAGTGCGCGCGCGCAGACGCGTAGTGTGTGTGTGTATGTAGAATCACGCGCCTTTAAGCAATGGTGCTTGGCAGGCGGTGCGCTGTTTGTAGGGTGAAGTGTAGGTTTGTGTAGTGTTCAGTCGTTGTGTAATTGTCTGATTTGTAATGTGTTGTATGTGTAAATACAAGACACCCACAGTGATAGTACGTCGGACTTAGAAATAGAAACGGCAGCCCTGCGTGTTGATGAAGATAGCTAATCAGCAAAATATATGTATTATCTGCGATAATTATGAGCAAACAATGAGCTGTGTGCTAGGTGTGTGCTGTGCAGTCTCTGGGCTCACGCTGAGTGCTGTCAGGATACCTATGACTCATGCCTCAACTAAGCTTGACCGGTATTATCGACATAGTGACCGGTATTACCTGTACCTACCTGCCATGGTGTTTAATACCGGAAACAAAGCGATAAAATCCGTATATAGTACCTAGTTTAATTTCAATCGATTTATTAGTTTTTAATTTTATTGAATAATGTTGTTATATTCCGTAAAATATAGCTTGAGTCGGGTAGGGACCATGTTGATCATATATACCTAATTATATTATCGATTGCATAATTATTGTCATTTAATACATACATACATAGATTCACTCCTGTTTTCCATAGGGGTAGGCAGAGACTACGGATTTCCATTTGCTACGATCCTGACACACTTCTCTGGCTTCATTCACTTTCATCACATTCCTCATACACTCATTCTTTTAAATCTTTCAAACAATTGTCCATGTATAGGTTAAACAGCCAAGATGACGCTACACATCCTCGTCTAACACCTTTTTCGATACTAAACCATTCTGTGTAGGTCCCATGTTATCTTAACACAAGCTCTGGAATCATCATAAAGAGATTTCAGAGCTCGCGTGTGTCATTTAATATATTAGGTATAATAAATTAAACAAGAGGCTACATATACAATGCATTTTTATTAAATTTAAATAGTAGGGTACTGCCATACAATTTTATAGTTTTTAAATTAAATCGGAATAGGTACTTTTGTTTTCTTGTTATGTAGGTACGCTACGTTTCTTCCGAATGTATGTAGTGTTAAGTACCTAAATTGGTACTTACCTATTAATAATCTATATAGCAAAAACTTTGTACCCCTTTTTACGAAAATTGCGCGGCCGGAGGAGTATGAAATTTGGCACAGTTAAAGTTTATATGAAGAAGGAGGGGCGAATCCTAATATTTTTATAAAATATGCATTAGAAATACATTAAATTAATATGAATGTGAATGGAACAGTCCCAAGAGGAAAACCTAGGCGAACGTTTCTCGATCAGATTGGAGGCGTTCTGGACAAAGGCCAGGTTAAGAGCTCCTTGAACCGACGGGCGTGTATGAGGAATGTGATGAAAGTGAATGAAGCCAGAGAAGTGTGTCAGGATCGTAGCAAATGGAAATCCGTAGTCTCTGCCTAGCCCTCTGGGAAACAGGCGTGAATCTATGTATGTAAATTAATAAAAAAACACAACACGCACACAACCATGCATTTGACACACGCAGTCGAATCGCGTTCGTAGTAATTCGGCATTGTTCGTCTGACGTCGTACAATTCTTTGTAACTATAGTTACCTATAGGTAACCATAGTTACAAGCTTTCTTTATTACAATATATAGTACCTACCTTATTTATATGTAATAAAGAAAAAAGAAAACAAAATAGCAAGCTTAGGAGTTTTGGTCGAATTTTGACCACTAGGCGACTGCTAGTCAAATATAAATCTCGGTTTATTTTACAAGCCTGCTTGGTAGTTACTTTTTTAGTTCGATTAAGACGATGCAAGGAACTTCACTACCTAACTAGGTAGGTACCTATTGGTGCACTTAGGTATACCAATAGCACAGTTATACTGTGATCAATAGGTACCTACCTCCTACCTAATATAGGTATGAAAGCTTTGTCATTCTATACCGTCATGAAATAGATAGGTGGGTACCTACCTAACAAAATTTTATGAGCGTGATACGTATGGCTCATCTTGGCACAACCACCGTATATTTCCAAAACCACAGCACCGAACGAAGATCTAACTAGAAAGCTGAGATATTTTGATGAGAGTCAAGATGGCGGGTGTACCTTAATGAATCGAGTACATGTACCAAAAAATGTACCTAAATTGTACTATTTAGTACCTCGGTTAAAAAAATGTGTACCTCCTTTAGAAGGAAACCACAGCTAAATTTAGATACACCCGCCATATTGACGTCAATACGGCGGGTGTTTTATTATTTTATTAGTAATGGTTACATTACTAATGAAAATGAAACGTAATGACACCAAAAAAATGTACCTAAATTGTACTATTTAGTAGCTCGGTTAAAAAAAACTGTACCTCCTTTAGAAGGAAACCACAGCTAAATTTAGGTACAGCAGCCGTACTGAAGTCAATATGGCGGGTGTTCTGTAGTATTTTATTAGTAATCGTTACATTACTAATAAAATATAATGATACCAAAAAAATGTACCTAAATTGTACTATTTAGTACCTCGGTTAAAAAAAACTGTACCTCCTTTAGAAGGAAACCACAGCTAAATTTAGGTACAGCAGCCGTACTGAAGTCAATATGGCGGGTGTTCTATAGTATTTTATTATTTAACCATTTCTAATAAAATATACCTAATAACACCCAAAAAATGTACCTAAAAAGTATCTCAAGAAAAAAAAATACATACTTGATCAGTTCGTACTAAGAAATAAAACAACCGTGTCTTGTGTCTAAGCAAACACGATAATTATCATGAAATATTGATATAGTTACATATATGTACATCTATATTTTACGGATATTTTTAATAACGAATTATGTGAACACGAATAGAAGCCCCGAGGCGAGACCAACAGACTGCAATGCAGTCTCACATTCGAATCCTGGGCGGCACTCACGGCACGCACCTATGACTTTTCGAATGCAGGTTTCCTTACGATGTTTTCCTTTACCATTTAAAGCAAGCGATAATTAACAGTTTAATAGGTACGCACATAACTTCGAAAAGTCATAGGTGCGTGCCGTGAGTTCGAACCCGAGACCTACTGCGTGGCAGTCTATCGGTCTTCCGACTAGGCTATCGCTACTGGCCAGAAGGTGAAACGTCATTGGGTTGATTAGACTAATGTCAGGATATTTGAGGGTACTGACTTCCCCGTAAAGCCTGTCAAAGATGTTCATGACAGCCGGGACCAACAGCTTAACGTGCTCTCCGAGGCACGGAAGCAAGCGATCATTATTTAACAAATTAGCACATAAATTTTGAACATTCGAAAAGACATTGGTGCGTGCCCAGGATTCGAATGTGAGACTGCATTGCAGTCTGTTGGTCTCGCCTCGGGGCTTCTATTCGTGTTCATATAATTCGTAATTAAAAATATCCGTAAAATATAGATGTATATGTAACTATATCAATATTTCATGATAATTATCGTGTTTGCTTAGACACAAGACACGGTTGTTTTATTTCTCAGTAGGAACTGATCAAGTGTGTATTTTTTTTACTTGAGGTACTTTTTAGGTACATTTTTTTGGTGTTATTAAGTATATTTTATTAGAATTGGTTAAATAATAAAATATTATAGAACACCCGCTATATTGACGTCAATACGGCTGGTGTACCTAAATTTAGCTGTGGTTTCCTTCTAAAGGAGGTACAGTTGTTTTTAACCGAGGTACTAAATAGTACAATTTAGTACATTTGTTTGGTGTCATTATATTTTATTAGTAATGTAACGATTACTAATAAAATACTATAGAACACCCGCCATATTGACTTCAGTACGGCTGCTGTACCTAAATTTAGCTGTGGATTCCTTCTAAAGGAGGTACAGTTTTTTTTAACCGAGGTACTTAATAGTACAATTTAGGTACATTTTTTTGGTGTCATTATATTTTATTAGTAATGTAACGAATACTAATAAAATACTATAGAACACCCGCCATATTGACTTTAGTACGGCTGCTGTACCTAAATTTAGCTGTGGTTTCCTTCTAAAGGAGGTACAGTTGTTTTTAACCGAGGTACTAAATAGTACAATTTAGGTACATTTTTTTGGTGTCATTATGTTTTATTAGTAATGTAACCATTACTAATAAAATGTTATAGAACACCCGCCATATTGACGTGAATATGGCGGGTGTATCTAAATTTAGCTGTGATTTCCTTCTAAAGGAGGTACAATTTTTTTTAACCGAGATACTAAATAGTACAATTTAGGTAAATTTTTTTGGTAAATGCTATTACTCGATTCATTAAGGTACACCCGCCATCTTGACTCTCATTATATTTTGTGATCAATGTAGACTAATTATATTGATAGGTACCTACAGTTAGATTCTCGTTCGCTAGCGTAGTTTTGGCTCACTTTGGCACAGCCACCAATAACCCCTTGTATCTTTTAAACGGTAGACCGACCAATTCTGGTATTTTACGACCAAATTCGACTATTTCACTACGTAAATAGATTCCCAGTTTGCGATGGTGGCTGTGCCAAGATGAGCCTTACGCGTGATACCTACGGATCCTATGTCAGAAGACCCATCCTATACTTTACGGAGCATAATAATACAAGACCCATGTTTTTATCGTCGATTAAATGATAATCACAGCTTTTTATATCTGTACCTATAGCAATAAGATTGAAATCGAAGGTTTTCTAAGTATGTTCCACTCCTAGGCCCTACCAAGTAACCCCACTCCGTGGGGATAAAACTATTTTCACCCTTCCCTACCATTTCACCACAGATTTTGGTATTGGGTATAGTTGGGAATAAAAATGTTTAACAATACATAGGTAGGTATCTATTACCAATTAGTTGCAGATAAGTAATAAACGATATTTTTAATTAGGTAATAGTAAGATTAAAAAATATCGATTATTCTATTAAATGATCGTTTTTCATTAACGTCACCGGCTCGATAGCGAAAAGTGGATCACCTGTCCCACCAGGGGGACAGGTAGTAGGGAATAGTGGAACAGACTGATATCTCTCTCTAGTCTGTCATATTAGAGCATGACAGATGAATAGTGCACTAATACCTGCTTTCTGACCAATCTCCGTTAATTTCGTCAGTCTGCCGGTCTGAAGGACATTGCTATCGAACTGATTACTTTTTGATAGCGTTCATTGATTTACCATACTTACGTATTATATGTTGAGAGGGTCAATAAAAATACAAAAGTGAACGTAAACCATTTATTAAACGTTTTGTTCAATTTGAAACTGCGTTGAGGCGGCCGACATTACGCCGGCGGCCGGTAAATAATTAGAATAAATATATTAGAAGCAGAAACTCTCCGTTACATTACATATAATCCTCTTCACAATTAAAAAACTACATGACTAGTATTTTTACGAATATAGGTGGCGTTGTGATCGCTTCGAAGAGACGTCAAACTATTTTTGCATTGGCAAACATTTGCTAATGTTGCCAGTTGCCACACAAAGTTATTGGTTTGTTTAGCGTTTATTTAGTTCTAAATTATTATCTGTTGTCGCAGTAATTTATTTATTTTGCATATATTTAAATAAAATATTTTAATGAGCCTTTTTACCCCAGTGGGTATTATTTTATGTTTCAAAACGATCACCTTTCGCCACTAAATACCGTTACCGTCTCAAAATGTAAGATATAGTAAAAAATCTATACATTCCGTTCAATGTATTAATAATTACAAATCACAAACTACTGCCTAATGAATGTAAATAGAACAATGAGCTTACGTTATACAAATTCGTGGGGCACTTTGTTATTTTAGAGATTCAATAACCGGATGAGTTTAGTGGACTAACAATATCACAAAACAACAAAAATATCTTTCTCAGTTATAGAGCAAACAAATAGCATCAATCCAACAAAAGTGCTGGTTTCTATCTTTATGAAATATAAAATAAAAATCAAATTAATGATATAATCAACACTGGCAACACAAGCCAGTTTATAAAATTAATAAGTATTGTCATATTATCAAATACAGAATCAAATTAGTAGTTTCTAAAATAGAGATAGTCCACTAAACCCCGCCATACTTATAGGAGATAAATCTACTTTCAAATCGAAAGATTCAAACGAGAGAAAGAGATAGACATACCTAAGTTTCTAAACCACCCTATACAAGTAACGTCAGTACATGAATAAAATACGCCACACATTATTAGATCAATAACAATTCTTACACTAGTAGATTATTTACAGGTTCTTAAAAACAACTATTCATCGTCATTTCAAGACTCCTCGAAATAAGAATTATAAAAAAATAAGACTGGTATTAACCACTTCATTGTTATGCATGTTGTTAACTTTGTAAATGCTGGAGTCTTAAAATACGGTAAAAGAAAAACAAAATACCTACTCTATCGAGGTTTAAAAATTAAATTTTAACAATTCTCGTTGTGACTAGACTATGTATTGGTTCAAACTAAATGCGATTAAATTACTTTTGTTTTATATCTGTGGTCACTAGAATCTTATGCCGAAAATAGCCATTCACTGACGTCAGTACTATTAGAAAGTAATTTGACTTCTCATCATAACAAAATTAAATCAAAATCTATTTCCTGTATAAGATTCTTTAACTACCTATATCCAAATCAAAAGTTAGTTTGATCTTACTAACTTATGTGACCATTACTAAATGGAAGAAAATCAGGTGTGATATGGATATTGTCACACATAGGCACTCTCCGTACATAGAATCATTGTACTGGGGTTTATTTCTACTGAACACTTCAACTACAATGAGAGATCTATGATTACTCTCAGAGTTTATTACAAAAAAAAGCACTTTTTCAGACCCTTTTTCGTAGTAGGCTGTATATCACTTGTTTGAGTATTTAAAAATAAACTTGACTGTTAATGTAATTAAATAGCGGGAAATACAATCAGCTTTACGAGAATAATATTGTGGAAAACATTTTGAACAATATTAAGACTTTGAAATATTATAATTTGAAAGAGATCTAAATAAGTGCCCTTTACACAAAAATATCTTAATAAAATCTAGTGCATCCCAGCGAAACGGGATATCAAAATCAAAATTACATGGGTCACTAATATTTTCAGTCTATTTTATCAAGGAAGACTTTAACATTATGCAGATACAAAATACTTAAATTACTTTGTACTACTACAAAACGGGATTCCTACGTTCATTGTATAACTCGTTTACATTTCATTTCTATTTAATACACTACCGAGACAGCTAAGTCATTTCGAACAATTTCCTTTCAACAATTTCAACAGAAAATAAATCGTACAAAAAATATGTCTTTATTCATTTATATTTTCAAACTAATTGAACTTTTGGTCCGTATTCTAAGAGACTCTAGTTTTAAAAGCAAATTGTAATAAAAACAAACTATTAAGGCACAAGACGATTGTGTCTTGGGGTGTCTCTCGGTTGATATGACTTTCACTAAAACTACGAAAAAATTCTAGACTACTTATTTAAAAGATCGAAAAAAATTTAAAAGCGTCTCCCATGGAGTTTTATACATCACAATGAGTATTATTTATTTGTTTATCGTACTAATCGATTCGACCATTCAACTAAAACTACGAAGTCGACTTAATGAAAAACCCAGCACCGTTTGTACCACGTCTATAAGTCTACTTATCTAATTACTGGGATGCACTGTACTGGAGATGGGTACTAGAAATAAAAACTAAGCGATATTTTCAACAGCATATCTGGTTATGTGAATGACAATACTGATTTTCGTATTCATTTTTAGGTTTAACAGTCCATTGGTGGTTGCAGCTTCTATTTACGAATGAAAATAATTTTCTTGAACTACCCTCAAAGATCTTGTCGATAACGTTTGGTCCGACGACAATGATCTGAATAAAGGTTCTGCTTGTGCAGATACTCAGTAAAAAAATGTAAGATATTTGACTTGTAACATGTTTTTCTAACCTTGTCACAACCAACGATCAACTGTTTTCCCTTTCTAAATCTTAATACCATGCCCTTCTTTTTGAAAACATCTGACCTCTTGTCGAACTTGTAACTTCTGAAGGTAGGTAATTAAAGTGCCCAATCACTTGGCGTAGTGGTGTTTGTGTGATTGATGTCATAATTAAACTATGCCCATGTGTGTCCCTGTTATCTGTGATATTTTGTTACGGGTGGGTAGTTTGACAAGAGATTAGAACACTTCAGTATTGCCTCACCGTTGATAAAAAATGAAACTTCATCTTCGTCTTGAGGGTCCGGCGCCGCGCAGACACCGAAGCATGCACACTCCACCGCTAAACACTGCTCCGTATGATGTCATGCATCTATGTCCAACCATAGTGTCTCATCTCCAAATATTACTATCACTACAGAATCGGGGTAAAACTCTTACTGGCGCCCACCTTGGCTCCAAAAGCTCTATAACTACAAGTCTCAATAAAAAAATATTCTTCTCCAAACTATGTTTTAACTAACGAACAGGTACAAAAACTAACGAAAAAGCGGATAAATGAAAGAACAGCTGTGTTTTGTGTTACCATTTTTATTTTTTTCTAATACTTGTCACTAAGTGAAGATGAACCATAATATTGTTAATGGCTGAAAGAGGCGCGCGGCCCACGCACTACTGCGTCCACTAGCTAGGGGGCGCTAGAGAGCCCGACTATGCCTAGGAACGCCTCTTTTGACTCAAAAAAGACGTTTTAAAATAATAATCTACATTAATTATACAAAACATTCATTAATAATACTCCTTGCAGCAAAGCTTGCTCCCTGCGCATAGACGTACACACCATTCTATGCCCGGGGATCGGCGGCTGTCGTAGATGTGCTACGCAGCTACAGAATCCAAACCCGACCGTAACTACGGGGTACCTCAAAATATACATAAAATATTCTGTTGTATTGCACAAATGAGCTTGGGCTTCCAAAGTGCGCCGCTAGATGTCGCTACGTGATGTGACCACACTAAACAATGTCAATCAATAAAAATATCAAAAATGTAAGCTTCTCTCAGACGCTAAATTAGGCCAAAGCAATATTATTTACTAACCTCTTACGATACGTACATAATATGTAAATGAGATCACAAATTAGAATATTCAATATTACGCTAATATCGAATATACATATTTATCTATTTGAACGCCTGCACATCACACTACCGCCATCTAGCAACAAAATTAAGGAAACCTCTATGAGCCGGTGGATACGAAAAAATAAAAAACAGCCCATCACTAATTCTATATGATAAACTATTATTTTTATATAACTACCATAAATAAAATGCAGTAATTCGTTCAAAAATATACATAAAGGAATGTAGACATATGACTACGCAGAGGTCGACGCTAAATCATATCTGTGCCGCCAAGTTTCTAAACGCAATCATAATGTTATGGCGTGTTGTCATACATCATTCAAACATATTATACAAATACAAACCAAAACATTCAATTTCAGAATTTCTTAATATGACAGCAGACGACACAACACGCCAGAGATGAGAAAATATAAAAAATAACAAAAAGAAACATGGCCGCACGCCTTCAAGCGTCGGCGCGAACGCCCTACACAATAAACACTGCGTCACATACTGTCGCTTATTCAACAATGTAATTATGTCGGCTGATGACGTCAATATAGGCGGTGAGATGTGTGACGTCAAAGTCAGTGTTTGTCGACACAGGTCAATGACATAGAAGTTCTTCTTTTGAAAAGTACTACTTAGCGAAGCTCGTTAACTTATCTCGCTCTAAAGAGTGAGAACACAAAAGTCAAGGTATTCTGACATGCTTTCACCAAGTAGTCCTCAGTCACATGATTTGAAATATTGAGCTAGAAAAAAGTATGCGCTTAAAGCTTATTTGCTCATTTACTGATCTATCAATTCCTTTATGAGGCGTAGTTATATGAATAAGGTTTATCAGATATAAAAGCAGAATATTCAGATTTATGGTAGATGGATGATGGTATCATTGGTGTTCGAAGTTCAAAAAATGAAACCGATTCTGACGTCACACTTTGAATTGCCAACTACCCGCATTTCCGTCATCAATCATTTAAAAATACAAGATTACCAACACTCTACGATTACACAGATACCTATTATACAAAAATATTTGTATTTGTATGCATGTGTGTATAATTATAATAATTCTAACATTTGCGCGCGCTGCCGTGCCCTGTCTTTACTTAGCCGAGTGCTCCATTTAAATTTTAAATTTCATATTTAACTCTCTAATTTAGTGTGTCGTGGTAAACTCGTAAAGAGCTCTTTCTATCTCTCTCTTCGTGTCTTAGAACAAGATACTTTGACCAACGTTTAATTTGTATTCCGTAGAACATACACAATAGCTAGCAGTCTGTTATATATTGACTAGAAATTCTTATCACCGTCTACCCTCACTATACTTTAGCGACACGACACAATAAATCCATCGCTTATTCTCTCTAATATTGGTGCAAGCTGCAGCGCGCGCGTGCTGTAGTAATAGTAATGTTATTGCTTTCGGTTAGTTATATTTATTTATCATAATATGTATGTAAAACTTCAAAATGTCTACACTACAACACTACTCTAGCATTGCCATACATTAAAAACACACAACATAGTATTTTTTATGTTTTAATTTAACATTATACCAATCCAAAAATTGTATATTTATGTATATCTTAGTAATCTTACATAATAATGAATATATAATATATTTTTTACGAATGCTGTTTACATTGGTCCAGTGAGGCCTGGAGCGAACAAGCATCGTTAGAATCGATTGCGTGCTATGGCATATCTGTGTATGGCACATCTCTACTGCGTCAAGCTTATTATCCATAGAAATAAACTACAACTAGGCAAGAATAAGTATTGAGCAAGATAACACTGTATTCAGTTTCCCGCCAAAATTTTAAAGAAAATATTTAAAAACAAATGACTAGAGAGGAATGTATTCTCGTATATGGCAACGAAGTGATTAATAGTAACAGCGTCTTAGTTGGCATCGTCCCGTCGTATTATTGTCACATTCTTAAGCTACACTGGCAAAATTGCTTTGTTTTTGGCAAAATATATTTTTCTCTAACCGATTTAGTCGCAGCATTCTTATTTAGGCATTTTTCTCGCTCAACTGCTAGCGAAGATAGTATCGCTCCTGCGACGTCTACATGTTGAGCAAAATTAACAGTTTTTGGCTAAATTTTGGCCTGTATTTTTGGCAAAACAATTGTTATACCAGGAAGACCTGAGGCCCGAAGCGAAGCGTCTAAAGGTCTAATCTACGTGTCTACATATACAATATTCCTTTTAGAGATGACTTTAAAAGGAATATTTTTAATAGCACGCATCACAACCAACGTGTGGCTATCCGCCTTATTAAATTGACAGTGAAGTATATTGTATGGAAGAATAGATTTTGTTTACGTATTCACTCATGCCAACCATGCCTGGATACCACGCGAATTGACGAAGGTACACTTTAAAGTGCGCGCGTATATACTCCTTGGCCGTAGGGGCCGAAGTACAATTGTCAGTGTCTCGGATAGTGGAGTCGTCAATGCGCGCTATCCTAATTTCTCTCTGTGAAGTGTTGAGTTAGTCTCGAATATGAAGACGCGCTTAACTACAGCGTAACACTATAATATACAAATGTTATACGCATGCCTGGTTCGCGTTAAGACTTACCATACATCCGGTCTGTCCCACCCTCCTATACCAACTGAGGTTTTTGGCGCCCAACGCGGGGCAAATTATAGTTCACACTTAGGGTTGCCAACTTTTTTAGTAGAAATGTTATAATTTCGATTAGTGCCTGTTGATGGGTCCACCCTAATATAAAGTAGTTAAATCACAGTTTTAAAGCCAAAGTGTAGATGGCAACCCTACAACTAAATACTACGAATTTCAACGTGCAAACTATCTAGAAAGATAAAAAAGTGTAAATACAACAAACCAAACCCAGCGGGAAGTCCCACGCTAAATAAAACACACAATTTTAATTTCTAATATTATATCCATGTAATGACACATCAGGTATTACTAGGTGCTCCTTACAGCGGGCAAACTCCTTCTAAAACTACAAACTAAACCTACTGCCGGCGTCCGTCACGATAGGGTGACGCGCCAACCACCGGACACACCATCACAATTAAAAGCTCCCACTTCACACACAAACAAAATCCAGAATCTCAAATAAAGTGTGAAAGTTCCAATTGAAACTTCCAAGCCCGATGATTGGTGAGGTCACCCTATCTGTTGACAAAGCGACGGACAACAGCGACCAGTTACCGCGTGTAACTATGACAGGGTGAGTGGATAATTGCCACCCCTGAAGGGAACTTGGAACAGTACAATATATGAAAAAATAAAACAAAGTTATAAGTACATTACAAACACTAAGTGCGGGGACGCGAGGCGGCTAGCGCATTATGGAGTCAAGAAATGTGCAGGTATGTGTGAAACAAGTATGTTTATTACGTGTCATTCAAGTTATGTATGTGCAGGAGGTTTAGTCAACGTGTCAAAAAATCATCGAGCATTAAATACGTCCGCTCGCAACGATAACCACCACACAACTGACCAAATCCCGTTGGGAAAGCATTCATTATATCACGTATACAGCTCGTTTATTTAAATTTTATATAGAACACTGAACACAGAATATCTAGAATTATTAGGCCTGTTTATTCTAATATTGGATAAATGTAGATTTACCCTCAACATATTTTTTTCTCGACTACCCACATCCGTTCGCCAGTCTCGCGTCCACGCACTCGCCGCCACAGTCTATCTAATTTGGCAAGATACTAAGCATTCGGGCGGCGGACACAGTAGTCAACCATTCTAATACTGTTTTGGGAAACGATCGCTAATGTACAAAAGGTGTAGTTGGGTAACCGGCGGCGCGCACTTTCTGGTCATAAATACTTCGAATCAAATAAACATCGACATAATGCTGTTCAAAACTATACTACTTCTAATAGAAATTAAAACTAACCCTTATGACAACAAATTAGCTGCACTTTGTAAGAAAATTAAAATGAAGTTAAGTCCGCCATTGGGAGCTTTAACTCCAGATACAATTAAAATAGCAATTAACTTAAAAAATTAAAGTAGAATACTCAATTAACAGCCTATCACTGGAATGAAGTGACTCACTGGATATAAACTGTTATTGTGAACAGCTTTTTACAGTGATCAGATTTTCACTGGTTTTCGTGTGATGTGACGAGAAAGCGCGCGCCGCCTATAATCTCAGGAGGTTCTAAGCCTACTTACACTAACAATACTGCTATAATAAGGGTAGGTATGTGTATACATAAGTGAATATCATAGCATACGGTACCCGTGACATGTGGGGAGTCATAGTTAGCTTAGATAATATAGTAAAATAATGAAGGTAGTTCTATAAAACTTAATCATAGTACATGTTTCAAATTCTGTTTCCTTAAAAACCTAAGCAAGATCGTTGAACCTTTAAATTTAACTGAGAATATCCGTCTACCCTCTAAATAATTAAATAGAAAATTTAGGTTATTTTTCTAAACTTGTATCCAGCTATTCATCAAATGTCGAAATCTTAAGATTATAATTCAAAATTAAGTTTCTAGAACGATGTTGTAAAATTGCTTAGTTTTTAAATCTACCCACACATCACGGTTACAAGTGCGTCGGCGGCAGGATTGCCGACCAAGCTACCACATGCATACTGCACTACTTTGCCACGCGGCGTCGCCTCTGTTGAACCAAGCTCGTACACGCTAATATAAATACCGTAAGTACTTTAGTAATAGACAATTTCCTGCCGATGGGACATTACCCATCGGATGATATATTTTTATATTGCTTTTTCCTTGAAAGTTAAGATTTATTACCAGATATTTAAAGAAAGTTTTATTAACTATTTTTCAGATATATTTAAGTTTATTGACTAAAAATGTATCCATTATTGAGAGTTTTTAACTATGTGATTGGAAATGTCTTTTTTTAACCTGTAACAAGTAAGTACGAGTTTCCCATTATGTAATTAAGTAAAATCTAAACAAATTTCCAATTAACGAGTATAATCTCGGGTTCCAGTTGCTGAAACATCTTTTAAATACGATCTAACTGGTTTTTATGTAATTTTTACAAGGAACTATAAGGATTGCCGAAACAAATCACTCGAAAATGTAATACTGCTGTTACATGGGTCCTGGACCGTTAAAAACGTCTTAAAATCTAAAAATTGCACAAACACAACCACATTGTCTTTTATACACTCTAATCACATCACGTGTATTGCTTTGAGTCTAATAACACTACTTTGATAAATTAAGTACTTTTAATTATAGGACGTAATGTTTGAAATAAGAATTTTGGACGAAACTGTCTTTATGAGTAAATGTTGAACTACCCACACTCTTTGGAAAAAGAGAAAATACTAAATACCTTATTAATACATTAATTCCTCCCTTTGTAAATGACTGGTCACAGTAGGTTAATAAAAAAATTATAGCTATCGGTTTTTTGTACCACCGTATCAAACGCCCTTGTTGGTTGGACCGGAGTTTTCACACAATTTCGTTAAATATTGTTTTTAGTTGTGCGAGAACGAAACAACGCATTACAGAACGTATAACTTTGTCTCGTACTCGCTTGTTATAACAATGTTTTCAGAGATTGTGGTACGGTGTCTGACAAATGCAAATATATTTAACAATCTCTGTGTATGTTAATTAATGATCAGATGTGATTCGAATTACACAATGTTTCAAGATTTAAAACAATACTTTATAAGGTATTTAATATCTTGTCTTAATATAAATAAATATCTAGAAAACTCTAGGGTACTTAAGTTTAGCAGTATAACGACGTGTTGTTAAAATTTGGTATAGTTCCGTCTCATTTCCTCACTAAAGTAAGATTACAATAACACTGCTACAAGACATTGTGGTTTACCCCTTGATAATTCGATGACTGAAATACCCATAGAGACAGTTTCACCCCTATGCCTAGTGGGGAGACTACCCTGCTATAAAAACTCACCGAAATCAAAGCGTTTTACTTCTAAATATATTAAAAAACAGCAGGCGACGCCACGGGGCCATGACAATCTACAGCGGCTTAATATTTAGCTTATTGTCACGGTACAAGGGTTGTTAGTCCATTCGCTCATACACACTAAACTAAATTAATATTATTGTAAACTAATACGCCATAATGTGGTCCTGGTGTGTTTGGGGTTTAATAAAAATAATTAAGTACTACAAAGTATCTATGTTAAAAATAAGACGCTCAAAGCGTTAGTACATTAAAATAATATCATAAGTAATCGGCATCATTTTAAAATCATATTAAATTGCACTGAACTGCAATTTAGGAATAATGCACTAACTAAATATATTTTACCGAATAGACGGTAGAGGAGTAATGTTTTTATTCCAAAACACACCACAAAACACTGGCATTTATAACTACGTATGTCAATATATAATACTATATGTAGAATGAGATTGCTTTACGCTCATGTCAGATATGTATGAGTGTGTGAGCCGAGCGGTAGACGCCGTGTGACCGAGCGCTGTTTCACGAACAACACGTCCGTTCGATATGAGGTACCAGCCCCAACTGACTAAATCAGGTACTCCGAAATTAGTCAAATAAGGTAAATATACTTTTTAGAAAAGATAGTATTCGCGAATTATTAATACTTTATACCGATTTAACCGGAAGGATTACAATGAGCAATTAAATTATGAAATACATATTTGGACATATCTTAGAAATTAATGACATAAAATGAGCATAATTTGGCACAATCGTGTTTTTTTTCATAGAAATGGCACAATAGTTTAATAATACTGATTTTCTTAGACCATTTCTTTTCAATTTTAAATGGGGGCGATATATATTTGATCATCCATATTTTTTTGACATTTTTGGATGGTATTTCTACACGTTTTTAATGTAAAATATAGTAAATAGCGTGGTCACACAGCGTCGTTTCCCCGCGTAAATATGTAATATATATTAATTCCTATGTTTTACCATTAAAAAAATACATAGCTGCGAATGAGATTCATAATAATACAGTCGAGTTATAAATATTATCATGTTAACGTATTGCCAAACGATCGTGCACTAACTCTACCACTAAATTACAAAATATCAAAGACAATAAGAAAAAAAAAATTGTTTTTTTCGCAACTAAATTACTTGAGATCTTCGCCTTAACGTTAAGGGTCAAGGGACACGCAACGACGCGAATTCGCGGGAAAATCAACGATACTTTATTAGTATTATTCGACTACCCACATTAACAAAAAATCAGTTACACATTATAATTCAAAATCAGAAAAAGAACGTTCAATCAAAAATACGGAATAAAACTACCGTAATTTCCCCGCATTCTAGCGTTAGTCGTGAATCGCCTCAATAAATTAACTTTTTAATAAAAAAAATGAAATGCGTTCTCTTTGACGCCCTGCGCGGGCAAAGTATTGCTTGTAACTGTCTTACACTAAGTTTATGAGCCAATAAACACCTTAACTACTTCAATACTGATCATTCCCCCTCGTGGCCACTGCGAGTCGCGGCAAGACAAACATCTTAATTAAAAAAAAAATAGTACGTAGGAACTCTATCGTAAGAAATAAAATATGCTCGCTAAGAACCTAACCTGTAAAGGCGGGTGGGCTTATTCTTCTTCGTGACATCTAGATGTACATAGGGAGGCCGTACATGGCTCCCCAGTCCACCCCTTGGAAGGAGGACATGTCGACACCGGCCAGAGAGTACGCTGTTCCGAATTGGGGTAAAGTTGGCGGCGGCGCGGGCGCCGCGGGTGCCACGACCGGGGCGCCTTGCCCGACGGCGCCGACAGCTCCCACCGGCAGCGCGTACGGCGCGTATCTGTACGCGTGGGCGCCCACAGCAGACACTCCTCCTACTGCAGAGACCCCTCCGACTCCTCCGGTGGCGTACACCAAGCCGCGGCCCGGCCGTAAGACCAGTCTCTTGCCGAGAGCTAGCGGCGCCGCTGCGACAGCCTCCTTGGGCTGAGCGCGCTTGCACTCCACCTTTTTATTCTTGATTGTATGGAAGTGTATGTCGCACACGCGTTCGACTGCCTCCTCTGAGTGGAAGGTCACAAAGCCGAATCCTCTGTGCCGTTTAGTCTGCTGATCCATCAGCATCACAGCGTCTTCGACGAGACCGAACTGTGAAAAGTAAGACCTGACTTCCTCGGCCGAAGTGTCTTGGCCGACGCCGCCGACGAATATCTTCTTCGTTTTGGCGGGACGCGGTGCCGATTTTGGGGTCGCGTGCTTGGGGTCGATGCGTTTGCCGTCCAGCGTGTGAACGGGGACCGCAAGGACCTTATCGACGGAGGAGGCCTCCTGAAACGTGATGAAGCCAAAGCCGCGCGATCTCTGCGCGCGGCCAATACTTAGTATGGGGAAGGTGGTCAAAGTCAACATGAGAGGCAATAGGCACTTTAGATACTAATCTCGATAAAAAGAATTTCAAGCTACCCTTAAAATTGGGATAAGGAAGATTTTCTTTTTGCAAAATAAAAGAAACTACTATTTTGACGTTGGTAGATGTTTTAGAGTGTCAAATGATGTTAGATCTTCACTGAGACGTATACAAAAACGCCTAATACCTCTGTACGAAATGTAAGGAGCTTAGTTACATACTCGTTTATCTACCTACTAGTGAAACATAGTCTACGGTATTCAAACAATTAATTCAAAATCCAACGGTTAATTCCATAGACAATGTACCTACTCAAACTCAAGACAAACAGAGCGTAATACCAGCTAATATTGTAAAGGTTAAATATACCTAACTATGTTGGTAAAATAGTACGTAGTTTAAGGAGATAATGAGCTATTGTAACGACGGTTTAGTAAGGAGGTTACTAGAAAGGTAACAAAAAACATTCTTGATACTATATTTGTTATACGTTGTGATTTTTTTAGGCTGGTAACTAAATAGTGTTTTCTACTATACGACGGTAGTATGATAATTGTTTGTGTGGTATGTGTCAATCTTTGAACATGATATTGTTAAGGATTAGGGACTTTCATACGTGGTAGGATCACTTCCATATTAAATAATAATATATTAATAGTATCTTGTTGTTTGAATATGAAGGTTTTCATAGTTTTGGATAGTTGTTTATGTAAAACTATGGATGGATGGATACTGTATTGGTACTATTCTTAATATATACTTTAGTATGTAATATTACAAATATTAAGAGCATATTTACAATAATTAAGCATTATACATAATATTAAATAATAAAAAAACAATATGTGTATATGTGTATGTACTCGAACATCGTCATATTAAAATAAATATACAAGAATAGGTAATTAATCTGAAAATGAGCTCAAATCTAACGCAGGTTCAATTATTTAACAATAATTTTGCATACATTTTCGCAGGCGAAACCGCAGGTAATATCTAGTAAATACTGATATTACGCGTCGAACGCGGAAAACGCTTCGATGAAAAGTTTAAATTGTTTCAAACTTAGCAATTCCAGTTAGCCAACTGTCAAATTAAATCTTCTGTAACTGATTAAAGTTTCACTTTGTGGAAACCCGTTTATTTCAGTGCCTGTCTATTTCTGCTAAGCTTAATATCGCCTGCTTAGAAGTTAAGACAGCGTCAGAGTTTTTCAAGACGATCTATCTGGCTGGACTGACTAAGCGTGGGATATTGAAATTACTGTATTCTAATGTCATCTGTCTAGTTTCATGGAATTGATAGTTTTATACAGATGGTTGTAATTGTTAACCCAATGCAATGTGGTATTATGTAAGCGGCAATGGACATATTCTCACCAATTACACTACCAATGTAGACCCCGTCCTGACATCAGCACTCTGCTAGCTTTCACTTCCAAATTGAAAAACAGTCTTTACAAAATGAAAGCGATGCTATATAAAATTACATTGAGTTATGTATATCTGCTTATCTCTGAAATTGTAGGCCAGAGTCGTTTGAGATTCGACATAATAGTGAGCTTTTTCTCACTCTCTCGCTATTTTTGCACATTAACAGATGCTGTTCTATTAAAGACCATTGTCGGAAAACCCAACGAGATGGGTGTAAAAACCCAGGATTCAACCACTTCGTCTTAAATGTAAAAGTAATGAAAAGAAATGACCTCTATATCTTGGGGGTCTTTTGACCCATAGGGCCCATATTCAAATTCGACCGAGGTATGACCCCAAGGTGTCTGCACACCAAGTTACAAGTCAATATTTTGCCATTTAAAATACATGTGACCTTGTGGCCCCTATATCTCGGGGATTTTTTGACCCACAGGGCCCATATTCAAACTCGACCGAGGTAGGACCCCAAGGTGTCTGCACACCAAGTTACAAATCAATATTTTGCCATTTAAAATACATGTGACCTTGTGACCCCTATATCTCGAGGGTTTTTTGACCCACAGGGCCCATGTTGAAACTCGACCGAGGTAGGACCCCAAGGTGTCTGCACACCAAGTTACAAGTCAATATTTTGCCATTTAAAATACATGTGATCTTGTGACCCCTATATCTCGAGGGTTTTTTGACCCACAGGGCCCATATTCAAACTCGACCGAGGTAGGACCCCAAGGTGTCTGCACACCAAGTTACAAGTCAATCGGTCCAGTGGTTCCCCAGTGGTTCCGGAGTTATGCCTGTCACTAACAGACAGACACACAGACCCCCAGTGTTTTAATTAACTTCTTCGAAGAAAACTCAGAGGTTAATAACACGTTGCCACATCTCATGATCAAACTTATTCCAATTGACCAACGAGTAAGGTAGCTTACTCAAAATTTAAAATTTCTGCGTCAGTAAATGGTGTCCTCACGACTATTAAATAACCTTACAGGTCACGGGACGCCAAATAGCAATCTGCAAGTTCAATCCGCCATAAAATAACCAACAATTTTGTTATATAATTGAACCCATGAGCGATTTATAAATGAGATGAAATTATACAGACATTTTAAAGCAGAGACTTTGGTACAGCCAAGATACTCGTGGTGTTCTGCAATGGGTAGTTCGATTTTTATTGCAATTACTCATTGATTTAGGAATTGACGTACACCATCTTGTTAAAGTTTTGACGCACAATAATGGCGGGAACACAAGTATGCGTGAGTGAATAAAATACTTTAGTAATTATACATTACGTATTTTCGTGAGAAATACAATCAATGATTGACGTTACTACGTTCAAATGCCTCGTATTTTTTTATGTAACATACATAGATTCACGCCTGTTTCCCAGAGGGGTAGGCAGAGACTACAGATTTCTATTTGCTACGATCCTGACACACAATAACGTAACAATTGCTATTAATAAGACTGTTGTTGTATTTTTTTTTATACTACTAAGTTGGCAAACAAGCATACGGACCACTCGATGGCAAGTGGTCACCGTAGCCTACGGACGCCTGCGATACCAGAGGCATCACTTACGCATTGCCGACCCTTTAGGAAAGGAAGTGGGAAGGAGAAGGAGCGGAATGGAGGAAAGAGGGTGATTGGGCCTCCGGCACTCTCATTCACCGAACGAAACACAACAGTAGGAATACTGGTATTTCACGTAGATATTCTGCGAGAGGTCGTCCTTCCCCGGTCGAGCCGGCACATTCATGCTGAATCAGCGAGGCTCTACTAATGTAATGTCTCTCGTAATGTAGGCTTATCGTCGAATTGCAGTAGTGTGAGTGTGTATGTATGAGTGGGTTGGTACTGAGAGGGGACAGTTTCTATATTAGGACGTGCCGAGCATAGACTTTGGAGTCCAAACTCCAAAGTGAAGTTCTAAGTAAGACTTTGTAGCTCTATGTGCTCATGCAACAGGTGATCACTCGCACATATGAATGGAAAGAGGGCAAGTGGAACAGGAGAAATAAATAAATTTAAAGAAAAGTTTGTTTAACAGATCTCTTGCTGTCACGTTGGGCCTGAACGGAATATGAATGCAAAAGAGACATCTACAGCTCGGACTGATTATAACTTCATCTCGTATCCCCCTGTTTTGCTCCTCCAAAACTAAGCCAATACCTAATATAGTTTTCATAAACAATATGAGAAGGATTTTAGCTGTCTGCAAGATTTTAATTGTATTGTTAGGATACAAAAAATGGTAAGTGGATATCTGAAAACAACTGTCTAAATAAATTATTTAGTAAGTTTTGAAGGCTACTAGTGCTTATTAATAATCTATACTAATATTATAAAGCTGATGAGTTTGTTTGTACGCGCTAATCTCAGGAACTACAGGTTCGATTTGAAAAATTATTTTAGTGTTGGATAGCCTATTTATCGAGGAAGGCTTTAGGCTATATAACATTACGCTACGACCCTCGGGAGCGGCGCAGTAATGATAAACGCGGGTGAAACCGCGGGAACATCTACTAAAATATAAAAAAGCAAAATAGAGGTACAAACGGCAGTGATAGATAGGGACTATATCTTAATATTTTGTACGGTTTCGTTATTCAGGGGGATAACAGAGGAATAGGTTATTTCTTTTTTTGCATTTCTTCTTAAGTGGGGTAGTCCGAGGGCCAAGATTCTGCCGATTTAAAATACTCGGCCTCGATGGCGCAGTGGTTAGTGTAACCGATTGCCACGCCTGAGGTCGAGGGTTCGATTCCCGCACAAGTCAAACATTTGTGTGCATGAACCTGAATGTTTGTCTTGGTCTGGGTGTTTCTATGTATTTACAAAAAAAAAGTATATATGTATGTTTATCCATTGTCTAGTACCCATAGTACAAGCTCTGCTTAGTTTGGGCTAGATGGTGTTGTGTGTATGTGATAGAATAGAATAATAAATATCTATGGATATATTTTCTATAGGTGTAAGGTGTGAGTAAGTATATAGAATAAGTAACAATTAGTGGATAGACACCTGAGTAGTGTTTCATGCTGTTCCGTGTGATACTATGCTATGTAGAGTGAATATTAGTAATGGTTGTATCAATCTTATGCACTAACATACTTGACAGACAAAACTATTGTTATTATATATAATTAGCACCAATATCGTTCTAACCGAGCAATGTTACCCTTAAATAGTACCTACGTAATTTCTACCATTTTCATCTGAGCATCTCAGTATTACCAGTGAGAAAACTATTTTACTTGTATTTTCTACTAAAATATAGTAATTCTTCTATTATGTGATTTTAGCTAAGGTTACTATTAATTAATTGATAGAAAATTCATACTTTGTAGATAACAGGATACCAGTGTTGCCGTGTTTGTAACTAATACTGTTCTTCGATATTAAATAATAAAAAACATGCATATAGAATATACTTTATATGATGTATTAACAAATAATTTAACTAAACCCCTCGTATTCTACAGTTTTTAACACACAAATGACCAAAACCAGAAATAAAAAGCTCGATTATATATCATACTACAACGCATTATTCTTTGTTGTAATGTGTTCCAGGAAACGATTAGACTCACATGTGGATTTCGGTTTTGTGCGACTAGTTTTGAACCCAACTACTGTTTTTAGGTTTATACCATAACATATTAAATTTAATGAATGCTTAAGTCATACAGAAAAAATATATGAGCTTTATAATGAGCGCTGCTTTGATATATCTATAAAGCTGAAAAGTTTGTTTGTTTGTTTGAACACGCTAATCTCAGGAGCTACTGGTTCGAATTGGAAAATTATTTTAGTGTTGGATAGCCTATTTATCCAGGAAGGCTATAGGCTATATAACATCACGCTAAGACCCACGGGGGCGTCGCAGTAACTATACACACACATCTAGTTATAGTATAAAATGTATAGGTATAGAAAGGTGATGAATAATATAAATCAAAATATTGAGGGAGCGTCTTTATCTCTTATAGGACAATACGACCTCATTTATGACCTGCGTTGTGCGCAGGCAGGCAATGAAACATCGCGACTGCGCAACAAATTTTATAGAATATTTTGATATTCTATTTAAAAAGATTACTAGCAGTATAGGTTAATAAATACTAGTATATTTGTTAAACCTTTGCGCTAAAGGTTATAATGCTTGTATTAGAAGTATGTTCACGACGGCAGTGTGATCGTTGAGGCTTGAACCAACAGTAACGCTTCATACTTTAAGCGTTTGACTACAAATGGTTCCAAAACCAAACAGCCCAACCCGATTAATACACTTGAGTCTAACAGTAACAAATCATGGACAATAACTCACAAAAATGTCTATAGCAATATAATTTCTACTAAAACAAAACAGAAAATCTACTAAAACAGTAATTACTTAAAGCACAGCAACACTGCAAAGGGGATCTACCAGATTCAAATATAGAACAAGTTGATAGAAAAGAGATTTGTATCATAATCCATATAGTCTATGCCTAACGAGTTGTCTATGTTAGTGAGTCTAGCATGCCGGTCTTGTCTATGTTATTTCATTAGTGTAAGTTTTACTTTGGATCAACCATAGCCCAACTAAGTGTGACGACTTTGTGGAACATGTGCAAACGAATTTTGATACCATTTAGAAAATAAATATTTTTCTGTTAAAGCTGACTTATCAATCGTGATATACATATAGACCATGGTTAAAGGATGTTTAGAGGTTTTTTTGCTCCTGGTCCTATTTTATCCTACTACCACGAAAGATCTGATAAATTGTATGATAATTCTGGGTTTTCTTTTCTACGAAGCCAAACTCGAACAATACAAAGGTTTCGCTGTAATCTAAACTAATATTATAAAGCTATATAACATCACGCTACGACCCACGGGGGCGGCGCAGTAACGATAAACGCGGGAACATCTAGTCTTCTGTAAATTGGAAGTACTATCACAGTCGGATCGTTCTAAATCGTCGGAGCGAGGATTGATTTAATCCTTGTAGTTTTTCTAGCAATTCCTTCGAAATGACTACTGAGACATTATTATGCTTGTAGTTATGACCAAGATAGCAAACAAGCATTCGGGCCACCAGGTGGTAGGTGCATAGTTCCCGTAGCTGTGCGCTTGCATCTCCAGCGGCGTCTATATAGCCACATAATGTGATGGGTGTAGCGGATAGAGAAAAGGGAGAGAACCAAGGAGGTAAAGCTCAGAAGAAAACCCAGTATCATCTATACTAATATTATAAAGCTGAAGAGTTTGTTTGAACGCGCTAATCTCAGGAACTACTGGTTGGAATTGAAAAATTATTTCGGTGTCGGATAGCCTATTTATCGAGGAAGGCTATATGCTATATAACATCACGCTACGGCGCACGGGGGCGGCGCAGTAACTATAAACGCGGTTGAAACCGCGGGCACATCTGGTTTTAAATATACAGGCTACAATACCAATGATTGTTTGATCGCATTGCACACGCCCCAGGAGTCGACCACACGTACCTACAGTACTACCTATTCCAATCAACCTACACCTATGCAAAACTATGACTGACCAATGGATCGCCGCCGACTGCCTATCGCTGTAGTTTGGAAAAATATCGCATTATATTTCTTATGGTTATATGAAGCTCGCACACACTTTATAAGTATTTTATTATAATAGCTTGAATTGGATTTAGATGTGTTTTAAAGATATTGAAATACAGAACACCCAAATGCAGATATATTAATTATGAATCGCATATATTTGTAACGAGCGCGAGCCTTGCGCTGCATATTATTGGCGGACTCATGTTTTATATCTATGTATACTAATATTATAGAGGAAATATTTCAATTTGCGTTCGTAATAAATAAACTCCAAATCAACTGAAGCAATTTTAAAAATGCTTTAGCCATTGGAAATCTATTATATCCGAAAGTAACACAGGATATTGAACGCATGTTGACTACGAATACCATCCTAACTGCCTAACTAATATTATAAAAGCGAAAATGAGTTTGTTTGTTTGTTACTTTTTCACGCCTAAACCACTGAACCGATTATTCTGAAATTTTGCATATACGTTGTCAGGTGTACAGAAACGGAAATAGGTTACTTTTCACCCCGAAAAAAATTACTGTTCCCGAGGAAAACAACAATAACGTTCTTATGATAATAGATGGCGCCACGTGTCTTTCGAATTGTTTGCTTGTCAAATTCTATATTAACGCAAGCGAAGCCGCGGGCAAAAGCTAGTATAATCATAAACGTGTATAAAACCGCGGCGGACATCTAGTGCGTTATAAATTAAATTTAGTCAACAATGAAATTATAGGCGAGTTATATTGAGCCTATGTTCTGCCTCCATCTGTTTTATGAAAGCACTGTACTTTTAGACTCACAAAACATAATGTCCTCCATACCGAACTTCGGTGACTTCGGCCAGTCTTGATAGAGACTGTCAATCTGCGCAGGAGATAATGTGTTATTACATTATATATATGTATAAAGTAAGTAGTTTCAGGTTTAAGTTAAAGGAATTATATTTATCTCAACAGAAATCCAGCAATTAATTTGTTTATATTGTGATTCTAGATATATTTATGTTTATTATATATCAATACATATTTTTTATTCATTTATTTTTTATTTTATTTAATATGATCTTCTATTCTACACATATATGTAATTGCCTGTCTATTGTACATTATATTATATTTACTCTATCTATTAAGTATGTTTATAAACTGTATGCCGAATAATCGTCCGTGCTAGCCCTTGGGTTTCGGCTGAAAAACAGCGCTGCGGTCATCCGCAGCAAAGGCTGAGCTGGAACCTTTTAGACACACTGCACAACATTTTGTTTATTTGTTGTTCTTGTTTGTATGATAATATGTTGTGTTTTTAGTGTGTTTAATAAATTAATTTTCTTTCTTTCTTTCTATACGTTAAACTGCGCCACGGTTAGTCTTCCTACTGCGAGTCGCAAATGTTCAACTTACAGCAGTATTTTCAGGCTTTATTTGCGTAATCCATAGGATAGTTAACGTATCTGCGTGTTCCGTACGTCGTTTGCATCATAGTCGTACTACTGCGTGTGCGAGCTTCAATCATTGCTTAATATCCAGGAGTTCTTTTTTATTAAAGCGAAAAACGCTTCAAGTCATGGAATTATTGCGGGCCAGGTCGGTGGTGCCTGGTGCGTGCGAGCTTTCGTATCAACGTTTCTGACCTATAGCGATGCCCAATAAGAGATCAACTGGTTGAAATTGTCAATATTTTTGATGAGAAATTGTCAATATTTTTAATGAATTTATGTGAACTTTTAATGAATTTAGGATAAGAACTCCTGGATTGTAACAAAAAATATTTCAAGTTGTCTTAGCAACATGCTAGTCAAATTTAATACATCTGATAGTTTTGACTTAAAACTAAAATATATACAGACAGATTGAAATTAATAGACATTCAATGAAAAAGTGTCATAAACGAAAAATGTCAAGCAGGATTTGAATCTACGACCTAGGTACCGTACACGTCGTTCTGATAACAGAACTACTGCACATGGACACTAGTACTGCTAGTCGTACTTCTGCGTGAATGTGTAGCTTCTTTAAGTAGTAATAGTTATAATGCTTTGACAGAACTCTTCTTCTCCCTAGCCTTTATTATTCGCAAGTCACTTGGGGTCGGCTTTCTAGTCTAACCGGATTTGACTGGATATCAGTTTTTACACGGAGCGACTACCATCTGACCTCCGCAACCCGAAGGCTAAAGATACCCTAAGGCTAGACCAGTGTCAGGATATTAGAGGGCACTGACTTCCCAATAACGACTGCCATAGATGTTCATGGCAGCCGGGACCGACGGCTTAACGTGCTCTCCGAGGCACGGAGCAGGCGATAATTGTCAATCAATACGCACATCATTTCGAAAAGTCATATTACTTTCGGAAGTCAGAGGTGCGCGACGTGGGTTCGAGCCCGAGACCCTCTGCATTGCAGTCTGTTGGTCTCCCTACTGAGCTATCGCTGCTTGCGATGAAATGCTTTGACAGAACTATCCATAAATAAATGCTAAACGCGCAATATTTAAGTTCTTATTATAATGTCTTCCCTGTTTATAAAAAATGCCTCACTGCTGGGCACCCGTGCCCAGTAGTGGCCCGCCACTCTTAGTATCAGATTAGGGATCTAGCCTGCAGCTGGAAGACATCACATATCTTCATCAAAACATTATGAAATACTCTCAGACATACAAAAGTATACTTCATTATCTATACTAATATTATAAAGCTGAAGAGTTTGTTTGAACACGCTAATCTCAGGAACTACTGGTTCGATTTGAAAAATTATTTTAGTGTTGGATAGCCTATTTATCGAGAAACGCTATAGGCTATATTATAACATCACGCTACGACCCACTGGGGCGGCGCCGTAACGATAAACGCGGGTGAAACCGCGAGAACATCTAGTATCATATATTACAAATAATAAGAGGCTAGCCTATTATGGCATACTTTACAAATTTTTCAAACTTCATGCTGTCAATGAGTTTTCGTACATGAAAACTAACACTACCAGACTCGGCAATCGAGCTAGCGACTTCCATCAAAGGTCGCAAGCAAGCTTACGCCATAAGACTAAGGCCATAGACATTATTAAACTAATGAGTTAAAATGACTTTCCTGTCATAATTACAAAACGACGGGTACAGTTTACTCAACTCCTCGGTTCAAATCCTGCTTTACCATTTCCAAGTCCTTAACATGTCATAAAATATCCATATTATATCATAATGCCAGAGGGTAGGCACAAAGGGTTTGTTCAAATATTTGTCGTGTCCACAAACATTTGGCCCAGAGTTTGTTTATTTGTACACCAACATTGTCAATGTTCTAAAGGGTATTTTGCATGTTGCTGAAACATTTTAAATGTAATATCTACTGAAAAATGTTAGTCTAACTATTACTTATGGGATGAAATGCTGAATTAGATGTATAAACACATTGTATATTGAAATTAAACATACGGCTAAAATAATTTAAAATTCGCTCGAGGAGTACAATACCTTAACAAATCATACATCTAAACCTTTCTCATGAATCACTATCTATTGGTGACGACCGCATGAAAATCCGTTCAGTAGTTTTTAAATTTATCGCGAACAGAGAGAAATATTTAGTAAAGTTGAAAGTGAAATATTTTACAATGTTGATCTGTGTGTATACTACCAAAAATTTTTCTCTCTTTTAAAAGTGCTATCACCACCTAATTCAGCATCCCACCCTCACCAGAACCAACACCGATCACCCCTCACCTGTGTGACAGGATCCTTCATGATAAGCACGTCAGTGACGGGCCCAAACATGGCGAAGTACTCTCGGAGCTTCTCCGAGCTGGTCTGCCACGACAGGCCGCCGACGAACAGCTTGCTGGGCGACGGTGACGTAGTGCCGGTGGACGTAGGAGCTGTGCCGTTGGCAGAGCTCGTCACTGGGGTCGAACGCCCTGAAGAGGGCGACGTTTCTGTGGGACAGACAGAGGTACGAATTTCAATAAGTATCACTGCATATTATAATTTTCTTTCTTTCTTTCTATTTACTATTATTGTCGGCCTTTCAAGATATCGCTGAAGTGATAGTGTGCAAGCGGAAGTGATAGTGTGCAAGCGGATCTGCGAGAGCTTCAAGCCAACGATTGGCGGGTAACGATCAAAGACCGAATTAAGAGGCGTTCTCTCGTATCGATGGCCACGACACACTTTGAGCCAATAAAGTAAGTAAATAAATACTAATCCCGCACTAGGAATGGTTCCTGTACCGCGAGGGAATAATAATAATAAATTTATTTGCATAAATGTGGTGGATACAAAGATAACAAAAAAAAACAAATAGCACAAAACACTTCGCCATATTACAATAGCATGCAAATGTTGAATGAGTACAATTTATAGAATTCTAGGTTTCATTTACACAATGTAATATTTATTAACACAGTGTATTTCTAAAATGATAACACTGTGAGGCAAATTTTATTAGAAATTCATTATTAAAAGAATAAAAATATTCTTCAATCAGCCATTTTTTTAGTGCAGGGCAAAATTTATTGTACACAAAATTCAATTCACAAACTATCAAACAGCGGAGAACGTCCAGAGACGGAACAAATGTAGTTCGTGGAGCCGCGGCCATGGCGAGGGACCCTCACAACGACATCTGTGCACTCTTATGCTTCTATCATGGAAGGGTAGGAGAATGTGAACTGCAGCCACATTTCGCTAACTGTATTTAAGTTGCCACGAAATAAAGCGAGCCTATTGTCGTCCATCCAGCATGGTGCCAGAAATCGTCTAGTTACTGAGATTTTCTAGACAAAAATCCCCAATAACTCGCCCAAGCCAGGAATCGAGCCCGAAATACCAAGGCAGTTTCAATAAGTATTTTTATTTAATGTGAGCATAACGGATGGCGTAGCAAGTGGCTGCCTCGCCGCTGCCGGCCGCGTTTAGTATATGGCTTAGGACTATACAAACAGTCAAACAAACTCGGGCAAACTATTGGTGAATCACACAAATTTTTGTCCTGTGTGGGACTCGAACCCACAACACTCAGCACTGTAGCAGTGGCGAGGCAACCATTTAAACCTACCCTATCCATGCCGTCATATAATTGACAATGGCAAGCTTCACTCAAACAGTTACCCAGTCTTTAGTATCAAAATCGAATGTGATGCACTTAGATAAAATATCAGTGTATAAATCTGTGATACTAAATGATGTTTTAATAGGTTCTGCACTGTATGTTCAATAATTAAATTATACAAAATTAACTAACTTAGTATCTTACTTAAAACAAACATACATATTCACAGACCTGTATCTGTGAAAGTGTAGGCAAAAGTATAAAAATCTCATTTAGGTCCTATGTAGTTTAAGGTCCTGTGTAATAGAGGGCACCATTTTAGACAGCACCTATAGCCCAGTGCGAAACCATTGGACTACCACTCAGAGGTCTAGAATTCGAACCCAAGGCGCGCATCTTTGACTTTTCGAAGTTATATGCGTATTATATTGTTAATTATTGCTTGCTTTAACGGTGAAGATAAACATCGTGAGGAAACCTGCATGTCTGAGAGTGCTCCATAATGTTCTTGAAGATATGTGAAGTCTGCCAACCCGCACTAGGCCAGCGTGGTGGACTATGGCCTAACCCTTCTCACAGTGAGAAGAGGCCCGTGCCCAGCAGTGGGACAGTTTAATACAGGACTGATATTATTATTAGGCTGTTATTCATATATTTCTTTCAAAGATTCAAACAATCCACACAATGAACATGCAGACTGGTCCAAATATTTGTGGCATACTGGTCAATGCATACAATAAGACACATAAATACAAACCGAGACAAAACCCAAGCGAAAATCCCATGTTCAGGTCGTCAGCACAGGGAGTTAAGTTAATTAAAGTTAATTTATTATGAACTAGCTTTTGCGCGCGGCTCCGCCCGCGTGGTACCTACATCAATAAAAAGTAGCCTATGTCCTTCCCCAGGTTTTAAACTATATCTGTACCAAATTTCATCTAAATCGGTTGAGTGGTTTAGCCGTGAAAAGGTAACAGACAGACAGACAGACAGATTTACTTTCGAATTTATAATATTAGTAAGGATAAACAATGCAATGAAATAAATGCAATCCCTAGTTTGCAAACTAAAACATAGAAATAAGTTTTATCATAATTGGAATGACCCATATTAAATTGTATCTCTTGAAGACTGGGAAGGTATTACTTGGGAGGACATAAGTAGTATTAAACTTAAATAATATTGTTATACTTTTATAATATTATTACAGAATTAAGTTAGGAGAGTTGTCCACAGTCAGTGATTACGATTTACTTTGAAGGTTTGCCCGATTGGGAGCCGAAGTGTTGGGCACAACTTAACTTATACCTCCCGTGCCAACGAACTAAACACAAAACTTTCACCCAAGTCCTGTCCCGATTCCTATTTACGTCTCTTGTTGTATGTTTTGACAGTACATAATGTTTTGTTTTATGGGGGTTTACCATCCACAACAATCTGTACACTAGCAGGAGCAAGGTGAGTACTATAACCATTGCACCATACAGGCAGATACCCAAAAATTATAGTAATTGAAATGCCTAGCTATATTTTTATTCAGTTAGAATTTTCTAAGGCCTGGCTAAACTGGTTTAGATTATATCTGAAACTGTGTTTATCTAGACTGGGCTGTAATTCTTTTGTAATGACAAAAAATGCAATTTATTTTGTACAATTAATACCAATTGTTCAGATAACTCTTTAATCATTCTCAGCAGCACATCTGCTATCATTTGTCTGTACCTAAACTATATTACAATTTGTAGATGTTTTAGTCTCCTCTAACTAAAGGAGTACACATAAAAGATGTTTAAGTCTACCATACCTTATAAATTTATTTTTAATTATTTAATGTGTATATTTTTATTATTTTTTGAAGATCTACAACAAATTAAAATACAGCCACAATTTTTTTAAATTACCTAAGTATAGTTAAAACAGAACATAGGCATTTTCATTTTGTTGAGACAATCTCTGCCTAGAATAGAAGACATTCTGATGAATGGCCAGGATAAGATACCCCTAAATACAGCATAATAACTGAAACTATGAAAGAAGCAAAAGAGATAAGCTAGGATTCTAACAAGTGGCAATCCTTCTAGGATCCCCTCTGATGTGTTGTATCTATTGTTATAATGTTTGAAGTGCCGTGACACAGGGCTTAAGTAGAAGTTGTCTTTAAAATAAAGAGTACATATTAGCTTAATTTGTCATGTGGTAGAATATATAATTTAATTAAAAATCTATTGTTTCTGGCCACCGGTGTGCTACTATTACTCAATAGGTTAAAATCTGTGTAATCTAACATTGACCATCATGGACAACTTGAAAAGGGTGAAACACAATAGCTTGGAACAGGTTATGGGGACCATAATAGAATGAAATGTTTTAAATAATATATGAAAATCACTTTATGTGAATTACAGGGTTATATAAACTTGACTCATATATTTAACTATATCGCCAATACAAAAGAAATCACATTGGAAACTTATTTGAATGCTTTTTATCAAGTTCAATTTATTTTAGCACTTGGACATGGGTCATTTTTAATTTGTTGGTGATAATTTTGTTTAATCTTGTTCCAAAATGGAAACAACTGGAATACTGTAGTCTGTGCCTATCCCTCCAGACTTGTGTAGCAGATTAAGAATATAATGTAAGTAGTAAAAGGTAATACTCTCATAAGTATATGGAATTAAGTATTGAATAACCTACAGTGGGACTGCTTTTGTCTGACTTACCCATAAAATTCAGTATTGCAGTCCATTGTTAGACTTGGGACTATTACCTACAATTATGAGCATCTTTTTTGGAAACTGCTCAAAATGGCGTCAAGGTTTTCAGGTAAAGCAAAGGATCAAACAAGTCAAACTTTCAAAGATTTTGTCTGTAAACTCTTCACCATATTGAACAATGGCTTGCAGACATCATAACAGAGACCCATTAAAGAAGTTATTGTAGGAACAAGAAGGTAAAGACTACTCACTTATCTGCTGCACGGCAATCTGCTGTTGTTGGTGCTGTTGGTGCTGCTGGTGCGCAGCGGCGGCAGCGTGTGCGGCGGCCTGCGCGCTCAGCACGTGCGCCGTCAGCTCACCACCAACCAGCCCCCGGCCCAGTTCGCCTCCCACCAGTCCGCCCACCGCGCCTTCCAGCACCTCCACGCCGCCCAGCGCCCCGCTGGAATATAGCCCCATCATTATCACCGACCACTGCACTCGACACCTAATCTAACACTAAATTTACGTAATGTTCGATGGCCGAACGACGATTCGGTCCACCGACGCTTTCACTTCGAGCCGTCGAAAGAAGAATAAGAAAAAAACAAAACACGATCTGTTTACATTCAGCCAAATTTCCCGCCAATGCTATGTGTGAAACTGCTGGCAATTAAATTAAAAATTAATCTACAAATTAATTATTAGCTAATATTATTACATTTCGTACACCGCAAACATTTATTTGAGTTGTAAATGAAGTGAAATTTTAATTAATAAACGTTGGAGGTCGCCATTAGAAATGTATTGTTTATGGCACGCGCACCTGTGTGACAGTTAAAAAAATATTGCGTTAGAACGTAAATATTTACGTATCAAAATAAATAACGTAATCTCAGTGAGACACCAACCAGTTAAAATATATTATGTCGTCGTTTTTCATGTCTAAAGTTCGAGGTATTTCATGTAATTGTATTATATTGTTGCTGCACTGCTTAACATTTTCTGTTTCTAGCCAAGTTTCAAATAACTTGTGTGGCTTTGTTAAGACAAATATTTGGACTTTGGTGAAATCAGAACGGGTATGTTATATGATACCCAGTTTGATGATAAATCGTATTGCAATACAAATGTAATAAGTTAGTGATTTTGATTAATGAATCTAATATGAAAACAATTCCTAGACAAGTTTTTTATTTCCGCCTAGAATGTATCTACTTTTAACAATAAATGTTCTGACGAATGAAGTGATAATAATATAATAATACAGTAAATCACTTTTAAATCAGCTTGATTTTTTATAGTTATGGTTTAACTACATTAAATATATAAAAAATAAGATAGCTGACCTCTATCGCTAGATGATCATGACATTTTTTATTTTTTATTTATCTATACAACATAAACATGTATCTGATAAGGTTTGGACAATGCTACAAACGTGATGTAGCAGCGATATCCTAGTGGAAGACTTGGATTGCCACGCGGAGGTCTCGATTTCGTTCCCAAGCACGCACACTTTTTAACACTATGTGTGACGGTGAAGGAAAAGATCGTGGGAAACCTAAGAGTTCTCTATATCGTTCTCGAAGATATATGAAGTCTGCCAACCCGCACTGAGCAAGCTTCACTAACCCTTCTCACACTGAGAAGAGACTCGTGCTCAGCAGTGGGACAGTTTAATACAGGGCTGATATTATTATGTTACTCTGTTGATGTCAAATCGATCGCGATATCAGGGTTCAATTGCCGAATCAAGGGCAGTATAAAAAGTAATAAGTTAGCCTGCACTGTGTCTCTCGGAGGTTTCATTCTGAGAGCTATTGTAAAAAATATATGTATATATTAAATTTTTATCTAATACAGTCAAAGATTCAGTCGTAATGTTTTAATATTCTAATTAAGTAAGGCTACAATATAATTGTACACATATAATTCTTTACTATTCGCATGAACCAACAAATTTTACATAATAAACATAAATTTTGTTTACTATATAACTACGGTACCTTTATGATTATAAGAATACAAAAGTTGTTCTTAATTATTATTACAAAACGAGGAAGTAAGGAGCTCTATGAGCATAAAGGAATAGAAGGAAAGAATGATGAAAATAGGGCAAGGACACGTCGAGGTAAAAGCTCTCCCTTTGTCCTTCCAATCCATGGCTGTTTATATCGAGCTAAAGTAAAATAGTGCCTTGTGCAACAAAAAGTTCGATAGCATATAATATCTAGGGAAAATAATTTACTTTTCAAAATTCTAGGTGGTCATGCCTAATAGAAAAGCGCACGTCGTTGCCGGAAAAGCTTTTATTTTATTGAAAATGAACTTATCCGTACAGCTGCTCCACAAAAATTACCCTCCTACGAGTTGCGCATTTCATCTCCATGAGAACGTTAATGTCTCTTTCGCTCGTACAGATTTTCTTGCGGGAATATTCCAGTGTCTCGCTCTTAAACAAATATGTTTGACCTTTTTACGCTGGGGCGTTGGTGTTGTTGCCATCTCGCTCACAGTTTAGGGGTGTGGAGGGTAAATCCTCGTTGTTCTGGGCGCCTGGTGTTCGCGCGCGGTTTTCATTATCAAATATTTGAGTTTACGTGTCGATTTTATTGAATTTAGCACGTGTTATTTACAAGTTGGCATGGATTAAATACACAATAATTAATATGAATATAAATTGTATCGGACCACTGTATAATATAAATCTAGCTCCTTAACTAATACTTACTGGTTATTTTAAAGTATAATGGAAGAATTTTGGCGGTATTGTTTGCAAGTCAATGAACTAGTTACTGTTTTCAATATTATATAAAAGAATTTATCTAAACATGTTAGATTGTATATAACTAATATTGTGAAATGGCGTTACGCATGTATATATTTCACGATTTACCTAACGTAGAGTGTCGGTACAACAGATTTCCATTTCTCGTTCCATAATTTATGCAACAACATGAATCTTCCACATCTGCACACAGAAGTTTTAAAGCTCGCTTTAACACGAATTAAGAAATATAAAATGTTCTAATCTTGTTCGCAAAGTTGGATAGATGCTCAACTCCGAGGGTTATTTTTAAGAATACCCCTGTCCGACTATAAATCAGAACACACTCGGGCAATTTATCTCTACCGAACACGGGGCTATTTCGTGATAATAGAACTGAAGACATTTTCTGTATACTATTAAAAACGTCGCATATATACGTATTCCCTATGAAGGGGTCGTTAAAAATACATATTTCATGCGCCGAATATGTGTAAGAGCGTTTTCCATTTGCTGCTGAATAAATTGTCATGTATGAGCTGGTGCTGAATTGTTTTTAATTAATATTAATGTGAACACCGTGTAAGTACTATCTGAATATATTACTCTTGTGTTTACTATTTAGAAGCCTTATGGGATGTCGTTCTTAGTGGTTCTTGTGCAAGCTTATTACTGTTGGATAATGTGAAAGGACGAAAATATATTATACTCAAATATAACGTTAAAAACTTACGATCATATTATTAAGATGTAAATTATTCTTTGACAAACTAAAAGATTTGATGGTTATTCATAAGGCAGATTTTGCAGGGTTACAAATATAATATTAAAATATTTATTGATCAATACCTAATACGTATAAAATCATGGGTACGTTTTATTTTTAAGACGAGATGTCCTAGTAAAGGATTTTATTAACAAACGTTCTCAATGCATAAAACTTTACAACTGAATAAGGCTCAGTCTTATAATAGATTCGGTTATCTTAAGAGAAAAATTACGTAACTTAACTTGTTACAGCAATAAACATAGTTCGATGAATTAAGAGACGGCAAAGAGAGAAAAACGTCGCAGGCGTGACTAATAGTCGGTATAATTCGCTTTCGGGTCAGAGGCGAGGCGGGCGACTATTTGTTACGAGTCGACGGTATCGATAGTAGGGCTGAAGACGTAGTGATTGGATTTTTTTGTTCAAGAGTAGAAATCGTTCGGCATTATGTGTAAATTTGTCTTCGAAATCGGTGTGTTAAGAAATAAGTAGTGCGTGCACTTTTTGTAGTGTGGTTTTGTAACATGCTGAAAATATATTTAAAAAATAATTTTGTTTGGAAGATATCCGACTCTGTAGGAGATTACAGACATGGACCCAACGTACAGATTCTTAAAGATTTTAGACTGCCCCGGTATCGATATTCTGAGGTCAACAACTCCACTATTAAATACAGCCATGGGCTAGCCACGGCAGGTTACAGCAATGGGTGTTTACTAAGCCATATTGCTTTTTATTAATACTAATATTTTATTATAACTTATTCGTAAATAACTTATTATTTATTCTTTCTTGTGGGTACAAGTTTCTTTGATTTTGATTATGACATACCTATATAATCTTTATCAAAGATGGAGAAACAAATAAAAAAAAATCTCACTTTTTCTTTGTGGCCAGTTTGGATATTTGTTTAAGTAAGAATAAAAAATAAAAAGATTTACTTACTGAGAATTGTGCAAAATAAAATGTGTTTCTTAACAAATGAAAGCCATTTAAAAATTATCATATAACATATCTCGGACTTACCTCCTACGAACTACTGTGTAAGTTGTATTTTGTAAATAATTATTTATAAACAAATTGTACATTTGAAACAGGCAAATAAAATATCTAATGTGAAAATCAAAGGTGTAAAAAAAATACCATATTAATATAACAATTTATTAATACAAATCTGTAATGTCAAAACTAATTATTATTTTTTAAGTTTTTGTTATATATTGTCTATATGTATAGTCAGTGACATTTAATTTAACAACTTGCATACAATATGTATGTACTATGTATAGTCATGTTATAACAAATAAAATGATCTTTATCTTTAATAAATAGTACATAAATAATTCGCTGTACCTTACCAAACTTTTATACTCGTATAGCGATTTTTATTTATGATTAAATAAGTTTACAAAACTTTGTTCGGTATTATATAACTAATATAACCTTGCGAGTAATAGTTTATACTATAACTTATTTTGCGAGAAGCTTAAAAAGTTACGTACTATTACTCACAAGCGCGTCTGTTTTCTACTGTCTTTGGTTTAAATAAAATGACAGTTACATTTCCGCTTCCAACTTTAAAAAGTTTGATCGACAAATTCAAAATGGAGTAGGTATCTATTTCATAACAAGAACTGAAAAAAGTTTATTAAAACTTAGTATTCTTATGCAAATTGTAGTAAAACTCCAGGCTAGCTTGGAGTTTTTATTTCCTCGTTTAGGCTAGTAGAAATGCTTTGTTTCGCTTCCACCCGCTACGATGCTTACTGAGCTATAACATTTGAATAGTCGAGTCGAGATTGCACTTAGCTGACATTGCTTTTAGATGACATAATATAGCGCTCAGCTTTTTTACGGTAACCGATTTTACAGATAACCTACATAGTTTTAAACACATCCAAACAGTTTTCAGATTAGATAGGTACCGTATCTGGCTGCCGTGCGCCTGGGGATAAATCACTATCCCTCTAGTCTTAGTATAGAGCGAGTAGCCATGAGATCCGAGTGCCGCACAGCGCCATGACTCTTCCCGGGAGAGCACATGCATACTTAATACTTATACATTTTCATTTGGAAGCACTCCCCTAGTTCTCTTGTGTTATGCTCATTGCTCCCCGGGTGTACACATATAGGTACCTACGGCGTCATATCGTTTTCAATAGTTTTTGCATGAAGCGACTCACATCTAACCCACGCAACATAAAATATCGTAAGGTTTGGATGTATGTATGTCTTTTGTTATTATAATTTATTTACAGTGTTTAAAATACTTAAAATATTTATTACGTTATTTTGTTTGTTTACACATTTTTAGGTAATTCAGTAAGTACCTGCCTATCTACCTAGTAACGGTAATGCGCCATTAGTGCGTTGCGTTGCGTCGTCGCAGTGGATCAACGCATTGTATGCCACACCTGCGTTGCGACGACGCACGACGTCGCAGCGCAAGAAGACGACGCACGTCCGCTGTCCGCAGATTACCTCAGTCAGTCTCCACAATGGATCGGAACAAACGAGTTCTATTATTGCTTTTATTGTGCCTATCCGATATCCTCCACACTCA
Source organism: Catocala sponsa (assembly GCA_963564715.1). Classification (NCBI taxonomy): domain Eukaryota; kingdom Metazoa; phylum Arthropoda; class Insecta; order Lepidoptera; family Erebidae; genus Catocala; species Catocala sponsa. The sequence continues at coordinate 753,232 of OY751353.1, read as the reverse complement.
TGCTGAGATAAAAAAAATGTCGTGTACGCACGTCTCGTTGACCCTCTAGCAGTGGTACACTGTCCGTCGTCGTACCGGAGCTCCGACAACGCAGCGCATCACTCGCCCCCCGCTACGTCTCTTGTACGTCGATCCGTTGAAACGTCGCGTGCGACGATGCAACGCATTAATGTTGCATCTCACAAAAAATATATGGAAAACGACGCAGCGTCGACGCTGCGACGACGCAACGCATCGCAACGCTCTAATGGGGCAGAGCTCTAACTGATAAATTTTTGACGTTACATGACGAACTAAACGAATCAATAATTTTTGACGTGTGAAACGTTATTTATAGGTTTTAAATCTTTGGTTTAAATGACAACCGAACCGAATTTATTGGACCAATGGCTTTACCCACTCCATGAGCACGAGTGCGCGGTGAATTTTACCACTAAGAAATACAGACAAGTATTTATTTGCAAAAGTCACAAAGTTTTAAGAAATTGTTGTAAACTCATAATAAATTAAGTAATTTTATTAATTTATAGTCACTAGGTTCATAGTCACGGCAAGTTTAGGAATGTATTAATGAAATAGACAACTCATAGCTACATAGTTATCTATATATTAATACGTGAAGCGAAAACTTTGGATCCCTTTTTACGAAAATTGGGCGGACGGAGGAGTATGAAATTTCGCACACTTATAGTTTATACAGAGAAGAAGTGACGAATGCTAATATTTTTTTTAAATTATGCGTAGAAATACACACACAACCATGCATTTGACACACACAGTCGAAGCGCGTAACTATGGTTACATATAACAATATATAATGACATATATCAGCAATATCTTACAGCCAAACTTTGGTCGAATTTCGAGCACTAGGCGACCGCTAGTTTGTGGAATTCTACAACTTGTAGGCAGTAGGGAGTAATACATCATGTAGTAGGTACGTATTTACTTATTGATTAAGTTTCACCTGTAAAATTAGTAACGTCGAAGGCATTTTATTTTGAACTAGTTTTCACCCGCGGCTTCGCTCGCGTAAATGTAGGTTAGGTTAGGTTAAGTTTGCAACAGTTATTTTTCTAGATGAAAGGTACCCTATGTCCTATTCTGTACCCCTGACAACGTGCATGCAAAATTTCATGTTGATCGGTTGAGTAGTTAAGTCGTGAAAGCGTAACAAATAAACAAACCAAACTCATTTTCGCATTTATAATATTAGTAAGGAAGTAAGGATTATACTTAATTCAAAATGAAACGCTTTCGACGTCACTCATAATAGGTATAATATTATGATGCCCCATTAGTGCGTAGAAGTCTATTAAATGACCATATTTATCAGAAAGTTTTATGTTTTATGTACCTACTTGTATTATATTCAAAGTAGGTTTCTAGATTGTGACAATTTGTGACTCAATTCTCTGTGAAGAAACACAATAAAACGTAATCGTCACGGTTATTCTTTGTCTCCCTCACTCTCAGTCTACATCCGGCGATAAGAAAGGGCTCGACACCAAGGAAATACTTAGCGCAAAATATTACCATTTTCGTTTATATAACTTAAATTAGAATTTCCTTTGTTGTTGAAGATATAATATAGTAATAATAATAATATACTAATAATAATAATATTCTACCACATACACACAATGTATGTGGTAGAATATAAGTGCATGTACTTACACTTTGGAAATCAGTAGGTAAAAATGGATCAATGCAGGCATTATTAAAATAATGCTATTATATTTTCACAAATAATATAGACCGTAACGGTTTTTACGCGGGAAATTATTAAACTTTTAATGAGGCATAGACAATAACAGAAATAAATACTATAGATGTAATCAAATACGTCCAATTGAATAACAAAACAATCGACTAAAATAGAATTTCGAAATAAATATTGCTCTTTATTCGGAATATTCGCAACAAATATTTGGGAGTGCGTCGCGAGGGCGACCACCCTCCGGACGTTGACCTGACATAGTTTGTTCTAATCGTTCGGGGATGATTCCGTCCTAACGTATAATAAAGTTGAATGTATGCATTTATTTAGATAAAAAGGGTACAATAGCAGTCGACTATAACATAAAGTTAAGTATGGATGTTAATCGTTCGGTTTATGCCTCGGTATAATATTTTACGACAAAATTACCGGTCATCCTTATATTTTCAATAGTTATTTTGCGTAGGTAACAACTTAGCTAGTATTATATGCGGAATTTTATTTCTTTGTTGTTCGTCTACACTGTGAAGCCGTAACAAAATGAATTATACAAATAGTAAATTGAACTTTATTTCATATAGGTAGAGATAATAAATAAACAATATACAAGAACAAAAAATAATTATTACCCTTCACTTTCACTTGCTAGCTCTTAAATGTGGTTTGTGGAAGCTTCCGCAAGTAGGTAGAAGGTATCACTTGCGCATTGCCGAAGTTACTGAAAAGAAATCTCTACGTCACTTGTGCAAGGACCAAAGAAGAATAGACCTCTTGTTGGTGTCACATACTTTTACACAGTACACTCAAACTCTACTCACCAGAGAAACATAATACAATATTATTTAACTGCAAAATATGGCTGAAATTCTGTCGTGCTTTTCCTCTTTAGCTATGTGAAATATTTACATACTTTCATGTTAGTTTATTTCAAGAAATGTGTCAAGTCTTTGTTTAAAAACTGGCATTCTAAATATAAAAAAACAAACCGCAACGAATACATTAGTATGTAAGATCACGGCTGACCTCGGTCTCACGGCATAAAAACTCAGGAGCTTTTGTGAAATGCATAATTTCGCGATATATTCTGTACTTAGGTCGACTTTGGGTATGTTTAGCTGAACTGCTGACGCTTATGGCACCCTGGTATCTAACCTCTAAGGAAATAATATGAGCAACGTAGTTGAGGTCTGATTTTTTTCATGTTTTGGTCTTTGTGATGACAAAGACAGTTTGTACTACTGTTTAAAAATTATTTGAGGCGATAAAATTTTCTGTAGGATGTAGTATGTTCTTAAAAAACAGCTAAGATTTTTGTCTGAATTTTTCTCATAGAATTACTTTGCTTAACTTGCCAAGTTTGATTGGATATAAATAAGCACTTTATTGTCGTAAATGTATATAGAAGTTGATGGTCAATAAGCATACAGTACGGGTATTGGTAAGTATTTAGTTATATATATAATATGTAACGGGTATTAACGCGATCATGCATAATGTTTAGCTTTTATAGGCTTGACGTTTCTACCAGGCTACAACAGCCGTGGTCACAAGCTGACTCTGAGCTTGTGACCACGGCCGTTGTAACCTGGTAGAAACGTCAAGCCTATAAAAGCTAAACATTATGCATGATCACGTTAATACCCGTTACATATTATATATATATATCATGCAACGCGAAAGTTTAAAAGTTATTAAGTATTTAGTTGTTATAGCAGTAGTATAGCGTGCGTATAGCCAGCGCAAGAAACAAAGACTACTCATTCTCTCGGTGATCTACATACCGCCTTGTGTAGCATCTCAAAATCCTTACTGCAAGAACACAAGATATGATAATCTTCTGTCAAACGAAGATATTCTTTCAGTTAAGCCAATCGGAATTTGAACGCCAATACTGTTGGACCTTGTCTAGTAGCACTAGATGTGTAGAGTTTTGAATTGTGTGCGATAGATAGCTCGCCCTATTGCATAGGCGTTAAACCGCAGCTGGCAAAACATCGGTTGCCCAGACTTCAGCATCAACCTTTAAAGAAAAGTACGACGCGTAAAGTCACGATGCAATTTGGCATTATTATGATTAAAGATTGTATTGCAAACTGGTATTCTTATCTAATGATGTTTATTACATAATTATGTCTGCTTAGCATCATATAACACGATAGTACTTCATAAGAAGTGGAAAACTGAGCTGCAAGCTGTTGTGGCGCTTCTCGTAGGATCAATAACTTGCACTCGACTACTTGTGAAAGAATCAGACTTGTTGTGCCTGTGGCAAGCAGAGCTTGTTCAACGACTGATTAGTCTCGAGTCTTGGATAAGCTACACTATTAAAAGCTGTAAAATAATAATTGCTTTTCTATGTTTCCTTTTTTTTTCAACATCACTTTCGACACTGGAAATTCTCAATCGCCACAAAGCACACTCCGACTCGAGACAACAATTTGTGGATCACATTATTATGGCCACGTGTGGTGATCGAACCCATAATAGGACGCAGCATAGTGGCAATGTAACCTTTTAAACCGTTACGCTATCTATTTAGCTAACATTTGTATGCCTTTGTTCAGCAAAAACAAAATAAGACTTCTCTTTCTTTCAAACATGATGGCGTAGCCTCCGTTGGGCGCCAATATCACTCAGTTCTCGTTCCATGTTTGTTTTCGTGTGGTTGGTAACCCAACCTAATGTCAGAGCTTTTAAGCGATGACCTCATTTCGACTTTTGCAGCCAGATTGACTGGATATTTTACGGGTACTTAAATCTCATATCGTATATCATAAGCGTTCACACCGGGACCGATGTATTTGCCCTGTAAATAACTGAAAATTGAACAACGCAATCTAAACAGCAACAGAATATGAGGCCATGTTCATCTCTTGTACAAGTTTGTATGTTTACTTATATCAATAGAGCAATCCAATACTTACATTATGAAGAGGGAAGATTTTTATTTTGGTTTGTAATTAATAAACTCAAAAACTACAGGAACGAATTTAATAATTATTTCACTATTAGAAGGCTACTTTATCCAGAAGTAATAAAGGCTATATAACACCACGCTACGAACCACGGGAGCGAAGCAGTAATCATAAACGTGGGTAAAACCGCGGAGGGTAGCTAGTAGTTATATAAAATGGGATACATATTGTCTATTCATAAAATTAATACCCACCATAGCAAAAGAGTCATACATGCAAACACAAAATCAATAAGTTCTTTGTCTGATTAACAAAATACCTAATTAAGGTAACCTATTTTGATATTCTACAGGGATAAGCGCTGCTTTAAATTAATTAAATACTCGGTACCTAGTTTAGCTGAGTTCGTTACAATATTCTATATACACTTATTTAAACATAGGGCCACGCCTATATATGTTCAAATTAAGGTCAGCTAAGAGGGCGAGTCTGTTGCCGTCTATCGGGCACAAGTCTAGACTCCATTATGCTGTAGGAAGAAAACCCGATATTGGTACTTTAAAAAAAACATAAAATTAATTTTTGTATTAAAATTTGTAAGAAATGAGGCAGTAACGGAAGCTTGAGATATGATGTCAGTGTTATTGAGTTTTTCAGTGGCAGTATGAAGTCATCACGCTCAGGAGAGAACTATAGACATGCCTTTTAGATCGTGGGGTTTAAATAAAGCTAACGAAAAGGAAAAATATCTGCCTAAATCTGCGGCGATACAGAAGAAACAAATTTATGATGTGAATATTTGATGGCTATAATAAATTTCGTGTATATCTTCGCTTAAATATAGAAGGCAAAACGGAAAAATCACTAACTCCACCCAGATTTTGTCCATATGATAAGTAAAATACTACATTTGTAACTTAAGAGCGAAAACAACAATGGCTGCGAGTTTCTTGCCAAATCTCTCAAAGGCTCAACTTCTTCGTTTACTTAAAGATTACAACTGTATATGTAACTTGAACGTTCATAAGCGTTACTTTGTGACCTAAATGATTTCAAACTCGAGCCCAGAAACCGACACATCCCAAGAATCAGACAACCCCAGAGATGCGTGCTGATGAATTAAACCATTTTTTTTACTGGAAAATCGATAGTTGATTGTGGGCGTTCATTGAGGGTGATGTAGGCGGTCGAGGGGGGTCGCGTCGCGCGTGCGCGGGGGCGGCGGGGCGCGGCGCGAGCCACGCTGCTTCACACGCCCGCGGGCCGCCGCCACCGCCGCTCGCCACGACCATATTGTCCTGTCACAGCAGTAAAATCTGCCTACTGCTGCGCCCGGACAAGCCGGTCGTGGCGATGCACTCTCATCACTAGAAGAACACTCAAGAAGTCTCAGAAGACATTGTTTATAACTTGTATTGTCTTGTACTAATAATTTCTTGCAGGTTGTCAAGTCAACACGAGGGAAGAAGAGAAGAATCATTTTTGTTCTAAATGTGTTCCAATTAAAGTGTTTCTGTGCTTTAGTGTCAAGTGTTCGTCATAACGATACGAATAGTTTGATATTTAGTTGATTTAGCATTGATATATTTATCTGTGTTAACACATGATTGCCGTAGGGTGCATATATCGAGCGGGCGAGTACGCATGCGCGGGCCATTCGTACGCTGCATCCCGAACTCGGCCATTTTCTACACGCGAATATCACGATTTTGATTCTAATTTATCCAGTTTTAGCTTCAATTATATTATCTTCAGTTGACACAGTATCGTCCTGATAAAATTAACGTAATTTTAGACGATTTTTATTGATTAACTTCGCGTAACTAAACTTCCATATTGTAGCTTAGGTTATAACATAATCAATGGTAAATTTTAACGTCTAAATGCTAAAACTCGACTAAGATGAGAAGTTTAGTCGATTATTTTAATATTTTTTTCACAGACAGGCGTTTGCAACAAGGAGGGTGAAGAAATTGAGATAAAAGGGATTGGTATTGATTGGGAGACCTCCCATGGGTTGTATCCAATGGGGTTAGCTTGTGTAGAACAGTGTAGCCGCCCGGTTTCTTTATTATAACAATTGATTTTCTTAGCTACAGCAAAACGCCTTCTTAATATCGTGGATGGAAAACTACACGATAGAGAAATTACGAATGGCTTGCTGTTGTAGGGTGGGTTATTCATTTTGATTCAAAACCATAAGTATATAGATGGCAATTTCAATGATATTTTTCAGTCACTACCTAATCGTAGGTAAGTTATTAGCAAGTGACGATTTTGATTCGATTTCTTAACTAAACTATCAGGTAGATTTTGGAATAGGGTTGAATATTAGATATTGTGTCTGTTTTAAACATTTATATTGCTATAGACACTGATGTTTTCTAGTAAATAGCATCTAGGTTAGTGTTAATAGTTACAATAATTTGTGAGAACTGTGTAGGTTAGGTATAGATCAAATATTTAGGTTACGTTCTGTAAAATAGTCCTTTATCAGTACTCGTTATTTTAAATAATGGACTATGGCCTATCCCTTCTCACACTGAGAAGAGGCCCGTGCCCAGCAGTGGGACAGTTTAAATATTTGCCTGATATTATTATTATATGATTTTAATATTACATATCTTGCATTTGACTTGCCATTTAGGTACAAAGTAACATTAATTAAAAGCTTAGATATATTTATCGTACATATTTAATTCGAATCACGATGATAACATGGTAAAGTGATTTGATAAAAACTTTATTTAAGGTTAGGCAAAATGTGGTTGTAATACAGTTCTGTTTACCCTTTCAAAGATACACTGAAATAAGTATGTTTATCTTGGGTTTGAATGAATTTAGATTGAGAGCTTGATATTTCTAGTGAAAATAGATCAAAGTTAAATATAATATGATCGTAGTGCATAACAACTATCACATAGATATACTTAATAATGATATAATATTATTATCTGAAAAGTATTGGTATTACAGTAAAGTAAATATTTATAATGAATACGAAATTATATTTCCTCTGTAGTTTTATACATACTTTTAATATTTTAGTGATGTAGAAACGTTAATTATTATTTAAGATTTATATACATATGTCAATCCAGTGGTGAGATGTTGGGTTCGATTCCCTATTCGCGTAATGTGCCTGTATGACAATTCACAATAGCGTACGTGACCTGAGCTTTGTTAGCTAGAGCACAATGGACACACCCTTTAAAACGAGGGAGCTAAATGAAGTTAGGGAAGTATTTTAGTCATTTTAAATTAATGTATGACTAGTTTTCCTTTCTTCTAAATCTTATAGTTCATGCTAGAATTAGGTATTTATAATTTCAGATGTTCATTTAAAACATAATTGGCGGTAATGTATGTAGCTATAGCAATAGGCACTGTAAGCCAACTTGATACCAAAACTCGATATATAACATTTAGGTAATGAGATTATATAGCCAATCAGAAATCTATACTAATATTATAAAGCTGAAGACGTTGTTCGTTCTTTGTTTGTTTGAACACGCTAATCTCAGGAACTACTGGTTCGATTTGAAATATTTTTTTAGTGTTAGATAGCCTATTTATCGAGGAAGGCTGTAGGCTATATACCTAACATCACGCTACGACCCACGTGGGCAGAGCAGTAATGATAAACACGGATGAAACACTATCAAACACTAAAATAATTTTTCAATTCGGACCAGTAGTTCCTGAGATTAGCGCGTTCAAACAAACAAACAAGCTCTTCAGCTTTATAATATTAGTATAGATTAGATTTCTGAGCTATCTATACATATAATAAAATGATAGGAAAGTCAAAACTGTACATTGAATATTTTTTTAAAAGAATACTCGGGGCGTGATCTACAATCGATATCGAAGCCAAAAATATAGTTCTTAGAATTTTTGTCTGTTTGTCTGTATGTATGTCCGGGCTAAACTCAAAAAGTACTGCATGGATTTACTTCAAATTTTGCATGAATAATACTAACAGGTCGGGTCAACATATAGGCTACATATTGTCACGCTATCACCTACGTGGGAGGAGCTGTGAATCTTTATTTTTCTCACGCATTCTGTGACAGCGTGTAATCTAACGACGCATATTTAAATGTCGTTTTTGAGTAAGCCATGCTATTATCTAGCTTTACACTATAAAAACTACGCCATTTAAGTAACTTGGGCAGAGAAATATAGTTGGGTCCCCGGCGACAAACACTTTTTAGTTAAAATCTACGCGGACGAAGTCGCAGGTAACAGCTAGTTGTCTAATAAAAACCCCAACAACGCTTCGCCGGATTCGGGAATCGTAGCCAGTACCTCACGATCGGTTGCTAAGACGCTAACGAAGCAGTCAACTTTATCTTAATAAATACATACATAGTCTAATGTCTGTATTTATCCAAACAGATAAGTAGAGGTGTCTTATACCCAAATATCTCATGCTACGTTTTAGGTAATACGTCATACGAAGCGAGAGTATACTGACAGAGAACTGTACTGTTTGCTAACAATATACATAGATACACACCAATAATGATTTGTAAATCACTAAGGGGTTGAAAGTTACTATTTATATGTAGATGTTGCCGCGGTTTCACCCGCGTTTATCATTACTGCGCCGCCCCCGTGGGTCGTACCGTGATGTTATATAGCCTATAGCCCTCCTCGGCAAATAGGCTATCCAACACTAAAATAATTTTTCAAATCGAACCAGTTGTTCATGAGATTAGCGCCTTCAAACACACAAACTCTTCAGCTTTATAATGTTAGTATAGATTACACTCATATTTCAGTAGCTACCTACGTTTTTAGAAAATGAATTGTTGGAATACCAGACAGTTAAAAACCTATTGTGTCTGGTAGCTGGTGTGCCGCTCAGTCTCAATAGGTTAAACAGCCGTCTATCGAACTTTCCATACTTCAATTTGATAAAATATATTTATTTGAAATTTGTTATTTTTTATATATAGACATCTTCCACACAAGCCTCAATGTAGGCAGGATCGAGCTTACCCCACAAACAGCCATTATAACCGCAATCACATACAACAAAGCACTCAGCTAATTCTAACTATATTAAAGTACTTGCGTTAATTAATTAAAAAGGTAAGGTAACTGCGTATAGCCTAAAAAAGGTCTGAGTTTAATTATAGCCAATAACCGTGTAACAAAAGGCTAAGAAGGCTAAAATTAGCTTTAGGAAAGGCGAAAGGTTAAAAAGTCCACATTAACAGGGTAGGTAACGGTTTACTACCTCATTCGTACAATGAATAAATTAATACAAATAAATTTGTAAACGTATTTTATAAATGTTAACTGTCAACTTTTAGAATACTAGACGTAATTAAAAATCTATTGTCTGACCAATGGTGTGCCGCTACGACCGCTTAGGTTAAATCCTAATTATTATTATTAAACTTTTAGATGTTTCACACGTGTAGAATTGCTTGAAAATAATTTTAATGAATATAATTATTTGTTGATAATTGCATGCCGCTGAATATATTTAATTACCTATTACTGCTTAATTAGTAAAATCAATTGTATATACCAATACAATAAATGAAATAAACATTATCAATTAATTAAATAGATTTATTCTTTTTATATTTGACTAGATGTTCCCGCGGTTTCACCCGCGTTTATCGTTACTGCGCCGCCCCCGTGGGTCGTAGCGTGATGTTATATAGCCTATAGCTTTCCTCGGTAAATAGGCTATACAACACTAAAAGAATCGACCCAGTAGTTCCTGAGATTAGCGCGTTCAAACAAACAAACAAACTCTTCAGCTATAAAATATTAGTATAGATTATATCAACTATCTTTTAGCTATGTACTATAAAATCTATTATATTTTCCATTTTAAAATAAAGGCAATCTAAATCTCGTAAGTGTGTATCGACTTATATTGCTGACTGTACAGTTGTCCGTGAGCTTGCTCAACTGACACTAAAGGTTCAGGTTCGTTTCTAAGACAGGCATAATTTTTAGACTCCATGTTGATACTGAGCATTTCCTTGTAGAAAATCCAAGAACATTTTGTCAGATTTGGGAACTGGACTCAAAGCATCACGATAACGATGAATCTTAATTCACGCGACTCTAAACACAGCTGAACTGTCAAAATGTGTGAGTATATTAAAACAACTCTGCCTTACCTTTCTAAGCGAAGCGTAACGTTACATCACGGTTAAGCACACGAAAAACCGCAGATAAGCAAAGCTCATTTGTAACAAACACAAAAAGGCTTGCATTGTTTTGTTTGTGGTGTCGGGGAAATGGGGCAATAGCCGCGGTAATACCGGGGAACGTGGCAACATCAGCCGTTTTATGTGTCACGGATAAACAGGAGTCATTCTAAAGGAGTTACAGCCGCGGTATTGCCAATATGGGATGTAGAGGGATCAGGGTTTGGATGTGCGGGTAGAGAGTTATATGACGGGAAGTACTGGAAATTTTTTATTGTTTCTGTTGAAACACGATTTGTGGATGTTGCTTTTTAACTATTGGTCCACAGTTGCCAGAAATCGAAAATGTATAGGTACATAAATTAATCCATTACACTAATGTATATGTAAATTCGGTAGCTTTAGTTAGCTCACCAACTATAACATTTTGACGTGATATAAGTATTATGTAATTTATTTACAATTAATTTACTTTAACTAGAATTTTTTTCACGCGCCGTGCATTCTGCACACGCAGTAGAATTTTATATTGCTAAATCAATTAGTTGTATGTAATCTACATTACAATATTAAATATTAATGCAATAAAATCAGTGTTTATCATAATTTTTTTATCTATCCTAATAGAATTGCCCGTCATCATATCAACAGACTTAGTGTAGGAAACTCCAACATTATTTTTTGGTCCTTCGAGCCGGATATGATCCAGCGACCTATGGATATGGGTGTAGGAAACTCCTACACTGTCGAAGTCAAAAACTTTTTCCGCACCAAAAAGAATTCCTGTATTACTTTGGTCTTTACATTTAATAAATCAATGGGCACAAAGAACATCTAAACACAATATAAACGCAAGACACACACCGTTGATTTTTCTAGAGATATACAAACGCCAGGTAAAGCTCAGCCCTTATATACGATTATGGCAGACATTACATCCCAACATCCAATTTAAAACCATGTTAAACCAAACACTTTTAGAATTCCCCCTAAAACTAAATAGCCAATATACTAAAAAGACAAATAAAATGTAACCAGCTGAAAAAACACGAAATTGCGTCCTCTATCAGCCCTAATCTAATGAAAAAAGAGTCGGCATGACGCGCCATTTTCTTTTTTTTCGCGACACTGTTTCATTGGGCATGTGTCATTAGTTAAAAGACCTAAAAAGTTGCCCATCCCTGCAAGTTAATTTGGTTCAGAGCGTAGAGCGTTTCGTCGGATAGACATGACATATTAGTTCAGTATTAAGTATGGTGATATTATATTGGCTGTAGGGAAAGGTCTCGGTCTTTGATATACTTTAAATTTTGCCATGTTTTTTTAATATCACGTAAGGCGAGGCTGTGGTCGTCTATCAGACATTTTGTAGACATTGTGCTGCTACCTGCTACTGAGAATTTCCTTTCAGAAAAACTGTACCAGAATTCGAATGCGATGCAATCTTAAACGCAAACTTATCCCACTGGACCAACTAGGCAGATATAATTATATTGCTGAAGGCATTAAAGTAGAATATGATGTCACAATTCGATATAAAGCATCAATATACTACCTATATGGGAACAACAAACAAATGTTAACAGAAATAATTTATTGTTTCAGTTTGAGTATGGTAATACTTCGTCCCGATTAGCATACATGCGTTAATGTTTGGCAATTGTGCCAGCATTCGCGCCCAAATATACGATGCATATGGTTGTATGTTTGCAGAAAATATGTTATTGCTTGAATGCTTAATTGCGAAGAAATTTTAAAATATCAAAAGATAATATACATATTATGTTCAAAAATAAATTATCGCATGAAATTATAGTAACTAAAATTATAAGTAAGTAAAGAATAAGTATGTATATCATAAGTAAGGCCACCTATAATAGTGTTTTAATTTTTTATCAAACGTATATCATAAATATCAAATATATAGAACAAAGCTCGAGTGTATTGAATTGATTGAACAGTACACGTGTACATTGAAATGCAGATTTCAGCAAAAATAGACTAAATTGACAATACTTTCGTTCCTTTTTGCGCCTGTCTGCCGCTTGTGTCGAGAAAACTCCTCCCTCAAACGTTGACAGAATTGTTCATTGAAGATATCAATATCACGTCTATTAGATTCAATGGTCTGTGGTATCCACTAAATCACAATGACTTTTGCAAAAGCAAAATGCTTTCGTCAAAGTAGACCTTACAAACTTAACAGCGTCGTTAATCAAACAAAGTTTTTACAAAAACCTACCTTAGTACTTTAACTTAAGGATTGTTTTACAGTTTACTGATGGCGAGTCTTAGTTTGTATGGTTGTTGCCAATAGACTAATGAAGTGGTAAAAACGGGAACTAGGGATTTGATAAAAAGTAAAAACAAGTTACCAGGATAGTAACGAGCGTTGGGATATGGTCACGCCTATCGAGGGTACGTTTTTTATTGGGAAAATTACATCGGAAACAGAGATTTTAGTTTAGTCCTATTGGATTTTCTTATATGCTGAGCCATTTTTATAATGGTACTCAATGTCAAGCTTCTCAGTTTTTTGTTTCTATTACGTATTGGATGGGAAGAATCGAAAATAGTCTTGTTTAAGATAATAGCAAGTTGGCAGAAAATTAGGTTGGAATTTGCAAAAATGTAACAGCATTAATTAAATAGATTTGTTGCTTCTGTGGTATAGTATAGTTTATGCTAGTGTCCGATCGTGAGGTCGCTGCATTCGATTTCCGAGTAAAATAAGCGATATGGTGTTTCTCTGTAAGTAAATTTTTAGTGGCAGCGGCAGTCTGAAAACGTATGTTAATTGACGGCAATATAGGTGCATCTCTAGTACGTGTTACCTAAGATGGCTGAAATATTACCCTAGACAGACGTAAGATATTTTGTTTCTACTCACACTAAAAACCTAGATAAAATAACGTATGAAGTAGTTTTTAGCGATTCCTTGAGTTCCGGTCTGCATACGAAATTCGCCAGACGGACATCGCAATCCTAAAATCTCCATTTAATCATAAAGTATATTACCAATTGAAAAGCAAATATTTGAGACTCTAAACAACTAACATAGAAAAAAAGGCACCAATTCGACGATACACAAAAATTCTGAAACGATATCACAATGTACTCCTCAAATCAGAAATCTAAGTGCACACTCTTGTCACTGGAACAACGAATCACTCTTATTCATTATATTATTTGGAATACTCGGGTAATAAAATCGACTAAAATAATAACGCGCTCGTCACTAACGTCAGGTGCATTCACCGCTGATACTGACTTCACTGACAGTTATTGCAACGCGAGCGGCGAACTGACATTTATTGACGCGGGAAACAATATAGATTATTTATATTGTGATAAAACGTGAATGGAACATTAATTAATTTCAATTACATAGTTTTAACTATTAGCACGGTCTTGATAGTATCCTGAATGATTTCGAACGTATGTGTAAATATATTTATCGAGATTTTAGTGCAACAAGACGGAATAACTAATAACTAGTTGAACTAGTACCTACAGCTGTATAATCAATGGGTGATAGCGTTGTTTATGGTGTTATGCAGTTTTTCAGTAGTTATAATTAATACTATATTTTATTATAATTTTCTCGATGTAAGAAGTGTGTCCGGCACTTTGGAGCATCTGCAAGTAAAGTCAAAATTGCAACTTGAAAGCTACGCCATTTTGACTTCGTCATCGGTAGACAATTGACAAATACTGCAAGAATGATGTAGTTGTTTAAGTGATCGCAACTGCCTGTGAGTTCGTGTAAGTTTTGGGATAGAACTCGAGACATCCATTTATGGATCACACTAATTTTTCGAATCCCTTAAGGGACAAACATTTTTGTAATCCATACCTAAATGATTGTCGCGAGTCTGGGTGTTCATTGTGTCCGTTGTTTGAATATTTACAAAGTCCTCCGCGACGCAGGAATTAGGTATATCTAGAGCGGTAGTTGCCTTCCTTTACATAAATTAATAGAAAACAATATCTGCATGGCAATTCAACCGACAGGTTATTAAAGGCGCGATTCCATTAGGCAACTCTTGAGGTGTGTACAAGTTGTATGCAATTTGCAACTTCCATGCAAGTAACTTGCCTAATGGAATCGCGCCTTAAATAATGAATATTAAGTAAATATATAATAAAAATATGTAATGAATACCGACATAAATCCATAACGGAAAAATTAAAATACATTCAAATAAAATCTGTTGAATTAAGAGTAATTAAAACTGATACGGATGATTTCACTTTTGAAACGTTTTCCATTCAATTATGTTGAATGTTTGAACAGTATTATGGCGGCTGTATTTACAGGAGAGATGGTGATTCAGGTCAAGTGAAGTACTTAACTTAACCAATTTATTTAAGTAGGTATTACACGAAAATAAATGCAAGCCTATTTTGTATGATATACGGCGCCCGCCTGTTCATAAGCGCTTACCGTAGTCGAAGAGTGCTTGCAATAATAATTATCAAGAGCATCCCTTGCGCTTTGCTGTCGATAAGGATTAAAGAAAAGAAATAAGAAGAAAAGTAAGTATGTATCTATCTGTGCTACCGGAACTCTTATTCATTTGGCGAAACATATTTTCAGTGTTACAACTTACGTCAGTTTCCTTAGTGGTAGTTTCCCGGGCGAGCCGGCTCTTTCTTATCGTCACCAAATAATGGACGACACTGTTGGCTTTTCCATTTCAGTTTCTATGAGAAGTTCCTGAATTTTCAAGTGATTGCAGAGCCTAAAATTTAATACGACAACACTGAACTCAAATAAAATTTAAGTGAAATGCCGGATTTTAGCATAAATTGACCACGTGCTTACCTTTCTTCTTGGTTTTGGTTAAGGCCACTATATAAGAAACGTGTATGATACATGATTATATGTACGTTGGAAAGTTGATTGATTTTAACCTCTGTCGTTAATTCTCGGTGATTTTTATCCTTTACCGAAAAGTTGCCTACGTCATGGCTTTAAAAAAAGCGTCGTCTATTTAAGATGGCTAAATCTTGGCTAAATCCCCACCATCTTCAAAAATAAAATATTCCGATGTCTGCACATAAGTGTCATAGAGATCATTGTCTATTGACAATAAGGGGTCGTACCATAGAGTATAAAAGACGTATAAATTAATGCCAGGCTGTGAGTATTATCTCGAGTTTTTGCTAACGCCTGCGTTTTATGGCGCCCTGGTACTTCGTAGAGATGGTATGAGTCTTTATTTTTATGGAGATTTTTTATTCAAGTGGATGCTGAATGTGAATATTTCGCGCCTCATCTTCAGATGGGGTAAGCAGAGATGTGACTGCTCAAATAATGTAGTACAGGGAAAGAAAACCAATGGGCAAGTGTGCCAGTGTTGGCACGCTACATAATAATTCGGCCACGCCAGTAATCGTTTTAATATAGAGACCGGGCCCAAGACGACAAGCGAAACCTTTGTCAGATGACTCCATTTCAACTTGTATTTTGCTGAAGTAAAAAGAACGAGTCTAATATAAGATATTAAACATCTAAATTGTAACAGCAGAAGTCACAACTAACTTCTATTATTTTAAATCCTTCCTAAAGTGGTCCAGGTGGACCCCCAGGGGTCCACGGGGGACTCGACGGGGGTCTACGTTTGCGTGATAAAAAAATGGGGTTCCAAATTCGTAAGGGTCCACGAAAGTTTGTTTACTTTCGATAGTGAATAACTAAAATGTTGGCTTGACTTCACCTATCAATAATTGCATGAACTTGTTTGATTCTTCACCAATATAAATACGAACGCCAAGGAATATGGTAGAAATGTATCTGCAGCGGTCCACCGGCACCAGCTACATTTTGAAAGTGGTCTATGAGAAAACAAGTCTGGGAACCTCTGTTTTAAATAAACAAAATAAATCTTAATTACTATTATATCATATCCTAACTAATTATAAATGAGAATGAAATTTTGTTTGTTTGTTTGTCACGCGTTAACTATTCGACCGATAATCATTTTTCGCATACACGTTGTCAGGAGTTCAGGAAAGGACAGGGTCTTTCATCCAGAATAAAGTATTGTTACCAACCTAGATAAAACTAATGTAGCACATGTACGTGAGCGAAGCCGCGGGTAAAATCTAGTAGTATATTATGATTATTGTGCTAATTTCTAGATACAACTATAGAATTTAAAGTTAATAGTATATCCTTTTACTTTTGTGAATTATAATCACTAAGCCAAGGTTCTTTGATTTCAAATCCACAGTATTATTTTTTATATATGAACTAGCTGTCCCGACAGACGTAGTCCTGTACACACGAAATAAAACATAAAAAAACAAATTTAAACCATTCTCGAATCGACTTGAACACACACAAAAAAATATCTACAAAATCGGTCCAGCCGTTTAGGAGTTTAATTACAAACATTCACAGAAGATTTATATATATAAAGATAAAGGTTCGCCATCCTTGACGTAGTAGTTTCGTGGTCGTCCCGTAACTGCATCGTCGGTTCAATCCTCATGCAAGACAAAATTTCTTTGATCCACAAATAAATAGTTGTTACCTACCAAATACTTGACATGCGTTTGAATTTGACACATCATTGATTAACCTCTCAGAAACGGGATGTAAATAAATAGAAGTGCTCTTGATCCGTGGCTTAACTAAGTGGTCCCAACCCTGTGTCTGCTCGTATATCATCTTAAGTTTAACCCCCCGCCTGCGAGTGATACGCTGTTTATAGCTTAAGCACAAATACGCGTTGTGCACAGTGAGCGAGCGATGCTATGGCGAATTTATAGCTTAGTATAAAATATACTTTCTCTATATCTTTTAGACCGATTTTCTGTCACGACGGCCAATCTTAACTGGGACCGGCCATCTGCGCATGAGATATTACAGTGCACTAGTATGTGCGCAAGCACAAGTGCACTCTCTGTTCCCTAACTCTCATGATCCGATGGGACGGTAATCCGACACGACCGGAGAGAGATCAGGCGCAGGACCAAAGGCTTTACGTGCTTTCCCAGGCATTGGGGTGTCTAACACCGTCAACTTCCTAACTCCGGGCTGCTATTGAGATTTCTTAACAGAAAAACCCAATACCTTTTTGTTGGCCCGACCCGGGATTCGAACCCGAGAGCTCATGCGCAGCAGTCGCGTTCACTACAGCTGCGTCACGACGTTAATATAACATAATGTTGCTACTTTAGCGCGAGCGAAGAAAGAAAAGGTTAAAGACTGGTTTGTAGTCTCCCAGTAGCTATCGCGCTGCTATCTCTGTGCTACAAGCACAAGTAAGTTTGGTCACAAATGATGAGTAGTATGGCGGCCGCGCCGAGTTGGCGCCTCGCGATATCATTACACTTTATGACTACATCAAACCGCTAGGAAGGCTTATCACTATGTTATGTATGTGATAGGTTCTACCCGCGGATTTGCTCGCATGTTTCTACGATATAGAGAGCTACCTGTAGGATACCGGCAAATATCTATACTAATATTATAAAGCTGAAGAGTTTGTTTGTTTGAACGCTCTAATCTCAGGAACTATTGGTTCGATTTGAAATTTTTTTTAGTGTTGGATAGCCTATTTATCGAGGAAGGCTATAGGCTATATAACACCACGCTACGACCCACGGGGGCGGAGTTACTAAATAAAAAGAACCCTTAGTCAATCGCCGGCTCATAAGCTATCTCTTTGCAAAAAGTCGTGTTGTTCCGTTGTGCCTGTTTCCGTGTGTTAATTTACGATACGGTCTATCAGTTTGTCAAGTTTAATCTGATTCTGTTTAATGTAAACCAACCACCAACGCATCATAGAGTTGATTTTGAAAATTTTTTATTTACTCGTACTATATTAACAATAAAATAATTCATGAAATATTTTTATTTCTGGTGTTTAATTGTAATTTCAAATCCACAACGAATTTATAAAACATTTTTAATTAATACATATACAGCTATGAATTGAATAGTTCTTAAATCCTAAATCAATGATTAAGTTTTAATCAACGGTCCGTCGCTGTAACTTACCCAACTATTAACTGAAGCTCAACACTAAGTAATGATTATAAGGAGAATCTTTTGCCGAATCACTAGTTAAAACTTAGTTACTACTTAAATATTCAAGAGCTATTTATAGGTAAGACTGAATATTTAAAGAGTCATTCATATTTTGCTGCATTTCCATCTTTTAACGTATTTCATATCTCACTCTGAGTTAACTGAATGTAATTTAGCCGCCATAAAAATTGTAATGCTCATCTAATGGCCCATTTACTTGTCATAAAGCACACATTAGTTAAAAAGTAATTTTGTGTAAATTACAAATCTATAACGGTGTCAACATGGTGGCTATGCTTCCCATATAATAAATAAATTATATATACTTACATTACATTTTATGGGTGGACAATTATTATTGATTGTAAAATGCTAGATATCCCCGCGGTTTCACCTACGTTAATAATTACTGCTGCGTTCCCGTGGCTTGTAGCGTGATGTTATATAGCCAATAACCTTATCTTATCTTACGTGGGGGCCAGTCAGTGCAGACCGGTGACACTTCGACCCAGTCGGATCTTTTGTGTCGACACTCTCCCAATAACGACTGCCATAGATGTTCATGGCAGCCGGGACCGACGGCTTAACGTGCTCTCCGAGGCACGGAGCAGGCGATAATTGTCAATCAATACGCACATAATTTCGAAAAGTCATATAACTTCCGAAAGTCAGAGGTGCGCGACGTGGGTTCGAACCCTTCGACCTTTGGCATTGCAGTCTGTTGGTCTCCCCACTGAGCTATCGCTGCTCTCAATAACCTTACTCGAGGTACGTGGTGAGCGGGTGCTATAGATTATGGACGCTTGCGACCACAGACTTGAACCGCATATACGTTTGCTACATAATATTATAATCTGTGGCATATATACATATATATATATATATATATATATACTAGCTGTTACCTGCAACTTCGTCCGCGTAGATTTTAACTAAAAAGTGTTTGTCTCTGCGGAACCCTATTCTTTTTTCTAAAATCAAAGTAGCCTAAGTTACTCCTTATAACATCAGCTATCTGTCAGTGAAAGTCCCGACAAAATCGGTTTAGCCGTTTCGGAGATTAGCCGGAACAAACAGACAGACAGACAAAATTTTACGAATAGATGTTTTTGTATAGGTACCTTATAAAGTTTCATATGCATTAGATAAAAAGCTGTTATTTTGACATTACAAACAGACACTTCAACTTTATTTATTTGTATAGATAGTTGGCAAGTCAAGTCCAAAATTCATTCATTCAAGTCACAAAGTAACACTTATGAACGTCAAAATATATAGTTGGGACAAACATTTGTGGATCCCACAAATGTTTGTCCCTTATGCGAATCGAACGTACAACACTCGCCACTAACAATAGCGAGGCGATCATTTCAACCACTACGCCATCGATGCAGTCGAAGTATATCAAAACATTACTAATACATATTATAAAGTTGTTTAGTCATACAAGCTCACACGGTCTACGAGTGACGTCACACATGCTACACAACCGCTACGAGCGTAGACATCGTAGCTACACACGTAGCAGCATCTACGAAAACTGTAGTTCTACGTGGCATAGAGTACATTTCTTTATGAGTAGTAGAGCCTCGCTGATTTCAGCATGAATGGGCCGGCTCGACCGGGGAAGAACTACCCTCTCACAGAATATCGACGTGAAATACCAGTATTCCTACGTTGTGTTTCTTTCGGCCAGTGAGTGTGTCGGAGGCCCAATCACCCTCTTTCCCCCTTCCCGCTCCTTCTCCTTTCCACTTCCTTTCCTAAAGGGTTGGCAACGCGCTGGTGATGCCTCTAGTGTTGCAGGCGCCCATAGGCTACGGTGACCACTTACCATCAGTTGGGCCGTATGCCTGTTTGCCACCTCAGTAGTATAAAAAAAAAATCATTTTTCTTATAGAGTTCTAAGTAAAACTCAAATTCGCGTACACGGCATTGAACTTTGGACTCGCACGTTTATAAAATAGTTAACCAATGCCACAAGGGACCAATATCGACGAGCAATTTATCTAAAAACTTGCAGTGCTGTGCATGAGGTCCCGGGACCAATTACTCGGCAAAGTGTTATTAGCATTATATTATAACTATTTCTGGCAGGAAAAGGAAAAAGCACAAGCGTGTGCGCAAGCACAAGTGCACTCTCTGTTCCCTAACCCTCATGATCCGATGGGACGGTAATCCGACACGACCGGAGAGAGATCAGGCGCAGGACCAACGGCTTAACGTGCATTCCGAGGCACGGAGGTGTCGACACCGCCAACTTCCTAACTCCGGGCTCGTATTGAGATTTCTTAACAGAAAAACCCAATAACTTTTTGTTGGCCCGACCCAGGATTCGAACCCGAGACCTCATGCACAGCAGTCGCATTCACTACCGCATACACATACACTACTATTATAGCACTTTACTACAATTTAAGCTATTTAAAATAATAAAAACTATTTATATTTAAGTTAAACACTTTTCTCCGAAGTTTCGGTTGCTGTACAGCAGCCACGTTCACGGGGAGACTGTAATAAAAGTATTTTGAAACTAGCTGTTACCTGCGACATCGTCCGCGTAGATTTTAACTAAAAAGTGTTTGTCACCGCGGAACCCTATTTTTTTCTAAAATCAAAGTAGCCCAAGTTACTCCTTATAACAACAGCTATCTGCCAGTGAAAGTCCCGTCACAAACGGTTCAGCCGTATCGGAGATTACCCGAAACAGACAGACAGACCGACAAAATTTTTAAAATATATGTTTTGGTATAGGTATCTTATATACTTTCATATGCATTAGATAAAAAGCTGTTATTTTGACATTACAAACAGACACTTCAATTTTATTTACTTGTACAGATAAACAACGCGATATAATTCGTAAACAGTAGGTATCTAGTTTATTTTTAATTTCGCTGATTGTTGTTATTTTAAGTAAATTTTACCATTAAAGGTCTATTTCATTATAATCTAATTATCTTAGCTGTTGCCGAATAAAGTAAGTATTTGATAAGTAAATTAAACCTTTTTCCACCCTACTTATATATTCTTCGGGTCAAAGAACAAGTAGCTGAGTTTGTTTAAGTAAATTGTTTAAAGGAAGGATAGTAATCCTTATTTTTTCTTTAAATCTTATAAAGTTGGACCTCTGAGGGGCTTTATAACTGGAAGCCTAGACAAATCAGGCTTAGGCAACGATAACAAAATTCGGAAAATGTGAGTTAATGGAAGCACCAGGATATGCTTAAAGGTCTTTAATATGTTACAGCTTATTGTCTCACTCAGGTGCACAATTATTTTTTAACGAGAGAATAACCCGCTCTATTTCCTTTTCATCCGGAGCCAAAATAACAAAAGATTTTCCGCTTTTAAGATACGTTGAAACCGGAGGAGAACTGTTATTTGTGCTGCACTATTATATTAATATTCTTTAAAGAAAGTTTGTCTATCCTAATTACGAGACAAGTCTAGTGCAGCTGCAGCCCACTGGGCACAGCTCCAGACGTCGCGTTGCCACTGAGAACTCACTGGCAGAAATACCAAGTAACACTTTATCCAATCTGCGAGTTGAAACCTTATGCACACTAGTAGATACCTGTGACTTTGTTGTCCATAAGTGCTACTTTGTCATCTAAATGAATTAATGATTAGACTTTGACTTTGATTTAGAAAGAAACGTCATGTAAAAATTTCAAGTCAATCCATCGAATATTTTTCGAGTTTTCCGGACACAAACATTTAAACGATGTATTTTTAAATATAGAAAGATTAAGTACCTACAGGTAAATAGACGCT
Organism: Catocala sponsa; assembly: GCA_963564715.1. NCBI lineage: Eukaryota > Metazoa > Arthropoda > Insecta > Lepidoptera > Erebidae > Catocala > Catocala sponsa. The sequence goes on along the minus strand of OY751353.1, from coordinate 730,594 downwards.
AAAATACCTTTTCTGGCATTATTTCTTATACAGTTTTATATAGTTATAAGTACGTTTCAAAGGAAACCTATTATGGTTCAGAAGGTCGATAAGTTTACGTTATTTACGGTTCAGTTAATGTCTGCCGAAGTTTACGGTTTTGGTAATAAACTAGTGCTGTGAAACACTGCCCGTTTCATTTAGTTTTGGGAAACGTTAACAGTTTGTTTATGAATTTAATGACCGTGTTTAATTGGATTGTTAAATATTTTTATAGCATTGCCTGTTATTTATTAAATTAATATTTAATATAAAAACATTAAGTAACTGTTTTAATATATTTTAAAATTTATAACTGATGTCAAAAGAGTATTAAGTTTTAAAACAAAAGCCTGCCTAAATATAATTTGCTTTTGAATTGATCAAGAAATTTTCATATTTAGTTAAATTACTTACCATCTTATCTTCATAGAATACTTTTAGCGAAATTGTTACTTGTAAGCCATCTGAAGTAATATAATAATCAATTTACCTGAAACAAAAAACAAATCATTAGCAAACTGATAAAACCGCCATCTATCGGTCGTAAAACAAAAACAAAACGGCAACGAGTTTAGGAGGATACGCTGCTAGTACAGTTACCCTAAACGAGATGGCGCTCTCCTAAATTTCAGCGGAACAATGAGAATTATTGATTTTGAGGAACCGGTTTTGGGAAGGGGGTGGTTGTGCAGACTATTTGGCTACGTCTGTATAAAATTTAATGTTGACATGAATCAAATTATATATGTTTCTCATCTGGCAGACGGATAAGTGTGATGCTTTCGACGCTTATTGATTTTTCGCCTTTCGTTCATTCAATGACATAGTATCTATTGAATTTTGTATGAGAGAGCTACTGTATTTGATAAATTGTATCAGAGCGAAAGGTTTATTATATTTTCGTTGACATTCGGGTGAATAATTGCCTGATAGGCAATCTACGATGTTGATTTGATATCAATGTTATTGTTTCAAATGATTACAACTAAAAACAAAGGTCTGAATCGATTCAGTTCTTTCAATAAATTATATTTATAAGACCTTATTAGTTATTACAATCGTAATATATTAGATGGAATAAAAGAAGATTAAGTTCATGTAAGTAATTATTATGAAAGCTGTTAATTAATTATGGACATTTTATCTGAAAATCTCTTTTTTTACAACCTTGGTTGCAAAGAACTTTGTGCCCGATGGTAAACCTCTACGGCAGGAGAGCATTGACAGCCTTTGATAAATGCAGAAGCTGTTTTGTCAATGCAAAGGTTACTTTTCTCTTATAGACAGCACAGCATCTCCTTAACTTATAGAATCGTACCAACACACCGGTGGCGAAACACGATAGGTTTTTAATTATGCCGTATATAATAATTTTTAATTATTAGGACTTGACAAACAAATTAAGTGACTCTACAACCGTATATTTTACAGACTTCTTACCTCATTGAATAATTGAATACATTTTGTAGGTATTGTGTTTGCTACAGCTCATTCAATGTTTTAACGAGGGTTGTGCAGCAGACACACAATACAAGGTTCTTTGTCAGTCGATGTTGTGTAGGGTGGGGTGTTATCTACTTTGTAACTGTTTCTAGCCAACCTATGCTTTTCTACTGTCATAATTATGTGGCCTCATATTCTATAAAACGTATTTAAAAATTAGCCCTGTATCATAATGATCGATACGCAAAGGCTAATTAAAGTATGTAACACTGTAATAGATGGTTTATATAGATGTTAGTGAATCATATAGTGGAATGAACTGTCGCCTGCGGTATTGCCGGACTGATTCGACCTACAAACCTTCAAGAAAAGAGCGTACTGCTTTTTAAAAGGCCGGCAACGCACTTGTAACTCCTCTGGTGTTGCGGGTGTCCATGGGCGGCGGTAATCGCTTACCATCAGGCGATCCGTCTGCTCATTTGCCTCCTATCTCATAAAAAAAAACCCTTTTGATTCTGGACGATCCTTGTTATGCCAGTAAAAGACCAAAAAGTCCCACTCTGATTATGATCCTTTTTTTGTCCTAGCTATTGTTTTTAATTAGCTTATCGTTCATAATACTTATGTATATCTTTTTATTGTTTATTTGCTAGTATTGCTGTAATTGTTAGAATAGAATAAATCATTTCTTTATTAGATTTTTCCTCGCGACTTTACTTTGGAACAGTACATTATTTCTGGATGAAAGCTAACCTGTCCTTCGAATGTTCTTTTCTGTTCGCCTGACAACGTGAATGCGAAATTTCATGATAATCGGTCGAGCAGTTACAGCGAGAGCAGCGGCAGCTCAGCGGGGAGACAACAGACTGCAGTGCAGGGGGTCTCGGGCTCGAACCCACGCCGCGCACCTCTGACTTTCGGAAGTTATATGACTTTTCGAAATTATGTGCGTATTGATTGACAATTATCGCCTGCTCCGTGCCTCAGAGATCACGTTAAGCCGTCGGTCCCGGCTGCCATGAACATCTATGGCAGTCGTTATTGGGAGAGTGTCGACACAAAAGATCCCACTGGGTCGAAGTGTCGCCGGTCTGCACTGACTGGCCCCCACATAAGATAAGATACGACATGAAAGCGAAACAAACAAACTCACATTCGCATTTATAATATAAGTTAGAAATCTGAAAGCACCTCATTATCGCTGCTCATTATTTTCAAATAAACATCTTTATTTATGCCGCGTGTGTTAGCGTCTGCAAAACCTCACGGAGATATCAAAGAGGCCATTATTGTACAAAAGATATGACATCTTAGTAACAAACAACGAAATCAATATTTATAACGAGGACTTTCATTTGTAAGAGCTCTGGCAGTCGGGGTGGAGTTAAAACCAATTCGTGCCAGTTCACAACTTTTTAATTGATGGCGAAGATCATTTGTTCGAGAATTTATTATTTAGAGCTCGCTAGCTTCGTGGTATAAGATATTCTGACCTCTTTAATATAAAAGAGAAATCCCGCTCTAGAAATAATGTCTATATCGGAGACTGCACAGATGACAAAATGGTTTAAGTGGTCGCCTCGCCACTGCCGGCGCGCCAAGTGCTGTGGGTTCGATTCCCATACACGACAAAGAATTGTGTGACCCACAAATGGTTATTCTGAGTCTGGGTGTTCTTTGTGTCCGTTGTTTAAATGTTTGTAAAGTCCCGCGTGAACGTGTACGGAGCGGAAGTAGACGTTTTAAAAAAAAGAAAAAGGCATTGTCTTTTTTTTACAGGAATCGCACCGCAGCCATTCATTCAACGGACACAAAGAAGATCTAGTCTCGCAATATCCATTTGTAGATCACGCAAAGAAAACCCGGTATTAGATCTCATGAAATAGGAGTCTTGCCAATTTACCGGCAATAGTTCCAGGCTCTTCTACTGAAAAATGCTTAGCTTGAAAGACTAATAGCTCTAAGTCAACTTTTTGAAGAGTTGAGAAACTTAAATACGCAGCTAAATGGACCCCAAAACATATCTGGAGAAATCTTAATGTAATGTCCTCCAGACCGAATTTCGGTCACGGCGGCCAATCTTAACGGAGACTAGCCATCTGCGCAGGAGATATTATAGTGCACAAGTGTGTGCGGAAACACAAGAGCACTCTCTGTTCCCTAACCCTCATGATCCAATGTGACGACAATCCGAAACGACCGGAGAGAAATCAGGCGCAAGACCAACGGCTTTCCGAGACACGGGGGTGTCTAACAGCGCCAACTTCTTATCTCCGGGTTCGTATTGAGATTTCTTAACAGAAAAACGCAATACCTTTTTGTTGGCCCGACCCGGGATTCGAACCCGAGGCCTCATGCACAGCAGTCGCATTCACTACCGCTGCGCAACGGAGGCAGTTAATATATTATTGTATGGGGTAGTCCAAGATACTATCTACCCCCATTAAAGATATGAAAGCGTAAGTCTACTTATAGAAAAACATAACTTTCTCCCAAAAATACTCACTGAAGTACAGCTATATCTATTTAAACAGTAATGCCCTCATTCCGAGTGTGGTATCAAAACAATTATAAATAAACACCGGAACGACATCACACCGCGCCGGAAGGGACCGCCCCGTGTGTGGACGTACATTCTAACGATGTTTCATGGAGGGAATGTCAAAATTGACGTGGTTTTCCAACATGGCTACCAGTTACGCCGGTGTGTGCAAATATAAAATAGTTACAGGTACATTTTTTGAATATTATTTAGGTTATATTGCCTGTGTGAATATCGCAGAGGTTTATGTGGTTTGAATCAATACCTTACCAACCCCTCACTATGTCCAAGACACCTCTAGTCATCTTTTTTTTTATACTACTAAGGTGGCAAACAAGCATACGACCCACCTTATGGTAAGTGGTCACCGTAGCCTATGGACGCCTGCAACACCAGAGGCATCACTTGCGCGTTGCCGACACTTCAGGAAAGGAAGTGGGAAGGATAAGGAGCGGGAAGGGGGAAAGAGGATGATTGGGCCTCCGGCACTCTCACTCACCGAACGAAACACAACAGTAGGAATACTGCTATTTCTCGTCGATATTCTGTGCTGAAATCAGCGGGGCTCTACTACTCACAAACTCTCTGATCAGTCGTGTGACTGGCAGTGAGTTATCTATCCTCATCCTGGACATCCCGTCTACCCTCCGCCTGTTACCTTAGGACGCATGGTGCAGGCATCCCGAATTTATCTATCTATTTATTTATTCATCACATAGTATATGGTGCCTCAGAGCCGTGTCTCGGAGAGCACGTTAAGCCGTCGGTCCCGGCTGCCATGAACATCTATGGCAGTCGTTATTGGGAAGTCAGTGCCCTCTAATATCCTGACACTGGTCTAGCCTTAGGGTATCGTTAGCCTTCGGGTTGCGGAGGTCAGGTGGCAGCCGCTCCGTGTAAAAACTGATATCCAGTCAAATCCGGTTAGACTAGAAAGCCGACCCCAAGTGACTTGGGAATAATAAGGGCTAGGAAGAAGAGGTCACAGTATATCGTGGGCTAAGGCCTTGGAGTAGTAGGCCTGAAAGGGATGTTAGGTCCGTTACTGCTAAGGTGACGACTATATGGTGTGGCTTCGATCGCCATAGGTATGGTAAAATTGAGTGTTTTATAAACAGTTGTTTTGAAATTTGTCCGTTGTTATAAACTACTAGCTGAGTGCAACTGGCTATTAGCCAGTTCACTCAGTGATCGGTAAACGATTAGGGAGGTTAAACAACATTGGGTGCGATCAGTCTATAGATGGGTGACCGCTTAGTGCTATTTAATCTGAGCGTCTCCGTGCTTCGGAGGGCACGTAAAAAGTCGGTCCCGGTTGTTGTCAAATTGACAGCAGTCGTTAAGCCATGTCAGAGGCCTACGGGCGGCTTGAACAACTTTTGACAACAGGTTGGCCACTAACCACATGAAAAGAAGAAGAAGATCTACTAGCTGTTACCAGCGACTTCGTCCGCGTGTTTTTTTACTGTTACTCCTTATAACATCAGCTATCTGCCAATGAAAGTCCCATCAATATCGGTTCAGCCGTTCCAAAGATTAGCCGGAACAAACAGACAGACAGACAGACGAAAATTTTAAAATAGGTTTTTCACAATCAGCCGAAAACATGCCATAGGCCTACAAAGGTTACCTACTTACTGTTAGTCAACATTTATTTACATCTTTTCTCAACCGAGTGAAATACAAAATAACCAAAGATCTCTATATAAATATATCACTTCAGAATAAAATCAAAACGAGCCTTAAAAAACACGTCAAGTCCATTCATAAAATAAACATGCAAGGACCTTTCGCGCCATAAATCCGAGCGCCATTTTGTGAATACGGCGGCAGCTGTCAAAAATTTACGTTCTAGGTGTTTTGTAAGTAGAAACGCTTGATTGATGGCGTCCAGTGATCGGATTAGAATATTTTTGCCATTAGAAGCATGTGTGCGGAATGGGCAGGGTCCAGGGTTAATGGAGGGCGTGTGGAAGATTGGTTTTGACCTGTAACCTCGGAGGGAATAAGGTATTAGGTGCCGGGGTGAGATAAATTGTTCGGGTTAATTTTATTGACAGGTTATCTTTGTTTTGTTGGTGTATTTGGCAAGATTTTCTTCTAGCTGTTTGAAGATGTCTGACTTATTAATACGATATGTTTTGGGTTTAACAGATGGCTTATTATTTTTATTGGTTAATTGACCTACATATATTTAATCAACGTTCCGAACGTTGTCGAATCTAATATAATCAGATTTTTCCCGCGGCTTCGTCCGCGATAGTAAAGATTTTGTAAATATATTTCCATCCCTCGGGAGCTGTACTATTTTTTCTGAAAGATTGGCACCATATGGCCTTTTCTGTACTTCTGACAACGTTTTCGCGTAATTACACGGTGATCGGTCGAGTAGTCGTGAAAGCGTTATAAACAAACAAACAAACTCACATTCGCATTTATAAATATTTGTAGAGTACGGATGTTTTCAAGCAATATTTAAGTAATCTAATGCAAACTGAAGACAGGGCGCTATGGCGCTCTTTAGGGGAAGGCTGTGTCCAGCAGTGGACTATTATAGCTTGATGATGATGATGAATGCTTAGAGCCGTATTAAAACAAAGAAAAAAAAAACTATTTTGGTTTTCCCACGTTTATAATAACTTCTTCGCTTCCGTGGCTCGTAGCTTAATGTTGTATAGCTTATTATGGTCTTTCTGAATAAAGAAGCTTTTGACTAAAGAACATTTTAACGGTTCAGTATTTTTAGAGTTTATTAATTACAAACTAATATTATTATACAAATCTTATCTCTTTATAATATAAAGTATTTTTATCCCGTTTATTTAAGTATGGTGAAGTTTAAAAACTAATGCGTCATCATGGATGCAGGAGCCAGGTATTACCATTTCTCTCTTTTGTTTTCACCACAAACTCACGCGAAATGACTTAGTATGTACAGTGTACACCTCTTATCTTAACTGTGATCAAACGATACGCATCCAATAACCCATAACGCTAACCGCAGATAGCCGTGCTTCACGGATGCATTGCTTGCGGTGACACGCGCGCTCGTAAACACTCGCGATAAGGCGGAGCTATACGATCAAACTAGTGCAGTTTGTGATCTGTAGGTACCAGGGTAGCAGTATGCTGTTGGTGATATCGGATGTAGACTAATAGAAACTGGCTGTTGTCTTAGAGCGATATGAATAATTTTAACACAAGACGATTATTTTTTATGTACAGTGTTCAGACTCGATTGCTTTGGTGATTTAATGACTAGATGGGCTTTGGGAGCGAATTGCGAGTCTGGCACTAAAGATGTTAGCATTTTACGTAAAGTAATTTTCAATAAACAACCCAGAGTTAGGAAAATGGGGATTTTATATCGCGGTGTCTCAGAAAACACGTTATAAAAAGACTTAGTCCTTCGCCTGATCTTTTTCTAGTCATTTAGAATTGTCGTCCCGAAGGACTATGAGAGTTAGGGAACTGAGAGAGCACTTGTTTGCACAAACAATTACGCACTAAGATATTTAGTCATAGATGGCTTGTCTGTTTAAATTGACTACCGTGAACAGAGTTTTGGAAGTCGTTTTTATTATTTACTAGCTTTTGCCCGCGGCTTCGCTCGCGTTAATTTAGAATTTGACAATCAATTTGGGTTGTACTCTGCTTGTAATAATAATTCAATCATGATTGGAAAGACATGTGGCGCCATCTATTATCATAAGAACGTTATTGTTGTTTTCCTCGAGAACAGTAATTTTTTTCGGGATGAAAGGTAGCCTATGTCCGTTTCTGTACACCTGACAACATATATGCAAAATTTCAGAATGATCGGTTCAGTGGTTTAGGCGTGAAAAGGTAACAAATAAACAAACAAACAAACTCATTTTCGCTTTTATAATATTAGTTAGGATTAGGATTATTAAATGATGGCAGTCAAGCATAAAGCGCGTTTGATGGTGAGTGCTTCCTAAGGTCGCTTGCCACACTAAGGATAAATCTGGTCAAGGACTACTTCTTCCTTGTTCAAGATAATCTTTTGTAGGATGGTAGCATGCTGTCCAGGTTTGTATGGAGAATCCCCAATCCTTCGTCAAACTAAAACGGTAGAAGGTAACTGATTACCATCCAAAACTTACCATGCTTATGCCGTTACTGTCTTAAGTTTCCCCGAATATAATAAAAATAACTACTAACAAAAGAAAAAGAAATGGTTTCTTCCCTAAATCACGCATCTAAATTACTCGGCGTCCATAAATATATAGGAGTAGTTTGTTGGCGTCTGGCTGTCTGGGGCGTATTGATTGTGTACTACGGTGTGTAAGTACTACGCACATCCCGAAGGGAGCTTATAGGCACATGGATTTTTAAAGCTCTTTTTGTGACCTGTATTCCTGGTACCGATGACTTTATTAAGACTATTTTTTTAGTTATGTTATGTATAAATAAGTGTTTTAGTTTTATGTTAATAAATATTAATTAAGTGATCGTTACATTTTTATTAGTAAACCACTAAACTGATTTTGATAAAATTAAATACGGAGATAGCTTAAGCCTGATGAAAGTCTTTGGCCCGTTAGGACCAAAAATAGGTACTATAAAAAAGCGAATATATCGCTCCAAATAGCTAGTATATAGAAACCATATTTTACGATATGTCCCAATTAGTTAAATTATTTCGTGGCAGACCACAAATATTGAAACTTCAGTCACAAAAGCCAATCAGAAGTATTTTTTGTATCGGGACTATATTTTCGCGCCATGTCACAAACCAATCAATCAGTTATCATATGCAATGCATTGGTCATATTGGTGAAGAATAAAAATAGCAATGCTTTTGAAAAAACATTCTGTGATTCTATATCATTCTATACATGTAATGGCTGAAATCCTTGTTGATATGAGTTGTAACGTACTGAAATTATATTAAGGTAGCTTGTTTTCGCGGCTTCGCTCGCGTAGATTATAGAACAGTAAGAGAACATTTTTCTGGATGAAAAGTATCTTTTTATGCTGCTACTAAGGTTTTCTTGACTGAAAAGCCTTATAACGCTTTGGCCAAACCAGGAATCTAACCCGAGATCACATTGCATTGCAGTCGCTACCGCTACGCCATCGCGGTAGTATGTATAATAGTGTACATTAAATATCAAACTACCAGGATATAATAATTGCAAAAGAGGTTACACCAAAACAAATTTCAAACTTAGAAAACATAAGTTTGCTAGTGCCAGTGTGTGTTTAGTGAGTGGTGAACAGCTAATATCGGGTTCACACACGATTAACGGCGACAGAACAGTCGCATAATGAGATAGTCGTTATTTATGAACCCGCCCTTATCTACGTGTTTCGAAGCTAGTTTCAACAGCTAAATGGTTTCATGATTTCCTAGTACGTGAGGTTTGTATGGTGATCTGATTAATGGGCTAAAATTGTTGCTGCACTGTGGACTCTTCCATACAATTTTAGTGGACCCTAATGAAAATTTAAATCAAAAATCATTTTACCATTTAAGTCAAAAAGTAACACTTATATAAGGCTGATGAATTAGCCAGAAAGGGCTCGGAGCAACTGTTTGTGAGCCGCGAGCCATTCGTGGGACTTTCTGAGAGCACCGTAAAGGCAGCTTTGAATCCACACGGCAATGAAAAACACAGGCTAGAGTGGATGGCCCTTAGGGGTCTGGAACACTCCAAGAAATTCATTGCAAACGGAGCCACAGGCTTCACCCGGAAGTTCTGCGGATATAGCAAGAGCCAAATGCGCCTGCTCACAGGAGCGTTCACTGGCCATTTTGGCACCAACGACTTCCTGTGCAGATTGAGATTGACACACGATTCGATCTGCAGAGCCTGTGGTGAACAGGACGAGTCCATATCGCACCTACTGTGTGAATGCGATGCGTTGGCTGGACTTAGGATGGGTCTGATAGGATTGGTATATCCAAACCCTGAAGACTTCAGGCTTCTCCCTCTGAATTGTACACTGCGGCTAATGCAGTACATTCAAAAGGAGATAGCTAAGGGATGAATCTTGGGGATGACACAAACGATCCCACTGGGTCGAAGTGTCGCCGGTCTGTACTGACTGGCCTCCACACACAAGATAAGATATAACACTTAATATTATGTACGTCAAAGTATATAGGTTAGTGAGTTTCCTAAGTGGCTGAAGCTACATTTAGGTTAGTTGCTAGGTTCAGGCAAAGGATTTGAGTCTAGGAGAAGATACCTGCAAGAAACTCATTACCACTCTTTTAAATTGCCAATCGTAACTAATATTATAAATGCGAATGTCAGATAACATAAGTTACTTTTCATCCAGAAATAAGTACTGTTTTCGATGGATAGAAAATTTATATAGGTAACTTACAAATAACCTAGTTTGAAATGTGAGTAGGAAGTCAGAAACAGTTGTATAATATCTAATAGATTGAAGCACATATCTCAAGGCAACGTCGCATTTTTCCTTAATTAACAATGAAACTGTTCTTAGTAACGGAATTAAATCGATCGGCATAAGGCCGCGATGTCGCCGCCACTCGTGTCAAGAAACGAACTTTCTGAGGTCTCTTCTCTATTATTTATGACACGCTATGGCATTGAATACATACCGTAATTTCTCTGTTGTTATCATTATTTCGTTTATTTATTAAGTTTCACGTTAAATAATAATTTTCATAAATATGGATTGGTTTTTCAATGTTATTTTTAAGACTTACGACGCGACGGTGCGTTGGTAGTGAAAGCGACTGCTAGAATTTTTCTGTTTAGAAATTCTTAGATAAAGGCTCGCTCGCTAATTCGTAGGATCTATTTTCTTTTTTTTAACCTAGAAGAATGAATTTACGCATCCCTCTTCGCGGAAAAAGGGAGGATGGATAGGGTATTTTTTGACTCACCCGGGGAAAGATGGAAAGTCTCGGGCCCCGAACAAAACCTTGAATAAGACCCAAGACCTCGTGAACATAATATGTATGTGTTGCGAAGAGACATAAAGGCATGCAATGCTTATGAATATGTTTTCAAGGACAGGCCGAAGTAGAAGAAGAAACAAAGAAAGCTGACCCTATCACCATAATATGCACGCTCATAGTCAGTTGCACTCAGTGATCGGTAAACGATTAGCGAGTTAAGCAAAGTTGGGTGCGGTCAGTCTATAGATGGGTGACCGCTTAGTGGTATTTTATCTGAGCGTCTCCGTGCTTCAGAGGGCTCGTAAAAAGTCGATTTCTGGTTGTTGTCAAATTGACAGCAGTCGTTAAGCCATGTCAGAGGCTTACGGGCGGCTTGAACAACTCTTGACAACAACAGGTTGGCCACTAACCACACGAAAAGAAGAAGAAGAAGATGGGATAAATGAGAGACTTATTTATAGGAGGGAGTGTAATGAAAATTACTCTAGGAATAGATCCTTAAGTACCAGGAGAGCATGAACACTATGGAGCTATAGAACCAAGTGTTTAAACATTCATAACTCGTACGTCCGAAGTTTTCAGACCATTTGTGTGGCGTGCTAAAATACTCATTCTAAATATACCGCGGTACAAATCGTGTGGATCGATACAGAGATACGAGCTGCGGAAGCTTCGGGTCATCTATTTGTGAACACCGCTATAATTCATGCTAGTCGCGGCATTATTACGGCATGCGATTAAAATGATTTTAGGATGTTGATAATATATATATACTAGATTAGATTTTGCGCGGATTAGATTAATACATACATACATAGACCGACGCCTGTTTCCCAGAGGGGGGAAGGCAGAGACTACGGATTTCCATTTGCTACGATCCTGACACACTTCTTTCTTCATATTCCTCATACACGCTCGCCGGTGAAAAACAGTAATTATTCTGGATGAGCGGTATCCTATGTCCTTTTCTGTTCTCCCTGCCATCGTGTATGCAAAATTTCATGATGATCGGTCGAGTAATTAAGGCGTGAAAGCGTAACAAACAAACTCACATTCGCATTTATAATATTAATTAGGAAGTTAGGATTAGGGTATTTATGGTAGCATATCTAATGGCCTCCTTCCTGGTATATTACCATGAGTATTTTTTGACCCAACTTTTCAATTTCCATAGTTTTATACTGGCACCTTACGTAAGGGCAATCTTATCCCATGACAATATGGAAGTCATATTTTACGCTCACTACCTATTTACTTATCCTCTGCTTATTACTTTGGTATATAGTTGTGAAACTATGTATCTATGTATATTTTAAGCAATACATATGTAATTGCCTGTAAGATATTGTTTTCTGTAAAGAAATATTCTATGGAATATTTCTTGACGCTTGCAATCTGGATCGTTACAGATGAAAGTAGATTTGCCTGCTTAAAACTTTACACAAAACTAGTGAATTCTGGATGCTATACACTTCTGGTTACACCTGAAGGATAATAATGTCGTCCAGAACGAATTTGGCCACGGCGGCGGCGGCCAGTCTAAACGAAGACTGGCCATCTGCGCAGGAGATATTATAGTGCACAAGTGTGTGCACAAACATAAGTGCACTATCTGTTTCTTAACTCTCATGATCCGATGGGACGGTAATCCGACACGACCGGAGAGAGATCAGGCGCAGGACCAACGGCTTAACGTGCATTCCGAGGCATGGAGGTGTCTAACACCGCCAACTTCCTAACTCCGGGCTGCTAGTGAGATTTCTTAACATAAAAACGCAATAACTTTTTGTTGGCCCGACCCGGGATTCGAACCCGAGACCTCATGCACAGCAGTCGCATTCACTACCGCTGCGCAACGGAGGTAGTTAACCTGAAGCATAATATAGTCCAAAATGCACTCCCGGGATCGAACTCCCTAAACTTATATCAATATATGTATATGTATTCCAATACCGACAACATGTAAAGAATAAATTATCTACACCTGTCTCACTGCCTATCCCCCAAAAGACGTAGCATAAAGTAATCTGAGGTACCAGGCGCGCATATCGAAGCAGAGTTCTATCAACATAAAAAAGGATTTGTTCGACACATACAAAATAGGATCCTTATACGCAAAGAAAATTATTGGTACTTTTACGAGATACAATGTGCTGACTTTTTGTTTTTGTTTATACACTAGTTCTGTCTCGTGGGTACGTTTGTATTACTTAATATGTATGTTAATGTCTATGTTCTTGTCAAGTGTTTAAGCTACCGGTGTACGAAATTTCATCGAAATTTACGAAGCGGTTCATGCGTAAATTGGTTAATTCAAATATATAACTTTCAGATAAAATATTAATATGTGGGTGTAATCAAGGTCTAAGGTCTTGTGTTCGATGCCATGGCACGTATCTCTGACTTTTCTAAATCAATGATCACTCGCTTTAACGGTGAAGGAAAACATCGTGAGGAAACCTGCATGTCTGACAGTTCTACATAATGCTCTCGAAGATATGTGAAGTCTGCCAACACGCACTAGGGCGGCGTGGTGGACTATGGCCTAACATTTTACATGATAAGAAAGCTATGCCCAGCAGTGGAACAGTTTATAAGCAGAACTAGTATTATGACTAAAAGTTAGAATTACTTGGTGATGGTTTATTATTCCCAAGTCACTTGGGATCGGCTTTCTAGTCTAACCGGATTTGACTGGATACCAGTTTTTATACGGAGCGACTGCCATCTGACCTCCGCAACCAGAAGGCTAACGATACCCTAAGGCTAGACCAGTGTCAGGATATTAGAGGGCACTGACTTCCCAATAACGACTGCCATAGATGTTCATGGCAGCCGGGACCGACGGCTTAACGTGCTCTCCGAGGCACGCAGCAGGCGATAATTGTCAATCAATACGCACATCATTTCGAAAAGTCATATAACTTCCGAAAGTCAGAGGTGCGCGACGTGGGTTCAAACCCGAGACCCTCTGCATTGCAGTCTGTTGGTCTCCCCACGGAGCTATCTCTGCTTAAGTGGAAGAATGTGGTCAAGTGTGTGTTGGGATATTGGTGATTCTGTTATTATGACCTGTAAGTAGAACAACATTTTATCTATAAACTGGTGTTTATAGATGATTTTATTTCTTACTAGCTTTTGCCCGCGGCTTCGCTCGCGTTAATTTAGAATTTGACAATCAATTCGGGTTGTTCTCTACTTGTAATAATATAATTCAATCATGATTCGAAAGACACGTGGCGCCATCTAGTATCATAAGAACGTTATTATTGTTTTCCTCAGGAACAGTAATTTCGAGATGAAAGATAGCCTATGTCCGTTTCCGTACACCTGACAACGTATATGCAAAATTTCAGGATGATCGGTTCAGTGGTTTAGGCGTGAATAGGTAATAAACAAACAAACAAACTCATTTTCGCTTTTATAATATTAGTTAGGAAGTTAGATCATTTCGTTGAAATAAATATCAAATACTTAGGTTTACCTTGGCGCTGTGAGATATTAAACTTCTAAGTCTATCCAATCAAAGGATACGGCTGTTTCTGCGAGATATTTTTACACTCATAAAAGGAATCAAAACTTATAGAGTACTTCTTGTTGACCTAGAATCATGTTATTTGGCAAAAAGTAATATTTTATAGATCAAGTAAAGGAACACAAGCTTATTGGTCGTCTTGTACCAATCTGTTCGCAAGGATTGTGCGAAACGACACTATTACGGCCGCGATGGCGTAGTGGTTAATGTAACCGACTGCCACGCCTGAGGTCGCGGGTTCGATTCCCGCACAAGTCAAACATTTGTGTGCATGAACATGGATGTTGGTCTTGGTCTGGGTGTTTCTATGTATAATATGTATGTATTTACAAAACAAAAGTATATATGTATGTTTATCCATTGTCTAGTACTCATAGTACAAGCTCTGCTTAGTTTGGGCTAGATGGTGTTGTGTGTATGTGATGGAATATTATTATTATTTATAAATTATATTTTTTTATTGTCGATTCGCACACATCTATGTAATTTGAGCGCGGGACAAACCGATCTAAAAACGAAGGTGTGCAAATCGACACAAGCCAGAAAAGTCCAATAATCGTAAATTTGTAGTTACCTGTATCACAAAAAATAGTTTAACGGAAACTCGTTACGCGTGTACGACTCACACTAGGCTTGCTTTTTAGGATTCCGCACCCAAAGGGTAAAACGGGTAAGACTCCACTGTCTGTCCGTCTGTCTGTCCGTCTGTCTGTCCGTCTGTCTGTCCGTCTGTCTGTCCGTCTGTCCCCAGGCTGTATCTCATGAACCGTGATAGTTAGACAGTTGACATTTTCACAGATGATATAAAAAGTCGGTCCCGGTTGTTGTCCAATTGACAGTAGTCGTTAAGCCATGTCAGAGGCCTACGGGCGGCTTGAACAACTTTTGACAACAACAGGTTGGCCACTAACCACACGAAAAGAAAGAAAGACGACAACTTGCTTAATACGTTTAGCGCTTAACTCATTTAAAACATCGTGCTGTCGTCAGTCATCCGTGTGAAGGTGACTGAGATGCCATAATGTTTTAAATCTATTTAGTGCTAAACGTATTTTGTGAGTTGTCGTGCAAGTGGCCTTAAATCCTAACTTCCTAACTTACCTACATATATTATAAATGCGAGTGTGAGTTTGTTTGTAACACTTTCACTCCTTAACTACTCGACCGATAATCATGAAATTTCGCATATACGTTGTCAGGGGTACAGAAAAGGGCATTAAGCACCTTTCATCCAGAAAAAAGAACTGTTACCAAGCGAAGCCGCGGGCAAAGGCTAGTTCTAAATAATAATTTGCGAATGTGAGTTCATTTGGTTGTTTTTACACTGTCACGCCTAACTACTTTAAAACTGCATACACGTTATCAAGGATACAGAAAAGAACAGGGTACCTTTTATCCAAAACCAGTACTGTTCTCAAGCAAAGCCGCGAGCAGAAGCTAGTACTAAAAAGGATAATAATTATAATCAGCCCAAAAAACACCAAAATGATAATGTTCAGACAGAGCACGTTCCGGCGTCTTGCCGACAGATGTCGCTGTAATTAATTAGTGATTTGAGAAGCGTTGGCGCGCTCTCAACGGTTTTTCCTTATGATTAGCATATCTTCGTCTCTTAGAGCACTTTTTGTACATTCTCATTTAAATAATACTTGTAATTACATCGCTTTTTCATTTAAACATTTCGAGAACCCACCAAAAATGGTAGATTAAGCATTTTAATATTATGATATGATATATAAATAACACTAGCTGTCCCGACAGAGGTTGTCCTGTACAAAAGAGGAAAAAAAAAAGCCAATCTAAACCATCCTCGAATCCACTTGAACACACAAAAAGTTTCATTTAAATCGGTCCAGCCGTTTAGGAGGAGTTCACTGTCAACACACGTACAGAAGAATTATATATATAAAGATCAGCACTGCTGGGCACGGGCGTCTTCTCAGTTTGAGAAGGGTTAGTCCATCTACCACGCTGGCTCAGTGCGTGTTGGCAGACTTCACATAATTATCTTCGAGAACATTATGTAGAACTCTCAGACACGCAGGTTTCCTCACGATGTTTTTCTTCACCGTTAAAGCGAGCGATCATTAACTATTTAATACGCACATAACTTCGAAAAATCGGAGGTCGCCTTGGGATCGAACTCGAGACCTCTGCGTGGCAGTCCAGCGGTCTCCCACTAAGCATTTTAACATTACAACATTTTACCTAAAGCTATTTTTGTTTATATGACTACAAGTTTTTAGTTACAGCATGAACTTTAAACTCTTAACTATGATGACTGAACTTCTGAAATCCTATCTGTGTGCGAAGTTTCATCCAAATCCGTTCATCAGTTTAAGCGTGATCGAGTCACAAACATACAAAAATGTTCACAAATATTCACAGTTATAATATTATCACGTTCACACGGTACTTGTAATAAAATTACTTGTATGCTCTGATTTCAATATGTTACTCTCTAAATACCGTTATTTTCTTAAAACTGTTTAAGAGACAAGTAAAAATATCACATTTGCCTCCAATATCGATCGTATTCTGTTCGATTTTGTGTCGAGTAATGTGATATAGTCTTTTTTTGTTAGGTTATGATCAGACGTGGACCTAATGGACGAAAATTAGCTTCTTGTATTTATAAAAAAAAAACAACGGGTTGCACTCCGGGAGTGCCGGTAGAAGTGAAAACTTGAATATTAACGTTGTGCATTTTTGATATTTTGAAATGGTTAGGGAATAATTTTGCACGAATTTCTTTAATTATCAGTACAAAAGTACTATCATTTATGTGGTAAAATACAATATTCATTTATTGCGCTATCGTACACAAACATGACAATTCTCCCTCCGTCTTACGAATTTTCGATCAGGTCACGTGTCCTGACGCGAGTTTAACATTTTTTACCCATCACAAAAAAAGTGCACAACGCCGCTAAAGAAGTTTTCACTTCAATAAGACGCTTTTGCCGGCGGTTTCGCTCGCTTAACTGTAAGTTGGGTTATGTTAATAACATTACTGTTTCTGGATGAATGGTACGGAAATGAAGACAGCTTACTACATAATTCTCCATAGATTAATGAATATATTTAGATTACGTTGAGATATTTTGATCGAGAGTTTGGGCATGTAGAAAGAATGGACGTGAAAATACTGACTAAGAAAGTTTATTAGGCTAGTGTGTATGGAACAGTCACGAGGTGAAGACCTAGGCGAACGTTTTTCGATCAGATCGGAGACGTTCTGGACAAAAGCCAGGTTAAGAGCTCCTTGAACCGACGGGCGTGTATGAGCAATGTGATGAAAGTGTATGATGCCAGAGAAGTGTGTCAGGACCGTAGCAAATGGAAATCCGTAGTCTCTGCCTACCCCTCTGGGAAACAGGCGTGAATCTATGTATGTATGTATGTGCATTAGTAATATACTTAATAGACTTATATGTATACCTTTTTCAATTTAAAGAATTTTAGGAGTCAAATAACCTTCTGTACGGGTAAAACTCTTAGTTAATAAAATACCCATACAAATTACCTTATTATATCATTATACCCATAAATCGGCGTTACAAACTGAACATTTTCAATACATTTAAAAATAAACTTTATGCTGTAGGATATACGGACGAAAATTAAATACACGGTTCAAGGGCCACAAATTTAAAGCTTAATTGGAGTTCAAATTATTATTTAATTATTGTAACGATGTAACGTTGCATTCTATTTAACGTACCAGGAGCTCAGGGAACGGAAGAGATTAAATCGTGTGATAAATGTTCACCTGACTCACATAATATTATGAACGTTGTATGTAGGTATTCTTCGTTTAAATCTCTGTCGTTCGTTTATACCCTGGTACTTGTTCTTAATAATTGGAAATAATTCACGCCTGTATCCTGAAGGAGTACTGCTGAATTTCATGCAATCCTGTACCTTTTTGGTAGATTTTATGAGGTAGGACATTACCTACTTATTGTGTATGTAAAGTTTCCTAAAGTACTTCATCATAGATGGATACAAGCTGATTGCCACGCAAAGTTACATGATATACCTTAATAGCCTTACGGCCTATATACCCAAAAAGGTAGGCAGATGCTTGTTCCCTATAGATTTTAAATTCCACGTCACAGCGGCCAACCTATCCTTCTATCGGGCATATTCCCAGACTCCTTGTCACTACTCAGAATTTCTTGACAGAAATCCTAACAAAACTACTCGACCCAGTAAGCAAAGCCCATATTTCATGCATAACAGTCACCTAAACTGACACTACGCCAGTCAAAACTCTAGTTAAGCTTGCGGTTTCGCCCACGTGAATGTATGTATGTCGTGATAAAAAGTATAATAATATCAGCCCTGTATTAAACTATCCCACTGCTGGGCACGGGCCTCTTCTCTATGTGAGAAGGGTTAGGCCATAGATAAAAAGTATGCTATATGTTAATCAAGGAATTGGTCTAACTGTGTGCTAAGTTTTATCCAAATCTGTTCAACCGTTCACGAGTGATTGAAAAACAAAGATCGAAACATGTTCCCTGACTTCGAAATAAAACGGATTTTATCGCGTTGTTTATTTTTCAAAACACTATTATTAAATAAATCTGAAACGTTTAAACTGCTATTGTTAAACACTGTCATTACTACTTATTTCTATTTAAGCTATTTAAATTATAAAACTATTTAGATTCATTTTACACTTTCCCAGACGTTTCGGTTGCTTTTCAGCAGCCATGTCCCCGATGAGACTACAAAATAAAGTTGTTTAATTTTAATGTAAACGTAGGTAAGACTTTTATAATATCAAGAGCATAATAGACAGAATGCAAGAAAAACTAAATCCTAAAAAATTCAATGATGCACTAAATATCATAATTCATTTATACAGCTCTCAGAACCAGATTCACAAAAAGTACAACAATTAATCAAGAGTTACGCAACCGGGATGCGAACCCGTCACTAGCAGAGGGGCGTGTCTGCGAACCATCTATTATGCGGTCGCATTGTCAGTGACAATGTCGTTGTGGGGTGGGCAGAGAGGGTAGTTATGGAGGGGGATAATGGTCAAATGATCGTGACATTAATTATTGAATCATAAGCTATTAGATGCATGCTTTGTGTAATTAAAAGGAAATGAATCATCTATTAAAATCTGCAAGCTGTCTTGCACAGAGCTAGAGCTTCTACCCGTGGTTTTGCTTATGAATGACGTATATGCTATGAAAACGCATACATACCAGGACATCCATATCTACCAGAACAACAGATTCTTAGAAGAGATTATGATATGTATTAGTAAAGTTTTGTCAAGTCTTTTCAGCAGCTTAGACGTAGACGTAAACGTTCTAAAAAAGCTAAGTTATTTCTACATTTACTATAACTAGAGGTCGCCTAGTGGGCAAAATTCGGCCAAAATTCCTAAGCTTGCTACTTTGTTTTCTTTTTTTTATAAATAAGGTATATGTAACCATAGTTACAAAGAATTGTACGACGTCAGGCGAACAATGTCGAAATACTACGAACGCGATTCGACTGCGTGTGTCAAAAGCATGGATGTGTGCGTGTAGTGTTTTTTCATTAATTTAATGTATTTCTAATGCATATTTTATAAAAATATTAGGATTCGCCACTCCTTCTCCATATAAACTTTAACTGTGCCAAATTTCATACGCCTCCGTCCACGCAATTTTCGTAAAAAGGGGTACAAAGTTTTTGCGTCACGTATTAATATATAGATAGTGCTTAAGTTGACTGCCTGTCTTTGAGGCATCAGTCAGCATTGAGATCCCGTATTCGATTCTCGGGAGTGTTATTAAGTCTTCTGTTTGGAAACTATGTACAGGAACACAAAGACAGAAATGGTTTCTCCCAATAAAAAGCATGTCATACTTATAAAAGAACATAACAAGAATATCTAATAAAGTAAGAAAGAGAAAATCAATACTTTCAGTATTGAAATAACAAACTCTGTTGCCATGGCAACCGGTTTTGGTGTTTCCGTTTTGAATATAGCAATGTCCTTGTGTTTATTATGTGAAAGAGAAAATGATTTTGCAAACCTTCCATTACATTAAATATTATGATGTTTTCTCGGTATTTTGTCTTTGGTCCGAGAAATTATGAGTAGAATTGAAATTAAACAAACTTTAGGTATACGGATTTTATCGCGTTGTTGATCTTTATATATATAATTCTTCTGTACGTGTGTTGACAGTGAACTCCTCCTAAACGGCTGGACCGATTTAAATGAAACTTTTTGTGTGTTCAAGTGGATTCGAGGATGGTTTAGATATCCTTTTTTTTCTCTCTTTTGTACAGGACAACGTCTGCCGGGACAGCTAGTTTTTTATAAAACACTATTATTACATAATTTTGAAACTTTAAAGTTTAAACTACTATTGTTAAACACTTTTACTAGTTACTGTTTACTTCTATTTAAACTATTTAAATGATACAACTATTTATATTTATGTTTACACTTTCCCCGACGTTTCGGTTGCTTTTCAGCAGCCATGGTCACGAGGAGACTAAGATGGTAGTTGTCTCAATGTTCCAGTGTAGTTATTTCAAAGTACCCGAACATAATTTAATCCTGTTTCTATTTACGCAGAATGAGCTCAAAGTATCATGAAGTCTAGCTGTGGTTTGCTTCTTCTTGGGTTTGACTGTTTGAATGACCTACTGGACCCCAAGCTGGTGGTACAGATCCAGTAATCCAAATAATCAAACCCAAGAAATAATCTTAAAGTTTCAAAATTATGTAATATTGTACCAGTACTTGCTGGACGCTCTCGACCGGTTACAGCGGCGGGCTGTCCGTATTATCCGAGATCCAGAGGTCACGAGTTCACTGGAACCTCTGCAACTCCGTAGAGACATTGCCTCATTGGCATGTTTCTACAGAATATACCACGGGGAGTGCTCTGAAGAGTTATTCCATCTTATCCCGCCCTCCCCTTTCCTATCCAGAACAACGCGTGCTGGGCTCAGATGCCATCCTTACACGGTAGAGTCGATTAGAGCGCGTACCAACAAGTTCGGGTCCTCATACCTCTGCCGAACGACCAAGGCATGGAATTCTCTGCCAAGGCACGTGTTTCCTTCTTCCTTCAATCCTGGGTCCTTTAAGCGGGGCTTGAAAAAGCACCTTCTCAGGCCGTCAAAGTAGAGACCTCAACATCGCCTCGGCTGCTATAAGGGCGGTGTGGAGGCCACTGCTGACCACACGACTGCTTACCATCAGGTGGAGTGAGGTCATTTTGACGAGCAAAATAAAAAAAAATAAAAAAATATAGTGTTTTATAAAAAATAAACAACGCGATAAAATTCATATAAAGTTTGTTTAATTTCAATGTATAACATTCGCGTAAACATAAGACAATATTATGAGTAGAAGTCCAGAAAATGATTCAATAATGATACTTCTCGATTCGAAAATCGATATGTGCTTATATAGCAGAACAGGTCATTCTTTTATATATAAGTATAAAACTTCAAATCATTTAGTTACAATGAATATCGAAATTTAAAACAATAACTATCTGGTTACAGTAGGTATTTTTAAGTTCCAGCACCGTTTTTTAAATTCTTGATTAGAGAATATCTCGTGTCGAGACTCAGTCGAGACGCTCCAGATATGTCAGATCTAGAAATTCTTGCCTTTAGGCTCTTGGCTAGATGCCCTTAAAGTGTCGAGTCTAGACAATAGACATTCTCGTGTTAAAGATATTGTCGAGACGCCCTAGACATGTCAGTCTAAAATTCTCGCATCTAAACTCTTGTGGAGACGCTGTAAATATATCGAGATTCAAGACTAAAAATTCTCGGGTCGAAAATATGTCGAGAAGCCCTAGATGTGACAACATTTCATCTGTATGCTATATTATATCTAGGCAGTTTAGATAGCGGCTTACATATCAGCGTCACCTGTGGTTGACATTAATAGGTAATTGTGTCTGTCTGTCACGCGCAAGCTGTGCGCCGTTGTGGAGGAATTAACGCACATTTAACATACGTAAATCATAAACCATCAAGCTGGGATAATACCGAGGGAATAGGCAGACGAACCCAGCCTTTTTTCGTAGCTTAGTTTTACGTAACAATAAGAAGATGCAACAGTCAAAAAATGTTTTCTGTAGTGATTAGAGTTACCAGGATTGAATAAATGCTGTGCAGTTATATAAACTTAAATTTGATTACGTCTTGTCGCTACATCTCTTTTACACTTATGCGAGCTGATAGAGAACACTATATTGATGAACATGGGCAGCATTCAGTGTCGCTGAATATAATTATTATACTGAACATCGTGCTGTTTCTGATAACAAAGTGCTTGATTCGGGGATCAAAAGATTTGTAGTCGCATTAGCAACGACGTTCGCGCCACCTGGGCCAAAGAAATAAAAACAGGCCACATCATTGTTATATTATATTTGTAACGTTCCAATAATTTTCTAATCGTTAATGTGTTTGTTAAAGAGAAACAAACAAAATCCACAAACAATTTTATGATGAACACGGCGTAAAAAACAATGTAACCCTAAAAAAGTAAAACAATGTTCCAGTTTCAAACGACAGGTACCAGGGCGACAGAACACACAAAGGGGCGGTCACCGGATACCGTTGCGACGCGGCCTTACGTACTACAATACATCTACAATATGAAACAATGTACAAAAGCAATGCGACACCACCCGCAAGGCCTGGGCGCCTATTACACACACGGTGCAATTGTTGCAGTTATATAAAAATACTTACTTATATCGTTTGTTTGTCTATATGTTCATTAACACTATAGGGATTAACGTAGAGGGATTAAATACAAGTAAGTACTCCTAATATTCGAGAAATTAAAGTTTAAATTTTATTTACGACTTGCTGTTACAAGTGACTTAGCCTGCGTGGAATTTAAAAAAAAATTCTAATATGAAACTAGCCTAAGTTACTGCTTATATATAACATCAGCTATCTGCCAGTAAACTGCCCGTCAAAATCGGTCTAGCCGTTTCAGAGATTACCGGGAACAAACAGACAAAAAAATTAAAAGTTGTTTGTTTGATATAATTTTTTTGTCTGTTTGTTCCCGCTAATCTCTGAAACGGCTAGACCGTATATACATTCATATGCATTTATTAAAAAAGCTGTTATTTTGACATAACAAACAGACACTTCAGTCTTATTTATTTAAATAGATATTAAAATAATGTTTTAGCCAGCTGCACAAAATGGCGTTGTCATTTAAACTGAACGCAAGTGTTAATGTGCCTATTGCTGCGGGTTCCTTACTTGCATTAATTAATATTAATTCTTTTTAACGAGTTGACGGCAGACGAAGCCTTCTTGCCTAGCTTATGGTAAGCAGTAACTGCCTCTTAAAGACACAAGATTGTTTCTTTCGTATTTAATATTAAACCATATTTAAGAAAACAAGTAAGCCGTTTTCTACAGACTTAAAAGGCTTTTTTACCCTCAGGACACAAATCTTGTTTGGAGAAATAAAATTAATAAGTTTATTATGTAAAAAGTTCAGGCGTACTAAATAACTTAGTCAATGTAATAGTCGTAAGCCTAGAATATAATGTTGTTAATATTTTAGATACCTATTTCAGACTCAAACACCGATGCCGAAGGGCTAGGCTCTAGGGAAAACAAATTTTCATACTAGCGAGCAATCCATACGTTGTTTACTTAACACATTGATATATAAAAACCCTAGATACACAATCCCACACAAAACTTACACTTTAAACTGTCCTCAGTTGCTTATAGGTAGTTATATTAACTATATAAAGTTTCATTAATGCAAATTAAACCTTACCGCCTTAATTTTAAGTTGAATATACAAGGCTATCTAAAAAAGGTAATAAAATTTTACGAGCAGAGTTCGCAAGAATGAATGGAGTCGAATACTGTTTTTACAAATTCTGTGCAATATTCTATGCAATATTAATTTGTTCTTTCTTCAACACAAGTATAATAAAAAAAATTTAATGTAAGTTAATATTCTGTCGTAATTATGTAGAGTTTATAAAATGCATGTGAATGTGTGTTTTAAACACATATTTGTTTTTACTTTTACCTTAATATATAACAGTAATAGATAATTAATACGCACGTAAATTATATTACGAGTATCTTTCATTGCTGTTCATATACTTGGCTGCCCGACTTTGAAATTATACATGTTTGAACATTACGCGACTGATTGTACTTACAAATTAAAGTAACATAAAACGATAAAACGAGAGAGAAAATTAAGATTTCAAACTTGAAAAGATACGACATAATAATTTTTTTATTTCCTTGAAAAAAAAGATTTTATTGTATAATCTTCTTTTTGACGGATTTTAATTTTTTTCGTATCTTTCTTTGTTATGTTATAATGCAATCTTATCTTTATATATCTCTCGATAATAGATTTATTAGTATTATTTACATTATTGTTATTTGTTAATATGGCACTTTGAAGAATATAAGCTGACTCCCCAAAAGTTATGATAAATGTTGTTGCTGTGCTTGCTTGTGATCGTTGCTGTGCTATGACAGATATCCATTTTGCACATCGCACGGGATCTCGAGGAAAGCTGAAATCCAACATAAGTATGTAGATACATTTTATAAATATCCCACTATAAGGATACCGTAGAGATCATTTCAAAAAAATATTAAGCGAATACTATTATGGTTTGTAATAAAACAAGTCTAGTAATAAATAATATATACAATCGCATTATCATATTAAACCAAATAAAATATATTTATTTTTAAAAAGTAACAGCGTCTCTATTAATATTAGAACAGAGTCAACATATAACCCGGACTAATCAAGTAGAAATACAATAGTATGATTAATGCGTTTAGTAAGTGTTTATTTAAATGAGCCGTGTTATATGGTCGCTCTTTGTTACGAAATAAACAGAAAAAAATATTTTACGTTGATTCCTTGACGCAATACTTAATCGGTATTATAATATAATTATAATAATAACATTATTACTTACCGAAAATATGAAACACCGTCCTTTTTTAGTGTCCTGGAAGTGTGATTTGAAAAGTTTTAAACGAGCTCTGCGACATGTTTACTGTCGGAGCGATCGAACGGTACTAAATTAAATGAGCACCCAAATGTTCAAGTGGGTGCTCATTTGGTGAGGACGTTTTTTGACGCTGATTGTGTATCTAGGTTTTTTATACATCAATGACTTAACACAATAAATTGTTATCCCAGCTTTGCTAAAATTACGTACGTAGTAATTTAGGACACAGTTTCAGATTCCGTGCGTTGCTAATCATTTCTTGATGGAAAACCTACTAACAGTACCCGACCGTAGAATCTAATTTGAGACCTCGCGCGATCGCACGCAAGCACCTTACAGGTCTGAAATTTTTATACAACCAATGCATCCTTAAAAATATAATCACATTTTCTTGTTTACTTTAAATTCTTCCAGAAAATTCTTAACATAATATGACCACATTACATTATTATTTTTAGTCACGCTCTATATTCTTCCAGAAAAGTACCAGGACATCATAAACTATAAAGCGTTATATAACCACAAACGCGCCCGCCGCCAGCTCTATAAGTTATTAACGTTGATAGCATCTATGGCGAAGGGCTTGTCTACGCATCTGCCGCCGCACTTACAAGGCGCTGCGATATATGACCTGCTGTTTGCCATACTAGTAATACACAGCGGGTTTTCTTGCATAAAGCATATAAATATTAGCATAGGTATATAATTCTAGCTTTTGCTTGCATGCTATGTCAATAAATGGCCTAAGTTTTCAGAATCAGTTCGGTAGCTACAGAGATTGTACTTTACAATTTTTAAACAACGGTGGTGGCATACTGGCATATCAGTCGCCCGATGGTAAGTAGTGACCATAGACTATAGTCACTTGCAATACCACTTCTGTTTGCCTGGTATTGCAAACGTCTATATCCCACGTTAGTCTCTAGATCATAATACCTGTTTACTGCCATACGCTGACATTCTGGCATCTCTTGTTCGCCTGGTATTCTGAGCACACGGCTACCGCTTACCAAGCAGTATTTACTATCAAAGACTGACTCGAGTATCTCCTGTTTCCCTGGTATTCCGTCCATACTCTACGTTAATCTTTTACTACTAGCAGCTTACTAGGCGTTATTTACTACTTTCTATAGGCTGAAACTCCAGCATTTCCTGTATCCTTGGTATTCCGTCCAAACAACTCATAATAATTCTTTACCATAAAAAGTAGCACAACAAACACATTTTAAAATACTTCGGCACGTGTTTTTATGTAGGCCAATGAAACCTGATATATGTAGAATTAGTAAGGTTTCAGCACTCAGCCGGCTTCTCTATCGATCGGTTTAAATATAAGGCTTAGGAAGCAACTGTGGCAAGCTGTTCGGATTAAATTGATTCAAAAATAAATTGAACAGAGAATTGTATTTAGATATATTATTTTAGCTGAATTTAAAGTGAGTTTAAAGGTAGTTTGCACAAGTATGTTTATTCCGTAGACAAAATAAGTAGTGAATTATACTACGTTTTTTTAGATGTGTTATAGGTATAAATAAGCGAGCCAAATGCATCTGCAAGGCTACAGAGTTTTCCCTTCCAGAGAGTCGCAAAATACTTTCGAGTCGAAATTAGGATGTGACAAATTGCAAGCACACATAAGCACATTATATGCCACGGAATGAGCAATCATATTAAATATTTAATTATCGCTCGCTTTAACAATAAAGGAAAACATCATTAGGAAATCTGCGCGTCTGAGAGTTTCCGTAATGTTTCCGAAGATATGTACTATGGCCTAACAATTCTTATATTGAGAAGAGATGAAAGTATGCTTAGTGCTGGAAAACTTATAGACTGATAATTTAAAAAAAACTGTACTGGTCAAATTATTGCCAGTAATATTGTTTCTTATTTTTTACCTGGACATTTTTGTAATAATTCGGACAAGCCCATTAGTCATATTCCTACAGTTAATTTATATCTGTTTATGAAGTCTGAATTCGCTCTATCGGTGGCATTTTCTGGACCCAAATTATTTACATACTATTAATACGAGTTTATACTATATTTAAATATCTCCGTAACACTCAAACATGAATATGTTTCTATAAAAATCTGTTTTTTTTGTAACTGATAGTTTTGCGTTAGTTAAAGAGTTTCTATACGTCCTTAAAATATATAAAAAAACTGTGATTAAGCTAAAACACATAGTACAAAGCCTACTCCAAGCCCGTGGGGCTGGCCCGTACCATCCTTTGCAAATAAAATCTATAGCCACCATAATCTCTATTGTTAACACCTTTCCTTCATAAAAAGCGACTTGCCACTTCAATATATGCTCTCCCCACTTAGTCAGCAGATCACCCCCACCCTTGACTCGAGGGCTATCGGTGGAGGGCCCTTCACTTCGAGGATTTTCGATCAGACATGGCCTATCTCGGTTTAAACACTTTAAAGATGTCAGATAGATTATGGGAACGTGGAGACACATTAATGCGGTTTTGTCTGTTATAAAGTACTAAATTTGCCTGCAGCTTCGCTCGATCTTAATGTAGATTTTGTCAATAACTCTCGGGAATAGTACTTTTTTCTGGATGAAAGGTATTCTATGTCCTTTTCTGTACCCCTGCCGACGTGTATACGAAACATATGATCGGTTGAGTACCTAATTAAGGCGTGAAATCGTAACAAACTCACATTCATTATATTAGTTAGGATTGGAAGATAGATAAGTATAGAATTTTTTTAACTTTTCGTTTAGTTATTGCTTTCAGATTATAGTTAAGTACTTATAGTAATGTGTGTTTGGTGAATGGAACAAAATGATGCGAGTGTCTGTTGTTTTGCGAGAGAAAATATGCAAGATTATGTTCTTTAACTAATCAATATCAATGTAATGATAGTATTCTAAGTGAATCAATATATACCGTTATACCGTCTAATCCTAATCCAAACTTAATATTATAAAAGCGAAAATGAGTTTGTTTGTTTGTTTGTTACCTTTTCACGCCTAAACCACTGAACCGATCATCCTGAAATTTTGCATATACGTTGTCAGGTGTACAGAAACGGACATAGGCTACCTTCTATCCCGAAAAAAATTACTGTTCCCGAGGAAAACAACAATAACGTTCTTATGATAATAGATGGCGCCACGTGTCTTTGGAATCATGATTGAAATATATTATTACAAGCAGAGTACAACCCGAATAATTGATTGTCAAATTCTAAATTAACGCGATCGAAGCCGCGGGCAAAAGCTAGTTAACTATAAATATGCGTCCCTTAATTAGATAATAGTCATTACAAATAAAAGACACTAATAGAATTGGATACATAGAGCGTATGGTCTCTAAGTACCCAGTACGCCATATTTGTTAACTAACTCTAAGAAAAAAATAATTAGGACAGATTAGTCTTGTTTATTTATTTAGCTAACGTTTGCGAATTTGATTCTCGGATCACGCATGTCTGATTTAGTTTTCTATGAGAAACTGACAGTAGCAGTTCGGTCTGACAAATTAGCGTCGTGGTCGCCACACCCCGAATAACATGACTTAAAATATCTTTGGAAGTCTCGGTGTTATATGCCTTTCTACTTCTTATGGCATATGAGCATAATGTATTTAGGTACTGTACATATCTACATAGATTAATTTACTAACACTGCAGATATACTGAAAAATATAATCATAGTTTTTAATGTATTGAGTACTAGGGTAGCAGAAATAAAAAAATGTGCATACTATATGTCTCTACCACGCTAAGAGTACTTAGAAACGTTTAATATACATACATCTTTCAACTCCTGCTGCCCTAGTACTCGCAACATTAGGAACGATATACTCGCTTCATTAGATCTAACGAACGACATTAACTGTCCAACTAAATGTCCCAATCGCTTTCCCACCGTGACGTGTGCTCTCTTCAAATTAAAGATTTTGATTACATTAAAGCTCGTTCAGTCGGTGCACGGCCGAGTTACTGGCGCAAGTGACAGATTTACTGGCTCCCCGAGGATTTTCATTAATGAAGAAGCAATGTAGAATTCTTTGCTTTATTGCTTTTGACGTTTCTTGTTAAAATAATATCTTCGTTTGACGATAATAGATGGCGTTACTGTGACGAGAGACATTTAATTAAAATAATTGGCCCTTTCTAGAATTTAAAAACAAAAATGGGTCTGGTTTAAGACGTCTCTAAGATCTATGTAATCTTTAAATAGTGATACTGCTGAGTCTGGGAGTTCTTTGTGACCGTTTTAATACATATAAACTCCTTCTCGACACAGGGATTTACTAACAATCAGGAAGGAGGAGACGGTCACATTTCCAGCCTTTTAAAAATCTAGTATCATTCTACCCAGAGCCGAATCGAATCCGAGACTAGAATCGTAACTAATATCATAAATGTGAATGTTTGCTTGTTACGCTTTCAGTCTTACTAGTAATCTGTGCGATAGGGTTCCCTAGTGCAGATACCAGTCTCCCACAAGGGTCTTTTGTTTTTATTTAAGTATTTTAATTATAATTTAAGTTACCTTTGTGGAAGAGAAAAAATAAAGCATTTTTTTTTTTTTACTACACGACCGACTAAAATCTCGCATACACGTTGTCAAGGGTACAGAAAAGGACACAGGGTACCTTTCATCCAGAAAACATCCTGTTGCTAACCTGACCTACATTTACGCGAGCGAAGCCGCGGGCAAAATCTAGTAACCCGTAAACAACAGATTCACCATTTAACATTACACAAAAAACTATGTATCTATAATATATGACCTATACATTATTTTTATGATCTTTGTCGAATAGATTAAGTCAATGTTTTGATGTGAGCGGAGCCGGGGTATTAGATGAAACTATAAATAACTAGTAATAACAAATCTAGCGAGAAATGTCCGTCCGTGCGTCACGCCAGACAATTTATATTATAATTATTGCTGTTTAAATTTCGTTATATTTTAGTTCAGTAAAATTTACAGCGCGGGGAAATGATAAGTGTTTCTTCATATTTTAGCATTTTAGAAATTATATTTTGTAATATTTAAGTAAATTATTGACTGAGTTGTTTAGTCTTCAAATTGTTGTACAATTACTGCTGCTTTTTATTCTCGTTTATGTGTGTTTTAGGCTTAATTTCTTTTTGTGATTTGAATAAATCGTAACATAATAACATCGAGATTTAAAATATTTTTTGATCTATACTTACTAATATTATAAAGCTAAAGAGTTCGTTTGGTTGAACGCGCTAATCTCAGGAAATACTGATTCAAATTGTTTTTTCTTTATAGCTCATTTATCGAGGAAGGTTATAAGCTATATAGCATCACGTATCGTAAATCTCAATAGCAGTCCAGTGTTTGGAAGGTGGCGGTGTTAGACACCTCCGTGCCTTGGAAAGCCGTTGGTCCTGCGCCTGATCTCTCTTCGGTCAAGACGGTAATCCAACTTGACCGGAGAGTTAGGGAACAGAGAGTGCTCTTGTGTTTGCGCACACACTTGTGTACTATAATATATATTTCCTGCGCAGATCGCCAGCCTCCGTTAAGATTGCCCGCCGTGACTGAAGTTCGGTCTGGAGGTCATTATTATTTGGTTTGAATAAAAGTTTATGAAACATCCTAGAGCTCCATTAAAATTGAAGCCGGACACGACTAAGAGTCGGGCTCTTGTACGGCGCTACGGAACCTTTCGTAGGCGAATCCTAATCTCTCTTGGCCGGTTTTATTGTGATACTAGATGTTCCCGAGGTTTTACCCGCGTTTATCGTTACTGCGCCGCTCCCGAGGGTCGTAGCATGGTGTTATATAGCCTATAGCCTTCCTCGATAAATAGGCTATCCAACACTAAAAGAATTTTTCAAATCGTACCAGTAGTTCCTGAGATTATCGCGTTCAAATAAACAAACAAACTCTTCAGCTTTATAATATTAGTATAGATTGGATGTTAATTTATGTTCTTTATTAACTGTTACGTATGAAATAATATGCAATTGGATTAATATGCGTACACCAAATAGATTTATTAAATATCTAGCAGAAAAAGTACCTACTTAACACTTCGTTCGTAGAATAATTGATGTGTTTATTTATACCTGAAACAAAAAATAAAATAATTAATTAATTATAAAGTTAAATTCCTGATTAATTATTATTCAGAGTATACATCATATTTAATGTATCATCAATAATATTGAACGTAAGCGGCTGTTGCACAATGGCTACCGCATTGAGCTCGCAATCAAAAACGTCCTGGGATCGAATCCCACCTGTTGTATTACCGCTGTAACTCATTACAACAAAAATATTTTACGTAGCTGGAGGGCTTAAATATAATTTGTTATGGCATCCATTACAAATTAAAATTAAACCCTTTTTATTATTACAAAACAGGTTTGTAAAATCCCAACTAATGTTATAAAAGCGAAAATGAGTTTGTTTGTTTGTTTGTTACCTTTTCACGCCTAAACCACTAAACCGATCATCCTGAAATTTTGCATATACGTTGTCAGAAACGGACATAGGCTACCTATCATCCCGAAAAAAATTACTGTTCCCGAGAAAAACAATAATTACGTTCTTATGATAATAGATGGCGCCACGTGTCTTTCGGATCATGATTGAATTATATTCTGCACACCAAGTTACAAGTCAATCGGTCCAGTGGTTCCGGAGTTATGCCTGTCACTAACGGACAGACACACAGACCGTCAAAAAGTGTTTTTATTAACCTCTTCGAAGAAGATTCAGAGGTTAATAACTGATTGTAAAACACACGATTTTCGGACCCTTGCCCTATGAGGATCAAAACCACAACACTAAACGCAGTCGTAATGGAGAGGCGACCACTTCAACCAAATGCTGAAATATTATGCATTATCCAAGCTTAAACCATCCACCAGTTTATAAGGTATATATATTATGTAAACTAGTAACTAAGTATATAACGTGAGATCAAAGAGATGTAACGATCGTATGTATCGCGTGATCTATGGATCTACGGCGGTGACGTCACGCAACATGGCGGCGCTATTAATAACGTGCGCACGCGCCGATTGATCCGCGTTAGCTTTATATTGATGGAAATTGTGTTAAAGCGGGATTGCGTCAGATTTTTTTATTATTATTACAGTATTTTTTACTGAAACAAATTTTTATATATTTAATACTACATTTTGCCGGCGACTTCACTTGCATAAATGTAGGTAAGGTTACGTTGGTAACAAATCTTTTTCTAATGAAACGTATATAGCTTACCATATGTCTTGTTTTGTACCCCTGATAACGGTAGCTCAGTGGGGAGACCAACAGACTGCAATGCAGAGGGTCTCGGGTTCGAACCCACGTCGCGCACCTCTGACTTTCGGAAGTTATATGACTTTTCGAAATTATGTGCGTATTATTTGACAATTATCGCCTGCTCCGTGCCTCGGAGAGAACGTTAAGCCGTCGGTCCCGGCTGCCATGAACATCTATGGCAGTCGTTATTGGGAAGTCAGTGCCCTCTAATGTCCTGACACTGGTCTAGCCTTAGGGTATCGTTAGCCTATGGGTTGCGAAAGTCAGATGGCATTTGCGCCGTGTAAAAACTGATATCCAGTCAAATCCGGTTAGACTAGAAAGCTGACTCCAAGTGACTTGGGAATAAAGGCTAGGGAGAAGACACAGCGTGTATGCGATATTTCATGATAGTCGGTCCAGTAGCATAACAACCTGTCCCTGCTTCGAACTTCGGAATAATTAAATTAAATATATACTAAGTCGTAATTATGTGAAGATGTTTCTGTTTTTATATAATCATGCAGGAATGCTTGGCCATTGTGCATTGTAGAGACTGAAAACTATTTTATTGTCAATAAATCGTTTTATTTTTCAACAGAGCGACAAAAACATTATATGCTTGTTATTCTGTGTGAATACACGTATGTATGTGAGGTTCGGAGAATATTTGGCGGAAAGTTTGTAGCTTATTTTAACTCTTAAATGTCATGCCGGAAAAAAAGTATAGTTACTACGTATTAATCAAGGATATGATCTATTGGTGTGCCAAATTTTATCCGTATCTGTTTAACAGTTTACGCGTAATTGAGTGACAAACATCCTAACATCTTGATAAACTTTAACCCTTATAATACCTTTGGAACGGTACATTTACTGGATGAAATAGTACCCTGTGTACTTCTCTGCACCCCTAACAACTTGTATGTGTAATTGCATGATGATCGATCGAGTAGTTAAGGAGTAAAAGCGTAATAAGCAAACAAACTCACATTCGCGTTTATAATTTTGAAGATAGGATTCCGCAATACTAACAATCTATACTAATATTATATAGCTGAAGAGTTTGTTTGTTTGTTTGAACGCGCTAAACTCAGGAACTACTGGTTCGATTTGAAAAATTATTATAGTGTTCGATAGCCTATTTATTGAGGAAGGCTATCCATCAGCAACGATAAACGCGGGTGAAACTGCAGAAATATCTAGTTATTTATATAAATGTTGTTAGTATTGCGTACGTTCCAAAATCAACAGATAGTCAGTCACAAACTATTAGCTCAATGAAAACTTAACCTTATTTACAAAATAGATAGCAATAGAATCAAAGAAATCAAGGAAACCACGCCACAGGAAATTCCTAGCTATTAAAGATATAGGTCGCGCTTTGCCTACACCGAATCACCAGGCGCCCAGAAATGATCGTAGATATCGCTGTAAATATAGGCCGGCTAATTAGTCGCGTGTAGGATTAATGAGCGAATACATCACGCGGTGGCGGACACCTGTCTGTCATGTCTGCTCGCCTGGTACAGCTGGCGTTGAATATCTGCGGATTTGCTCGGAAATTAGTTATTGTTATCCCGGTCTCAGTATTCAATCTAAGGATTACAAACCACTAGAAACCTTAAAATGTCTGTCAGAGTTGTCTAAAGACCCAGAGTAAGGTTTTGATTTCTAAAGATTATCTAGTAATCCTAGCTGTTTCCTAGATTTGATTTCTGAGTTAGGTAGTGTCATGATTTCTTATTTTTGTTAATAATTCTGTTCGGGCGTTTTTATTTATTCAATTGGCAACACAGCCAACTATCATTTTTAAATAGTGGGGTTATTGTGGAGGGGAAAAATAACTTGTTCTCTCGGCGAAAGACCGCTCAGCAGTAAGGAACTAGCATTCAACTGAATAAGACGTTCTCAATAGTCCGTGTAATTGCTGTGAGTTTGGTAATATAGTCACATAATATTTTAGACGATTGAGTTTCATTATAGTAGTATTTAACAATTGCTTGGATGAAAAATTCAGAAAAAAGCAGCATGGAGTCTGGACTTATGTTTTAAAGACTATCATAGGCATGTCCCTTGGTTGCCATGTGGTATAAAAAAAGTGTCGATGTATTAAAATAAACTAGCGATCCGCCCCGGCTTCGCACGGATAGTAAAAACCTAACAAATTATACACCTAAACCTTCGTGCATCAATCTGTCTGTCTATTGGTGAAAACCGCATGAAAATCCGTTCAGAAGTTTTGGGTTTATCGCGAACAGACGCGTATATAATTTAATAATTACTAATTGTGCTAAACATTATGTTGAATTATTATTAAATTATTCTAATTTATGTTAAATACATTAGAATAATTTCTTCCATATTTTTATTTCTTCTACATTGGCTTGCCTAGTTTGGGGTCAATGTAACATTGTATATTGCATTATCTTTTTACAACTAAACTAATGAAACTAATATTTTAACAGACTACATCACAAAATCACAATAAATTTAATCAATTAAGTAACAAAGTAACACTTATGAACATCAAAGTTACACTAACTAAACTATACTATGAAGAGCGTAGAACCGATGAAAAGAGCTGGCACTCACGGCCACTCTTTTTAATCGCCAATTTACAATACTGCTTAATTTACAAGCCTAGTAGAAGAACCGTTGAACTGCCACGCCTAACTGACTTTACGAAGTTATCTTCTCCCTAAACTTTATTATTCCCAAGTCACTTGGGGTCGGCTTTCTAGTCTAACCGGATTTGACTGGATATCAGTTTTTACACGGACACTTGACCTCCGCAATCCGAAGGCTAACGATACCCTAAGGCTAGACCAGTGTCAGGATATTAGAGGGCACTGACTTCCCAATAAGGACTGCCATAGATGTTCATGGCAACCGGGATCGACCGCTTAACGTGCTCTCCGAGGCACGGAGCAGGCGATAATTGTCAATCAATACGCACATAATTTCGAAAAGTCATATAACTGCCGAAAGTCAGAGGTGCGCGACGTGGGTTCGAACCGGAGACCCTCTGCATTGCAGTCTGTTGGTCTCCCCACTGAGCTATGTGCGTATTAAATAGTTAATTATCGCTCGCTTTAACGGTAAAGGTAAAACATCGCAAGGAAACCTGAGTTCTCCATAATGTTCTCGAAGATATGTGAAGTCTGCCAACCCCCACTGGGCTGGTGGGTGGACAACGGCCTAACCCTTCTCACACTGAGAAGAGGCCCGTGCCCAGCAGTGGGACGGATTAATACCATTATACCATTATATGATTTATTTTATCTAGGACCAATTTCTTTATTCAAGCACGAGTAGTTTTAGCTACAGACAGTTTTTTTCACAAATGATATGAAAAATATGTCAAAATTTGACTGTCCATAGCTAAAACATGTTATTTCTGATGTAGGCACCGGGCCATAGGCAACTCTGCACAGTTCGCTTATATTTTTATTGTAAAGCATATTTTTACTCGACCTTGAACATTATTATATCATTAGGTATACATATCTATGTCAAAATGTCACGTTGTCAAGTGCTATTAGCTATTAAAATATACAATACTTTGTTCGTACATTTTTACCAGCGATGTACAATGTTTAAGCGATCGCTTGGCCACTGTCATTACGCCGAGTGGGTTCGAATCACGAGTATGAACTTGTTTAAGTTCATACAATATGATAACCATTAAACGCAGTGAGAAAACGGCGACGTGCAATAGCGAAAACCATTCACGATCCTGTGGTTCCAACTAAAATATACGTTTATTTAGTTTTTTTATTTTGTTAAATTAATGTTTATGTATTATAAAGAGTGAATATTTGATCTTTTATTGATTTGTAAGAATTTAACTGAAAAACAACTCGACCGATTTTGAAAATTCTTTCACCATTAGAAAGCTTTATTATCACCAGTACTAGGCTATATCTTATTTAAAAATTAATACTCTTACTAACAAAACCTAAGCTAATTTTACGCGAGCGATGCCGAGAGCAGAAGATCATTACAGAGAACAAGAGATTTATCATTACAAAATGCTTTTAAACTCCATACCTACTCTACGCGAGTCGCAATGCATAAGTCATTATTTTTCATTCTGTAAGCCTATGGGTATATATTCTAGTTTAAAATAGAAGTAACGGTCCCCTCTTCCCAAACGAGTGTTTCCCAACACCGTGAACAGCTGTCCGCTGTCATATTTACTCACAGCAGTCAGTTCAACTCCCACGACACGAACGCCAACTATTTATACACACACTCGTTTTAAATCTATTTTTAATAACATCTTCATGACAGACAGTTTCATGAACTATTAGTATACCGTAGTAGATTGTGCCGTGAGTTCAGGCGGCGATATCCGAGTGGGAGACATGCACTTCTTACTTTTCGAAATTATATGCATACTAGCTTTTGCCCGCGGCTTCGCTCGCGTTAATTTACATTTTGACAATCAATTCGGGTCGTACTGTGCTTGTAATAATATAATTCAATCATGATTCGAAAGACACGTGACGCCATCTATTATTATAAGAACGTTATTATTGTTTTCCTCGGGAACAGAATTTTTTTTCAGGATGATCGGTTCATTAGTTTAGGCGTGAAATGGTAACAAACAAACAAACTCATTTTCGCTTTTATAATATTAGTTAGAATTAATTAGTTGATTATGGTTCGCTTTCACGGTGAAGGAAAGCATCGTGAGGAAACGTGCATGGCTGAGAGTTCTACATGTTCAATTTACAATGTTCTCGTAGATAATTGAAGTCTGCCACCGTGACGTATTATTTTTTTGTTGTCTCGCAGTGGATTTTACAAACTTAACAAATTACCTACACCCAGACTCGGGCAACTATTTGTAAAGCACATAAATATAATTGGACTGTGTGGGATCCGAATACAGACTAGGCGCGGTGGCGGTGACTAAACGACCCGCAAAACCATCCATGCCGTCAATAGCTCTGTGCTTGTAATTGTTTATAATATGATAATTATGTATAAAGGATATTGTAACTGAAATAATATTAGATAACACCTGTATGTTTCGAGTGGGTAGGCAGTACATATATGTATATGCTAAGCTCCTTTCCCTCAGCCAAACTGTTAACGAAAACTCAAAATTTCCATTCACCCGAACTAACAGTTACCAGGAGCATATAACCGCTAGGCGGTAGTACTGCAGCCAAGTTTTAACGTTCGAAGTATAAACTAAGCTATCTGACATGTGCTGTCGCGCGGCTGGGCGCGGGCACTGGTTCGGAATATCGCGGGGAGATAACACTTGCAGCGGTTTCATGACGCCCTAGTATAAAAGTTTTGTATTTAAATTGTTTGCTTAGGCTATTTTTGGGATGGGATGGATTAACCTCTAGTGTGCCAGGGGCTCGCATGCGAGCCAGCAAAAAGCTCTTGTTTATATTTTACTACGTAGCTGACATCATAACAAATTCTGTAGTACCATTTTTTTGATTCTACGAGCTATGAGTGGGCCGGTAATTAACAATAACAAAATCTCAAGTGGCACGCGGCGATAACGGGCGATAATGTAAACATCCAGCTGTCTCACAAGAGGTTAAAGTAACGATACTACAGGATTATAACAGAAGGGCCAGCGTATAAGAACTTTTTTTTTTGATCATAGAGTATGATAATCTTCATTTTATCTGTATTCACATCTCCAGGGCGAAGTTTCGGTAGCATTTTTTATGTGTGTATCTGTGACAAGTAGTATGTAGGTTCTTTTCATCTCAAATACAAATAATTATGTTGAATCAGATTGATTATTTATTTTGAACGTTAATCAGCTGTGAGAACTATTACTGTCGCACCGGGCCTGAACGAAATATTATTGTGCAAAAGAGATAATAACAACAGCTCGGACTGAAAATACGTCTGAAATCATTATCTAATTCCCCCTTCCTCATAAAAAACCGAATTGAATTTAATAATTTATTATCTATACTAATATTATAAAGCTAAAGAGTTAGTTTGTTTGTTTGTTTGAACGCGCTTTTCTCAGGAACTACTGGTTCGATTTGAAAAATGATTTTAGTTTTGGATAGCCTATTTATCGAGGAAGGCTATAGGCTATATAACACCACGCTACGACCCACGGGGGCGGCGCAGTAACGATAAACGCGGGTGAAACCGCGGGAACATCTATAAATAATAAAGGGTTTTCGTTATGTCCGCGTGATTTTATTTATTTTATAAATTTCGTTAAATTGGTTTACTGGATGTTTGGAATCAGCAGTAAAACCGAGCAGATGTAGTAATGTTTGAGGTTATTAGTCCTTATAATGAATAATTACATTATGAACATAAAAGCACCATGAACAAGGCAGTGCTAAGTGTAGATTACATCTTATAAAATTGTAATTGTCATTATTTTGCTGTAGTGTTAATATTCAGATAGAAAACAGAGAAATATGTTTGTATGTAAGTTCTGAACGTTGCCTGCATTTCCTCTTAAATAGGTGCCTTAAACACATGTTCATTTTGCTACGATCTTCTATAAGTAGACGTTATCTCCACACATAAATAGTTAGAAGAACTAAATAATATAATGATTCTAATATTTTATCCCAAAACACAAAACAAAAGCTTAAAATCCACACAACAACATCATTCAGAACCAAAATGATTTAAATTCAATCTGCCTAGTTGCCCCGCTCGAACAATAGATGGCGTTGTACAAAGGCGGAGGGAAAATTTACGATTGTCACTTTACAAATGAAATTCCCCTATTGAAGTGAATTACTTGAAATATTGCTCTCACACAATGTTCAGAGTGTGTGTGGATGCTGCGAAGATATATATGAGTTGAGATGAAGAGAGATGAATGCTCTGCTTGTACAATGTGTTAAAGTTTATTGAAATGGTATAATTAGTAACTTCGTTGAACAGTATTTTACATATATTTTAACCCCAGACGCAAAAAGATCGTAACTAATATTATAAATGCGAATGTGAGTTTGTTTGTACCGCTTTCACTCCTTAACTACTCGACCGATCAACATGAAATTTCGCACACACGTTGTCAGGGGAACAGAAAGGACAGGACACAGGTTCATTTCATCCAGGAAAAAGTACTATTATTAATCTAAACTAAACAAACGTAACTTACATTTACGTGAGCAAAGCTGCGGGAAAAATCTTAATCTATACTAATATTATAAAGCTGAAGAGTTTGTTTGTTTGCTTGTTTGAACGCGCTAATCTCAGGAACTACTGGTTCTATTTGAAAAATTATTTTAGTGTTGGATAGCCTATTTATTGAGGAAGGTTATAGGCTATATAACATCACGCTACGACCCACGGGGGCGGCCCAGTAGCGATAAACGCGGGTGAAACCGCGGGAACCTATATATTATAAAAGTAACGTGTATAATAATTAGCTTAGCGTACCTTTTTATCTACACAGAGTGGTTTAGCATCGATAAAGGTGTTAGACGAGGATGTGTAGCGTCACCTTGGCTGTTTAACCTATACATGGACAATTGTTTGAAAGATTTAAAAGATTGTGAATGGGGATTAAGAATTACTTGTCAAATGTCTTCTTTATGCCGATGACCAAGTAATACTTGCGTCATCGGCGGAAGAGTTGGAGGCGATGGTAACTATTATGCATGGTGCTTTTGAGAGTAAAGGAATGAAAATAAATGTAAGCAAGACGAAAGTAATGGTATTTGAAAAGGAAGAGTGCGTGACGATGTGTAATATTATGATTGATGGAGAAAAAGTGGAGCAAGTGAAAGAGTTTGTATATTTGGGTACTTTGTTTACAAGGGATGGTAAACATGACCGAGATATTGAAAGGAGAACGATTGCTGGCAACAAAGTGAATGGAGCTCTACGCGCTTTTATGAACAGTCGAAATGTATCCGAAAAGGCACGTTTGGCTGTTCATAGAGGACTATTAGTGCCCCCACTTATGTATGGAAGGGAAAGTTGGGTATGGCAAAAGAAGCATGAGAGCAGAATAAATGCTGTAGAAATGAGAGTGTTGAGAAGCATATGTGGTGTGACTCTGAAAGATAGAATAAGAAATAGTGTGATTAGAGAGAGATGCGGCATGAAAGTGGATATAGTTACAAGAATAGAAAAGGGTATGTTAAGCTGGTTTGGACATGTAGAAAGAATGGACGAGGAAAGACTGACTAAGAAAGTTTATAAGGCTAGTGTGAATGGAACAGTCGCAAGAGGAAAACCTAGGCGAACGTTTCTCGATCAGATCGGAGGCGTTCTGAACAAAGGCCAGGTTAAGAGCTCCTTGAATCGACGGGCGTGTATGAGGAAAGTGATGAAAGTGAATGAAGCCAGAGATGTGTGTCAAGTTCGTAGCAGGTGGAAGTCCGTAGTCTCTGCCTACCCCTCTAAGAAACAGGCGTGAATCTATGTACGTATATATGTATAACTAGCTTAGCGTACCTTTTTAAATAGACAACTTTCACACTAGGATAATTCGTGTGTCGCGGGGGACTAACAAACATTCAAACAACGGACACAAAGGACATCCAGATTTGAGACAACTATTGGTGAGTCACACAAACTAACCCCACGCGGGGGTCGAACCCACATCGGCGCATGGCAGGGGACTTAAACCACTTTGCCATCAGTCAAATCTGTGTGTCTATTTGTACCATCGCAGCTTCCAAACGATCATCAAGAATAACACAAATATATAAATATTAGTTCCCCGGCCCACACTCCACAGGCACACAGCCGAACGA
Organism: Catocala sponsa; assembly: GCA_963564715.1. Taxonomy (NCBI): domain Eukaryota; kingdom Metazoa; phylum Arthropoda; class Insecta; order Lepidoptera; family Erebidae; genus Catocala; species Catocala sponsa. The sequence continues at coordinate 689,138 of OY751353.1, read as the reverse complement.
TGCAGCCTTAACTTACGTACGTTGAATAAACGACCAATCCATTACGTCAATTTATCTATTTGTGTAACCATTTCTCAAAAACTACTGCGCCATTGCATTTCCATTTCTCAAAAAACTGCGACTCGATGGCGTAATGACGACTCGATGGCGTAGTGGTTAGTGTAACCGACTGCCACGCCTGAGGTCGCGAGTTCGATTCCCGCACAAGTCAAACATTTGTGTGCATGAACATGGGTGTTTGTCTTTGTCTGGGTGTTTCTATGTATAATATGTATGTATTTACAAAAAAATAAGTATATATGTATGTTTATCCATTGTCTAGTACCCATAGTACAAGCTCTGCTTAGTTTGGGCTAGATGGTGTTGTGTGTATGTGGTAGAATATTATTAGAATATATTATTATTCTCTATGAAAAAGTAAGAATAACGAGAGTTTTCTATGCCCACAAATGATTAATGTGAAAACTACCTCGATAAGGTTGGCAAGGCGAGAAAACCCGGTACCTACGAAGTTGTATTCTTTCAAAGACAGCTTAAAACTTGCTATTTCGATTTATTAATGTCTCCCCGTGACCATGGCTGCTGAAAAGCAACCGAAACTTCGGGGAAAGTGTAAACTTAAATATAAATAGTTTTAATAATTTTAAATAACCTAAATTATAGTAAAGTTTAATAATATAGTGTCATAGTTCAAAATTATGTAATGAAAGTGTTTTAAAATAAACAACGCGATAACATTCGCGTAACTAATTTATTTACTGTACAAAAAAGTAGCTCGCCTAGAAAACTACCTATAAGTAGTTGCCTAGGGAACTACATGCTGCTACCAGGGTAAAAAAGTGACTTAGAGATGGACTTATAGATGGACGTTTTTGAAAGTTCCCCGCAACACAGAAATTATTCTTATTATCCTAATACGGGAAATTATGTGCGAATTAAACAGTTAATAATTATCACGTGCTTCAACAGTGAAGGAAAACATTCAAACACACACAAACATACCGTTCTCGAAGATAATATGTCAGTCTGCCAACTACCGTGCTGGACAATGGATATTAAGCCAAAAGGAGTACCTTTTACACTGAGAAAAGGCCCGTACCAGCAGTGGGGCAGCTTGTAATATGTATATCATATACTTACAGAAGGGGAGCTATGAAAATGTACTGTTAATCGACTTGCTTACGTTACCAAAACGCCTAGCAGTCTAGTATTAAAATAAATTCTACATTCATTTTAATTTCTCGGCACTGTTCGTCACGTAGTCAGACTAACGACGTATTTTTTAATGAAATTCAGCCTGAACTTTAATTAGGTTTCAGTAATGTCAATAGCCCAGACTAAGGAGCTTTCATTCTTTTACTTTTATTCTTGAAGCCTTTATGTAGTTTTTATTTGCAAGGAGGTAGTTTATAATTAAATTTATGACTAGAGAATATCCATTTGCCTGTATCGTAGCTTCGCTTTTACAGACTCAAAACAAAAGCCCAATTCTCGTATAAGCTGTTCAAAATAGAATTCCTATCTAGTGTAATTCGACGTCAAATGTGAACTGAAATGCACTTTATGTTCACATTTATTTGACCTTTAATTTAATTTCACAGAATTCCAAATATATATTTTTGTCATCGAGACTAGATAAGGACTCTATTGTCGATTTTCACATAAAGTTATGAAGACTGCATCAAAATCCTTTCCGCAGTGATTGCGTGAAGCGCTAACAGATCATGAAGAAAATAAACATTTCGGTTTCAAAAACCTTTTAGCAGCCAGTTTTTCTCAGAATTAAAAAAAATATATATATGTTGAATAACTTTATAAAATGACTGATGTAATGAAAACTGGCCAAGTCAAATCTAACCTACTTTAAGATCTCACATTTTTAAATAACAACAATTGTCATAGGCATCAAATAAAGCAAAGAAATAGAGTTTAATACTTGTTCAGTGTTATTTTGTTCCTATAAATACATATTTGGATTTTGTATAGAACTTGGCACTCATTTAGATCTCCATTCTTTTTGCGGCGAAGCCCACAGCCAAGCATAATTTTTGTATTGAACTTGGCTCTCCTTTTTTACATTTATGTTTTTGGTGGGATTTTAATATACAGACACCTCTAATTAACAGTTGAATAATATATAGATGTGAATCTTTTATTTAATATCGCACTACATATTTAATGATTTTAAAAGCTGTAAAAGACATAAGAAACCTTTGTAATTAGAAACAGAGACTTTACAGAACAAGCAACAATTTTGTGGTATTTTCCTACAAAGAACTGATGTTTTTGCTTATCATTTAAAGATAAGAGAGCCCTAGAAATTATATACAATTAGTCAAAGAAAATAGCATTCAGGTTAAAAGCGAAATACATTACTATTGCCTCAACGTGAAAGCCTGTGCTTGATGTACTTCAGATAGTAATTTTATCGGAAAACGGAAACTCAATATAATTTAATTAGAGCTTTCTACGTGAAAAGCCATAAAATTATGAAAATAATTTACGTTTCCACGAATATCATTGAAATCTACTTCCCTATTCAATATGGCTGCACAATTAAATAAGGCTAACAATACTAAAATATTTGAACACCATAAATTACTACTATAGTCTAATAATATTTTACATCGAATGCGGTGTGCTAAATAAAGGGAGTGCAGTTGAATATTTTGGCCGTTTTCCGCCATTGTACGGAACAATGGGAACCCATTAATTAATAGAAATTGCTGTGATGTATGTACCAGGGGGACAGAACACCGCAGGAGTGCTTTGGAAAGCGATGGAAGGTATTTGGGAAGGTGTCGTAGCTAAATATTTCTATGATATATGTACTGAGAGGTACCAGGGCAATAGATATCGGTGGGGTGTTTTGAATAACATTATAATAATTATTATGATGTTGTTTCGCGTAGTCAGAATTTTACTGCGGTAGGCTTTTTTATAACTTATGAATTCCTTGTTTAATCAATTTCATGACCGTTATTATTATTGTTCTTTTTTACAAAGACAAATCCTGCACTAGGTAAATCCTGTGTCTAGGCTTTACAAACATTCAAAGAACGGATACAAAATACAGCCAGATTTGTAACATTTATTTGTGGATCGCACAAATCTTTGGCCTATGTGGGGATCGAACCTACAAACCTGGGCATAGTGGCGATTATTTCAACCACTACTAAATATTAATTGAGCAACTAATCCTCAAAATTGCAGGACAGAGTGCGACAGTCTCTCTCTTCATTCTTGATAATTTTCCGTTGTGCTCCTGTGATGAACTAGTAAAGGACCCATTGTCCTTCAAGCTGACAGAGCATGTAGCCTTATAGATCGTGATTGCTGGTTTTGATTCTAAGTCAAATAGAACGTTATTCGATTTCTGTTAGAAAACGATCAGTAACCCCCTACAACGTCCGGAAGCCTGGTACCTGTCAATAGGTTGTCCCTCAGGACCTACGTAATTATGACCTCTGCCAACTCCTCGAGCAAATTCTAATGTTCTCAAAAGATATGTGAAGTCCTGCCAACGCGCAGTGGGCCAGCGGGTTATGGCTTAACCTTTCTCACACTAAGAAAAGGCCCGAGCCCAGGAGTAGGAAAGCTTAATACAGGACTGATATTATGCCAAATGAATAAGGAATTTATCCGCATTGACTATTACTAAATCTATGCATTAGGTAATTCTCATACGTTTTCATTTAATACATCGGTTGTATACCGGCGCCGGCGTTGTAAGAAATATTTCAATTAGATTTTCAATTTAAAGTTTATAATGAACTGATAAGGTATTATCGTAAAATTAATCATTGCTTTTGATAGCACTCACTGCTTGAACCTTGCAACATAACTTAATGTTTAAAAAAACATACGAATTTGAAACTCAAGTGCTGACAATATCCAAAACATGTAATCGGGGATCGCCGTAACCCCACCGCTGTTTCCTCTTCCTGTGTCGTGGAGTTTATAAACATCAGAGGACTCCACGCTAAACTTAATGCCGTCCATCACCACCTGGAGACGGCTCGGCCGGCAATGCTTTTTCTAACGGAGACACAAATACGCCGTCCTGCAGACACGAACTACCTGCAATATCCCGGCTATGTGCAAGAGGAGTGTTTCCTCGCGAAAGCCGGGGTATGCTTGTTTTTTAGGGCGGATATTTACTGTCGCCGTCTACACTGCCTAGAGGACCCTTCCTTCTCTGTCCTTTAAGTACACGTAGATCATGGCTCTATCTGCCAAATCTACATGTGCCTCTACCGATCCCATTCAGGAGACGCTGAGACAACTCGATTCTTCGATTACTTGAGTCAGGCGGCAGACGACGCGCAGGAGCGGTTTCCGAAGGCTGAATTGGTGTTTTTGGGAGATTTCAATGCCCACCATGAGACATGGGACATGGACATGGGTTCTCCCAAAACAAACCACGCGGGACGAACTGCCCATGCGTTCGCTCTCACGCACCTGTCTCAACTGGTACTCCAGCCCACCCGGGTACCAGACATTGCAGGTCAGGCGCCCTCTCTGCTCGATCTACTTCTGACGAGTAACCCAAATCGGTAGTGTATCGATTCGTGCTCCTTTGGGCACCTCAGACCACTGTCTGGTTTGTGCCACAGCTGTTGTTGTTACGCCCCCACGACCCGAGGAGGCAAGACGACGACTGTGGCACTACTCGTCAGCAGACTGGGATGGAATGCGGGAGTACTTCGCATCCATCCCTTGGGCTCAACGCTGCTTTGAGAACAGGGATCCATCAGAGAGCGCTACTGCTGTCGCTGGTGAAATCATCCTGGGTATGGAATATTATATTTCATACAGTGATGTCACGAGCGGCGGCAGGAAAAGGTCCTGGTTCATGGTCCGGTCGTGAATGCGCTGATACTGTTGAACGCAAACAGACAGCGTACCGCACTTGGACCAGGGCTCGCGCTCTCCACGACCCTAACGTGGATCACCTGAAGGCAGCGTTCTACCAAGCCACAAAGGTCTGCAAGGCATACTTAAGAGCGGATGTCCAGCGCGTCACACGGTTCGGCCAGGAACTCATGGCGCATTCTACAGGCAGTCGTAGCTATTGGCGCCTGGCCAAAGCCGTGCGGTCCAACTTCTGCCAGACCTCGCTGCCTCCTACGAGATATCCGAATGGATCACTGGCTCATCGGCCGCAGGAGAAAGCAGATCTGCCAACACTGAACGGCCCTGAAGGATGCTGATTCCACATCCGATTGACCTAGAGAATCAGTAAATAAATAAGGAACCTACATTACTTATATTGTCACGCAAACATCAAAACTGACCTTAGAATTGTGTACCTTCAAAGTTGAAACCAAACAAAAACTAACTATTGTTTAAAACATTTAGCTGACAAGACTATTCATCACTAATAATACTTAACGTCGCTTAAACACGACCACTGTTAACTGTGCCACTATATATATTTTCCCACAGTTTGTCCGCGTTTACGTCACCGTAAAAGCCTGCTCCACAAAAACACTGCAAACATATTTTTGAGACTCCATATTTCACAATAAGAGGTTGGCAACGATCCAACTCTCCGCTGAGGGTGGCTCGTAAATAATAGCGTTTACGAGGTAACGTGTTCGATGCCGGAGCGAAGCAAACTTGTTAAGTATTTCACTAATTTACTGTGCCAAATTAAAATTGTGTCAGTTTAAAAGCTGTTTGGAGAAGGCATGCGATGCCTATGCACTGTTACGACTAGGTGATAAGTTTGTTTATATATCATGTAACGATAAATATAAGCTGTCCCACTGCTGGGCACGGGATTCTACTCAGTGGGAGAAGGGTTAGGTCATATCTATACTAATATTATAAAGCTGAAGAGTTTGTTTGTTTGTTTGAACGCGCTAATCTCGGGAACTACTGGTTCTATTTGAAAAATTATTTTAGTGTTGGATAGCCTATTTATCGAGGGAGGCTAAGCTATATGACATCACGCTACGATCCACGGGGTCGGCGCAGTAACGATAAATGCGGGTGAAACCGCGGGAACATCTAGTTAAATATAAAATTTGTAAAAATCTTTGAATATCTACATATAGAAATTTAGCTTCCATATTACATGTTTGTGTTCGCAAAACTGGATAGATGTCAAATTTTTGTCAAACAACGTCGCGTTTCTACATAAAAGTGTTTTAATACACTTTTTATACCGAAGAAACCAAGCTTTTGGAAAAGGAGGCACTGTTTTGCGTATAAACAGATGATTTCATAATTACTTCGAGGTTTTACGTGACTGTTAGAACGCGGCGGCGTTCAGCTCTCTAGTGACAATAAGCGATTAGTGAACAACTTTCAACGTTGTCAAAATATTTAAACTTCTTACTTTACTGCGAGCCTAGTACTTGGTCTCAGGAAATCGAAAGAAAAATAGATATTACTTTTTTTCTTTCTTTCTTTTATTTAATTAATACTTCCACATTAATTTAAACCCTACCGCGGGGTAATTTACAAACATACAACGAACCACCAAAATCAGAACAATTTGTAAATTACGCAAAAATTATTATATTGTTCGATTTAAACCGCTACATCATCCGTGCATAAAAAGGCTTATTTTTATTTAACTGCCTAAATTTTAGACTCATCTCGACATAACCTCGAAAAGTAGGCTTGTTGGCTTGACCCCTCATTTAAACCCAGGCCCCCATGATCGCTAGACATTGGACCAACTCGGCAGTAAAATTTTTATGTATTCCTTGCTTCGAACGGTCATTCATATCCCTGACCTAATCTTGATGGTATGCATAAAATAGCAATCTACATTTCCTCAGCGATACACGATAATAAATGTCCAACAGCTAAAAGGTTTGCAAAGTTCAAAAGGCCATCCATCACAGATAGCAATCCATCTTAACTTGCGAATTGGCAAAGACACGGAATGTGTCTTGACGAGCGATCTTATTTATACGAAAATAAGCGGAAAATAAACTTAGTTATCTTAGACCTATATACATCGTGTATCGTGTAACGGTAAAAAGGTGTAGTCATATTAAAGTGTCACGTTTTATATAGACCGCGTACAATGGGGCGAGCGAAGCCGCAGACAAAACCTAGTAAGTCTATATATTATGAATAATCGGTAAAACTCACGTCTAAAATTTAAATGTATTTTAATTCATGTACACGTTTCGCAAGCACGTCCGCTAGATGGCGTAGGCGTCTACTTCAATATCGCTAGTGAAGTTGTATGCGCGACTGCATTCAAAATGGAGTACGTTTCAGAATTAATATTAAGTTATATGAGCTCTGTAGTGTTGTGTCGTAAGCTGGATTGTATTATTGTTTGTTAGTTATTTTAGTTTATGGTGTGACGTGTTAGTTGGGGTATAAGTTTTGCTGCCTGGATGGATTGGATGAAGAGTATTTTTGATAAGTCATTCTCAAAAGCTGTACGAGGTTATATCGATGGTGATCTAGTTTTAATAGTCACATCACCTCAACAATGTGCTTTGTGTTGTGAGTTCGATCCCGATACGAAATGAAAATATGTGTGATTCACAAATGATTGACTCTGGTTTGTTTCTTGTGCAGGAGTAGTACAAAACATTAATCAAGTAACTGAGAGTACGCTCGCCTCATATTTACGTAAGTCTTAAAATATTGCTGTATATAATTATTATGATAGAAGAGAAAGAAAGAAGAAGAAAGAAATATTTATTATTTTGGCACACAAAAGGGCACGCCCAAAACATGAAAAAAAGAATACTAAATAAAAAGCGAAACAATATGTAACTAAAAAAAAAATAAAACAAATACTAATACTAACACTATAATTATTTCATATAATTTCTGCTCACTGGCAACACCACACCTTCCGCATAACCTACGGATACTGGCTCCCATCCCATCAAGTCAAGGCCAGTATTGTCATATCCTATTTCATCCACAATTTGTTTGCTGTGTCTCTGGCTATATGGTCCCAGTTGACATAATATTTGTAAGTTTGCATTACTAATTTATCAAGTATATTTGACTTATTTTTATTGACATCGCTAGTAGGTAACAGCGAATTATATCAAACCTGATGCATATTGACGAATCTAAAGCTATTATTCAGGCTTTCCCTGGATTATATACATGCTAGGGTGTCTAAAGCAATCCAGGTCCTCCTTCGACCATAATATAGTGTCAACCATAATTATTATTCTAGGGTTGTCTTCTCCCTAGCCTTTATTATTCCCAAGTCACTTGGGGTCGGCTTTCTAGTCTAACCGGATTTGACTGGATATCAGTTTTTACACGGAGCGACTGCCATCTGACCCCCGCAACCCGAAGGCTAGACCAGTGTCAGGATATTATAGGGCACTAACTTCCCAATAACGACTGCCATAGATGTTCATGGCAGCCGGGACCGACGGCTTAACATGCTCTCCGAGACACGGAGCAGGCGATAATTGTCAATCAATACGCACAAAATTTCGAAAAGTCATACAACTTCCGAAAGTCAGAGGTGCGCGACGTGGTTTCGAACCCGAGACCCTCTGCATTGCAGTCTATTGGTCTCCCCAACCTTACTTTAAAATTTTAAGCTTAAACCTTACATCCTAGGGTGACCACCAGACAGTTTTAGGTTAGGCACGGAGCACCTGGCCCCTACCTATACAGACAGTAGACACGATACCAACAACTAATTAATCAGAAATGCATAAAAACCGATCGCTCACAGTCGCGCGTCGGCGGCGCACGCGCGGCCGACAAGTCGCATCTGCCGCGTGATTAACGACTAGTCGACTGACGGTATCGACGCGCGCTGTGTCGTTACTGGTTCAAATATACACTGTACCACGAGTTGACATGCATTGTCGACTAATTTAGGGAATATTAACAGATATCCTAACTAAAATTTTAAATTAAAATGTGAGTTTGTTTGTTACGCTTTCACTCCTTAACTACTCGACCAATCATCTTTAAACTTCGCATACTCGTCGTCAGGGGTACAGAAATGGACATATAGGGTACCTTTAATACAGAAGAACTATTGTTCCCGAGAAGTAAGGAAATTTGTTGATATTTGCATTTACGCGAGCGCAGCCGCGGTGAAAATCTAGTAATATTAGATTTCATTGAATATGTAGACATTTTTAATTCGCCTTGTGTCATAAATTAACGCTTATGTTGGCGTAAGATCAACAAAATGTTTTCTGTAAGGACGAGTTCGATCACCAATTCAAGCTGTGTTTTAAGACTTTCCGGTTAGAAATTCTTAATAACCGCACGACATCTCGCATTTTGTTGAGTAGGTGGCAGTAACCTTGCCCTTCATTTCCTGATACTTAACGTAGGTACAACTAATGCAACTGAGTATATCTCAGTATAGGTACCTTTAGCTACACAATGTAGACGCAAAGCTACATTGAACGTTTCAAACGGTACATACTTTAAGAGGCAATTCTAAATTAATTAAAACCAAGTATACTTCATTCTAAAAACACTTAATTTGCACTTAATTAGCAGAACTATAACTTAACAGTTAAATCGTTTTCCAATAGAAGCTAATGCCATCTAGTAACGAAAACTGTAAACTTGAACAATAATAATAATAACATCAGCGCTATATTAAACTGTCCCTGCTGGGCACGGGTCTCTTCTCACTGTGAGAAGGGTTAGGCCATAGTCCACCATGCTGCCCCAGTGCGTGTTGGCAGACTTCACATATGTATCTTCGAAAACATTATGTAGAACTGTCAGACATGTCATAATTTATATATATCTTACGTATGTATTTTTTATTTTTTTATTTTTTGAATTTGGAAAATTTCAATTTTAAAGAGTAGCTGATGTACGTCCGGGCGTCACTTGGGGTTACCACATAACATCAGGGTTGGTTCGAGGTATAAACCGCGTGGTAACCTCGTTTTTCATTATATATCTACTTTCTTTTTCTGTGTTATAATATTTGTCTGAATTTTGTGTACCTATATTTTGAAACATAAAATACTTTCTTACTTACATGCAGGTTTCCTCGCGATGCTTTCCTTCGCCGTTAAAGCGAGCGATCATTAACTATTTACTACGCACATAACTTCGAGAAATCAGACATGCGCACCTTGGGATCTCTAACAATGAAAAATAAAATTTCTATTTGACTATATTGTCAATATTGATATGCCATGGTTTAAATAGTAAGTCCGGGATAACGGTGAGTCCCAGATTCGAGTACTGTTTGAGGCCTTTGTCTTGTCAAAGCAATAGAGAATTAGGAAAGATTTACATTAACGAGTTATGGACTATTTTGCAAAATTATGTAAAATGCGTCGTGATGGCCGCAATGTACAGTGGCATACATGAACAATAGCTGATTAAAGTGTTATTGGATTCTCGTATTGGAATACTCAGCTAGAGTTATCGCGTTGTTTCTAGGGCGTAGCATTTGCGCTTATATTTACTGCTGATGCCATATGGAGTTTTGATTCTCGGGTTAGGAAATTTGTTCCCGTTAGGCAGATTCCTAGTAACGAGTAAAATCTGGATATGTGTGAATAGGCTTGTCATCCATTACGTAGGTAAGTATGTCGGACTACAACAAGTTAGTTTACCTGTACCTACATTTCTGCCATTTCATCTTTATTTTAACTATTCCCGCGCTAGAAATATGTAATTCCTGCATTGTAGGTGACTTTTGAAATATATAAACAACGGACACAAAGAAGACCAGAAGAAGACACAGGGAAGACCAACAGACTGCAATGCAGAGGGTCTCGGGTTCGAACCCACGTCGCGCACCTCTGACTTTCGGAAGCTATATGACTTTTCGAAATTATGTGCGTATTGATTGACAATTATCGCCTGCTCCGTGCCTCGGAGAGCACGTTAAGCTGTCGGTCCTGGCTGCCATGAACATCTATGGCAGTCGTTATTGGGAAGTCAGTGCCCTCTAATATCCTGACACTAGTCTAGCCTTAGGGTATCGTTAGCCTTCGGGTTGCGGAGGTCAGATGGCAGTCGCTCCGTGTAAAAACTGATATCCAGTCAAATCCGGTTAGACTAGAAAGCCGACCCCAAGTGACTTGGGAATAATAAAGGCGGACACAAAGAACATTCAGACTCAAAACAATAATTTACAGACCACATAAATTGTCCCGGATGGCATTCGAACCCACGACAACATTGATCAGCTAGATGTCGCTTTTCCGCTGTACAGTCAATGCATTCATCGATATTAAAACATAACATCATCTTATCTTGTTCTAAACCGTGTTATCTCTATATCCTAACTAATATTATAAATGCGAATGTGAGTTTGTTTGTTACGCTTTCACGTCTTAACTACTCGACCGATCATCATGAAATGTACGCATTCAGTGTCAGGGGTACAGAATAGGACATAGGGAACACGGCCAAAGCATTTCTTTAATTTTTAATGAAATAGTAGTTAAATCGGTCAAGTTTTGGAGAAGGAATCAGGGGACTACGAAACGTTGATTTTGTGTACTTTTAATAGGTATTTTCGGTCCAAGCTGCAGTTGTCTCTATCGCGCTCATGATACTATACATGGCACTGCGCGACAGCAATAGATTTTACAAATATCTATATTTCAATTCTCTCGCCCTTAGTGTTTCCTCTTAAGAGCTGTAGAAGCCAAAGTATATATTTTCAGTATGTTTGCCCGCGTCTGTATGTCTGTATGTTTGTGACCGGACATAGGGTACCTTTCATCAATACAATTTCTTCGACAAAATCGACTTTAACGCAAGCAAAGCCGTAGGCTAAATCTAGTTATGTATACGTTATGTTCGTGTGCCGTCACACCTGCGTCCAACGTTGACAAATGGCTGCTGCCCGCGACCTAACTGCCGCCGTGAATATCCGTACGTGTGCGGTATCCATCACAACGCACACGATTGTTCTAGCTCTACTATTAATAATTAGGATGTGTGTTTGTAGTTTTACTATGACCCACAGCTGTCGTCTATCCATGTTGCCAATATACGATGCACTACACCATCGATCAAGTATACCATAGATGCACGATCGTCGCTCGAAAAAAGGCCCCAACAAAACTGTGCATAAATCAGTCGTATGCGCTATATTATGCACCTGTCCCACTCACTCTTGCGTGCGCTGCCCGTAAGCGAGAGCGAATCGACACCACTACTACGGTGGAGACCGTACCATATACTTAGTACGCTTGCGTATCGCGAGTAACACACTTAGGACGCTTTACATTGACGCGTTTTAACTAAACTATTACAAAATGTTTCTCAGTGCGCGTTCAATGGTTATTCCGGTTTATTTGCTGGATTGCATAATAAATGCAGACACTTATAAGTAAGTAGTACTGGTCAGTGCCACATATTGACGCGGATTTTGTATGAGAATGTGCATCTATGGTATATTTGATCGAAGCACTATATAGATAAATAAAATGTATTAAGTACGAGAGGCCTGGTACCCAGACCACAAGGTCAATCTTAGCTTGAGTACCAGTGTCTCACTACCGGAGTGTTAAATTCTTTGTATACTGTTTGTGTGTTCAAATGGCTGAATCTTTTAATGTTAATAAACTTTATTATTATTATTAAACTGTGACCGGAATTGTGCAACGTTAGCAGTGTTTAGGAAATGAGCTGACTTTAGCTGAAGTAGCACCTTTTATAGAAAACCTTCTTAAAGATATTGACACACAGACACTGTTACTGATAAACGGTTCATTAGCCCGAGCTGGCGCGTGTTTATATATCTCTGCCTATCTCCTCGGAGAAGTAAGTGTGAGATTGTGTATGTGTGTAGAAAAACATCTTAACTAATATTATAAATGCGATTGTGTGTTTGTTTGTTTGTTACGCTTTCACGCCTTAACTACTCGACCGATCTTTATGAAATTTCGTATACAACGTATATGCAAGGTAACCTATGTCGAAACCTATGTATATAGAAATTGATTGTCAATATCTAGATATCACGAGCGGAGCTGGTGCCAAATCTAATAGAATATCAATTTGCGAAAAATATGTACATGAGCATAATTAAAAAAAATTGGGACAGTCTTTGGGGACTGCTGATAGAAGTGAAAACTTTAATCCTTAATCATAATTATACTTATACATAAACAAAAAAAAAAAGGAGCGGGTCGGATTCCTGATACTCTCGTGAGGGTTATTAAGGGGGTTAAAATTTCGTTATTTTTTGCGTAGGACGCACCATTTCTGAGATATTGTTAATATACTAAAATAATTCAAAAATGGAAAGCGTGGAAGCGTCACTATGACGAAGCGTGACGATGACGAAGCGTGACGATGACGCGAGTTCTATGATTTTTGTTCACCCAAGAATTGCTCAACGCGCCTAAAGAAGCTTTCAGTTCAAAAAATTTGATCTTAGTCAAAATATGATTTTTATAAATTCGCAAGCATTTTTCAAACACAGGATGACCGTTACTGCAAATAGCGTCCATATTCTAATTCTTAATTCAAATCACGATCAAGTTTCGGTACATGTCAAGCCGCCATCTTGATAAATGTTATTCTGGCATGTTCTGGCATATATTCCGAGATGAACTATGATTATAATCAGTGCATGAGTTATTTCTACGCGAGTACGTCACACAGTTCGACCGCTAGTTCGTTCGAATTAATTAAATGCTCCAGTTTATTTAATATTGAGATTATATTTTATATTTTGCGAGATGAAAGTGAAGCGGAATGCTGCGTGTCACTTCGCGCTTCCTTTACTTTTGAAAACATTTAGTTGTTGATAGTTGTTAGTATAACATTTGTAATTGCAATAATGTGTTTTTCCGCCATCGAATTAAACATTTTCGTTTTCTGATAGCCTAGCGGGAAAACGTTGGAGTGCCACGCAGAGGTCTCGAAATCAATACCAAGGCGACCTCTGAGTTTTTGAAATCATGTGCGTATTAAATACTTAGTTAATGATCGCTCGCTCTAACGGTGAAGGAAAACATCGTGAGGAAACCTGCGTGTCTGACAGTTCTACGTAATGTCTCGAAGATATGTGAAGTCTGCCAACCCGCCCTGGGCCAGTAAACTGAGGACCAGCGCTGCGCTGGCTACCACGGCGCTGCAGCATCATGCTGAGATAGGTGCCATTGTTAGTCTCGCACTGGCGCGTGGCGGTATGATGTAATTACGTAAATTGCGTATTCTTATGTTTTCTTTGTTTTTAATTTCGTATTTCTAAAATTTTTTTCTGTGTGTTGTTTTTTTGTTTAATGCCAGTGTAGAGGTCAAAATAAACTGTTTTCTTTCTTTCTTCCTTTCAGTATGGAAAGAATTTTAGAAATCGGTTACCTAATTAGTTTTGAGTTAAATCCTTACAAACAAACAAACAATCAAATCTTTCCTCTTTATAATATTAGTATAGATATTATTTATAAAGGTCTCGTAGCACTGCAGTGATCCCTGGAGTACCGTGTACAGTTTATTTCCGTAAAATGTAGGTTACTAGTAACCGTTAAATTTGTTACGTAGGTAGTTGTACGGTTTAACGTTCGAATTAAACCACTTTTACAGTATTTATCGCGGTTTGTTTGGTATACGTTTAATTACGTTTGACTGCCTCGCTATGTTTACATATGATCGGTTCGAAGCATCTTCTCAGGCCGTCAAAGTAGAGACCTCACCATCGCCTTGGCTACTGTGGGGGCGATGTGGAGGCCACTGCTCTTAGACCACACGACTGCTTACCATCAGGTGGAGTGTGGTCATTTTGAAGAAAATAAAAAAAAATATTTAAAAAAAACCATGTCGTGAAAAGTGCGTTGCTTATGAGTACGCTAAGTTTCAGGAGATTTTTAATATGAGTGATTATCTTTTAGAATATTTATTTTATATTTGTAAATAGTAGAGCCTCGCTGATTTCAGCATGAATGGGCCGGCTCGACCCGGGAAGGTCTACCCTCTCACAGAATATCGACATGAAATACCAGTATTCCTACTGTTGTGTTTCGTTCGGTGAGTGAGAGTGCCGGAGGCCCAATCATCCTCTTTCCTCCTTCCCGCTCCTTCTCCTTCCCACTTATCATGTATCATATCTTAATATTAAGTCCTGATACATCTACAATAAGATGTTCCAGGATTATAAAGTTTTAGGGGACAACTACATACATGTATATAAAAATACAGCTTACATAATTATGTTTGGAAACTCGAAAAATAGTCAATAGATTGGTCTGAAATGTTTAAACAACGTTGCGTATCTATTTATAAGAGTGATTTCATATATTTTTTATCTCGAAATTGCCACGGGAACGGACAATTACAAAACCAACTAAACCACAGCAAAGCAAGGCCGAGTTTAGCTTGTGTTATAATAATATTTGACAAATCCTAATAGCATGGAGAAACTCCCATAATGTTTTTATGAGTGACACTCGCTCGTGTTTTCTGTCAAAAACGATAATAAACCACTTTTACATGTGTGTTAGCGGTTTGGTTTATTTACAACTTTCATTTACACTTTTTAGTAGATTCCGAGAATTTGACAACCATCATCACGGGGAGATGTTAGTTTTTTATGTGTGTAGTGTTTGTAGGTGTCAACAGAATACACATAGTCAGCCTTAATCCCCGAAAGAGTAGACATAAGTGAGTTTTAAGAAATCCTCAGTAGTCTGAAACTGTGCCTGACAGTCCATAAGGCCATAGACATCGTACTATAAAAAAAAAACCTTCATGTCTGATAGTTCTACATAATGTTCTCGCAAAATGTGAAGTCTGCCAACCCGCACTGGTCCAGCGTAGTGAACACCATAGTCCAACACACTAGGCACGCTGTCCATCCCATCCTTTGTCACACTGAGAAGAGGCCCGTGCCCAGCAGTGGGACAATTTAGAAACAGGGCTAAAACTATAATAATATATGGTTTAGTAGTTTCTGCTCGCGGCTTCAAGTTTCCTAACACAAAAATCCATTAAGGAACAGAAAATCCAATATCGACCCTGGTACTTTAAAAGCGAATACTTATGCCGATGACTCAACAATGCGGTATTTATAACTAAAAAGCTTAACAAGTTTATAGTAACACATATCTTGACATTGATCGCTTATTACTTTGCCTTAATTTCACTACAAAATAGAATTTGCTCACTGATTACTACAACAGTACTTCAAAATACTTTAAGCTCATTCTGCGTAAATAGAAACACCAATAATAATTAAATGATGTTCAGGTATTATGAAATAACTACATTTCAAAACAATGAGACGACCGCCATCTTAGTCTCCCCATGAGCATGGCTGCTGAAAAGCAACCAAAACGTCGGGGATATATAATATAAATAGTTCATATTATAAAAATAATTTAACAATACTATTTTCAAAACAAATTGCGATAAAATCCCTATAAAGTAGCTTAGATTGATATTTTAACTAATATTATAAACGCGAATGTTTGTTTGTTATTCTTTCACTCCTTAACTCCTCGACCGATCATCATGAAACTTCGCACACACGTTGTCAGGGATACAAAAAGGACATATGATACCTTTCATCCAGGAAAAAGTAGGTATCGCTCCCAAGCGAGTTCCTTATAAAATAGGCCATAATATCCTCTGTCTTCACAATAAAATTTAAGCTTGCTTTAAATTTAGCCATTCTATTTATTTTTAAAAAGACAACTCCTGCACTAGGAAATATTCCTGTATTGCGGGGTCTTTACAAACATACAAACATACAAACAACGGACACAGGAGAACACTCAAACTGGGAACAACCATTTATAGGTCACACAAAGTTTTGCCTCGTGTGGGATTCGAACCCACAACACTCGGCGCAGTGACAGCGGCGAGGCGACCATTTAAACCACTACGCCACCTGTGAAGTTAAGTTTCTATTTGAAAGTTCCTAGACCCGTAATATTTTATTTTTTACTGTAATAGTCTTACGTTTGACCGCGATCTCACCTGATGTTAAGTGAGGATGCAGTCGACGATGGAGCACGCTTGCCTACAAGATACCTATTCACTCGCGACTTGAAGACACCCAGATTGTACTCATCGGGAAACACAGACTTAGGTAGTGAGTTCAACTCCTTTGCGGTTAGTTATAAAAGTGCAAGCAAAGCGCTTCGTGTGGAAATGTGGTATATCCACCATGTACCTGTGCCGCTGGATCGAACCTGTGCTTGGTACAAATTAAGCAAATGTTCAGGCATGAAATACTTCCTCACCTTACTGAGGATGCCCAGTTTTTGGCGGCTAGTTGAGCTTGTCTCAATATATCCAAATTTAAGAGTTGGAGTCAATGACATACCCAGAAGCTTTGTTTAAAATGGGGCATGACATCCTCTTTTTTTACAACAATATAACGCATTTATAACTAACTAGATATTCCTGCGATTTCACCCGCGTTTATCGTTACTGCGCCGCCTCCGTGGCTCGTAGCGTGATTTTATATAGCCTATAGATAAAGAATTTTTCAAATCGAACCAGTAGTTCTTGAGATTATCGCGTTCAAACAAACAAACTCTTCAGCTTTATAATATTAGTATAGATATTCGATAACGATAATATAAAGCTTTGGTGTATGAATGACTGTATATTATTATGTGGTTAGTATGTATTATTTACAGCTTGTGAAGCAATTCTGTGAATATTATATTTGATTCATTCCCCGTACGTGCAGGATTAGGCAATTAATGTTGCCAAGCTACGCGGCTTTTATTTATAGAGCAGTACCAGGGTTGCCATGTAAAAACAAATATATTTTGTAGTAGATTTTTTATGTGATGCAGAGGATCTCGGGTTCGAACCCACGTCGCGCACCTCTGACTTTCGGAAGTTATGTGACTTTTCGAAATTATGTGCGTATTGATTGACAATTATACCCTGCTCCGAGCCTCGGAGAGCACGTTAAGCCGTCGATCCCGGCTGCCATGAACATCTATGGTAGTCGTTATTTTGAAGTCAGTGCCCTCTAATATCCTGACACTGGTCTAGCCTTAGGGTATCGTTAGCCTTCGGGTTGCGGAGGTCAGATGGCAGTCGCTCCGTGTAAAAACTGATATCCAGTCAAATCCGGTGAGACTAGAAAGCTGATCCCAAGTGACTTGGGAATAATAAAGGCTAGGGAGAAGAAGAAGATTTTTTATTTAGTAAATTAATATGACATAAGTACTGGTAGAGATGAAAATAGGCACTAGGAATAATTCCTGTGTCGCGGGGGACCTCACAAACTTTCAAACAACAAAGAACATTCTGATTCGGAACTACTATTCGTGGAGTACACAACGGATTGAACCCACAACCCTCGACGCAGTGGCAAACGGCGAAATTAAACTTAAAAAAAAATCTTTACCGGTGTCGATTCGCACACATGTAATTTGAGTGCAAAATAAAACTATCTGAAAGAGAAGGTGTGCGAATCGACAACAAGAATATTTTTTTTAAAACGGTCCGTTTCTCAAGGATTGTGCAGAATGAATATCTTTATATATATAATTCTACTGTACGTGTGTATGTCATTGAACTCCTCCTAAACGGCTGGACCGATTTTGATTAAACTTTTTGTGTGTGATTCGAGAATGGTTTAGATATGTTTTTTTTTCTCTTGTGTACCGGACAACGTCTGCCGGGACAGCTAGTGTTTCTATAAAAATCTGTTATTTTTTTGTAACTGACAGTTTTGCGTTAGTTAAAGAGTTTCTATACGTCCTTAAAATATATAAAAAAAACTGTGACTAAGCACATAGTTCAAAGCCTACTCCAAACCCGTGGGGCTGGCACTTACCATCCATGCAAATAATTATAATTAATTAACATTACATATATTAGTAATATATGTAATGTTAATTAATTATAATTATTCGCATGCCACTTAAAGGTAGGTAAATTTGATACTTGTACCTGTTGGACAATTTATAACACCACTGTAACAATGTTTTCTGCAAATTAATAAATGATTTGATTTGATTTGAACGGAACATTTAAAAAATAATACATTTCAATAAGACTAATCAACCATCGCCTCAACCACTAAGCCATCCGTGGTACTGCATGCTTTTAAAGTTATTAATAACATAATATATGCCTAATATATTATACATGCATATATTTATTCATTCCTATGTATTTTAAAACTCTAAGGTATATAATAAAGTCAGACTTAGGGAGCATTAACAGCGGGCTGCAGTTCTAAACAATAGTTTAAGTATAGCTCATTAAACAGCGAAGCCATAACCTAGATTCATTAGCTTTCAACTAATAATAGAGCTGGAAAGCTAAGCAGCGATAGAATAGTGGGAGACCGGTGGACTGCCGCGCAGAGGTCTCGGGTTCGACCCCAAGGCGACCTCTGACTTGCCAAAGTTATGCGCGTATTAAATAGTTAATGATCGCTCACTTTAACAGTGAAGGAAAACATCGTGAGGAAACCTGTCTGAGAGTTTTACATAATGTTCTCGAAGATATGTGAAGTCTGCCAACCCGTCCTGGGGCGGCGTGGTGGACTGTCGCCATCCCTTCTCACACTGAGAAGAGGCTCGTGCCGAGGAGTGAGAAACTTTAATACAGGGCTGATAATATATTATTGTGTGCTGTAGCTAGTGTAAGACTGTGCTTCTATAGCCCAGCTGTGGGCTTCCCTATTTATATTCGCTTCTAGGTACACGAGCTATCAGTCCAGCTGATGGTAAGTGGTAACGACCACTCATGAACTGGGTTGCTGTTCTATACACAGCTTAAATCAAAGTCTATTCTGACTTCGATGCTCGGGTCACTATTTCTCGCGACCGAGGGATTATTAGAGATATATAAGTAAGTAAGTATATACATATGTATATAATATAAATACGAGTGAGATGCCAGGTTTGATGCTCAAATCGGGCAAAGTGTTACAAGGATTTTGTTAGACAATTCTTCATAGCACAACGCCTGCTAAGAGCCCAGTGCTTTGTGAAGTTTAAATACGATTCCCAGTTTGGAAAAACATTATTAAGATTTACGTAAGAATATTTTATACAGTAGAAAAGGGTTTGTAAGTAAGCCCAGGCTTCGTGAGCTTTAGATTCGATTCCCGGTTTAGACAAACGTTATAAGATTTACGTTAGAAAATTAAATATAGAGTAGCACGGAGTCTGTCAATAAGTTTCATAATAAAAACATTAGTAACCGTTGAGATTGTTGAGCTGAAAGTGTCTTGAAAATTAGTCTATTACGTCCCTAGATGGTCTAATGACCATCTAGATCTAGAAGATTTTGGTAGCTTTAGGTAATCCTAAAGCTACCAAAATCTTAGCGTAATACATTACAGTCTATCTTATCTTGTCTTATGCGGGGGCCAGTCAATGCAGACCGGCGAGACTTTGACCCAGTGGGATCTTTTGTGTCGATACTCTCCGAATAACGACTGCCATAGATGTTCATGGCAGCCGGGACCGACGGCTTAACGTGGTCTCCGAGGCACGGAGCAGGCGATATTTGTCAATACGCACATAATTTCGAAAAGTCATATAACTTCCGAAAGTCAGAGGTGCGCGACGTGGGTTCGAACCCGAGACCCTCTGCATTGCAGTCTGTTGGTCTCCCCACTGAGCTATCGCTGCTCCACTACAGTCTAAAATATAGTGTATATAAACAACTAGACACTAATTAATTATACATTATAGACATAATTAGATCGTTTGGCAGCGGGCGCAGCCACGAGGCGTTCATTATAGTAATTAGCCGACAGGTGGCGCGCCCCATCCGTCTGCCGCCCCGTGATTGTTGCTTCACATCTACGATCGATGCAGATTACTAAACATGCTATACAGTCTCACGCCTATATATACACTGCCAGATACTATGCCCACTTGTCGGGTACGCTTATAAACTACGTGCTGCTATTGAGATTTCCCTGACAAAAAATGCCTATCACTTTAATCGGGAATCGAACTTGAGACCTCATTGCAATATTCGCATATACTACCGCTGCGCCACTAGGCCAAGCGAGAAGAGAAAAAGCATTAAAACCTGTTCAGTAGTTTTTACGTGAAATTCAAATAAACAAACAGATATAAAGAAAACATACTTAATCTATACTAATATTATAAAGTTTAAGAGTTTGTTTAGTTGAACGCGCTAATCTCAGGAACTACTCGTTCGAATTGAAAAATTATTTTAGTGTTAGATAACCCATTTATCGAGGAAGGCTATAGGCTATATAACATCACGCTACGACCAATAGTAGCGGAGCAGCACTGAAAAATGTTGCAAAAAAGGGGAATATGTTCTTATGTGACGCAGATGAAGTTGCGCGGCTCAGTTAATATAAATAAGTTTCATAATAGTATAGATCTAGCTTTACTTATAAGCTGTCCCACCGCTGGACTGGGTATGACAAGGATTATACACGCCGGAGCAGCGCGGGTGGGTAGCTACTTAACATATCTTCAAAAACACTTTGAAGTACTTGGCGTTGTAACTACACACAGCAGCTCATATAAGAAAAACAATATAAAATTGAATTGTATAGTTAGTAAACATTTGGTGATTAAAGAGTGGCCATGAGTTTCTTGCTTGCTTCTTCTGATGAAAGCTCTATTTCTCGATCACGCTGTTTCCAATGATGAATGTATTTTCCTTCAATAATTTATACTAAAAATAAATTTTTAGTATAATTTTTATCAATATCACTAGATGTTCTCGCGGTTTCACCCGCGTTTATCGTTACTGCGCCGCCCCCGTGGGTCGTAGCGTGATGTTATATAGCCTATAGCCTTCCTCGATAAATAGGCTATCCAACACTAAAAGAATTTTTCAAATCGAACCAGTAGTAATCACGCAGAATAAACCAGGAGAAACATCGTTTGTACTATGTCTGTAATGGGTAATTATTTTGCTGCGATGTTATTTTAAAACTGCTATATCTCCTAAGATATTCATTGAAATCGAATGATGTAAAGGGCAATTTTGTTTTAAATTAAATACTTGTGATGAATAACGTATTTTTTTGGATAAGGATTAATATCATGTTTATAAAAATACCTTCGCAAATAATGCATTATTTTAGAACAAATTTCGTTAGCATAAAATGGTTATAGTGAGCCAACCTTAAAAGATAGACATATGCTATCGCGGACTTTTTTTTAGAACTTTTAAAGGAGAACAATTCTGTCATACATGATTTTTGCGAAACTTTAACTGTTTACGCAGCGCACGCAGCGGAAGCTCTCAAAAGGAAAAAATACTCTCCGATTTTGAAACATTCTTCATTGGTGCTCCGCTCCTATTGATCTTAGCGTGATGATATATAGCCTATAGCCTTCCTCGATAAATGGGCTATCTAACACTGAAAGAATTTTTCAAATCGGGCCAGTAGTTCCTGAGATTAGCGCGTTCAAGTAAACAAACAAACAAACAAACAAACAAACTCTTCAGCTTTATAATATTAGTATAGATTACATATTCAGGCAAGTAGCTTATAATAATTTAAAGATGTTTAATTATCCTTTCTTGACATAACAGATTACTATAATTATTATATTGGTTATAAACTAGTTTATATATAATTTGAAGTTGATTTAAGCCCACTATTGTACTCTTTCTTTAGCCGAATAAATTTTATTATTATTATTATTATATATTATAAAATAAAGTCCCTCGCTGCGTCTGTCTGTCTGGTAGCGATAAACTCAAAAACTACTGAACGGATTTTCATGCGGTTTCCACCAATAGACAGAGTGATTCATGAGAAAGGTTTAGGTGTATAATTTAGTTACCCATGCGTAGCCGGGGCAGGTCGCTAGTATTAGTTAATTGACGTGTCCAAGAATTGTTTACACATTGTTATGGAAATAGAGATTTTTGACTTTAACTACGAGAAACTTTATACAGCTGCTAAGAATTCTCTAACACTAAAATATAACTTCTACACGACCCGAGCATCGCATCTGTTGCAACTATTCAATCAGCAGTAAGCATAACCGCAAAATAAACCCACTCGGTCGACGAGACAGCCCTAAACATTACATATGATCGTATAAATCCGCGTGGATTGACGAGATGCGCCGGCGCACCGATATGTGTACGATACTGCACATTATACCCGATATATTTCATAGATAAACGTTGTTCCAATCATTTATTTTAGACTAGTTATCGCCCCTGGCATCGCCTGTGTGTATTTAATGACAAAATAGATTATAGCGCCACCTGGCGACATTTTTAAATTGTTATCTATACTAATATTATAAAGAGAGACTTGATTATTCGTAAACTCTAAAACTTCTGAAATTTTTCTTATTTCTTTCACCATTAGAATCTATTTTATCTAGAATTAATATAATTTGATATAACATCACGCTACGAGCTACGAGATCTCAGCAGCATAAGCGTAAGTGAAACTGCAGGGGACAGCTAGGCCAGATAAGTAGATTTTCTAGAAACATGTTGATTTAAAAGTAGAAATACGTACGAAATAATCATGCTTGTATATTCTCGAAAAGCATTTTGCTGACTACATTATATGTTAGCTGCCTTGTAACAAAATATACAAAATTCTATTTTGTTTACTTTTTACTGTTTAACAATTTTATTTTCATTTTATTCAAACAACGGGCACAAAAAACACTGAGAAACAACGAATTGTGGAACACTCAAGCTTTTTAGACCCGTGTGGCGATCGAACCCACAAAACTTGCTGCTGTTAGTCCAAGAATATTAGTCAAATTAAGGCAAGTATCTCGAAATGAGAGATAGTCAGCTATAAACTTGTATAAACCTTTATTTTGGCACCCAAAAAAAAGATTTATACAAGTTTATAGCTGACTATCTCTCATACCGAGGTGCAACCCCTAATATTCCTAGACTATGTGACAACGGCGAGGCACCCTTACTCATTCATCCGCGCAGTCGTATTTCTTTCCCGAATTACTCAAAATTATTACACAGCCTTCGCAATCACCACAGCAGTACCAGGGCAGCAGCAGTACAAAAGAGATCCACTGAAACGTTTTCACATCACATAAACGTCTAAGAAAAGCCTACCTCTAAGAATAGCTTCATGTCTCTATAAGTAAGTATACAGTTCTGCCGGTACCTCGAGCCAGTATTGATACTCAACGGAAGGCGGCGCTTTGTTCAGACCACTCTCGATAAGTGCCGCTCTGGGATGCTAGCACTTCCGGGAATGCTTAGAACTATACCTACTCGGTTGTATGGACGCCTAGTACTTTTTTCTAGCTGTTTTAGCTGCTTTATAAAGTTTTAGTTCTGCTCAGCTTCGTAAGGTCGTAGCGTAATGTTGTGCAGTATTTCTAACCGAAATGAAATCTTTTAACATCCCAACTAATATTATAAATACGGATGTCAGTTTGTTTGTTTGATACGTTTTCACGCGTTAACTATTCGACATTTTGAACGATCATCATGAAATTTCGCGAATATATTGTCACGGGTACAGAATAGGATATATATACACCTTTTTCCAGAAAAGTGCTGTTTCCGAGGGACAAAGTTTAATTGACATATTAATACTAAAATTTGAATGTTTTCCATGAATGTTGTGTTTACCGATTGATATTGTACACCCATACTTTATTTATTTTGCATGTGTGACTTGAGCAATGTGATGAAAATAAATGAAGCCAGAGAAGTGTGTCAGGATCGTAGCAAATGGAAATCCGTAGTCTCTGCCTACCCCTCTGGGGAACAGGCGTGAATCTATGTATGTATGTATTACTTGTAGGCGAATCTATGAATAAATAAATTTCAGATCAGACTAGCACTTTTGAAGATTATTGCAGCCATACAAACTCTTGAAGGATAAAACTATTCAGTAAATTTTTTCCTCTATTTGTCAACGGATATTCATTTATTTCGATTTTGAATATAGTAAAGAAGAAAGAAGAAGAATAATTGGATATAGTTAGTTATTTTAGCTTAAATATAAATGCATATAATATGTTTGGACTGCCACGCAGAAGTCTCGAGTTTGATCCCAAGGCGCGCATCTCTGACTTTTCGAAGTTATGCGCGTATTAAATATTTCATTATCGCTCGCTCTAACGGTGAAGGAAAACATCGTGAGGAAACCTGCGTGTCTGACAGTTCTACATAATGTTTTTTTATTTTATTTTTTATTTTATTTATAAGGTTCACCAACAATTGATTACACTGTTACAAGATGTGATACATTCCTAAAACTCATTACTAGCGTAACAATCTCTTACAGGTAAACACAGCATGCATAATTTGCATGTTCTCGAAGATATGTGAAGTCTGCCAACCCGCACTGGGGCGGCGTGGTGGACTGTGGGCTAACTCCTTTCTTACTAATAAGAGGCCCAGCAGTGAGACATTTTATTTACATTACAATGTCGATATAGGCAAACTTTACATAATAATGATGAAGCTTGTACTAGATACTAAATATCCGAGATTTCCGAGTCTAAACTAAAAATAGATATAGTGATGTCAATAGCGGCGCGTCTGGTCGCGACCAAATCTGTTCTAGTGCCGGCACTCGACGCTACATTTTATTTCCGTCCCTACATCCGTCTAGCGCGCATGATGGAAACCTAGTGAGGGGACACGCGCGGATATCCGTGCGGATATTTCTCGTATATTTGATAATTATGTGGTTGGATTTTTAGAATGACGCATACTTAAGTGTGTGTATCTCTGAAGAGTTACACAGAGAAGCACAGCACTCACATTCCGCCAGCTTTGTTTGTAAGTCATACGGAATAGTAAGCGAGCTGTTTGCCGCATTGCTAGACTCCGTTCTGTTACTGAGTATAATCCTTACAGAAAACTCTAAGAATACTTTGCCTGATAATAACTGAACCGAAAATAATATCTCACGATCGTATACATTTTTTGAAACCGTAATCAAAACGGAAATTTCATGGTTAAACACTAAAATAAGTGATTGAACATTTTAGATTTAAAAAAACTTTCAAATAATATAATAATAATATCAGCGCTGTATTAAACTGTCCCACTGCTGGGCACGGGCCTCTTCTCAGTGTGAGAAGGCTTAGGTCATAGTCCACCACGCTGGCCCAGTGCGGGTTGGCAGACTTCACATATCTTCGAGAATATTATGCAGAACTCTCAGACATGCAGGTTTCCTCAGTTGTCCGACAATTACTACATGACACGTCTCAATACGTGTTATAAATAAATTTCATATACGCGCTTGAATTGGCTTACATCGGCCACAATACATAGGATTATTATACAAATTACGAAAGTGTAAAAAGCGTTTTATTTTACTATTTACGTACTAGTATTGGAAACGTTTCGGATAAATATCTGAAACATCAATCAAATATCCG
The DNA here is from genome assembly GCA_963564715.1 of Catocala sponsa. Lineage (NCBI taxonomy): Eukaryota > Metazoa > Arthropoda > Insecta > Lepidoptera > Erebidae > Catocala > Catocala sponsa. The sequence continues at coordinate 662,895 of OY751353.1, read as the reverse complement.
CACATCACATCACTAGTATAAAACAACATCAATTTTATAGATCATTGATCCTTACCATCTATTAATAAACTCTAGCGCACGTGTCTTGCCTCTCACTCGCACACTCATAAATCTTTTACAGCAAACAGAGACAGCTATACTACCAACATCTATCTTCAAACGCATTTCATCTTTATTACGCTTATGGGAATTACGTAAGTAAAAAAAGGATGGGTGTACGAGTACAATCATTTTGGGGTAGAGTTTTTAAGCGTATTGGTTCGAAACCTAACTAATATTATAAATGTGAATGTATGTTTGTTTGTTACGCTTTCACTCCTTAACTACTCGACCGATCATCATGAAATTTCGCATACACGATGTCAGGGGTATGGAGTAGGACACAGGGTACCTTTCATTTAGAACAAAGGACTGTTATTAACCCAACCTAACCTACATTTCACGAGCGAAGACGCGGACAGAATCTAGTCATGAAACATTTTATTAGTTGGTCGTTGGCGGATGCTGTGCTACTTAGAGTTTTGATGAATGATATATATTAAATATTAATGTGGCTCTCGTTTGATTCGCGAGTGACCTTGAGCTCATAAATATAGAAGCACTCAGCGCTGGGAAGCGTTGCTTGTAATAAATCTATTTTATTTAGTCCGTCGTAAGGTGCATGACAAAATGCTGCCGTTACTTCAGTGCCAATAAGCCGAGTATGGGTTCAAATTTTGAAATTATCGTGTAGATATGAATTTTATATCTTTCTTAATATATAAAAATCTCGTGTCACGATGTATGTTCGGGATAAACTCTGAAACTTCTTCTCCCTAGCCTTTATTATCCCCAAGTTACTTCGGGTCGGCGTTTTAGTGTAACCGGATTTGACTGGATATCAGTTTTTACACGGAACGACTGCCATCTGACCTCCGCAACCCGAAGGCTAACGATACCCTAAGGCTAGATCAGTGTCAGGACATTAGAGGGCACTGACTTCCTAATAACGACTGCCATAGATGTTCATGGCAGCCGGGACCGATGGCTTAACGTACTCTCCGAGGCACGGAGCAGGCGATAATTGTCAATCAATACGCACATAATTTCGAAAAGTCATATAACTTCCGAAAGTCAGAGGTGCGCGACGTGGGTTCGAACCCGAGACTCTCTGCATTGTAGTCTGTAGGTCTCCCCACTGAGCTATCGCTGCTTATATATAATTATGTGATATAGGATAATAGGATAAACTCTGAAACTACTGAACCGATTTTGATCAAACTTCGTAACTATCTGTAATTTGGTCCAACTTAGAAGATAGGATAGTTTTATTTTAAATTTTTTTTCATGTTTAGTAAGCAAGCCAGGATCGCAGCTAGTGGGACTCCGTAGTCTTTCTAGCTTCATTCACTGTCATTATATTCTTCAAGCAGGCTCGACGGTTTAGGGTACTGTTAACCTCACCTTTCTTCAGAAAATTTACCATGTGATCATAGAACATTTACCATGTGATCATAGAACATTCGCCATGTGATCATAGAACATTTACCATGTGATCATAGAACATTCGCCATGTGATCATAGAACATTTACCATGTGATCATAGAACATTCGTCATGTGATGCAACTTGCGGCATGAATAAACCCTAACTAATATTATAAATGCGAATCTGAGTTTGTTTATTTGTTACTCACGTATTATTCTCGTGCTTGACAGATAATGACAGAGCTCGTGCGGCGCATATTCAAATCGGCGCGCGGCCGCCATAGTAAAATTGTATGGAGGATTTGAAGTGCTTTTTTGATAAATATGTATCTTTATCGTCAACCAATAACTTAAATATTTGGGACGGACAAATTGTAATATAACTATTTATATTTCTTTTAAGCTGTAAAATAGTATAGATTTCTACTGTTATAATCTAAAAATCACGTAACACGAGCTTACGTTTTTGCATTTTTCGTGCAAATTTACGTAATTTTGTAGGCGAAAATATTAATTATTTTAAGTTTTTTACACGGAGTTATTGTAAACACATTCATTATTATGGTAAATGTATATTTTATATTTGTATTAAACAAAAAGTGTTGATTTTATTCACTTAACTGTGACCGCCTGTTTTGGCACATTTCGCTCGGCTCAGTCTTAATTCAAGTTTCAGGCGGATATTCTGCTATTACCCGGAGTAATTGTAAACACATTCATTGTTATTGGTAAACTAGATGTTCCCGCGGTTTCACCCGCGTTTATCGTTACTGCGCCGCCCCCGTGGGTCGTAGCGTGATGTTATATAGCCTATAGCCTTCCTCGATAATTAGGCTATCCAACACTAAAAGAATTTTTCAAATCGAACCAGTAGTAATCACGCAGAATAAACCAGGAGAAACATCGTTTGTACTATGTCTGTAATGGGTAATTATTTTGCTGCAATGTTATTTTAAAACTGCGATATCTCCTAAGATATTCATTGAAATCGAATGATGTAAAGGGCAATTTTGTTTTAAATTAAATACTTGTGATGAATAACGTATTTATTTGGATAAGGATTAATATCACGTTTATAATAATACCTTCGCAAATAATGAATTATTTTAGAACAAATTTGGTTAGCATAAAAATGGTTATAGTGAGCCAACCTTAAAAGATAGACATATTCTGTCGCGGACTTTTTTTTAGAACTTTTAAAGAGGAACAATTCTGTCATACATGATTTTTGCGAAACTTTAACTGTTTACGAAGCGCACGCAGCGGAAGCTCTCAAAAGGAAAAAATATCCTCAGATTTTAAAACATTCTTCATTGGTGCTCAGCTCCTATTGATCTTAGCGTGATGATATATAGCCTATAGCCTTCCTCGATAAATGGGCTATCTAACAGTGAACGAATTTTTCAAATCGGACCTGTAGTTCCTGAGATTAGCGCGTTCAAGCAAACAAACAAACAAACAAACAAACTCTTCAGCTTTATAATATTAGTATAGATTTGTATTAAACAAAAAGTCTTGATTTTATTCACTGAGCTGCGACCGACTGTTTTGGCGCATGTCGCGCAGGCGCACTCTTAACTAGGCGACTGATCATCATGAAACTTCGCACGCACGTTGTCAGGGGTACAGAACAGGACACAGGGGACCTTTTATCCAGAAGAAGTACTTAGCCCGAGGGATGGAAAAATGTAGGTTACATTTACGCGAACGAAGCCGCGGGCAAAATCTAGTCATTACTTATTCATTTAGGTACATAGATTGACATTTGGTGTATTTTTTGATACTTATGCAATGTCTGGGTATCAATCTTTTATGTTTCTGTTGATCTCTGCGACACGGGGATTATATAAAAATAATAAATCTCTATTTTACAGTCTAAATGAGTTATTATCGTATTTATAAATGAAAATCTTTACAAGTCAACACAATGGCTATTTAAAATTGTCGTGTCGATAGTAATCCCTCAATTATTTATTGTAGTGCCGAAATATTTTATAGCGTCGTTGAAATATTAGTGGCTTATAGGTATTTCGTGTGGTTTTTGCATTATTGAGCAAGAAGCATAGTAATATCATCGTACCAAGTATTTGACAGTTGACACGTGGTGAACGCCACGTAGCTAGGAACACGTGGCCTGCCACGTCTGAGGCACAGATCGCGCGTTACGTAGGTGCATTCTCCATGAAGGTATAAATAAACAATGTTTGTCTATTCCTTCATGGCGATCTCGTAGCGTAAGCGGGCGACCAGACTTTATTAATATGTACTGGTGGCACATTTGAAACGTGGCATTTGTGGCGCAGGGCTGTCTGATATGGGTTGAGATGTTCCCGCGGTTTCACCCGCGTTTATCATAACTACGCCGCCCCCGTGGGTCGTAGCGTAATGTTATATAGCCTTCCTCGATAAATAGGCTATCCAACACTAAAAGAATTTTTCAAATCAAACCCGTAGTTCTTAAGATTAGCGCGTTCAAACAAACAAACAAACAAACTCTTCAGCTTTATAGTATTAGCGTTGTTTATCTATACAAATAAATAAAATTGAAGTGTCTGTTTGTAATGTGAAAATAACAGCTTTTTATCTAATGCATATGAAAGTATATAAGGTACCTATACGAATACATCTATTTTTAACATTTTTGTCTGTCTGTCTGTTTGGTCCGGCTAATCTCCGAAACGGCTGAATCGATTTTGACGGGACTTTCACTGGCAGATAGCTCATGTTACTCCAACTTAGGCTACATTGATTTTATAAAAAAAATAGTATTCTGCGGAGACAAACACTTTTCATTGAAATTAAACTACTATATCCAGATTTTATCGCGTTGTTTATTTGACACTTTATTACAAAATTTTGCGTAAACAGAAGACAATATTAAACACTTTTTAGTTAAAATCTACGCGGACGAAGTCGCAGGGTAACAGCTAGTTTAATATAAAACACTTTAAACTACTATTGTTAAACACTTTTACTGGTTACTGTTTACTTCTATTTAAACGTCGACGTTTCGGTTGTTTTTCAACAACCGTGTTAAAACAACGCGATAAAATCCGTATGACATTGTTTGATTTCATTGTATTAATACATTAGAAATCTATACCTACTAATATTATAAAGCTGAAGAGTGTTTGTTTGTACGCAGTAATCTCAGTAACTACGGGTTCGAATTGAATAATTACTTCAGTGTTAGATAGCCCATTTGTCGAGGAAGGCTATAGGCTATATAACATCACGCTACGACCAATAGGAGCAGAGCATCAATGAAAAATGTTGCAAAACGGGGAAAATTCTCTTATGCGACGCAGACGAAGTTGCGCGTGTCAGCTACGTGGTATGTAAAAGTGTTTTATATAAGAAATAAATTATTTAATTGCTGTTTTATGTTAAAAGCTATTTATTATATTGTCTTTATTTTATTGCAAACATTATACAATACTGAAATATAGCGTGTATCTATGTTATACAAATAAATTATTACTATAATAAAAGAGAGATGCGGCATGAAAGTGGATAGAGTGACAAGAATAGAAAAGGGTACCATGTTAAGCTGGTTTGAACATGTAGAAAGAATGGACGAGGTAAGACTGACTAAGAAAGTTTATAAGGCTAGTGTGAATGGAACAGTCGCAAGGGGAAGACCTAGGCGAACGCTTCTCGATCAGATCGGAGGCGTTCTGGACAAAGGCCACGTTAAGAGCTTGAACCGACGGGCGTGTATGAGGAATGTAATGAAAGTGAATGAAGCCAGAGAAGTGTGTCAGGATCGTAGCAAATGGAAATCCGTAGTCTCTGCCTACCCCTCTGGGAACCAGGCGTGAATCTATGTATGTATAATAAAATCACGACGATTTAATATTAATAGAGCGTAGATTAGTGCCTCGGTATGTGAGTGTTGTGCATAATGTAACTGATTCGATTCTCGACTCGGACAATGTCTAATAGAGATTTTTTTTTAAAAATGCCTGCGCGGATGGCGTAGTGGTTTAAATGGTCGCCTTGCCACTGTCACTGCGGCGAGTGTTGTGGGTTCGAATCCCACGCGGGACAAAACTTTTTATGATCCACAAATGGTTGTTCCGAGTCTGGATGTTCTTTTTAATAATAATAATAATAATTATTATTATTATTATAATATTCCATCACATACACACAATACCATCTAGCCTAAACTAAGCGGAGCTTGTACTATGGGTACTAGACAATGGATAAACATACACATATACTTTTTTTTGTAAATACATACATACTTACCTATTATACATAGAAACACCCAGACCAAGACAAACATCCATGTTCATGCACACAAATGTTTGACTTGTGCGGGAATCGAACCCGCGATCTCAGGCGTGGCAGTCAGTTAACCTAACCACTACGCCGTCGAGGCTTTGTGTCCGTTGTCAGAATATTTGTAAAATGGAATTATTCCTAGTGCTGTAGCTATTTAAGTCAGTTGAAATCTCTACTTCAACTTTCGATAACAGCGTCGTGAATTTGTATCATTTAACAAATTACTACAACATTGATGTAAGATACTCTTCCTCACGACAGCATTGGGAATACAAGACATGTTGCCAAACATCTAATCAAGAACATGCGCAGACATTAGACGACTTACCGACAGACAAGGCTAAATAATTCACTGCCGCGCACACACACACACACACACACACACACACACACTGCGTCATCTGTACGTACACTACTCCGTAACACACACATCTATAATTTAATTCAGAGCTGTCATTCCTAAAAGTTAGACGTGCCGTTTCTAAAAATAAAACTAAACAAATGTTTTGTGTAACAATCTTAGTACCTTAGTTAATTAATTACTATTTTAATAATTATGGTAAGAATATTATGTCAGTAACGTGACGATTTTGAACGCGACCGCGGTGCATGAGATTTTGGACTAGATTTACCGATCGAGCAAAATATCATTACCAAAGGCAGAATGGAGTATCTGGGAGGCACTAATAGGTTCACCTCTAGTCAGACCTAAAACTATTGCTATTAAAATGTTGGTTTAATAAACCTAAGCCTTACTACTCCGGTGCCATAGTCCTGAAGCCAAGGAGGTTATAAAAAAATTTAGTCTTTTTCGAATTGCAGCATTGATAGAGTATATCACACACATATAAACATCGAAACACACACACAAAGCTGTATTTATACACTCACTAATCTATGACACACACACACACACATTACTCACACACACATACACGTCGACGCGCACACAGACACATTGATAGATGTATCGTAGAGTGGACTAAAAGAGATTTTTATTAATTCCTCTGCGCGCGCGCATGATCTATCGCAAGATTAACTAACGTTGGCGCTGGCTTTGTTCCTGTTCTATTGTAAGTAATGACTGCGAAATTAAACTGCACTTAATAATTATTTTGCAGATTGTTTTGTAAAATCTTTTTTCACGTACGCTTAGATTCAGGGTATTAAATTTTTATGATTCATAAAGTATGTTTTTAAATCCTACACAGAAAAAGTGGCGATTTAACGAAAAAAATAATTTAAATGGCAATGCGGTGTAGGTCTTAAAACATCGCACAAGGATGGCTTTTACCTGTTTATCAAATCGTACTCATCCTAACTAATATTATAAATTGCAAATGTGAGATTGTTTGTTAAGCTTGCACGCCTGAATTACTCGACCGATCATCATGCAATTTCACATTTTTCTTTCAGGGGTACAAGAAAGGTCATAGGGTACCTTTCGTCCAGAAAAAAGTACTATTACTAACCTTCTTATCTTAATCTTAACCTAACATTTACGCGAGTGAAGCCGCGGGCAAAAACTAGTGGTAAATTATTCACGAATAGCTCTTAATTTTAAAAACATATATCAATGCGCACTGAGATTCATATACACACCTGTTACATAATAATCCTGTCAAATCCACCTCACAGTATGTAAATTACGTCGCGACATACAGACAAACTATTTTATTATATATCTAACACATGTTAACCGAGAGAGTTGTTTACATTATTTTTCATTCGGGCAATAAATTTATTTTCTACAGAATGCTTTCAATGTCGCACAAGCGAATTAAAAATTAAATTGTACGCAATCATTTATTTTCTCAATGGCTCATAGCTTTCATGGTTAGTTTGTGTGGTAGGACACGTGTTCAGTTCTTGAGAGTTGTTACTGGGGTTTCAAGAAATGTTCAGTAGCAGCACTGAGTTAAGACTGCTGAGTAGAAGACCATAGATTCGCCCATGGGATTTAAAAACATATCAGGCAAAAGATATCTTATTTTAATATACAAAAATCTCGTGTCACGATTGTCATGATTTCTTATTTTTGTTAATAATTCTGTTCAGGAGTTTTTATTTACTCAACTGGCAACACAGCCAACCATCATTTTTAAATAGTGGGGTTATTGTGGAAGGGAAAAATAACTCGTTCTCTCGGCGAAAGATCGCTCAGTAGTGAGGAACTAGCATTCAACTGAATAAGACGTTCTCAATAGTCCGTGTAATTGCTGTGAGTTTAGTAATATAGTCACATAATATTTTAGACAAGTGAGTTAACTTATACGATGTATTTTCGATATAAACTCTGAAACTACTGAACCGATTTTGATCAAACTTCGTAACTATCTGTAATTTGGTCCAACTTAAAAGATAGGATAGTTTTATCTTAATTTATTTTTTATTGTTTACTAGCTTTTGCGCGCGGCTCTGCCCGCGTGGTACCTACGTGAATAAAAAATATCCTATGTCCTTCCCCAGGTTTTAAAATATATCTGTACAAAATTTCATCTAAATCGGTTGAGTGGTCTAACCGTGAAAAGGTAACAGACAGACAGACAGACAGAGTTACTTTCGAATTTATAATATTAGTAAGGATTTGTCGAGTGTACCCCTCGTGGTGTTCAGTCGTGTGTTTATGCAAATAGTATACAGACTGGCCGTACGTTTCTTGCAGGTATTTTCTCATAGGCCTTTTGCCTGAACCTAGCAACTAACATAAATGTTTCAGTACCTAAATGTAATAAGGTCACTAACCCCTTTGATGTTTATAAGTGTTCCTTTGTGACCTAAATGAATAAATGATTTTTGACTTTTTGACATATCGATAGACGATAATTCGGGACGTCGGCTATTACGTAGGACCCAAAAAGCTAATAAATTTAGATTTGATTCGCCTCTGCTTATCCCTTTGAAAATATCTTGGCTGGAGTCTATATTGGTAAGCATACATATATGTATATATATATGTATATGTATGCTTACCGAGAGCAGTATAGTCTTCATTGATATATAAACAAAGAGAAAACCGAGTATATAACTTCTACATAGTGTACGATTAACTAAAATGTACCATTCTGTGTGCATACTTGGCAGAACTTAGCAGTCGTTGGCTTTGTTCTTGACGTGCTAACCCATCCGAATAATTGTTGAACTGTATTTACCTGAAACAAAATAAACATTTATTAATATCATTGTCTATATATGTATACTAATATTATAAACAGAAATATTTGTGTTTTTGTTTGAAATGTGTAAACTTAAATACTGAGCGACCAATTTTAAAATTATTTTACACTAGATAGTTACTTCATACCGAAGTAACATACGTGTATAACATTACTAGCTTTTGCCCGCGGCTTCGCTCGCGTTAATTTAGAATTTGACAATCAATTCGGCTTGTAATAATATAATTCAATCATGATTCGACAGACACGTGGCGCCATCTATTATCATAAGAACGTTATTATTGTTTTCCTCGGGAACAGTAATTTTTTTCGGGATGAAAGGTGGCGTACGTCCGTTTCTGTGTATCTGTCAACTTATATGCAAAATTTCAGGATGATCGGTCAGTGGTTTAGGCGTGAAAAGGTAACATACAAACAAACAAACAAACTCATTTTCGCTTTTATAATACATATTAGTTAGGATTAGGAAGTTAGGATTAGTTAGGTTGCAACGAGCTGCGGGCAGCAGTCATTATAAACGTGGGTGAAATCGCGGGGTACAACTAGTCATCATCTCAGCCTGAACACGTCTCCTGCTGGACATAGGCTTCCCCCAAGGTCTTCCACACAGACCGGTGTTGGGCCACCCGCATCCACCCGCTTCCCACGACCCTCACCAGCTCGTCGGTCCACCTTGTCCAGGGCCTACCATATATAAGTCGTAACTCAGTGCTGCTACTGAAAATAGCTCTCTCTTTGGAGATAATTCCTGTGTCGCGAAAGACTTGTTGTGATAGTTCACTCGGCTGTATGTGTGCCGGGGTTCCTACTTAAAGTTCTTCAATGAAGTACCGAAATACGTTCTGTTATTTATTTCTGTGACACAATGCGACAGTACAACGGGTATTGATCGACTGGTTACACAATATTCATTATGATTACATTCTACGTACATACATCAGATGCAATATCGATTGTTGAGTAACAATACCAAAATAGGCAATGTGCTGCGGGCACAGACCTTACAAAACAATGAAGCATCGGACATACACTTGAAACACAAACATACAGAACAACTATGCGCGGCTCACATCTAAGCCCGTACTCCGTACCCCAGCAGCGCAAAGGTGACGCTTAAACAACTACATTTGTCATCCAGTTATGTTTTGTCCAGGAATACATACATACATACATAAGATTCACGCCTGTTTCCCAGAGGGGTAGGCAGAGACTACGGATTGCCATTTGCTACGATCCTGACACACTTCTCTGGCTTCATTCACTTTCATCACATTCCTCATACACGCCCGTCGGTTCAAGGAGCTCTTAACCTGGCCTTTGTCCAGAACGCCTCCGATCTGCTCGAGAAACGTTCGCCTAGGTATTCCTCTTGCGACTGTTCCATTCACACTAGCTTTATAAACTTTCTTAGTCAGTATTTCCTCGTCCATTCTTTCTACATGTTCAAACCAGTTTAACATACCCTTTTCTATTCTTGTCACTATATCCACTTTCATGCCGCATCTCTCTCTAATCTCTCCAGGAAATGTCTGACATATAACATATCTTCTTCTTCTTACAATAATTTTATATCATTCACATTACATCGTATAATTTTGTATCTGAGTTACAATATTTTGCTGTCAGCAACTCCAACACACACCATTACAAACTTTTCAACACGATAAAACGCTCACAAAAAACTCGGATAAATATCCGAGTTATAAGCACTCTGGGCCATCACTACGCCCCCTATTTTGCAGTAACAAGTATCGCAATTTATTCACAAGCTATCCGCAGCTATTCGCGAGTTATCCGAGTTACGACCGTGCCGAGTCTCGTCGTTGACCTGTATATTTTGTTTCACAAAAGCCCGGAGCCCGCACAATTAATGAGTTTTATTTTTCTGTTTGTTGTTTGTTAATGTAATTAAACGTTCAGTCTCAATACTTGGAGAAAATACTGGCGACTGTATTTTGCTGGTAGTTTATAGTTTAAATAAAATACTCTACAATAGTACATTTGTGTAACGGTTACGTGAAAAGGGTTTTCCAATATGGCATGACTGAAATATGTTTTAATATTATTATTATTATTATTATTATTTTCAGCCTGTATTGTCCCACTGCAGGGCAAAGGCCTCCCTCTCGCTTTTCCACATATCCCTATTATGCGCTAGTTTGCACCAGTCCCTCCTGTAGTTAATTAATTCGTCTTGCCATCGACGTTTTGGTCTACCACGTTGGCGTTTAGCACCGTCTGGGATCCAATCTGTGCTGATTTTAGCCCAAAGCTCCTGCGGCATACGGCAAACGTGTCCAGCCCAATCCCATTTCAGTTTGGCGGCTTTCTGGGTGACGTCTGTGATTTGTGTTTTGGAGCGTAGTGTAGAGTTTTTAATGCGGTCCGATAACCGTACCCCTAGGATACTACGCTCCATGGCTCGCTGGCAAACCTCTAGCGCGGACCTTTGCTGACCAGTCAAAGACCATGTTTGTGCACCATACGTAAGAATGGGAAGAATGCACATATCCATGAGCTTACGTTTGAGACATAAGTCCCTTTATGGTCTCCTTTCATGAGGTCCTTCATCGACCAGTAGCTCTTCCAGGAGTTTCCGATACGTCGGGCAATGATATGTTTTTAATATAGTGATATTAAAAACATATCTGTTTCTTCGGTGCAACCCAAAAGATGTCGCACCTTATATTGCGGCTCCAGGGCCCCAACAACTGCACGCATAGACTTGATGATTGCTTCAAACGATGCAATCAAGGTGGCTGCGTTCTGGGCTGTTACTATATAATATTGAGCAAGGATTGCCACCGAAACGCTAAGAAAAAGAAGTGATATTAGGATAAATAGGCAGATATGTATTAAATCTATATTTGAATATCACCAGATTAAAGGTTTTACGTTAGAGGGGACGAGGCTATTGTGTTCCTGGCACTTTAATACTATTAGGAATTTCTTGATCGCAAATGCACTGCATATTATATGGATTGCCCGTAATGTATAGTTATCAGACGAATCAGCACAACATTGAGTCAATCGAGCTTATTGAAAACAATTCGCTTTCAAAGTTACCATGACCAGTAATTATGGAGTACTCATTCAAATTACAGTCAGAGACGGATATCTCTTTGTATTAGGTCTACATTTAAATTCGTGGTTTCTATACAAGATACAGCTATTATTTTGAAGTTAAAAGATTTGAAGAAAATCTATACTAATATTATAAAGCCGAAGAGTTTGTTTGTTTGTTTGAACGCGCTAATCCCAGGAACTACTGGTTCGATTTGAAAAATTATTTTAGTGTTGGATAGCCAATTTATAGAGGAAGGCTATAGGCTATATAACATCACGCTACGACCCACGGAGGAGGCGCAGTAACGATAAACTTGAGTGAAACCGCGGGAACATCTAGTACCAAATATTTAAGGCTTCTCCATAATTTTATCTATAAACATAAATGTTATTTCAGGATTATCCGACAAGTTTCAAGCTACTACGTTTCAATATGGTCACCTTCCTGGTTGCTAAGGTGCCGACCCACAATCCATTATTTGCCCTAAAGTCAAGGTACTATGCATATAAAATATCATTGAATTCAGATTGGCTGTTACAAATAATAATGAAATAAGTTTGTATGAAACTAAAACATTACTTTTCCAGACTCAATGCTGGTGTTGAAAATTGCCATACGGAAATACTAGATAACACTTTTTTCGACCCAATATCAAAACAAGGATACCACGTTTGCCTGCAGTCATATGCGCAAACTAGTACTGCAGCAGTCTTAGAAATTTGGTTATCATATTATGGTATTAAATTTGCAGAGTGATCTGTGTGACTTATGGCGCATCGGTAGCTCGCGTTCGCACCTACGATTAATAAACTAATCGATAGTTTACATTTTCTCTCATTACAATCTTGCTATACAATACTTTCTCGTCGTAAAAACGTTTTCTATAAGTGCGACAAGAGGCTGCGGTTAGTTTCTAACTGTTAGCTAATAGAGCAAAACGAATGAATGAAAAGTTGCATATTGTTGTGAGGCAATTTAGCGGTTTTAAGTTCGTGACTTACTTATAATTTATTCAAAAAGGTATTAGAATAATCGTACCCTGTCCCTAATTAAAAGGTATGTAAATTTTGGTTTAACATACCTATTTTGATCTATTTGACAAACAAAATGTACGCCAAATACAGTGGGTACATACAAATATATAGTGTTTTTATAAGTGGTTACTGTGCATTTTTACTGGCAATAAATAAATAATAATAATTATTATTATTAATATATAATTTTACTACTATTTATTTGTAATATATATAAAGTCTGAATGGATAGATACTAGGTTAACATAAACAAAAAGTTCTAACTCTGACTGAGTCAATCAGTGAGAAAGTTAGAATGTTTCAATGTCCAGCCCAAAATCTTTCCACTGTCGATTACAATCAAAACCACATGACGTGGAAATAGTAAAAGCGTCTCATAAAAATTAAAAAAGAATTGGGGCAATCTTTGGGGATTGCCGATAGAAGTGAAAACTTTAATCCTTGATCATAAACACTTCATTATAAACGAATAGTCAATTATATTTCAGTCCATGTTTTAGGTGACCTATAGCTCACGCAGAATCGTATTTAAAAGCCAGTATTCCATAAACTATCCCCATGACAGTAAATATTTAAATAAACAGCTGTAGATCAACCGCCGATCTGTCCCATGAGACGATCGACGCGGACCCTTGACGCGAGGGCCGCGGCACGCGCTTAAATCATCTCCCATATTTATACCAACACGTTTCCCTCACATAAACTGTTATATGTTATTACTGGAATTGTCATAATATATACACGAAAATAGTCACGTAGACATAACGTATTAACAGACGGTTTTTACATTATAGCTGTATTTTCCTGAAGGGTAGACTAAAGTGTCTTATAGCTAAGAAATTAAAAATATGTTTATTGATTTAGATCCTTAGTTCATAAAGTGTTCCAGGTGGACCACCAGGGGTCCCCGGGAGACTCGACGGGGGTCTACGTTGGCGTGACAACAAAATGGGGGTTTGCTTTCGATAGTGAAGAACTAAAATGTTGGCTTCATATGTTTCATCTGCATATTCTATATTCAGTAGAAACCTCTCGAACTTACCGATTTATCGGAACAGGATTTCCAAAAAAATAGGTCAGCCCGTAGAGATTTGATCAACATTTTTTTGATTCTTCACCAATATAAATACGAATGCCAAGGAATATGGTAGAAATGGTCCACCGGAACCAGCTAAATTTTGAAAGTGCTCTATGAGAAAAAATGTCTGGGAACCTCTGATTTAGATCGTAAGGTACACTTATGAAAGTAAAACAACGCTGTTACTGCGTTTCGCCCGAAGAGTAAGATTTCCAGTGGCTTTAGCATCATCATCTTTAATTTATCTACGGGCACAGTACTGTTTCTGGATGCAATGCAATCGATGTCGTTTTCTCTAGCACTGACGACATTTTACATATTATTATGTTATAATATGTTGTATGCGAAATTACACGGTGATCGGTCGAGTAGTAAAGACAAATTAAGAAACTCACATTCGCATTAATATTTGTTTAAATTTTTCGTGATGTTTGATCTTGGATTCAAGAATTTAACAAGAAAACAGAACATACAAATAAAAAAAAAAATCACAATAGATATTAATAAATATGTAGTTCAAACACATATTATTATACTTTAAAACTAAGCTTTGCTAAATGACGTAGGTCGTGCGGCGCTGCAATCACAATCTACAGACCACCAAATTGAATTTGGTTAAATTGTATCTATGACTTTCAAACACCATGAAATAATTAACATGTTGTAACTGTTATATCTACTAGTGGTTGCAAGGTGCTTGAAATTCGCTTGCAATTCATTAAATTTTAAGATTCTTCTTATATTTTGTCCCTTCTCCATATAACTTTAACCTCCGTGCGCGCAATATTCTTAAAAAGTGGCTTAAAGTTTTCTCTCCTCATATTAATATATAGATGTTAACAGGTTCCCTGTCCGATGAATCAATAGATTTTCTATTGTGTCTATCACGGGACAGCGAATGGGTTAAAGTAACAAACACTTGAAATTAAACTACTATAATATACGGATTTTATCGCGTTGTTTATTTGTATATAGTAGTTTAATTTCAATTATATAGTAATTATATAGTACTTTAATTTCAATAAATAACATTCGCGTAAAGAGAAGACAATATTATGTAACAAATACTTGGAAAGAAAATCGTGAACTATGAACAAAGAATGTAGGTGATCGATATTGCTAACAACGGATATCCGAGTGCGGATATCCTTCCCATCACTATTACGTAGCGGATATATCGCCAAGTCCTCACTGTTCTTCACTTCATACGAAGGTTCCATTAAAAAAAAGATTGTTAAATATTCATATATGTGTGTTGATAAGATTTTTTATGTCACAAATTATGGCAATTTTGCAGATACGTTGGCCGCTGCTCCAAGTGTCATGGGTTTGAATCCCACACTGGAAAATTTATTTGTATAATCCACAAATAATTGTGGCACTGACTGATACAGAGCGCGGATCTCTGAAGGATAGGATTTGTAACGAATATATCCGACAGAGAACCAAGGTCATCGACATAGCTCAGAGAAGTGGCAAGCTGAAGTGGCAGTGGGCTGGCCATATCGCGCGAAGAACCGACAACCGCTGGGGTAAGCGTGTTCTTGAGTGGAGACCGCGACTCGGCAAACGTAGTGTAGGACGCCCTCCGACCAGGTGGGATGACGATCTGCGAAAGACTGCAGGCAAATGCTGGATGCGGCAAGCTGAAGACAGGGCGCTATGGCGCTCTTTGGGGGAGGGCCTTGTCGAGCAGTGGACTATTATAGCCTGATGATGATGATGATGATGTAATTCAACTACGTGACACCTTCCACAATAGATTAGAATCTTAAAAAAATAATTGTTTCGGAATTAAACTACTTTAAGGGCTTGTCTCACCACCTCCAATTAATATTTATCCATAAGATAAAAGTCTCGCCATCTCTCTTCTTTAACCTAACAAGAGTGAGACAGCATGCGATTTATCTTTCGGATAACTTCTACTTGTTAGTTGTAGGACTGGTCATAAGTACAGGGATTTAATCGCGTTGTTTATTTTAAAACATTTTTATTGTACAATTATGAAGTAGTTTAATTTCAATGTAACATTCTCGTAAACGTAAGTTAATAGGTATTAAGATAATTGCTATTAACCTCTGAGTCTTCGTCGAAGAGTTAATGAAACCACTATGTGGGTCTGTGTGTCTGTCTGTTAGTGACAGCCATAACTCCGGAACCACTGGACCGAGTGACTTGTAACTTGGTGTGCAGACATCTTGGGGTCATACCTCGGTCGAGTTTGAATATGGACCCTGCGGGTCAAAAGACCTCTAGATATAGGGGTCACAAGGTTACATGAAGACGAAGAGGTTGAATCCTGGGTTTTTACACACATATCGTTTCTTTCCTATTCAATGTTTACACTATTTTTACACTTTTTGTTATTCATGTGACATGAACATACCTATATATACTAATATTATAAAGCTGAAGAGTTTGTTTGTTTGTTTGAACGCGCTAATCTCAGAAACTACTGGTTCGATTTGAAAAATTATTTCAGTGTTGGATAGCTTATTTATCAAGGAAGGCTATAGGCTATATAACATCACGCTACGACCCACGGGGGCGGCGCAGTATCGATAAACGCGGGTGAAACCGCGGGTACATCTAGTACAAATATAAAGTGCCAACACAAGCTGTTTCAAACATCCGGTTAAAATAAAGCTTGCATATGAATATTAGCACAGCTGGCTTCGAACCCAATTAGCTCGTGTGGCAGGCTGTAAATCGATTACCTATGAGCCGGCGCTGACCGTTCATTAAATTAAAGGCCAGGCACTAAGTGCAAACGTCCAATGTTCGTAGGCACGAAGCCTCTGCGTGCGTTGTCTATACTAGGGATGTTTTGAATACTCGCATCCGCATCCGTAATTGCGGAGCTTCCGCAACGATTTGGACATCCGCATCCGCATCCGCAATAATCAACGCGGATGTTATTGCGGATCCAGATATAGTGCAGATTACGACAAGGAAGAAAATAGGTGGGCCGATGAATGACGCGATGATTCTTTAAGTGAATATGAGAATCAAGAAACACTAGAAAATGATATAGCTACATTTATGAACCTTTGCAAAACAGGCTTGAACCTGCAGAGGTGATATTAGATACATTTTATTAAATAAGATGCACCAATTAAATTAGTGTTAGTTATATTATTCTACTTTTTTTATTTGTAATTTGTATACTTTGTTTTGTCCTTGTTTTTTTATATTTCAGCGTGTTTTGCGTGTGCCCTTGTGCCAAAATAAATATTTTTTTCTTTCTTTTCTTTTCATTTTTATCAACATCCGCATCCGCAATTATGAAACTTCCGCATCGATTTGGACATCCGCATCTGGATCCGCATTCGCGGATGTGAGCCTTTATGTATCCATATCCGCATCCGCGGATGTCAAAAAATCTTCATTCGCAACATCCCTGTTCTATACTAATATTATAAAGCTGAAGAGTTTGTTTGTTTGGTTGGACGCGCTAATCTCAGGAACACCTGGTTCGATTTGAAAAATTATTTTAGTGTTGGATAGCCTATTTATCGAGGAAGGCTTTTGGCTATATAACATCACGCTACGATCAATAGGAGAGGAGAATCAATGAAAAATGTTGCGAAAACGGAGAAAATTCTCTTATGTGAAGCAGGCGAAGTTGCGCGTGTCAGCTAGTTTATTATAAAAACACTAGCTGTGCCCGCGGTTTCACTCACGTTTATGGTTACTGCGCCGCTCCAGTGGGTCCTAGCGTATAACCTACCTCTCCTAGAATTATAACCACTAAGCCACTGGGGGACCATGGGTCTGACCAGACTACAGTATTACGACTGTACGGACTGCATGGTGGTTTATCTATTCCCTAACCCTCATGATCCGTTGGGACGTCACCAACAGGAACAGAGAGAGGTCAGGCGCAGGACCAACGGCTTTACGTGCTTCCTAGGTATGGGAATGCAACATCGCTAACTTCTTAAAAGAAAGCACAAATGATTTTTATGCTTCCACATCGGATTCCCAATCCGGGACCGGAATTATGAATATGAACTCTAGTTACTAAACCAACGAGGTCATAACGAAACTATATATTATTATCCTTACTAATATTACAAATGCGAAAGTAACTCTGTCTGTCTGTCGGTCTTTTTGTCTGTCTGGTACCTTTTCACGCTCAATCTGCTGAACCGATTTTGATGAAATTTGGAATGGAGATAGCCTGAGATCCTGGGAAGGACATAGACTATATAACTTCACGCTACGGCTCACGGGAGCGTTGCAGTAACCACAAATACCACTGATGCGGGTGAGACCGCGGGCACAGCTAGTGTACACTAAAGATTGAAGTACAGCAATATAAAAAGATATAAAAAGTACATCTCAAGTAGTTAGAGCGCCGAGAGGCCGGCAGGTATCGATCTGCGCCTCATTACGGGCTGCCGGCTAGGGCGGGGACTCCCGGGACGACCCCGGGATTATACTGCTAAGCATTTAGGTGTAGAGACTAGATCCCGGAATTGTGGAGATAAATGTGATTACACGGGAGTATATCGGATGATACTGTGATTTTCGTATGGGTTTACTTATTTTATCTTAAATGAAGAATGCTAATAAACTTTTACCTGTAAGTGTAATTTATTTATACCTTACTCAACAACTTTTCATAATGAATACTATCTTATCTTATCTTGTGTGTGGAGGCCAGTCAGTACAGACCGGCGACACTTCGACCCAGTGGGATCGTTTGTGTCATCCCCAAGATTCATCCCTTAGCTATCTCCTTTTGAATGTACTGCATTAGCCGCAGTGTACAATTCAGAGGGAGAAGCCTGAAGTCTTCAGGGTTTGGATATACCAATCCTATCAGACCCATCCTAAGTCCAGCCAACGCATCGCATTCACACATAATTAATACTAAGCTTAAGTAGAATTGTAAGGAAATGTAAAATGTGATTTCTCTTTTTAGTAAATAAATAAATGTTAAAAAGAGCTTTTTATAATGTTTTCTTCATACAACACAAATATTGAAATTTGTTGCTCTTATCACACGACTAATGCTCAAGACTACACGTGGTCGCTAAAGTGAGCAGCGCCGCGCGGCGCAACTAAACAACAAGAAGCGGGATGCATGTCATTTAACTTGTTAAAATATGTTTTTTGAAAAATGTATATAGTTTTAAAGCAAGTACTGAACAAATGTTGTTAAGTAGGGTATAAAAAACACGCGGGTGAAATGTTATTGTTTAGTATTTTTTTTTAATCCTAACTAATATTATAAGGGATTAAATATAATGATCAGCAAAAATACTAATTGGTCAACAAATATTGCACAGCATAACGAGCATCTATACGCCTCAAATCACTGCATTCCGTCTCGGAAGTGTTAGGTTATGTTAGGTTCCTTTTTTAAACCCACCCAAAAATAGGAGCCCCGCGAAGCTGGCTCCGTCGACTTAGTTTGATCTCTTTAAAGTTTGCTGGCCATGAGTTGCTGATCAATTAGCTTTTTTTGCTGCGCAATTAGTGTTTTTTTACTGTGCAGTTAAATACTACCCATATTATAAATACGAATATGAGGTTGTTTACAGAAAAGGACATACGGTATATATCCAGAAAATAAGTACTGTTCTCAAAAGATAGAAATATTAATTGACAAAATCCAGGTACATTAACACGAGCTAAGCCGCGGGCAAACGCTAGTCCTTTATAAAACAAAGACAGCTAACAAACATAAGGCGTGACAGATGTAAGCAACCACCATCTCTTTAGTCATGAGAACAGGGGCATTACTCGTGCGTTGTTGGCGGCGGAGAAAAGAAATAAAAGATGGGAGAACAAGATAAGGAATGGGACAAATATACATAAGAATATGAGTTTCTTGCAGGTATCTTTCATAGGCTCAAAACTTTGCCTGAACCTAGCAACTAAGCTGAATGTAACTTTGAAATTAAACTATTTTAATATGGATTTTATCGCATTGTTTATTTAACACTTTTAGTATATAATTTTGAAAATATTACACCATGTACCTACTTCTGTTAAACTATACTAGAATTATTTAAATTATTAAAACTATTGAGATATTTTCTTTATTTTTGTTATTTCTATTTTATCATTCATTTAATTTCATGTTGTAATGTATATGTATACTTAACTCTGTTTTTCTAGTTTTATATAGTTATACGAATGTCGTGAAACTTTGTTATTGGCTTAAGATTTTAATGTCACTGCTATTATTCCATGTACACTGTAAAAAAGCTGTTGAGTTTTCTACTAATAAATAAACAATAACTAAATAAATAAATAAATTTAGATTTAAGTTGACACTTTCTGAAACGTTTATGGTGCTTTTCAGCAGCCATGATCACAAGTAGACAATTTCAAAACCAAAATTATGTAAAAATTTATCGAATAAGCAACGCCACAATAAAATTCGTATAAAGTAGTTAAATTTCAATGTAACATTCGCGTGAACGTAAGACAATACTTACGTAAGATAATTTTACTAACTCATAAACTTGAACGTTCATAAAAGTTACTTTGTGACTTTAACTTTATGATTGTTGATTTTAACTTGACTTTGTGAGCCTTCGGAACTCCCACACCGAGCGGCACAACGGCAGGCTCTTCTATTCATATTTTGATAAAATAACTGAAACGATCATATTCCTAGACAGTGTCCCTTCACTTACACTTCAAACAAGAATGATAGTCAGTAGACAACCAAGTGGCCGCTACGATCAAGTCTCTATAACGTATTAACTGTGACAACCTCTGACACAAATGTTGTTTCAAATATTGTTTTGAGGTTTTACCCAATGAAACATGACCTAAGGCGTGAGCCCAATGGGTGAGGCTTTGGAATTGCAATCGAGAGGTCGCGGGTTCGAATCTCATCCATTGCACTACCCACGTGAACCCACTCCTAACACACTTCTAAACTTAGAGGCATTAATAAAAATACTAGTAATTTGTAACACACATTGATAATAAGATGAAAACAAGTATATTCTTCAAACCAACATTTTGACATAAATTTCAATAGATATAAAAAGATTGTATCAGGTGTGCTTAGGTGTGCTTCCGAAAGGTTCCAAATCTAGTTACAATGTAAAATTACAGTTATTAAGTAAAAACCTACTTACAATTATCCACTTGTATCCTACGCTAACGAATTTAATATTTTAATAATGTTTTTGTTTTGCATGAATAATCTGCTCTATTATGTACATGTTATGTACACTACTCTAGGATTACTGTCCGGTTTATATATTATGTTCACTATTCTACTTACCATATTAAGACTGTAACCTGTTTGTGTACCATTATAAATAAATAAACACAAAAAAACAAATGTCTTTTTAACTAGTCCTAAAAGCTTTTGTGATTAAAGAAATGTGTTTGATCAAATGTGTTTACGATTGACAGTAACCTTTTTAAAAAATAATAATTAGCACCCAACTTTCACCTAAGTATCTTTAAAGAGGTGACAGAAATGTATTACATCAGTATAATACTAATTATTGTATAATATTCTACCACATACACACAACACCATCGAGCCCAAACTAAGCAGAGCTTGTAGATACTATGGGACAATGGATAAACATACTTAGGTATATACTTTTTTTTGTCAATCAATGCAATCAGTTACACTAACCACTACGACATCGAGGCCGACAATATTTATACGACTACGTAATACGGGCCAGTTATCATCAACATTTGTCTACCCCCAAGAACTACTGAAAATTTCCTTACAGTTAAACTGAATAACACTTTAATCGATCCTAATATTTAACCTGGCACCTCATGATCATAACACAACTATACCACACCAACGATCCATTCATTAATTTACCGCAGCACTTCTTTCGTAAATAAAAACTACATTTATTTTTGGTCCCCAAGACATCAATTTTCGAAATCAGATAAGTGAAGTGCAGCAATTTCCCGTATTCCCGGGACGACAGTGTCGCGTCCCTATCGCAGGTAGTCCGGGAGCCGAGGCCTCTTCCGCAGCACTATCTCGTATCAAACTGTGGTGCTAACTTATATTTATTTATCGAGCACTAGGGATGCGCATTTAGTGATGTTTATATCGATATTTTTTAATGAATGTCTTTATTGGTCTAGAGGTGTACATTTTTGGTTGATCGTTATTGGACAATGTATTATTTAGTGTCTAAATTATAAATAATGGCGCAGAGTATTATGTGAACAAGGTTTAATAAAAAGCTATTTTATCTAATATGCAACCATTTTTGTAAGAGTGCGCAACTGAGGGTGTAATCTTGCCCAACATATTAACGAGAGCAGTAAACATAAACATAGAATAACGCAAGTGAAGCCGCGGGGCTTAGTGAATGTTAGTCTGTCTGTTTACCTGTGTGATTGTACGCGCATCACTCAAAAACTACTGCCCGAAATTAAATATGGATTTCACAGTTGTATTTCTGAAAGTCTAACTTCAAGATGGCGTAGTGGCTAAGTGCTCGCCTCGCTACTGTTACTGCGCGAGTGTCGTGCGTTCGAGTCCCGCGCGGGACACAACTTCGTGTGACCCACAAATGGATGTCCCGAATCTGGATGTTCTTTTTGTCCGTTGTTTGAATGTTTATAAAGTCCCCCGGGACACACGACTTATTCCTAATAATTAATATAATTAATAATAACAATTAATTGTTTATTTTCCAACAAACATGTACGAGTACATACAATAATTACATTTTGGTTACATTATTTTGGCTTAATCTCAATTGAGGGAGACATCTGTTTGTGTGTGATGGTTGTGTGGGACCCCCACGTCCATCGGCGGGTCGAACCTTTGACGGGTCGCGATTTGAATGCGAGAGCGATCCGCGCGGCCCCGCCATAAAGGTGTGAGGAACACCGCGGTGGTTTTAGTCGGTTCAGCCCAAATTTCCATCTTGGGCTGGATCCCGACATATCCCCATCGCCCTCTCCAATACCGCCGATAGAGAATGTGAATTGCACATTTACCAGCGTTAAAAAAAAAGACATCTGTGTCCGAACTAGATAAAAATAAATTATCTGTATTTCAGACCTCAGCGCTCTTCCTAATTTATTTAAAGATATTATAGTAGTCCTTCGGTAAAATAGATCGTGAATTTTACATAATGTAGAGAAACTAAAACATAAAAACGTAAAAGTGAAATATAAAACTAAACTACTCCCAGTGCAGGAGTTGTCTTCTTTAACGAAACAAATAGGCGTTTGCTTCTAAATGCCACGCGCACAAAGTCGCGGGACACAGTTACTCCTAATCTTAATCCTAATCCTAACTAATATTATAAAAGCGAAAATGAGTTTGTTTGTTTGTTTGTTTGTTACCTTTTCACGCCTAAACCACTGAACCGATCATCCTGAAATTTTGCATATACGTTTTCAGGTGTACAGAAACGGATGTAGCCTACATTTCATCCCGAAAAAAATTACTGTTCCCGAGGAAAACAATAATAACGTTCTTATGATAATAGCTGGCGCCACGTGTCTTTCGAATCATGATTGAATGAAAAACAAACAGAGTACAACCCAAATTGATTGTCAAATTCTAAATTAACGTGAGCGAAGCTGCGGGCTAAAGCTAGTAAGTATATAAATAAAAGAATGATTAGCGACATGACACGAGAGGAGTATCAGTGTCAGTACAAGACCAGCGCTGCAGTCGAGCCGACATTACTCTGTAGTACTGAGCATTCATGTAACTGAACTGACATCGATGTTTTATGAAATACTAGCTTTTGCGCGCGGCTCCGCCCGCATGGTACCTACATCAATAAAAGTAGCCTATGTTCTTCCCAAGGTTTTAAATTATATCTGTACCAAATTTCATCTAAATCGGTTGAGTGGTTTAGCCGTGAAAAGGTAACAGACAGACAGACAGATAGACAGACAGAGTTACTTTCGAATTTAGTAAGGATTATATTATTTATGTTTTTTGTTGCTTTTAGTGGTAGATGGTCCTCTTGATGGTAACTACCATCCATGGACTGCCTGTCTCCTTGATAGCACAGAAGTACCTCGAAAGAGACACAACCAAGTTGCTGTTTACCGAAATCCATAGAATTGGAGAGGCAACTAGAGATAAAAAAGAAAACTAAGCCTTCCTCGATATCATAACTCATATTATTATAAATAAGAATATGAGTTTGTTTGTTACGCTTTCACGTTTTACGAGGCAACACTAAGGGCGAGAGAATTGAAAAATAGGTGTTTGTAAAATCTCAACTACAGCTTGGACCGAAAATACCTATTAAAAGTACACAAAATCAACGTTTCGTAGTCCCCTGATTCCTTCTCCAAAACTTGACCGATTTAACTACTTTTTCATTAAAAATTAAAAAAGGCTTTGGCCGTGTTCCTATGTTTTCCTTTCTTTATATAATCTATTCAAATTTGATTTCTGGATATTTAAACACAGCGGAAAATCTGGTCAATTTTTGAGATTTTTGAAGGCTTATGTCTCTTTTAATAATTAATTTATGAAAAAAAGGAAATCATAGGGATATGCAAATAGAGGCCATAGATTATTTTGGAAAAATTATTGCTCTACTGGCATTATCCAGGGAAGAAACAGGGGACTACGTTTGTATGGGAAAACAGCCCGTGTTTCATCTTAAGTATTCGAACGATTTTCATTTCGCTGACATGTTGTCAGGGGTACTAGAAAGAACATAGGGTACGTTTTATCCCGAGGGATGGAAGTATTTTGATAAAATCTGCAACAACTCGAGCGAAGCCGCGGGACAAATCTAGTAAAAATAAAGATAAAGATACATTTATTTGCTAAAACATGTGTGAATATAATTATACATTATTGTGATATATAATACAGGTGGTAAATAACAGTTGTATCAACATGTTTAACCAAAACTGGTGTACAAATATGATTTTTAGGAATTTAATTAAAATAAAATAGTTTTAGAATAACTCATAAGTAATCAATTAAGTACATATATCAAAATAGTCAAATTAGTCAATATTAAAACAAGTTGAATTTATAGATAAACAAAATATATAATTTAAAAATATACTAATTGTGATGTTTAGTTTCTGGCGTGAGAGCAAATGTTATGCAAGAGGGGTGGGTTCTGGGAGGTCCGGGGTTATGTTCGGCTTGGACGAAATGTTATTGAACCACCCCACAACACTGCCTAGCTAAGGAATCAAGCCGGACTTAAAACTGAGAAATGGAAATGGAAGCCACCGAGCACCAGATCCAAAGCCGTAATATTTTCTTTAGGTATGTTAAATAGTTTTATATACTCGAATATGTACGAGTATATATTAGCTGAACTCGACCACGCTTTGCGATGGTTCAATCTGATATAGATTTTTCAGATAAAAAAGAACAAAAATATTTACTATTTCCGTAAGAGCTACCGTTAAAATATAAACATAACGACGGGATAAACATTTTATATAAACACTCTTATATATAAAAACAACGTTATATAAAATATTTTAAGTCAATTCATTAACTACTTTTCGTGTTTTGTGGACACAAACATCTAACTAAATTTTCATATCTATACTAATATTATAAATATTGTCTTCTGTTTACGCGAATGTTATTCATTGAAATTAAACTACTATATACGGATTTTATTGCGTTGTTGATAAAATCCCTATATAGTAGTTTAATTTCAATCTATACTAATATTATAAAGCTGAAGAGTTTGTTTATTTGTTTGGTAGAACGCACTAATCTCAGGAACTACTGGTTCGAATTGACAAATTATTTTAGCGTTGGATAGCCCATTTATCGAGGAAGGCTATAGGCCATATAACATCACGCTACGACCAATACGAGTGGAGCAGCAATGAAAAATGTTGCAAAAACGGTGAAAATTGTCTTATATGAAGCAGACGAAGTTGCGCGGGTCAGCTAGTATTAAGATAATTTGTCACTTATACTACAAACAATGTTTCTATGTATAATATGTATGTATTTACAAACAAAAAATAGGTAGTATATATGTATGTTAATCCATTGTCTAGTACCCATAGTACAAGTTCTGCTTAGTTTGGGCTAGATGTTGTGTGTGTATGTGGTAGAATATTATATTATTATAGAATATTATAACATACAAGTGCCGAGAACGTAACCCACTTCCATCCGTCTGCGTGGGAGAAAGCTAACAACACTACTACACCTAACACTTACATAGTGTAAACAGGCTAGGCAGAAACACATCAAACGTGTTGTCTCCCTGCTCGGATGGCGAACTGGTTTAAGTGAACACCTCACCGCTGCCACTGCGCCGAGGGTTGTGGGTTCGAATCCCACGCGGGACAAAAACTTGTGTGATCCACAAATGGTTGTTCTGACTCTGGGTGTTGTTTGTGTCCGTTGTTTGAATGTTTGTATGTTTGTATGTTTGCCCCCGCGATATAGGAATTATACATAGCGCGAAACAGGTATATATATATAGAGAATAAAAAATATTGAATCCCTTTTTTTCATACACCAAGGTCTTTCGGATTGAAACAGTGGCGGAATATTATTCAAAATTTAATGATTGATCAAGGAACTGATTGCTATACAGATAAGAGGTAGTTAAGTATTAGTTATCGATATATTTATTTATTTAGGGCTATGTCCAGCAGTGGACTATTATAGCCTGATGATGATGATGATGATGATGATGATGATGATATTTATAATCATTCAACGTCTAGTCATAGTTACTTAACTATTTTTTAACTTAATCTCAACGCAGAGTTTGTCTTTAGGTGACAACACTCAACGCTGAGTTACGTTTAACTAGGTTTAATTATTTATTTTATCTGATTACACGTTAATCAATACTTATCTTAAATATTTAATAGTGGTTTATAAGTAAGGCTGAGATAATTAAAACGTGACACTCCTGCTTACCCTCGCTGAAACATTTATTAACACTGCTACTCATCCCTCGACCGAACCGTTGATTAAAAGACCTCTGAGGTCAGACGGACCTTGTAATTTAGAGCTGTTGTGTCAGGAGGTCAATTAATAAGGGGTAAGAATTGCCAGTAAGATCTACGAGGGGAACATAAGGAATTAAACGGATTTTCGGGGTAAATTCGGTAAAATTTGTCGATAGCAGGGACTATTACGAATTAGAGGTGATAAAAATGTAATATAAAATAAATATTACAAATAAATTACTTAAATATTTTTTTTACGTGTATATAACATTCAGTCACCGGTGACCGGTAAATCCTATCTAATATCATAAATGCGAATGTTTGTTTGTTACGCTTTCACTCTTTAACTACTCGACAAATCATCAAGTTTCGCATATACGTTGTCAGGGGAAGAGAAAAATGAAACACTTGACACATAGAGTGAAACAGTTATGAGTGAAGTCCCTATATTGCTTACACACTCACACACACTCCTAAACATTAAAAACAATACATTGACTCTATATTTTTCTTTTTCTTTCATCTTTTCGTGTGGTTAGTGGCCAACCTGTTGTCAAGAGTTGTTCAAGCCGCCTGTAGGCCTCTGACATGGCTTAACGACTGCTGTCAATTTGACAACAACCGGGACCGACCTTTTACGTGCCCTCCGAAGCACGGAGACGCTCAGATGAAATACCACTAAGCAGTCACCCACCTATAGACTGACCGCACCCAACGTTGCTTAACCTCGCTAATCGTTTACTGATCAGTGAGTGCAACTGGCTATGAGCGTCTGGGGATCGAACCTGCTTGTTGTATTTTTATAAAGACAATTCCCGCACTAAGTATAATTCCTGTGACGCATGACGCGGGGACTTTACAAACATTCAGAAAACGATCACAAAGAACACGTAGACTCGGAAAAACCATTTGTGGGTCACACAAAGTTTTGTCCCGTGTGGGACTCGAACCCACAACACTCGGCGCAGAGTCAGCGGCGAGGCGACCTCTTAAACCACTACGACATCCGCGCATTTAATTATTCCGACTTCATTTACATTTCAATTTTATTTCGCCAACCGATTGTTTTTATGGTTTGAACGCGTTTTTATTACTATTGCTATGCGATATATAAAAATATAATCTCAACTGCCTAAGTAGTAATATTAGAAACTAGCTTTTGCCCGCGGCTTCGCTCGCGTTAATTTAGAATTTGAAAATCAATTCGGGTTGTACTCTGCTTGTAATAATATAATTCAATCATGATTCGAAAGACACGTGGCGCCATCTATTATCATAAGAACGTTATTGTTGTTTTCCTCGGGAACAGTAATTTTTTCTGGATGAATGTTACCCTGTGTCCTTTTCTGTTCCCCTGACAACGTATATGCAAAATTTCAGGATGATCGGTTCAGTGGTTTATGCGTGAAAAGGTAACAAACAAACTCATTTTCGCTTTTGTAATATTAGTTAGGATTAGGATTAGGATGCGAATGTGAGTTTGTTTGTTTGTTACGCTTTCACTCCTTAACTACTCGACCGATCATCATGCAATGTCGCACACACGTTGTCAGGGGAACAGACAAGGACACAGGGTAACATTCATCCAGAAAAGTACTATTATTATCCTAAACAAGTATGCGAGCGAAGCCGCGGTTAGAACCTAATCTTACTAATATTATAAATGTGAATGTTTGTGAGGATAGATGGATGTTTGTTACTCTTTTTCAAATAAATGAATTCTTATTCTTGCACGCAAAAACTACTGAACCGATTATGATGAAATTTGACAGTATTATTGTTTATATATCAGAATAACATACCTGTAGGCTGTTCGCGTCTATAGCTATGTAGGCCAAAATCTAGTTGTCTATTTATATAAAATGCATAGGATATTTTAATCCCAGTACCTATGGGATAAACGCGAGCAAAACCGTGGCTAAAAGCTAGCATATTTAAAATTGGTACAGTTCTAATTAAAAGAAGTCTCGTCTCGACATTAATGGGTGTTGGGTTCGATTCTAGACATCTATCTGTAGCAAACTATTCGTCTAAGTCTATACTAATATTAGAAAGAGGAAAGAGATTTGATATTTTGTTTGTAAGGATTTAACTCAAAAACTACTCAACCGATGTCAAAAATTCCTTCGCCTTCAAAACCTATAGTGTTACTGAGTAATATAGGCTATACTTTATTTTAAAAATAAAAGTGCTGTAACTAACACAACTGAAACTACCTTCACGCGAGCGAAAATGCGGGCAAAATCTAGTTGTCTATTAAAACAAAATGCATAGGATATTTTTTATGTTACAATACATAGAATAAAAGCGAGCAAAACCGCGTCCAAAACATATCACATGGCACATAGGTACTTCTAATGGAAAAATCTTATGTCGACATTAATGAGTGTTGGATTCGATTCCTAGACCTCCGTCTGAAGGAACTAATAAATAAAGTGTTAATTAAAAGATGTCGTCGATATCTGAGTCAGAGAGGGCGCCACCTCTACACGACTGTTCATTAAACAGCCAATTAGACACCGTGTACCGGTAGTATTGTTGAGGATAATAGCAACATACACTCACGCCTGAACGGGGGGTAAGCAGAGATACATTACACCTATTTCGCCAACAATGCCTTTAGTTTAGAAAATTATATTAAATACTAGCTGTTACCTGCGACTTCGTCCGCGTAGATTTTAACTAAAAAGTGTTTGTCTCCGCGGAACCCTATTAATTTCTAAAATCAAACTAGCCTAAGTTACTCCTTATAACATCAGCTATCTGCCAGTGAAAGTCCCGTCAAAATCGGTTCAGCCGTTTCGGAGATTAGCCGGAACAAACAGACAGACAGACAGACAAAAATTTTAAAAATAGATGTTTTCGTATAGGTACCTTATATACTTTCATATGCATTAGATAAAAAGCTGTTATTTTGACATTGCAATATTTATTTTGAAATGCAATAATTAAATATATTAATTATGTGCCTCGGAGAGCACGTTAAGCCGTCGGTCCCGGCTGCCATGAACATCTATGGCAGTCGTTATTGGGAAGTCAGTGCCCTCTAATATCCTGACACTGGTCTAGCCTTAGGGTATCGTTAGCCTTCGGGTTGCGGAGGTCAGATGGCAGTCGCTCCGTGTAAAAACTGATATCCAGTCAAATCCGGTGAGACTAGAAAGCCGACCCCAAGTGACTTGCGAATAATAAAGGCTAGGGAGAAGAAGAAGTACATACTATAGGTACCCCAAGAAAATTTTGAAATGGTGCAATAACTTTAATAATATAAATTAATAAATAAAAGCATGTAATAAAAACTAATAAAATAGCATAAATAATCCTAATCCTTCCTAACTAATATTATAAAAGCGAAAGTGAGTTTGTTTGTTATCTTTTCACGCCTAAACCACTGAACCGATCATTCTGAAATTTTGCATATACGTTGTCAGGTGTACAGAAACGGACATAGGCTACTTATCATCCCGAAAAAAATTACTGTTCCCGAGGAAAACAACAATAACGTTCTTATAATAATAGATGGCGCCACGTGTCTTTCGAATCATGATTGAATTATATTATTACAAGCAGAGTACAACCCGAATTGATTGTCAAATTCTAAATTAACGCGAGCGAAGCCGCGGGCAAAAGCTAGTATAAAGTAAATTAATATTAATGTATTTAAAATACCAAGGGACAGCCCTCTTCCTCTCTCCTAATATATTTAGTACGCTGTGCCCGACAGTCAGGCAAAATTATATTTTGTCGTTGTTCCAATCACCCAAACTTGGTAAAACTATCATGGATAACAAATAAGCGACTGCCTAATGGATAAGACATTGAACTTGCGAACGCGAGGTCGTCAGTTCACATCCCACGCAGGCACTACCGACGTGAACTTAGTTCTAAGACAAGCATTTTAGTTTAGCTGGAGGGTTTACCAAGAATATTAGTAACTAGTTTTTGGCCGCGGCTCCGCTCGCGCAAAAGATGGCTAGGCTATGTTAAAAACAGGCAGGTATAAAAAAACTTGTAGTATAGCCTGTGTCACTCAGTGATAATATAGCTTTCGAATGGAGAGAGAATTTTTTAAATCGGTGAAGTCGTTTTTGAGTTAAATAATTACAAACCTAATCTGTCCTTTTTAAAATATTAGTATAGATTAGTTATGTACCTAAACTACAAATACTTATAATAATATCAGTCCTGTATTAAACTGTCCCACTGCTGGGCACGGGCCTCTTCTCACTGTGAGAAGGGTTAGGCCATAGTCCACCACGCTGGCCTAGTCCAGGTTGGCATACTTCACATATGTTGGAGAACATTATGTAGAACTGTCAGACATGCAGGTTTCCTCACGATGTTTTCCTTCACCGTTAAAGCGAGCGATCATAACTTCGAAAAGTCAGAGATGCGCGCCTTGGGATCGAACTCAAGACCTCTGCGTGGCAGTCCAACGGTTTCCCACTAGGCTTTCGCTGCTTTTTTAAAGTCCAGGTTAAGAGCACCTTGAACCGGCGAGCGTGTATTAGTTATGTGATGAAAGTGAATGAAGCCAGAGAAGTGTGTCAGGATCGTAGCAAATGGAAATCTGTAGTCTCTGCCTACCCCTCTGGGAAACAGGCGTGAATCTATGTATGTACTTCATCGAACCTACACTCAACGCATTGATGCCTATCCATCATTCAGTCAAGCAGTAAATATGTTCACAGACAAAATGGACAGACAGACAAATGCGCACGACACGTCACGGTGACGCAAGATCTGGGTGCGCTTGCGCAGTGAAGCAAGACATCTTGCTCCATTGAACATTACGTTATTGTTTCAAACGAGTACCGTATCACTAATTATTTTAAACTCTTATAAGAATCTGTTATCCTGGTACTTTTGGATACATCATATAACCGATATCCTATATATATTTTGCCAGTCCTATGCTAGGTCCCTAATATGAATTTAAATAATATCGTGTCCTTACTAAGAAGAGTGTACACGTGCCTTGGAGAGCATGATAAGCCGTCGGTCCCGGCTGCCATGAACATTATGACAGTCGTTATTGGGAAG
Source organism: Catocala sponsa (assembly GCA_963564715.1). NCBI lineage: Eukaryota > Metazoa > Arthropoda > Insecta > Lepidoptera > Erebidae > Catocala > Catocala sponsa. Next base: position 630,842 of record OY751353.1, on the reverse strand, counting down.
TCAGTGCCCTCTAATATCCTGACACTGGTCTAGCCTTAAGGTATCGTTAACCTTCGGGTTGCGGAGGTCAGATGGCAGCCGCTCCGTTTAAAAACTGACATCCAGTCAAATCCGGTTAGACTAGAAAGCCGACCCCAAGTGACTTGGGAATAATAAAGGCTAGGGAGAAGAAGAAGACTAAGAAGAGTTTGTATTTATATAATACAGAACGATAATGTATTTTCAATATGAGTGAGCGTGTGATCCTGAAATCCAGAAATGCGAATGTATGTTTGTTTGTTTGTTTGTTACGCTTTCACGCCTTAACTACTCGACCAATCATCATGAAATTTCGCACACACGTAGTTAGGGGTACAGACAAGGATATAAGGGTACCTTTCAATCCAGCAAAAATACTGTTACTAACCTAACGTATAGCTATGCAAGCGAAGCCGGGGGAAAATCTAATCTGTACTAAAATTATAAAGCTGAAGAGTTTATTTGTTTGTTTGATTGTTTGGTTGAACGCACTAATCTCAGGAACTACTGGTCGATTTGAAAAATTATTTTAGTGTTGAATAGCCTATTTATCGAGAAAGGCTATAGGCTATATAACATCACGCTACGACCAATAGGAGCAGAGCATCAATGAAAAATGTTGCAAAAGCGAGAAAAGGTCTTTTATGTGAAGCAGAGGAAGTTGCGCGGCTCAGTTAATAATAATATTTATAATTCAGGTATCGTGTTGACATTGTGCGTCAAATGACAACTTAACGTTCAGAAAGGTGAAGGTATTTAAAATCTATTATTTAAATCTTGGTAGCGCACTCATATTAAAAACACTAAGGATCGTTCTATATGTGAGCTCACTCTTGTAAGTGTGGACACTTTTACGTGCAATTTGAGTACGCACCTATCTATCTTTCTTCAATTTAAGAGCCAAGCTCTTGTCGGTGGAGTCTCTTCCACAATGTCCTATCTTCAGCCAGCGCTTTGACTTCTTGATACGACGTAACTTTCACTTGATCTATGAACGTCCTCCTTGGCCTTCCTCTTCCCCTTCTGCCTTCCATTGTTCCTTCTAAGATGTTTCTTATGAAAGTGTCATGTCCTATGTGGCCCAACATTTTTCCTCTTCAGTTCTCTATTGTTTTTAGAATATGTCTCTTTTCCTTTGCCATATTTAGAACTCCCTCATTTGTTTTTTTTTCAGTCCAACTTATTCTTTCCATCCTACGCCAACACCACATTTCAAACGCTTCCAATCTCTCTCTGTCTCTTTGTGTCAATGTCCATCTCCGAGCCATACAGCGCTATATACTCCAGATATAGGTTTCAATGATGCACATCTATATATCATAATAAAAATTATACGCTATCTTTCTCTATTAGTTAATATGTGAGCTCACTCTTTTTAGTATGGACACTTTTTGATGCGATCTAAATACAGGCTGATATGATTTAAATCTTTGCCATCTGTCGTTTAATAATAATTGTAACAAATTGCTGCCTGCCTCCTCGGCCAGTTACGAGCGTGACTGCCACACGTAAGCAAGCGCGGCCAGGTGCGAAAGAAAGTCGTTCCGAGTGGTTGGTACTAACGAGCACTTCCTGTTCCCTCATTGGTGTTAGTTCATGGAGCGGCGACAGCCTAGTGGGGAACCGTTGGACTGCCACGCAGAGGTCTCGAGTTCCCAAGGCACGTGTCTTGTCATTGTAATTGGACTCCCTTTTCCGCATTTGAACTCCAAGTTGGTCCATTATGCGTGAGAGTCGGCCGGTTATGGAGATAGCCAGCCCAACTCCGCCCGGAAGCACAGGAGACAAGGCACGTGTCTCTGACTTTTCGAAGGTAATTATTGCTTGCTTTAACGGTGAAGGAAAACTACGTGAGGAAACCTGCATGTTGGAGAGGTCTCTATAATGTTCTAGAAGATATGTGCAGTCTGCCAATCCGCACTGGGCCAGTGTGGTGAACTTTGGCCCAGCCCTTCTCATACTGAAAAGAGGCACGGGCCTCATCTTTGGCTTCTTTTTTTCTTAATGTTCTCAAAGATATGTGAAGGGGCCCAGCAGTGGGACAGCAAAAGAAGTTTAATACAAAGCTGATATTATTGCAGCTCACAAAGTATCCGGTTTCTTTCTTTTCTAGGGCGGGTTGGCAGACTTCACATATCTTCGAGAGCATTACGTAGAACTGTCAGACATGCAGGTTTCCTCACGATGTTTTCCTTCACCGTTAAAGCGAGCGATCATTAACTATTTAATACGCAAATTACTTTGAAAAATCAGAGTCACGTGCTTGGATAGAACTTGAGACTTCGACGTGACATTCTAACGCTCTCCCCACTTGGCTATCGCTCCTAATAACAATAAATTAAAGCTACATAAATATGCTGTATCTAAATATAGTCAGTCTTTGTTAAATCAATATGTATAATGGTCCACTATTTTTTACATACACGTACGGCTAGACGGCGTTATCACACCTGTTGGCCTTGAACTTGGAATGTTAAGTGACAATACACTGATTTGTTGGCTGACACGCTTTACATTTAATAACAATTTACAGCTGGTTTTATCTTTTTCTTTAACTTTCCTTCTGATAAAAACAAGGAGATGTAGGCGCCATTTTTTGGAGGGAATTAAAAAAAAGATAGTTTCGGTATTCAGTTTGGGACAAAAGAAACTTTTTATGTTGTTTTAGATATAAAAATATGGTCGTACCTTATCGTAAATCCCTCAGGAAGATACCTGGATAAATAATAAAATTTATGTGTGAATCCAGTGCTAACAATTTTATATTTATTATCTAATGTCAATATTACTTTAAAATTATTATTTTAACGGAAGCAGTATTTAAGTCCATATTTAAGATAAATTATAATGTGTTGAATGTTGATGGATTCATAAAAATATGGACTACCAAGCAAGTCGGGGACATTTGGTAAATGCAAGTATATAGAAGATGGCATGGCGACTCAACTTACATTTTATGTTATTTATATGAAATTTTAAATCTTGAAATTTAAGTAGGAGTACTGAAGGAAACATGGATGTCGAGGAGATAAAATAAATGCTTTTAACTCCTGTGTAGTCACAATTCCCTAGTACACCTAGTAACCTATTTTGATCAAATATTGAACAAAAACGAATGTTCCCATTCAGTTAACTCGTGGGAACCAGGAAACCCTCGCAATTGGTCATCTTGAACCAGGAAGCCAATGCTGAGCTGATACACGTGAGGTTTCGAGCGAACAATAGCGCTGAGGTGAACGACCGCGGTGACAATGCCACACGTCACGGACGCCGCACTGATCATCGCGCATCGGTTAGACAGCCTCTGCGTTTAAAAAATAAACATTGTTTATGTCGGAATATTATATTATCTGGCGTGTCACAAAAAAGTATATTCGTCTACTCCGGTGTGGTAAAGGAAAAATAAAAATCTTTCGCAACTGGTTGTGAAACTCAATTAGTTGGCATGGCGACCGATTTCGTTTTATTTTCCTAAAGAAATCGGCTGCTGGTCTCGTCGGTCGCGTAATGCGCTTATTTTCACACGTAGGCCCTGAGTTCGATGACCAGTCGTAAAAGACCTAGAGCTCAGTAAGGTACCATTCCAGTCGAATTGGAGTTAAACCCGAAGGCAAAAAAACATAAGGATAGATTCCCGAGGTAATTAGATATTCTAAAACTCTTTAAGGAGCCATTGTGTAAGATCCAGTATTCTGTCCAGTAATTTGGCTACAAGCGAATGATACCCCTTTTGTAGGTACTTGAACCACCATTATAAATGGCATTCTCATTGCTAACCTTACTTATTATACAAACTTCCTACAAAAATGTGAGTGTTTTAAAGGTAATTTGGACGTTTAGATATTTGCTACTCAATCAGGTTTAAATCACTGAACGAATTTGAATAAAATTTAGCACACGCCACACAGATAGCCGATTTCATAACATAGGATACTTTTATCCCGTTCATACCGGCAAATCCGCGGGCAATACTAAACTAATATTGTAATTAGTATAAGTGTCCTTCTTACATGTACTAATGGAGAATTTGTTTTTTTTACATCTAAGGTGGCAAACAAGCATACGGCCCACCTGATGGTAAGTGGTCACCGTAGCCTATAGACGCCTGCAACACCAGAGGCATCACTTGCGCGTTGCCGACCCTTTAGGAAAGGAAGTAGGAAGGAGAAGGAGCGGGAAAGGCGAAAGAGGGTGATTGGGCCTCCGGCACTCTCACTCACCGAAAGAAACACAACAGTAGGAATATTGCTATTTCACGTCAATATTCTGTGAGAGGGTAGTCCTTCCCCGGTCGAGCCGACACATTCATGTTGAAATCAGCGAGAAACGTAAATTTTTATGTATATACTATAATCATATACTAATCCCGATAGAACTCACGCCTGAGATTATGGCATGTTTTATGCGACCGAAATCATAAAAAGTAGTAGGATAGCAGCAAACCTGAGGGATAGATTAATAAGTAAAAATAGCGAAGCCACCTTCAAAAGCGAATAAATAATATCTATCTATCTACACAAAACAAATACGTGAAACATGATTCATCTTAACTTCTTAGCACAAGCTTTGTGTAAAAACCATTCTTTGTTTCAATCGGATTTTGATAATAAATAAAATGCATTCGCTGATATGAATACAAAGTAATGATTTTACATACAAACGTAGAATCGCGTCTATGTCTTGGAGGTATAAGCAGATACTATGATTTTCCTTAACACCTGTTTTGCTGAATGCATTTTATCCTGGTCTAGCGGTCGGCGTGACATTTTCTTCGACTTAATGATTTACAGGAACAGAACACGGGCAGCGATTTTTATTTAGTAAAGCCACAGTACTAACTGCTACAGTTTAAGCGAAATTTCCGGTTTAAGCATACTTTTACTTGAATTACTCCGTTTTCCTACCTCGCAGTATTTTTTTTCATTTTTCTACTTTATACATGGTCAATCCTTCATATTTAAATTTTTGCAAAGAAGACCATATTTTCATTTTTCTGAACAATTTCTGAATATTCAAATAACTTCAATATTCAAAATAGCTTAAAAAACATATCGGTTTCTCAGTAAACGGATAGATGTTATGAGATTTTTGGCATATAGTTTATCGACCAAAGAAAGACAGGCTGGTTTTGATTTATGTATTTAATTACCTACGTAAACTGTGTAACTAAGTTAGCAGAATGATTTTATGCTCAGATTGGAGATACTTGGCTTGGCACCGACTCCAAAAATTTTTAAATTTTGTTATAGGTTAGGTAGGTTAGGTTATATATGTTAGATTTTCAAGATTAAGTAGATTCGATTTAGTATTATTTACACTTTTTAGGGCTAATAGGGAGTTTATGGAAGTTGGTTTCTTTTTTGTTAAAAAGATTTTTATTTTTGTATTTTTAGTGATAAAATTTTATACATAGGTATTGTCGTCATCCATGGACCGACCGCGCCAAGCGTAGCTTAACCTTTAAACGGTCGACCAGTGCGGCTTTTAATGAAATAATACATTTATGTATAAATCAAACTTGAATACGAATACTATGTGCTACAACTAGCTTCTAGTCGCAAAAAAATATGTAACTACTACTAACTTTGATAGGAAATGTGGTACCCTGATATACTGAAACATTTTGCGTCACCCTTTCGAGTGTACAGACGTGATGTTATTATGTGTGATTGCGTAAACAATGCATATTTATGCGAAAGCAGCGATTGCGTTTGATTCGCTGTCATTTTTTGAAGAGTTCCGTTGTCTGTCTCCGAAACCCATCCAGATCTATATGAAATTTAAATGGGACCATTTCGGAATAAACTCGTTTCGAATAAAAAAATAATTTTGCAAATCGTCTATATTTGACGGAGTTATGCCCCCGAACATACATAAAAAAAAAACATACAAACATCCGAATTGAGAACCTCCTCCTTTTTTGGAAGTCGGCTAAAAATGCATGTTTTCTACAGTTTCGATTTCGTTATAGAAACAGAAGCGAATCCTCAGGTAAAATTAGTTTAACTTAACCCGGTGTAGGTGTAGTAAGCCCTACAACCTAAACAACCGAAAATTCGATTTTGTCTATGATTTGTCTAGGAATAGTACCGAACCGTTCGTCTATTCGGACGGCGCTCATTTTGGGAGTGGTTGCTGTCGATGTCGGGCTGTAACCGTTCCTGGGCTTTCCAGAATTTATGTTTTTGCTGGAACACATGACTGTGTTCCAACGGGGCTTGACTGTGCAAAACAACATAAACTATATCATAGAAATACCAGGGACACATAATTGCATGGGCAATATAAAAATAATTTTCTCTCCAATGAGGAAGTGTTTGATTCTTTGTTCACTCGGTTGAAGGTTATGCTTACCATTATGTTTATTACAAGTACAACTGATTGGTTTTTTTCATCGATTAGGTAAGTAGCATACGTTTGTGCATATGATAACTGTTTTTGAGGTCTCAGATTCGATTCCCAGGTAGATTTAAACGTTATTTAATTAAGCATTTAGAAAATTTACAGTAACAACGCCGAGTCCATCTGTAAGTTGTAGATAAGGCATTAATAATAAATATTTAAATTCCTGAAATAGCTTTGTAATTTGATTTCAAAAGGGGAGTTCGGATTGGGACAACTTCGCCAGGTAAATAAATCAAAATATGCGTTGTAGTGTGCATGTCCTGTACCAGGAGTGCAGAGCGCGCGGGAGTTGTACCGGTCGACCGTGAGCGAGGGCGTCGACCCGCGAGTTCATTGCCGACGAGGTCGCGCACAGATTGCACTGATATACAGCCTGTTCTGTCATACTATTCACGTGTTATTCTGTCCTGATACTTTTATCTAGGATGAGCTTTTTGGTAAGCTTTTGATTGGTCTGACTGCCTGAAAATATCTGACTTATGCCAAGACCAAAGCTCAAGCTGTAAAGAGTCACTGCTCGCTTTACTGATCACTGAATAACTGAACAGAATCTGCGTGTCATTGCAACGTTAAAATGCGATCCAATAAATATTATGTTATCATAATCAAATCAAGCGATGTAGTCGTTATGCCACTGGGGTAACAGAATTACAAGGAATTTTCTTCAAAGGACTTAAATTTTCAATTAATGTAAGTTACGATTCGTATTTCTTAGAAAACACAAAGTTCACATAACTATGAAGTTCTTACTGTAGGTATAAAGTCTTTCCCAGAAACTTTGCAAATGATCGTTGTGTATAATGACAATGTATAACATTTTATTTTGCGTTCGTCCGAATCGCAAACCAACTCAGACGCTAAGGACAACTTGTAATTTATAACTCGTTGAACCAGTGAATTGCGCTTATTTTTGCGGCTAAACTAGAGGTGCAGTGTTTAATGCCCGAATTGAATTGCCCGAATTTGTCTGTCTGATTGGTAAGCTTAGGCCTGGGACCTTGAATAATACCTACCTAGCAGCTATGATTATTTAACACTATTATTATTTTCCAAACTACCAATGTCAAGTAAACTCAATAAGGTACTAATTAAATTATCAGAATTAATATTGTAAATTTGTAAGTAACTCTGTCTGTCTGTTGCCTTTTTACGGCAAAACCACTTCACCGATTGAGATGAAATTTGGTACAGATATAGTTTACAACCTGGGGAAGGACAGGCTACTTTTAATTGATGTAGGTACCACGCGGGCGGAGTCGAGCGCTAAAGCTAGTCAGAAATTCGGAGTCGAGCGCTAAAGCTAGTCAGAAATTCTTATATTTCAGTAACAATTTAGTTTTAAGTTAATTTGTTTTCTTTTACTGATGCATATAAGATAATGCGGTCGGTCGCCTTAGAAGTAAGTTAATTTTAATTATATTTTGATGCTCATAAGTGTTACTTTGGGACCTAAAGGAATAAATGATTCTGACTTTGACTTTAACTTTGAATTACGAAATAGGTAGGTAGCAAATAAGCGTCCATGCGATCCGTTTTTGTAGCCTCTCTTGTAATACCAGGAGAACAGAAATTAAAGAAGGTTTGCAAGAAAAGGAATGGAAGAGGTAAAGAGCCTCAGAGATCTTACTCACTCAAGGCTGTCAAGAAATTTTCTGCCTCGCACGACTAAACTGTGGAATGAACTGTCGCCTGCGGTATTTCCGGACCAATACGACCTACAAACCTTCAAGAAAAGAGCGTACTCCTTTTTAAAAGGCTATACGCTGAGTCGAAATGAGTCCTTTTTCCAAGCTTGACAACTCGTGAGTAATACAATCCCCCTGCACAGGTGATCGTTACCACTTATCATAAAGCAAGTCATAAACTCGTTTCCCTTCTTATAAAAGACAACTCTGATTCTAGTAATTATTGCTCTCCTAAGTCTGGAAGTTGCTTTACAAACATAAAAACAACGGATAAAAGTACACCCAGCCTCGGAGCAACATTTGTAAACCACACAACATTTGTTCCTCGTAAGTATCAAACCCACAACCATCAGCAAATTCGAAACAAAAATTTGCAATTCACACATTTGTGTCGTACGAGCATTGATATATAAAAACCTATAGGTTTTTTATACGTCAATGCGTACGAGTCAAACGCGGCGCTGGATATAAAATAGTAGTAGTGTCATTCTCACCCCTATAGGAAAAGGAAGTCCAGCTATAACCGTAGCATAGTACCAGGCTATCATAAGTTTCAAGGAATTGTGTGGACCTATGGCATATTCTTCACATATAGAGATGGTATAGAAAGATTCGAAACAACAATTTGTAAATCACACAATTTTATTCCATATGAGAGAATCAAACCCAACGCTGGATAAAAAAGCAGTTTTCATCCTCATACCTTCCTACTCCTCTAGGAAAAGGAAGTCCAGCTATAACCGTAGCATAGTACCAGGCTGTCATAAGCTCCTAGAAGCTGTAGGAAGCCCCACAAACATTTCTAAGCCTACCTTCATAGATAGTTTCGTATTCATTAATAGTTGGCCTTGTGCATAAACTTCCGAGTATCGAACTATTACAATGGCTTGCCAATTATATATACATATGTACTATATACATATATACTATGTATGTGTGTGTGTATGTTATTATTCTAGTTACAGGCAAGCAAGCGACGGCCCTGACCTTGTGTTTTGGTAAAAAACGAGTTAGCGACGATGTTTGAGCAGATATATGCCATTGCATAGCTTCATATAAAAATCTAGTAATATTTTCGGTTAATAACATCCTAACTAATATTATAATGCGTGTTTGTTTGTATGTTTCTTACGCTTTAACTACTCAACCGATTTATGAAATTCGCATCCATGTCAGGGGTACAGAAAAGGACATATTACTTACTAGATGTTCCCGCGGTTTCACCCGCGTTTATCGTCACTGCGCCGCCCCCGTGGGTCGTAGCGTGATGTTATATAGCCTATAGCCTTCCTCGATAAATAGGCTATCCAACACTAAAAGAATTTTTCAAATCGAACCAGTAGTAATCACGCAGAAAAACCAGGAGAAACATCGTTTGTACTATGTCTGTAATGGGTAATTATTTTGCTGCAATGTCATTTTAAAACTGCGATATCTCCTAAGATTTCATTGAAATCGAATGATGTAAAGGGCAATTTTGTTTTAAATTAAATACTTGTGATGAATAATGTATTTATTTGGATAAGGATTAATATCATGTTTATAATAATACCTTCGCAAATAATGCATTATTTTAGAACAAATTTGGTTAGCATAAAAATGGTTATAGTGAGCCAACCTTAAAAGATAGACATATGCTGTCGCGGACTTTTTTTAGAAATTTTAAAGAGTAACAATTCTGTTATACATGATTTTTGCGAAACTTTAACTGTTTACGCAGCGCACGCAGCGGAAGCTCTCAAAAGGAAAAATACCCACCGAATTTGAAACATTCTTCATTGGTGCTCAGCTCCTATTGATCTTAGCGTGATGATATATAGCCTATAGCGTTCCTCGATAAATGGGCTATCTAACACTGAAAGAATTTTTCAAATCGGACCAGTAGTTCCTGAGATTAGCGCGTTCAAGCAAACAAACAAACAAACAAACTCTTCAGCTTTATAATATTAGTATAGATACCTTTTATTCAGAACAAAGTTCTCATACTAACCTAACCTACATTTACACGAGAGAAACCGCGGGTAAATTCTAGTTTTAACTAACTTAATATATAAAAATCTCGTGTCACTATGTATGTTCGGGATAAACTGTGAAACTACTGAACCGATTTTGATCAAACTTCGTAACTATCTGTAATTTGGTCCAACTTAAAAGATAGGATAGTTTTATCACAAAAAAATTGATTTCGTTTGTACAGTGCAACGTCTGTCAGGACAGCTAGTAATATTATAAATGCGAATGTGTGTTTGTTTGTTACGCTTTCACGTCTTAACTATTCGACCGATCATCATCAGATTTCGCATAAATGGCAGGGGTACAGAAAAGGACATACCTTAAACCCGGAAAATTTTTTGGTCCCGAGCGAGCAAAGCCGCAAAACTTATATCTTAGTAGCGATGGTGATTGTTGTGCAGGAAGGCTTCAGTTCGAATCTCGAGTCGAAGAAAGTGTTAGTAGGTTTTTTTCAGAATTTTCAGCACGAATAGAGTCTGCAACTATGCCCAGTAGACTGTAATAGACTCACTCGGCCTTAAACTGTTGCTCTCAATAACACTTTCTTAAACAGTGAATCAGAACTAAAACTATACGAATGAACAACCAACGCAGCCGACAATAACTAATAAATAATAATACTATGCTGTAAACTAGAATTGAACCTCAAACTCCACGCTCGAAAGTATCAGCTAAGCGTCCACTGGACCTTCAGGATAATTACCTACATAATAAATAACACGAATCTGTTAAAACTGTTTATAAAGTAGAGTTATCATTTGTGCGCAGTGTAAGTTCATTTGCGCAGTTAGCTGCTTGTGTTAGCGCACAGTGCGTAATTGTGTTAGCGCAGTTTGCGCGTAATTAGTTAATGGACTGTTTAACAAGACAAACTAACATAAGAACTGTGAGAAATGATTGACGTTAAACAGAAAATTAGAGTGGCTTAGTGCCTCAATGGTGGTGAATACAACTCCTGAGGTCTCAAGTTCCATTACCGATTTAATTACATATGAACGGTTTATTTTCTAAAAGTTTCGGTTTTATAAAAATCTACATCCTATCCTAACTATCCTAACTTCCTAACTTAATATTATAAAAGCGAAAATGAGTTTGTTTGTTTGTTACCCTTTCACGCCTAAACCACTGAACCGATCATTCTGAAATTTTGCATATACATTGTCAGGTGTACGGAAACGGATATAGACTACCTTTCATCTCGAAAAAAATAACTGTTCCCCAGGAAAACAACAATAACGTTCTTATGATAATAGATGGCGCCACGTGTCTTTCGAATCATGATTGAATTATATTATTACAAGCAGAGTACGACCCGAATTGATTGTCAAATTCTAAATTAACGCGAGCGAAGCCGCGGGCAAAAGCTAGTTTTATATAAAGAGTTGTAGAGTGTTATAGACGACTAGACTTTACCCGCGGCCTGGCTCTTTAATATGGATTTATGTTAAGATAATTTTTTAGTAGCCTGTATGTTATTCTGATGTATAAACAATAACACTGTAAAGTTTCATCAAAATCCGTTCAGTAGTTTTTGTGTGAAAGTGTAACAAACATCCTCACAAACTTTCACATCTATACTAATATTATAAAGCTGAAGAGTTTGTTAGTTTGGTTGAACGCGCTAATCTCAGGAACTACTGGTTCGAATTGAAAAATTATTTTAGTGTTGGATAGCCTATGAAAAGTGTTGCAAAATCGGGCAAAGCTATCTTATGTGACGCAGACGAACTTGCGCGGGTCAGCTAGTTTTGGCATACATACATAATATCTTTCATCGAATATGTGCCAAAACCGAACTGTCCGTAGCAAAAACGACTCGATTCTTGAAAATAGATACCAGGGCTAACACAAATTGTACTTATATATCTACCCACCCCCTTGGGGATGTAGAGTGTATATATAAACGCCGTCAGTGTTTACGCAGTAACACCGAATGTGACTGTGCAAACAGATTACAAACTCCACAGATTATTAAATATAATTACAGCCATTCCCAAAATGGCGACGTCTCTAAACGTTTGATATTGTATGATAAAGCCTGAATATCCTCGAAAGACGAGAGCAGAGGTGTATGACACTTATTGGAAATCCTTAAATAAATAATTTAAAAGTTTTATTTACGTCTTAAATAAAAGGAGAACGGAAAGAATTAGTTGGATAGGTGAGAAAATATTTAAAACTTAACAGATGATGAGAAGTAGCTGCTAAGAACTAAATGATACTGGGTTTTGCTTGAGTACCTGTAGGCTAGTAACAGACCGTCGCCTCCTTCTGTGAGAAAGTCATTTCCATCAAGGAGGCGGCGGAGCGGCAGAGGAAGCACCTGAACCCTCTCCGCAATCGCAGAACAGGGCGCCGCAGGGCGCGAGACGACCTCCAGCCGCCCTGAGGTATAACCTGGAGGTGGAGGGCTTCGTGGGTCTGCCCGCTCACTCTCCTAGTCCGATGGAACGGCAACCCAACGACCGGAGAGAGATTAGGCGCAGGACCAACGGCTATACGTGCTTACGGGGATAAAATATCACCAAGTTGGTGATATTTTATCCCCGTGGCTTGGCCCCTATCTTATCTTATGTGGGGGCCAGTCAGTGCAGACCGGCGACACTTCGACCCAGTGGGATCTTTTGTGTCGACACACTCCCAATAACGACTGCCATAGATGTTCATGGCAGCCCGGACCAACGGCTTAACGTGCTTTCCGAAGAGCGGAGCAGGCGATAATTGTTGATCATTACGCACATAATTTCGAAAAGTCATATAACTTCCGAAAGTCAGAGGTGCGCGACGTGGGTTCGAACCCGAGACCCTCTGCATTGCAGTCTGTTGGTCTCCCCACTAAGCTATCGCTGCTCTGGCTTGGCCCCTTACTTAATTACTAAGAATTTCTTTGCTTCTCTGCCGGAAAAACCGAATACCCTATTTTGGTGTCACGGCCGGGATTCGATCCCGAGTCTTAGAGATTCACAGCCGTATACTTTACCAGAGAAACCAACTTATCAGACGCATAATGAAAGAGACAAATGATGAATACGATATACTCAACAAACTCTTATTAAATTCCATAAATACTGACGTTATAATGAGAAAATCTATATTTGTTCAAATGAATAAATGAAAATATACTTTGAAATTAAATTAATGATGGCATTCCTGGCTCGGGGAGGAGGCCATGTCAATTTTAATGAATTTGTCTCTCAATTTATGATTTAGTTTATATTTAAAAATAACGACAGCGATTTGGCGCGCTGTCATTTCGCAGATTAAAAATATGTACCTATGTGTCAATGTTTATTTTTTTTGCTTTTGCGTGTGGAACGTAACTTACGTACGTAACTGTTTCATCCAGTCTTTCTAGGTCAACTTGTTTTCGCCCCGGGCTCTGTCTATGTTGTTGTCGATTGTAGCAACAAAAAATGTAACATACATATAATAATATGCTAATTATCTGACATGGTTTATATTATTTTTATATTTTTATTAAAGACATGTCTCGCTCTAGGAATAATTCCTGTGTCGGGACTTTACAAACATTCAAACAACGGACACAAAGACCATTAGTGGCTCACACAAAGTTTTGTTTCGTGCGGGGATCGAACCCACAACACTTGGCACAGCGGCACTGGCGAGGCGACTATCTGAGCCACTACGCCAGCCGTGTAGATCAAATGCATTGATTTTTACATAATTTGCAATGTTTTGAGGTGAAAATATATGCATAATCCTAATCCTAACTAATATTATAAAAGCGAAACTGAGTTTGTTTGTTTGTTATCTTTTCACGCCTAAACCACTGAACCGATCATCCTGAAATTTTGCATATATGTTGTCAAGTGTACAGAAACGGACATAGGCTACCTTTCATCTCGAAAAAAATTACTGTTCCCGAGGAAAACAACAATAACATTCTTATGATAATAAATGGCGCCACGTGTCTTTCGAATGATGATTGAATTATATTATTACCCGAATTGATTGTCAAATTCTAAATTAACACGAGCAAAGCCGCGGACAAAAGCTAGTAATACATATTTTCATCATGTCGTCATGTCACGTAATAGTCTGCTCGCATGACAGATTTAATCAAAATCTATTCAGCGTTTAAACGCGACTGAGTGCAAACATCCTCACTTTCTCATTTATCATTTATCACACGGACGAAACCGCGAGGAGCAGCTTGTATCATTATACTAGCCGCTCCTCGCGGTTTTGTCCGTGTGAATCCTACGGGAACAAAATAATCCTATAATATGTTAATACATATAAAAGGGAAGGATACGGTTTACGTAAAACAATGTTATATCACACCAACATTAATTTGCCAATTATGCTTTTAAATGCTACGTAATACAGCAGGGCAGCCACAGCCTACTGGCAGACCGTAATACAGCAGGGCAGCCACAGCCTACTGGCAGACCGTAATACAGCAGGGCAGCCACAGCCTACTGGCAGACCGTAATACAGCAGGGCAGCCACAGCCTACTGGCAGACCGCTGGACTGTCACGCAGAGGCCTCGGGTTCGATCCCAGGGCACGTACCACTGACTGTTCGAAGTTATGTGCGCATTAAATTAGTTAATTACAGGTTGCTTTAACGGTGAAGAAACATATTGTGAGGATGTCTGAGAGTCCTACATAATGTTCTTGAAGATTAGTGAAGTCTGCCATCTCACACTGGACCAGCGTGGTTGAATGTGGCCTAACCTTTCTCAAGCTGAGAAGAATCCGCAGTGGGACAGCTTAATACAGGAATGAAATTATTATAATACCTAAGAGCGACCCCTATCGCTGTCAGACCACAATTTCAGGACTGTTATTAAAAAATCTTGACAGGAATCCTCAACAGTTTGCATGACCCGGCGGTCGAAGCCCTCATGCACAGCAATCGCATTTACGATGTGTATGTAAAAATGCTAGCTTGTGTTAAAAATATATAATGAAGGTTTCCAGAACGCACATACCGGAGAGAAGGATGATTATAGAAATTATTTTAACTGAACGATTATATCATTATGTGAACGTAATAAGCGTAAACGAAAAAATCGTTACCAAAAGTAACGATTTTTATGAATAAAATAATTTATTATTCTCTTAACCAGAGATTTAATCCTTAGATGCGCTACTATGTTTAAAAATGGTTACCATTCTGTACGTTAAGTTGTCATCTGAGACACAATGTCAACATGACATATGAATTATAAATAGTAAATTACGCTCACACTTATTGAATTGTACACTATCATGTAAATATGATGTGTGAGCTCACTCTTTATATCTAAGTACGGTGAGAACAAATCTATGATTTAAAACTTTACGTATTCTATCCTATATTCCTTATGAATGTTTAAAATGCGATATCGGATGGTTCAGCAGTTTGTGAATAATTTTCTAATAACTTTTACTAATAAACACGTTCACCATCATCATATCAATTAGCGTGAGCATAGACAATAAATACTCTATGTTTATGGTCTATTCATTCACACTTTCGCTGTGTGTGTAAACCATAAAGCTTTATTTTTATTTTCTACACATTTAGACCAGTTTGAATTATAGATTCAGAAACTATATTTTTGGCAACTGCTTTTTTTTCGGTTACGTCATGACCTTGATAGATCTGCTGTAAAGTTTAACTATGGTAAAGTGGTAGATTCGATTCCTGTCTACTTTATAGAGCATTACATAATATCTGCCAACAGACTGTCCCACTGCTGCTCACGGGTCTCTTAGCGTGAGAAGAGTTAGCCCATAGTCCACCACGCTGGCCCAGTGCGGGTTGGCAGACTTGACGTATCTTCGAGACATTATGTACAACTTTCAGACATGCAGGTTTCAAGATATTTTTGTTCACCGTTAAAGTGAGCGATGATTAACTATTTAATACGCGCATAACTTTGCCAAGTCAGAGGTCGCCTTGGGGTCGAACTCGAGACCTCTGCGCGGCAGTCCACCGGTCTCCCACTAGCCTATCGCTGTATAAATACTAGGATAGCATATTATAGACTAAGAGTCAATAGCGATGAAACATGGATCAGATGATATAATATGGCTAACGCTGCTTTTAATAAAGTATTATTTGGATTTATTAATTTATTTATTTATATTCTCAGTAGCAGTTTCTTTTCCATTCGTACTGTACTACACAAATAAATATAACTAATATTTTTTGCGCAGACGCAGACGTTTAATAAAATAAGTAAAACGCCAACTGATGAGACTAAATGAATCGATTAAGCAATCGGTCTCACTCGCCTGCTACCAGGACTACAGAAACACAAAGGAATACATAATTACAAATATTAATAACTTTAGTAAAATAAATATAATTACAAATATTAATAACTTTAGTAAAATAAATAAATATAACTAATATCGCAGACGCAGACGTTTAATAAAATAAGTAAAACGCCAACTGATGAGACTAAATGAATCGATTAAGCAATCGGTCTCACTCGCCTGCTACCAGGACTACAGAAACACAAAGGAATACATAATTACAAATATTAATAACTTTAGTAAAATAAATATAACTACAAATATTAATAACTTTAGTAAAATAAATATAATTACAAATATTAATAACTTTAGTAAAATAAATAAATATAACTAATATTTTTTGCGCAGACGCAGACGTTTAATAAAATAAGTAAAACGCCAACTGATTGAGACTAAATGAATCGATTAAGCAATCGGTCTCACTCGCCTGCTACCAGGACTACAGAAACACAAAGGAATACATAATTACAAATATTAATAACTTTAGTATTATTAGACTTTTGGCTAAATATTATTGTATCGGGCTTACATATCTCTAAAGTGCAAAAACAGAGCTATTCCGGCCACGTCACCAATGTTTAAATCACACATATATTATTATAAAACCATAGACTTAGAATTTTTTCGCTACGCTCATATAAAACAGAGTCTCACGCCGCGTCTGTCTTTTCGCGATAAACTTAAAGAGTACTGAACGGATTTTTACCAATAGACAGTTAAGTTGTTAGGTCTGTACTGTGCGAAGCCGGGCGGGTCGCTAGCTAGTACAATATAAACATAAAAATCAAGCAGTTACGCTATACTGACCCGAGAAACGAACTTTGGAACTTCATGATCATTGTGTCGAAAAGTATTAGAATCTATTACTGTCTTATCAGAATAGCTAAATAAAGAAGATTACCTCAACTTAGAATCAAACCTAATACTCGCCTATATTAAACTAACCTAAGATCTAAGCAGAGTCAGAAACGACGGGCGGTTAGAAAAAAACTAGCCTATCCCACAAAATTACTATCTAAGTAAACGGTAGCCATGATGCCCACCCATCTAATTCCAGGCCGCTATTACGGCACACAACTTCATTCACAAGTACCAGGTGCTCATAAATGCCAAGGCGCTAGTTAATTTCCTCCGCAAACACGCTGTAATTATTTCTTCCACTCAGTTTCGCTCTTGGCCTTCGTATGAACAGCGTAGTTTTTGTTGGACTTTTTATACACCCATTGTGTTTCTTCGCGTGTGAATCCTGCACATATTAACATATTATCGATATTATTCCGCCATTATGTTAAGAGAATGTTTAAATACAATCGCTGTTTCCTCTTACAACAATAATTTAAAACAAATACCAACTAGGAAATCCTGCCTGTCCACAAATTCACCTAAAGGAAACCGGCGTTAACACGACCTGTGCCTGAGAGTTCTGCCAGCTCGCAATATCTACCTAGCCCATTCCTTCAATTTATTATTCCTGGGGTTGACAACACGGGGTAATGTAAGAAATCATGCCATCAGGTAGGTGATATTTTTTTTATCTGCTGCGGTATATCTATACTAATATTATAAAGCTGAAGAGTTTGTTTGTTTGTTTGTTTGTTTGTTTACTTGAACGCGCTAATCTCAGGAACTACTGGCCCGATTTGAAAAATTATTTCAGTGTTAGATAGCCTATTTATCGAGGAAGGCTATAGGCTATATATCATCACGCTAAGATCAATAGGAGCGGAGCACCAATGAAGAATGTTTCAAAATCGGAGAGTATTTTTTCCTTTTGAGAGCTTCCGCTGCGTGCGCTGCGTAAACAGTTAAAGTTTCGCAAAAATCATGTATGACAGAATTGTTTCCCTTTAAAAGTTCTAAAAAAAAGTTCGCGACAGCATATGTCTATCTTTTAAGGTTGGCTCACTATACCCATTTTTATGCTAACGAAATTTGTTCTAAAATAATGCATTATTTGCGAAGGTATTTTTATAAACATGATATTAATCCTTATCCAAATAAATACGTTATTCATCACAAGTATTTAATTTAAAACAAAATTGCCCTTTACATCATTCGATTTCAATGAATATCTTAGGAGATATAGCAGTTTTAAAATAACATCGCAGCAAAATAATTACCCATTACAGACATAGTACAAACGATGTTTCTCCTGGTTTATTCTGCGTGATTACTACTGGTTCGATTTGAAAATTTCTTTTAGTGTTGGATAGCCTATTTATCGAGGAAGGCTATAGGCTATATAACATCACGCTACGACCCACGGGGGCGGCGCAGTAACGATAAACGCGGGTGAAACCGCGGGAACATCTAGTAAAAAATATACCTACAATAATTACCTTCAGGCTATTTGAGATGGTGAGCCGATATGAGGGCCAATGTGGTAATGTTTGCTCATTTCGTCACAGGCAAGGCAAGAAATACTTTTTGAAGTTACCTAACTTCGCATATTAAAGTATAAGTAAGTACTGCTCCGCTCCTGTGGCTCGTAGCGTAATGTTATATAGTAGCATATGTTACTTTTGGATAAAGTTGCTTTTTGTAAGAAGGGAAACGCCCATCTGAGGCCACGAGTGGACAAAGGCTAGAGAAAATACTTTCCAGTTAATTTTCTCCTAAAAAAATATGTAAGTATTTAATTTCATTCAAGGTGACGCCACTGCAATTTACAAAAAATAATTAAGTCTATTGGGCAAAATATGATTCTAATATATGCACTCCTGCGCCTTTTCTAGATGATTTGTTAATAGTATACGAAGAGAATATAGACGTTTAAAATAACAAATGTGTGTTTTTTTTTCATACCCATTAAGTATAATTTGATAAAAATATATTACAAACACACCTCTTATCATAATTAAATAATAGAGCATTAAGAAAATATATGTTTTTGAATTATCTCACAGCCAGACACATTTTTGTATAGAAAAATAACCTCAATACATTTTTTTATAAGTATTTCTAAAATAGTGGCGACAATTTGAATATATTTTTTAAATATGTAATACTGTTAAGATCTTAAAACACTCAATTTTTATAGTCATTTTTGATGTCCATCTTTGGCCTGAGACACTATGAAGAATAGGCATTCCCCTTTCCAAATTGGTTCAGCAGTTTTTGAGTTAAATCATTGCAAACAAAAATACAAATCGTTCTTCTTTATAATACTAGTATAGATATCAGCCCTGTATATGAATTGTCCCACTACTGGGCACAGGCCTCTTCTCAGTAGTTAAATCAACCACGCTGGCCCAGTGTGAGAACATTATGCAGAACTCTCAGACAAGACATGTAAGTTTCCTTATGATGTTTTTCTTCACCGTTAAAGCGAGCGATAATTTTAAACGCACATAATTTTAAAAGGTCAGAGTTTTATCTAACACTAGCCTATCGCTGTATAGATACTAGGATATCATAAAGTCTAGGAGGTGATAGCCGAAGCGGAATATGGCTCAGATGATAAAAACGAATTGCCGTAATCTGTTTGAGAAAATAAAGTTTCCGTAAAGTCAGAGATTGCCTTGGCGAAGTGGAGACCTTTGCGTGATCCAAAGGCTATCACTAGATACTAGGATATATTAGAAAGTGATAACTGATAACCGAAGTGGAATATGGCTCAGATGATAAAAACTTGCCGTATCTTGTATACTGTTAGAGACAAATAAAGTTTTCGCTAAGTCAAAGGTTGCCTTGGGATCTAACAGGAGATGAGATCTGCGTGATTCAAAGGCTATCACTATACATACTAGGATATCATATAGACTAGGAGGTGATAGCCGAAGCGGAATATGGCTCAGACGATAAATACTATAATAGTTACCGTATCAAATTCCGTTCGAGTCTGAACGAGTTATTTGTACGTTAATATAAATATTTAATGACCGTGGGAATACCTCAGCGTGTGTAGCCATGCAGATGTTATTTTGATATCATATTTAACCTATACTAATATTATAAAGCTAAGGAGTTCGTTTGATTGAACGCGCTATTCTCAAGAACTACTGGTTCGAATTGAAAAATATCTTTCAGTGTTGGATAGCCATTTATCGAGGTAGGCTATAAGCTATATAACGCTACGCTACGACCAATAGGAGCGGAGCATCAATGAAAAATGTTGCAAAAAAAAATCTCTTGTGTGAAGTTGCGCCGGTGAGCTAGTTTTGAATAATTTGACATCTGTCAAACACGAAAATGGCGGGACGGAGTGACCGAGTAAACTTGTATAAACAAATACTTGTTAAATAATATGTTTCGTTCCGGCTATTTTCTTGTGCGATACAATAAGTATAATACTATTGTTTTACATCAAGTTTTATGTACACATGTTAACATACAAGTACAGAACTAGATTATTTGATGCAGAAATAAAAACATTGGTAGGGTTGCCAGTGGTGAAAAGATTGCAATGCAATTAGTTTAATTTTTTTTGAGTGCGTTCGATTTAATCAGTTTTAGGTTTTGTCTTTAAAAAATTTAAATAAATAAAATTGAAATGTCTGTTAATAATGTGCACCAAAAAATATTTTTATGTTTATTTGTCTGTCTGTTTGTTCCGGCTAATCTCTGAAACGGCTTAACCGATTTTGACGGTAGATACTAGAGTAGAGACTACTACTAGACTTTACTCCATTACTAAAATAATAATATTGATTGTTATTCTATTCTATTCTATCACATACACACAACATCATCTAGCCCAAACTAAGCAGAGCTTGTACTATGTGTACTAGACAATGGATAAATATACATATTATACATAGGAACACCCAGACCAAAACAAACATTCATGTTCATGCACACAAATGTTTGACTTGAGCGGGAATCGAACCCGCGAACTCAGGCGTGGCAGTCGGTTACACTAACCACTACGCCATCGAGGACGTATTCGAAAACCATTGAGCTTTGTAGCTCGTGGAAAACATTTATGGTTTACTAGCTCTTTCCCGCGGCTTCGCTCGCGTTAATTTAGAATTTGACAATCAATTCATGTTGTACTCTGCTTGTAATAATATAGATAATTCAATCATGATTCTAAAGACACGTGGCGCCATTTATTATCATAAGAACGTTATTGTTGTTTTCCTCGGGAACAGATTTTTTTTTCGTGATGAAAGGTAGCCTATGTCCGTTTCTGTACACCTGACAACGTATATGCAAAATTTCAGGATGATCGGTTCAGTGGTTTAGGCGTGAAAAGGTAACAAACAAACTCATTTTCGCTTTTATAATATTAGTTAGGAAGTTAGGATAGGATTTGCGTAAGATCTGGTAGTCCCTCCCGGTGTCGATTTTCGAATTATAGACATTATCTGCTTGAAAATTATCAATAGCACCACGGTTCCTGAAAATATGTAACAGTCGCGCCCTCT
Organism: Catocala sponsa; assembly: GCA_963564715.1. NCBI lineage: Eukaryota > Metazoa > Arthropoda > Insecta > Lepidoptera > Erebidae > Catocala > Catocala sponsa. The sequence goes on along the minus strand of OY751353.1, from coordinate 609,079 downwards.
GTTACGTGGTACTAAATACAGTTGGCTAAATGAGGATAAAGTACAGCACCTCTGATTTTCTCGACGCTATATCTTAATATATATAAATTACGTGTCACGTTGTTTGTCCGCTATGGACTCCTAAACTACTGAACCGATTTTGAACAATCTTCGTAATCACCTGTAATTACAGGTGGTTACGAAGATTAATCAAAATCGGACCAAATTTTTTTTTTATATATAACAATCATTTATTTAACTTAAATTGGTACAAATGAATACAGAGCTTATGTTACATCGTAAAGGTAATTTATAAGGGGTTCCTGTACTAGGGTAAACCTGTGCCACAGGCATTAAGTACACATACTTAAAAGATAGTTATTTTTTTTTAAACGCAAAAATTATCTAATGTGAAGCAGACGACGTTGCGCGGGACAGCTAGTATTAGTATGAATCTATGTTAGTAAATACAATTTGATAGCTGGTAACCCTATAGTCAGTTGACGCACCCGAGCGCCACGCTGGGTGCGTCTGAGAGTAAAATTATACGCTGCACAGTAAGTTTATTGTTATTTAGACGCGCTTACTGCGTTGCACATGTTTAAAGAAACGTCATAACAATTAGGTACTGATTATCATAAAATGTTATTGCTAATTATTTGGTACTAGATGTTTCCGCGGTTTCACTCGCGTTTATGGTTACTGCGCCGCCCCCGTGGGTCGTAGTGTGATTTTATATAGCCTATAGCCTTCCTCGATAAATAGGCTATCCAACACTAAAATAATTTTTCAAATCGAACCAGTAGTTCTTGAGATTAGCGCGTTCAAACAAACAAACGCTTCAGCTTTATAATATTAGTATAGGCATGCTTATTACTTAACTGCCTCCGTGGCACAGTTGAGCGGTAGTGAATGCGACTGCTGTGCATGAGATCTCGGGTTTGAATCGCGGTCGGGGCAACAAAAAGATATTGAGTTTCTGATAAGAAACCTAAATAGCAGCCTCGAGTTAGGAAGTTGGCGGTGTCGACACCACCATGCCTCGGAATGCACGTTAAGCCGTTGGTCCTGCGCCTGATCTCTCTCTGGTCGTGTCGGATTACCGTCCCATCGGATCATGAGGGTAAGGGAATAGAGAGTGCACTTGTGTTTGCGCACACACTAAGACTTGTGCAGTATAATATCTTCTGCGCAGATGGCCAGTTTGTTTGGCCGCCGTGACCGAAATTCGGTCTGGAGGACATTATTATTATTGTATGCTTGCACACCGCCTTATAATTCCATCTTGATATATCTATACTAATATTATAAAGCTAAAGAATTTGTTTGTTTGTTTGAACGCGCTAATCTCAGGAACTACTGGTTCGATTTGAAAAATTATTTTAGTGTTGGATAGCCTATTTATCGAGGAAGGCTAGGCTATATAACATCACGCTACGACCCACGGGGGCGGCGCAGTAACGATAAACGCGGGTGAAACCGCGGGTACATCTAGTTTGAGTATAAACTTAGTGAACGGCCGCCCTATTGCAAAACATTCAATTATTTAGTTATTGCAATAGCCTGATCGAGCAGTGACTAGGGCTACATAAAGTTGAAGGAGGTTAGCCGTTGGCTTGATATTTTAAAGTAATATAACAGAAAGGATGGTCATTAAAGCGTATTTAAATAACACCACGGCTGCATATCTCCGAGGAGGTAGGCAGATATCCTCCTAATCCTAACTAATATTATAAATGCGAATATAAGTTTGTTTGTTACGCTTTCACGTCTTAACTACTCGACCGATCTTCATGAAATTTTGCATACACGTTGTTAGGGGTACAAAAAACGACATAGGGTACCTTTCATTCAGAAAACGAGACTGTACCCAAGGGATAAATATTATATATCTTTATTAACGCGAGCGAAGCCGCAGGCAAGATCTAGTTAGTTGTATGTAAATTCCACGTAACCTATTCAGTCGCAGTATTTTTTTATATCTATTATTCTAAGTCTTGACAGATTAAGCGTGTATTGTGGATACTATGGATTACCTAAAACTTTTTCTTAACCGAGAATCAAAATAATATAAAACCTACAATGAAATTAAGGCGACACTAGTCGCACATTGAACTAAATAAGTAGTTGTTTACAACATCAAAACCTCTTCAACGATCATGCTCTCCTAGTACGCTGCGAGCGAAATTGCTCAATAAATATTTTAGCAGTTAGGAATCGACTCTACGCTACTCAACTACTGCCAAGATTATAATCATAAAATATGTATTAGTTCGTTATTGCTGTGAAGGTAAGCAATGTTGGCGCATTTTATTATTGGATTGATGACCTTTTCTTGAAAAACCATAAATAGCGAAAGATTGAATTGATTTTATATAATTGACCCTTAATACCTATCCTAACTTAATATTAAAAATGCGAATGCGAGTTTGTTTGTAACGCTTTCACGCCTCAACTACTCGACTGATCATCATGCGTTGTCAGGTACTTACAGAAAAAAACACAGGTAGTTTTTTCATCCAGATAAAGATATTGTTTCCGAGGGACCGAATTTGTTGACTAAATCTACATTAAATCAAACGAATCCGCTGCCAAAACTAAGAATTATATATTTTTTTTTACGTGTATGTCACAGAAAGCCTCCAAAACGGCTGGACCGATATTGATAAAAGGTAGGTAGCGCTGGCAGATCAACGTTCGAACAAGACTATGGCATCCGAGTCTGCTGATATACCTATTAGAAATTATTACATATCCTAGAACTATAGAATCCATTTACCAAATTCTGACTATCTTCGCTCTTAAATAAATTCATAATATATACGCTCGTCTCATGCGAAAATAGAAACGATACAAGACTTATTCACTGTTAAAGCTATCTCTCTTTTTATATGAAGACTGGCTTCGCTCGCATAAAAGTCGGTTAGGTCAGGTGTAACAGTACCTTTTAAAAGAATATATACTCTATGTTACTCGGTGATAATATAGCTTCCAAATGGTAAAAGAATTTTTTAAATTGGTTTTGTTGTTTTCAGTTAACTCATTACAAACAAACAAACAAAAAATCAAATCTTTTCACTTTATAATATTAGTATAGATAGCTAGGCCCTGGGTGTGTCTCTAGAGCCTCTTAGGAGTGTCAAAGTATGTTCGGAATCTGTCAACCAGTTCTGAACTATGTTTGCAGTTTCAAGGTGTCACTTCATTGGAAAATGGAAAGTTAGTTTCAAATCGTAAGTTAGTTTCATAGCTATATTTGTAACGAACATACAAACAGACAAGAAAAGGATAAATTAAAATGTGGTAATTAAAAAAGCCTCTATGGTCAATCTTATAAAAAATATTATAGACATTTTCGGCACTATTATTAACCTCTTGAGTCTTCTTCGAAGAGGTTAATGAAAACACTATGTGGGTCTGTGTGTCTGTCTGTTAGTGACATATTGATGTTAGTGACAGCCATAACTCCGGAACCACTGGACCGAGTGACTTGCAACTTGGTGTGCAGACACCTTGGGGTCATACCTCGGTCGGGTTTGAATATGGGCCCTGTGGGTCAAAAGACCTCCGAGATATAGGGGCATTTCTTTTCATTACTTTTACATTTAAGAGGAAGAGGTTGAATCCTGCGTTTTTACCCAGACTCGAAACTCACTAACCCCTTTGACGTTCATAAGTGTTACTTTGTGACCTATGTGACTAAATGATTTGTGACTTGACTTTGATCTTGGAACAACTATTTATGGAACGCAGAATTTTTTGTCCTGCGTGGGACTCGAACCTACAACACTCGGCGCAATGCCAGTGGCGAGGCCAAACATAATAGGTATCTGTACATATGACACATTAAAGATATTGTGAGAGGGCTTCTTATAGATATATATTATTTTATAGAGCCAAAACAATTATTTGAGAATTTTTGTCTGTATGTTTGTATCGCATCACCCAAAAGCTACTGCACTGCAGTTGTATTGCTCAAGGTCTAACTTAAAATACAGTAAATTTTTTAAGGACAAGGTCAAGGAACAGATAATTCGAAATATCACGCGTATGATGTCACGGACTAAATAAAAATATCTTTTTACAGATACCGAAAACATTTTTATAAAAAATAGAAAATTCTACTCAATACGTTTAGAACAAGCGAAACTCTAACTCACTTGCGAATGCTAAGCTCCGGATTTCTCCTGTGTTCCTAGTACTTAGCATTTCAAATGTCTCCTAATCTAAATGGGTTTATTTGTGATACGAAAAGATTCCTTCGAAAGCTCTCGAAAGCTGGATTTTGCGTAAATAAATAAAACCCTGTATGTATTGTTTCTGTGAAATATATCTAAAAGCCGTACTTGTAACCTAAATATTTGAAGTTTCCTGGGCAATGGAAATTGACTACTTAGGGATTCTAGAAGTAAGTAACGCCCAAGTAAATAATGAGAATTAAGAACTCCTGGTATTGCAACTCAGGAAATCCTATACTTACATACTTTGTTTTTTATAGGTATTTAAACGGTGCAATTGATTAGTAAAGCAGTACGGTCCCATATTGGCTGTGTTTTCTCGACGTCACAGAATTACTTCGAAATCAATATAAAAAAATATTTATTCATTTAGGTCATAAATTAACATTTATAAACGTCAGAATATATCAGTCTGTCATCAAAATCATAATCAGTCTACTGAGAGTAGGTGGTTTGTTTGAATTTTTATGTTAGGAACTGTAAAGAAATAGCATTCAAGAGAAACCTTTACGTGAAAACAGCATCAAAATTGGTTCGAAAATAAAGGAGCAATTAATATTTTAATTTTGGCTTCGCAAAAAGGTTTAGTGCAGGCATCGATCTCGCTCACGTGCCTACATACAAACAGTAGTTACGTCACAACTAAGTATATGCGTCCTATTTCAATCATTTGAAAATAATCCCTTCCTCAAATTTTTTTTAAGTTTGCTTTTACTTTGTCTAGAAGTGACATAGGCTATATAACATTACGTTTCGAGCCACAGGAGCGGTGGAGTAACCATAAACCTACGTAAAACCGCGGGAGAAACTAGGCTAAAGAAGGATTTCTTCACATTTACGGCTGTTGCTAGTCTTCCAATTAAACCGTCAAACATTTATAATTGTTGGCTAATTACGTCGAAGGTAAACAAACAAATCAGTGCGCTGTCCATCGCTGGGCCGCGTCCAACATATCTATGTTGTATATCCGGCGGAACACGCAATGTATACACAACTAGGCCTTGCTCTATTTACCTACTATGAGACCATCTATTATATAAAGGAGTATACATAACGGAGTATACCTACGTATAGTTTGCTATAGGAATATTCTTAACTCTTGCTTACATATTTCCGGAACAGTTGGAATGAGTGTTTCGAATTCACTACATTCTTATGATTTGCTCTTAATTATTAATCAAAGACAATTGCTGCTCCATGAATAATCCCTGTGTCGCGGGGACTTTACAAATATTCAAACAACAGACACAAAGAACACCAGAACGTACAACACATTTACGGAACACACAAAATTTTTGTCCAGTTTGGGTATCGAACCCGCAACACTCCGCGTAGTGGCTGACTGATTTGGCCTCCAGCGCTCTCGCGGCGTATAATTTTCGCGCTTATCCCCCCAAGTCAATGGGATTTTCGCGCGACTTTGCGCATCTGTCACGCTAATCGCGAATTTTTTGCGCGATAGCGGTGCGGGTGATTAAAACGAGGATATCTCTTGTATATGAACTGTGTATAAACTTTATATCGTTAGAATCGGCATGAATGAAGCAATCTTACTCAACTAGAATAGCAAACCTTCGCCTTGAATTATATTATTAATTCTAATTTGAAACCAGGGTGAGCTAATTTTGCCTAGATGATTGTACATAAGTAGTTATAATTAAATAACTTAACCATTATTTCATATTCTTTTCATTTAATTTACATTAAAATATACTATTTTACTACTTGTTTAGTAAAACAACAGTACTGTCCATACAATTATTTCATCCTAAAAGCTTTACACCATAACAATACGACCCAAGTGGTAAACAAAAAATAGGGTCTTTTTATTGCTTCATTCTGAGAACACTGCAAGCTAAGTGGCTTTGCTTAATAATTTAAATAATTGTTTGGTTCACACACTTATCACAGAAAATAGTTTAAGCTCTTGAAACTACTTAGTTTACAAGAATCGGAAACGATAACAAAGCAAAGCAAAAAAAAATGGTGACGAAAATATCTAAGGATCTTTGTAGAAATTAGTTTTTCTGACACAAACGATTATCAAATACACATTTTATGAATTAAAAATTGTGCTTTACATACCATCTATGATATACAGAAGTATTTCTATCACTTTAAAGAAAAGTAAAACAACACACCATTATGCGCGCCCGAGTACGTAGCACTGACATTTGATTTCAAACTTCAAGGAACAAAGATTAATTTGTTCTATATACGTAGCGTGTGATTTTATGCCATCCTTTTTCTTTGCCATAACCTTTTGTTAAGGTTAGAGTAAAGCAGATATAATTTAAACATGCCAAAATACGCTTTCAAGTGGGTCTGGACCGATCGACCTCTAGGAGGCGCCTTGACAGATGCGTGTATTTTGACGGACGCCTCTAGGAGGTCGATCGACAGACAGGCTTACTCTTTCAAAGATTTGCTACACATTTTCATAGCATTGTACCAGGATCTCATAAGTTGTGAGGAGCTCTCTAAACAAACAAAAACGCTTGAAAGGTTTATGGCGCCAAATAGATAATCAGCAAAAACAAGTTTACCTTACCTATGTGCCAATTAAACGTTTTTTTAATTATACTGGAATCGTACGAGAATCCAACTTTATAGGTGTATTACATTCGCCAACTATTGCACCGTACATACACTCGTGCACTATCTCCTGCGCATATGCTCAGTCTCCATGTTTGGCCACCGTGACCGAAACTCGGCCTGGAGAACATTTACCTTTTCCAATTCTCACATTTGTCACAATCTTAGCGCCTCTTCCTTTAGTTGTAAATGTTGTATTTACCTGTAAACAAATAAACATATTTGTTATAAATATATCTAATGTCACCGCGAGGTTTGTGGTTAACCGACTACGTTCTTGAATCACAGTGTATAAGTATCACAAGTGTTCTTATTGCCTTTGATATATTAATAATTAGAACAGTTATTAATTGGGGTTTCATCCCGGCAACCGCTCCTACAGAAAATGGCTGTTAAGTCATATTCAAAGGGAGAGAAGCCTTTTTCCGGCGGAACAAAGTTGCAAAGTCTACCACCAGCTGTCAATGAACTAACACAGCTACTTCTTTTTTCATGCTCCACATGTATGGCAACACCAAACGGACGAAGTAAACGTAAACCCTAATAAAATACACGCCTTAGCTTTGTACCACGATATCATAAGTTAACAGGAGCTTTTTTTGTTTTGCCAAAAGTATGTATTCATCTGTCAACCAAAAGTTGAGGTCAAGTACTAAGAAGAAGCATTGGGTCAATAGTTACCATAATGTTGACCAAGAATCAAACTCATTTACGCGAGTGGGGGAATGCCCACGTCTAGACACCGTTGTTATATGTATTTAGAAGAATGAATCGTTGGTATATTGTTAAAACAAAACATTCCAAGTAACAGGAATGCATAAACAACTAAGAGTTCAAATTCACAGACTGAATATGAACCGTAAACAAATATCCCTACTTATCCCTATAAGTAGTAATAATAAATGCTAAGTGTGTTTAGAAGGAATATATCTACATACTTTATGGACTGCTAGTATTTTTATCCAGACAAAAAACGTATGCAGCCTAATAAAATATTCTTCCAATCACGAAGTGACGCCACGGTATAAAGGTATGTTATAAGCCTAACTAATATTATAAATGCGAATGTGAGTTTGTTTGTTACGCTTTCACGCCTTAACTACTAGGTCAATTAGTATCCCATAAGATATCGTACCTATGTGCGAAATTTCATGATGATCAATCGAGTAGTTAAGGCGTGAAAGCGTAACAAACAAACTCACATTCGAATTTATAATATAACTTAGGAAGTAGAGTTTGTTCTCAAGATGTAATTCTTAATTCAGGAACTGGATGTAAAATATTTATATCTATTTCAACAGGTATTCAAATATCAACCCTTCCACATTTTCCGCGGGTTGTCATCGAACGGATATCAAGTCGTCATTTTTGACAGCGCGCGCATTTTCACCCACAGATAAATAAGGTAACTGACTTTTATCTTCAGCCTAGTCAAATATAATAAAAGTAAAGAGGTGTGTGTATTCTGTGTTTTCTTGAACAAGAAGAAGACCTCTATGAATCAAAACACTTTTTATGTGGTATATAGTGTTCGACCGAACATGGTTTCGGTTTCAGCCAAAACTGAGACCGATGCCAAAATTCGGTTTCGGGCGTAGAAACTATACTATTATACTACTGTTTACTTGGCTGTAATATTATGCATGTTTCTGTTTCTTCATTTAGTTTTTTTATAGCTATACCTCCTTTTCTTTATTTTTGTCTTTCTATATAATATTGTCCTAAAGTAACCGTTATTCGATAAGACTCATTTTCGTAATTTTAATGGTAGTAAGGTTCGCTTATTGATCGTACGCCCCGCTTGATGGCAAGCGAGACATCTCGTGCTTTGTCGACTAAGCGAAAAAAGTCTTTTTGCTGTCAGCTCAATAATAATTTGTGATTTCAATAGAGTGAAGATTTGTAACTAACTATTTCTTAAACTTAAAATTAACAGATCTGTGTTCTGGAACTAAGCTTAAGAAGCTTATAGAGATTTTCCCATTTCTAAATCTACAATATCTATCGTTATATCTCAGCTGAATAATTATTTTTGACAGCCATTTCATCAGATTTCTTTAATAAATAAAGTGCTGATACATATGTATGTCCTTGAGAGGCCCGATATATAGTGCCGCGCAGATCGAATGATCTATGACGTTGAATTACTGAACAGATGATGCCCTGAACACGAGTAAGTAAACATAGAGCGCACATATCACTCGCGGAGTACCAACTTAACACTAAGCGAGAGATATTATTGATTGCTCGGATGACGTAGTGGTTTAAGTGGCTATAGAGCAGCGACAGCTCAGTGGGGAGACCAACAGACTGCAATGCAGAAGGTTTCGCGTACGAACCCACGTCGCGCACCTCTGACTTTCGGAAGTTATATGACTTTTCCCAATTATGTGTGTATTGACTGGCAATTATCGCCTGCTCCGTGCCTCGGAGAGCACGTTAAGCCGTCGGTCCCGGCTGCCACGGACATAAACCCAGAGAAGTGTGTCGGGATCGTAGCAAATGGAAATCCGTAGTCTCTGCCTACCCCTCTGGGAAACAGGCGTGAATCTATGTATGTATGTATTAGTCCTGTATATAAACTGTCCCACTGCTGGGCACGGGCCTCTTCTCACTGTGAGAAGAGTTAGCCCACAGTCCACCACGCCGCCCCAGTGCGTGTTGGCAGACTTCACATATCTTCGAGAACATTATGTAGAACTGTCAGACATGCAGGTTTCCTCACGATGTTTTCCTTCACCGTTAAAGCGAGCGATAATGAAATATTTAATACGCAAATAACTACGAAAGGTCAAAGATGCGCGCCTTGGGATCAAACTCGAAACCTTAGCGTGGCAGTCCAACAGTCTTCATCTAGAATCTAGGCTATTGACGCTATACGCTAAAACCTATACTAATATTATAAAGTTGAAGAGTTTGTTTGTTTGAACTCGCTAATCTCAGAAACTGCTGCTTCGAAATGAAAAATTATTTTAGTGTTGGGTAGCCTATTTATCGACGACGGCTTTAAGCTATATAACACCACGCTACGACCCACAGGAGCGGCGCAGTAACCATAAACGCGGGTGAGACCGCAGGCATAGCTAGTTATATATAAAGCCTTAGTTACATATAAAACTTAAGATTGGCTTACAAATAAAGTCATATCATTAACACGCTTAGCCAAAAACCAGAACCTAAGCTAATAACCTATTTACTTGCCCGCTATTCTTGTTTGTCTATGCCTCTAGTTGTCAACACATCTGACAGCGCGCGCTTTCGCACCACAGATAAATAAAGCACTGACACATATTCCGAGTTGCCAGTAGAAATAAAAATATATCGATGCATATAAAGATTGGTTGAATGAATACATGTGATGTTTACATTCGTAGCACGCTATGTAAACACCGCGGCGTTGTTTGTGTTAGCCGCGGCGTAAACTAGCTGCCACTTTTATTATTATTAACTCTTTAATTAACTGCCTGATAGATCGCTATTATTTTATATAGAGTTTTTTGTAATCAGAGGTTGTACTGCTTGTAAATTATGTTGGATTACCGGCCAGATGGCTGGAGAATACAACATAAGTTGTTAATGCTGCACTAATTCTATCTAATTTGGAGTATTTTATATACTAGATATATAAGCGCGTCTCTTATTACTTGGGATTTCAAATGGACAAATATGTATTATCAGTTTTGAAGAAACTAGATAGTTTCATTATGAATAGATTTGACTGCACCGATGGATGCACTTGCGTAAACAATAACAATATATTATATTCAATATGAATTCTATCGCTTATGTTTCACTAACCTGTGCCTGCGGTTTCATTCGCGTAATAAATAATTAAAACCTATGTTACCGAAGGATACTGCAGCTTCCTATAAGAGACACAAGTTTAAAATCAATTGAATATTACCAGTTGGCCTATTATGGAACGTGAGTGCTTATGTTTGAGGCCTAATTTTGGTACTGTTAGTATCACGAAACACATGTAGGTAATAACGCTTTGATCATCATTAACTCTACAGTATGGATGTTGGTATAGTACAAAGTATACTCAGTGACCCAAGCTCTGAAAAAGCATTAATGTTTTGTGGATTGGCCAATTGTCCACATTAATTGTAATATTAGTAAGTTAATGTATGTAGATGTAAGTATTTAGTTTATATCGTTTATGTGATGCTGTAACCTGTTAATGTTATAATGGGACTGACTTATAATTACTTTATATAAGTCCCCAAACAAATAAAGAAAAAAAAAAAAAAAAAAAAACCTCTACAGTAAAGTTTTCCGTACAACAGAGTTATGCCACTTTGATATAAAGAAATCCTTAGAAACTTTACGAATATACGTTCGACAAAACATTTTCATGGTTGACCTGAAGAAATCACCTCATGCATACAATTTGGTGGTTTGTACCAGCAAATTTCAGTTTCGTAAAATACTAGCTAAACACCGTTACACTTCGCTATCATAAATTTTCCGTTCCCGTAAGAACGTCTGGATAAAAAGTATATAAACACACTCTTATATAGAATTGCAACGTAATATTAATAAAATCAAGTAAATCCATGATCTACTTTTCGAGATTTGCGGCCACAAACATACAGAAGCTGAATTTTTTAAATAAAGTTTAGTGCAAACGAATTAACGAATGAGAGTTATATTTGCATGAAACATTCCTTAATTTTGTTTGTATGAAGCATAAGTGTACGCAGGCGAAACCGCAGGCTAAAAGTAGTATAGCACTTAGTACAAAGTTGTTGTGTAGGTAAGTAATTTAGCGACACAGAGTATAGTTAGACCATACTCCATTACAGGCCCAAAGTCTAATGGATATTGTCACAAACTGGCCGGGCAAAGTTTGTAGCCGCACTGAAACTAGCCACGGCTATTTAAATAACAACTTCCGGCTATTTCGGAGTATTAATCTTCTAATATTCTAAGTAATATGATAAATGCGAATGTGCGTTTGTTTGTAATGCTTTCACGCCTTAACTACTCGACTGATCATCGTGAAATTTCGCCTACCGCAGGGCCGTTGTTGAATATTAATTTATTGAAGCAATTTACCCACAGGATAGGCTTTGCCTACTGCGGGGGCACTGAGTAGTGAGTACCGCATGTTATTGTAAATATTACTGGGCAGTAAACGTAGCCTGGCCCAGGCGACAACCTTGAGATCTCATACACAACAGTTGCTTCAATTCAAGGGAGTAAAACTGTTGTACGGTTTCTTTAAAGTAACTTGAAACCACGTAAAAGTATCTATACTAATATTATAAAGTTGAAGAGTTTGTTCATATAATTGTTTGAACTAATCTCATGAACTACTGGTTCGAATTGAAAAATTCGAAATATCGAGGAAGGCTATAGGCTATATAACATCATGCTACGACCCACGGGGGCGGCGCAGTAACGATAAATGCGGGTGAAATCGTGGGCACAGTTAGTAATATAATAAAAATAAATATTGGAAAGGTGTTTCATAATATTAAATAACACATAGAGTATCTTTAACCAAGAAATTATGTGGTGTCGTGGGACACCAGGTAGGAACGAAGTTCCTTCGGCTAATGTAGAATCGACACAAATTGCAAAAAAATCGTGCTCAATTCACTAAATAGAATAAAGAATATTCATTTATACCAATATATTTAAATGATTCCAAACATTTAAATATATTGGTCATTTAGTGATTTCTGATATCCTGGTATTATATACACTACTCGCTTGTGTATGCGACTGTCGCGCCTGCGCACGTCTTATTTAACGGTTTTATTCCACGCACTTTTTTCCACGGATTTTTTCTTACGGTTTTACTATCACATTTTTTTCAGTTCGGTCGCGCAGCAAAATCCCTATCCCCTCCAAGCCTGCCGTAAGGAACTTCGTTCCAAAATAACCTTGCAGGCGAGGCTGCAGGGTTCTGCTAATACAATAAACACTAAGAAACTACCTCGTTGATCCAGACGCATAACTCAGTACTGTTTGTTTTTCAGTTTCCTATATAGAAATTGACAGTAGCGGCACGAAGTCTGAAATAATACCCAGTCGACGAGATTCTCCCCTAGAATCGTAAAACAAAGGTGACAAATTTTGCGTGTGATACATATCTGCCCATCCCCTAGAGGATATACTGCCGTGAGTGTATAGGTGACATTCAATACGATTCATAAAATTCAGCGACCGCATATCTACCGATCTCTGTGGTGAACCAACGTTGTCGCAAACAAGTCTATAGAGACTGATTACAAGAGGCAGGAGCGATACAGGTTAATTGAATCAATTTTTGTCCAATCCTGAAAGGGTCTAAGACATCAAGATCGGTTACAAAATATAAACATATGGACGCATAAGTATAAACAAATGACCTAATATAATAATAATATTATCAGCCCTGTATTAAACTGTCCCAGTGCTGGGAACGGGCCCGTTCTGAGAAGGGATAGGCCTTAGTCTGCCATCCTGGTCCAGTGCGCGTTGGCAGACTTATTCGACAACCGTTAAAGCGAGTGATAATTTACTATTTCATACGCAGATAATTTCAGAAAGGTAGAGATGCGCGCCTTGGGATCGAACTCAAGATCTCTGCGTGGCAGTCCAACGGCCTCCCACTGGGCTATCACTGCTTATATACCTCTAATATAGTATTTGAAAATACAACGAGAAATCAAATCGAATACAAGAAATGTAACCAAAAATATAAACGTTACAAGATGTGAAGAGACACATTCCCGCGCGTCCGCGTCCCCATAACATCTTTACAACTCAAATAAATGTAAAATACAAGTCGAAACGAGAAGACATCAATACATTCAAATACAAAAGGTTATCACCGACACATGTCGTCATCAATAAACGTATTCTTACGTTACAGTTCCGACGCAGGCCTCCGACACGGTAGCGCACCGGTAATACTGCCAGAGTGACGTCATCAACATCTGTTCTCAAACGTACACCTCGCTAAAGTACCCTAATATTACACCTCTCTCGCTCACACTGCTGAATTTGACAATAGCTCGGCTCATGAGCGAGGAAGACAGCGATACCTGTTGGGCGTCCCTCAGGGAGCGATTCTTGGGACACTTCATTCTCCTTTTATACATTGTTAAAGTTTGAAAGGGTTGTTTTGGCGACGCGTTGTTTCGAGTTTATACTTTTTCTTATTGTCGCCTGCCTCCGCCCGTTTCTAGGTTAATTAATTTGGGCAACAATGGATTTTTTTTGTAATTGCTACAGAACTTTGTGGAGTCAGTTATTTTCCCTTTGGATATGATATTAAAACTTATTATAATCGTTATATTTGCTAAGTAGAATTTGTTGTAAACTTTTTAAAGGTTGGAAAATTGTAATTCTACGACAAAATGGCGTTTGACGTCAAACGTGACGTGAAATGAAACTTGACTGACGTAATTTATAATTATGCATAATATAATGTATACAAAGAGATTAATTTAAGGTACGTATTTGTATAAATCTGTCAAACAAAAACGTCCAGTTAATTGAAAATACATATAAATTATTTATACGTATAAATACATACGGATGCCATATTGAGTCGAGTGGTAGCCTACTACCTACGCCGAATATTATGGATTCGATTCCCATAAAGGCAAAATTTATGTGATCCAGACTTAGTTGTTTTGTGTCCGTTGTTTAAATAATCGTAAGTCACCCGTGACACAGAAATGATTCCTAGTGTGGAAGTTGTTCTATTTTAACGAGATAACCTAATGCGTAAATGCCCTAATATGTAGGCAGGCGAGTATAACATCGAAATTTCGCCAGCTAACTAATAAAGTATCGATCGATGTTATATTTCAAGTATAAGCACAACTGAGTCTTAGCCGAGAAACCTGTTATTGCTATTATCCGTCAGCACATATTATTATGCACATCATTATCCATTCGTTATTCTATAGAAATTATTCTTAAGCTAGCTATCCGGCTTCGCAGGGGTAGTACAAAATCTTAACAAACTTTAAACTTGCTTCATGAATCATTCTGTCTATAAGTAAAAACCGCATGAAAATCCGTTCAGTAGTTTTTGAGTTTATCGCGAACAGACAGACAGACGCGGCGGGGGACTTTGTTTTATAATATGTAGTGATGTTGAAATATACAAACACACGCCTATATAATTAGGGATAATGCAGAGATGCTTATTATCGTCAGCCGGGCACATTTCCATCGTACGTGCTGATAGGAAAAAAATTTTAGCAGAGAACCAAATAACAGATTTGAGTGGGTTGGTTCGTTGTAGCCAATTATTCCGTGTTTAAAGGAGGTATTTCCAATTAGCATTTCAAGTATTGGTAATATCAAATAGATAATTACTTGGTGACGAATAATCTAACTTGCTCCGGAAAACATCATCCTTTTTACCGAAGAAAATTTCTGAATTGTTGTACATTTGATGTGTTTTACTGATCTTTTGTTTCTGCATTTTTTTTCTAAAGAAACGAACCATCTTATGATGCTAAGTGGTTATTGTATCCTATGATCTCTTGCAATACCAGGAGTACAGGACAGAGGAAGAGGTATCACTCGCGTGTTACTGACTTATGTGAAAGGAATTTAAGTTGGTATGAAAGGAAAAGATTGAGAGATTTATAATACACTTCATGCTTACTTGGTAAATAATACATTTGCTTTCGCTCCAGGAAACGCCCGCTCTAGGAACGAGATGGGTGTAAAACCGAGGATTCAACCTCTCTATCTTAAATGTAAAAATAATGAAAAAAAAATTGGTTGTCTGTAAAGTCGGTTTACGGACGACAGTTTAACGTGACAACGTCATAACGTGCCTTTCGCTCGCTCGTGTTGCGCTCTCGCTCCGATCGTAACGTTACAATGAGCGTAACGTTACAATGAGCGTAAAGGGACAATGAGCGTAACGGGACAAAGAGTCAACCTTTTTCGTGCGTGCAGCCGGCGTTCATCGATTTATTAGACGTTGTCACGTCAAAAATGACCCCTATATCTCGGGGGTTGACCCACAGGGCCCATATTCAAACTCAAAATGCCGGCAGCATTTGTGACTTCTCTGGTGTAGCGGGTGTCCATGGGCGGCGGTAATCGCTTACCTTCAGGTGATCCGTCTGCTCGTTTGCCTCCAATCTCATAAAAAAAACGTATATTTATTTAAAAATATCCATTATTATCTCCATGATATTTAATTTTATAATGTTTAAATTGCGTAGCTATAAGAATAGCGCATTCTTCCATTTGTCAATAACAATTGTTTATATGCGTCATCGAGATTCCGAGTATTGTAACGACGCATCTGTACTCGCGAACTGATTACTAAGCCATATTACGAGTTTAAAAGACAGGTTAAGGTTAAACCATGTTAAAAGTATGAATTATAATATCAGCCTTGTATACTGTCCCACTTGGGCATGAGCCTCTTCTCGGTTTGAAAAGCGTCAGGTTATGGCTGCGGGGGCTCAATGCGGGTCGGTAGACTTCATATATCTTCGAGAACATAAACTCTCAGATATGTAGGTCCTTTTCGATGTTTTTAAATATATAAATGAAGTATGTAATAACTCTCTTGTGTCTATTGTTACATTGTTTTGGCTGAGCGCTGCCTCCCAAAATACAGGCTATATATAGCCTAGTTTGGGAAACAGTGTTAGTAAGTATTGTGCCAACTCTAAGTCCTAGATTAAGGTTCACGCAATGTACTACATTTCTATGTCAATAAACATTATTATTTTATTATTTTTCTTCACTGTTAAAGTCAGCGATAATTAACGATATTATACGCGCATAACTTCGAAGTCAGAGGTGCGTGCCTTGGGGTTGTACTTGAGACTTCTGCGCGGTAGTTCAACGGTTTCCCACTAGGCTATCGGTGCTTTTAAAAGCATGGATTTTGGAAATAATATGTGATATTTTGTCTTATGTTTACGCGAATATTTCACATTGAAATTAAATTACTATATACGGATTTTATAGCAGATTATTTTTAAAAACAACATTTTAACTAATTTTAAACTATACATATTTACACTTTTGATGTCATTTCAGTTGCTTTTCAGCAGTCATTATCACGACGGCGGCGACGGGACTAAGATGGTGGTCGTCTCATTGTCTTAAAGTATTCATTCTAAGTTCTTGTTACTTATTTTAATTCAAAAAGAAGCATTTACCGGTGACTTTTAACAATTATCTCATGAAATTCACAATAACATCTTATCTAAGTCAGGTATCAAACCTTGACCTTCTCGATGGACTGCAAAGTTATGCCACGAGATCATTGAAACAATGTTATACATTGTATAGAAATCGAATTCCACAACGCTAGCGAGTGAGTAAGTAACAAGCACATTACAAACAAAACGAATAAGATAATCCAATCTCGTTGTTATTGTACTAGGAGCGCATACAATCGTGGGGTTAGCACGTTGCCCGTTGTCCAGTACTTTGGAACTCGATACCTGTGCGACGTTGCCGCTGCGGGCGCGCACCGTGCCGCGCGGAGCGGCAACGTGTGCAGGTGTAGGGGCGCGCGCCCCGCGGACGTCACACGTTCCATGTTTGAAATCTCACTTTAGAATCAATTGAGTGCCTTTGTTGGTTTGTCATTGCTTGCTATTTAAACATACTTTCTTGTAAAATTAATTTACTATAGCAACTAATTTTGTACTCACTTAAGGGCAAAGTTCATTTTATTTTATAAGTAAAGAAGAAATTTTGAGTAAGTTTAAAACTGAAATTAAGTTTCAAAGACAGTGCAGCCAAAAATGTTATTATAAATATGTATAGACAACACGCTTGGGAATAAAGTGCTCTTGCTTGAAGATAGACATACCTAAGTTAATATATACTATCATTATTTATTTCGTTATAGATGAAACTATTAAACTTCTTCTTTTATTAGCATTATCTATCTACTTAAATAACATATATATAAGAGAGAGTAAGTGCTTGAAAAGGTAAATTCCACGCTACAATTTCTTATTTTGTGTATTGGGGACACGACGTAAGAAATCCTAGCGTCGATCATTTTCATGCCGTCGGCTAACCTCCGACTTGATTTAGATATTTAGGATATTAAATCTATGAAAAAAGGTCCATAAGAAATTTTCTAACAGAAAATCTCAAGAAAAGTTGTCCTTACGTAATCAAATAAGATACTAAGACCTCATATTCGCTAGAAGTATGAAACCAAACAAATATTATCAAAATTCGCAAATAAAATGTCATTCGCTCTCCTCCTAATTCATGTACTCCTAGTAACTGTCACACAATATTGATAAATAGCTATCATTTATATAAAAACTCGCATTTGTACCAGTCCGGCTTCGACCTTGGGACTTCACAGATCGCATTACTTGTCAATTACCGCATATATCATGCGCAATGGCAAGGCCATAGAGTTTATATCAAAGACTGAGTTCAAAATACACGCGACATTTTTTAATATGTCTAAAAAGATCTATGACTTTGTTTTTACAGAAACGAAAAAAATGCTGAATTAAAAATTTCATATTAACTACATACTACATAGATTCACGCCTGTTCCCCAGAGGGGTAGGCAGAGACTACGGATTTCCATTTGCTACGATCCTGACACACTTCTCTGGTTTCATTCACTTTCATCACATTGCTCATACACGCCCGTCGGTTCAAGGTGCTCTTAACCTGGTCTTTGTCCAGAACGTCTCCGATCCGATCGAGAAACGTTCGCCTGGGTCTTCACCTTGCGACTGTTCCATTCACACTAGCCTTATAAACCTTATTCATAATTAATTATTGGAAGAGTATTCTGTGATAACCGCACCGCGCACATCCGACGCGCAGTTAAGCAACTTGGCCAGCGTCAGGTTTATTTTCAATAAGCAGTCTGAGGCAAACATTTTAATTATAGACAGTTTGATTACTAGTAATGCACAATCAGTAAAGATATCTATAAAATTGCATGCCTTCAGGCGGATTATGGAGAGACCAATTTATATATATTATGTTATCTGAATTACCCATTTTCGCAATAAATGAGTTTGAGTTTGCCCGCGTCTTCGCTCGCATAAAGTTGGTTATGTATGTCAATATTTTATACCTCGAAAACAATAGATATTTTTTCTGAATGAAAGGTACTATGTCAATTTCTGTATCCCTGACAATGTGTATGCGAAATTTCATGATGATCAGTCGAGTAGTTAAGGAGTGAAAGCGGTACAAACAAATTCACACTCGCATTTGTAATATTACCTAGGTTAACCGGATATACATACGTATTATATACATATATACCAGAATGACGAGTAGCGATAGCTCAGTGGGGAGACCAACAGACTGCAATGCAGAGGGTCTCGGGTTCGAACCCACGTCGCGCACCTCTGACTTTCGGAAGTTATATGACTTTTCGAAATGATGTGCGTATTGATTGACAATTATCGCCTGCTCCGTGCCTCGGAGAGCACGTTAAGCTGTCGGTCCCGGCTGCCATGAACATCTATGGCAGTCGTTATTGGGAGAGTGTCGACACAAAAGATCCCACTGGGTCGAAGTGTCGCCGGTCTGCACTGACTGGCCCCCACATAAGATAAGATACCAGAATGACAATCTCTTGCCATAACATTCCAAAAATCACTTCGCTCTACCCAGAAATCGAACCCGACTGCCCACGATCGACTCACATGAGTGCACATACATCACGGAACTACACAGCACTAATTAGCAGTTGTATATGATTTACTTGTGACTAATCGTCAGCATAAACAATAATAAATAATGTCGGAGTATTTAACACACAATCGCGCCATTGCGGAACAGTTACACGTGTTTGAATAATTGCGTTGTTTTAATTAGACTGCCACGATGGTTCAGTGGTAGTCTATGCGACTATAGTGGGTAAGGTCTCGGTTCGAATCCGGGGTCGGGCTTTATGTTATTAACCTTTTGAGCGTCAACCTATGCCGAACACGATCTGTCTTCCAGCGTTAAGCTATGAATTAACAGTCGTAAAATATTGGCTACTTCAATTTTGCTGTTATTAAAAGGGATTAAATATAATGACCACCAAAAATAGTAATTGCGCAGCAAAATATGCTTACTAAAATATATCATAACGAGCACCTATACCCCTCAAATCACTGCATTCCGTCTCGGACGGGTTAGGTTATGTTAGGTTTCTTCTTAAACCCGCCCAAAAATAGGAGCCACGCTTCGCGGGGTTCCGTCGACTTATTTTGATCTCTTTCAATATATTTTGCTGTGCAATTTGGTGATCATACTATTATATTTTACTATACCTGGTGATAAGTTAAACATAAGCCATTATTAAAATAAACAAATGCAGCTATTGAAGCGCCAGGCTCATGGGGTCCCAGTGCTCGTGCTCTCTATAGAGACATAGCAAAAAGGTTAATCGACGCTTCCCGTGACCGGCTGATCTTTATTTCGCGGAAAGAATAAGTATTGCCATTCAACGTGGCAATGCTGCCAGTCTTCTGGGCACACTACCAGTCGACTGTGATGTAGAGGAATTCTATGACGCCTATTAGAGAGTCTTAGTTTTAGTTTTTATTTCTGTTTTATAATATTTTAGTTAGGTACTTATAACTTACTAGATGTTCCCGCGGTTTCACCCGCGTTTATCGTTACTGCGCCGCCCCCGTGGGTCGTTGCGTGATGTTATATAGCCTATATATAGCCTTCCTCGATAAGTAGGCTATCCAACACTAAAAGAATTTTTCAAATCGAACTAGTAGTTCCTGAGATTAGCGCGTTCAAACAGACAAACAAACTCTTCATCTTTATAATATTAGTATAGATAAGTTAGATTTAAAGAATAAGTAGTCTCCTAGTCCTACATACATAATCAATGTGGCAATCATATTTTTGTAATAATTAAAAATATATAATATAGGCCTAGTTAAACTGTAATAGTAGAGTTATATAGGCAATAATAAAATGACGCACAAAATAAAACAAACTATATAATTTTATGTATTTTTCAATAAATGTTACGATTAGACATTGTCTTCTGATAAAGACGTCGCGTGGAGGCCACGTGTAGAATAACCCTTAGTCTAGGGAATAAAATGAAACTTCAACACGTTAGGTAATCACACTTCGATATATTCTCTCGTTAGCTCACATTGTACATACACCACAACGAAGCTACAGCACAAACACCACTTGTTCCTCTACTGGCGACCTCCGGTCGACTCCCGCTCGCTATCTTATCTTTTTTTTAACGTTAGCTTTACCCCACTCCAACTATCCCTTCCTGCGACAGTGTTGCCAGAATATTATTAAAATTACCTTAAATTAAATCAATTGTTTATTGAATGTCGAAGGAATTGATAACTTGAAGTGTCAGAATTATTTTATAAATACATTTTAATGCAATAGCATTATTTTAACCGACTTCCAAAAAAGGAGGAGGTTCTCAATTCGGATGTTTGTATTTTATTTTTATGTATGTTCGGGCATAACTCCGTCAAATATAGACGGTTTTGCAAAATTATTTTTTTATACGAAAGGGGTTTATTCCGAAATGGTCCCATTTAAATTTCATATAGACCTGATGATGGGTTTCGGAGACAGACAACGGAACTCTTCAAAAAATGACAGCGAATCAAACGCAATCGCTGCTTTCGCATAAATATGCATTGTTTACGCAATCACACATAATAACATCACGTCGTACACTCGAAAGGGTTACGCAAAATGTTTAGCGTCTTTAGTAGGTCTACCCATATTTTATAATACCTACGTATAAAATTTTATCACTAAAAATACAAAAATAAAAAACTTTTTAACAAAAAAGAAACCAACTTCCAAAAACTCCCTAGTTATATAGTTTTTTGAAGTTGGTTTCTTTTTTGTTAACAAGTTTTTTATTAAATGTAATAGTATAATACCTACTACGACACAAATACAGATATGTTTTTATATTGGGTTTATCAATATAAATTATTTATTATAGAATTACAGTTTGTTTTTAATTTCAATTATTTAACAACCATAACCTTACACACGGAAACGTTTATCTTCTGTAAAAGACCGTGGCGCTCAAAAGGTTCAAGGAAGAAACACTAATATTGGTGCCAATTCTGTTGTCACAAAATTCTCTAAGCTTAACTAAAAATCACTAAAATTTTGTTTAGTCCTCTCAAATGACATTTCGTATTCTGAAATCGTTAAAAGTGACAGGACTAAAAAATTTTTTTGTGATTTTTAGTTAAGCTTAGAGAATTTTGTTACAACAGATATGGCACTATTGATCACCATTTTGTTATACGGATCACTAATATAGCAGGACGTAGCTTTGTGTAGCAATAGAAAGTAATTGCGTTATTATCTGACTTTTAATTATCGGCTTAAACAACTGATTATATCACATTATCCATTACACCGTACACGGAAATCCATCCGGCTCGGACCGGCATTTTATTTACGTGGAACATATTGTGTATTGTAGAGGCAGTGAACGCGACTGCTGTGCCAAGAGTGTTCGGATTCGGTTCCAGAGTAGAGCAAAGTGTTATGGGGGTTGCATAGCACAAGCTCTGCTTAGTTTGGGCTAGATGGTGTTGTGTGTATGTGATACAATATTATAATATTACTGGTCCGATTTTAAAAATTCTTCTGTCCTTAGAAAGATACTTCATCCAGAAGTAACATCACTACATAACACATCACAATAAATCTATATACATCACTATGAAACAAAAGTTGTGCAGTTAGATTTAAGACACAAATACTTGTATGTTCCTATCTGTATTATATATGTAACAACTGTTGGTAAACCTTAATAAAATAAATAAATAAATAAATAAGGCTCCACGCCACGACTTAATTAGAAGACAATGTCTTATTATAACATTTATTAATGAAAATACATCAGAAATAGTTTGCTTTATTTGTAGTGTGCGTAATTTTACTAATGCCTGAAACCCTATATGATATCAGCCCAGTATTAAGCTGTTCCACTGCTGGGCACGGGCCTCTTCTCAGCGTGAGTAGGGTTAGCCCATAGTCCACCACGCTGGCCCAGTGCGCGCAGGCAGACTTCACACATCTTCGAGAACATTATGGAGAACTCAGAGATACAGGTTTCCTCATGATGTTTTCCTTTACCGTTAAAGCAAGCGATAATTGTTATTAACCATCTATAATACGCACATAATTTCGAAAAGTCAGAGATGCTCGCCTTGGGATCGAACTCGAGACCTCTGCGTGGCAGTCCAACGGTTTTCCCATTAGGCTATCGCTGCTTAGTCAGCCTAAAACTTTACTCTTACGTTTTTATATCAATAGACGCTTTTGTTTATTTAAAAAACAGCAAAATGAAAGCAGCAAAATTGTTCAACTGTTATAGATTTATAGCTCGGCGCTGGAGGACACATGGCGTTCGGCACAGGTTGACGCTCAAAAGATTAAAAGCCATTTGCAGCATCAGGAATAATTCGTGTGTCGCGGGGACTTACAAACATTCAAACAACGGACACAAAGAACACGTAGACTCAGTACAACCATCACTGCATCACTTAAATCTATACTAATATTATAAAACTGAAGAGATTGTTTGCTTGGTTGAACGCGCTAGTCTCAGGAACTGCTGGGTCGAATTGAAAATCTTTTAGTGTTGAATAGCCCATTTATCGAGGAAGGCTATAGGCTATATAACATCACGCTACGGCCAATAGGAGCGGCACAGCAATGAAAAATGTTTCAAAAACGGGAAAGATCTCTTATATGAAGCAGACGAAGTTGCGCGGCTTAGCTAGTTGATGATGTTTGAGAATTGAAATCACTACCCTCGCCGACTTATCAGTGCTTAAAGAACCATTAAATCCACCGGGCCATATAGTCAATTCAGACCGCGCCCTAACGTTCAAAAACATAAATAATAAAAACTAAACATCGTCAATAACGGTATTCTACGTTCACAATGAAACGTTCGCTCACGCTTGACCGTTGTTTTATTTTTTACAAAACGAATTTGCGAAATCGATACTTTCTAATACTGGCTGAATGTGTATCGCCTGTACGCGGTTCATTGAAAACTGGATCATTTGAAATAGACTACTCTATGGTAGTTCAATATTGAAATATTTTATATGATGGCGCGGCAGTTTAGCGCTTTGGTTTGGCGTATATTATGATGACAGTAATTGTGGGTTCGGCGTTGCCGTACGAGACAATACATTTTGTGATGGATATATTATAATGTATGTTTAAGATGTCAGTCAACATATTATATGTGAGCCAGCCATTGCCTACGATCGATGCAAATCGGTCGAAACTTTAGACAATAAATAGGTTTCTTTAAATAATTACCAATAAGACCCGTTGCCTAATATTGTATTATATTATGTACAAGATATCATTTTGCCGAGTGGTTGTTCTTCGTGTCTTTGTATAGTGACCGTGTTGTTAAAGAAACGCATCTTACGAGTGTTAGAAATATTATCAATATGAAATTATCGATGTTCATAACTCAATTATTCCTAAACCGCTAAATGAATTTTAATGAAATATAGCTAGGTACTTACTTTATTTTAATATTTTATCCCATTATTACAATTCTATAATACAGTGTTAAAAATATTACTAACAATGAAAAAGCAAGGTGTATTTTTTCGTTAAGTTTGCCAAGAGGCCATCCAAGGCACTATGGGAATAGACAGTAGGTATGAAAAAGTACTGACGAAGATTAACAACTTACTCAGGGTATGTCCTCTGACTTACATAAGACGAGCTTGTGTGATAATTCAAATGGGAGAGCATAAAGCAATAGAATTTACATGTGTACGAGAAAATTAAAATGAATGATGAAGGTTATACAATACACAGAGCAAATTTAAATTTTGCTAAAGTCCAGTTATTATCACAGCATTTTACCAGGGTGTCATAAGTTGTTAGGAGCTCTTGGAAGCCACACAAATGTTTTAAATATTTTTAACCAAAATTCTTAAATCTTTGTTTCGTGAGAGAAAAATATTTATGGTTTTTTGTCCGATATCGGACCGAGGTATCTTCGATGTGATATTGACACAAAACTCATTATTTTTGTCCTTTGTTCGTAACACAAAAGAATTGTTATAGTCGTTACTCATAAGAAGATATTTCTGCAAATATTTCTTTGGGAACGAATAATTTTGTCGTCGTATGACCTTAAGGCCAAGGAAAATATTAAAATAATGGTTCAATATTTATGTATAAGTAATATATTGCATTTAAAAATAAATGTAGGCACATAATATTTAAATGATGATATCTATCTGCATATTTTTCATTGTAGAGATATTTATGACTAAAACGAGATGGTTGTAATAACCCAGGCTTGAACCTCTTCGTCTTAAATGTAAAAGTAATGAAAGAAATGACCCCTATATCTCGAGGGTCTTTTGACCGACAGGGCCCATATTCAAACTCGATCGAGGTATGACCCCAAGGTGTCTGCACATCAAGATACAAGTCAATCGGTCCAGTGGTTCCGAAGTTATGCCTGTCACTAACATCAATCTGTCACTAACACACAGACCGTCACATAGTGTTTTCATTAACCTCTTCAAAGACTCTGAGGTTAATAAACTACAATAATTGTCGTGGAAAAATACTTAAATTTTAGTAAGTTTTACGAGCATGAAAGATGTTTAAATACAAACAAAAAACATGGCAATGACTGTTAGGGTTCGCTTCTTGGTCAGCGGTTACCTTTACCCAAGGATTATTGCAATAGCACAAATATTACGTTGACTTTACCAACCCTTCAAAAAGTGTTAGGCACCAACGTAAGGAGGCAAACAGCGCACCGCCTGTTCTAGCTGATACCCTAATCATTGTAGGAAGTCACACAAGTCTGTAAACTTTGGTAGAGAGTGTAGAAGTCAAAGTCAAAAATCAATTCATTTAAGTCACAATGTAACACTTATGAAAGTCAAAGGGGTTAGTGAGTTTACTAAATTTACTGAATTTACATTTATGTGAGTTACAGAGCTCGATTCAAGCAAAAGGTTGAGCCTATAAGAAGATACCAAAGAAACTCACGACCAATCTTTTAAATCGCATCAGACACTCCTCACCTCCCATTTGACCAAATGCCAGGTTTAAAACACTGGACTCGCTGTTCCCTACCTTTAATTTAATATCCAAAAGATTTAGCAGGTATTTAAATATGATTTTATTAATAATATATTTAATGAAACATCTTCAGCTCGTCGTTATGAATAACATACCGCTCGCTTTGCCAATGCGTTACACCGAACATCTGGGCTACACCTAACATTAAATTTCATACAGCACAGATAATAAATGATTCTGTGTAACAGAACTATTACTGAACGAAACTGTCACAATCGCAATTCATTCATAATGGACGCTCGAGTGATTTTAAACGGAATACCAACTGTCAAGGGGCCATTACCGACTTCAGTTAAATGAGTATTAATCTAAGTGTGTAGTGTCCATCACGCTTGTAGTTTTTGAGTATAGGCAGGGATGTATCAGAGCTACACTTCAGTAGGTATATTTTTGAGCATATTCCATAGATTCATGGCTAATATCACAGTATAACTAAAGACAAATGCATACAATCCATTGCCAATCGTATTTTGAAACTATAATGTGAGTGATGTGGAACAATTTAGGTAAAAAAGTACCAGCTAATCGTTGAATTACTTGATAATTATTATTACCTGTCAATCATTATTGTAGACAGTTCTTAGTAGATCATATAAATTATATACTTGGCTAGATTTTTGTAATATGTTACAAATTATCTGCAATCATCATTCATCGTACACAGTGCATCTAAAATTTAAGTACCATAAAATGTTGTACCTATTATACAATGAGTTGTGTTTTTAAGTATCATTTGAGATCACGGCTGCGACAACATTAAAATTTATCATATGTAGCTACCGCTCGCTACAGGATCGGATTTCAAGCAATTTGTTTCCAAGAGCGCTGTTAGCTGTGGAACGATCTTCCTGTCATAGATTTCCCTAAAGACTACAAGTATGGAGTTTCTTTAAGAAGGACATGATAACGTTCCTGCGCAGTTGACAACGCGTGTGTATATATGATACTGTCACCGTTTACCATCAGGCGGTGATAACCTTATTTTCCCCCGTGGTGGTAAGAACAGTAAGCCCTATATATTGTGACTTCGAATCATTGTTAGAACTCTGCAGATAGCTCAACAATTGATTAATGTTATTTTGAATTTAAAAAGCCTTGGTCTGCGTGGACGATCTCTTGAAACATCATTAACTACGCTTCTGCTAAATCGATTACGTAAAATGTAGCTTTGATCTTCAGTGGAAGCATTTAGATGCAGTCATTTCGATGCAGTTTTCAAGCTTTCGAAACCCTGAAAACTGCATCTAAATTCGTTTATAACTATTTGCCTAAATCTCGAACAAACAAACAGACAACCAGATAATTTTATTCCAGCTTCAATAATATAGTACCTATACTGCCTATCCCTTCAGGGATATAACCGTCATGAAAGATCTGAAGTATGAGCCACAGAGTACCAGGCTCGCAGCAACACGTAGGAGTGAACGCGTTCTCTAATCAAGAGCTACATCTGTGTGTCGTGTGCGCAGGACATTGGACTCACAATTAGATGACAAGACATATTGATTCGTCGAGCAGATTGCATCACAGTACTTTAAGTACCAAATTGTTTGAAATTAGTGACCATTTTGTTAAATGATTTTTAGAATACATACATTCTATTTAGGATAAATTAAATAGAAATTAAACTACTATATACGGATTTTATCGCGTTGTTTATTTGACACTGTTACAAATTTTTTTGAAAAACTGTTACACTACTATAATCACTATTAAACTTTACAAATTTTTAAGCTAATTAAATTATTGAAACTATTAAAACTATTTATACTATTACTATACTACTATACTATTTAGATTTATTTTTACACTTTCCCCGACGTTTCGGTTGCTTTTCAGCAGCCATGGTCACGGGGAGACTAAGATGGTAGTTGTCTCAATGTTCCAGTGTAGTTATTTTAAAGTACCAGAACATAATTTAATCATGGGTGTTTCTATTTGCGCAGAATGAGGTCAAAGTATCATGAAGTCTAGCTGTGGTTTGCTTCTTCTTGGGTTTGACTATTTGAATTACTGGATCCCAAGCTGGTGGTACATTCCAACCATCTTCTCTATTGAAATTAGGTGCTGTGTGTGTGTGTGAGGTAGGTCTGCTGTGTGTGAACATGTGCAACAAGGGACCAACCAAGGGACCTGAGATTTGACAAACCACAGATGCTCGCTAAAGAACACCGATTCCTACCAAGGATGCTTCGCGAGGCTATTGAAATCAAGAAACATCCTAATTTCAATAG
Organism: Catocala sponsa; assembly: GCA_963564715.1. NCBI lineage: Eukaryota > Metazoa > Arthropoda > Insecta > Lepidoptera > Erebidae > Catocala > Catocala sponsa. The sequence goes on along the minus strand of OY751353.1, from coordinate 580,935 downwards.
AGAAGATGGTTGGAATGTACCACCAGCTTGGGATCCAGTAATTCAAATAGTCAAACCCAAGAAGAAGCAAACCACAGCTAGACTTCATGATACTTTGAGCTCATTCTGCGTAAATAGAAACACCCATGATTAAATTATGTTCGGGTACTTTGAAATAACTACACTGGAACATTGAGACAACTACCATCTTAGTCTCCCCATGACCATGGCTGCTGAAAAGCAACCGAAACGTCGGGGAAAGTGTAAAAATAAATCTAAATAGTATAATAGTATACAAATAAGGCGGCGTTAATGATAGTGAAATGTAGTTATATATACTCCTCTGCCGACCGTTTTGGGTATATATGCTGTATGTATATTGTCAGCGTAAAGGGCTTATAGCTAACCAGGTCTTTAAGAAGCCTAGGAAACCCTACTTTATTAAAAAACCACAAAGTGTAAAAAGACTCCAAAAGGAATTTCGGTCACGGCGGCCAATCTTAACGGAGACTGGCCATCTGCGCAGGAGATATTATAGTGGACAAGTGTGTGAGCAAACACAAGTGCACTCTCGGTTCCCTAACTCTCATGATCCGATGGGACGTCACCGACACGGAGAGAGATCAGGCGCAGGACCAACGGTTTTAGGTGCTTACCGAGGCACCGCCAACTTCTTAACTCTGGGCCACTAATGAGATTTTCTTCCAATAAACCCAGTAACTCTTCGTTGGCCCGACCTGAGATTTGAATCCATGATTTCATACACAACAGTCACTACCGATGCGTCACAACATAAGCTTCTGTAAAGTCTTAGTACTTCCTTTTAAGACCGGGATTCCGCTATGCACCGCATTCTAGCTTAGGAAGGATATCCGGTTTCTTATTTATAATTACAACAGGATCTTTGACTTTTTATATAAATAATATCAAGCCTGTATTAAACTGTCCCTCTGCTTGGCACAGGTCTCTTCTCAGTGTGAGAAGGGTTAGACCATAGTCCACCACGCCGCCCCAGTGCGGGTTGGCAGACTTCACATATCTTCGAGAACATTATGTAAAACTCTCAGACATACAGGTTTCCTCACGATGTTTTCCTTCACTGTTAAAGCAGAGGTTCCCAGACTTGTTTTCTCATAAACTACTTTCAAAATTGAGCTGGTGCCGGTGGACCCCTGCAGCTACATTTCTACCATATTCCTTGGCGTTCGTATTTATATTGGTGAACAAGTTTATGCTGGTAAAAAATTTGATCAAATCTCTACGGGGTGCAATTGATACTCCTGATATTTTTCTATTAACTTAGATAATTGAAAAATGCTGTCGCATTGTATTAGGGGCTAAGCTGATTATGAGATGCCAGGTTCGAAACCTCTGTAAGTCAAACAAAATCTTGTCACCTGATTCTTTTATTATGAAACTACATTCAACTGCGGCTTCACCCGCGAGTCTCCACGGGAACGCATATCGGGATAAAAGTATCCAATTGAAAATATGGTTACGATAGACCACTTGTACCAAATTTCATCCAAATTTCTTTGGATGTTTTTGATGGATCTTTTACAATTATTTACAATATGTCTGAAGAAAAATAACCCTTTAACTTAAGATGGCGTGATGTTCTAAAGAAGAGTCACAAGATATATTATAATATTTTGAAGGTAGTAGAGCCTCGCTGATTTCAGCATGAATGGGCCGGCTCGAGCGGGGAAGGACTACCTCTCACAGAATATCGATGTGAAATACCAATGTTCCTACTGTTGTTTCGTTCGGTGAGTGAAAGTACCTAAGGCCCAATCACCCTCTTTTCCCTTTCCCGCTCCTTCTCCTTCCCACTTCCTTTCCTAAAGGGTCGGCAACGCGCTGGTGATGCCTCTGCTGTTGCATGCGTCTATAGGCTACGGTGACCACTTACCATCAGGTGGGTCGAATGCTTGTTTGCCACCATGGTAGTATAAAAAAAATATAGCTTAGGAGTACCAGGAGAGCAGCAATATGTAAGTGGTTAAACGATGCTAACTAAATATAGGAATAGTGGTACATCTGCCTAATACATTGGAGATAGATATACATTTTTATACGTTATCTTTACTTAGCTACTTTAAAACAATGGAAGCAAAAAATCCTTTAACAAATCAACTAATTAAATGCGAAGCTGTTATTTTTCTTAATTGCTGTTTAGTTATTATATTATACTTCACGCAAAAACTACTGGATAGATTACGATGCGGTGGTTATACTTAAGTAGCTTGAGTATCAACTTAGAATCTAAGCCTCGTTTCATCAATTTCTGTTGGCGAATTTTCATGAACGGTCGCGAGGTAAACCTGTGTGTTTAATCAAGTACACATCCTAACTAATATTATAAATGCGAAAGTAAGTTTGTTTGTTTGTTACGCTTTCACGCCTTAACTACTCGACCGATCATCATGAAATTTTGCACACACGTTACCAGGAGAACAAAAAGGGTCTTCAACCAGAAAAAAGTATCTACTGTTACTACCTAACCTATATTTCTGCAAGCGAAACAGCGGGCAAAATCTAGTGCGAGGTTTTACGATTAGTGTTGCACACACATTATCAGGGGACCAGGAAAGGACATAGAGTACCCTTCATCCAGAAAAAAGTATTGTTACTAACCTAACAATAGCTACATTTACGCGAGTGGAACCGAAGTAAGAATCTAGTATAGGTTTTTCGATTAGTGTTACGTAATAACTAAAACCATTAAAGTCCAATGAATATAAAATCCGTAAAGTTGTTTTCGTTTCGCGTAAAATATCGTATTTTTTAATACCCGTTTTATTACAATTATGATTGTGTTCTAACTATTACCAATTAATTAGTAAAACGCTAATTAATTTTTGTATTAGTTATAAACACAATAAAATGTTATAAAAAGGTTATATTCAAACATATTTTTCGGGCATTTCTGTCTTTTTGAGAATCTGTCCTTTTGCGAATCTGCCTTTTTGAGAATCGGTCCTTATGAGAATAAACCCGACTGTCACGGTAATTATATAGTTATGCGACTGCTGTGCATGAAGTCTCAAGTTCAAAGCCCGAGTCAGGCAAAACATTATTGGGATTTCTCGTCACTGTACTCTGTCCGTTAGATTGCAATGGCTCACACCCACGTTTTTGGGACCTAAAACTATTTCTGACCAAATGTAAAGATGTAAGCACCTCTCTGCCTACCTCTGCAAGGATAAAAGCGTGAGAGCGTATGTGTATTAAAATAAAATACCAGGGGAGCAGATACTACTACAGGTACTCGGTAGAGATCTACACATAAGTTCTGCTAAGGAATGTAACTCTGTGTGATCACTTTATGATTCCTGAATTCCTGATGAGTACAATCTGGGTGTTTAAGGCGTGAATGAGTAGCTATCTTCTAGAAGAACGTGCGTCATATTTACTAACACTTGGTTCCTGGAAGTCTAATCAACAATGTCATGATCAAACTTATGTTTCAAATGATGTGATTGGCTGTTCTTGAATTAGAATATGACAATCACAGTAGTTAAGATGCGTTTAATCGTCTGTCAACAAATGTTTAAATAGAAACTGCCTTTAAAAATCAACTAAATTAATAGGGTCACAATCTATACTAATATTATAAAGCTGAAAAGTTTGTTTGAACGCACTAATCTCAGGAACTACTGGTTCGATTTGAAAAATTATTTTAGTGTTAGATAGCCTATTTATCGAAGAAGGCTATAGGCTTTAAAACATCTCGCTACGACCCACGGGGGCGGCGCAGTAACGATAAACGCGGGTAAAACCGCGGGAACATCTAGTTTTTAATAAAACTCAACGCTCATACATGCCGTATCGCCGGGGTTTTTTCAATCATCTAAACATTTAAACAACGGTCACAAAGAACGCCCAGACTCTAAACAAGCACTTGTGTATCACGACACTGTTCATCCCGTATGGGATGTGAACTGACGACATACCAACCGCTCATTCTCTTCTACTCTCACTACATCATCCGTGTATTCGATAGATTTTCAGAAACTCTACCTATATAAGCTGGTTTACTTTTAAAAGGTCTGAATTAGTAACCTGGGCACGTAGGTGCGGGGTTCAAACACAGGTACCCGTAATGTAAAGGGATCAACAAGCCCGGCCTTCAGTTAAAGATTTGGAGTTCAACTTTGTTGATCTTTGTTTATTTTATGAAACCTTCAACAAAAGGGTAGTTGCCTGTTTCGTTTTGTACGTTATTTTTACACACTAGAGCAAAGAGCAAACACTTAAAATAGCTTAATTTCTGTCGAGTTTGACTGCAGCATAGTGATTAAGAAATCGCCTCGTCGTAAAGTGCTATGGGATCGAATCAGTCGTACGCGCGACAGAAGGGATCGAACCAGTCCTAAGCGCGACACAAGGGACCGAGTCAGTCGTACACGCGACAGAAGGGATCGAATCAGTCGTACGCGCGACAGAAGGGATCGAACCAGTCCTAAGCGCGACACAAGGGACCGAATCAGTCGTACGCGCGACAGAAGGGATCGAATCAGTCGTACGCGCGACTGAAGGGGTCGAACCAGTCCTAAGCGCGACACAAGGGACCGAATCAGTCGTACGCGTGACAGAAGGGATCGAATCAGTCGTACGCGCGACAGAAGGGATCGAACCAGTCCTAAGCGCGACACAAGGGACCGAATCAGTCGTACGCGTGACACAAGGGATCGAATCAGTCGTACGCGCGACAGAAGGAATCGAATCAGTCGTACGCGCGACAGAAGTATCGAACCAGTCCTAAACGCGACACAAGGGACCGAATCAGTCGTACGCGCGACCGAAGGGATCGAATCAGTTGTACGCTCGACACAAGGGATCGAATCAGTCGTACACGCGACAGAAAGGATCGAATCAGCCGTACGCGCGACAAAAGGGATCCAATCAGTCGTACGCGCGACAAAAGGGATCGAATCAGTCGTACGCGCGACAGAAGGGATTCAATCAGCCATACGCGCGACAAAAGGGATTATTGAGTTTATCGCGAACAGACGCGGCGGGGGACTTTATTTATACTTCTATACTAATATTATAAACCTGAAAAATTTGTTTATTTGTTTGAACTCACTAATCTCAGGAACGACAGGTTTGAATTGAAAAAATATTTTAATGTTGGATAGCCTATTTATTGAGGAAGGCTATAGGCTATATAACATCACGCTACGACCCACGGGGGCGGCGCAGTAACGATAAACGTGGGTGAAACCGCGGGAACATCTAGTTTTTAATATGTAGTGATACCTAATAATGCTTTGTATCTGGTGAGCGAACTGGAGACCATCCCATGTGATGCCATATGACATACGAGTCAGCAGGTAGTTAATAAAAGATATCAATATCCATTTCAATGGCTACTGTCGAGTGAGGTCTTACACAGCGTTCCAATAACCGTTCACTGCACACCGAGATTTGATATTGAATAGTTTAGATAGATATTAAAATGGTATTTCAATTTGATATTTCTAGTTTTACGAATTTTACATGCAAATAGGCTTACAGCTATATTCCTGAGCAAGACTAATAGACCCACATTTCGACACATGATGTAATACTTATGCAAAACTTGTCATTTTTAAAAAAGGTTCCTTCTTTCTTTAAAGAAAAACATACTTTGCGATAGCTCAGTGGGGAGACCAACAGATTGCAATGCAGAGGGTCTCGGGTTCGAACCCACGTCGCGCACCTCTGACTATTGGAAGTTATATGACTTTCCGAAATTATGTGTTTCCTCGCGCGGCAAATGCCTCGCGAGGCTGCTTCCTCTGTGTGGACCCGCCTATTGACAATAAAATCGCCTGCTCCGTGCCTCGGAGAGCACGTTAAGCCGTCGGTCCCAGCCACCATGAACATCTATGGCAGTCGTTATTGGGAAGTCAGTGCCCTCTATTATCCTGACACTGGTCTAGCCTTAGGGTATCGTTAGCCTTCGTGTTGCGGAGGTCAGATGGCAGTCGCTCCGTGTAAAAACTAATATCCAGTCAAATCCGGTTAGACTAGAAAGCCGACCCCAAGTGACTTGGGAATAATAAAGGCTAGGGAGAAGAAGGAGAAGAAGAATTACGGTAATTTATGATTTAAATCATTGTCTATCTAGAAGTAAGGACTTCGACCTACTATAATGCTATACCACTGTCATCACGCCGAGTGTTGCGGGTTCGAATCCCACACGAAACAAAAATTTGTGTGACCCACAAATGGCTGTTCCGAGTCCGGATGTTATTTGTGTCCATTTTTTTAATGTTTATAAAGTCTCCCGCGACACAGGAATTACACCAAGTGCGGAAGTTGTCTTTAAAAAAAAATAATCTAAATTATATACTCTACAAATATTATTGAGTAGGTATTTATTTACAAAATATCACATTTTATCTTGTTGGTCATTGAAAATAATATAACATAGAAAATAATCTGAACAAATAACTTTTATACTTTTGTTTTATGATTTTGCGTCCCACATTTCATTATTATTTTCCCTTCTGGCAAACAGGCGTGAATCTATGTATGTATGTATTTTCAAGCTCAACTTATTTCTTCAACCTGTCAACTCTCAATTTAAATTTTCTTCGCATTTTTAAATTTGACATTCATTTGTGTTACAATGTCATTTATATGAATTAATTATTTGATAACAAACTTTAATGATTCTATCAGATTTCTAAATAAAAGATAATTGGCAACAAAACTACAATTATAATTAAATAGCAAATGGGAAACAGGTACTTATAAAGTCATTCAATATTTAGGAAAATTACACCTGCACAGCAAACAATTAAATGAAACATTGTTTTGTACTTGAGAAATAAAATACCTAAAGTTTTCCCTAGCCTTCTTTTTATAACGTCTAGCCATTATTGTCTTGTAACCTTCGTATATGTTACACTAGATGTGCCCGCGGTTTCACCCGCGTTTATGATTACTGCGCTGCCCTTGTGGATCGTAGCGTGATGTTATATAGCCTATTAGCTGTTACCTGCGACTTCGTCCGCGTAGATTTTAACTAAAAAGTGTCTCCGCGGAAACCAATTTTTTTTCTAAAATCAAAGTAGTCTAAGTTACTCCTTATAACATCAGCTATCGGCCAGTTAAAGCCCGTCAAAATTGGTTCTGCCGTTTCGAAGATTTAAATTTTCGTATTGGTACCTTATATACTTTCATATGCATTAGTTAAAAAGCTGTTATTTTGACATTACAAACAGACACTTCAATTTTATTTATTTTTATAGATAACCTTCCTTGATAAATGAGCTATCCAACACTAAAAGAATTTTTCAATTCAGACCAGTAGTTCCTGAGATTAGCGCGTTCAAACAAACAAACAAACAAACTCTTCAGCTTTATAATATTAGTATAGATTTCAGACAGTATTTAGTATTAAAAGCAAGATGTGTCTGTGAGCTGCTGTGTTAGTGATAATTATTACAATCCACTGTAATAACTAACGGTTCATTCATTTACCTGCCATTTGAATATTTTTAATACCTTCTAATACATAGCCTTGTGTATGTGATTGCACCAGGTTACGTATAAGAAAGAAAATAAATGAAGTTAAACAAAAATAGTTTATTTCTCACCATTTAACAATTGCATGAGTTACAATGAAAGTGAATTAATGCATAAATAGTTTTATATGGCCATTACAACAAAGTATATATATACTTTACTCGCAGTAATTGTGGCGCTAGTTTGTTTGTGCAATGTAAGACTCTATTTCCTAAAGGATGATAATAATTATGGAATGCCTACGCCTGTATATCAATATGGGCACGTAGGCGGAGGTCTACAACTCTAAATCTCAGGAGAGAGAATTTTGTTATTGTAAAATTCATGAAGATTGTTGAAAGAGTTTCTTGTCTGATTCTTCTAAGGTAAGAACTGGCTTTATACAATATGCAAACAATTCCAATTTCATTCTGCTCTTTAATTTACTCGTGTTTTAAAAATATTGGATGACATTTTAATTATATTTATATTTAAAGTGACGCTGATGAACGTCAAAATCCATAAACAATTGTAACTTTAGTGACCTACTTTCTTTTTGTTTAAGCTTTTTGTTTAACCAGGAGCGAGAGCACAAGTGCCGCTAACCTTTTTGTATATGACAAGCTCGTAAAGGCTCCAGCCATTTGTCCAACAGAGGATTGTAACGGCGTGTTAATGAAATGTAATGAATGCTTCACAGTTTACACTCAAACATTGTATTTGTACACAAGCCCAGCGTTTGTTCTAAAGGGAAATAATAAAAAGTGGTTTGGGGCATGCTTTGTTTAGCAAAATTAGGGGACCCGAGACCCGCCGACACGACGACGCGACGTAGTGCACAGAGAACCATGTTTTTTACACGTTTTTATACGTTTTATTATTTTAAATGAGCAGAAAATTAAATGGAATTGGTTACTGTTATATAAAAAGTCAATTTTCTATCAAGAGTTTGAAGTATTTGTTGTTTAGGCGAAGAAATCGAATAATTTTCATTTAGAAAAATTACAGTTCGAGTTTTAAATTTGGGCATGTATCTAATCTCACTAGCAATATAATATTTGTCTTCTGTTATAGGGAACCTAAACTAAGAATTATTACTTTAATATTTGAAGAAGATAAATGTTATGTTCAGTTATGGTCATGAGAAATCATTTGTATGTCCAAAAACAGCTATGGTATTCTATAAAAGTGTTTATCTTGATCTTATTTCAGTTCGACAATAAATGATTATTATCACTACAGATTTACGAATGTGTTCAATTATTTGCTCTTACAAAATACTATCACAGATCTTTTAATCTAAAGACTTTCTTTGCAGATACTACTAAGACTTATTTACTTTTGCAACATATGGAGCTTGTATTGGGACTGTTTTCTCCAATAATTCAAATTTACTAGGAGGTAATAAAACTTAAACTGGGAAAGGAAGTATCGCCAACAATTACTATAAATGTCAGTTGTTTTAGTTGGTAAATCATCAACATATGTATGTGTAATAATAACCTTTAGATGTTGTGCTTTAGTAATTAGATGAAACAAAGACACCGCAGTTATAAATAGTAATTTTTGCATCATAATTTGACTTCCAAGAAGGCGCGCATGACTTTGCGACCCACATTTCATTATTTGAATGAATTTCCGTCAGAAACTTATTAATTAGTCGTGCGAAATTAGTTTTCCAGAAAGGAGCTCAGCATAGGTACTTCAACCTTTATAAATAGATAAAGAGTACTTTGTCTAAATAATGTCAATCAATGGACTAAAATTACACGTGCAGGCAACATCATTCTCGGCCGAAGTAGGTCGTAGTTTACAAAAGTAGTGCCCAAACTTTACTGAGTTGAGACGTAATTAAAGGAGAATTATAAATAGATCAGTAAATGATTTATTTGTAAGACTTATATGTGTTAGATGTCTGTAACCTTGTCGAGTCGTCTATGCATAGGTAGCTAGCAAAAGTAATCCTACACTTGACACATATCTTGGAATCTAAACAATAAAGTAAAGCGATGATATTTATAACGTCAAATGTAAATTTTCAATTAGTTTAATAAAAAATCGGTACTCTTTTTAAGACTACGTCATTGGCCTCATGCCATAAGCTTGCGTTTATGAGTTTTCCAGATCCAGCTACATTTTTCAGTTAAGAAATTTTCGGTAGCAGTATGAAATCTAAAAAGGTCTCCAGTAGTTCGCTGTCTTTTACATGAGATGATATTATAGCTGATGAAATATTGATGCAATACCCTTATACCCCTTTGTAGATTTACAGGTGTGAGACGATTTTTGTAAGTGATTTGAATAAGTATGTAAAGAGTTACATGCTTATTTGGGGCTGACACAAAAGATCCCACTGGGTCGAAGTGTCGCCGGTCAGTACAGACTGGCCCCCACACACAAGATAAGATAAGATACATGCTTATTCAAATCACTTACAAAAATCATACATACATACATACATAGATTCACGCCTGTTTCCCAGAGGGGTAGGCAGAGACTACGGATTTCCATTTGCTACGAACCTGACACACTTGTTTGATGTAACTCTTTACAAAAATCAGTAAAGAGTTACATCCATATTGTGGATAGTAGCTTAATTATCTTATTTTGTCATAGAGTTTTTAATAGATGAAACGCCTGTATAATTAGAAGCCAAGTGTCGGTACAAATGCGTTATGGTATCAGCTTTCAGTGTTCATATTTCCATTTATTATGCATTAGCAAAAATGTTATGCACTCAGTAGCAAGCTGACTCTTTCTCACACAAGCAATTATTTAAGTGATAGGAACAAGGCCTCAACTTTCAATTAAACTGATTGATCTCCAGACATCAGTGACTACCAATATTAGGTACCAAATAAACAAACATATTTAGGTTGCCAACTGTTACTTTGTGGTTCCATAATTCATGTTAAATTTATATCAAGAAAATATTCTTGGGATTGATTTGTTAATAATAATAATTGGCCTGAAATATAGTTCCATTGATACAAAGGTAGACAATTTTTAGTGCAAGACAATGATGGTAACTTCAAAAAGCTCGGCTTTTTTACTAAAATGCTGGATCAAGTATCATAATATTGAGTCCAAAACTAGCATGGCATGCTAGTGAGATGCAGTATAAGAAGTGTAGAACTAGCATGCCTTCAGAGTGCACATTGAAGGCATGCCATTCAATTCAATTAACAAATGAATTCATTTACAACATGCAAGTGAAATTGAAGAATAAAGAGCGAATAAGTTGGATTTCAATTAATTTTCTATTAAAGGAACATAATTATGTAATGTTGGTGTTGCTTTATTCTGAAATCCTATGCATGCCAATGGTGCAGCGATTTTAAATACATTGCAGTCATGTTTGGTATCCAAAACTGCATGACAATTTATCATATTGGAACCAAAGGACTGCTCTACGTCATAACTCATAACTGCTACCCAGACAATGCAAATCAAACCAGTTTTTGGAAAGTCACAGGAGAGGCTATCGGTACCTTCACCATGTAGTTTAAAGGGTACAGTCACACAGGAAAACTGCAGCAGCAGACAAAAAAGCGATTAAATATTTAAGTTTGAAGTTCATATAAGTTACTTTGCAACCAAAAAGAATTTGAGTGAATGTATATGCTATTGCAGTGGTCGTGCAATTCACAATAAGAGCGTCGGCTCCACAATAACAAGGTGTAAGGAGACATATTAGATCATATGTCCGAGATGTGTTTACATTTCAACTGACTCCGTGAGCCTCGCTACATAAACACGCGAGCCACTGGCGGCCCCGGAGCGTCGCCGCACCACTAACGATTTGTTCAGAACTTGAACTCTCTATATAGGTGTAGCAATCCTGAGCTATGCGGCCCGGCGCAACAGGAAGCCATCGTGTTTACACCGACGGCGACGACACGACCACGACTCGGTCCCGACAACCAAGGAATCGATTGATCGACGAGAAACACTGACATTGAACGTTCTACGACGTTTGAACCGAATCGATTGTCCAGAAGCTCGATCGAACATAATATAATACTATTTTTAGTCGGTAACTTCCGATCATGAAACCGCTCGGATGTCGAGCGTGAGTCTCGTGGCGGACGCCATCGATGTGTAATTTACGTTCAAACACAATAATGGTCGGTGAGAGAAAAAAATATAGAGCGGCTTGGAGTTATCGACGTTTCATTCGGCGGCCGCTGGAGCGTTGCCGGACAGACGCATTGTCGACTGTCGCCCCGTACATAACAACACTTATACGCATTTTTATGGCTTCGGCGAGAACTAAGAACACTGACACTTGAACACACTGTGGGACCGGTGAGGTCGGCACTGCTCACCTGAGCCTCACGGGCGGCGGGATGTTGAACGCCGGGAACAGTTTCGCATTGGGACTCTCAAACAGCATCGCGATTGTTTTTTTTTCACCGCGCGCGCATCGTGCAAACGTCAGCACGGTGTGTCGGCCGGCCGAGCACTGCCGGCGCAGCGCCGCCGCCGCCCCGCGCCCCCGCGCGTCGCGCCCCTCGCCGCGGTGCCCCGCGCCCCGTGACGTCACGCGAGCTAGGCTTCTTCGCACGAAGCGTATCTCCATCCCTCTCTGCGAGGTAGTGGCGAGCGAGAGGGCGCGTGTCTTACAAAGGATGTTGCGTCGATGCGTATTAGCAAGTCGGGCGCCGCGCGGGTCCCTGCCGCGTGGGGCTTCGCGGCGGATGCGGAGCCCCCGCTACTGCACGACTGGTTTATTTATACGGCGGTGTGACCTCCGCGAGTTTGGCGGCGCACACCATCAAATATAAACGCACACGCCAGCTAAGGGTTGAGCTACCCTTCGTGGAGACAAGACCGCTAACAAGGTCATGAGGACCACCAAATGTTCTTGGCACAAATATTCATCTATCAGTTTCGCTTCTCACTAAACCTAGATCGCCTATGTACATCTTTATCACCAGGGTAGGCATGCATCCAGACGATATTAGACCATCTATGAATATGAGTCAGCAAGACAACAAAAAGAAAACAACTGCACTAAACATTTAAAGCTCTCAACGGAACAGAGATCATCCCTGATGCTAAAATATAATATTCAAAACATAAAACCATTTTTTGCCGGCTATACATATATCCATTTTTTATTTAAGACTTTGCCTTTTTGTTTACAAAACAAGGCAACCAAGCATCAGGTAGGCCTGATAGTAAGCGATTTAGGTTATGATCACTTGCAATACCTGGTGAATCATTTGCTTGTTGCCTTAGTCCAAACCTTAATCAAAAGGACTTGTAGATGAGATGAAAGGAACGGAATGTAAGAGGTAGGAATGTGAGCATTCAGAACTCTTACTTAGCGACCTACGGGAACAGTAATTAATAATAATTATTTATTTATTTAGTAACATATTATATCGTTTTACAAAATACATCTTCACAGTAACAGTAAGTACACTTACACATAGTCTATTTAGCCCGAACAAGATTGTACTTGTGTTCCGAGCGAGAAAGTGTTGACGTATTATTTTAGTTTAATAAATTTACATTATAATAACTTTTATAATAAACTAAAGGTAAAAATGAAAAGTAAGTTAAATATTCTACTTTAAAACTAATTAGCAAATGTTACTTACAGATTGCAAGTAACTGCTCAGTTTAATCATATGACAAAGTTTAAATATATTAACATAAGTCATAAGCTCATTAGCCATAACACGTTAAGTTCTAACAGCTATAATGATTTTATTTATAAAGACCTCTATTTAGTCTATTGTACAAAAATACAATAATATAATTGAATGATACAACTCAACAGAATTACTACTCGAACGTTAGTTTTTGCCAGATAGTAGTAGTTCCACGAACGAATCAGCTCATTATTGCCTTTGAACTTCCACTGATGAACACTTCTATCTAAAAAACAATAAGCAATGTTTACAAACAAAATAATATTAAAATCATTTATTCATCTACTTTACAACGTAACTCATATGAATGTCAAAGTTGACATTACATTTGACACGTTGTGTGAAGGGTTTAATCTTACCTGCTTATTAACTTCATCAAATAACAATACAAAGAAAAGAGGCAGATATGGCACAAACGTAACTAAAGCGAAATCTCCAAAAAGGTAGTAATGTCTTTCGTTTACTTAAATGTTATACATTGAAATAAAACTACAATCTACAGATGCCATAGAGGTTATTTAAAAAAATGCTACTTAAAAGCGTTTTAAAACCAGCGGTTTTATTCATAAAAATATCTTATTGAAGGCTTAATACGATGTGTAGTTAAAATACTTAGTATGTCTTATAAATTCATTGTGAAATATGTTATTCATTATTATCTATAAACCTTTATAACATACAGCATCGTCATTCGACGCCAGGGCCGGCACTCTTGTGCATTGTTATAAACAATACTTATTAGAATGTTTACTTGTAACGACGGCGACGCGACGTTATAATCCCCTTGTAAGTTTTTCAAATATGTCCGTAGGTATTCAAATTTATTTTGCTGACCTTTGAAATAAGACGTTAGTGTATTTTTTAATAAGCCGGAATAAAATCTGTAGACCAGTATGTCATGATTTCTTATTTTTGTTAATAATTCTGTTCGGGAGTTTTTATTTATTCAACTGTCAACACAGCCTACCATCATTTTTAAATAGTGGGATTATTGTGGAAGAAAAAAATAACTCGTCTCGGCGAAAGATCGCTCAGCAGTAAGGAACTAGCATTCAACTGAGTAAGACGTTCTCAATAGTCCGTGTAATTGCTGTGAGTTTGGTAATATAGTCACATAATATTTTAGACGAGTGAGGTTCATTATAAGTATAATTTCAACTCAAAAATCTCTCATTTGTGACGTTTTGCTATTGTACTCAAAACAAATTCGATAGAAGTAGTAAAGCTTCTTGCAAAACGTTAGCAGCACATCATCAGCACCATATAACCTGTCACTAAGAGTGCAGCTAGGAGACAGTACATCATTAACACAATATAACCTGTCACTGAGAGTGCAGCTAGGAGACAGTACATCATTAACACTATATAACCTGTCACTGAGAGTGCAGCTAGGAGACAGTACATCATTAACACTATATAACCTGTCACTGAGAGTGCAGCTAGGAGACAGTACATCATTAACACTATATAACCTGTCACTGAGAGTGCAGCTAGGAGACAGTACATCATTAACACTATATAACCTGTCACTGAGAGTGCAGCTAGGAGACAGTACATCATTAACACTATATAACCTGTCACTGAGAGTGCAGCTAGGAGACAGTAGTCTGAGTACCAGATTTTCTACCTTCTTTAATATACATCTTATTATGTCTATTTCCCCGAAACGTTGAGCTAGCTGAATTACATCGAGATTTCGCTCGTTATTGTTTTAGATCTTACTTTATAGGAGAATAGAGAGGTCTCACAATTAGGTACACACTTGTCAGTTTTTGAAGTTATTTGCTTATATCAAACGTAAGGAAAAGTTTAAATATTTGAAAATCAAAAGTTTTAATAGTGTTTTAACAATCGCTCGCTTCGACGGTTAGGGACAACATCGTGGGGAAACCTGCATGTGTAAGTGTTGATGAAGTTCTCGAAGATATGTGAAATCTGACAACCATACTGCTAGCCCATCTTATACTGAGGGAAGAACCATATCCAGCCGTAGGGTACTTTATTTTATTATCTTCTAGATGTTGTTATCATTACACTAGATGAAGTGAAAACTTCTTTAGGTGCGTTGAGCATTTCTTGGGTGAACAAAAATCATAGAACTCGTGTCATCGTCACGCTTCGTCATCGTCACGTTTCATCTTCGTCACGCTTCGTCATCGTGACGCTTCCACGCTTTCCATTTTTGAATTATTTTAGAATATTAACTATATCTCAGAAATGGTGCGTCCTACGCAAAAAATAACGAAATTTTGACCCCCTTAATGACTCCTAAGAAAGTATCAGGAACTAGCATCCGACCCGCCCTTATTTTTGTTTTTTGTCGGTATTCCCCAAAGACAGCCTCAATTTTTTTTAAATTACCTCAGCATACGGTTGTACCCACATGTATATCAATACATTACATTTAACAAAGTGTAGATGAATACGCCCCTTATACAATGTGTGTAAGAGGCGTTTTCATCTACACTTTGTTATTTATGTAAAATCAACATATACAGAAGGTATGTAGTAAGGTAAGTACAATGCTTGGATTTGTACATCCTAATCCTAATTCTAACTAATAGAATAAAAGTGAAAATGAGATTGTTTGTTTGTTTGTTACCTTTTCACGCCTAAACCACTGAAGCGATTATCCTGAAATTTTGCATATACGTTGTCAAGTGTACAGAAACGGACATAGGCCACCTTTCATCCCGAAATAATTACTGTTCCCGAGGAAAACAACAATAACGTTCTTATGATAATAGATGGCGCCACGAGTTTTTTGAATCATGATTGAATTATATTATTACAAGCAGAGTACAACCCAAATTGATTGTCAAATTCTAAATTAACGCGAGCGAAGCCGCGGGTAAAAGTTAGTTAAATTATAAGAATAGAAATATAAATTGCTTTTTTTGATAAAGACTATTAGAAGCTGTCGTACCTGTAATTTAACATTCCTAACTAACAAATAATATAAATGCAAAAGCTCATTGAAATTAAATTATTGAAACTATTAAAACTATTTATACTAATAAACTATTTATATTTATGTTTACACTTTCCCCGCGACGTTTTGGTTGCTTTTCAGCAGCTATGATGACGGGGAGACTAAGATGGTAGTTGTCTCAATGTTCCATTTACAGGATTTAATTCCAAGTGCAGGTTTAAAAAGAGATGATTTCTTGACATTTAGTTTTCTTTGACTTTTATATAATATTAATGAGTGCGTGTGACTCGCAGCAGCAGCGCTGGTACATCCCGCCGCGTCTATCATGGAGTAACCGTGAGACGTGTTACGTATTGCATATTTAATAAGTTTGTCTGTCCGGCTGTCACAGTTCACGGTTAAAGCTGCAGCGCCGCGCGTCGCCCTGTGCTCATCACTTGTAACTGTGTCAATAATTACCGCCCTAGCATTAACCTCTAGTGACGAGAGTTCATGTGTCACTCCCACCGTTGTAGCTCTCGAAAATCAGAATTTAGTTATTCTTATTTTATGGGTTTCTATTTTACTCTTAATTTTTATTATAAATGCGAATATGAGTTGGTTTGTTTGTTACGCTTTCACGCGTGAACTACGCGACCGATCATCATGACATTTCGCATACAAATTATCAGGGGTGCTGAAAAAGATATAGGGTAACATTCATCTAGAAAAAAGCACTGTTTTCGAGACATACACACACACAGCCTAAATGTAAGCGAGTGAAGCTGCGGGCATAATCTAGTATGATTATAAAGCTGTAACAAGGATGTGTCTCTATCTATACTAATATTATAAAGCTGAAGAGTTTGTTTGTTTGAACGCGCTAATCTCAAGAACTACAGGTTCGAATTGAAAAATACTTTTAGTATTCGATAGCCCATTTATCGAGGAAGGCTATAGACTATATAACATCTTGCTATGACCAATATGAGCGGAGCAGCAATGAAAAATGATGCATAAGCGGGTAAAATTCTTTATGTGACGCAGACGAAGTTGCGCGGGTTAGATACAGTGCCGGATTAACCACGTAGCAAGAGTAGCAATTGCTACGGGCCCCGCGTGTTTAAGCCCACTCATCTCTGCCTGAGCGTAATTTTTTGAGTGAAACTTATTACTTAAGATGTGGTATATTGAATTTACTTGATGTCACAGAAACGTGAAATGTTACAACTTTTCCTACTAAGACAATCCACGTCAGACAATCGGTAACCGACTATTTCCTCGGCGTAAATAAAGCACCGAATTTCATACGGTAAACGCACAAGTTCTACAAAAAGTTTTTATTACGCCCCCACGACCCGAGGAGGCAAGACGACTGTGGCACTACTCGTCGGCAGACTGGGATGGAATGCGGGAGTACTTCGCATCCATCCCTTGGGCTCAACGCTGCTTTGAGAACAGGGATCCATCAGAGAGCGCTACTGCTGTCGCTGGTGAAATCACCCTGGGTATGGAATATTATATTCCATACAGTGATGTCACGAGCGGCGGCAGGAAAAGGCCCTGGTTCGGTCGTGAATGCGCTGATGCTGTTGAACGCAAACAGACAGCGTACCGCGCTTGGACCAGGGCTCGCACTCTCCACGACCCTAACGTGGATCACCTGAAGGCAGCGTTCAACCAAGCCACAAAGGTCTGCAAGAGGGAATACTTAAGAGCGGATGCCCAGCGCGTCGCACGGTTCGGCCAGGAACTCATGGCGCATCCTACGGGCAGTCGTAGCTATTGGCGTCTGGCCAAAGCCGTGCAGTCCAACTTCTGCCAGACCTTGCTGCCCCCCCTGAGGTATCCGAATGGATCACTAGCTCATCGGCCGCAGGAGAAAGCAGATCTGCTTGCAAATCTCTTTGCGGCCAACTCCCGAATCGATGACTGCGGTTCGCAGCCGCCTAACATTGCCAACTGCGGCTACACCATGCCTGATATATGTATCAGGCAACGAACCGTTCGTGCGATACTGCAGTCTCTCGATGTTCGGAAAGCCAGTGGACCTGACGGCATCCCAGCTGTGGTCCTTAAAAAATGTGCAGCGGAGTTGTCTCCCACGCTTACGCGCCTATACCGGACGTCTTACGCCGCAGGCATTGTGCCTGAGGCTTGGAAGGAGGCGAACGTTCAACCGATTCCCAAAAAGGGGGACCGTTCCGAGCCAAGCAACTATCGTCCCATAGCTATCACCTCGGTGCTCTCCAAGGTGTTTGAGCGGATTATAAACACCCAAATTGTCCCCTACCTGGAGGATCAATCGTTGATCAATGATCGCCAATACGGCTTTCGGGCTAAACGATCAACGGGTGATCCTCTAGCGTTCGTCACGCACCTCTGGGGTGAAGCTATGGACAAGCACGGCGAGTCTTTGGCTATCAGCCTTGACATAGCCAAAGCTTTCGACAGAGTCTAGCACCGGTCTCTTCTTTCCAAGCTTCCGGCTTATGGCTTGCCCCCTCAACTGTGCACCTGGATTGCAAGTTTCCTGCAGAAGCGTCGTATTCGGGTCCTTTGCGACGGTCGCGCTTCCAAATTTATGCAGGTCAATGCAGGAGTGCCTCAGGGTTCTGTCTTATCCCCTACGCTCTTTCTTCTGCATATCAATGATATGTTGAATCTCGGCAACATACATTGTTATGCGGACGACAGTACCGTGCATGGGCGATATCTCGGACATCCTGGGGCCAAACAGGCTGAGGTTGAGGGGAAAAGGCAGAATCTTGTCGTTGAACTTGACCAGACCTTGGACCGCATCTATGAATGGGGTGCCAAGAACTTGGTCGAGTTCAACGCCAAGAAGACCCAGGCATGCGCGTTCTCAACAAAAAAGTCTCCGTTCCTTCCCCTCCCTTCTCTTAAGAACACTCCACTGGTGATACGTGACAGTCTCTCCATCTTAGGTATGGATCTTTGCCGCTCCCTTAATCAGAAAACCTATATCGAGAGCGTCATTAAGCAAGCTTCGCGAAAACTCGGAGTTCTGGACAGGGTGAGGCGGTTCTTCACGCCTGGGCAACTGTGCCTATTGTATAAGGCACAAGTGCGCCCTTGCGTGGAGTACTGTTCTCATCTTTGGGATGGCTCCGCGCAGTACTTGCTGGACGCTCTCGACCGGTTACAGCGGCGGGCTGTCCGTATCATCGGAGATCCAGAGGTCACGAGTTCACTGGAACCTCTGCAACTCCGTAGGGACATTGCCTCATTAGCATGTTTCTACAGAATATACCACGGAGAGTGCTCTGAAGAGTTATTCCACCTTATCCCGCCCCCCCTTTCCTATCCATAACAACGCGTGCTGGGCTCAGATGCCATCCTTACACGGTAGAGTCGATTAGAGCGCGTACCAAAAAGTTTGGGCCCTCATATCTCTGCCGAACGACCAAGGCATGGAATTCTCTGCCAAGGCACGTGTTTCCTTCTTCCTTCAATCCTGGGTTCTTTAAGCGGGGCGTGAAAAAGCATCTTCTCAGGCCGTCAAAGTAGAGACCTCAACATCGCCTCGGCTACTCTGGATGCGATGTGGAGGCCACTGCTCTTAGACCACACGACTGCTTAACATCAGGTGGTCATTTTGACGAGCAAAATAAAAAAATAATAAAAAAAAAAGTCGCTCGTATAAATGTGTGGAATTTCAGTCGGCCCAATAATCAGCTCTACAAAACGTCTGACGTATGCAAGCACTCTTACCCGACAGAACTTGCTACGGGCCCCGCGCTTGCTTAATCCGGCACTGGTTAGATATTCGTAAATATAGGCGAAACCGCGAGGAAAAACTAGTGATTATTATGTCCATGAGTTAAAACAACAATGACTTGACATAATTGTTAATTAAGTATATTGTAATTAAATATTAGAGTGCGAAGAGAACTGGTGTTGGCCCACGCCATTGTACCCTCAAGTATTTAGAGCGAGCGGCACTTTGGCGAGGATTTAGAGCGAGCGGCACTTTGGCGAGGATTTAGAGCGAGCGGCACTTTGGCGAGGATTTAGAGCGAGCGGCACTTTGGCGAGGATTTAGATCGAGCGGCACTTTGGCGAGGATTTAGAGCGAGCGGCACTTTGGCGAGGATTTAGAGCGAGCGGCACTTTGGCGAGGATTTAGAGCGAGCGGCACTTTGGCGAGGATTTAGAGCGAGCGGCACTTTGGCGAGGATTTAGAGCGAGCGGCACTTTGGCGAGGATTTAGATCGAGCGGCACTTTGGCGAGGATTTAGAGCGAGCGGCACTTTGGCGAGGATTTAGAGCGAGCGGCACTTTGGCGAGGATTTAGAGCGAGCGGCACTTTGGCGAGGATTTAGAGCGAGCGGCACTTTGGCGAGGATTTAGAGCGAGCGGCACTTTGGCGAGGATTTAGATCGAGCGGCACTTTGGCGAGGATTTAGAGCGAGCGGCACTTTGGCGAGGATTTAGAGCGAGCGGCACTTTGGCGAGGATTTAGAGCGAGCGGCACTTTGGCGAGGATTTAGAGCGAGCGGCACTTTGGCGAGGATTTAGAGCGAGCGGCACTTTGGCGAGGATTTAGATCGAGCGGCACTTTGGCGAGGATTTAGAGCGAGCGGCACTTTGGCGAGGATTTAGAGCGAGCGGCACTTTGGCGAGGATTTAGAGCGAGCGGCACTTTGGCGAGGATTTAGAGCGAGCGGCACTTTGGCGAGGATTTAGAGCGAGCGGCACTTTGGCGAGGATTTAGAGCGAGCGGCACTTTGGCGAGGATTTAGAGCGAGCGGCACTTTGGCGAGGGTTTGTGTTAACTTGTAACATTGGAGTAAGTAGACAGAGGTTACTTAATCAACATTTTAACAGATATGATTTCACGTCAATATTTTTTTATAATAAACAGCAATAATATTGATGTTCTAAATGTTCCCGCGGTTTCACCCGCGTTTATCGTTACTGCGCCGCCCCCGTGGGTCGTAGCGTGATGTTATATAGCCTATAGCCTTCCTCGATAAATAGCCTATCCAACACTAAAAGAATTTTCTAATCGAACTAGTAGTTCCTGAGATTAGCGCGTTCAAACAAACAAACAAACTCTTCAGCTTTATAATATTAGTATAGATAGGTAAGTGGTACATTTTGAATGTTTGTAAAGGACCCCCGCGATACAAGTGCGTGGACAAGGCACGTCCATTGCACCACAAAGGTGTAATTTTCAAAGAAATACAAGAACGAAAAGAAAATAATAATAATTCTTTATCTATTTATTTATTCAAGGTACACCAACGACATTTTTACAAAATAATGAATATATTACACATTTATAAACTGGGATGCAGAGTAAAAACATCACTTAAAGGTGTGCACAGTTTTCATTACAGTCATGATTTCTAAAGCAAAAATTTAAATAAAAATTACAAGAAAAAATTCAAATTGCATTAATTAAAAATTAAAATTACAATCAAAAAACTTAAAATTACATTAAATGAAATTAATTAAAAATTACACTGCATTACATTGCCGATTAGATTACATTAAACAACCAAAAAAATAAGAAATACTTTTATAAAAGAAACACAATATTCTCATTAATTTACATAAAATGAAAATTAAATATTTAAATGTCAAATATGAAAATTTAAATATATTATGTGATATTCTGAAATATTCAAATAGTACAATTGAATGTGATATTATTTTGTAAATTTTAAAGGACATTGTAATGGACATTAAACAAAATTAAAATAATAATATAGATAATAATTATAGGTCATCAATACTCATCACTTTAGCTTTAAAACTAGTCAGACTATCGACCAAATATAGTCAGACTATCAAAATATGTATCAACTTCACAATAATTGTGGATTTTCAATTATTGTGGGTCATAGGTAACTGGTAGCTACAGAAGTTATAGTTCACATTTATTTAGTTGAGCTACGTCGCGTCGCGCCCATTATATATACATACATATACAACCATTGTAATAATTGGAATATAGGTACATGCATTAAATAATAAAATTAATTATGTCAATATGGATCGCAATGTCACAGAAATTATAAACAAGCAATAATAATGTATAAGTAGAGATTACGGAGGCCCAATCATCCCCATTCCTCCATCCCGCTTCTTCTCCTTCCCACTTCCTTTTTATCTTCTTCGGTGAGTGAGAGTACCGGAGGCCCAATCACCCCCTTTCCCCCATCCCGCTCTCTTTCCTTCCCACGTCCTTTCCTAAAGGGTCGGCAACGCGCAAGTGATGCCTCTGGTGTCGCAGGCGTCTATAGGCTACGGTGACCACTTACCATCAGGTGGGCCGTATGCTTGCTTGCCACCTTAGTTGTATAAAAAAAAAAACTTCACGATTGAGGTGTAGAGTAATGGAGCAGAGGCTGACAGGCGTGTTCGTATGTACATACTACTAGTCTAAGTTACATAAACGAAACGACCTTGTCCAATACTTATGTAAAAACAATTACGTTTTTTGTTCGTCTCTCCGCTCTGAACTCTAAAATGGCTGTATCTATACTAATGTACATTTAATGAGCTCGAATATGAGTGCTCGTTTGTCTGTCTAAAAGTTACACGAAATAAATGCGCTTGTGGTTATGGAACTAACGCGTTTGTTATAGGTGTAAACTTATGTGTAATATTTCGGCTGCAAGAATAGCGCAACGGTTTTAATGGTCACCTCTCTTCTATCTGATTGCGAGTGTAATCGGTTCGATACTCAGATGGTCGAAAAATTGTGAGATCCACAATTACATATTTGAGTAGTTTAGTTTCAAAATCCTCTAAAATACTTTTCACAAAATAATGGTAAATCTCAAAAAACCATTTAAGACATAATATAAATGGACTATTTTAGCGGTGTTTGCAACAAACTGCTACTTTTGTGAGCTGATTTAATAGAATTTGAGTGGGTTTTGTTCAAAACTATCAGTGCTATGCGACAGAAGCAACGAAGGAGCTTCATATTCAATCGGAACATTATTTTTGTTCTGATATCGTTTTGGCGGGTTTTGAAACTATACTCCTCAATTAAGGTTGGTGTTTTTTGTGAATATTGTTTTAATGTCTGTTAAACCCCTTGCATAAAGTGTTAATTATCCAACACATGATCGCGAGAGCGTATTCCATCCGAACTTAATATCATTAATGCGAATGTGTTTGTTTGTTACGCTTTCATAACTTATTTACTCGACCGAATATCATGAAATTTCGCATACACGTAGACAGGGCCCTCAGGGGTAAAGAAAAGGACATATGTATAATAAATTTTATCCAGAAAAAGTACTTTCTTTTCTCTCTTTCTTTTTCGTGTGGTTAGTGGCCAATCTGTTGTCAAGAGTTGTTCAAGCCGCCCGTAGGCCTCTGACATGGCTTAACGACTGCTGTCAATTTGACAACAACCGGGACCGACTTTTTACGTGACCTCCGAAGCACGGAGACGCTCAGATTAAATACCACTAAGCGGTCACTCATCTATAGCCTGACCGCACACAACGTTGCTTTACTTCACAAACATTGACGACTGTGTCATTAGATAATTAGCTGTTAATTACGAAAGGTTGTCGAGTGCACAAACATCGAAACACTTGGAACTAACCGCGGCGCGGGCGGCCGCCCGTGTGCTCCGTTGTTTGTTCCGCCGCACACGAGCACGCGCTTACATCACTTGTAGCTCGTTACTTTGTTTAATCTTTGAACACATAATATATTGTCATGAAACACATTTGATGTATTCAAATTAAAGTACCTACTCTATAAGTTAATACAGATTTTATGGTATAACAAAATTAATTTCGATGTTTCGATCATTTATTCAGTTTTGTTCTTCTTTTCTCTAGCCTTTATTATTCCCAAGTCACTTGGGGTCGGCTTTCTAGTCTCACCGGATTTGACTGGATATCCGTTTTTACACGGAGCGACTGACATCTCACCTCCGCAACCCGAAGGCTAACGATACCCTAAGGCTAGACCAGTGTCAGGATATTAGAGGGCACTGACTTCCCAATAACGACTGCCATAGATGTCCATGGCAGCCGGGACCGATGGCTTAACGTGCTCTCCGAGGCACGGAGCACGCGATAATTGTCAATCAATACGCACATAATTTCGAAAAGTCATATAACTTCCGAAAGTCAGAGGTGCGCGACGTGGGTTCGAACCCGAGACCCTCTGCATTGCAGTCTGTTGGTCTCCCCGCTGAGCTGTCGCGCTGTTTTATGTATATGTATAATAGTATAACATAGAAAGCGTCGCGACAAATTACACAATTTGCTTTTTGGCGAGATATGCTCGTTAACACATATATTTAAATCTATAAACTAAATATTATGCGAGTGCTTCTACATAGGACATTTATTTATTTATTTGATGCACAAAATAAGTTACAATTTATTAAACATACAGCTACTCGTAGCTCGGATCTAACTCGCAACTCGACAACATGTGCACACTGTATAAACAACATTATGTCACGTGACCAACAGTGAGTCAAGGCGTGAGTGCCGGTGTACATAGTTGTGTACATCAAAAGAAAAAGAAATGGTGAAGAAAAACAAATTAAACGTATGTATAATGAAATACTTTAAAAAAATAAAATATAGCCTAAGTTACTCGGTGATTGATAATATAGCTTTCTAATGGTCGGGCACGCCACGATCGTGGCGGTAAGACCCGTGTTTATGGAGTGGCTGGAAAGAGAGCATGGCGCCCTCACCTGCCGGCTGACACAGGTAATGACTGGCCATGTTTTGGTCAGTTCCTGTGTCGTATAGGTCGACAAGAGACGCCCGGTTATACGTTGTTGAGGACACGGCGCTGCACACTTTGGCGAATTGCCCCGCCTGGGCATCGCAGCGCCGTGAGTTGATGGTATGGTTGCCCTCTCGCTCCCGGCCGTGGTTCAGCCCATGGTCCGGAGTAAGAGATCGTGGAACGCCGTCGCCTCCTACTGTGAGGAAGTAATTACCGTCAAGGAGGCGGCGGAGTGGGAGAGGGAGCGCTCAAACCCTCTCCCCAACCGCAGAACCAGGCGCCGGAGGACGTGAGATGACCTCCAGCCATCCTGAGGTTTGACCTGGGGGTGGCGGGCTTAGTGGGCCTGCCCGCCATCCAATCAGCACCAGGTCCGAGAGGCGGCGCGCGTGTTCCCACGCGCTCCTCTGTTTCGTGTCCGTCTTTTAAAAGTAGTGGTGACCAGAGGGCAGGTCTTATCGTGTAGTGGCCTGCTGTTTCATACGGCGGACCGAAACCTCGACGGGGTCGCGACTGCATGTGAAAATGATTCGCGCGGCCCCGCCGATTGCGGTTTTGTCGAGGAACACTGTGGTAGGTTTAGTCGGTATTACCGAGAGGTCCATTCTTATCATCATTACCATCTCTTTTACTCCGGTGAGCCCGACATAGCCTTCCGCCCGCTCCCAAGGAGGGGTACGCGTCAATGCAATCCACCACATAAAAAAAAGCTTTCCAATGGTGAAAGAGTTTTTAACTCGGTTAAGTTAATCTTGAGTTAAATCATTATAATAATAATATCACCCTGTTTATAAACTGTCCCACTGCTGGGCACGTGCTTCTTCTCAGTGTGAGTAGGGTGAGCCCACAGTCCATCACGCTGGCCCAGTGCGGGTTGGTAGACGTCATAATCTTCGAGAACATTGCGGAGAAATTTTAGACATATAGGTTTCCTCACGATATTTTCTTTCACGCTTAAAGCGAGCGATAATTGCCGATTTAATACGCATATGACTTTTTGAGTTTCTTGAGTTCGATCTCAAGACACCTCTCACTCAAGACATCCGCATGGTAGTTCAACCGTTGCCCACCAGGCTATCGCTGTACAGGGGTACGATAAAGGACACAAGTAGGTTACCTTGCATCCTGGCAAAATGTACTGTTTCCAAGGGATAGAAAATTAATTGACAAAATATACATTAACGCAAGCAAAACCGCGAACAGAATCTAGTATATAATAAATACAGTAAATATTCTATAAATAGAGTTATATGTAACATGTTCAGTAGATATAAGCATTAGCTGCGAGTATTGTTGGAGTATTAACAATGGGCCCAAGGGCGGCGGCGCGAGACGTCGCGGCGCCATCTTCGTGGCGCGAACTTGATACTAAATATATAGAAAGTCATATTATATATTCACGCCTTCCATCTGGAGCCTACTTCTTCCGATGAAAGGCGAGAATATATAATATGACTTTTGATCGGTTACATTTATATTGACGTCACACGTTTGTAAACATCTTGTCAATGCTTGCTGGAAAATAATTTGCAAAGAGAATTTTCGGATCGGTAGTTCCAGAGATTAGCGAGTTTAAACAAACAAGTTAATCAGCTTTATAGTAAACTAAATATCCCTCCGGAACAGTACTGTTCCGAATGGAATACCTTTACATCATTTCGTACAAATAACGACATAGGGTATGTCATTTTTTGTAGGTCCCTGACAACGTGTGTGAAAAATTTCATGATAATTGGTCGAGTATCTTATCTTATGTGGGGGCCGGTCAGTGCAGACCGGCGACACTTCGACCCAGTGGGATCTTTTGTGTCGACACTCGCCCAATAACGACTGCCATAGATGTTAATGGCAGCCGAGACCAACGGCTTAACGTGCTCTCCGAAGCACGGAGCAGGCGATAATTGTCAATCAATACGCACATAATTTCGAACAGTCATATAACTTCCGAAAGTCAGAGGTGCGCGACGTGGGTTCGAACCCGAGACCCTCTGCATTGCAGTCTGTTGGTCTCCCCACTGAGCGATCGCTGCTCTATTGGTCGAGTAAGTAGTAAGAATTATAGATATGAAAGGTCATACTTTTAGTGAAGTTTCTTATTAATTTAGTCAAATGTCTTATGATCTCTTTTGATGGTATAAGTAATTATTTAGATACACAAATAGAAAATAAGAGATGTATTGAAGAACTCCTCCATTTTACACGTCAGATTCTATTGAAAGATTAATTAAGACTAAAACAATAATTTTATTTCCTGCTGCAGCTGGTCTTCTGAATGTACACTTGTTAGTGGTTCCGCTACACAACCACAGATACACATCGATATCACTTGTTAGCCCGCTGTTGACGCGCTGTCGACGAACTTGGTGCGTGACAACACTGTTGCTCGAGGGGTTGACTACAGGTTTACGATTATGGCCTTGTTATTTATTAAGCGAGTGAGCTCCCGACATACTTTTGACTGCCTGGATAGCGTAGAGGTTTAAGTGGTCGCATAGTCAGTCCTATTGCGCTGTGTTGTGGATTCGATCCCCAAACAGAACATAAAACTGTGTGATGTGAGGAGTTGATATTTTAAGGCATTAGTTCTCAAAATAGTCTCTGCCTGTAGAGATTTGATCAAATTTTTAGAATTTTTATGTTATGTTAGAAATGTAGCTGTCCATCGCAACCAGCAAAATTTTGGAAGTGGTCTACGACATACATTTATAAGACCTGTACATACATTATGGAGTGCAATAAACAAATTGAATTGAATTGACAAAAAAAGTCTGGGAACCTCTGTCCCAAAGGTTGCAGTTCATATGTAGGATACGTCAGCTAAGCATCGATTTTCCGAAATTGAATTCCCCCATAACCCCTGAGGTTATAGGGGTTCAAAGTTTGTATGGTAAACAATATTAGTTACCCACTATGACTTCATTTTTTGTATAGTAATCCTAGAAACCAATAAGCTAACCAGTACCTACCTAGCTCAGCATATTTATATTAGCTGTCTCGACAGACGTTGTCCTGTACACACGAGAAAAAATCCACTTTAAAAAATTTCATCAATATCGGTCCAGCCGTTTAGGAGGAGTTTAATTACAAACACACGCACAGAAGATTTATACATATATACATAATATATATAGATTATGTATCTTGAAGCCAGGCAAATACACATGCCTCCTGCACGCACACATGAACACATCTACCTATAAACGCACGCGAACACACACACTAACAGACACATACATTCAACACCATAGCATTGCATGACCTTTTTATGTTCACGTAGTATTACAATAAGTTACCTCGTTACCTCTCCCTTATAATTAATCAAATGAAGCCATTAAGTACTAATTACCTACCTGAGTATCGGCGCACTGCGATAATAATCATTAACGTTTAATTATACGACGCACAACACGTCGCCTCGTCGCCTGGCAACACGTGTCGCTTTGACGCAGAGCACGTTGCTGGGGGATAAGCATGACTCTCCGCAAAGTCCTCCAGATCGAATTTCAGTCACAGCGGCCAATCTTAACGTAGACTGGCCATCTGCGCAGGAGACATTATAGTGCACAAGCGTGTGCGCAAACACAAGTGCACTCTCATAGTGCAGAAGGACGGCAACACAATAGGACAGAAGGAAGCTCAGGCGCGTTGCCCTTTGAAGAATTCTGATGAGAAATACTTGAAGAAGTCCGGCGTTATCAATTATTCGGTGTCGATACCAATAAGTCTGTGGCGACTCCGCACAGACAAAGAAGTACCGCCTACATGTAACAGATGGCGATACAATCGCGCTTAATATGACGTCATACTATTCTGCATCGCACAAGTGAAGATTACACAGCGACTAAGTATATAATATATATACAAGCTCCCGACATCAACAGTCAGGCGGCGGCGCGCCAGGCACGATCACCCAGCCTGGTCGGAGGATCCTCCCTTTGTGTTGGAGGGGCATCACATCCTGTTCCTCCACATTGGTGACCCCGACGTGATCATGACAGCGCCCGACGTGATCATCCAGCACCTGACGTCATTGGAAGCAGCCTTCACGGAGCAAATCAGCAACAGCAACCATCACCATCATCTTTACTTCTCTCACCCAGCACTTCTCCAGATGAGCACTAGTCAAGTCGCAGCCAGCATCTTCGGCCTCGACAGGAGCACCACGCCTGCAGCGAACGCGCAGCCTGGTCCTCCCTGCGGCCTCACCAGCGTGAAGGCTCAACCCAGTGCACACACGGTCCACGCAAGCAGGGCACTTCACTCGCCGTCAACGCAGCAGCCAGCCACGACGCGCGACGCAGCAACTACGCAGCATGAACCCCGACTCACTGTGGGACACACCGCTACGCAACAATCCCGACTCAGTAGCGCACACGCACCGCTCACCGCACTCACTGAGCTCTAGCGGCACACAGCTCCTCACTGGCGCCAGCGGCATCCTTCTGGCACTGGCGACGCTCTTCAGCAGCATCGACAGCTGTCTCATCACGATGTGGTTAACGTAGAACGGTGCGGTGTCGCGGCGCGACACTTTGACGAGACGTGTCGTAAAAACACTTTGACGTGACGTGTCGTAAAAACACTTTGACGTGACGTGTCGTAAAAACACTTTGACGTGATGTGTCGTAAAAACACACGTCACGATGACGCAACGTTACAAATGTTTCGACAAACATCCTTCCAGCCTTCGGTTTTTAAGTGCTTTTCCTTAAAGCATCTAAGTATTGTCCTGTCCTAGAGCACTGAACGTTCCTCAACAAGTGATATTAATAAATCCGAATCAATAATTTCTATAATACATCTCTTTTGCATAGTAGCCACGTGCCGCTTCCGACACCGCACCGTCCGGCGCGTCGTTCCGCGGCGACATTGCCATACCGTGCGTCAGCACGCCACGTCGCCGCGCCGCGCCGCGACACCGCGTCGTTCCACGTTAACGACATCGTGACGCATGACGCGATGTTGTGGACAAACACTTACATCAGTCACGTTGGTAACAACGTTGACATCGTTATAACGTTGCGGCAACGTTGCGCGACGTCGCCGCGTCAGGCGCGGTGACAGTGTGCGCCGGCGCCG
Source organism: Catocala sponsa (assembly GCA_963564715.1). Taxonomy (NCBI): domain Eukaryota; kingdom Metazoa; phylum Arthropoda; class Insecta; order Lepidoptera; family Erebidae; genus Catocala; species Catocala sponsa. The sequence continues at coordinate 551,049 of OY751353.1, read as the reverse complement.
GTTGCATCATGGCGATGTAATTATTGCACCCACGGTGGACGAACTAAAGACTTGTATGCGCTGCGCAGACAGTTTGTTACTAATTGTATTCTTCTTATTCAAGGTGGCACTATGCTTTTACACGGGGTTACCTTAGCCAATCTTGTTACAAGAAAGATTTTAAAAAAAACACACGACACTACTTGCCTCGCTACGGTCTTGTGCGTCATCTCAAAGGCGCAAACCACACAGTAATGGCGTTTGCTATCCCTTTCTTGTTTCGAACACAACATATCTATGTGTCGTGAATCGCTCAATCGAATCGAATGCTCGTGTGATATATTCATGCACTATAGTATTTACTCGACGCCACTAAAGCCTGCTACTAGAGGTAGACGCCATTTCAGTGTAGCTTGCGCTTAATGGTGCTGATAGACTTGAGCTTTCACTTGTAACGGAACATCGAGCATTCGCCATTTTTAAATTGTCGAACTGAACAACGAACAGGGCCAAGCATAGAGCCAAACATCGCTACGAACATTTTCACGACCATTCTTTACGGAGACGTCAGACTTGTTCATGCTCGACAAAAAGCTCGCCCACACATTTACTGTACTTTCAGTCGAATGCTCGCTAGTAGAGGTACGCTCCCGTTTATTTTTCTGTAATGTAACATTCGCTAGAATGCTCTTTACAAGTGTACGCGCAAGTCTATCAGCGTCTTACACTCATCTCTCACGTGTGTCACGTGTCGTTTTCTAGGTGGTTTGAGGCTTTGCGTCACTGCCCTGTACTCATCGAAAGGCAGTTCCTCACGACATGATCGTCTGTTCTCCGAAGAACATGTACCATCTCCGCCTGGATTCTTTTACTTTATCGGCTATTTGTGCAGCTCATTACTAATTATTGTACCTATTAGTAGCCTTTATTGGGAGAGAGGCGATAGCTTTTACTTTACTCTACATTATCAAACTGTAACAAAGCTGTCTGAATATAAGAAATATTGTTTAGAAACTGATTGTGATCCACAATTCACTCGGACCACTTGTTCGTGTCAAACGCGTCTCAGTCGAAGACTTGACTTGTCTATACAGACACCTTTGTAAAATTGCCGAATTTCGGCTGCCCACCGGAGTTGACCTGTCTAGTGTCAGCGAAAGGTCTCAGGGTCAGGAGATGTGCTATTGGCTTACCTCAATAGCAGCGCGGAGTCTGATACTTCTTTCTCTCTACAAAGACCGCTTACATAACGTCACAAACAGAGCGCGACCCGCGGCGTCGCCTGTCACCGTCACGAGTTGTTAAGCCTACACTACACTATCGGCGATGATCGTTGATCGTGTGATCGCCTATAATCGGCACGATCATCGTGCAAGGATCCACACGATCGTCTGCAGTAGTTTGTCGAAGGGCAAGCGTCAAGATGGACGTGGAGTGTGATGCTGCTGCAACCATTTATTTAATTACGGTATACAACCATTATGTAAAAAAATGGAGGAAAAGAAGATGGTGGTGTTTGACCATTCATTATAATAGAACCAAGTAATAAGTCACGATAAATATATAATACAATTACCTTTAGGCGGGCTTGTTCGGGTTAAGTCAAGTGAGTTCAGATACTCCAAACTTCGTAATTCTAAAAACGTCTATTTGCCTCCTTATCGCACTTAGATATACTTTTTTTTCAGAGAAATAAATGAGAATCTGCTAGCTGAGTTATTGGCTGAATCTTCTGGAGAATTCGAAAACTTTAGGTATACGCATGTCATCGAGCGATTTCACTTATTTGGTACGAAATATATCCCCATTAGTAACAAAACAAGACACTACTTTCAGAGAGTCCATACCAGTTAAAATACGACGTGCCATCACAGAGATATTTGGCTATTGGGGATAGTTATAGAAGCTTGCTCTATTTGTTTAAAGCCTAATTATATCTCGTATTATTCCTGAAGTGTGCCGAGCACTGATTGAAGCTTTGAAGGATATGGTTAAGGTAAGCGATGAAAATAAAAACTGACTATAAAACTGTAATTTATTAAATTAATAACTACTTAAAAGGGATAACGAAACGCTGTATCTTTTAAAAGAGAGAACGAAACGCTGTATCTTTTAAAAGGGATAACGAAACGCTGTACCTTTTAAAAGGGAGAACGAAACGCTGTATCTTTTAAAAGGGAGAACGAAACGCTGTATCTTTTAAAATATCTAAAATATGCCAACTATTTTCTGAGCTCGGTGCCAGCATTAATATAATTTAATTGTCTGTACCTGATGGTATTTCAGATTGCTTTTTAGTTTCGTACGTAGAGTGTTAATATGCTGTAGTTAATGTAATTAAATATTTTAAACTAAGTCTGGCACCGCCTCAACAATAGTTGGCATATTTACTCTACATTTGTACTTTTACGTAACTTAGTTATAAAAATTATCATTTTTGAAATCTAACGTCATTAAAATCACGACATTCGAATAAGCTGTGTGTACAATATCCGAGGATTGGTTGTCAGGAGATGAAGAGACTGCATAAACATGTTACGACATGTTTTGTTCATTCTGTATTTTGGGAGATACAGGTGAAGGAGAACTGAACATACTCCTTGACGAGAGAGGTCGATATTGGATATAAGGGGATGATGCATCTTCATCCGTTAGCTGTTCAGAATAAATGCAGTGTGGAGTTGAAGGGCGATTAGTGCTTACAATAATTAGCGATGGTGACCCTACATAGCGCTCATTAGCTAGCTAATGAGCGCTTCTTCTTTATAATTAAACCGTCGATTTCATGTCTAAGTTCTAATCTATCAATCTCGCTGAAACCTCTCAGGACTTTAGCCAAAAGCCTGCCATAGAGCTCGCAATCATCCTCAACAACTCTCTCAACTCTATTCTTTTCTGCAGCCAACAGGTCATTAAGTGTAGATAGTGCAGATTTCATTTGTGCACTGATTTCTGCGAGTTCTGGTGAGTTATTACAGCGCCGCTTTTGAACTGGGATAGACCCCTGTGATGACATTTTTGATTCTTGCGGCTGTAGTGACGGCTGCGCGTCCAGAATTTCATCAGCATCTTCTTTTATCTAAAAAAGCGATTGTATTAATACTAATTTAGATTATTTTATTTTGAGTTGCCAAGTACTACGGATGAAGGGCTTGAAAAGGCTCAAAAATTCCTCTTCCCTCACTGCCAGGGGCTTTGTATGGAAAGCATATAAATATACTACCACTACCTCACAGTGCATCAGACTATATCAACTACAAAAGATATTTTAGCATTGTTTTACTAGCTTTAGTAGACTACGAGTACCGTTTCATGTCTGCTGATGGAGGCGCAAAAGGACATATTTCATAGTAGTGCGTTATTATAAAAAAATACAAGTAACACCTTAGGTATATATTTTTCGGCGATGGTGCATTCCCTTCAAGTACAAATTTAATGAAAACTTTTCCTGGATACTATGCACTTGGTACCCCATAAAGACTGTTTAATCAAGAACTTTCTCGCTCCCGAGTAGTAGTTGAAAATACTTTTGGTATACTGGCCAGTAAGTTCAAAGTTTTTAAAACACCTAGGTATGCAATTGTGTGATGTCACGGCTTCTATTGTTCCTATCACATGCGTTTTATTGCATCATTTCTTACGCAAAAGTCTAGGGGACTGTACAGTCCTCCAGGTACCTACTACTGATACATAATTATGTTAATGGCCAACTCGTCTCTCCAGGTTTTTGGAGACAAAACACAGATAGAGGATTTTCACCCCTACAATCGATACCACGAAGAGCTACCAATAACGCTATCCAAATAACAGAATGCTTCATGAAATGTTCAAATAAGTAGTTCTAAAAGTATTTGTGTAATTATTTAATTAAGGATACCTACCTATAGTACCACTTATTAATTAATACGATAATAATAAACAATATTTACTGTAAACGAGTGTTTTACTTACATCAGCGCTGTCTTCCGTAGCAAGTATCGACTTGCATTCATACACGTTGCTCATAAAGGTCGCCAAGGCATCGTAGAAGATCCACATAGGTTTACAGACCTCGTTCTCTCCGGCACCAGATTTGAGAGATGCTACAACCTTTTTATGATTTAGGCGAAAAGCTGCAAGCAAAGTATCCTTTTTCTTTTTTAATTCGGCCACCGGTACTTGCATTTCATCAGCAATATGTGTCCACGCATCGTTAACCTGTTATTAATGGAGTATGTAAGTACATAGCTTTATTACAAAGTAAAACATTAAAACGACTGTAATGTTTTACCGCTTATAAATAAAGGTGAAGCCCTATTTTATGTTCAAGCAAATCATTATGTATTGAACCCGCAGCTGAGTTTGTTTTATACATATTTTTCCTACCAAATACCTAAAAGATGACTTAGGAAGTTTCCTGGGTATAAAAAATCTTATTATGATTATAATGCATTATGTAGTTAGATTCAGCAACAGCTCGACCCACTTGACTCCCTGCAAAGACGGGCAGTTCGAATCGTCGATGAACCCAATCTCACGGATAAATTGGAGTCGTTGGAGCAGCGGAGAGATTTTGGGTCTCTCTGCGTGTTCTACCGACTCCTTCACGGGGAGTGCTCTGAAGAACTGTTTGATTTAGTACCAGCGGCCCCTTTCTATCACCGTACCAGTCGACATCGAAGCAGGGTTCATCCATATCACCTGGAAGCGTTTAAATTCAAGACGGTACGCTTTCAGCGATCATTTCTCCCACGTACGTGCAAGCTCTGGAATGAACTGCCAGCTTCGGTGTTTCCCGAGCGCTATGATATGTCCTTCTTCAAACGAGGTTTAAAGAGAGTTCTTCTTTCACGGTAGGCAGCGGCTTTGCTGTGTCCTGACATTGCTGAAGTTCATGAGCAGCGGTTACCATTTTCCATCAGGTGGGCCACTTACTCGTCTGCCACCAATGGCAATTAAAAAATAATATTTTAAAGAATATTTTACACTATTATAAATGACAATGATCAGTCGAGTGTTTGTGTAGATTACTAGTTCTGGTGTTGACGTATGTAGGTACAGATCGCGTCAGATGTGAGATGTGGAGTTAATATTTTAAAACATCCCTCAAGTTTTAAAATTGATACTTTTATATGACGCGCACTGTAGGTGCTAGCTAGAACGGGTAAGCATAGCATTTTCTGTATAAAACACTTCTCCTTTGAACTACAACACATGTTAGTGTTACTCCAAACAAAGTACTTGAAGAGTGATTTAATAACCTCGTTTAAAATAAATAAATAGGTACCTATGTAAGTTCTTACCTTATTTTTATCTTTGTGACATTTGTGTCTCGGATTCCAAATTTCTGGACAGTTCTGATAAAGTTCTATGAACTTGAATGTCTCTTCATTTGACCACCTACTACTGGCCGTCACAAGTACTGGACCGACGTTTTACTTAGTTTGCACACGCACGTGTACAGCACACTGCACACGACCCTCACACTGCACACGACCCTCACACTGCACACGACCCTCACACTGCACACGACCCTCACACTGCACACGACCCTCACACTGCACACGACCCTCACACTGCAGCGCTGCGCTGGCCGACGGCGAGTGAATGATCATCTCACCTCAACGCAACCGCCGGGCGCGGCGCGCGGAGCGCCGGGCGATTCCCTTTGATGCGTGTTCGAAAAACCGACAATTCACGGGTCGCAGGCGATCACAGACAATGATCGGCGAGTACAGCCGAGTGTGCCCTCTACACGATCGCGCTCGAGCTTCATCGTCTGTAATCGCCGATAATGTAGAGGAGCCTTTACAATTTCAGTCATCACGATTACTTTCGTTAACTCAATGTTTTAACTATTAAGACATGTCTTATTGCCTCATTTGTGAAACTTATTTTAAGGTAGATGTAATGTTGTTCCTAGGAAAGATTAGGTGCCTATATCAGATGTGGTGCTCGCACAATAAGTGTTTTATTTATTTATTTATAAAACAACACAAGCTTACAGTGTAACTACTGATATCGTTCGTGCTCCTGTTATTGTGTATAATTAGTGAAAACAAATGTTGATGAACATAATAAAAAAAAAAGTTAGCAGTAACCCCCACCGTTGCGCGTTGGTCTGCCACTCTCTCTGTTGGTCTCGAGTTCGATCCCAGGGCGCGCATCTCTGACTTTATGAAGTTATGTGCGTTTTAAATAGTTAATGATCACTCGCTTTAACGGTGAAAAAACATCGTGAGTAAACCTGCGTGTCTGAGAGTTCTCCATAATGTGCTTGAAGATATGTGATCTACCGACCCGCGCTGGGCCAGCTTGGTGGACTGTGGCCTCACCCTTCTCACATAATAATAATACTCTATCACATACACACAACACCATCTAGCACAAACTAAGCAGAGCTTGTACTATGGGTACTAGACAATGGATAAACATACATATATACATTTTTTTTGTAAATACATACATATTATACATAGAAACACCCAGACCAAGTCAAACATCCATGTTCATGCACACAAATGTATGACTTGTCAGCTAGTATAGAATAAAAGAAAAGGAATGAGAGAGAGGTAGGTACATAAACGTCCGGAACTCCTAATCCCCGGGAGAAGCGCACCTACGCCGGGTCCCTGTACGCGTAATCCCGGACGAGCTGGCTGATTCGTGGTGCAGGAATCGTCGACGATGTAGGCAGAGGTCATTGCATCTAGGCTTAGCCAACTATAACTTAAGGTCAGGAAATATGTCAGTAATAGGGAGCGTGACTACTATCTACGTTTTATTTGTATGACTTGAATTATTACATCGTGAGTCAGGACCAATCTTCTCCCTTCTAGTGTAACCGGATTTGACTGGATATCAGTTTTTACACGGAGCGGCTGCCACCTGACCTCCGCAACCCGAAGGCTAACGATACCCTAAGGCTAGACCAGTGTCAGGATATTAGAGGGCACTGACTTCCCAATAACGACTGCCATAGATGTTCATGGCAGCCGGGACCGACGGCTTAACGTGCTCTCCGATAAAAGACAAAAATAATTTCAGACCCCACCCCGTGGTGCTACTGAATATTTGTTAAAGCCGACAACACGTTCCGAACTGAGCATCGAACCCGTGAGTCGTGCACAGCAGGCACATACACTAGACACATGACAATCTAAAAAGGTATAAAATCAAACAATACATTTCAATAAACCAATTATTATTGTTAAATTTAAACATATCACCTGATCATAAAGCGTTAAAGACATTTTATACAAACATACAAACATCACTATTATTACATAACACAATATAGAGTACCTAATAGGTACCTACTCTCAACAGGTACCTAGGGGTACCTTATACCCTCTCCATCATTTACAAGTGTAGTTCTGTTAACGATTATTAGATATTTTTACGAATGAATAACGTTTTATTATTGTTTTATATAACGGAGTAGGTAAGTAGTTACTAGAGATTATGAACACACACAACAGTATTGTAAACATTCATAATCCATAACCGACGGTCAGCGGTTACCGCTACGTGAACTGTAGGTCTAGTAAACTTCGGCCCGAACGAAATAAACTTACAACGAAGTTTTTTCAGATGTCTTTCTTTTAAAATAACGTTATTGTTCAGACTGCTTTATGAAAGAGTTCGAGGCAACCTAGAGTTTCAGGACGAATTTGGGAATAAGTGTGTTTCACATACTCACAGTCGATCACGAACTTCGGCATTTACGTTTCAGGCCGACTGACACTGAATGCCGAAGATTCGGAATCAAATTTCATGATGAGCGGCTGAGTAGTTAAGGCGAGCAAGCTTAACAAACAAACTCACATTCACACTTGCTATATTAGATAGGATTTCTGAAAGTTTGTAATTACAAATTAGTTAACAGATGGATCAACTGCTGTGATTATTTGACTAAATCAACAATAGCCAATGAAATTTGATATGAGTTTGATTGTGATTCGTTGATCAGCCTGAAAAGGCCGAATGTTAGTGGTTTAGTGATTTGTCATTAAATTCTCACTAACAGACTAGAGTTAGGAAGTTGGCGGTGTTCTGTCTCGCTTCCGTTCCCTGATGAGGCTCTAGACCATCATGCAATGTCGCACATACGTTGTCAGGGGTACAGAAAAGCACATGGGGTACCTTTCATCCAGAAAAAAGTAGTGTTTCGTCGGATAACAATTTATTGATTAAATGTAGGTTAGCGCGAGTGCAGCCGCGGGCAACATATAGTAACAAATACGAATGTATATGCTGCTAGATGTTGATAATAGAATTATTAAGTCAGCTACTTTGTTATTTGTCGTGTACGCACCGCACGCCGCACGCGCAGACGACAACGTCTCCATAGCAGTAGAGTAGGTTCATGAACATTCTCGATGTTGTTATTTATAGTAAGTTAGTAAGTCATCAGTGTGGATGGTCGAGGTCGTGGTCTGTGGGGCTGCGTGTGGTGGGGTGGTAGAGTGTGGTGGGGTGGTGGGGTGTGGTGAGACGGTCTACCGTCCGCAGCCGCCGCCGCCGCACTTGGAGCGCTTGGGAGGGCGGTACGACGAGGTGGAGGGGCCCGCGCTCAGCGGCAGGTAGTCGCCTGGAACATGCAACATTATACGTTACGTGTTTGTTGGTCCGGTATAATATTGTGGCGTGTGGCAAGTCGCATGTGGCATGTGATATGTGGCGCGTGGCATTTCATCTGTAACATATCGCACGTGGCATGCGGCATGTCGCATGTGACGTATGGCATGTGACATGTGATATACTAGAACGCGTGACATGTCGCACGTGGCATGCGGCATGTGATATAGGATGCGTGACATGTCGCATGTGGCATGTGATATAGGATGCGTGACATGTCGCATGTAGCATGTGTTGTGTGGCGTGAGGCATTTTGCATGTAATGTGGCGTGTGGCATGTGATATAGGATGCGTGACATGTCGCATGTTGCATGTGTTGTGTGGCGTGAGGCATTTTGCATGTAATGTGGCGTGTGGCATGTGATATAGGATGCGTGACATGTCGCATGTTGCATGTGTTGTGTGGCGTGAGGCATTTTGCATGTAATGTGGCGTGTGGCATGTGATATAGGATGCGTGACATGTCGCATGTTGCATGTGTTGTGTGGCGTGAGGCATTTTGCATGTAATGTGGCGTGTGGCATGTGATATAGGATGCGTGACATGTCGCATGTTGCATGTGTTGTGTGGCGTGAGGCATTTTGCATGTAATGTGGCGTGTGGCATGTGATATGTGACATATGATAATATTCTAATAATAATATTCTATGACATACACACAACACCATCTAGCCCAAACTAAGCAGAGCTTGTACTATGTGTACTAGACAATAGATAAACATACACATATACTTTTTTTTGCAAATACATACATATTATACATAGAAACACCCAGACCAAGACCAACATCCATGTCTGTGTACACAAATGTTGACATGTGCGGGAATCGAACCCGCGACCTCAGGCGTAGCAGTCGGTTACACCAACCACTTCGCCATCGAGGCTGTCAATAATAAATGTGGTATGTGGCATGTAGCATGTCATATATGTAACATGTGCCATGTCACATGTCGCACGCGGCGCGTGTGATGTGTCGTACGCACCGTCGGCGTCGTCCCGCTCGCCGAGGCGTTGTCCGGCGGCGCTGCCGTACTTCTGCAGGCGCTCCGCCGCTTCCTGGCGCTTGCGCTCCTCGCGCTGTACACACAAACATACAATCTTTCATTATAATAATATTTATAAATATACAATATTTAACTATAAAGAAGGCCCTCTATACAATGGACATGGTGACCAATACTGCCGAGGATGGCCATCTGCGCACTAGATGTCGTGGTACCTACATAAGTGAGTGAGCTAACACAAGTGCACTCTCGGTCCCCTCACTCTCATGACCCGACGGCACGTCACCGACACGACCGGAGGGCGCAGGCGCCGGCCCCGCGGCGCAACGAGCTTAAAACTTTGCTGACTCTGTAACTCTATGGAGAATTTCTTGAGTTAAAACTGGGCCTTATAATACAAACATCCTATGTAATTTTCTGAGTAGTAGAGCCTCGCTAATTTCAGCGTGAATGTGCCGGCTCGACCGGGGAAGGACTACCCTCTCACAGAATATCGACGTGAAATACCAGTATTCCTACTGTTGTGTTTCGTTCGATGAGTGAAAATACCGGAGGCCCAATCACCCTCTTTCCCCCTTCCCGTTCCTTCTCCTTTTATTTCTTCCCACTTCCTTTTATTCCTAAAGGGTCGGCAACGCGCAAGTGATGCCTCTGGTGTTGCAGGCGTCTATAGGCTACGGTGACCACTTACCATCAGGTGGGCCGTAAGTTTGTTTGCCACCAAAGTGGTACAAAAAAAAATTGTTTATATCATCTTATAATTTATCATCAAACCTATTAATTAAAATGTCATCACTAGATATTTCCCGCGGCTTCGCTCGCGTAAATGTAGCTTAGGTTAGCTTAGTAACAATACTTTTTACTGGATGAAAAGGGTACATGTTAAAGTAAACAGTGTGTCCTTCCAACAAACAAACTGATATTCGCATTAATAACATTAGTTGGGATGTGCAGACATAGCGCTTTATACTTATCAAATCACACTCATGTGAAACCACTTGATTGAGTTGCTAGTGAGCGTATCACGTGTCACGTGTGCCGTACTCTACGGTAGGTAGCACATGATAGCTCACCTCTCTCTGCAGTTCGAGCGCGCGCTCTGAGGCCGCCAGTAGGTCCCGCTGCTGCTTCTCTCTGGCGCGCTGGATCGCCTCCATGCGGGCTAGTGCCACATCAGGATCTGTGAACGTAAGACAATATCATTACTTATGTTACTTGTTAATTGGCCGTACTTTCTGAAACCGTTCCAACCCACAAAGTTAACATTTTGAGATAATCGTGATTGAAGTTCAATCCCGTATTGCTTCTTCATACATGTGGGTCGGGCTACTAAGTCATGATTTCATATTTAGAGTGATAGTAAAGCTACCACATTGTTCCAGCTAGTAAATAGTAACCCCGTGACTAATTTTCTAATAATAACTCGATTTTAACCCGAGTGTGGGTTGGAACGTCTTTCAGAAAGTATGTCCAATTGTGGTATAAGCATAACATATCTGCAAGGTACACTTATACTTGCATAGTCTCACACCCATATTCAAGTTATGCAGAGATTAATAGCAACTGCAATTAGTCCACGTATTTGTAGATTTTGCTTCTGATGCTACAGAGAGTGGATCTACTGCCGTCTACATAAGTCTAGAATGGTGCCTATTCAAAACTTCCATATTGTGCCCGACCCGGGGATTGTACCCGAAGCTTTATGCACAGCACGTCACCGCAGTCATGTTCACTAAGTACTGCTAGTGAGTAACATTAAGGAGCCAGTTGGCGAGGTGTTGCAGCCATTACACTTTATATGAATTACTAAAAAACAACAGCAAACAGACTCAGCATTTTTGGTGATGGTTCTCTCACACAAACATTGATTAGTAATATTTAAATTAGTCTAGTGTACTTAAACTTTATTTATATAATTATCTACAGGGTGACATCATCAGAACTGACCAAGCCTGTTTAAATATAATAAAGAAAACATGAAAATAATAATATGGTGGGCTGTATGTTTGTTTAACACTTTAGTATCATAAAATCAGCTTACTCTTGTGGTACTCAGCATCCTCCCGTGCCTGTCGCCACTTGTCGATGGTGGGCCTCAGCCTGTGCAGCAGGTACAGCGACGCGGCCGCACCGCCCACTATGAACCACCCGTATGATGCCAGCAACTGGAACACTACACAACAGAACTGTGGGTCACAAGTATGTACATAAGACTGACTGTGACAGCTGCTTACTCAGTAGCAAGGTCAATAACTAACACATACATACACTGTTGGCCGTATTATAACTGTGTCACTGACTGAACAGGTAGCAGTGATCGCTTTGCCACCAAGTCCAGCGCCACCACTTCACCAAGTGTTGTTATTTTAAACCCAACACAAAACAAACACTTAGGTGTCCACAAGTTGTTGTTTTGTTGCTGTGTGTTTTGTCTGTATTATTTGTATACAACATAGCATTTTATCATAGAACAAGGTGTTTTATTAAAATAAAAAACTCGATGTAGATGGAGACTGAAAAAGGTGGATTTGTGTATAATAATAAGACATAATGAGAGCTTTAACAGGTATGGTACAGTGGTGGGTATTCTCAGTGGCAGGATGGAGTAATTTGCAATAGTGAGTATATTGCAAATTATGGCCCATATTTACTCTGCACCCTAAGACCTAAAACATAGGTGGAATGTGAGTGGAATACACATCTATCTAGGCCTTTGGGAATATAATATAGGCAACACTAGTATATACATATGTTTAATTTATAACATTTACACCCATAACCAAGAGAGTCAACCCTTACCCCAAGAATGTGTAAAAAGAGAAACCATTTGATGAAGATTTCATTATTTTGTTCTTGATTAGAATCAATCAAAACATTTGTATTATTTGTCGGCCTCGATGGCGTAGTGGTTGGTGTAACCGACTGCCACGCCCGAGGTCGCGGGTTCGATTCCCACACAAGTCAAACATTTGTGTGCATGAACATGGGTGTTTGTCTTGGTCTGGGTGTTTCTATGTATAATATGTATGTATTTACGAAAAAAAAAGTATATATGTATGTTTATCCATTGTCTAGTACCCATAGTACAAGCTCTGCTTAGTTTGGGCTAGATGGTGTTGTGTGTATGTGGTAGAATATATTATATTATTAAAATTATTTCTTAATTAATATGTTGTTTACTTGTGATAATAATTATGAGTCACACATAATGAAAAGGAATAAAGCCCATTATCATAATTGTTCTAAATTAAATTAAATACAATGTCAATTACTGCATTTATGCAAAACAGGAAAGTTATAACCTGTTTTGCATGTGCTGTTTGGTTCTGCAAACAATTTCGATAACATACACGGCTCTGATGATATAGTATACTACATATAACAAATATAATGCACTGTTAGACTTTCTTGTTTTGCTTGACTTTTAACGTTTATACCTACCTACAATGTTCTATAAATTAATATAAGAATTCTTACCGACTGTAACAGGATTGACCATGGTAGCGCTTGCCGTTTGCACTTCTTCCTCAATAAGCGGATCCATTATAGATATAAAAACTCCTTTTTATCACTGTTTACAGGATATTTCACAATCGCCGCGGCCCACACACTAACAGACAGTTTTGGGAACAACTAGCCGTGACTGAACTTAATCGAGCTCCTGCACTCAAGTGACATTAATTATAATAACAAATTATTATCAAATGAATAATGAATTAGGGACTTTTCAATATTTTCTAGTGTTTTCGTTTAGTTTGTAATTGTATCGGATGAGAAAGAGAGGAACATATATTTTTAAGGGATGACGTGTGTCAATGACTGACAATAGTGACAATGTCATTTTCACTTGATACATACGTGTTTTCGCAAAATAACTATTGTTTACGTTGTGGAAACAGGGCTTTTGAGTACTATAAAAGTAACAAAACGTGTCTACTACGGTGACTTCTGCTTTACTGAAGCCTTAATCTAAAATCATTAGGAGCCCGTGTCCGTGTGAACACTACTATTTTTATATTTTTATTGAACAGACATTTTATGACGTGTAAGACAAGACCCTACCTATACGTGGATACAAATTCTTTGAGTATAAGTGTTCTGTGATAAAAATCATCGGCGAAAACGCACCGCTCTGCAAATAAACGTTTGCAAGCGGTAGGTATCTACCCTACTGCGGCGTCAAGTGGTAAATACGAAATCAGCTTGTTGATCGATTCAAGAAACTATTGTACAAAGAAAAAAGTACTCGGTGCTACAAGCTAGACAATCAGGCCCAGGGCTGGAACTCTTCAGTAACAGATTATCCTTAAGGCAAACTAGGCATGTCCCTACGAGCATGAGGCTACAAAAGGGCGAGCGCGGAAGCTTTTATACTAAAAAAGATAGGCAAACAGTCGTCGAGGACAGACATCACAAGTGAAAACAGTAACAGTTAAGTGGTTGTTTTTAGAAATTCTAATTAATTGTAGTGTCAAGAATTACACGACTATGAGCTGCTTGCCTAGGGCGCTCTCGACATTTAATCCCGTGTTGGAATGTGATGTGATGGATCCTCCGACCAGGCTGGGTGATCGTGCACGGCGGACCGCGGCCTGACTTAATTTATCCAATGAGGATCTATTATGAAGCCTTTCAAGAATAGCTCTTAGAAAGGAAAAAAATCTCAAATTTATAGTTTAACAATTATCACACTTGCAATGTTCATGTTCAAGCAGCAAAAAATGATTAATTAACTATTGCATAACTAATTGAAAAATTGTGATAAAAACAATTCCGCCGGATTATTGTTCATTTATCTATCCAATAGGACCCTGAATTTTTAATTTCTTAAATTTTATATTTAATACGTTTAAATAATGTTTATTGATAAAGTTTCCGAAGTAGGCGTGGCATGCACAAGCCAGAGTACCCGTTTTCGGCCGTATTTTTATCCCTCTGGGAAAGTTATTAATATTGGTTTAGGAAATTTCCTCCTCTTTTTGAAACTTTTTTTAGATTTGAAAAATCTCAATTATTTTCTGAGATATTTGCAAAAAACGAAACCCTTTTGTTTTTTTTAATTAATTGTTTATACATACATACATAGATTCACGCCTGTTTCCCAGAGGGGTAGGCAGAGACTACGGACTTCCATTTGCTACGATCCTGAGACACTTCTCTGGCTTCATTCACTTTCATCACATTCCTCATACATGCCCGTCGGTTCAAGGAGCTCTTAACCTGGCCTTTGACCAGAACGCCTCCGATCTGATTGAGAAACGTTCGCCTAGGTTTTCCTCTTGCGACTGTTCCATTCACATTAGTCTTATAAACTTTCTTAGTCAGTCTTTCCTCGTCCATTCTTTCTACATGTCCAAACCAGCTTAACATACCCTTTTCTATTCTTGTAACTGTATCCACTTTCATGCCGCATCTCTCTCTAATCACACTATTTCTTATTCTATCTTTCAGAGTCACACCACATATGCTTCTCAACGCTCTCATTTCTACAGCATTTATTCTGCTCTCATGCTTCTTTTGCCATACCCAACTTTCACTTCCATACATAAGTGTGGGCACTAATAGTCCTCTACGAACAGCCAAACGTGCCTTTTCGGATACATTTCGACTGTTCATAAAAGCGCGTAGAGCTCCATCCACTTTGTTGCCAGCAATCGTTCTCCATTCAATATCTCCGTCATGTTTACCATCCCTTGTAAACAAAGTAACCAAATATACAAACTCTTTCACTTGCTCCACTTTTTCTCCATCAATCATAATATTACACATCGTCACGCACTCTTCCTTTTCAAATACCATTACTTTCGTCTTGCTTACATTTATTTTCATTCCTTTACTCTCAAAAGCACCATGCATAATAGTTATCATTGCCTGCAACTCTTCCGCCGATGTCGCAAGTATTACTTGGTCATCGGCATAAAGAAGACATTTGACAAGTAACTCATTCATTCTTAATCCCCATTCACAATCTTTTAAATCTTTCAAACAATTGTCCATGTATAGGTTAAACAGCCAAGGTGACGCTACACATCCTTGTCTAACACCTTTATCGATGCTAAACCACTCTGTAATTGTTTATAACTTTTCCAATTTTTCCAAGCGGAACTTGAATTTTTCAAAAATCATCTGCATGCCATTCCGAATCGAATGACACCTCGTTCATATTTTTCCGAGACTGCTGAAAAAAGTTGACCAAAAAGCACTTGTTGCCTAGACTAATAAACTTAGTCGCTGTGTAAATTTCACTTGTATGATTCAGGATTGTATGGTGGACGTGGTTTTAAGCGCTTATTATGTACAGCGCCATCTGTTGGACGTAGTCGGATCTTCGTCTGTGCAGAGTGCTCACAATCCGCCTCTGGGAGTCGTATATAATAAATAAAACGCATCAGTGGAGTGGTAAGGGTCACTTTACTGTTGCTCACATACACATACGTACGACACGAACACTGCTATGCAGCTATTGACATCATCATCATCGTCTTCAGGCTATAATAGTCCACTGTTGGACATAGTTGAGATATAATTATATCTATTTATGTATAAGAGCTGCCTGTGTGCACCGTCACGAGGTAGTGCCAAACTTGAACGAGTCATGTTACACAATATGTCACCGGAAATAGTCGACAGCCACTAGTGATGTACGTCATTGTAATCGAATGATTGTACGAATGACTCATCGAACAAGCAGTCGCCTCACCGTTGCCCGCGCTAACTTCGAATACCATACAAGACAATATTTTACTTTAATTTTAATAGCAATTTGTGTTTTAATTTCCTAGTAGTCTTGTTAATATCCCAGCTAAGCTAGGATGCTCGTGTTAGTCGTGGGTCCAGGTCGGTAGTGCACAGGTGGGATACGAATGTACAACCTCTCGACCGCTAGTGCAATGACTCATCCACTGGAACAGCACAATCGATAATAATTCGAATACAATTGGTTACATCTAACGTGTTTAGAACTCGAGAGCATTTGTTGGCTAAGGTAGGTACTTGTTGAAAACTGGATTACATATTTATTTCGACTAATACTTCATTTTATTTATATAATTAAACTTATACTATCTTTAGTGGTTTGTTCTAGATGTGACTAGCTAGTCAGATACCAAGGTTCATAGGCCTATCGGATTTCTATGTAATGTTTTTACGGTAAGTACAGTGTTAATAAATTAATTGAGCACAGGTACAGGTACCTACAGCATATATTTTTATTAAGTATATGTCATCGTGTTACAGAGGAAATCATTTTGCTAGATTATGTTCTACTTATAAATAATAAGAGAATAATACACAGAATCTACAAATATGTATTTCTGAAGGGTAAGCAGAGATGTCCTTATACACATTTCCAGCTTTAGCTACGTTTATTAAACCTTATGTTTTAGGTGCCAATATATTGCCATCTTCCGGTCTTATTTTAATAACCACTCCGACAATTATTCTGTATTCTCATATCTGTGCCTACGAGCTATATGTACAGGAATGCTCAAATAAACAAACATCTATAACATAATTTTTGTCTTATTAAGAGCTTGCTCAAATAATTTATGAACACCTTTTTACTTGTATACCATCAACGAATACACGAACAGTACGAAGCAAGTCGCAATAACTCCACGAAGAAATAACAGATGCAATAAATAAAGCTGAAATTAGTATTATTTGAATTTGGCAAACATTGAAACCAAGTAGTCAAGGATATTCACCTAGGTATTATAATTAAGCTCCACTCTATTCCACCACATATCAATGTATTCGTTGATATATTGAAGTGTAACTGGCTCGCGTTCGACACAACCATATAGTCACTACGAACAGTCGCCCAACAATGTGCTCGACCACCCTAAGGTTGAGGTTCATTTGAACGTCATGACACAACAACATCGATTTCTCCTTGCAATAATATTATGACAGTGATCATTGCTCTCTCTATCACGTATTATATTTATGTCATGACATGTGTCAAGTTAGAAACGTCAACCTTAGCGATGATTAGATCTGACAGAAACTTTAGTGCAACTGGTAATCACTTTGTTGGCCGAATGTACTACAAGTTTGGCGCTCGTACTAACAACACATGTTTCTCTGGTAGTTTTAGTCCCACAAATTATATAGACACAGAATGACAGCCGAAAAACATCGCTGTATTCGACAGAATTATGAAATTTCTCTTATCGCAGATATTTTCTAATATGTGGCCCTTTAGGAGACTTACACGGAGACATGGGTTCAACGTGAAGACGCTCTAAGAGAGTTTGAATTACCAATATTATTGTTTTTTAGAATTAATAGCTCTCTTTTTGGCGGGGTAAGTTCATGTCACGCGGGCGTGGGCTAAGCGTGTCACGCTAAATAAAGTAGTATTATTATAGACTAGCGACCCGCCCTAGCTTCGCACGGGCAGTACAAAACCTTAACAAATCATACATCTAAACCTTCCTCATGAATCACTCTGTCTATCGGTGAAAACCGCATGAAAATCCGTTCAGTAGTTTTCGAATTTGTCGTGAACAGACATAGACATACGTGGCGAGACTTTGTTTTATAGTATGTAGTCTTTCTTCTCCTTAGCCTTTATTATTCCCAAGTCACTTGGGGTCGGTTTTCTAGTCTAACCGGATTTGGCTGGATATCAGTTTTTACACGGAGCGACTGCCATCTGACCTCCGCAACCCGAAGGCTAGACCAGGGCAAGGATATTAGAGGGCACTGACTTCCCAATAACGACTGCCATAGATGTTCATGGCAGCCGGGACCGACGGCTTAACGTGCTCTCCGAGGCACGGAGCAGGCGATAATTGTCAATCAATACGCACATCATTTCGGAAAGTCATATAACTTCCGAAAGTCAGAGGTGCGCGACGTGGGTTCGAGCCCGAGACCCTCTGCATTGCAGTCCGTTGGTCTCCCCACTGAGCCATCGCTGCTCTTGCTGTTATATAATGTGTAGTGATGTATAATACGATCTTGCTCGCTATACGCGCGTCCCTGTGTTTTCCTGCACAGTTTTTGTTAGAGCAGGTGTCTCTGTGTCTATGTAATCTGTGACACTAGTCTCACTGTTTAACTTAATATTAATGGGACGGAAATATCTCTGAAGTTCTCACTGGATCTACTAAGTAAATCATTTTCTTATGTAATATGCTAATTGTATAACATATGTATACATACAGGTGATTTTGAGATCGTGTAATTCCTTTTAACCACGCATTCTACTGGTGATATAGAATAATCCTGACCGTATTATTTTTATTAGGTTTATTTTTTTGGAAAATTAATGTACCCATTTTTTTCGTGAAATGGTTTCAGATAGTCATATGTTACCCACATGAGGCGATTATAAACTTCCACTAATAAAAAAAAATAACATGTCTATAATTAATATCGTAAATAATAACGGGCGGTCCTTTTTATTGCTCCTTATTATTTACGACATCAGTAATAGCTGTTATTTTTTTTAATTTAGTGAAATATTAAGATTGTTTCGGGTGATTAACAAAGTGACTATCTGAAACCATTTCACGAAAAAATCGGTACATTAACTTTCCAAAAATATAATTCTAATAAAAAATAATACGGTCAGGATTATTCTATATCACCAGTAGAATGTGTGGTTAAAAGGAATTACACGATCTCAAAATCACCTGTATAATTATGTGGAAGCGGCCAAGGCGGTCTTGTTGTAACATTTAATACGCCATCAGTTATAATTAAAAGTTATAGGTACATCATCTCACGACTCTATGCTCCTACAGTTAGAGGTCCAACATACGCACATTTCGCGAAATATTTAGGTATCACGTCATAGCTAGCCAACCTGTCATCTACTAGCTAGAGTTCTACACTCTGTGCTGACCTTAAGAATATCATCAAAGATTTTCCAGCGGTTACATCAGCCGTGTATATGAACTGTCCCACTGCTGGGCACGGGCCTCTTCTCACTGTGAGAGGAGTACCAGCAAACTGATGTTATGTTAACTGATGTTAATATTGATGACCTACGGTCCCATTCGGATTAGTAACCATATGTTATTTAATTCGGGCAAAACCATGTTACATAGTTTATTAATAAATGTTTCATTTAGTTAGAAAATATAATAGGAAAATAACTGTTTTATCACAAAAAATAGCAATGCCAAGGTATAATTTCGTAATGGCAGCCATCTATAAACAAAGACGAAAGATTTTATTTTTTGTTTGTTTGTACGGGTTTCAAAACAAAAACTACTCAATCGATCTAAACATTTTTCATCAGAAAGCTAATTATCACCGAGTTAAGGTATATTTTATAAAACCACATTTGCCCAGCAGTGGGACAAACAAAAAAAAACATAATATCCAGTACTAGGTTCAATTACAAGTACCAGGAGCGCAGTAAACATAAGGAGTAGTTCTAGCGATCTAGTTCGTAGTGAGGCGCGAAGGTGGTGACGTCACGGCGTGCGACACGAACAGAGATATTCCCGTCACGTACGCACATTTAGAGTCACGTTGCCATAAATAATGTTACATCGGTAGCCTTACGTTTACCGATTTAGAATAAGGATCATTCACTTTTATATATAATTATATATATACAGCCTTGGCCAAAAGTATTAGGCACCCCCAATATAGTTATCACACACCTGTGCTATTTGAACAATTAAACAATATTCTATAGAACTGCGATACCGGTGTCATAAAACACTATTTAAGACAATAGGCGGCATTTTTTAAGCAGTCGTAAGACATCTGGTGCGTCAATAATAAAATTTTATTTTTTCCAAAATTTATTTTTAATGTTTCGTCAGTTACCATTTGGAAGTCTTAGTGTAAAGACAGTGCATTTGTGGTTTTGTGAATTAATTGAGAAGAAATTCATTTGAAAATGCCAAAACGAAACGAAATTAGTATTGAAAATCGTGTAAAAATTCAACTTTTACATGAGCAAGGCAAGACTCAAAAAGAAATCGCGAAGTTGGTGAAATGTTCGCGATGCGCCGTTCAATCTGCTATCAAACGTTTTGTTGAGACTGGCTCTCAAGCAAATAAACCAAGAACAGGCAGAAAACGCGTGACTACTAGCCGTCAGGACAGACAACTTATCCGAGAGTCTGTGAAAGATAGAAAAAAAACTTCTTCGGAGCTTGCTGTGGCTTTAACTGAAGAGACTGGACATCCCATAAGCGCACGAACTGCAAGACGAAGGCTAGTAGAAGCCGGCTTAAAAGGTTGCAAAGCTAGGAAGAAGCCGTGGCTATCCGCAGACAATAAAAGAAAACGACTTGATTGGGCTCTGAGACACCAACATTTCACAGAAGAGGATTGGTCTAATGTGCTGTGGTCTGACGAATCAAACTTTGAGGTAAGTTTTTATAGTGAAGTCTATACCACAATTACAAAGATCATTGTTGTGTTTGTCTTCAAATTCAAATGTTATAAAAGTTTGTAATGTGTGCTTTTTTTTGGAATCTACAGGTGTTTGGAACACCAGGTGTGACGTTTGTGAGGCGACGCAAAGGCGAAGAATATCACCCAGATTGCGTAGTACCAACCATAAAACACGGCGGAGGCAGTGTAATGATTTGGGGTTGCATGGCTACGGATGGAGTCGGCAAAATGTTTGTTTGCGAAGGTCGCATGAACAGTGAAAAATACATTAATGTACTGGAAACTGCTCTCGTGCCTTCGCTTTCGTGTATTTTTGGTGACACTAACTTAAATGGTGTGAAATTCCAACAAGACAATGCTCCGTGTCACAAGTCAGCTACTACGATGCGCTGGTTTACTGAAAATTGTATTGATCTGTTAGATTGGCCTGCCCAGTCCCCGGATCTAAATCCTATTGAACATTTGTGGAGTATTTTGAAGAGAAAAATAAAAGAGCACTCGATAACATCAAAAACTGCTTTAAAAAACGCGTTAGTGCAAGAATGGGATGCAATTTCTCCAGAGGAATGTGCGAAACTTGTACGTAGTATGCCCCACAGAGTTGCTGCTGTCATAAAATCAAAGGGTGGCCCAACAAAATATTGATGTTTTTACAATATTCTAATGGAAATAAAGTACTTTAATCATTATAATTAGTTTTATTTCTCTCTAAGCCTGAAATATGCAGTAATTTATAGGGTGCCTAATACTTTTGGCCAAGGCTGTATATATACTATATACATCACCACAAGAATATAGAAACTAAGGGCAGTATATCACACTCACACTTGACGGCCTCGATGGCGCAGTGGTTAGTGTAACCGACTGCCACGCCTGAGGTCGCGGGTTCGATTCCCGCACAAGTCAAACGTTTGTGTGCATGGATGTTTGACTTGGTCTGGGTGTTTCCATGTATAATATGTATGTATTTACAAAAAATAAAGTATATATGTATGTTTATCCATTGTCTAGTACTCATAGTACAAGCTCTGCTTAGTTTGTGCTAGATGGTGTTGTGTGTATGTGATGGAATATTATTAAGGATAGTTATCGAACTTGAGACTTCACAAACGGTAATATCACTTTTGCTTATGATTGAAGAAATATTTCTTGTTTTCTATTTTCTCGTGGCAGTGTCATCTATTTCTTTCTATCTAATATCAGATCTCTCGCTCGTGCGAGGCTGAGCATATAGCTAGGGAGTCAGAGCTTAATCGTTGGTTTTTGAGACGTATGACCGACATTTTGGATTGTTCTATAAATAAATGCAATAATAACATTATTTTAATGTTTATGTCCAAAGTATCGTGGGTAGTATGGACCCTGACTGTCTGTGCAAGTACTGGCTCCGTGTCAGGGGTATTGCTTCAATGTTTGTAAAGAAAGGATGAATTTCCTTTTATAAAATTAAATACAGTTATTTATATTATATATACACGCTGGCATGCCTCTGAAAGGGTTGGCAGAATTGTACTACATCCACATTTCGGCACAAGCCTATTTGTTATTTATCGGCAACTTATTTAGTGTTCGCGGTTGTTACTGAGAATTACATTATAAATACATCCAATTATTATTGATCCAACTCATGAATGAAGCGCGAGACGTGTGCTCTCATAGATCACGATAGCTCACGAACCAACAGACTAGAAAAATATTTTTTTTAAGGATTCCTTTTGTCTGTAGAGTCAAACACCACATTTTCGCTTATGTGCAAATACGCTTAACCTATTAAGTTGCAGCGGCACCCCGGCACCCAGACACATTAGATTTTAAATATGTCTAAGACTTGACAGCTTAAAACGTATATCCAAGATGGCGGTCAATCCGTCGCCAATAACAAACGGAACCGCATCTCGCTCTGTAATACCGGGAGAACACATATCATAAGGAGGTGGCTCATCATAGTCACTTGGCACTTCACACTAACTCCAGCACTTTTATGGTCCCCTGCGAGTTGGCGGCCAGCAGCACGTGCGTGTCGGGAGCCCTGCGCCAGCACACCGCTGACACGAACTCCGAGGGCTCCTCGTCCCTCCTCTCCCTCTCCAGGAACCCTCTCACCGCATCGAACCTATAAGCCAGCAGCGGCCTAGACAGTCCACTATAATACACGTAAAGCGCGTTGTTCTCAGACCCGCAGGCCACGTACTTCCCATCCGTGGCGAGGCCAACGAAATTCTTCTCGTTGGCGTGTCCTGTGAACGACCTGACGCATCTCGGAGACTCCACCCTCCACAGCTTGAGTTGGGAGTCTGTTGAGGCGGACACCAGTGTTCTGGCATCGAGGAACTTGACGTAGGAGACGGCTTTCCGGTGGTCCTTGAAGACTGCGAGGGGAGTCCTGGGGGCGCGAAGGTCGTAGTAATGCACGCAGTGGTCTGCCGAGCCGAACGCCAGGTGGCAGGACGAGCGCGGGTTGAAGCGCACGCAGCACACGTTGAACTTCGCTTCGAGGGTGGCGACTGACCGCTCAGCGTTTAACGCCCACAGTTTCACGCGAGCATCGTCCGAGCCTGCAGATAAATAATTGTATGAAAGTAATGTGGGAAACGGGCAACATGGTACAAAATAGGCTACAACGAGGCGACATTAAGTGGCGCAGACCGTCTGTGGTACCACACCACACGCGACACGTGTCGTGTGTCGTGTGCACAATGAGCTGCAAAACTGCATACCCCTGTCGAAACTAAAATGGTATGAGCCGGTGATTGACGCCATCTAACGGAAACCGAAACAAGAACTGTTAAGTAGTTTATTTATATCGTAATAGATGGCGGTATACCTATAAAATTAAAATAAGTAAATTTCTTAATAACTCAACTTTGATAAATTTACTTTAAATAATATTTTAATCTCTATTTACAATACTTTATTTAAAAAAGAACACATTTCAGGGTAAAACAAGAAGTAAATAATTACAAATGAATTTATAAAATAGTGAGTAATTTATTTTTTTATAGATACTTTCGATGACTCGCTATTCTGTTCGTAAGCAAACATTATTCTGTCCCTTTGTTCGAGTGTCTTTTCGGTTGAGATTATAATCTTTACTAATATTATAATGAAGTGCACGGACCAGCAGCGCTCGTCGTGCTCCTGCAGCGCGCGCGTGCGCTGGCCGGTGCCCGCGTCCCACACGGACACGTGCCCTCGTAGTGACGAGTGTACGTACCCGAGGCCAGCAGGCGCACGTCGGCGCGGTTGAAGTGCACGGACCAGCAGCGCTTGTCGTGCTCCTGCAGCGCGCGCGTGCGCTGGCCGGTGCCCGCGTCCCACACGGACACGTGCCCTCGTAGTGACGAGTGTACGTACCCGAGGCCAGCAGGCGCACGTCGGCGCGGTTGAAGTGCACGGACCAGCAGCGCTCGTCGTGCTCCTGCAGCGCGCGCGTGCGCTGGCCGGTGCCCGCGTCCCACACGGACACGTGCCCTCGTAGTGACGAGTGTACATACCCGAGGCCAGCAGGCGCACGTCGGCGCGGTTGAAGTGCACGGACCAGCAGCGCTCGTCGTGCTCCTGCAGCGCGCGCGTGCGCTGGCCGGTGCCCGCGTCCCACACGGACACGTGCCCTCGTAGTGACGAGTGTACGTACCCGAGGCCAGCAGGCGCACGTCGGCGCGGTTGAAGTGCACGGACCAGCAGCGCTTGTCGTGCTCCTGCAGCGCGCGCGTGCGCTGGCCGGTGCCCGCGTCCCACACGGACACCGTGCCCTCGTAGTCGGACGACGCCAGCACGTTCTTGTGGTACGCGTTCCACGTCACGCACGAGATCTTGTGCGCGCACTGCATCTCCGCGCACGGGTAGTGCACGTCCACCGCGTCGCGCACCACCGCCTCGAACTCGAACACCTGCCGACACCACGCGTGTATGAGTTGCATTCAATATAGAACACCTAAAGTGAACAGACGTGTTGTCATTACATTTCCCCTCATCGCCACACCACAGCAGAAATGGTCTCAAGCTGTAAATTAGATATCGCTATATTAGAGCAGATAGCCCCGATTCTTAAATTGAAAATCGCTATTCTAGAATAGACAGCTTCGGGCCGTAAATTGGAGATCATTATTTTAAAGTAAATATAACACTGAGCCGTAAATTGGAGGTCGCTATTGTAGAGCAGATAGCCCCAGTTCGTAAATTGGAAATCGCTATTCTAGAACAAGGCTGGCTTTGGACCGTAAATTGGAAATTGCTATCGTAGAACAGGGATAACCCCGGGCTGTAAATAGAAGATCGCTATTTTAGAGTAAAAATAACAACAAGCCGTAAATTGAAGATCAGTCTTTCAGAGTAAGGATAGCCTTAGGTCGTAAATTGGATATCATTATTTTAGAGTAGATATATCACTGGGCTGTAAATTCGAGATCGCTATTTTAAAACAGGAACAGCCTCGGGCCGTAAATTGTAGATCGCTTTTTTAGAACAGAGATATCTAATATTTTGGTCTTAGTTGTTAATTTGCCTTTTATTGCATGTTGTGGTCTCCTATAATTGAAAGAGTACATATTCATAAATCTTAAATACTTGTAAATCGTAGTGTATTTTCTTAGTTGCAGATTCTACATAAATAAAATAAATAAGAATACGAGTTGACTCTACCATCATGTGGGATACATAGCCAGAAAGATACTTTTTGTTCGCTAATAAATAGAGATGACAAAACGTAAGACTATACAAGAACCCAGCTCTTGTATAGTCTCACGTTTTGTGCTTTCTCTCTGTGTGGTGTGTGGGTACCTTGATGCGCTTGGTGACACCGGCGATGGCGAAGAACTCCTCGTCCTTGTCGAACTCGATGGTGGAGACGATGGTGCTGTAGTTGATGGCGTCGCTGCAGTAGCTGAGCGTGGCCAGCGGCCGCAGCGCGCGGTAGCGCGTGAACGCCACCAGGTCCTCGCGGAACGCGTCCAGACCGCGCGCGCCGCTACCAACACCTGCCGACAACATCACGGTCAATACCGACAGCAGACGTCACGAATCCTCGGTTCCACCAACAGAAATACGTGAAATAGCAGTATTCCTACTGTTGTGTTTCGTTCGGTGAGTGAGAGTACCGGAGGCCCAATCACCCCTTTATCCCCTTCCCACTTCCTTTCCTATCGGTCGGCAACGCGCAAGTGATGCCTCTGGTGTCGCAGGCGTCCATAGGCTACGGTGACCACTTACCATCAGGTGGGCCGTATGCTTGTTTGTCACCTTAGTCGTATAAAAAAGAGAAACTCATTGGATTTTGACAGCAGACATCTCGCAGAATGCTCGGTTGAGACAACACGCAAATGGTAGGTTGCAGCTCCTTACGAATATAATTTGTCAAACAAGCAGCTTTGTAACTTGGCGATTAAAAAGAGTGGGCGTGAGTGCCAGCTCTTCTCCTCGGTTCTACGCTCTTGCGTTGCTGAGCGAGGCAACAGCTAAATGTAAACTCATAGTATAGTTTAGTTAGTGTAACCTTGACGAGTTACTTTGTGACCTAAATGAATAAAGATATGTAAAGGAGGTGCCTAGGATCCCATACTATTGATATTTGAAAAGGTTTTATCTAATTCTATAGATGGCCAGTTAACGAAGATTCGAAAAACAATATTGTTTTTTCGAATCTTCGTTAACTTTTACGTTTTGATTTTGAACAGTTATTGGATTTTTCTGTCAAGCAATTCTTAGCGGCAGCCCGGAGTTAAGAACTTGGCGGAGTTACACACTCTTGTGCTTTGGAAGGCACGTCAAACCGTTAACCCAGGGTCTAGCATGTCTGATCGCCGATGCTAGCTTGGGCTGACTGGATTTTTGTGCTAAGGAATCCTCAGTAACAGCCCGGCGTTAGGAAGGTGGCGGCGCTGCGAGCCCTGGGCCTCGGTGCGCACGTGAAGCCGTTGCGCCTGCGCCTGATTTGTTTCCCTTCATGTCTGATAGCCGTCCCACAGGACTGATGCGACCGGACATGAGAGTGGGGCAATAGAGTATTCTTGTTTGCGCACACACGTGGGCTATATAATATCTTCTATCTATACAACCACCTTTAACAAGAATAGCCAAATCATACAATAGTCTTCAGCGACGGCAGATTTAGATATATTTGGTGACAACTTCTTTAGATTTAAGAAACAATCACTGTATACCTGGGTTCCAGGCTTCGGTAATTATGCTACCATACTAGACTAAGTATAATTATGCTACCATACTAGACTAAGTATAATTATGCTACCATACTAGACTAAGTATAATTATGCTACCATACTAGACTAAGTATAATTATGCTACCATACTAGACTAAGTATAATTATGCTACCATACTAGACTAAGTATAATTATGCTACCATACTAGACTAAGTATAATTATACTACCATACTAGACTAAGTATAATTATACTACCATACTAGACTAAGTATAATTATACTACCATACTAGACTAAGTATAATTATACTACCATACTAGACTAAGTATAATTTCCCATTTTTACTATAACTTTTCTATTTCTTCTTTCTTTTTAATTTCAATATAATTTTAATTTTAATATTATGTTAATGTATTTAGAGTTTTTTACTTAGTTTTTGTGACGAAATTTTTTATTTTTGTTAGATGTGGTTGCCTGTAAGTGAATGAGCACAAGGCATGTCTGTAAATTATTATTTAGAAGTAAGAAATGTGTATCATTTGTTGGCGATCCAAATAAATAAATAAATACAAATAAATAAAATTGAAGTGTGTTTGTAATGTCAAAATAACAGATTTTTATCTAATGCATATGAAAGTATATAAGATACCTATACCAAAACATCTATTTTTGAAATTTTTGCCTGTCTGTCTGTTTGTTCCGACGAATCTCCGAAACGGCTGAACCGATTTTGACGGGACTTTCACTGGCAGATAGCTCATATTCTAAGGAGTAACTTAGGCCACTTATATTTTTGAAAAAGTAAGGATACCGCGGAGATAAATCAAAGCCTATGAAATAGTGAACAATTTCCGATACAAATAGGGAAATGTATATTAAATAATAATATGTAATATTAATACGTATATACATCCAATATAAACAAAAAATCGAGACAAAGTAGAAGAATTACATTAGTTTTAGCATAGGTATTTCTATATGCGGAATACAGACATATTGAGTATTCGTAAACTTTGCGAACTGAACAAACACTCTTTAGTTCAAATCTACGCGAACGAAGTCGCGGGTGACAGCTAGTACTAAATAATCGTTATGATTTTTATGTTTATCGTTTTGCCCTCTTTCTTGTGGACTAACTACACTAGACGACACACTCTGCCGCGGGGGGCAGTAAAGTTTATTTTGACGTATTCCTTGTGTTGTGTGGCCCTGAGTATCTCGCTTGTTCTGCTCACAAGTCCTGCGAGCTTGCATTACCGAATATTGCAACTGGGCGATTAGAAGTCAGGATAATATGTAACCCGTATCCCGTTCTAAGTGCAAGACCCATACTTATCTTAACTAAACAATACATGCGTGCATCACCTGCAGGCGTCCTGGTATTGCAACTCTCCAAGTTGTTGACAGTCTCTGGCGCGTCTTCCGGCGCCCGCTGGTCGCCCCCGGCCTGGCTGCTGGCGGGGGGCGCTTGCGGCACCTGGTCTTCTGTGACGGGGGTCGTGGCGGTCGCAGGGGTCGTGAGGGGAGCCTGCGTGGCGCACGGCGTGTCCGTGGGCGCGATGGTAGGAGGTGCAGGGGTCACGACCCCTGATGGAGGGAAGTAGAGCTCGTCGGCTCGGTGCGCGAAGTAACACTGCTCAAGTAAATTATATTGTAGAGTTATTGAATCGAGTACGGCGCGGGCGTCACTTGGCGCAATGCGTTGTAATACACCATGTCATTTAATTCACTGTTTTCCCGAAACGTATGTAGTCAGTTAATGATATAGAATATTTCTGCATCGTAAATTATACAAAAAAACTTAATGAAAATAATCAAGAATAGACATTATCATTTTTGGCGAAAACACATGTTTTTATTTTAAACATGGCTGCAACACAGTAATGCGTAACAATAGACCCCCTCTCCCCGCTCCCCGCATCCCTTTTGTTCGCCCAACTTTCGGTAGTAGGGCGCTGTGCAATGTCTTGCTAGATGGGATTGACGTCGTCTGCACCTCGACAAATCCCGCGCGTGAGTGAGTTGGTAAAATCCTCGCGTCGTAGCGCACTGAAATATTGATTTTGATGAAAAGACCGGATTTGACAACAATTTTTTTTTAATATTGTTTATTTATTTATTTAAGGATTGCTTACAGTTATTACATTACTACTTAATCTAATGACATACATAAGGATTATAAGCTAATGCACAACCACGTTGAAGCAAACACAACTTTCACAAATTATATTTGTTCTACAATACATAAAAACTAAACTAAAATTAAACTAACTTATTATTTTAATTATATAGACATCTAAATTAAGGACTAGACAGGTAATATTTTATAAGTTTATATTAGTACTAATTTAAACTAGTGATTAATAATTTTTTTAAGAATTCGACGAAATCGTGACAAGGAAATATTGAATATATCCAGCGAGCTGCTGTATTCATTTTCTATTTTATGAGGAATAATTGTAATGGAAAGCTTCTATATCATGGACTGAGTACATACTTTTCGGGAAACAGTGTGTTCTTGTGTTAAGGTTGCTTGTTGTTTGTTGGTTCGAAATAAAAGAGACGTATGGTTTCTGTGACAATCTATTGGACACTGAATACACGAATGAGTACAAATACATATAGCTATAAAAACTTATAGCAACAATGGCTGATGTAGTACATTATTTTAAACTAACACAGTGAATTATATTCCATGGTGTATAGTTATTGAGATCGCATCCTCAGATGGCCTACCCCAACTATTGCATCACAAAAAGGCTGACAATACGGAACTCCTCTGGGTAGGGATATCCAGGACGTGGGAGCCTGGCGGACTCCAGCTCGCAGCATTACACTTCGAGCACTAAATATGCATCAACTCGTGTTTGCGTCAGCGCGAGGCATCCTCGGAGCCGTTGGACAACCAATGCGTCACGGTAATGTTATCTAACAGTATTGTAACTTGGCTCTGTCCTTGAAAAGATTACCTGTAGCCGAGCGGTACGCAAACACGCGAGAGGGCTGCCCACCTGTGTGGTGGTTAGCTTACGGTCGGCTAATAATTATTCTGAACACTTCGACTGCAAGCATTGTTATAAGTATATTGTTGCGCTCCACACGCGACGACATTGGATACATTGTCGG
Organism: Catocala sponsa; assembly: GCA_963564715.1. Classification (NCBI taxonomy): domain Eukaryota; kingdom Metazoa; phylum Arthropoda; class Insecta; order Lepidoptera; family Erebidae; genus Catocala; species Catocala sponsa. The sequence continues at coordinate 520,795 of OY751353.1, read as the reverse complement.
CGTCCATCAAGCCTGCACCGTACGACTAGCTTGGTGGTGTATTTATCGGATAAATTTTGTTGCTAGGCATGACTACTCTACTCCTGCTGGTAGAGAGTCGTGTAGTCCACAAGCAGTCCTCCACACCACGTCTTATTTACAGCTGAAGTGGTGCCGAGCTCTCTACTTTGAGGACCTAAAGAAGTACCCCAGAATCGAAGGAAGAAGGAAACACGTGCCTCAGCAAAAAATTGTAAGTTTTATCAGTTCTACAAAGATAAGAGGAGGCGTACTTCTTGGTACGCATTCTGATCGGTTCTACCGTGTGAGGATGACACCTAGCACGTGTTGTTCTGGATAGGAAAGGAGAAGGTGGAATGAGTCTCACATTATTGATTCTGTATTAAATATTTGGGCTGTATTATATGGGCGTAAGGGACAAACAAAACTGAACCCTATTCTGCTGACAATATAGAGTTTCCCTAAGAAACGTCGAAAATCCTTTTGCCTGCAACACAAGTGTCCTATCGTCTGTAAAGTAGGGTAGACATACTTGGGCAGCTCTTAGAGGCAGTTCTAGCTGACTGTCATCTTAGAGGCAGTTCCACCGGTATGTCATCTTAGGAGTTTGAAATGGAGCTCGCTACTCTTTAGTCCTAACATTATATTTGTGATGATGGATGGATGGATGTTTGTTACTCTTTCACGTAAAATCTACTAAACGGATTTGGATGAAATATCTTAACATAAATGTACACTAACGCGAGCGAAACTGCGGGCAAAATCTAGTCGCCATATGTGTGTGATTGTGTGTGTGTGTTGAGGGTGTGTGTGTGTGTGTGTGTGTTGAGGGTGTGTGTGTGTGTGTTTTGCGTCACCGATGCGTGTGCGTGTGTGTGTGTGTATGTGATGTGTGGGGGGGAGTAGAGTCGGCGATGCGTGTGTGTGTGTGTATGTGATGTGTAGGGGGGAGTAGAGTCGGCGATGCGTGTGTGTGTGTATGTGATGTGTGGGGGGGAGTAGAGTCGGCGATGCGTGTGTGTGTGTATGTGATGTGTGGGGGGGAGTAGAGTCGGCGATGCGTGTGTGTGTGTATGTGATGTGTGGGGGGGAGTAGAGTCGGCGATGCGTGTGTGTGTGTATGTGATGTGTGGGGGGGAGTAGAGTCGGCGATGCGTGTGTGTGTGTATGTGATGTGTGGGGGCGAGTAGAGTCGGCGATGCGTGTGTGTGTGTATGTGATGTGTGGGGGGAGTAGAGTCGGCGATGCGTGTGTGTGTGTATGTGATGTGTGGGGGGGAGTAGAGTCGGCGATGCGTGTGTGTGTGTATGTGATGTGTGGGGGGGAGTAGAGTCGGCGATGCGTGTGTGTGTGTATGTGATGTGTGGGGGGGAGTAGAGTCGGCGATGCGTGTGTGTGTGTATGTGATGTGTGGGGGGGAGTAGAGTCGGCGATGCGTGTGTGTGTGTATGTGATGTGTGGGGGGGAGTAGAGTCGGCGATGCGTGTGTGTGTGTATGTGATGTGTGGGGGGGAGTAGAGTCGGCGATGCGTGTGTGTGTGTATGTGATGTGTGGGGGGGAGTAGAGTCGGCGATGCGTGTGTGTGTGTATGTGATGTGTGGAGGGGAGTAGAGTCGGCGATGCGTGTGTGTGCGCTCGTGTACCTGCACGAAGTCGTCGAAGTGCGCGTGCAGGCGGCGCCAGCGCGCGGCGAGCGCGTCGCCGGGCGGCGCGGCGCCCCCCGCGAAGCTCTCCTCCTCCGAGCCGCCGCCCAGGCTGCTGCCCGTCAGCTCGCCTGCACACATACATACTGGTTATGTCATAAGGCGACCATCAGCTACAACAGGTACGCAACCGACTATACCGAATAGAACAAAATAAAACACACATAGTATCAAACCATATGGACACCAGATCTCATGGGGAGCAGACAAGGTGCAGAATATAACAGTATGTTACACATGATACGCGCGAACAGTTAGCCACCAGTTACAAGGTACCAGGCGAGCAGTCATTACAGAGAGTTATGCCAGGCGTATCAAGCCAAGCTCGCGGCGCAGCACGCGCACGGCATCACGTTGCCAGTAAGTACCAGGCGAGCAGCGAGCAGCAGGAGTATGTCGGTACGTACCGTCACCCACGCTGCCGGCCAGGTCGGCGAGCTCGCGACGCACGGCGTCACGTCGCCAGTAGGTACCAGGCGAGCAGCGAGCAGCAGGAGTGTGTCGGTACGTACCGTCGGCGTGCGCGGCGGCATCGCCCACGCTGCCGGCCAGGTCGGCGAGCTCGCGGCGCAGCGCGCGCACGGCGTCGCCGGCGTCGGGCTGCAGCGCCGGCTCGTCGTCGGCGGGGCCGGCGTGCGGCAGCCGCGCCAGGCCCTGCGCGCCTGTGCGCAGCTCCCTAACAACACATATCACATTTTTACTACGGTATTGATAAATGATGGTGAGGCTACAGAACAACGTCACAAATCTCTTGCACACACGAACAAAGCATATTTCGTTAGTGTATGCTGATTGATTGATCTCTTCATAGTTCATCACCTCGCACCTCTGGCGTTTCAAGCAAGCATCATTAACTAAGTGAACCACTTATCACCGGCAGAGCGCATGCATCCTTGCCACTTTGCTGTCTCTGACATAATATACTAATCAACATTTTCCATTGCATTATACAGTTTCAGTTCTGACCTAAGTACGGAGGCGACGTGGTCCATGTCCCGTCTGACGAGCGAGGCCTCCCGCGCGAGCTGGTCGAGCTGGTGCGTGCGGTGCCGGTGCAGCTGCGCCAGGAACTCGTACAGCAGGCGGTGGTGCGCCGCCGCGCACTCCGCCTCTAGCAGCCGCTTGCGCCGCGTCAGCAAGTCCAGCATCGCGTCCACATCCGCTAGAGGCAACCGCCGTGCTTCTGCAGCCACCAGCGCACGGACCCTCTCTGGTCCCCTAACAGCGGCCACGCCACTCCCAGCATTGCTAGTACCCCGCCTCGCCCTCACCCGCCTCCTAGCCACCAGCTCGTTGAGTAGAAAGTTGGGGAATATGTGGTCTCGTGACGCGAGGGCAGCGCCACACTTGGGACAGCGGCGGTGCAGTTCGACGGCCTTGCCGATGCAGGCGTAGCAGAAGGAGTGTCCGCAGCGCGTGACGTAGGCCTCGTCGATGAGCTCGAAGCACACGGGGCACAGCAGGTCGCAGTCCTTGTCCTCGAGCGAGCCGCCGAGCCCGCCCAGCGCGCTCACACTCCCCGCGCTCCCCGCACCGCCCGCGCCGCCGCTGGCGCTCGCCGCCGTGCCCGACATGTCGGCCGAGTCTGGAACACAATACATCATAACTATATTGTTACAGCCATTGCCATGTCTCGGCACTGTGGAGAAGCGCCGGGCCTTCCAATAATTGATTACATAATGCCATCTATTTATAATGTATAATATGTGTTACGCGTAGTTGACAGTACGCCACGTGTGCTACCACTTTCTCTTATTGTTTTGAGGAACATCCCGGAGATGGGCGCTTCTAGAAAATTCCAGAAACACTTTTAACCACATATAAAATGAGGCACGCGCACCACCGAGGCAGTTTACAATTATAAGCGGTCAAGTTCATCGGAGCGAATGGAAGCGAAAGTACCACAGAATTTGAGTTTAAGTAGTGTGTGTGGTGTTTTAAATCTAGCTAGAATAAAGCGTGTTTTAGTCTAGTTCAGATCCATAAATGTTCCGAGTCAAGTATTCATGCGAGTCTATATTAGCGATTAAGTATTAGTTCCAGGTTGTAATGACTACCACAATACAAGAATAACAGACTGAGCAGAAACTGCACTTAAAATATGTGATAGTTGCTTCGCTGATACTGGTGTGAGTGAAATGTTGGCGGGTTTGATCACCAGCCAGTATTCAAGTTCATTCTCACAGGCATCCGGCGTAACAAGAGAATCACTGCGCTTTGCCAATGAACTGGAGTTTCTTCTTCTTCTTTATACTTAAGAGCTTTGCTCTTGTCGTGGAGTATACGCCATCTTTCTCGATTTTCGGCCAATACCTTAACTTCCTTATAAGACATGACCTTCGCCTTTTCTTTTAATTGTTCTGTGAATGCCCTTCTAGGTCTGCCCCTTCCTCTCTTTCCTTCCACTTTCTCGTCTATGATGTTTTTTATGTAGTCGTCATGTCTTATAAGGTGGCCAAACATGTTTCCTCTTCTGTTCTCAAACTGGAGTTTGGGAGTTCAAATACCTACAACCGTTCGTTTCTTCCTATCCTATATCTGGTATAAAAAGCAAGGAATGGTTATAGGTATTTGTATTCTTTAAATTACACTCAGTGGCACGGAAAGTGGCCCAGGCATATATCTCGAATTAAAATCATAATAAAATGAAAACTATAAGATATTTTAATCATATTTATCTATTTTCATACACTCACTGCTGTTTAAAGGTTTAAAGACTATTCTGCAGTCATTCATCCACAGAAATTTACTCCATTGCTCATGTGTTAAACTTATAAATTTTTGGCAAATCAAAGACGAGCTACACAATGTTGCCCGATGTGTTCTGAACCTCGAGCTGGTCTCTTAGCATGCAGTTCTCGTTGCTCCATTCTTCTTCTGACTGTATAATCGTTTATTGCATATTAAATTTATCAATTGCTTACTCTAAAAGTAAAGGAAAACATGGCAAGGAAACCTGCATGTCTAACGTGGTGTCCTGCGTGAGCGACGAATACGACGCGACGCGACGACGCTGCGAACGCGACGAACACGATCAAAACAACGGCCTACCCATCTTGCGGCCTATATGGCAGTCTGCGGCGAGACTCGAGACGCGACGTAACGCGTACCTGTTTTGTGGGCGACCAGACGCGGCACCACGAACTACGAAATGGTTGATTCTCAAATACAGACTTATTAGCAGCAATAATGTAATCGAAAGTAGACGGTAACACGCCACAATATTATTTAAACATTTTATAATCGTTTCTTAGTTTTGGATATCAATGATGGAATTCGCCAAATATGTTTCTTTGTAAAAATATTATATTTGTTTTCTTTCTGTGTATTTTACTATATATTTTTTAAAAGTCTCTTCTTTAAGTATAAACTTTCAAGCAAAATTGCAATGATTCGAGAAGTAATGACCAAAATCATGTAGGACATTTGTCGCGTATAGCATCGCGTCGCATTGCATCGTGTTGTGTTGCGTTCGTCGCTCACGCAGGACACGCCGTAAAAGTGCTCTATAATGTTCTCAAAGATATGTGAAGTCTGCCAACCAACACCGGGCCAGCATAGTGGACTACTCTTGTTTTGTTTTGTAAGTTACAATCCCTATCGCCGGTTTTGGGGCGGGCGACGGGGATATGTCGGGATCCAGCCCAAGATGGAATTGGGGCTGAAACGACTAAAACCACCGCGGTGTTCCTCACACCTTTATGGCGGGGCCGCGCGGATCGCTCTCGCATTCAAATCGCGACCCGTCAAAGGTTCGACCCGCCGATGGACGTGGCGGGTCCCACACAACCATCACACACAACTGGAGGACTTAGTCCCCGATGACAAAGCGGGGGCGCTATTCCCCCTTCCGACATCGAGAGGCGTGTGCAGAACACGAACGCCGCCTAGTCAGACCTGCGCAGATCGAGCGGTGGACGGCCCAATGGGTCCTCCGCCCGCAGGCTTCTACTCAAGGTGGCTGGAGGTCGTCTCGCGCCCTGCTCCACCCCGCACTGTGGTTAAGGAGAGGGATTGAACGTTCCCTCTCCCTCTCCTTCACTAACATCACCTCCTCACAGAAGGAGGCGACGGCATTCCAAGACCTCTCGCTCGAAACCATGGACAGAACCATAGCCTCGAGCGAGAGGACGACCCTACCGACTGCTGCGTGCATGACACGGCGTTACGTGGCCCAAGCAGGGCAATCCGCCAATGTGTGCAACGCCGTGTCTTCGACAACGACGCGGCAGTCGCCGCAGTGATGACAACCGGGCGTCTCCTGTTTGCCTATTCGACACAGGTACCGACCGAAACAACCGTGGTTGGTCAGCACCTGCGTCAGACGAAACGTGAGGGCGCCATGACACCTCCCCAGCCACTCTCTAAGTACGGGTCTTACCGCCACGATTGTGGCGTGCCTGAGCATGGTGGACTATGCCCCAACTCTTTTAACACTGAGAATCCTGCAACCAGCAGTGGGACAGTCTAAAGGGCTGATATAATTATTTTTGTTAAATATTGCTTTACTCGTAGTTATTAAAGTTAAGATCAACATGGCTGTTTTGGACAATATGTCGTTATCTTCTTTGTCTTTATGTTTAAATGTATTCTAAGAAAATATATAAGTATTGCACTCCATTATACAGGGTGTCCGGTAATTAATGAATGACCTTGAAATGTCTTATAGTAGAACTGATGGCCTTTCAGAAAAAAATATTTAAAAAATCTTTTCTAACTACTGAAAAATGATTTTTTTAATTACCATATTTGACTTTAACACTACGACCATAAATGAATGAATTCCATCGGTTTTTTGTCGTTTTATTATTAAACACTAATTATGCTAATAGATTGATAGTCAAAAGTATGACTAGCTATTGCACTATTATAATTTTTTTTTGAACGGCCATCAGTTCTACTGTAAGACATTTTAAGGTTATCCATTGACTACCGGACATCCTGTATATCATTAAATCTATAGTACATACATACATAGAGTCACGCCTGATTCCCAGAGGGGTAGGCAGAGACTACGGATTTCCATTTGCTACGATCCTGACACACTTCTCTGGCTTCATTCACTTTCATCACATTCCTCATACACGCCCGTCAGTTCAAGGTGCTCTTAACCTGGCCTTTGTCGTTGAGAAACGACATGTTGAGAAACGTTCGCCTAGGTTTTCCTCTTGTGACTGTTCCATTCAAACTACTAGCCTTATAAACTTTCTTAGTCAGTCTTTCCTCGTCCATTCTTTCTACATGTCCATAGCAGCTTAACATACCTTATTCTTTTTTCTTGCTCTCATGCTTCTTTTGCCATACCCAACTTTAACTTCCATACATAAGTGTGGGCACTAATAGTCCTCTATGAACAGCCAAACGCGCCTTTTCGGATACATTTCGACTGTTTATAAAAGCGCGTCTCTACTACTCCATTCACTTTGTTGCCAGCAATCGTTCTCCTTTCAATATCTCCCTAATGTTTACTATCCCTTGTAAACAAAGTACCCAAATATACAAACTCTTTCACTTGCTCCACTTTTTCTCCATCAATCATAATATTACACATTGTCTTCGTGTCGTCACTCTTCCTTTTCAAATACCATTACTTTCGTCTTGCTTACATTTATTTTCATTCCTTTACTCTCAAAAGCACCATGCATAATAGTTGCCATCGCCTGCAACTCTTCCGCTGATGACGCAAGTATTACTTGGTCATCGGCATAAAGAAGACATTTCACATTCTTAATCCCCATTCACATCTTTTAAATCTTTCGAACAATTGTCCATGTATAGGTTAAACAGCCAAGGTGACACTACAGATCCTTGTCTAACACCTTTTTCGATGCTAAACCATTCTGTGTAGGTCAATAAATCTATAGTATTAATTAAAAAAACTATACTCATATACTAATAAAGCATTCATTTCGCTGTTACAGTATTATTATAGTTCACAGTCATAATATGTTTTAATGAATCAAGAAATGTTGAAACATTAGGATTGTTGATTGTGCAAAGTGTAATTAATTGATAGTGTTTGCATGTCTTTATGGCTGAGCAAAGTGAACTGTGAATATATGTATGTAACAGTTTTTGTACATTTGTTTAGCAAGATAAGGGCTTTTTGATTTCTGATAAATAATGTAGTAACCCCTGCAGCCCTGGTGTCTGCGAGGAGTACACCTTCCATTGTGTTCTGTGTGTGTCTCATTTCATCTTGTTAATTAATGCTTTATTAGTAGAGGTTTAGTAATTGTAGTTGGAATGTATACAATTACTAAGCATTCCAAATGCAGTATTATGGCTATTATTATTTATACAATTACTAAGCATTCCAAATGCAGTATTATGGCTATTATTATTTAATAATCAAATTATATTACTTTAGACTCACTCACTGCTACCCTAACATGGAATTGATATAATTAAATGAATAACAAGTTAATGATTATTAAAATTGCCTATGTAATAAATAAAACATTTGTTCATAAAAGAATCTACGTCATCAATTAATTAATTGTAAGTATGTTTTTATCATATAGGTACATTACGGTATCAATTTATGGTTATTTTTGTTGTGCTGAGTTACTCATTTAGCAATTAATGCTTGGTCAGTTTTCAGGGTTGGGCAATAAAATTGCATGTATTTTTTGTGAATGGACAATGTTGGTAAGGATTATAAACGAAATTATGTGTTAAAAGTAATATGCAAACCAACAAACAAAAACAGTACGAGCAAGTACAAGCACTTCCAACCAGGTTAAGTTTACTTGAAGAGTTGGTCTTCTGATATCCACACTTTTAAGTTTTCTTTTAGAGATGGTAGCAAACTTGTTTAAGGCAAGCTCGTTTCACAGTAACCACCTGTTACGCACTGTCAACATTACAAGAACGATCGTTTCGCGCGTATTTTTAGTGTAGAATCGATAAATATTGATCATAGCACGAGCGATTAAACATGACTGACCTAAATGTATTAGAGCGTTAATCAATGAGCACGTACGTGTCGTTGTCTAGCGAGCTGACTGGACTGTCATGCTAGCCAGTGTGAGACGCCCGTAGGCTCAGCTTGGACTCTGCAGGCCTGCCCAACATCAGCCGACGACACCGCCCCGGCAAACACGCGTCGCGCTAAACTGCCACGCAACAATGTCACTCGTACTATATTCCACAATCAATGTTTCTTTCACAAAACACCACCTAACACTCAAACTCATCGTTTAATTACGATTAATTGCATTTTATTAAGATTTTCTGTACGACACTTGTATATCGTTCCACTTTGACATTTAAGTTCTAAAGTTGCCAGGAATAAATTTATAATTAGGTCAATCTGGGGTCAAGGACTTTTATAAATCAGGTCATATATTTAGTCACGTTCGATAATTAATCATAATTACACAGGCAGTGTGTATCGATCAATGAATATTTAATATTTTTATTGTACCACTGTATTTAATAGTTCATTTACAATACCGATTATATCAAATATTTACGCTTGCGTAGCGACATCTATGTAATTAAATTAGAACGACGTACTAACCTGTTTGACCGACGCCTTTTGCCCTAGAACTGTTTGACTGACAGCTCAAACGCCATTTTGCTATTATTACAGGAGGTTGCTTTATCTGTTCGTCAACAATGTAAAGTGAAATGTTTGCTGGAATTTTATAGTGAATGTGATGTGCAAGTTCAGTTTTCACCACTTGGAAAAATCCTAGGACGATGGAGGAGTCCAGCGAGGAGCACAGGGTCGTTCCCGGTAAGCGTGACGTATAGAAAATAATGCTCGAAAATGTGAGTGTCCGTCAGACGAGGTCGTGTAATGTTAGCTTTCCCGATTTCAGAGCTCTACTTTCTGATAGCAAAATTTCTCTCTGGAGGACCCCTGAAGGAGACTGCGAAGGTAAATTGGCTTGGATTAAGTCTAAATTATTATCTAATGTGGTTCATAGTGCTAATAGAGATGTTTTCTGTTACAGACTTTGCTAAAAGAGCTCGAGAGTATAGAGGTAGGTTTGAGCTTTTCCTAGTGCCGGGTTTTGAGCTTATTGTTGTTTTGGTCGCGGACGCACGTGGCTGTGGCTGTCAAACTCGCTGAAACTTCGCTGAAAAGTTTTTGTAATGTTCGCGCTGTTGTAGGTGCTGCCCCGACGACTCGACTGGGAGGGCACCGAGCACACCCAATCTTATGAAGAATTGGTAAGTTTAGCGCAGTTTTTAGACTTAGACGTTGTTTATTTACGTTTTCCTTATGTATTAATGATGAGAAATAACTTAAATTGCGCGAAAACGACAAAAAATCTTAAAACGTGTTATGTATGAAAATGACCGTGAAAATACGGTGGAACATCGTGAAAAATGTTTTTATAGTGTTTAAGTGATAATTTGTAAGTTTTTGGCTAATTTGCGAAAATTTTGTTATATCATGCACTATTGGGAAGGAGCAGTGTCATAATTAGAAGTATTTCTATCTCCTTCTTTCGCACGGTTTCGTTACGGCCTTGCATGTGCCATCTCGTTCTGGCGGTCGTTTGCAGTAGATCTCGCTTGTGATTGGCTGATAAGAAAGCGATGGCGAGCGAACTGTCACGAGTGTTGCTTGAAGTAAAATTGGCGCCAAGTTTAAATTGGAGTGTAATGAATAAAATTGTTTAGGCAGCATAGAGATAACTTAGTAAGGAAAATAATTACTATAAAAGTTAATTACGCTTCGAATAACTGGTTTCGCGTCGATTATTTATGGACTTGCGAGAATTTTATGAGAGTGTAGTGCATGTAATTTAAATATTAGGTGCTATGAAGCTGTACAGGGGACGTACAACATTTCCGATTATAAATTGACTGGCGCGTGCGATATGTTCTATATTAATTAGAGTTCCTTGCAATTAAGTATTTTTATTTAATTGTGTTTATTGTTCATAATTTGGATGACATTGTCATGTGAAGTGTAGTTGTACCTAGTAGAAGTTATATAGTTTAATTTCAAAGTTACCTTGAAATAAAAAAAAAATTGTTTACTACTTGAAATTTGATTGATACCAGGTAAGCAGCAACCTCCACAATACTTTAATAGCAGCCATATTATCAAGTTATTATACTAATAAAAACATAAAACGTTTACTAGATAATATTGTCTTATGTTTACACAAATGTTAAACATAAAATATCTCCCCGTGAACAAGCCTGCTGCACAGTACTTAACCAAAACATCAGCTTAAATAGAAGTAAGCAGTAACTAGTAAAAGTGTTTAACAATATAATAGGTACGTTTATAGTTGCAAAATTATGTAATAATAGTGTTTTATAAAAAGTAAACAATGCAATAAAATTGAAATTAAACTACTATATACGGATTTTATCGCGTTGTTTATTTGACTCTTTATTACATAATTTAGAAACTGTTACACTACTATTACTATTAAACTTTACTAATTTTAAGCTAATTAAATTATTGAAACTATTAAAACTATTTATATTTATGTTTACACTTTCCACGACGTTTCGGTTGCTTTTCAGCAGCCATGGTCACGGGGAGACTAAGATGGTAGTTGTCTCAATGTTGCAGTGTAGTTTCAAAGTACCCAAACATAATTTAATCATGGGTGTTTCTACTTACGCAGATTGAGTTTTTAATCCGTATATAGTAGTTTAATTTCAATGAATAACATTCGCGTAAACAGAAGACAATATAATGCAATAAAATCCATATATAGTAGCTTAATTTCAAAGTTAACTAGAAATACAAAAATATTGATTTGCCTCGGTAACACCGCGCATACTACACTTGTAGCTATAAGTATTATGTTGCGTTATAGTAAGAGTGCGCAAGCGACGAGCAATTGCAATGCAAGTAGTCATTCGAATGTTCGAACATGATGTGATCAATCTATACAAATAAATAAAATTGAAGTGTCTGTGTGTAATGTCAAAATAACAGCTTTTATCTAATGCATATAAAAGTATATAAGGTATCTATACCAAAATATCTATATTAAAATTTTTGTCTGTCTGTCTGTTTGTTCCGGCTAATCTCCGAAACGCCTGAACCGATTTTGAAGAGACTCACTGGCAGATAGCTGATGTTATAAGGAGTAACTTAGGCTACTTTTATTTTAGAAAAGAAATAGGGTTCCGCGGAGACAAACACTTTTTAGTTAAAATCTACGCGAACGAAGTCATGGGTAACAGCTAGTTATTAATAAATTAATTTTTACTGATTAAAATTCGAATCTAATATTGTGTTTATTTGTATATGATGTTTTTATTTATTTCGAATATTCGGCACTTTATTTGATAATAAAGTACCGAAATATTGTTGAGACAAATCAATCGTTTGATCTTAGTAAACAATATGTAGGTGTTATGTCTCGGGTGTTTGATCTTGTCGTGAGTCACCGAGTGACTGTGTGCACTTGTGTTGTGGACTCGTACGTAAGCAAATAATCAATCAATATCAAAGTTCAACACATTTAATTGTTCGTCAAAATTAATTATCAATAATTAGATATTTTATCATTGATCTTCCATCTGCATATAATTTTGATATGATTATTATAAGTGTACATAATTATAACTGCTCTCAAACAGGTGAATAAACGATAAGCACCTAAGATTTAGTTAACTTGTCACTTAATACACAGGATGAGCAGCGATAGCTCAGTGGGGAGACCAACAGACTGCAATGCAGAGGGTCTCGGGTTCGAACCCACGTCGCGCACCTCTGACTTTCGGAAGTTATATGACTTTTCGAAATTATGTGCATATTGATTGACAATTATCGCCTGCTCCGTGCCTCGGAGAGCACGTTAAGCTGTTGGTCCCGGCTGCCATGAACATCTATGGCAGCCGTTATTGGGAGAGTGTCGACACAAAAGATCCCACTGGGTCGAAGTGTCGCCGGTCTGCACTGACTGGCCCCCACATAAGATAAGATAATACACAGGGTGAATAAGGATGCGTGGCAACTGATCACATATATAAGCTGCTGTATAGATAATAATAATAATATTCTACCACATACACACAACACCATCTAGCCCAAACTAAGCAGAGCTTGTACTATAGGCACTAGACAATGGATAAACATACATATATACTTTTTGTTTGTAAATACATACATATCATACATAGAAACACCCAGACCACGACAAACATCCATGTTCATGCACACAAATGTTTGACTTGTGCGGGAATCGAACCCGCGACCTCATGCGTGGCAGTTGGTTACACTAACCACTACGCCATCGAGGCCGCCATAAATAGATACAATAATTAGAAGAGGTGTGCATCCTCGCGAAGTTGTAATCAGTAGTCCCATACGTGCGTTGTATTGTGATGTTCACGTGGAAGTATTCCAAATAACAACAGCGCCGACACGACGCGCGACGTCCGCCTCGATATTATAATAACTCATAATATAATGTATGTATGTACCTTTTTTATTTTTTTTTGTTTTTTTTTTTTTTTTCACGGCGGGGCGTGTATAGGCGAACGTTTCTCGATGAGATCGGAGACGGTCTGGTCTTAAACCGGCGAGCGATGAGGAATGTGATGAAAGTGAAGGAAGCCAGAGAAGTGTGTCAGGATCGTAGCAAATGGAAATCCGTAGTCTCTGCCTACCCCTCTGGGGAACAGGCGTGAATCTATGTATGTATGTATATTGACTAATACCTGTACGTCAATGATGGGGTAAGCAGGCGTGTGTTACTGACGAGCTCGGCAATGCCACCCTATTTATATATTTAAGGATTTCCAACAAACGAATATACAATAACATCTATACATATAATAAAATCGTAGGAAAGTCAAAACTGTACATTGAATATTTTTTAAAAGAATACATGGGGCGTGATCTATAATCGATACCGAAGGCAAAAATATAGTTTTTAGAATTTTTGTCTGTTTGTCTGTATGTATGTCCGGGCTAAACTCAAAAAGTACTGCATGGATTTACTTCAAATTTTGCATCAATATTACTAACAGGTCGGGTCAACATATAGGCTACATATTATCACGCAATCACCTACGGGGGAGGAGCTGTGAATGTTTATTTTTCTTGTGCATTCTGTGACAGCGTGTAATCTAACGACGCATATTTAAATGTTGTTTTTGAGTAAGCCATGCTATTATCTAGCTTTACACTATAAAAACTACGACATTTAAGTAACTTGGGCAGAGAAATATATGTAGTTGGGTTCCGCGGCGACAAACACATTTTAGTTAAAATCTACGCGGACGAAGTCGCAGGTAACAGCTAGTACATTATAAAGCAATAATAAAGTTGTTAGCGTGTATAGTCCTTCAGTTATAGGAAACCACAGCTCGCAAATTATAATTACAACTAAACTAACTAAATTAAACAAATAAACATGAAAAACATAAAACATAAAATTTTTAAACATAAAATTTGCCTCTAGAGTAAACTTTGCAGTAAAACAATAATAGGTTTTTTTTTTTTTTTTTTATTTTGCTCGTCAAAATGACCACACTCCACCTGATGGTAAGCAGTCGTGTGGTCTAAGAGCAGTGGCCTCCACATCGCCACCACAGTAGCCGAGGCGATGTTGAGGTCTCTACTTTGACGGCCTGAGAAGATGCTTTTTCACGCCCCGCTTAAAGGACCCAGGATTGAAGGAAGAAGGAAACACGTGCCTTGGCAGAGAATTTCATGCCTTGGTCGTTCGGCAGAGATATGAGGACCCAAACTTTTTGGTACGCGCTCTAATCGACTCTACCGTGTAAGGATGGCATCTGAGCCCAGCACGCGTTGTTCTGGATAGGAAAGGGGAGGGCGGGATAAGGTGGAATAACTCTTCAGAGCACTCCCCGTGGTATATTCTGTAGAAACATGCCAATGAGGCAATGTCCCTACGGAGTTGCAGAGGTTCCAGTGAACTCGTGACCTCTGGATCTCCGATGATACGGACAGCCCGCCGCTGTAACCGGTCGAGAGCGTCCAGCAAGTACTGCGCGGAGCCATCCCAAAGATGAGAACAGTACTCCACGCAAGGGCGCACTTGTGCCTTATACAATAGGCACAGTTGCCCAGGCGTGAAGAACCGCCTCACCCTGTCCAGAACTCCGAGTTTTCGCGAAGCTTGCTTAATGACGCTCTCGATATAGGTTTTCTGATTAAGGGAGCGGCAAAGATCCATACCTAAGATGGAGAAACTGTCACGTATCACCAGTGGAGTGTTCTTCAGAGAAGGGAGGGGAAGGGAAGGGAGCTTATTAGATATAGAGTTATATAAAAAATGTACAAATGTAATTAAGAAAATAATAAGTGTGTGTGAAACTAAGATAACAATCTGCGAAGACACGTTTAATAATTATAATTCCTGTGTCTTTACAAACATTCATTTTTAGAATTTAGTTTTATATGCCTCGATGGCGTAGTGGTTGGTGTAACCGACTGCCACGCCTGAGGTCGCGGGTTCGATTCCCGCACAAGTCAAACATTTGTGTGCATGAACATGGATGTTTGTCTTGGTCTGGGTGTTTCTATGTATAATATGTATGTATTTGCAAAAAAAAGTATATGTGTATGTTTATCCATTGTCTAGTACACATAGTACAAGCTCTGCTTAGTTTGGGCGAGATGGTGTTGTGTGTATGTGATACAATATTGTTATTATATGGACAGTGACATATGGCGTAATGACTGCAACACTTGGTACATAAATGAGTTGTAAAATACAGAAATTATAATTTGATGGCGATTTAGTCTTGAGTTTCTTGCAGGTATCTTCTCATAGGCTCAACCTTTTGCCTGAACCTTGCAATTAACATAAATGTAAATTCAATAAATGTATGTAACAAACTCACTAACCCCTTTGACGTTCATAAGTGTTACTTTGTAACTTAAATGAATAATTTATTTTTGACATTTGATTTAATTTTTAATATATTATGATGTCAGCAAATCGTGTGTGTCGTATTCGTGTTTATGCCGTAAGTGCTGCTCCTACTCGTATTGTGGTATGGATAAAGATATGTTAGTGTATTGTGTGTGCAGGCAGAGCAGTACTCGGACGTGTCATGGCACCGGCTGGCGAGCGTGTGCGAGCGCGCGCTGGCGCTGGCTCGCCGCGCGCCCGGCGCCGCGCTCGCGCCCGCGCCCGCCGCCGGCGCCGGGGACGCGCCGCCCGCGCCGCCTGGTACGTACCCTGCTGTAGGTGGACGTGGCCAGTAATCATTGTTCCGAGAGACATATCTGTGGATGCTCTAATAGCCAAGAGCCTCGATCACCACCTAAGGAGGCTCGCGTTAGGCGCTCGGATCAAGGGTTTGATGCAGAAGGCAGTGCTATTAGATACGGCACGCATTGTGAGGAGCGCATTGAGAATACCATGCATTATATATTACAGGGGTTTTTTTAACCTAATAAGCACTAATGTGTGTGTGGTGTCAGGTCTGGCGGCGCGGCTGTCGCTGCTGAGCGAGTCGCTGGTGCGGCCGCCGCCGAGCTACGCGTCGCACAAGCCGGACCACACGTTGGTGCGGCGGCTGGTGGCGCGCGAGCTCGGCGCGGGCGTGGCGGCGCGGGCCGGCGCGCGCGCCCAGCAGGCCGTGTTCGCGCCGCGCATGTTGGGTACGTGGTTTTTTAAAAGCACCCCTTGCCGTAACGTCGACGGCCAGAAATGAAAGAGACCTCTAGTGGTAACGTCAATAGCCTAGCTAGTGACGAGTGTACTGACGATCAAGTGTACCGACTCACGACAACACCTGTGAGAACTAACTATGTACTGGTGATGTACTGGTCGTGTACTGCTGGTGTACTGCTGGTGTACTGGTGATGTACTGCTGGTGTACTGCTGGTGTACTGCTGGTGTACTGCTGGTGTACTGCTGGTGTACTGCTGGTGTACTGGTGGTGTACTGCTGGTGTACTGGTGGTGTACTGGTGGTGTACTGGTGGTGTACTGCTGGTGTACTGGTGGTGTACTGGTGATGTACTGCTGGTGTACTGGTGGTGTACTGGTGGTGTACTGTTGATGTACTGGTGGTGTACTGGTGGTGTACTGGTGATGTACTGCTGGTGTACTGGTGGTGTACTGGTGGTGTGTACTAGTTGCCTGATGTCATATAACACATGTCGTATGTTATGTTTGCAGCATCGTTGACTCTGCAACGTCGAACGTTGGGTCACCTGTCCGCGGTGTACTGCGTCGTGTTCGACTGCACCGGACGTTACGTCATCACCGGAGCTGACGACATGCTTGTTAAGGTGCGTCACGGTTTACATCATTATAACAATGTGTTCCGTCTCTTGTGTTTTTTAAGAGTTACCAAAGCGGTTCATGAGGTAAGGTCATCCATACACTCTGTTTCTGAACGGCAGATCAGATTAACAGATAGTTAAACGCATGTCAGCTGTTGAGATTGTCTGACTGAATTAGTAATATCTAATGTAATCTTTGACATGAGTTTGATTTCGACATGTCGATTAACCTTTCGGAAACAGTATTAGCTGATGACAATTTCAAATAAAGACGTCGTGGTGCACCTGAGGGTGTTATTGTAGGAGGTGTTCAGTGTTGTGTGTGGCGCAGGTGTGGAGCGCCGTGGACGGGCGGCTGGTGGCCACGCTGCGCGGCGTGGGCGCCGAGGTCACGGACGTGTGCGCCTCGGCGGACGGCGCGCTGGTGGCGTGCGGCTCCGTGGACCGCCTCGTGCGCGTGTGGAGCCTGCGCTCGGCCGAGCCGCGCGCCGTGCTGGCCGCGCACGCCGGCACCATCACCTCCGTGCACTGGGCGCCGCCCGCGAGACACGACGTGCGCTGGCTCGCCTCCACCTCTACGGGTACGTGTATACGCGTGTGATCGCGTGTGGAGCACGTGCTGTATAATACAAGTGTGTGTGTGTGCACGCAGACTGCTCGGTGGCGTTCTGGACGTGCTCGCCCGACGGGCACTTCCTGTCGCAGCCGGTGCAGTACGTGGAGCGCATGCGGCCGGGCGTGTGCCACATGATCTGCGCCGCGTGGTCGGCGGGCGGCGCCTTCCTCGCCGCCGGCTCGGCAGACCACCACGTGCGCGTCTACACCGTCGAGCACGAGCCTGGTGGGCCCAAGCGGGTCAGTACCAACTCCTCTGTTCATTATTACTGTTTATGTAACAGACAACGACAATTAACGCAGTCATGTTTGCTATTTACATACGAAAGGTTTAACATGCCAGCTAGGTTGCATTGGTTGTGATAGCGGCCGACCGTATTCTGTTACATAAGTCATGCGATGCGAAAGTTTAATAACTCAAATGATGTCTGAACTATTCAATGTTTTATAAAGATTTTTGTCTTTTAACATATTTTCAACAGGACCAAAAACAGCCCTGTGGTACTCCTCTGTAGGTAATACAGAATAAACTTATCGATAGTTACTAACGAAACGAGTAGACATCAATATTTATCTAATGACGTACTGATTGATTGTAGGTCGATTTCTGTAATATTGCTTAAATGATGATGATGCTAAATATTTGCTTTTCCATTATACCTACATATATAAAAATTTAGAGACCCATCGGCATAGGGAACTGGATCTAAGCTATCGCTGGTTAGAACTATTTAGAATAGACCTCTGCACTGTGGAGCCGTATCTAGAAGTACTATCTTCTGCAAATTGCTTACACGACGCTTGAGCATATCAGCTCGTAGCGAATTTCAACGCGCTACTTTGTGGCGTTTTAGTAATCAAATCGTATGATTGTTTTGGATGCTTGATGTGTAATGTCGTCTGCGCTGAGCATGTCCGCTTGGAGCAGATATCGTGGTCCAGTGGTTAGAGTTATGGCTCTCGTTTATCACGTGGCTTGGGTCAGAAACACAAGGCAAGGCATTTGCGCGGGTTGCACGCATCGAGTAAGTGACGGACGCGAGGCACGCGAGCTAGTACTCCACATGCGTAACGTGCGCGTATAGTCCATGCAAGTAGCCCACGCAAGTTACTTGTGTTACTCACTAACAGCCGCACTCGGGGCAGCACGGCAAGAGTATCACAGGGCTCAATCGTTGGTCCAGTGATTTATAAGTCTTGTCATTTTCTAAAAATGTCTTCAGTTATTTTATCACTAGCTTTTGCCCGCGGCTTCGCTCGCGTTAATTTAGAATTTTACAATCAATTCGGGTTGTACTCTGCTTGTAATAATATAATTCAATCATGATTCGAAAGACACGTGGCGCCATCTATTATCATAAGAACGTTAGTGTTGTTTTCGTCGGGAGCAGTAATTTTTTTCGGGATTAAAAGTAGCCTATGTCTCTTTATGTACACCTGACAACGTATTTGCAAAATTTCAGAATGATCGGTTCAGTGGTTTAGGCGTGAAAAGGTAACAAACAAACTCATTTTCGCTTTTAGAATATTAGTTAGGGTATATGATATATGGTCCGAGTTTCATTAGGCTCTCAAGCTCTTGACTTCACTAATTGCCGTGGTGAATGTGACGTCACTATATACAGCATGTTGGCTAATCTCCGTGCGGTGCGCGCAGGTGCTGGAGACGGCTGTGCACGACGACGCGGTGGACTCGATCGCGTGGGCACACCGAGGGCTGCGCTTCGTGTCGGGCAGCAAGGACGGCAGCGCCGCGCTGTGGACGCTGCACGCCACGCAGTGGCGCCACGTGCTGCTGCAGCCCAGCTCCACCACCAACGACGGCAAGCGCCTTAAGGTACCACCCCACGTGTCACAGTCTGAGCGCGCGCGTGTGGCGGCTCGGGGCAGCAGGACTAAGTGCTCGTGTGTGCTTGTTGTCAGATGACGATGGTGTGCTGGGACTGCAGCGACGCCTACGTGCTCACGGCCGTCTCCGACAACACCATCCGCGTGTGGTGCTCGCGCTCCTGCACACAGGTACGTGCGCCTCATGCTCCACGAGACTAAACTATTATAATATTTTATCACTTATCTTTATTCGAATGCATTCATCGTTGACGTCGAGTGATTATTTGATTACTTGTTGACTTATGTATGTTCATGCGGCAGGGCGAAGACCTATATAAAGGTCACTATCATTGTTCGTCTTGCACGAAATCATCGTCAACACAATCGATGCAGAATTCATCAATCAATCAAATCAACGTTCAAATATTGGATAATACATAAATGGAATTACAATCACTGACAACGAGTTGACCAACATTTAACGACGCCATCATACAATATTTGAATTTCTTTTTATTTTTTGTAGCAGTTACACCTCGATAATACGAACTTTCTTATACACCCATACTGTATAATTGTAATTAACTGACCGTCGGACAGTCTGAACACGTCGGTTATATGATGGCATGTTGTACGAGTGTGTTGTGTGGCGTGCGCAGGTGCGCGCGCTGTCGGGTCACCGCGACGAGGCGTACGTGCTGGAGTCGCACCCGTTCCTGGGCGGCGTGTTCCTGTCGGCGGGCCACGACGGCCAGCTGTTCGTGTGGGACGCCAGCGCCGACGCGCCGCTCGCGCGCTTCCACAACCGCATCGACGGGCACGGCGACGGCGCCATCTTCGACGCCAAGTGGGGCGGCGGCGCCAGCGTGGCCGCCACCGACTCGCACGGGCACCTGCTGCTGCTGGGGCTGGGCCGCGGCAACCGGCTCTACTCGCAGCTGCCCACCGAGCTGTTCTTCCACACGGACTACCGGCCCGTGGTGGTGGACGCGCTGGGCGGCGCGCACGACGAGCAGACGGACACGCCGCCGCACCTGCTGCCGCCGCCCTTCCTCGTGGACGTGGAGGGCGCGCCGCACGCGCCCGAGTACCAGCGCCTCGTGCCCGGCCGCGAGAACCTGGCGCTGTCGCAGCTCATCCCCGCCGCCGACGCGCCGCGCTCGCAGATCAACTCGCTCATCGAGGCGCTGGCGGCGGGCCCGGGGGTGGGGGCGCAGGGGGCGGGGGCGGCGCGCGGCGTGTGGCGCGGCGAGGGCGTGCGCTACACGGCGGGCTCGTGGCAGCGCGGTGACCCGCTGCTGGTGCCGCAGTGCACGCGCCCCATCGTGGCGCCGCCCGCGCCCGCCGCGCTCGAACACCTGCACCGCGCCTGCGCCGAACTCAACGCGCTCGAACAGGTGCACTCTCTACATCATGTACTACACATACACTCGACTATCCTCACATTTGTTGTTTGTCTTTACAATGCTACTTTTCCATTCGTCCACCCAAGGTACTCATTTGGATAGATTAATGGGGTTTAAGTTAGGGTCCGATTCTACTGGCATTTCTCGGGCGTGCGCGTTCCTCGAGTAGATCGAAATCAAGTCATTAATCAAGTGTTACCTGCCCTATATGAAAACTTGACAAAACTTCATTTAATTAATGTTGTTGCAAATAATAATACAATTCAGATTAAACATAACATTAAAGTTGCTCAATACTACGATTCTTCAAAAGCATTCGACTAAGTATTACTTGATATTCTAACAGATAAACCAACGACTGCACCATATTGCGTAAGCACTTTGTGATGTATCGTCATATTTGAATATAATATAACTAACTGCGCCAATTTAAATGTTTCTATAATCCACCGGTTTGTTTTTGAGGTTAATCGTACCACAAGGTTTGATATTAGGTTTATCTTTGGTTTTAAATAAAAATTAAATTATTTTGTTTCTTTCCCTGCGTCAATTATTGTTATGCTTTGGAATGCGAGAAAAGGTAATATACTACCATCATAATTTTGTGGTCTAGGCGTGGTACCGTCGCGAGATGCGTCGGCGGCCGCTGATGATCAGCACGGCGCCGGACGGCGCGGGCGGACCGCGGCGGCGCGCGGGGCGGCGGGCGGGAGCGCGGCCGGCGGCGCGGGCGGCCCCGCGACCCGCGCCGCGCCCCTCTCCGCCGTCGCCCGTGGCGGACAGCGCCAGCGGCAGCGACACGAGCGACGAGTGGGTGCAGCGCGCGCCGCCGTCGCGCCACTCGCGCACCACGCCCGACAGCCGCGCCAGCGCCTCCACGCTCGACCTCGACACCACCTCCAGGTACGTACGCCCTGACAACGCGACGACACTCCACTACCGCGCGGCATCGGGACCGCGAAACTTGGGACACATCTCTGCAAAGTCACAAATACAAGTGGCAACTGTGCGTGAATGACACGACTTGCTGCAATGCCATATCGAATGACACGACTTACTGTATTGTCACACACGCGACTAATGTTAAAATGTTGCACCGCAATAACACCAATATTAAAATGTCACACCCAAATAACATGTTTTACAGTAA
This sequence comes from Catocala sponsa, assembly GCA_963564715.1. Classification (NCBI taxonomy): domain Eukaryota; kingdom Metazoa; phylum Arthropoda; class Insecta; order Lepidoptera; family Erebidae; genus Catocala; species Catocala sponsa. The sequence continues at coordinate 498,886 of OY751353.1, read as the reverse complement.
AGTTACACTGCAATGACACTAGTAATATTGACATGTTTCACCAAAACAACGACAGATTTGAAATGTCACATCGAAAAAACGCATCAATACACATGACATGTAAATTCAGTAAATGTAATAAACCATTTGACGTTCATAAATATTACGACTACAAGGTCAGAACCTAAATAAATAAATTATTTTTGCGTTTGAATTTGACACACCAAAGTGACACGACATACTGTAATGTTACAAGGAAATAACACTAGTAATATTACAATGTCACACGGAGATGTCACAGGACAATACATATTCTTAGGGATCAGAAGCGTTTAATATTTTACAAAAACAAAGCACTAATCAACCTAGAAAGTTTTATTCCTTACAAAAGATTTACTTTAACAAAAAGAATCAAATAACAAAAAAAACAAAAATAGCTACACAGCACCGAAAGAATTTATAACGAATACTAAGCACTACTAAAACGTCCGTCACGTCCGAGCGCCAAACACAGAATGAAATCCTCGCGTTGTAACGGCTCCGTTTTATTTATGTCCTTTCACTCAGTCCGATTTGTTGGGTTTTATCTAAGAATATATTACATCGATGTCACAAGGAAATGACACGACTAATATTAAATTGTGTCACTAAGCTGTCAAGCGACAACGTAAATGTTACATCGTAGTGACACGGCTTAATTTAATGTCACATAAAAATGGCTCATGTCACACCGGAGTGACATGACTTATTATAATGTGACACAGACATGTCACATGTTACACCAAATGTCACGACGCAGTGACACAGCTTATTGTAATATGATGCTGATGCATGATGGCATTATATCGTGACATGTGTAGTGTGTCCAATGTCACGTTGGCGTTGATCGTGTGCTAACTCGTGTCGTTTGTCGCAGCTCGCACTCGTGCAGTCGGACCGGCAGGTGCGTGCTCCCTGCGCCTAGCGCGACTCTATATACTCTGTTACATGCCGTTATTATATCTTTACGATGTGTATAGTCTCTGCCTACCCCTCTGGGAAACAGGCGTGAATCTATGCATGTATATAAACGGCGTAAATGTTGCCCGCACCGTGTACAACAGCTTTTAAAGTATTTGCAATAGTATTCTTATGTTGCTCGAACAACTATACTTGTTGTTTACTTTGAACAAATATAGATTTCTTGTCGCTATTACAAATTGTATTTTCCATAAAATTATTTTACTTTAGTTCGCGTCGATCGTTGTACCATGTATGTAAACCGCTTAAATGTTAACTGCGTCTTGTACAAGAGCTTATAAAGTAATTTTATTGAAATAATTTTGTTTTATGTTGCTTAATCTTTGAAGACTTAACCCAAACAAAAAAGAAATATATTTTAATCAATTCTGTATTTTAAAATTAATTTCCAAAGAAATTCTGTTTATTAAATCCACTTCATATTATTAAAATAACTAAAGTTTTTATTTTATTTTATAAGCTCATATTGCACATTCTTTCTGTTTGTATAAGACCTGTTATCAGAAGTATTATTTTATTTAAATATACAATAGTTAGTCGATATTCAAGCTATGTGCGATGTATACAGCCTCGTGCTAGGTAACAATGTGGTCAAAGTTCTGTATTAGTATACGTTCTCTAAATAAAACAAAGACTTAACTCGAACTTTGGAATTAGGGCAATTTGAACTCTAACCAACAATATTAGAGTTCAAATCGCCTACATTACAAATTTCGAGTAGTCTCTGTTTTATTAACAGACTTAAAAAAAAGAGGAAGTTCTCAATTGTTTTTTTTTTGTTATCTCGGAGCTTTTTGTTGGTGAACTGATTTGACGATTATTATTTTTTGGTCCCATTTCAATTTGATCAAGGTCTAACCAGTAGTTTTTGAGTTATCCTAAATAATGCGTTTTTGGTTCACTTCGGGTACAATGATGATGTTCTCAATTTATTACCTGTCTAGTTGAAGTCGCTTTTTTTTGTTAAAATGTTTGTTTACACGAGAGCAATATGTAGTCTGTGTTGTGTGTGAGTGAGTGATTACTGTTGGAGTGCTTGTATTAATGTTGAATGTTTGTGTCCTGTAGCAGCTCGTCGTCGTCGTCGCAGTACTCGGACTGGGAGGCGGGCGCGGCGCTGGCGCCCCCCGCGCGCGCGCGCCGCCGCCCCCTCAGACCCACCAAGAGGTACCACAACATATTCATGCTATTTAATTATTCATAATTATTTGTTAATGCCATATGTGGAGATGGTATAAATAAAACTCAGGTGTATTGTCGAGTAAAGTAAGAAGAGAGCATTTTATTGGAATACATTTTATTGAATACTGAATAACCTCAAATTAATATGATAATAAAAATAATATGTAATTTTTATTTATTTATAAGACAATTCTCCTGAAATATGCAGTAACTTGGTAAAGTGGTAGTAAAATCACTGTTATGCTTCACTCGATGTGTAGTGGGTTCGACCCCCTTCCACCGCTCGCATTTATTTTTATCTGTACCTAAATAATTGCGATAACTATAAATTTAATTTAGATTTTTGTGTTATTTCAATATTTATGAAGTGACCCGCGAGTCACAGAGTTTATTGTGGTGTGGTAGTAGTTCTGTTACAACCAAGATAAAATAAAGCTGATCGTGTGCAGGTACAGCCCGAGCCACGCGCCGGCCAAGCGCTCGGAGCGGTCGGTGCCGGCGCCCGCCACGCACGCCGCGCCGCCCGCCACCGTCGCCAGCGCCAGCGACCCCGGGCCCGCAGGTACGCACGCACGCACGCACACACTCACACACACACACACACACACACACACACACACACACACACACGCGCGCGAGCGACTACAGCCACACACATCTGGACATGTTTTAAGTACAACATAACGATGGTTGAGTCTATTGACGTCTACAACAATTTGTATCAGCTGCCTGAAATCAGTTTCAAAATAGTTAGCAAAATAAAGGAGTAATTAACATAAAATAGTTTAATTTCAATAAATAACATTCGCGTCAACGTAAGACAATATTAAGTAATTAATATGGTTAACCTTTTAACCGCTACGGACGTCCATTCACGTCAAATTAAACTGTGCTCACGACGCCCCCGACGGCATGGCACGTCGTAAATACGACTATAATACATTCAAAATAAACTTACAAAAATATGTTTGTTGTATTGTTCCTTTTAGCTATTATTTAAAATTACCGTAATCATCGCCTGGCGTAGCGGGCACGACGCTACTTCTATGCTGTGGAGGTTAATGTGGATGTAAGAACAATAGAGTCGTAGTGATCATATCTGAGATCTCCTTCGGACAGTGCGGTCAGTTAGCGGTGACATCTCTTACACCACAATTTGTACTGTCCGGCATCTGACGAGTAGTACCCTCACTATTTATTATTGAGGAGAGTTCAACAATTAGTTATAATTCGGGTAACGTAACTATTTGACTTAAAGAGCAATGGTCAAATCGTACCTGACGGCGACCCGACATGTATTGTATATGAAAAAATCCGTTATTGTTTAAGATTTTAGGAAAGATAAGAAATATCTTTTTTGAAGCCAGGAGAAAAAAGATATACTTTTTTTTCTATATTGTATTTTTCTTTAACTTACATAATTTTAGAACGCATCTTTTCATTTCACTTACGATGTGATTCGTTTCTTTTCGCATACTAAAAGGTTCAATATTCGATACTTGCAATTATTTTCATATTTTCGAAGAGTTATTAACAGTAGTACAAATAAATAAGTACGTAGAGATCAAACCAGTTAGTATTATTTTTTATGCAATTCATATATGCGTGTTAGTGCCTGAAGTCAGTGCCCTCTAATATCCTGACACTGGTCTAGCCTTAGGGTATCGTTAGCCTTCGGGTTGCGGAGGTCAGATGGTAGTCGCTCCGTGTAAAAACTGATATCCAGTCAAATCCGGTTAGACTAGAAAGCCGACCCCAAGTGACTTGGGAATAATAAAGGCTAGGGAGAAGAAAAAGATATATGCGTGTTATGTAGGTACAAAGTAACACACCGTTTTGTTCACGATATTAATATATTTAGGCTTCTTACACATTATTTTCATACAGGATGGTATTAAATACATGTAAATAAACCAATCCCACTCCAGTTTGTTTCTGCACATGACAAATAAAAACCAGGTACAGCTCGTATAGAAATTTGGCCATTGTTCTTTAATTCTATTACTGCTATAAATTAATGACAGCTACTTTAAATTTGTTCGTTTTGTTGTGTTCCCGCAGTGGCGGAGGCGCGCCGTCACATAGAAGATCTGCCGGACGCGTACCGGCCCGGCGAGTGGATCACGGCCGTGTCGCCGCGCAAGGCGCCCTACCACCCGCAGATGGGCGACCAGTGCCTCTACTTCCGACTCGGACACCAGAAGTACGTGCTTCACACATCCTATCATACTAACATTACAGTCATTGCAGCCACTCTGAACAGAGACCGGCCATGGCCCACGAGATTTTATAATTCACATGTTTGTGCGAATATGCGATAGCTCAGTGGTAAGACCAACAGACTGCAATGCAGAGGGTCTCGGGTTCGAACCCACGTCGCGCACCTCTGACTTTCGGAAGTTATATGACTTTTCGAAATTATGTCCGCATTGATTGACAATTATCGCCTGCTCCGTGCCTCGGAGAGCACGTTAAGCCGTCGGTCCCGGCTGCCATGAACATCTATGGCAGTCGTTATTGGGAAGTCAGTGTCCTCTAATATCCTGACACTCGTCTAGCCTTAGGGTATCGTTAGCCTTCGGGTTGCGGAGGTCAGATGGCAGTCGCTTTTGTGTAAAATCTGATATCCAGTCAAATCCGGTTAGACTAGAAAACCGACCCCGAGTGACTTGGGAATAATAAAGGCTAGGGAGAAGAAGACATGTTTGTGCGAACACAAATGTACTCTATTCTCTCACTCTTATAGTCTAGATATAAGTCGCAGAACCAACAGCTTTACAGGCTTTTGGAGACATGGTGGTATGTTAAACCGACAATTTTATAACTCCGGTCTGTTATAGAACATTTCTTGACATACATATCCCAATAACTTTGACTCGGTCGGACTTGGCATTTGAACATGAAGTCCCGCTACCCCACTGAGACAGCATCCTACTTATACTATGAATAAACTGAGACAGCATGCCATTTGAGAATCTCGCCTCGTATAAATAAGTCTTAATTTAGCATTAGCTGTACAGTAACAGTGTGCTGTGTGTGTGCGCAGGTACTTCGAGGCGGCGGCCGAGAAGGACGTGTACAAGATCATGCCGAGGGACAAGCCGTGGGAGTGCACGCACGTATATGTACGTATACTGTTATATCACTAAGTGTTTGGCAAAACGTTTTGCGAATTTACTGCAATTTTGTATGATTACTTGTGACATTGTAGGATTTAGATATATCAATCAGCCCGTAGCATAGCCCATATTTGGGCATGTTTATACCTTTTCAAATTGGCCATAAGATCAGGATAAGAATCTACACTAACGGCAGTCAATCTTAACGGAGATAGGCCATCTGCGCAGGAGATATTATAGTGCACAAGTGTGTGCGCAAACACAAGTGCACTCTCTGTTCCGTAACCCTCATGATTCGATGGGACGGATAATCCGACACGACCGGAGAGAGATCAGGCGCAGGACCAACGGCTTTACGTGTTTTCCGAGGCACCGGGGTGTCTAACACCGCCAACTTCCTAACTCCGAGCTGCTATTGATATTTCTTAACAGAAAAACCCAATAACTGTTTGTTGGCCCGACCCGGGATTTGAACCCGAGGCACTATAATTATGTATATCAGAAACAATAACGGACCCACGGCGGTACCCTGTGGTACACCATATTGTATTTGCCTTGTTTAATTTACTTTTTTATATATACTCTAGGACACCTTTTACGTTTCTACCTGTTTACTTGGCTTTCACTCTAGATGCCGACACATGTTTTTGGTGCTATTGCCTTGTAGTATTAATACGTGTGTTTAGTCGACGGAATCAAAGGCCTTACTGTGGTCACTATATGTAGTAGTTAGTAACTGTGAGCGCTGTGTGTGTTGCAGGAGTGCGAGCTGGTGAAGGTGGTGGGTATCAAGTACGTGATCAAGCCGCCGCGCGTGGTGTGCCTGCGGCTCGCGTGCGAGCTGGGCGCGCCCGGCGCCGCCGCCGGGGCCGCGCCGCGCACCATCACCGTGCGCTACCACGACATGCCTGACGTTATCGACTTCCTTGGTAACACTTACTTCTTTCCTCTATTACTGGTGATTTGTGGTATTAAGGACATTCTTCTGATGATTGGCATGAGCATTGTGACTGTAACATCTAATATTTATTATATTAACGTTTACATTAGCTAATTTCAATTGTATTACATTTTTTTGAGTTAGGTGTTTGTTTTGACTAAATACATGTGTGTGCGTGCAGTGCTGCGGCAGCAGTACGACGCGGCGGTGGCGCGGCGCTGGGGCGCCGGCGACCGCTTCCGCTGCATGATCGACGACTGCTGGTGGACTGGGGAGGTACACTACATATACTATATCATCTCTTTTATTGCTATTGTTGTCAGAGCATAGGAACATGGTGCTGGCCTGATATTTGTGTTGCGATTCGAATCCAGTTTATTAGTGGCACGTGCCATTCGAGAGGTGGGAACAAGGACCATTTGATCTTTTGATGACTGCTACACTGACTCGAGTTGTTACGATTCCTGTATTTGTTCCTTAAATTGCAATGGGTAGTATTTAACTGCACAGCAAAAAAATACTAATTGCACAGCAAAAAAAGATAATTGATCAGCAACTCATAGCCAGCAAACTTTAAAGAGATCAAACTAAGTCGACGGAGCCGCGCTTTGCGGGGCTCCTATTTTTGGGTGGGTTTAAAAAAAGGAACCTAACATAACCTAACAGTTCCGAGACGGAATGCAGTGATTTGAGGCGTATAGATGCTCGTTATGCTGTGCAATATTTGCTGACCAATTAGTATTTTTGCTGATCATTATATTTAATCCCAATTGCAATTCAGCGTTGAGCATTTAGTTTCTGTGGATTTTACTTTTTTTGTAAAATTATATTTACTAAAATTTTATTTATATTGGCATATAAACAATTATAGTAAGGTATTAGTAAATCTTGTAAAATGAATTTGTGTGTAGCATGTTAGTTCAATTACTGAAAGACCTAGTGAATTCCAGCCAGTGTTTCTTTTTTTTTGACTCGATTACTAATTTTACAACATCATTCGAGTTACTCGAGTAAAGAATGTGTCGAGTTGCATTTCTCTCCAATAGTAACTCTACTGTGCATGTGTGCGTGCAGGTGCTGGAGCGCGCAGGCTCGCCGGGCGCAGGCGCCAGCTCGCTGGGCGCGGGCGCGGCGGGGCAGGCGGCGCAGGACTGGGCCGCCGCCGCCGCCGCGCACTTCCTCGCGCTGCGTGTGCGCTGGGACAATGGAGAGGTACCCGCCTCCCTTCCCGCACAACATAGTACTACGTGTAGCATAGCAACTAACATGTATTATAGCGCGGCGAGTTGTAGTTTGTACAATAAGTGAACTATGTGTTGTGTTGCAGGTGGAGCGACTGTCTCCGTGGGACCTGGAGCCGCTGGACCCGGCGCGGCTGCCATCGCAGCCGGGCGGCGCCGTGCCCGTGCTGCCGCGTGAGCTGGATGCCGTGCTGTACCGCGCCGCACCGCACGAGTGGGACGGCGAGCGCGCGCACGCGTGCCGCGCCATCGCCGACCACATCGGTGCGTACTGCTGCTCGTACTGCTAGTTTGTGAGTGACGTCACTACAGCTGGGCAGCGCCGTGCCCGTGCTGCCGCGCGAGCTGGACGCCGTGCTGTACCGCGCCGCGCGCACAGTGCGTACTGCTGGATGTACTGCTAGTGTGTGACTATAGATCCGTGTTGTTGTGGCAGGGTCGGTGATGTCACTGGCGGCGGCGGAACCGTTCGTGGCGCCGGTGGACCTGCAGCAGTACCCCGCGTACGCGCGCGTGGTGCCGTACCCCGTGGACCTGGCCACCATCCGCGCGCGCTGCGAGCAGCTGTTCTACCGCCGCGCCGCCGCCGCGCAGTTCGACGTGCGCTACCTCGCCACCAACGCCGAGCGCTTCAACGAGCCGCACGCCATCATCGTCAGGTATACACCACTTTAAAATTGCTAGTTACCTATATGTATTCACGAATTAGGTCTCAAAACAGATCCAGGTATCGGGTAACTACCGATCCATATTTGTATTGCCAGTTTTATCAAAAATCCTGGAGAAGATCGTTTATGCTAGATTGGAAAAATATTTAACCGCTATTAACTACATTTCTAAACAACAGTATGGTTTTCGGCCCAAAAGTAACACACTTACCATCGAAATTGTCACCAAATCAAAAAAATATCGCTTTAGGTTTTAATTAAGTTTATGACTTACGGTGTCGAACACCGTAAGTCATAAACTCCTCTTGGAAAAGCTAAAATGTATCGATATCACTGGCAAGGCATTGCAAATACATATTTGTATCGTATCTTTATCATAGATCACAAGTAGTTAAAATAGACAACAATAACCATATCACATCACTAGTCACTCGTGGCATTCCTCAGGGCTCGATATTGGGTCCATTGCTCTTTGTGATTTATAGAAACAACATACATGACTTAGGTCCACACGCAGCAGCAATAGCTCAGTGGTGAGACCAACAGACTGCAATGCAGAGGGTCTCGGCTTCGAACCCACGTCGCGCACCTCTGACTTTCGAAAGTTATATGACTTTTCGTAATTATGTGCGTATTGATTGACAATTATCGCCTGCTCCGTGCCTCGGAGAGCACGTTAAGCCGTCGGTCCCGGCTGCCATGAACATCTATAGCAGTCGTTATTGGGAGAGTGTCGACACAAAAGATCCCACTGGGTCGAAGTGTCGCCGGTCTGCACTGACTGCCCCCCACATAAGATAAGGTAGGTAGACGCACACGTCATTGTGTACGCAGACGACACCGGCGCGGTTTATTTTGGTGCCTGTACTGTGTACTGTATCACGAATTGCTAAGTGAGTTCTTGTTGTGGTAAAATATAATATTTAAATATTTGGGGCACATAGCTACAGCCGACCTTAAAGACAATACTGACATTGAACGGGAGCGGAGGGCACTGTCAGTACGAGCGAACATGATAGCACATAGATTTGCGCGCTGCTCTGTTGAAGCTAAAATTGCGCTATTCAAAGCTTATTGTACTTCGCTCTATACTTGCAGCCTATGGACTAGCTTCACTCTGACATCATACAGTGCTCTCCGCGTACAGTTCAACAATGCGTTCAGGTCTGTGTTGGGACTACCTCGCTACTGCAGTGCCTCAGCAATGTTCGCCGAAGCACGAACTTCTTGCTTTTACACAACAATGCGCAAGCGTTGCACTTCTTTAGTTCGCGGGGTGCGGGCTAGTTCCAGCACAGTGCTGGCAATGATTGCGGACAGGTTAGACTGTCCTTATATGCGAAGGTGTTGCGACATACATGTCGCAGCGACAAAAGTTAAATAATTAAAAACTAACACTTAGGCTAAGTTTTACTAACAACTATGAGTTTTGTGAACTTGCAATAAACGTTTATTTATTTATTATTTATTTATTTAAAACAATATTTTGATTGATTGATATGCGATGGTAACTCGACAACAAATGAATTATCATCAATTTTGTACTGTGTTGCGTGATTTAAAAATTGGTCTTTATGCGATCATGCTCGGTATTAACATATGAATCTTATGTCGTGTGATTAAGGTTGATAGTCGTATGGACTCGGGATTTATAAGCAAAACAAACGTGTTGTCGGCTCAAGTAAATATTTCGCACTGGTTTATTGAACACGCTACAACATACAACAGATATGCATATCTTTCTATAATTAGTTAGATGCGACCATAACAACATACCTTTTTCCAAATTGTTATGTAAATTCTGAGCATGAGACACATATTATTTTTTTATTTTCTTGGCGACCAATATTACCAATATCAAAGTTTGATGTTTTAATGTATTTTACAGTCATGTGTGTGTGCTTGTGTTGCGCAGACAGGCGCGGCTGGTGACGGACCTGCTGCTGCACATAATCGCGGCGTGGCGCGACTGCGACGTGCTCGCCAAGTACCACGAGCTCGCCGACAACTACCACTCCTCTGACGACGAGCCGCTGCGACCCGCCAAGGTACCGCACTACAACTACCCTCCTACTTACTGTTTAGTACTACCTACCTCTCTATTACCTTCATAACTAGATAAAAGCTGCTCTACACGAGGCACGTTGCTTTTCTATGTTTTATAAGTATATGTTGGGGTTATCTCGTCGTTAACGGTACGCCGGTTGTAGTTAAGTTTGTTATAGGTAGTACACACGATATATCAAACCACGAGATAAGTTTATGAGCTTATTAGTTCACAATAGTTGTTAATGCTTAATGTTAAGTTATCTGAGTCGCACTTTACGTAGTGTTATCGTTTCGACACATACTCGTGCACAATAGCGCGGGAGCGAGTTTTAGTTACGACTAATTTATTAATTGTTTGGTTGCCTATGCGTAAATATGAATTGTGCTGTATGAGCGTTATTGGCTCGTACAGTATATATAAATACGTACATAACCACATTAAAATTTATTTTTTTATAAATTTTATATGTTCATATTTATTAATATGAAAGACCATTTGGTTCGTCCTTCACCATTGAAATACCGTCACAATTTTTACTAGAAAATTGAGTACGTCTTGATATTAAAATTATTTATTTGTATAAATGTTATCTTTTATAAATTTATACATTTGCCAAGTTATTTATAAATGTAAGGAATAACAACCCTATATGAGAACCCTGTGGTACTCCTGCGGTCTAATATATGATTAAGATTTGAAACTTGGCGGCATGAGAGCGAATCTGAGAACGAATTCGCAAGATTGATCACACCAGCACAACAGTGACTCGTGATCACCCCATGACCAGAGATCGGAGTAGGTAGAGCTGTTTTATGTACTTGCCATAGGTTAGAATAATATGGATAGTCCCCGAGTCCCGGGAATTGGTTTTTAAGTAGTAAAATCATAAAAAATTATTCTCGCCTTCGGGTTAGTCCCGGGTAAAGATTACACTTCCTTTCTGACGGGTAAATATAAGAAGGACGGGATTAAGGATAGTATAATAAATAGATAAACTTGATTCATTAAACCACATTTATTTTTTTACGTAAAATTTTCTTATTCAAGAATCAACAATCATTTAAACATTTTTATTCTGAAGTTTAGTATTACCATACAAATCATTTGTTCCTCAAAAAATCAAAACATTATCAAATAGAACAATATGTATTTACAATAAAATCTTAATTAAAATGATCAATACGCTTCAACAATAATTCACTTATTTAAACAAATATGTCATTGGTCTGGTTTGTCTGCAGCTTCACTAGAAGACTGAGTATGACCAGAGTTAAAATAAATCACCATAACTTTTTCTAAATTATCTAATTTTAATCTATTTCTTTTTACATCTAACACCCATTTATATGTGGAAAACGAGCGTTCGACATCTGTTGATGTTAGTGAAGCGAATTTATATGACCATATTTCGTCATTCACATCATTTTTCGATAATTTTCCTTCATATTCTATGAGGATGTCAATGTTATAGCGTGCTGTTGACGTAAAATTTACAACGTCGCTCATGCGCTTATTGGCTTACATAAACCATTTTTATACATATTGACAAAAATAATGAAATTCAATAAAATCCCGTAGTGTCAGTCGGAATCCCGTGGAATATCCATATGAACATCAATGTTTTCGGTCAATGAACCTAAATAGCTCTACCTATTCCGATCACTGCTTATGACTGATTTAGCGACCAAGATTTTTTTATTTTGCTCGTCAAAATGACCACACTCCACCTGATGGTAACCAGTCGTGTGGTCTAAGAGCAGTGGCCTCAACATCGCCCTCATAGCAGCCGAGGCGATGTTGAGGTCTCTACTTTGACGGTGGAACGATTGATAAGGTCAATCGCCTTGCTATAATCTGTTTGGTCAAAGGACAACATCACACTGTGGGTGTGCGTGGCGAGGGTAAGGGGTAGATGCTCTAGCCGCTCAGCTCAGGCTGTATTCAAATTGCGCGCCTTCTATACTTACCTACCTCGTATTCGTGAGCTACATAAGGTTTCGTCGCCATTGCAGTCGCGAAGCAGGCGCGCGCGCGGCGGTGACGAGTGGCGCGGCGCGTGCAGCTCCGTGCTGTCCGAGCTCATGGCCTCCGCCGACGCAGAGCCCTTCCGCGCCGAAGTCTCGCCCGACCAGGCGCCAGGTACGTCAAATCCGCCGCGTCATCACCCATAACAGTTTAAGCTACTCCTGGCGTAAATTTAAGTTTATACCTAAGTGGTATTTTGTAATCTGATTGAATAAATGATTTTTGACTTTCGATTTGAGGGTGAAAATTAGACGTAACCACTTACAAGTTATCACAGCTTATATGGTATTATTGAATAGTTATTGAAACAATCGTTAATAAAATATTAAGAAAAAAGTAATGAATGTTTCACATATTTCATAGAACCCGGGGTGTAGTAATTTTGTTAGAAAAATTGTTTTCTACACAAAACTTTTATTACACTTAGATACGTGTAATATGTGCTTGTGTGTGTGTGCGCGTAGACTACCTGCTGGTGGTGTCGCGGCCGATGGACCTGGGCACGGTGTGGGCGCGGCTGACGGCCGGCGAGTACGCCACGCCGGAGCACTTCGCCGCCGACGTGCGCCAGGTGTTCGCCAACAGCCGCCTCTACAACACCAACAAGCGCAGCCGCGTACGTGCCACCTGCCACCTTGTCTGACTACTAGCTCACCACCCTACCCTGGCCTTACTTTAGCCCCTCTAACTATAATATATAACTTTACATTCTAAATAAGATTAAGATTTTAATACTATTTATGATTTCATAGTGGAAAATAATAACGGTTCTAAGTGAGAACCTTGAGGTACGCCCAATGTGACGTATTTCTACTCTAGTTGATGGCTACAAATCTCAAACTTTTGGTGAGATCAGGTTAAATAGGATGAAAAGTATTAAAGGATTAGAATAAAAAAGCCAATATTTGACATTGGTTGACGAAAACATTATAGTCGAGCCTATCAAAAGCTTTAATACAATCTATAAGGATTTATCCAAGGAATTGGATATTTCATCATGCACTATGCACAATTTTGGAAAAGATGTACCTTTTTGTTATGTCACTTTGCACATCCCGCCCGTATTAGAGAGTGATCAACTTGTGTGGTGTCGCAGATCTACTCGATGACGGTGCGCCTGTCGGCGCTGTTCGAGGCGCTGTGGTCGCGCTACTCGCGCGCCGCGCGCCCCGCGCGACCGCCGCGCGCGCCGCGCCGCCCGCGCCGCGCCGCCAGGACCAACACATGTACGTGTCTACATGTACTGCGACCGGTAGCGCTGTAATACACTGTCTTTATATATGTATGTAATGAATGCTATGTCTTGGCACAGCGGAGCTTATGAACGGCACGTGCGCGGTGGGCTCGGCCAGCGACAGCTCGGACTCGGAGACGCTGGCGGCGACGTCGCGGCGCGTGCACGCCGCCGCCTCGCGCCTGCGCGCCGGCGCCGGCTCGGGCGGCGAGCCCGGCGCGGCGGCGCGGGCGCAGCGCGCGCGCGACTCGTGGGACAGCGACGCGCCGCTACACACGCACAGTAAAGGTGACGTCACTATCTAGCGGCGACTCGGCAACAAGCTGCCCGCAGTAACAGATACCTTAGCACACAGTGATCAGATCATACTCGCCTGAACACATCGGTAGTAGGTGCTTCAGCTAATTTGCTCTTTATCGACGCACGGTAGTCGGTAAGCTTAGTCATTCTGTACACAAACTCTTCCTGGCCTGTGCCTGTTAGTAATATGATATAACTTGCAGGTAAGGGCGTCGGCAAGAAGAGTAAAAGCAGTAGCGCGAGCGCCAGTGCGAGTGCGAGCGCGAGTGCTGAACCCGTCGCAGGCACCAGTAGGGACACGCGACACGGTCAGTACTACATTATGTCTCTTACTTGTTACACGTAGAGAGATAGCCGATATCACTTATATTTTAAACATACTGAATGACAGGGTTGACTGCCCGGATCTTTTGTCCAAAATTGCTTTCAATGCGCCTGGTAAAGTTACAAGACACTACAATCCGATTCATCTACCTCAAGTGTCAACCAATTACCGGCAAAATGTATTATGTAGCAAGCAAGCAGTTCACTTAATAACAAACGTAAAGAATGTAACATTGATATATCCAGCTGTAAACTGGAGCCACTGAGACAGGTGCTTAGTCTTCATTTTTCCTCCTCCACGTCTCATGCTCTCTCTGTAATTTTTCCACTTTTTTAATGTCACTATTGCACTGTCTTATTCAATAAGAATATGTTTACTAGATTTGTAAAATTGCGGCGCCCGCCCCCGCGGCTGCCGGGTTTCATGTACAAAACTATTTCAAATTGTAACACCCAAAATATACACATATATTATTAAATGCAATAAAGATTTTGATTGGACTTGTTATAATTGTACTGACGTGCGGTTGTCGCTTCGTTCCCAGAGGCGTACCTGTCGGTGGCGGGGTCTGGCGGCGCTCTGTCGGCGCTGTGGCGCTCGTCCAGCTCGTCGGAGGAGTCGAGCGCGCGCTCCGATCTGCACGTGCTCGAGGAGCAGCTGCACGACGAGGTGGCGCTCACGTGCACCGACAGCGAGCAGCGCTACCACCCGCCGCACGTACGTACCGCCACACACATCACCACTACGATAAAGCTCACTACACCGCCAGCTCTGGCAGCAAGTCATCCTACCTAGAACGTATATCGACATGTAATAGGTGGAACTGTGTGTCAAGTTGCATCAAAATCCGTCCAACAGTTTCCGTGTAATTGATTAACAAACTTAGCGTTTAATTTAAATGAAAATCGAACCCGCGCCCACATGCAACTCAGTCGTATTAACTTCTGCTGCACCCCCGTGGTAGTCGACAAAAGTAAATCTCGAATGTAATTAAGAAAGTATAGAGGTCCAAGAGCGTTTCCTTGAGGAACTCCGTGGGTATCTCGAGTGTTTCATCTGTTCTTGTTTTATACAACCATCTATTTTTATAGAAGTGACTTCTACGTATTCATTTTGGTTCTTGCAACAATAATTTGTCCATTCTATACCTTATTTTTGTAGCGTTTCTAATAACAGTTTATAGAAAACAAACTCTGTACGGGTTACGTACTCTTCTTGATAAGTGATAGATAATATAAATAATTGCACTATTTATTGATTATTGAAATAATACGACAAATTTGATAATTATGCTGAATTATGATAACTGATTGATACTATGTTAATGAGTACACGATACGCTTGCTGAAGGTGAACTGATTTATTGATGGTTACAAAATCGTCACGTTGGACGTTAAATGCTGACCGCAGCATATGTACGGTCGTTGGCCCGTACAAACTCAAAGGCCTTTGACACGTCAAAGATGATGACGGTTGTAGGAATTTCTTAATCAGATATTCGAGAGCAATGTTCAATCAAATAAATCTGAAGCCAGCAGCACTAGTAGAGTATTGTTGGTTTATCTCTAAAGTCTCTTTCTACATATTTTGTAATTATATAAATCGCAATTTCATCGTAGTCAGCGGAATGGGTATTATTTTAAACACTCACAACAAATGACATAAACATCAGTCCAGGCGTTTAGGACGAGTTTAGTGACAGTTTACAGAAGAACTATATAAAATACTTTGCGTGTAATTCTAGAGCGGTCCCCGGCCACGTGCGCGCGCGCGTGCGTCGCGCATCCCGCGCGCGCGCAAGCGGCGCCGACGCAGCAGCGAGTCGGCCAGCAGCGCCGCGCCGCTCAGTGCGCACCGACAGAAACCTAAACGGTAACAAGATCCTTCTAGCTTTACTGCTTCTATTTATTGTGCTATGGATAGCGTTGTCAATGTCTAAATGTAATTGTTCTATTCTCCCGGCCGAGAGCCGGAGCGACTTCCCTGTGTGATGTGAACTATTACTACAGTTCTTGTACAGCTACGTGTGCTGTAGTCATACATTTGTATAGCGGTTCTTACTTGCATGTGAATGATACCAAATAAATGTCAATCTTAAAATTTTCACACACGACCGACTTTTATACAACCTTTTTTTTTGACCCAGGTAAATCTTTTGTGGATACTCCTTCCCCCGGGGTGAGGGGGAGGGTGATTATGTGAGATTCTCGGCCCATGAAGGGGGTTGGTATACACACTAAACACCTGGGGTGAGCAGTCCCTCCGCCGACGGGGTGGGGCGGGATGGGGTCGCGTTAGTAATCACAATCCCGCCCCGGCGGTTGGCCCGGCTGATGGTAACCGGGCCTCAGCACCTGTGGAGGGGTGGCCTTGTTCACCAGACGTGTGGGGCCGTGAAAACCGGTAGAGAGTCTCCCAACTCTGTACCAGTGACCCCACTATACAGGAGCGAGAAGGCGGGCAAATCGCCTCCTCCTCGCGCCCGTCCATCTTCGCCGGATGGAGTCAGCGAGTCGATTGTTCTCCCTGACCCTCTCCTCTCCTTCTGCGCCGTGACAGCCTCGCAGAAGGAGACCAGCGCAACTTTCATACAAGCTGCGCTAATATTACTTAGCTTGTATTCACGTGTGTGTGTGCTTATGCTAAACACCTAGAAGCTTGTACACGCGACCGCCTGTCGAAAGGTGGTGACGGCTAGAATGCGGTATAACTAACGTTATGAAGCTCGTAACGCTAGTTATTGATGTATGTGTGTGTGTTGCGTGCGTGCTGACGTCTCGCTGACGTATCTTACTCGCTAGTGTATATACAATGTATGTGTGTGTGTGTGCAGGACGCGCGAGCGGTTCACGGAGGGCTCGTCGTCATCGTCGTCGTCGGGGTCGGGCGCGTCGGCGGCGCGGCGCTACGAGTCGGACCGCTCGTACCGGCCGCGCTACTCCACCGACGACGACCGCCCGCTGCACCTCTACCGCCAGGAGCCGCGAGTGAGTGCACACCTGGACCTGCTACTATATACTACTACGTACACACACTCCAATCCTGGTGTTCGACGCTATACTTACATCGAACACTTATTGCTAGTCTAGCAACACTTTCTTTTGTACCTGGGGGAATGCTTTGACGCGTGCCTCTCCGTGGGAAAATGGAGCGGAGAGGTTATGTCGGGCTCACCAGGAAAAAGATGGACAGTCCCGGGCACTACCGACTAAACGTACCACAGCGTGCCAACTCCTTAATGTAACTAGGAGCGACGACTTACTTCGTGGGACCTGAAGCATCTACCTGATGTAGCGACCTAATACAGCCACGAGGAATGCGCAACGACATGAGTGCATTCATTATTAGCTATTCCCTTTTAGAAATATCTTCCACTAGCTGCCGCGCAAGTTCGTCTGCATCACATAACATGTTCTTCGTTTCTGCAATATTTTCCATTGATTCGCCGCTCCTATTGGTCGTAGCGTGATCTTATATAGCTTCTTCCTTGATAAATGGTCTATCCAACACTAAACGAACTTTTCAATTCGTACCAGTAGTTCTTGAGATTAGCTCATTTAACCAAACAAACAAACTCTTCAGCTTTATAATATTAGTATAGATTATCATTCAGCATCTTTGAATGCTCACGGCAATGAAAAACACAGGCTAGAGTGGATGGCCCTTAGGGGTCTGGAACACTCCAAGAGATTCATTGCAAACGGAGCCACAGGCTTCACCCGGAATTTCTGCGGGTATAGCAAGAGCCAAATGCGCCTGCTCACAGGAGCGTTCACTGGCCATTTTGGCACCAACGACTTCCTGTGCAGATTGAGATTGACACACGATTCGATCTGCAGAGCCTGTGGTGAACAGGACGAGTCCATATCGCACCTACTGTGTGAATGCGACGCGTTGGCTGGACTTAGGATGGGTCTGATAGGATTGGTATATCCAAACCCTGAAGACTTCAGGCTTCTCCCTCTGAATTGTACACTGCGGCTAATGCAGTACATTCAAAAGGAGATAGCTAAGGGATGAACCTTGGGGATGACACAAACGATCCCACTGGGTCGAAGTGTCGCCGGTCAGTACAGACTGGCTACACACAAGATAAGATAAGATCATTCAGCATAGCATAGATTAGGTACTCTTTAAGCGGAATAAACATTATAAGTGTTTTTCAATCACAGTGTTTAATTTAGCATCTCGTTAAGCACAGTTCCAGCCTAACATTTAGGTATCGTACTGCACGCCTTGATGACTTAACTTCTGCTGTCTGCACATTGTATCGGTGCTAATAGGTCGTGGCTAGTCTACGCCAGTGATCATGACCTAAGATTTGATAAAAAAAAAAAAAAATTTTACTATAATTAGCTCTACTTATTATTAGTAAAACATATTCATGAAATGTAAGATAGATTACTTATGAAATCTAGATGTTAGAAGGGCTCTAACACACTGCCTTGTAAAACTTCCAACGTTATTATGCTTGTAGTCAGATCAAAGTGATGCGTGCCTTGACTTGAGGTGATGTGTGCTTCGTAGACATATTTGTTTCTGTTATGAAAATTTTTACTAAGTGTTTAGATCTGCCTTAAAGTGATATTATTGTATATAACAACATCGAAAGCTTTCGACGAATTGAACATTGATTTTAGTAACTGTTTGTGTTATTCTATGTATTATATCTATGTATAGTAGTGGGCGTTTAAACGAAAAGCTTTGAACACAATCTGCTTATCAACATAAGCATAAGCGTTCGTTTATAAGTACACGCCGATTTCGTTTAAACGGAAAGCAACTTCACAAACTGTAACGCCGCCGCAGCCGCCGGGCGCGGGCGACTCGCGCGACGACAACGAATGACAATGATTCGCGAACGTTAAGTTGGCCGCACTGCTCACTGCTTTTTTAAAGTAATATTAAAAATAAACTCAATACGTGAGGACATAAAGACTAATATACAAACAAACATGTCAACATTAGGATTAAGCTACTAAATTACGAGTTGTTTGTTTACGTAATAATATTTATAAGTAGTAAAAAGATTTTTGTTTTAGTTGCATAAACTTTAGTTTAAAGTACGCAGTTTTAACGTTTAATACAGCAGTACGTAATAAAACGATTTGAGAAGCGGGCAGCGGCAGCTTTAATGTCCGCTTTCACAATGAATTACAAAAAGCGTTTTAAGTGATAAACTTTTTCAAAAACGCGCCGTTGAATATAAACACAACGTTGTAAGCGTTGTCGAAATTAAGCCGTTTAACACACCACTGTCTATGTAGGAGTCAGTCAGTGGTCAGTGGTGAGCGGTCCGACACTTGAACATATAATTATGTAAGTTGTCGGAGTACACGGAAAGAACCACAAGTTACGTTTAACAGTCATATTGTTCAAAGTTAAACTAAATGTTGACAAGTGCATTAATAAGTGATATCTTAGTCTCGGCAAGCGTGTACTACTCAAACGTTATTATGGATTACATTATTATATATACGTTCTGGACAAAGGCCAGGTTAAGAGCTCCTTGAACCGACGGGCGTGTATGAGAAATGTGATGAAAGTGAATGAAGCCAGAGAAGTGTGTCAGGATCGTAGCAAATGGAAATCCGTAGTCTCTGCCTACCCCTCTGGGAAACAGGCGTGAATCTATGTATGTATGTATGTATATATGTAAACTAGATATTCCCGCGGTTTCACCCGCGTTTATCGTTACTACGCCGCCCCCGTGGGTCGTAGCGTGATGTTATATAGCCTATAGCTTTCCTCGATAAATAGGCTATCCAAAACTAAAATAATTTTTCAATTCGGACCAGTAATTCCTGAGATTAGCGCGTTCAAACAAACAAAACAAATAAACTTTTCAGCTTTATAATATTAGTATAGATTGCAACGCTTTTGTGTGATATACATATTTATTGAAGGAAGCTGTACGATCGCACACTCATTTTTGTATCATAAGTCGTCATAAGCAATTTCCAAATGTACATGCATTATCTATACTTATAATAAAACTGTAGAGAGGTCAATTCTGTACATTGAATATATATTCAAAATTAATATTGGAGGATGAATGGTGATCGATACTGATGACAAAAATGCAATCAGTAAATTTTTTGTCTGTCTGTCTGTCTGTCTGTATGTGCACGCATGGGTCAAAAACTACTGAAGGGATTTTAACCAAACTTGGTACGATTATAGTCCATACTCCTGGGCAGGTTATAGGCTATATAACATAACGCTAAGACACATAGGAGCTGAGCAGTGACGATAAATTTGAAGCAAGTCGGACGAAAATGCGCTTTCGAGCTCTTATCCTCACATACGTTGATCATACACCAAAAGTATGTATTACAAAGATGATGGTCTTCAAAAGATCTACAAAAAAGTCCTTAATAGTATATATCTATCTTTTATAAATTAGCCACAATAACGTGTTTAATCGTTAGGCATTTCTTCAAAGTGTATTAAAATACATAAATATATTGTATTTCACATAGATATATCTTTATCAAACTCCCATATTCAAAAAGTACACTTTAATATTTATATTATAAAAAAAAATATAGGAATCGGTTTATAAACACACAAGATATAGATGAAATAAAACTTCCAAATCTCGCCGCGCCAGTATGGGTACGGCTATACGGTTGATTGTTGTTTAACGCGCGAAACGGCCATCCGCTGCATTTATAAAAAGGCGGGGGCGCTCACGCGCCGACTTCACTCACATTTTGTTTGTTTGGTTGAACGCGGTAATCTAAGGAACTACGGGTAAAAATTAGAAAAATATTTCAGTGTTGGATAGCCCATTTATAGAGGAAGGCTATAGGCTATATAACATCACGCTACGACCAATAGGAGCGGAGCATAAATGAAAAATATTGCAAAAACTAGGAAAATTCTCTTATGTGAAGCAGACGAAGTTGCGCGGGTCAGCTAGTACCTAATAAATTAGCTTTAGTTCATATTTCGCCGCGATATTGTAAACAAGTTTTTGTGTTGCAATAAACATTATCAAGAACCGAAGCATATCCTTTACCCAAGTACATGAAGTGCATGAGCAGACAGGTGCCTGTGCAGAGCTTTGATTCGTAGAACATGTATAAAGTTAAGCTTGTATTTGTAACATGTCAAGTGATCTATTTGGAGCTACTAATGTCGTGTCGTGTGCGCAGTCCGGCACCGGCAGCGGCGCCGGCGGCGGCGGCGGCAGCGCCGGCGGCGTGTCGCTGCGCGCGCGGCGCTCGCAGCGGCGGTACAATGAAGATAGTGAGGAAGACTCGGTGGCCGCCATCAGCAAACGTCTGCAGCACCACGCGCGCACGCACCACGCGCACCTCGCCACCAGGAGGCGCCACCACGCCGCGCAGGTACACACATATCACATGTCACAGCGCATCGGAAGTGCTCATTCTCCATGGCGGGCTCCACGTAGGTGAGATGGCGGGTGCTTCGAAATAAAGACACAGTTGCACTAGTTAATTTTCTATAATTTTAATTTATTACACCAACACACCAAATGAATCCCAATGGTGGATTAAACTCGATTATTATTTATTTTTGTAAGGTTTCTTCGCGATGTTTTCTTCTCCGTTAAAGCGCGATAATTAACTATTTAATACGCACATAACTTATTTTCAACTCAACATATTTGAATAAATACAACACAAAAAAATATACTATTTATCTTTTTATTTTTACAACTCCAAATGGTGAGTTTTCTAAATGAAATAAGTGAGAATTGATTGGCTCCTTGTGCTGTGAGTAAATGTCACAAAACTAAAGTTGGATGGAATCACTTCTTTGATTGGCCAACTTTGCTTTTTTGTCATCTACTCACGGCACAATCAATTAATTAATTAACCAATCAATTCTCACTTTTTTTTTCGAAAAGTATTAATTCGTGGTTGGTACTCAGCCGAAACGCAAATTTTCATAGTTAGACCGAATCTTCACATTTTTGTTGAGTTTTGGGAATATGGTAGAAATGTAGTTGCAGGGGGTCCACCGGAACCAGCTAAGTGTTGAAAGTGTTCTAGGAACAAACAAGTCTGGGAACCTCTGCTCTATGATATAAAACCAAATTATTAAATATTTGACAAATTTCTTAATTACGAATATCCTTTATCCAATTTGGGCGACCCGATGGCGCAGTGGTTAGTGTAACCGACTGCCACGCCTGAGGTCGCGGGTTCGATTCCCGCACAAGTCAAACATTTGTATGCATGAACATGGATGTTTGTCTTGCTCTGGGTGTTTCTATGTATAATATGTATGTATTGGCAAAAAAAAAAGTATATGTGTATGTTTATCCATTGTCTAGTACCCATAGTACAAGCTCTGCTTAGTTTGGGCTAGACGGTGTTGTGTGTATGTGATAGAATAGAATTGTATGAACACTGTATTGTTTCAGAGCGCGAGCACGGAAGGAGCAGGCGCGCACACTACGGACCACAACTACTTCAACGGGCACGCGTCGCACGCGCCACACGCGTCGCACGCGTCGCACACGGCACACGGGTCGCATACGCCGCACGCCTCACACTCCACACTCGTCGCGCACTCTTCACACACCAACGGTATGTACCAGTCTTTATAAGAGTCTTCTATGTTTTTAATATTGCCTCTTTAAAAAATGAATTAACGTCATACTTGATTCATTTATCTATTAAAAAGCATGCTCAACTGAATCTATTACCTCAAAATTTCAAAATACTAATAATAAATTCCCTTTTAAATTGTAGATAGCGCAGTTTCTGTTGAAGAAATCTTCGATCAACAATAGCAACTAGATATCGGGTCACGTACAAAATCAAAGCTAAGTGCTGTCCGCGTGACAATACGTATACAGCTACATTTGTTTACTAACAAACGGAGAGAGAAGTTTTAAAACAGGTTTAAGTTCAACCTAATTACAACCATGGCATCTAGTAATAAGTCGCAAATCTTTAAAATATTATCTAATACTTACGATCATTCATCACATAAAACGAGCACAGCAATAAATTACTCCTGTCACTTACAAATGAAAATACATTTAGTGTGAAATCAACCTTAAACGGCAACAAATAAAGTACTTTTTCCCGTTATTGCCTTGAGAGTTACATCGTTTTGTTTCGTTTATTTTTGTTATAAAACTTTGTGTGTGTGTTGGCGAGCCTTGACCAAACTTGTAGCGGTGGTTTAAAATCGGTAGCTTTGTTCAAAATTTGATATTATTTGTTAATTTAAAGTTTAAAATATAACTTATTCTTCATGTAATTACCGAAAGTAAGATACTCCGGCCGTTAAATTGCTTTTTCGGGCATTATTTTTGGAACTGTTGAATACACACTGCGGCTTTGTGAGACGTGTTTACATTGGCCGAGTTTCAAGCGAACTAAAAATAAGAGCTCACGTCTCAAGTGCGCTCTTATTCACCGAGACGTATTTTTTGCGCCGACCCGATATCTAGTTGCTATTGTTGATCGAAGGAAGAAATATAAAAACATCTTAAATTAAACATGTAATATATAAATTTATTTAATTTATTGTTCTTATTATTGAATGTGTATGAAACAGAGAAGCCGTGTAATATTGTAATGCTTTATAAATAAGTGATTCGGAAGCTATGTCCGCTAAAAAACCATTTTGCAGTTTAGAAATAGTAATATTATATATTTGATATGTTTTACCGGAACTAACAACTGTTATCTATTTCCTAAATTGTAATTGAACTATAAAGTATTTTATAACAATCAAACATAACATTAAAATCAGTTATTAATTGATTACATTATAAATATAAAATATTTTTTTTATCAACGCCCAAATCCATTTTAAGCGTTATATAAAATAAAAAGCATACATACGTAAGAACAAACATCAAGTCACGTTCGTGGTTACTTACCGTAAATACTACATTGAATGCACAACATACCTAGTAGGCACTATACAAAACAACTGTACGAATGTAACGAGTGGGGCTCATGCCGCAGCTTCAATCGCGTTCATTTAGGTTTTTTCAATCAATTTCCATATCCCATGTCCTTTTTGTTTACCCTTGACAGCATGTATGCGACATTTCATGATGATCGGTCGAGGAGTTACGGCGTGAAAGTGTAACAAACAAACTCACATTCGCAATTATAATATTAGTTAGAATACACTAGCTCTATCCCCCGGCTTCGTACGTGTATAATTTAGAAGCATGTACGTATCTATATTTTTTTGTTTGCATATAAGAAGAAGCTGTACTGAGTCGACTTGTAGGCGCGTCACGGTGAGCCGCGCGCCACATTTTAAGTTAGTCCTCCATTAATGCTACTGTAAATGCCGCATTCAATTTCGTGCCGTAGTTGTTACATGATGCGCGTACAAACATACAGAAAAACAAATATTATAAAAATAATGGTTTTAGCTTCTATAACCTATATAAAATCCCCTTCTATTATTTTTCTCAAATATCTCTTATATACAGTGGGGAGACCAACAGACTGCAATGCAGAGGGTCTCGGGTTCGAACCCACGTCGCGCACCTCTGACTTTCGGAAGTTATATGACTTTTCGAAATTATGATTACGTATTTATTTATTTATGGATTTCCAACAAAGGAATATACAATAACATACATTATATAGCAGTAATCAAGTTCTTAGCGTGTATAGTCCCTCAGTTATAGGAAACCACAGCTTGCAAATTATAATTACAACTAAACTAACAACTTAATTAAAGAAACAAACAGAAAACATTAAATTCTGCCTCTAGGGTAAACTTTACAGTAAAACAATAATAGCTTATTAGATATAGAGATATATAAAAAATTTGATTATAAGTGAATGAAGCCAGAGAAGTGTGTCAGGATCGTAGCAAATGGAAATCCGTAGTCTCTGCCTACCCCTCTGGGAAACAGGCGTGAATCTATGTATGTATGTATGTATAAAAAATTTACATAGAAAAAAAATATCTATTGATTGACAATTATCGTCTGCTCCGTGCCTCGGAGAGCACGTTAAGCCGTCGGTCCCGGCTGCCATGAACATCTATGGCAGTCGTTATTGGGAAGTCAGTGCCCTCTAATATCCTGACACTGGTCTAGCCTTAGGGTATCGTTAGCCTTCGGGTTGCGGAGGTCAGATGGCAGTCGCTCCGTGTATAAACTAATATCCAGTCAAATCCAGTTAGACTACAAAGCCGACCCCAAGTGACTTGGGAATAATAAAGGCTAGAGAGAAGAAACATATATTTACCAGTTACAATTTTATTATATTAAGTTTTATTATGTATTAATAATGAGTCATATTTACCGTTACATGACACAAAATAAATCTTCTTTTGCCCGTTTCGGTTACACAAAATTGATGATCTGTTCTTTACCCTGTCTATGGTTTGCATTGACGCCGGAGGAGATAATGTCCTCCAGAGTGAATTTCGGTCACGGCAGCCGATCTTACCGGAGACTGGACATCCAGGAGATATCATAGTGCACAAGTGTGGTGATAGCCAGTCGAGTTTACTTGCGCTTAGTAATATAAGTCGAGTACACACCCGCGATATAAAGATTGTTTCAATCATTCAAAATTAAGACAAATGTTAATTTTTAATAGAAGTAATAGTTAAAATATAATTTATATAAACTCATCTAAAAACGTCAGAATAATAATTACAATTCTAATTAATGAAACACTTGTAAAATTTGTTAAATGGTCAACTTCGTAAGATGATGATGATAATTTGATTTGATTTTTAAACGCGTATAGTCAAATAAATACCTGTAAACCTATAAGATATTACAACACCGTTTAGATTATATGACTTTGGAACGTGAATTTCGGCCTACGTTACGTAATATTGGGCAAACATTCCAGCATATTGTAGATGAGATGCTGCGTGGACCGAACTTTTGTTGTCTGTATTTGGATGACGTCTTAATCTTCCCGTCAGACTCAGCATAAAAGAGTCAAAGTCAAAGTCAAAAATCATTTATTCATTTAGGTCACAAAGTAACACTTATGAACGTCAAAGTATATAGGTTAGTGAGTTTACTAAGTTACTGAAGCTACATTTAGGTTAGTTGCTAGGTTCAGGCAAAGGGTAGAGCCTATGAGAAGAAACCTGCAAGAAACTCACGGCCACTCTTTTAAATCGCCAGTTAAATATAATTTCAGTATTTTACAACTCAGATTAACAAGGTGTTACAGCCATTATGCCATATACTACTGACTATAAAAAACTAAACATAATAACAATAATAACTTAATAATATTATAGAGAGGAAATAATTTGAGCTAAGATATATTATTTAATATAAATCTAAAATAGACAGTAAGATGGCATGATGGCGCATACACTTACACTTTGTGACTATGCAAAGGCTTAAATTGACTTATAAATAATACAGATCTTTGAATCCTGTATGCAACAAGCAACTAGCTCCATGAGTTTTTGTCATTTAAGTAGTCGTTGACTGAATAATAACCCTTCCGAATAAGTTGTTTTTTAACGGCGTTTTTAAATTTAAACAATGGTAAATTAATTATAGTAATAGGTAATTTATTAAAAAAACGTATACCGAGTCCCGCAAATGTATTGTGAACTTTATGTAAACGATGATATGGGCCTACTAACTTATGCTTATTTCTAGTGTTTACGTTATGGATATCACTATTCTTATTATATAAGTAAATGTTATGTTTAATAAACATAATGTTAGCAAATATATATTGCGACGCAACAGAGGTCTTCGATAGACTAAAGAAATATGATATGGTATCAACATTTCCAAGCCAATCAGAAGTTGACATTTATTTCTAGAAAACAGCGGAGTCTAACTATTGCTTGTCTATTACTGAATTGTGTGCAGACGTGATGAATGGTACTCTACTGCGTTGATGCCTAACTCGTAAACAAGTGTATACATGTTACACCTACGAGCGCGCTCGTGTGTGTCCACGTATGTACACTTGTTAGATGACTTTGTAAATGTTTGTTACTGCATATTTAAATATTTTGTACGAAGTGTTAAAAAATAAAGAAAAATACGTCATTTCTTTTTATGGTTGTAACCTTATTGGGTTTACTTAGGATAACGACGGGCCACGCTGTAGGGGCGTGGTGTCTTGAGGTTACTTTAAGCAGTGATGATTCAAAGATACTAGAGCAATTAACACTTTTCTTAACAAGGAGTATAGAACACACTTAAAGCAGGCTACACAATTAATAGAAATCAGGGCGTGGTTCTCAACGGCTTCCTACGTGGTTCTTAATAGGAAGAACCACTTAACTTGATGTGCAGCTCAGCGGAAGGAAGAAGACTGCCCCAGGACGCGATCCGCTATATATAGCCGCCGCCGCTCGGAGGGGGACTAGTGATGCCACCGTCTCGCTCGCCGCGCACGCAGCCGTGCGCCGCGAGTCGATTACGTGACGTGGTATACGAGGCTAACGAGCAGGCGGGTCGCCTGGTGGTAAGCGATGACCGCCGCCCATGGACACCCGCTACACCGGATGTGTCACAATCATTATAATTAAACACGTATTTTGTTTATTTTTTAACACTTCGTACAAAATATTTCGTTATTTTTACCCAAAGTCTATAGTTAGTATTTGACTTTGGACGGTACCTAAACAATCTTATTAGTACTTAATGTTATCCTCACAGTGTTCAGTGCTAACGACTTAGTCAACACTATAGTTAGTACATGATGTGATTTGACCCGACAGGCGGCGCGGGGGCGGCGGGCGGCGCCGAGGGGCGCAGCGCTGTGTCCGTCTCGTCGCGCGGGCGCGTGCGCAAGCTCACACCCAAGGCGCGCGGGCTGCTGCGCGACTAGCGCCGGCCGCGGCGCCGCCCGCGCCACGAGCACCTAGCGGCCGCCGGGGAGCGCGTGTTGTCCGTCTCGTCGCGCGGGCGCGTGCGCAAGCTCACGCCCAAGGCGCGCGGGCTGCTGCGCGACTAGCGCCGGCCGCGGCGCCGCCCGCGCCACGAGCACCTAACGGCCGCCGGGGAGCGCGTGTTGTCCGTCTCGTCGCGCGGGCGCGTGCGCAAGCTCACGCCCAAGGCGCGCGGGCTGCTGCGCGACCAGCGCCGGCCGCGGCGCCGCCCGCGCCACGAGCACCTAGCGGCCGCCGGGGAGCGCGTGTTGTCCGTCTCGTCGCGCGGGCGCGTGCGCAAGCTCACGCCCAAGGCGCGCGGGCTGCTGCGCGACTAGCGCCGGCCGCGGCGCCGCCCGCGCCACGAGCACCTAGCGGCCGCCGGGGAGCGCGTGTTGTCCGTGTCGTCGCGCGGACGACTGCGCCGCCTCACGCGCAAGGCGCGCTGCCTGCTGGCCGACGCGCGTGGAGTGTCGGCCTCACACGCGCACTCTACCTCCTAGGGGCACACGTGTAACATATGACTATGTATGTATGAAACGTAGTTGAGAAATCTGAGGTACATCGACCCCAATACATGTTGACATGTAAATGAAACTGAACATTGTGATATCATGTTCATGACCCGCGGGTGTTCCCACCGCACGGGGCACAACCCGCACTTGACATATTTTTTATTTTTGTATTCACTGATATCGACTTTTGTGTGAACGATTGTAATTTATTTATGTATTAGTACCTGCTATTTGTAATTATTAAATCTCAATACAATTAATTATTATTGTTAATTACTCTATGACATTAATTGTGAGTTGGCTGATGGCGCAGTGCCTCTAACGATCGCCTCGCTGCGTCGAGTGTCGCAGGATCGACGCACGGCACTGGCTATTGTACGATGTTTGTGAAGCCCCGCGACCTACGAGCGGGAGGAGGGGGAGGGTGGGGAGGGGTTTGAGCTCAAAACAGTCCGTTACGAATAGTTATTATTGTAGTTCGTACGAGTATATAATAAGCTAGCATTGTGTACAAGCTGGTCGCGCTACGAGCGCCGCCGCGCCGCGCGGGACGCACGCTCACGTACCGGGGGGAGGCAGAGAACACATAATTGCTGGAATAACGAGATATATACCCATGTACCAGTTTATATATATAACTATATACTATATAACATGAGCGGCATGTTTTATGTATTCGCGGTACATACAATTATATTAACATAAGCAACGTGAGGTTAATCAATAGATTCATGGTATATCTTTTGTACTTAAATATTAAATACTAAGTTTCCTCGCTGTTTCATCCACGTTTACGATGACTGTTTCATTCGAGTTTACGATGACTGTTTCATCCACGTTTACGATGACTGTTCATCCACGTTTACGATGACTGTTTCGTCCACGTTTACGATGACTGTTTCATACACGTTTACGATGACTGTTTCATACACGTTTACGATGACTGTTTCGTCCACGTTTACGATGACTGTTTCATACACGTTTACGATGACTGTTTCATACACGTTTACGATGACTGTTTCGTCCACGTTTACGATGACTGTTTCATTCACGTTTACGATGACTGTTTCGTCCACGTTTACGATGACAATTTCACCCACGTTTATGATGACTGTTTTTCTCTTGCGAATCGTAGTGTGATGTTATATAGCATATGTTACTTCTGGTTAAAGTAGCTTTCTATTGTGAAATAATTATTAAAATCGGTTCAGTAATTTTAATGTTTATCGGTTACAAACTAAAAAAAATTTTTTAATTTGTATAATATTAGTGTAGATTTACTATTTGTGTCTCTTGTGTAGAGATCGTCTAACTGTATGTTACGTCTCTGGTGTCGCGTACTTCGATGATCTAGAAGAGAGTGAGAAAAGAGGGATGGGGGGACAGCTTATGGTCTGAGGAGAGTGGAGTGTCTAAAAGGAGGAAGTAGTTGTAACATATACAATACGGGTGCATGAATTATTATTGTAGAAAGACATTTTATAAATTTAAGAAGCTCACTGTTATTAAATATAGCACGTACCTATACCTATAAGTATCTATCCGGATATACAAGCGTGACGTCACGAGCGGTGAGGGCGTGACTCGCTCACGCTGCGGCTACAGTCGACAGTGTGTAGCTGTGGCCGTGGTGCGGGCGAGGCGAGCGGCGCCAGGGGCGCGAGTGTGTACATTGTACGTGTGTATATAGCGGCGTATGTGCGCGCCGGTCTTACCAAACGGAATTAAATAAATGATTATTTTGTAGTACACGCTGGTTTTATTTACAATTATACACGACGAACAGACGACCTGTGACCAACTTGACCCTGCCACTTCCACGAGTCCTGTCGTCGCCTTACTTAGCTCTCGTGGTCCTGCGTCGGCGTCGGTTTAAGTCTTTGCTCTGTGTAAGCATTTTAGACGATGATCAGCGCCATCTATCGGATAGTTCATAGAATTGCATAAAACATGGCATATTATGGCGTGCGAGCAGTAAGTATATAGTATATAGGTACATAACACAGAACTAGTTGTTCTCCGCGGCTTCGCTTGCATGAACTTCTATTGTATAAACATCAACGTCAAGAACTTACATATATACAGAATATGCTATAGGTATTGCATTTATTACAACTAGTTCAATATATTTATTTGCTGTCAGAGATAAAAGCGTTGGTCGCTCCTAGCTGTGTTCTCAGCGTAGCTAGACAGTGAATAGTATCGGTACAATCGATTCGACAATTATGGATTACGAACTAAGCCGACTCGATACTACACTCCACTCGCTCCATCAGTAACATTAGATATTGTGCCCGACGACACCTGGCGAGACACTAAGACAATAAATGTATTTTTAAATACCGTGAACAAATATCAGTAGCTAAGTTTTCAGCATGAGGCAATCCAAGCAATCGTTTAATTATAACCGTCAATAGAATCATATATTTAGCTCTTTTATTCTTTAACTCCACTTCCTTGCGCTCACCAAAATACGCCAAAGAGATGTCAGTGCTAAGTTAATATATGTTTGTGATATTTCTGGATAAAGTGGCTTTCTAACGATGAAATAATTGTTCAAATCGGTTCATTAGTTTTAGGTTTCATCGCTTACCAAGCAAAGGAGATGTCTCACTTTTGTATAGGATTCCGGCTATAACTTGTACATCCTCAGGAAAGCTGGGAAATATATCCCTAAATACATTTAGTTAAGCAATTCTTTTTTAATTTCTATTATTTTCGTTGCGCAAAATAAAATATACAATGTTTGACGTTTGTCGTGCGGACTATGACCAGACAAGTTGGTAGATGACATTTATACATAACCTAGAATGCTAGAATTGTCAGAAGTAAAAGAAATTGGTAATTCTTGTAAAAATGAAAGGAAAACGTATGCATTCAGGAAAGTGTAATAAGAAACACCAATTCAGCATTGGAATATTTATTATCTTTATCAGTCAATATGACATTGACAGTTAATGTCAAACATAAACAAAATGTCTCATTCCGGAGAGCACCCTGCAAAATCAGTATTATATTATATGAATATATTTTTTATGTTGATTGTTTGTTGAAAAGATGTGTATGATAGCTGAAATGAATAAATGATACTCTAAAACATATTTATTGTTGACATATATATTTATATAATATTTACATTATTATATAGTACTTTTGTAGTTTTCGATATGATTTATGAACGCATACAAAATTATATGACCGAGAACCACCGCCATATTGAATATAATGGCAATAATATAAAAACTATTATTTTAAGCGCAAACGTAATTCGGCTTAAATTCAGAAAATAATGTTTAACCCCGATTCCTGGTATTTTTGCTATTTTTTGGCTGATAGTACATTTCATAGCCGAAAATGAAACATCTCCTTAGGCAAGTTACGTATGTTTCATTTTGTGTATTATTTTTACACACAATAACCAATAGCAATATGCTCAGCAACGATAGCTCAGTGGGGACACCAACAGACTGCAATGCAGAGGGTTTCGGGTTCGAACCCACGTCGCGCACCTCTTTCTTTCGGAAGTTATATGACTTTTCGAAATTATGTGCGTATTGATTGACAATTATCGCCTGCTCCGTGCCTCGGAGAGCACGTTAAGCCGTCGGTCCCGGCTGCCATGAACATCTATGGCAGTCGTTATTGGGAAGTCAGTGCCCTCTAATATCCTGACACTGGTCTAGCCTTAGGGTATCGTTAGCCTTCGGGTTGCGGAGGTCAGATGGCAGTCGCTCCGTGTAAAAACTGATATCCAGTCAAATTCGTTTAGACTAGAAAGCCGACCCCAAGTGACTTGGGAATAATAAAGGCTAGGGAGAAAGAGAAGATATAGCAATATGTGGTCGTAGTGGTAATATCTCGCTATCTCTCTCGGACAGCTCCAATTAATAGAGATTATGTAATTTGTTTGTATCGTGCATCCTTTTTCTTACCTTTACTACCAGATATGTAACGTAAATATTCTTTTTAGAGTTTAAGTTATGTTACTATTAGACATAAATATTTAAAAATGTGAGTCAATTATTATTATTATTAAAAGGGGAAATAGGGTATTTCCCCTTTTAATAATAATAATTCTTTATTGACAAAAATTAAGTTCAGTAATTTAGAATTATCTGACCCCTGCACCAGTAACAACTCTATTGCAGGAGCCAGTGTCTTATTTAAAAGTTACAAATATTATTTTGTCATTAAAATATCATAAAAAACATTACCATCCTTCTGACGCAGTCGAGTAAAAAGGAATATTGTTTATAATATTTATATAGTTTTATCTATATATAATCTAGTGTGGCCTCAACAACAGGCTGGAGTCGTCCTCGGTACACTAATAATAATAATAATGATTTATTTTTCTCTTCCACAAAGGTAACTTAAAATATAATTGAAATACTTAAATAAAAACAAAAGACCCTTGTGCGAGACTGGTATCTGCACTAGGGAACCCTGTCACACAGATTACCAGGCCCCCTAAAACAATGTAAGTATTATTAAAATATTATTTGCAAGGTGGAATATCATATAATTTATCAGTAACTAAATGTAGGCTGTGGAATGTGCGTGTGTGAGCGAAAGTGTATGTTGTGTGTGTGTTTGTATGTCTGTGAGTGTGTGTGTTAGGGTGAGGGAGGGTGTGTGTGTGTGTTAGTGCGCATGCGTGCATGTGAAAGTGTGCGCGCGAGAGCATGTGAGTGTGTATGTGGAAGTGATGAGGTATGCCAGATTTTTACTTAGGGACGATTAAGAGGTTTTCTGAATACTCATAATTATTATGTTTTAAAAGATACGAGGTTAGGGCTTGCTTACACTTCACTTTTGTCAGAGGATAGATGTTCGCAATAGCATTCATTTTATTATATAAATAATTGCTAAGGAAAGAATAGCTCCGATGCGAAAGACTAGTTTTGAACAATTTTGATGAACATACTTTACTTTTATTGCGTTTATGAGCGTATAGTTTTGGGTTGTATTGTATGTGGGAATGTTTGCGCAAGATAGTGTAAATCACAAATAGTTGCCGAACTGTAAGCACCTCGCACTTTGTATAAAGTTCAGAAGTCGGATGAAAGAAAGGAAGGCAATGTGCTACCTTAAGGACCGCTCTTTGTGCACGTTCTAATTTAATCATATGGATTTTAGAGGCCTCACCCCATGTAGTGATACAATATGTTAGTAACGACTGACATAAAGAAATATACACAGTCCTGAGAATTGTCGTATCAGCAACTTGTCGGAGGTTTTTAAATATATAAATAAGCTTTCTTATACGTTTGGTCAGCAGATCGATGTGTATGCTAAAGGACAAGTGTTTGTCAATAATTACACCAAGATACTTAACTGAGTCAGCGCTTTCAATTTTAGGGCATGTGCAAGTAATATATGAGTCATTGTTGCATGAATGGGCTGTAATTTTTACGGATGAGTCGAGTTTAAGGTGTGTATGTGACAGGGAGAATGTGATGTATTTGGTTTTGCCTGTATTTAATGTGAGTAAGTTGTCGTTGAGCCAACTTTTCACCTGTGTGAAACCAATTTGCGTAAAGTGAAACACTTCCTCCCAAGTATCACCATAGAAAAGAAGTGCTGTATCATCCGCAAATGTGATAATGTTACCATTTGAAAGCTTTAGTTGACAGAGGTCATTAATAAAAATTAAAAAGAGGGTAGGCCCCAAAATACTCCCTTGAGGAATACCAATATTAACGTCACACTCATCACTTATCCACTCCTCGACCTTGACACATTGAACACGGTTATTTAGGTAGCTACGGAATAGGTCCAGTTGAGTACCCCGAATTCCAAGGCGTTCAAGTTTTTTCAACAAGAGTGGCGCAGAGACGGTGTCAAATGCCTTCGCCAAGTCCAGAAATATCGTAAGAACTTTTTTCTTATCGTCAAGCTTGGTGACTATAGTATCCGTGAGTTGATGAACTGCATCATTTGTGGATCTGCCATTACGAAAACCGTATTGATTATCTGACAGAAGCTTTTTAGACTCTAGGAATTTAGACAATTGTTTATTAATAAGCTTTTCGATGATCTTTGATAGAGTTGGCAGGATCGATATTGGACGGTAATTATTGACACAGTCTCTACTATCACTCTTGTGAATTGGGTGAACAAGCGACGTTTTGTGTTCCGTGGGAAATATGCCCGTGGACAGGCAAGTATTACATATATGCACAATGGGTTCCACTAACAAATATGAATATCTTTTTAATATACTACCAGGAATATCACAAATTCCTAATGCGCAATCAGTTTTGAGGGAGGATATGATAGCTGCTATCTCTTGGATGTCAGTGGGAAGTATGACAAATGAAAAGTGGCTAGACTGCAGTAAAGGCGAGTTAGACGCGGTGGGGTTAGCACTTATGATAGACTTAACCAATGACAAACCTGTTTACGAAAAACTGATTAATCCTATTAACAGATTTAATTGGATTATTTCTATCAATTAGATCTATGGATGTGGTTTTCTGACTGTTGGTGCTTGTTATTGATTTGATTTTGTTCCATATCTTTTTTGTGTTGCCTCCACATTTAGCGAGTTCAACCTTGTCATATTCTTGTTTAACTTTTTTTTAAATACTACCTATTTCAAAAGTGACGGTACCGTGTATAGATGATGTTATTGTTGGGGGTTGGATGATGCTTATATTTAAGACTAGCTGACCCGCGCAACTTCGTCTGCTTCACATAAGAGAATTTTTCTAGTTTTTGCAATATTTTTCATTTATGCTCCGCTCCTATTGGTCGTAGCGTGATGTTATATAGCCTATAGCCTTCCTCTATAAATGGGCTATCCAACACTGAAATATTTTTCTAATTTTTACCCGTAGTTACTTAGATTACCGCGTTCAACCAAACAAAATGTGAGTGAAGTCGGCGCGTGAGCGCCCCCGCCTTTTTATAAATGCAGCGGATGGCCGTTTCGCGCGTTAAACAACAATCAACCGTATAGCCGTACCCATACTGGCGCGGCGAGATTTGGAAGTTTTATTTCATCTATATCTTGTGTGTTTATAAACCGATTCCTATATTTTTTTTTATAATATAAATATTAAAGTGTACTTTTTGAATATGGGAGTCTGATAAAAATATATCTATGTGAAATACAATATATTTATGTATTTTAATACACTTTGAAGAAATGCCTAACGATTAAACACGTTGTTGTGGCTAATTTATAAAAGATAGATATATACTATTAAGGACTTTTTTGTAGATCTTTTGAAGACCATCATCTTTGTAATACATACTTTTGGTGTATGATCAACGGATGCGAGGATAAGAGCTCGAAAGCGCATTTTCGTCCGACTTGCTTCAAATTTATCGTCACTGCTCAGCTCCTATGTGTCTTAGCGTTATATTATATAGCCTATAACCTGCCCAGGAGTATGGACTACAATCGTACCAAGTTTGGTTAAAATCCCTTCAGTAGTTTTTGACCCATGCGTGCACATACAGACAGACAGACAAAAAATTTACTGATTGCATTTTTGTCATCAGTATCGATCACCATTCATCGTCCAATATTAATTTTGAATATATTTTCAATGTACAGAATTGACCTCTCTACAGTTTTATTATAAGTATAGATGTAGATTGTCCCGGTTGCGCATGCATCGCAGTAATCCTGGTGTAATCCACGGTTTAATTATACGCTTACGTCTTGGGATAGTAATGTTTATAGAACAGTTACTTATGGTGCTATTCAGTGTGTTAAGGAAAAAAGAAACCGCTTCATTAGGACAATCCAGTGAATAGATCTATTCAAAGTTCAATAATCTAAGTTTCTCGTCAAGGGATACATAATCTATGCGCTTGATTATTTTAGTATGACAGCGTGAGGGAGAACTGTGGCAAAGACTAATAATGATACTATAGTGGTCGGTTAGAGTTGTATGCGCGACTAAACTTGTTATTGGAAGCTTGGTTTTGACTATTGCGTGGTCAAGACAAGTCTTTGAATGTGTAGGAATATTATATGCTGGCAGCATACCATGTGAAGTTAGAAGATTTAGATAAATTTCAGCTCTTGTATCTGTTGTGGCTGTCGATATGTCAATATTTATATCACCTGTAAGAAGTATGTTTCTGTAAGATGACAGTGTTGTTAGTATACCTATTGTTTAACGATTGAATGAATTTAGTAATATCCCTTAAAGCGGGAGAACGATATATGCAGAGTATCACAGTTTGGGTATCGCATTTAACTATCAAGCAGTTAGCATCTGCTAAAGAGGGTTCATATACGGTATAGTTATGGGTAGATTTATAATATACAATGACACCCTCATTCTGTGTGATGACATTTTTAGTATGAAAAGAATGGTAGCCACTCATAAGGGGTATAAACTGATTGTGTGCAATCCAACACTCAGTGAGAACGATTAGATCCCAGTCAGTTCCTGACCGCGCGATAAGAGCCTGTAATCCGGCAAAGTTTTTATGAATACTTCTTATGTTTTGTGCAATCATATTCAAGGCTTTCTTACCAGCATATATCAATTTAGAACAGTCATCTATAGCACAGGTATCAGAGTCCGCCACAGTTAAATCATCTAATTCTTTGTTTAGTAATGTTTGAGCGTTATGATCAAACTTTATGGTGTGAGATCAATTTTACTGTTATGTTTCTCTAAAGTATAATATAAATTATGAATTAATTTTATGGTTGGTAGTTGACTATCCCTAATACATGACCATAGTTTATGCAAGATGTATATAGAAATATGCAGGTAGAAAAATAATGTGAAGTTTGGTAATGTTATGATTACGGTACTAAGAGTACGTTTCAATAGTGGAGCTGGCATGAGGATTGTGTGCTCAGTGAGTGAGAAGTAGAGTGTTATGAATATTGCAACATTAATAACATAATGAGTAATGTCGGATGTAGAGTGTAAGTGTGCTGTGATTGTGTTGATATACAATGTAATATAAAACCATGTACTTTCTATATATAGTTGCACAGCATGATTGATGTAAGTGGTATTACACAAACCATTGAAATAAAAATAAAAGCAAGCATGCAAACAAAAACATAATAATAGCAGATCAACATTACAAATAGTCATATGACATTCTTTAGTTTATGTATATCCATCTCAGAAGTAATGCGTATCTGAGTAGAGTCTAGATTTTTTTTAGATAAATTATACCGTTAGTGGTCCAACAAAACATGTATTTGTGACTTTTTTGTAATGTTCTTGCTAAATAAAATAGCCTGTGAGATTTTTGCGTGAGAGTTTCGGATACATATATAGGTTTTGGACACTGTACGTAACATCCACCTGTCACTTTACGGACACTGTACGTAACATCCACCTGTCACTTTACGGACACTGTACGTAACATCCACCTGTCACTTTACGGACACTGTACGTAACATCCACCTGTCATTTTACGGACACTGTACGTAACATCCACCTGTCACTTTACGGACACTGTACGTAACATCCACCTGTCACTTTACGGATACTGTACGTAACATCCACCTGTCACTTTACGGGCACTGTACGTAACATCCACCTGTCACTTTACGGATACTGTACGTAACATCCACCTGTCACTTTACGGATACTGTACGTAACATCCACCTGTCACTTTACGGATACTGTACGTAACATCCACCTGTCACTTTACGGATACTGTACGTAACATCCACCTGTCACTTTACGGATACTGTACGTAACATCCACCTGTCACTTTACGGACACTGTACGTAACATCCAGCTGTCTCAGTCAGTGAGTCATTGGCCGCGAGCATCACATTCATAACCACAACGAATGCGGTGCGCTTTGTCTATGTATCATCTTTTATTTTATACGAAATATGCTTCAATCAATTGTTTAGGTTGATAATAAAATGCTTCGTAACGACAAAATTAAACAAAAATAACACACAGCTTTATAATAAACAATTTATTTTAAAATATACATTTGCGAACATAATCTTCAGATATAATCAAATCTCTCTCTCTACAATTTACAACACGGTGACGGGCGCGTCACACGAGCGCTCGGCGCTCCACCGCGCATCGCTCGGCGCTCCACCGCGCGCCGCTGGGCACAGTCACCCACGATTGCGTGTACTCGTACTACACTCTCTAGTGTGACAGTAAAGAGAAAATAATAAAACGAAAAACGAAGGAACCATAGAGTGAGTCACACACATAACATTACACCCACAACCCATCAAGGGGCAGGCAGAGCTGCGGTACACACTAGTAGCGCACAGTTGTATCACCGACACACGCGGCGCAAGATATGTCTATTCCAATATCATTCGATCACAATCGTGCACAAATATTATTATTAAAAAAAAAATGCACATAACTAAAACACAAAATAACTTGCTTTATATTAACTTATAAAAAAACAAATTAATGATCCAGATATAGTACCTAGAGCGCGTGCGCGCGGTGACAATAACCGCATCTCATACACGACACGTTAACGAGACAATCACACAATTTAATGATTTAATTATAATATATTCATTATTACAACAGAGTACAAAGTTCATTTGCACAGATTATCAATAAATTTTAATTAAATTTATATAATGTCAGTTTGTTTGTTAGTATTCTAGCTGAACCAGAGTCGGATACAGCTACAATATTATAATAAATATTTAATTTCAAAAGTGATACAGATTAAAGTTATTAAGATTAGCCTGCGCTATTGATGTAGAATTTTTTTAAATAATGTACGATGGTGTCGCCATTGTCATTATTTTGTACAAAAAACCCTTACAATACATAAAGATTAATAAAAATATTTTACTATCTGTGGATGTACTTTGATTAATGCTCAAAGGGTCGGTTATCTCTGAACTTAAACTACTACAAACAGCAGTTTTTTAGAAACACTACATTTAGATATTTTTAGATCTTTAAACTCTGCAAGGGTCTGGTAGGGGTCTCCTCGTAACTATGGCTGCTTAAAAGCAACCAAAACGTTGGAAAATTTCTTAGTTTTAAATAGTAAAGTTCAAAAAATATATAAAATTTGTGTTTTTAAACTGCGACAAAATCTGTATTCATTTAAATTCAAAATTTTAATGTATAACATTCGCGTAAACGTAAGACAATATAAAGTCCAGCACTTCGAGTATCGCCTGTCTGTCTGTCTGCTGTCCACTTATATCGCGAATACAACATTAAGTTTAAGGGTCAGCCAAACAGAAGCGACTCTACCGCCATCTACCGCCCACGCGCACGGTCATACACTGCGTTACAATCTGATGGATATTTCTACAAATAAGCCTCTGCAGGTATAATACTTATATTTTTTTTATATTTGCTCGTCAAAATGACCACACTCCACCTAATGGTAAGCAGTCGTGTGGTCTAAGAGCAGTGACCTCCATATCGTCCCCACAGTAGCCGAGGCGATGTTGAGGTCTCTACTTTGACGGCCTGAGAAGATGCTTTTTCACGCCCCGCTTAAAGAACCCAGGATTGAAGGAAGAAGGAAACACGTGCCTTGGCAGAGAATTCCATGCCTTGGTCGTTCGGCAGAGTTATGAGGACCCAAACTTTTTGGTACGCGCTCTAATCGACTCTACCGTGTAAGGCTGGCATCTGAGCCCAGCACGCGTAGTTCTGGATAGGAAAGGGGAGGGCGGGCTTAGGTGGAATAACTAACTTTAATCGTTGCTTGAACCTACCAGAATAACGTATGTACATGCAACTTCAAGGAAACTTTGACGTTCAGAAGTGTTACTTTGTGACCTCAATGACTTGACGTCACAGGCAGTCTATGGGACACCAAGGTGTCTGCGGCTCACCAGCTTTCAGATAGGATGTCACCCAGCTGCCTAGGCGAGGAACTAACATCAGAGCACTCATTGTTGTAGGAATAGGAGAGGGGAGGGGGAGGGAAGACGTAGTCCCCAGTCAAGCGACGACCCTCCCCTCGAGCAAAGTGAACTCGACACGAACTCTTAACTAAATAATAATATCATAAACTAACAATATTTACATATTCTTAGTCTAGCAAGTCTATCTTATCTATCGGAAGTGGTTTTTAAGTTTAATTTATAGAACAAGCAAGAAATCTCAGATATCATCCACGAAATGGTACAGACACGTGTGGCACAGACACGTGTGGCACAGACACGTGTGGCACACAGGCAGACGTGCGTCTGTGCCAGCTGTTGGTCTGTGTGGCGCCAGTAGCGAGCGAGCCTCCCGCCATCTACCGGCACAGTAGCAGACTTACTTACTAACAAATGTCAAAACTGTAGTGGAGAGGTCGCGCACGCGCACAACAGCGTCCCTCACTAGCGCCGCGACACTCGCGCCGACATTATGTGCTTCAGTGTGTGTATACGTCGCCGACACTGTTCATTGTGAGCGGTCGCCATCCACGCGTCGTCGCGCCACTCTTACACGGAACATAAACAGTCTTAATCACCGCTCTCACATTGCCCGCAATGGGCGGCAGCCATGCGCTAGAGTCATGTCATGTCATGTGGTTTGGTGTGGTGTGCGGGGGCCGCCATCAGAGAACCATCGAGGGGTTGAACAGCTTCCTGCGCGATGTGCGGGCGCCGCTCGGGGGCGGGGCTGAGCGAGGGGGAGGAGCGGGCGGCGCAGGCACGTCCGACGTGCGCGCGCGCAGCGAGCGTCGCGTCTGCGCGGGGGCGGGCGCTGGCTCTTCTGCAACACAACACGATGAGAAACATTATCCAACATGTATAATATCGGGTGTAAGGAATAATATATTATTCCGAGTTAAAATTATTGTTTTTTTTTTGGAATAATCCTTTATATTTTCTGCAATTTAACATAATATCTGGTCGTATTTTCGACGTAATGTGAAAACAAGCCATTGTTTATAACTGAAGAAAATGTAGCATGCTACTTATCAAGCTGACCCGCGCAACTTCGTCTGCTCACTGCGCACATAAGAGAATTTTCTCCGTTTTTGCAACAGTTTTCATTTATGCTCTGTTCCTATTGGTCGCAGCATGATGTTATATAGCCTTCCTCGAAAAATGGGCTATCCAACACTGAAATAATTTTTCAATTTAAATCAGTAGTTCCTGAGATTAGCGCGTTCAAACAAACAAACTCTTCAGCTTTATAATCTATAATATAAAAATGAATCGCTGAATGTGTTGCTAAGCGCAAATCTCGAGAGCAGCTGAACCGATTTTGCTAATTCTTTTTTTAGAATATTCCTTGAAGTACGAGGATGGTTCCTACGGAGAGAAAAATTTAAAAAATTGCTTGAGAAGGTCTAAATACAACACTTTTCTATACTCCCATATAATCGATTCGTAATAATACTTAAAAGTCAATTTGAACTTTAATACCATACCATAAAGTTTAAGTGTTAGTGGAGAGGTTCCGGGAAGGCAAAACAATTGAGTGACGTTAGTATCGTATAAATATTAATGTCAATATTTATACGATGGTAACATTACTCAAAAATAAATTGTCTATGGTAAAATGTAAATTGTCCGTGGTAAAATGTCACTTGAAATGTAAACGTCTCTTTCCTGTGCATCTACACTAATATTATAAAGAGGAAAGATTTTTTTGTTTGTTTGTATTGAATAGGCTCCAAAACTACTGAACTGATTTCCAAAATTCTTTCACCATTAGAAAGCTACATCTTCACTGAGTAACATAGGCTATATCACATTTTCAAAAAAGTAGGGATCCCTACTAAAATTGAAATAATATAACCCAAGGTTTGAAAAACTGAGTCATAAAATGTCTGCCATCGCATGCGCTGCGGAAACTATTGATGATAGAACAAAACAATGTTCTACAATATTATAGAACGTACAAAAAAGTCCGCGACACCATATTATTATGTCTAACTAGTATAGTTATGTTACTACAAGTACTTCTTTACATTTTAAAAGTTGATAAAATTCCGTCTAAATTCAGATGATGTTATTGATACCTACTTATGTCGCCATTGGAAATAACAAGGGGAAATGAGCATAATCTATTTACACTATAATAACGCAAACGAAGTTGCGCGGGTCAGCTAGTATTAGTATAGATTACAGCAATGTAACGTTTAATATACAGTTTACGAATGAGCCGTAGGTAGCGTAGCGCGGTGAGCAGGTGAGCAGGCGCAGGCGCAGGTGTGGGTGCGTAGAGGTCGTTCCTCACGCGTTCTCTTAACTTTGCGTTATTATAATGAATTGAACATTGCATCGGGATATATATATATGTATATTATGTACTTATTTAAGGAAAACGTTTTGAACATATTCAGTAGATACGCCGCTTTTACACCCAGTACAGTACAGTCATTTGAATCGGTGTCTGAGATCCTTACCCTCGTCAGAAGTAGAAGAGGAAGCTGTGGCGCGCGCGGGGGGCGGGGTGGACGCTGGTGCCGGGGTGGGCTCGGGCGAGGTGGCGGGCTCCACGTCGGGCTGAGCTTGGGGGCGGCGCGAGGACGCGGCTCGTACGATCGTGCGATTGAAGATAGAGTTGCGCCACGACTTGGGCGCGCCGTCGCCGCGCTTGCTCTTCAGCTCACCTGCACACCAAGTATCAACATTATACAGTCATAGCCACACGTTGGCTACACGCCAGGCGCAGCGAGCTAACGGTCCCCCCTTTTCGCCACAACGCGCTGGTGTGGCTCTGAGTCCCACACGTGCTAACTATGGTTGTGTTCTACTAATGATTGTTATTAGTGTCGGTGTGTCTGTCTAAGTGTCGGTGTATCTGTCTAAGTGTCGGTGTGTCTGTCTAAGTGTCGGTGTGTCTGTCTAAGTGTCGGTGTGTCTGTCTAAGTGTCGGTGTGTCTGTCTAAGTGTCGGTGTGTCTGTCTAAGTGTCGGTGTGTCTGTCTAAGTGTCGGTGTGTCTGTCTAAGTGTCGGTGTGTCTGTCTAAGTGTCGGTGTGTCTGTCTAAGTGTCGCTGTGTCTGTCTAAGTGTCGCTGTCATTTGTGTCCGGTAATTAATGTTAGTAGTGTCCCACAACACAGGGCTCGACCGCAAGTGCACAAGTTGTCTGTTTAAAATTAACATAAATGACCTCTGCTTCTCTGAAATGTGGAGTGAATACCTCATTTGGTACAATACTCTGATACTCAATGCCGGATTTAGAGGTCTGGAGGCCTCGGGGCAACAAAGGAGTGGAGGCCCCCTGGCCCCAAATTATTTTCCAAATGAAATGGACACAGGGAATTTCTCAGTTTGTTAGGGTGCTTCGGCTTGGCGTGGACATTAATTATAGTAATAAATGCATTGCTTTTTTAATATCTTATACCCAACACAAACCAAATATGATAATAAAGCTGCAGCAAGTTGTTAAAATATGCCTTTTCTTGATATACATAATATTGCAATATTGTCACTTATAATTGACTGAAAATGAGCATTTCATTGATTGAATAATATCTATATTTATTATGAAAACGATACCTTATTTATGTAATAAAGAAGAACATGTTAAGAAAAACAAGTATCTTATTAAAAATGCACGTTTGTTTATATGCTAACCCAGAATGGAGCGCAACAGAAGAAAAATGGCGGTGCCTATGATTGAGTTTAAATATTTATTTATGCGTTCTTAAATATTTCCTGCAACGAGGTATTATTTCATATTTTTTAATTAATTAATTATAATTATTTGTAAATAAATAATATAATTATATACATATAATTTATTTTTCGGTCTGTGTGGAAAACCTTGGGGGAGGCCTATGTCCAGCAGTGGACGTCTTTTGGCTGACATGATGATGATAATTTGTAAATAGATTTTTCACTGAGCAGTTTGTCCACGCAAAGCCGAAAGTAGTTATTCCCTTTTTTCAGTCGAGTTTTCCAATAAATAATTTATTGTGAAACCAAGTATATAAAAAAACAAAGGAAAAGTTGTTTAATAGTCTGAATTTGAATTTTTT
Source organism: Catocala sponsa (assembly GCA_963564715.1). NCBI lineage: Eukaryota > Metazoa > Arthropoda > Insecta > Lepidoptera > Erebidae > Catocala > Catocala sponsa. The sequence goes on along the minus strand of OY751353.1, from coordinate 454,555 downwards.
TCCGAAGTCTATTGTGGGGGGGCCTCTTTTGTGGAGGCCCCGGGGCTTTAGCCCCAGTTGCCCTCCTCTAAATCTAGCCCTGCAAGAAATGAGTATCAACTCATTTCTTTTTTAAAGTAATGTGTCGCGCTTGTCATAAGTCCTGTGTCGCGCGACTTTACAAACATTAAACAACGGACACAAAGAGCACACAAACTCGGTACAACTAATGGAGGCTCGCTCCCGAACCCATAACACTTGACGCAATGGCAGCGGCGCGGCGATCGTTTTACCTACTGCGCTGTCCGCGCACTCGGCTAACTACATATCTACATAGTTATGTACTTAGACCACTACTCTAAGGTGAGCCGATGTAATTAATTATATTAGTAACAAATGAATAGCCGAGATGTCGACACAAATGGTTAGATCACGTTTTGTTAGTACGACACGCAGTTAGTGCACACACTACGTATTAAAGTGAAGCGTTACCCGTGAGTATGGTCGCGTGTAAGTTGCAACGTCAGCACAGAAACAAAAATCATAGGTCGTTGTCTTGCTATAGAAAAAATAGAAGTGGCCCAACACCGCTGCCCTGTGAAACGCCATACCTCACTTCTCTCAGATTAAATAGAGAATTGACTTTTATAGTAGAACCATAGGCATGTTTTTATTATATGCGCTAATAAACACCTATCATCTTAGAAAGACGTAGTAACTTATCAACATGTCAAACAGTAACTTATTTAAGTTGGTAGTCTACGTAATCAAAGGCTTTCGTCATGTCCACAAATAATAATGAAATGCTTGGCATTCCTTTATATGTAGATTACTCAATTAATTGATTTATTGTTGCTGAAGCTACTAGGTGCTACTGACAGGTGTGGTCTGTACCTGATCAGCGCGCGGCGCGCGGTATATTGTTATACAGACGGTACTCGAGTCGCGGCATCGCAAAACCACTTAGTATTACACAGGATGTTATACTTAGACCTAGTTTGATGACAATCGACGGTTTTCATTCATCCATAATTGTACATCACTGGTATTTGAGCCGAATACAACATGGAAAGTTATATTGGCTTTGACCGCCATAGCCCTGACCCAAGGAACCATCGTCGATGAGAAAGTAGAGAGTGCGGAGTGCAAAGGCGATACCTGTAGCGGCGGCGGCGCGCAGGCGCGACACGTGCGCGGGCGGCAGGCGCAGCGCGCCGAGCGAGGGCAGGATGTAGCGCAGGTAGCGGTTGCGCAGCGAGTGCCACGAGCGCGCGCGCCCGCCCACGCGCTCGAACTGCTCCTGCAGCTCGCGCCACAGCCGGTTGCCGTTCACGAGGCGCGCGCGCCCGCCCACGCTTACCCACGACACGATCGCGTGGTCCTCCAGGTTCGAGTACTCGTTGGCGCCGTGCGCCGACGCGCTGCAACACACGCCTCACCCCTTCGTCATCGTCGCTTAAACCTGCCATTTCGCTCAAACAGTCTTTATCCAGTCGGTCAGTCTACAGAAAACCGACGTGAGCAGATCATTCAGGTTGTGTACCGCAGTACTGTGCCGTCTGCAAACGATCACCAATATGTGGCCCCCACGCTGACAGCAACGCCCCTGTTAGGTATCAACTTAAAGGTCGACAGTAATGCCCATAAACCAGTACATTATATACTGATATTCTAAACACAAAGTTTAGTATATTTGTTTCTGATGTTTTGTAATGAACATGACATCACGCTACGAGCCACGGGAGCAAGCCAATATCATGAACGTGGATAAAACCGTACGGCACAGCTAGTATGTATTGTTAGTTGCGGAATGCGACGTAAACAAGTAACGTCACGAATCATCCGATCGAGCGTGCTATAAAAGCGCGCTCGGCGAGCAATGACTCACTTTGACATCGAGCGGCGGACGGAACGGACGTGCTGTGTGATCGCTGTTGGGTGATATAAATTATTTCTTACTTTATTTGTATGCATTTCCTGAATAAGTCAATGATTATTTAAAGGTTAAAGTGCGTCTGTTATTTTTTTAAGCTGTTTCACACCCGAGTCCTAACATCAGAAGTGGGATAAAGATTCCTTTGCTCACAAGTAATAGAACTAGGTTCTGGCGTTTACAAATAAAATGAACACATCACATCGTTCTTGTTTGAGGTTAGGTCTAACTACGTGAGGCTGTCACGTGATAGGCATGATCGTGGTTGAAGAGAAAATTGAGGACGGCCGAACGGTTACGCATGAATCGAGTAAAGCAACTGTGTTGCTAAAACAAAATCAAATTCAGCAAGATCAGCATGTCAATCGGAACCAGCGCCCTCCTCGTAGGTTTAGAAGCCACGTGCGCTTGCCGAGGGCAGCTACCTATGGCGTGTGCTTTGTTGTGTAGAAGCCACGTGCGCTTGCCCGATGGCAGCTACCTATGGCGTGTGCTTTGTTGTCTAGAAGCCACGTGCGCTTGCCCGATGGCAGCTACCTATGGCGTGTGCTTTGTTGTCTAGAAGCCACGTGCGCTTGCCCGATGGCAGCTACCTATGGCGTGAGCAGTATTTCTTAAGGGAGGTTACGTACCTCGCAACGACATGCGCTTGCCCCACTGCAGCTTCCTATGGTGTGTGTTGGCAAACTATACTAGCTGGCATAGCGTTGCTATGCGGACGTCTCATTAGTTATGATTTCTGAATATGTTTTGTGAAACTATTAGATAGCAATGTTCATGCACCGGTCATGGCTGTTTGAATGCACGCTTACGGTTGTGACGCGGGGCTGTTTATTGTTATCACAAATGAGGTATACGAACTTGGAGCCTAGGCCTACTAGATTGAAGTGAAAATGAGGAACCAAACTCTACACTGAGACTGCCAGTCAGGTTAGGCAGGTTCATCTTCCAGACCTGACGAGGACGTCAGAGTGTCAGGAGAGGCCGTGTTAGTTGCGGAATGCGACGTAAACAAGTAACGTCACGAATCATCCGATCGAGCGTGCTATAAAACTGCGCTCGGCGCGCAATGACTCACTTTGACATCGAGCGGCGGACGGAACGGATGTGCTGTGTGATCGCTGTTGGGTGATATAAATTATTTCTTACTTTATTTGTATGCATTTCCTGAATAAGTCAATGATTATTTAAAGGTTAAAGTGCGTCTGTTATTTTTTTAAGCTGTTTCACATCCGAGTCCTAACAGTATCATAATTAAAAGCAATGAATTACTAAATCATTAAAACGTCGATTAAGCTTTAAAAAAAGTCAATATCAAAATATCTTTATTCATTTAGGTCACAAAGTAACATATTTGATAGACGACAAGGTTACACTAAACTATACTATGAATATACATTTACAATGTCTGTTGTCACGTTCAGCATAGCGAGGGCGCAGGAACCATTGAGAAGAACGACCAAGAAACTTACGGCCACTCTTTTTAACTTTTTTTAATTTCATTTTTTTAGTTGCCAATTTTACAATGCTGTTGTTTTACATATTGTATTTGTAAAAAAAAAATGTTTTGGAAAATTGAAAAGATTTGTAAGGAGCTGCAGCCATTATACCATTTGCCTGGGTACTGAACTGAACACAAATAAGCTTAAAAAATAAGAAATAAAACTAAACAACAAAATAGAAAATTATAATATTAGCCTCTAACATCAGACGAGGCAAAATAGGAGCATCAATCGCATGCACATGAGCTAACAAAACACCGTGCGACCATCTCGTAGTCCGGCCGAAAACTAGATATATTTTAATCCTAACTAATATTATAAAAGCGAAAATGAGTTTGTTTGTTTGTTACCTTTTCACGCCTAAATCACTGAACCGATCATCCTGAAATTTTGCATATACGTTGTCAGGTGTACAGAAACGGACATAGGCTACCTTTCACCCCGAAAAAAATTACTGTTTCCGAGGAAAACAATAATAATTTTCTTATATCTACAGATGGCGCCACGTGTCTTTCGAATCATGATTGAATTATATTATTACAAGCAGAGTACAACCCGAATTGATTGTCAAATTCTAAATTAACGCGAGCGAAGCCTCGGGCAAAAGCAAGTTAGTAATAAACTAGATGTTCCCGCGGTTTCACCCGCGTTTATCGTTACTGCGCCGCCCCCGTGGGTCGTAGCGTGATGTTATATAGCCTATAGCCTTCCTCGACAAATAGGCTATCCAACACTAAAAGAATTTTTCAAATCGAACCAGTAGTAATCACACAGAATAAACCAGGAGGAACATCGTTTGTACTATGTCTGTAATGGGTAATTATTTTGCTGCGATGTTATTTTAAAACTGCTATATCTCCTAAGATATTCATTGAAATCGAATGATGTAAAGGGCAATTTTGTTTTAAATTAAATATTTGTGATGAATAACGTATTTATTTGGATAAGGATTAATATCATGTTTATAAAAATACCTTCGCAAATAATGCATTATTTTAGAACAAATTTCGTTAGCATAAAAATGGTTATAGTGAGCCAACCTTAAAAGATAGACATATGCTGTCGCGGACTTCTTTTTAGAACTTTTAAAGGGGAACAATTCTGTCATACATGATTTTTGCGAAACTTTAACTGTTTACGCAGCGCACGCAGCGGAAGCTCTCAAAAGGAAAAAATACTCTCCGATTTTGAAACATTCTTTATTGGTGCTCCGCTCCTATTGATCTTAGCGTGATGATATATAGCCTATAGCCTTCCTCGATAAATGGGCTATGTAACACTGAAAGAATTTTTTAAATCGGGCCAGTAGTTCCTGAGATTAGCGCGTTCAAGTAAACAAACAAACAAACAAACAAACAAACTCTTCAGCTTTATAATATTAGTATAGATATGAAGCGAAATCCACAAAGTCAAGGCTGACCAATCACCACAACGCATGATCGCGAAATGCCTTCATTACACCTTGCACATATTTGTTTAATTTAATTGTTATATGTACATACTAACAACGATGCAAACGCTAAATTGATAATTACTTGATGGCTTTTGTAGCCAACTTTCGCCCACAAACACCATCTCTATAGACAAAGGTAACGATGATAAGAGAACAGTCGCATTAGTATTTGAGGATACTAAATAATAAACAGCTGTTACAAAAGCCAACATTAATAATAATAAATATATATGTATTATGCATTTTAAAGTAATGTAACGTAAGAGTAACTAAATAAAATGAAAGTCATATTTTAATTTGTGTGGTGTGCTACGTGTCTCAGCCCTCCTCCTCGCGTCGTACTCCTCATTACTGAGGGTCGTGACTCCTCCGCTGAATCACTTTCTCATTGACTGTCTCCCTCCATCTGTTCCGATCTGATGCTTCGTGTCTCAGTACCATGGATTATTGTCATTTAAATAATCAATAGTCGTCTGTCCTTACTTCCTTACTAATATTATAAATTCGAAAGTAACTCTGTCTGTCTGTTACCATTTCACGACTAAACCACTCAACCGATTTAGATTAAATTTGGTACAGATATAGTTTAAAACCTGGGAAAGGACATAGGCTACTTTTTATTGATGTAAATATAACGCGGGCGGAACCGCGCGCAAAAGCTAGTACTGACATAAATGTATTGACATGCAAAATACCTTTATCGTTAAATTTTTCTCTGAGCGAACCTCTAGTTCCATGTTGATACATTCTGTGTAGCTTTGTGACCAAAGTTCTGTAACATGAGTGTGTCACACGAGTGCGCGCTTCAATGTTGTATTTACAATGTTAACTGTAAGGATGAGCTACATGACAATCTGGCGAATAAGCACGTGACCCATGCAAGCTGTTAGTTCACCAACATCAGCGATGACACATTCATCGTTGACGTCTTAAAGTAGGAGTAGGACTTCCGTGACCGGCTCTGTTATCTGTACCCGCTGTAACACATCAAAATGGTTGGCTGCGATTCCCTCGTATTAGAGGGCGGCATTTTCCTGAATTAAGCTGATTCAATTTGAGCGAAATGGTAAGCTACAATTTCGCGTAAATTTAACATAATGCGAACTTACAGAACAAGACTGATAATGATAAGAAGTCAAAATTAAATGTTCCCTGTCTCCTGTAAGTAGAATTTGAATGTAATATATATACTTGTAACCCTATACAGAAACTACATGTCACTTTGTAGTTGCTAATAAGCACCAAACGTCTGCACAAACACTCTCTGTGAGCCTGCACACATACATTTAACTTAGAACTTACAAACAGTTTCCATTTACTACAACCTACAGGATTGAGAGATACAGACCAACAATTTATACATATAAAAGAATGTATTAACAAAGCTTCTTTAAAAGTACAACAACAACAAAAACAAAAACGAAAACACTTTCAACTTAGCAATGCAACATTTCAAGTTTACAAAACCATTACATCTGGCATTCGTCGACTACACAGAAGCTTTCGACAGTATAAAACATGAAGCACTTTTCAATGACCTGACGCCCAAGACAGAGATGCTGGCTACATACATCTATTGAACAGCATTTACCGCAATAGCACCGCTTCAATAAAAGCCCATACCGCCGGACCAGTCTTTCCCATCCAGATAGGAGTAAAACTAGGAGACCCGCTATCCCCTAAACCATTCATTGCCACCCTAGAAGAAGCTTTTAAAAGCTTATCGGACAAGTGGGCAGATAAAGGCATAGTCGTCGGCGAAAAGAGGCGAACAAACCTTCGATTTACTGATGATATTGTGCTGTTTTCATCATCGGCGGCTGAACTGGGTATCATGCTTGATAACCTGCACCAGGCGAGCCTCGCGATTGGACCCGAATGAACATGTCAGAGACCAAAATACGACTATACGTAGAGGGTGAGGAGATTGCATATGTCCAACAATATTTATATCTGGGCCAGGTAGTCTCTTTCCAGTCGAGACAAGACCAAAAAATTGCCCGACGTATCGGAAACTCCTGGAAGAGCTACTGGTCGATGAAGGATCTCATGAAAGGAGACCTTCTCTTATGTCTCAGACGTAAGCTCATGGATATGTGCATTCTTCCCATTCTCACGTATGGTGCACAAACATGGTCTTTGACTGGTCAGCAGAGGTCTGCGCTAGAGGTTTGCCAGCGAGCCATGGAGCGTAGTATCCTAGGGGTACGGTTAACGGACCGCATTAAGAATTCTACACTACGCTCCAAAACACAAATCACAGACGTCATCCAGAAAGCCGCCAAACTCAAATGGGATTGGGCTGGACACGTTTGTCGTATGCCGCAGGAGCTTTGGGCTACAATCAGCACAGATTGGATCCCAGGCGGTGCTGAACGGCAACGTGGTAGACCAAAACGTCGATGGCAAGACGAACTCTTACTACAGGAGAGACTGGTGCAAACTAGCGCATAATAGGGATATGTGGAAAAGCGGGAGGGAGGCCTTTGCCCAGCAGTGGGGCAATACAGGCTGAACATAATAATAAAAATGATTTTATACGGCATTTTATGTATTGCCTTACCTAACCATTTGCTAGAATGTAATGAACAACTACAAGTATAAAATCCCTGAAATTACTATAATATTTAGTTTATCTAAATCCATTCATGATTTTTGTGTTAGTAGTAACAAGTTATAGATAATGTTGACTCACCGCTTACTGATGGTGTGCGTGGGTGCGTCTTCCTTCGCTGGGTCGGCTGCGCTCGCACTGGTCTGCGCCTTCGGGCGCGCAGACTTACTGGAGCCTGACGCCGGCCTCGTCGGCTTGAACACCTCTCCATCACTATCACTGTGTTTAACTGCCGGCCGGCCGGCGGCGCGCTTGGACGACGACGCGCTACTCGTCGACTGAGGTTTAGTTAAAATGTTGCCAGACTTAGTTTGTGAGCGTTTCTTGGCTGTTTCGCGTTCGCTGTCACTATCAGATTCTAAGTGTATTACTTTAGCGTGTGCCTGCATTGCTGTCTGTTTGCGCGAGGAGTGACGCTTGTGGTCACTTGACTTGTGACTTTCGGCTGAGCTTTGATTACTTTCTCTGCCAGGTTTACTCCGCATGTTAGTCTTGGTTCGTAGAGAATCGCGTTTGTTCTCACTGGACATTTCAACTGATTCGTCACTGTCTGACTCTTCTACGGTGCGTTTAGGTCGCGTATTAGTCTTGCTTCGTTGAGAATTGCGTTTATTGTCGCTAGAATTCTGATCTGATTCCTCACTTTCTGAATGTTTTTTGTTATGTTTAGTTCGTCTATAATGTTTGCTGCGTGAAGAATCGCGTTTAGAGTCACGAGACTTCTGAAATAATTCCTCGCTTTCTGAGTCTTTTACGATACGTTTAGTCCGCGCGTCAGTCTTGCTTTGTAAAGAGTCGCGTTTGTCACTAGAGTTCCAAGTTGAATCGTCACTATCTGTATCTACTTCGTTATGTTTACTCCGAGTATCATTCTTGCTTTTTAGAGAATTGCGTTTGTAACCGGACTTTTGAACTGATTCGTCACTCTCTGAATGTTCTACGGTAGGTTTAGTTCGAGTATCAGTCTTGATCCGTTGGGAATCGCGCTTATTATTATTGGATTTCTTAATTTTTGTTTGATTGTCGTCATTAGCAGAGTGTTCCTTGTAACGATGAGTGTTGGTGGCACTCCTTCGAGGCAGCGAGTCGCGGTTGCGCTCACTAGCCCGTCGGTTTGTTTCTCGTTTGCCGTCAGTAGCTGGCTCTCCCACGCGGGTAGCACTGCGCAAGGACGTGCGCTTGTCACGCGATGAATGCGCCTCATCGCGCTCCTTGTCACTGTCCTCTACATTGTGTTTACTGCTCGCGTTTGGACTCAAGGAGTCGCGCTTGTTCCTACTAGTACTGGATCTTTGTTTCGGTTCGTTCCTGTCAGAGTTATGTGTGTTGTGTTTGGTTTGTGGCACAGTCTTTTGAGCTACTGCATGAGTGTGGGCGCGCGTGTCCGCCGCGTTGTGCGCCGCGGGCGCGGTGCGCGTGGCGTGCCTGTTCTCCTTGTCAGTGTCGCCGCTGGAGCTGCGGTCGCGGTAGTGCGCGTGCGCGCGGCGACGGCGCTTGGGCGGCGGGCGCGCGGTGCCGTGCGGCGCGAGCCCGAGGCGCGCCGCGAAGTGCGCGCGCGCTATGTCGTGATGCTCGCGCAGCGCCCGCTCCGTGCGCGGGCAGCGCGCCACGTCCACGAGCGGGTTGATCGCGTAGAACAGCGCGCGTTTGTAGCCGTCGTCCGCGTCGAAGCGGGCCAGCGCGCTGCTGCGCGTGCGCGCCACGAAGCTGCGCAGCGCCGACACGTCCGTCTCCGAGATAGTCAGCTCCTTGCATACGTCCGAGCGAGACGTTGCGCTGCACTCGCTGTCTGACCTCTGACTCTTATCTCGCTTATTGAAACCACTACTTATGGTATTATTCCGCGGCTCCTTGGTCGCTCGCCGCTGGGACTGTTCTGTGTCAGCGCTGCTACTCACTTTGGTCGGCTTCTTAAAGTTGTCTGCCGAGTCGTCGCTGGGTGTGTCCACGGGTCGCGCGCGCTTGGCGGGACTCGCGTGCTTATCCAGCAAGGAGTCGAGGGGCGGCGCGCGACTCCGCGCCTGCGGGTCGGTGGGGGCGGCCGGCGGTTTGTCGGCGCTGCGGGGGGCGAGCGTAGTGGCGGGCGCGCGCGGGGGCGGCGGCGCGCTGTTGGCGAGGTTGATGGTGAGCGCGCACGTGTCGCGCGGCGCGTGCTGCACGGCAGCGTCGCGCGCGCCGCGGTGCTGCGTCGCCGCGTCGCAGCGTCGCGCGACGCCACTCGCCGCGCTGTCGCCGCACGACTTACTGAAGTGGTTGTTGTTGTTGCAACTGAAACATACAATGATAGACGCTGGTTTGTTTAGCGACTTAATAACAAGGAGTTGTAAGGAAGTGAACAATACATATTATATTCCCACAAGGCTACAGTATGGGGTGTTCAAAAGGTTTGTACAAGGTCGCCAACGCGCAAGTGGTGCCTCTGGTGTCGCAGGCGTCCGTAGGCTACGGTGACCACTTACCATCAGGCCGTATGCTAGTTGGCCACTTTATTAATATAAAAAAGTATATTTTAAAAATTGTATGCAACATAAAATGTACATTATATTATAATACAAACAGAAAAGTGTTTTATTCACTTAGTACCAGTGAACACAGCAAGCATAAAGGAACTATAATCTATCTTCTGAGCATATTTCCTGACTCTGTGCCATTTGCCTCTCCACTTGAGATCCACATTGTGTTCAGCTACACTCCGTGTACAAGTTAGTGGTGCCTAGCTCTTCAGGGAGCATATGTGTATGCGTGTGTTAATGTCAGCTAGTTTACCCATTGTAGTGCATGCAGCAGTGCTGGTGCGCGCAGGAGGGTGAGGGCGGCACCGGCGCCTCCGCCGGGCGCTTCGGCCGCGTGTGCGCCGCCGCGCTCGCTATGCTGTAAGCAGACATCCCACTGCTGTTCACTACACGCTACTCAATAATAATAATAATAATAACTTTATTTCGTAAAGGTATGAAAATACACATACAATAATATTTATAACTGGTCCAGAGAAACACGATTTATTTTGTAACGATGGCACCTGTGCTAGTGAAATTCACTGTATTACAGGTGTCAGCGCTTCCATTTCATGTGTGTACAGTTAAAGAAGTTAACAAACAAAAATAAGCTTTATTGTAAATAAATGTTTTATATATATTTTAACCAACAGCACTTGTTATAAATTTAGTATGATTCAATTCGTGTGTGTGTGTGTGTGTGTATGTGTGTGAGAGAGGGTGTGTGAGTGTATGTGTGAGAGGGTGTGTGTGTGTGTGTATGAGGGAAGGTATGTGTGTGTGTGCGTGCATGCGTGCGTGTGCGTGTTCGTGTGCGTGTGTGTGCGTGTTCGTGTGCGTGTGTGTGTGCGTGTAAGTGTGTGTGTGTGCATGCGAGGGTGTAATTGTTGAGAATGAAGAAATATATTATGATGGTGTATGCAAAAGGTTTTCCGTCTGTCCATAGTCCAACGTTTTTAGCCAAGTTGTTAACGCTAATTTGAATCTACTTCTTGTTAGGGGATGCATGTAAATTACTTTGTTAATACGGTTGTACAGAATAGAACTAAGAACATAAAAACTTCGTCTAGCAAGAGATGTTCTGTGAGTTGAGATAACGCAAATGCGGTCCTTTCTGCGTTTGCTATTGCTATTTAAGGGTACTTCTGCATGTTTACGGAGTGTCATCTGGAGCACGAAAAGCTGTCTCACAGTGAGTACTGAACATTCTTGATATAGTGATGTTGTTGGATATCTGAATGGTTTCCGTAGTAAAACTTTGAAGACGGCTCTTTGTGCTCTTTCCACTTTAATCATATACGTAGAACAGGCACTGCCCCATGCGGAGATGCAATAACAAAGAACTGATTGCACAAGAGCAAAGTACACAAGTTTTAATGTGTGTAAGTCAGCTGAGGACCTTAACTTTTTTACGACATATATCAACTTTCTAGTGCGAGACGATAGTGTTTCAATATGCTTATCCCAACGAAGATAAGAGTCTATATGCACGCCAAGATACTTGATACTAGACGTGTGTACCAAGGGTAAGCAGGCACAAGTATGCTCATTTAGCTGGGTACAAGTGTGTCCCTTTATTTGAAGACCACTGTGCGTCAATAAACAATAAATGTGTCAAACATTATTTGTATGATCCGCGCGACGTTGTCTCGAGTCTAGGTGTTATTTGTGTCATTTGTTTGAATGTTTGTAAAGTCCCAACAGCAACAGAGAAACAGTTCCCAATACAGGAGTTGTCCATTTTAAGAAACATTTTGTTATATTCTCTTGTGAAGGGATTTTGAATAAATCATTTGAACTCAATATAATTATAATATAATATTCTATCACATACACACAACACCATCTAGCCCAAACTAAGCAGAGCTTGTAATAAGGGTACTAGACAATGGATAAACATACATATATACTTTTTTTTATAAATACATACATATCATACATAGAAACACCCAGACCAAGACAAACATCCATGTTCATGCACACAAATGTTTGACTTGTGCAGCAATCGAACCTGCGACCTCAGGCGTGGCAGTCGGTTACACTAACTATGCCATTTAGCTGTAAAGTAGACTGCAGGCATGTTGGTGCTAAGTTGAACATAATAGGTTATTTTAGTAACTCTGAAAATATAGCATATGAACAAATATTCCTGAATATTTTAACATTTCACTGCACTGACCGCAGAGTGGTTTAAGTAAGCACCTTAAAAAAAATGTGACTATTTACCGTAACACATGCAAACAAATGTGACTTTTGTGAACACACTATTTAATTAACTATTACTATACTATTCAACTATTGTAATTAAACTTTACATTCACAGCAAGACTACACATGGCTGCTGGAGTCAAAGCTAACAACAGCAAGTAGCCTAGTGCTCCCGTACTAAGACGGAGTCTACGTTGTGTTGTCTATTACAATGAATGAATGAATAAGCATTACTTATCAATTAAGTACCTAGCACAGAGGTTGTAAGTATTATGAGAGGTGATATGTAGCATCATTTTAGATGTAAGCATCTAACAAAGGCAACATTAGTACCTGACGTAAAGTTAACAATAGCTCAGTTGGTGAAGCAAACTAACGTAACTGTATCAAGAGTGAGGGTTCTGTCCTGCAGTCCTGGCCTCATACATCTTACTGCTTGTTTGTGATGTCATTTAAGAAACATGGTTATAAGATAAATCATACTTTAACCTATTGGCCAATGCTGAATCCTGCTACAATTTCCAGTCTAGATACAATACTATCAATGTGTCTGGCTTCCGGCTAATCAATGAGTTTATATGTCTAGTAACAGTGAATTAGCATCAAAACATTGTGTTTATCAAGTCATTAATAAAATCGCATAACAAGGATCAATTTCTCTACATCCAGTCGTATAGCGTTTGTGCTGATCTTGAGCTCTCCAGCGAGGGTAACCAACTTGGAACTAACCACAGAAGGATATGTTGGACGAGCGCAGGGACAGTAACGTGTGAGGGGCACAGACCTGCGCGCCGACAGCCGCGAGCCGAGGCGGATGGCGCCGGCGCTGTGCGCGGCGTGCGCCTCGAGCGCGGCCAGCACTCGCCGCCGCGCCGCCACGCGCAGCTTCCCGCGCCGCACGAACACGAAGCGTGGCCGCCGCGACCAGCCCTGTACCGAGCCCGACACGTCCAGCTCGCGCCAGCGGCCCTCGGCCCACACGAAGTACTTCGCACCGCTCATCACAACACTACGCACAACACACTAGCTCACCGAGTGCGGTTCCACACATCCGAGACGCGCTCTTTCTATCCACATAGCCTGTGCTTGACTTCTTTTTTAATCCTATGCTCGGTTTGCGTTGCTTAATCTCTTGTTTTCCATAATAAACAGCTTATGTTACATGAAACGCCACATTCCCGCCGAATACAGCTATGCAGTTCGTTTGACATTTTAGTTTTGACAAGACATTTGATGACGCGTTTTATAAATCTTAGGGTGCGTTCCACTTAGAGTTCACAACACCCAAGATGCTCCTTAACTCCTTTAGGCGTTCCACATGGTCCTCTGCGAACGTTGTGGATAATATATTTTTCTTCTAATACCGCATTTACACAATCGTGTACGCCATTCACCTCGTCACTCGACGAACATTCGACAAAACATTCGTATACGAGTGCCGTCGCGAACTACTGTTCGCACATTCGCGGGGTGAATTATTTTGATATTCGCACACGAACATGGAGGACATAAAAATAATTGCGGCATGCGCGCTAGATCTAATGAGTTTATACAATTATTTAGATATCCTGCGTAAAAAAGTAAAAAAGAACAGTCGACGCAGACGATGGTGGATGATAGCTTTTCCTTTTATCAAATTCTAGGAATTCTAAAATTCACACTTCACTCCACTCCATTTTGTCTACACGTCCTGTTGGGTCGGGCGCTAGCTGTCAACTAAATGCAGGCGAATTTGTAAACAGTAAGTTCGTATTCGCCATTCGTGCCCTTTGATTCGCGTCCAAAAAACCGCTTCCAACGCGAGCGCTCGAATCGCGAGGCGAGGCACGAGGCGAATAGTGAGCGCACTGTTAACATATGCGTGTTCATTATTCGCCTCGTCATTCGCCTCGCGATTCGCGCGAATGTGTAAATACGGCATAAAAATAGCTATTTTTAATCTATGGGTGCGTTCCACTTAGCGCTCACGACACTTTATATTAAAAAAATATATTTAATATTCTACTAATATTATAAATATGAAAGTTTGTGAGGATGGATGGATGTTTGTTACTTTTTCACGCAAAAACTACTGCACGGATTTTGATGAAACTTTACAGTATTATTGTTCATTCATCGAAATAACATATAGGCTACTAAAAATCTATTTTAACATAAATCTACATATTAGCGCGAGCGAAGACGCGGGCAAAATCTACTATTTCATAATTTTGTGGAGTATTTAATTAATTTACATTCAATTAAATTCAAAATGTATTTTACGGCATCAGTAGGATATTTGGTAGTGCGTCGCAATAATGCTCCAGAAAGTAAGTACTTACTTTCTTACTAAGTACTAGTTCATCTAGTTCAAATAAGAGTAGTAGAGCCTCGCTGATTTCAGCATGAATGGGCCGGCTCGACCGGGGAAGGACTACCCTCTCACAGAATATCAACGTGAATTAGCAATATTCCTACTGTTGTGTTTCGTTTGGCGAGTGAGAGTGCCGGAGGCCCTATCACCCCCTTTCGGCCATCCCGCTCCTTCTCCTTCCCATTTCCTTTCCTAAAGGGGCGGCAACGCGCAAGTGATGCCTCTGGTGTCTCAGGTGTTCATAGGCTATGGTGACCACTTACCATCAGGTGGGCCGTATGCTTGTTTGCCACCTTAGTTGCACAAAAAAAAAACATTCTACAAAATCTTGTCTTCTGTTTACGCGAATGTTATTCATTGAAATTAAACTACTATATACGGATTTTATCGCGTTGTTTATTTGACACTGTTACAAAATTTTTTGAAAAACTGTTACACTACTATAATCACTATTAAACTTTACAAATTTTTAAGCTATTTAAATTATTGAAACTATTAAAACTATTAAATATATAAAAATAGTTTTAATAGTTTCAATAATTTAAATAGCTTAAAAATTTGTAAAGTTTAATAGTGATTATAGTAGTGTAACAGTTTTTCAAAAAATTTTGTAACAGTGTCAAATAAACAACGCGATAAAATCCGTATATACTAGTTTAATTTCAATTCTACAAAATCGTAAAAACTTAAACATAGACCACGTATTTACGATTTACATAATCTAATTAATCGTTACTCTGATGAAGAATTCAAAAGACTGACAACTGAAACACTGTAGATTATAATTATTTTATTTATTTCGTTTCATTAAAATTGCATCAAATAAAGTTATATTTTCGTAGTCGCCATCTTAGTTACTTTATATTTAAACAAATGGCGCTAATTTTCACAACGTTCACGACGACCCACCTCTCGGGATGGGTCGTCGTGAGCTTTGCGTGAGCGTGAGTCATGACGTCATGAGTAACGTTTTTGCTGTGACCACAATGATCGCAGTTGTCATGTGGAACAGCTAACTAAAGTAGCATCTTGGGCGTTGTGAACGCTAAGTAGAACGCACCCTATATTGAATCTGTCTTTTAAGTCCATTTAAAATAATCTCGGACCACTGTGTGATATTTGGTCCGAGCCCGGACCAATTATCACACAGAAAATAATATTATATTTATGCCATAGATTAGTATACCTGTTACAGATGGGTAACTCTAGCCTCGCTCGAGGTCTGCATAAGTGCTGCCGCCAAGTATCAGTATCATGAACTAAACTGAAGACGTCAAATAAAGCAACATATAGATACCTACATACGTGTATATACGTATATAGACATCACAGAGTACTTTATATATACTGATAGACATTTGCATTATTCCTTTAGAATTTATATAGTAATTTTATTATAATTTATATGCTGGCTATATTTGTATGCATACAAATATAGGCAGCATATTAATCAAGTTACAAAATGGGACTAAATGGGTAAGGAACATGGAAAAAAAAACAAGAAATAATGTGTATATTTTTTATTTTCTCTTGTGTTATATAATAATTATGCGCTGCGACTTTAATAGCATCATCACAGTCCCAAAAAGTGGTTTTACCAGTGAGTAATTGGTTTACGTCTTTACACCAGTTTGTACAGCACTTGTTGAAGGATCATTCAGCAGTCTGTATCTCAATATTCTTGAGGCAATGAGGCCACATCTCTGCTCATCTGAAATGTATAGAAAACTCATTTTAATTTGTGCTTAGACATAGTTTTAATATCTTTACGATATCAGTAATACTGATATCAAAAAGCCACAGAAAATCTTTTTTTATAATTAATAATAATAATAATAATAATTTATTGCATAAATTGCATAAATTGAACTAACCATATTTTAAATAAATTAGCCCAGGTGTTAGTAATATACTAAGTAACAGATAAATGTCTCTTAATTGCTCAGTTAGCATAGGCACACATCATGAAATATATACAGGATTTTACATAATTTGTTTTGCTTCTATTTCAAAGTACACTGTACATTGTACAGAATACCACCATACCCACATTAGTTGTTAAAAATTATTTGTATTTGGCTGAAATACCTATCTGTTGGTATGCTTTAACCGTAAGCGGTTGACGGCTGGTATATTCATTAAAATGTATGCTAAAATGACTATGTACTATTTTCAATATGCCCTCTTACCGTCTCCAAGCTTCACCAAACATCCTGGTACACAACATGATCTTTGAGTCATGGTGACAAAATAGACCAAATTCACCACAAAATAGAAGTCTTTAGGTACTCTCGATGCCTGGCCGGAGGAACTAAGTTCAACTCAATGTACTAGGTTATAGAAAAATAAAAAAAAAACACAGAAAACATGAAATTAACAAAATTTGTGCAAACGCATAAATCGAAAATTTTCTTGTTAAAATCCATACTCATCTGGGGGCACGGCAGTGCCCCCGCCAAGTCGAGAATAAAAGCGGCACGGCTGTACCATCCTTTTCTCGAAACAGTTCAGGCCATTTTCGAACATCTATAACTTCGTTGTGGATAAAACTAGAAGCCTGAATTTTCAGTTACCAAGCAGGCATTGTATAAACACGGTATATTTCAAATTTCATTCAATTTGAACCAGTAGTATAAGAATTATAACTTGTCAAAGTTTCTTAATTTTGTCACTCACTCACTGAATGACCGATCATCAAAACTCTACGGCACTTCTAGCAGACATAGAAGCTTGACTTGGGATTGACTTGGAAATCGCACCAAACAATCTAATTTAATAAAATATGTATTACTTGTGAGACACATCGTGTTTTCAAACGATTGTCAAGTCAATCTATTTATTTAAAACATAAAAGATTTTTAATATTCATATGGTCACTATAAGATATTGTTAGGTTAGCTAATTACGTAATAACTTAAGACAGAAGGTCCCTTAAGTAGGGACTGAATAAATGAACCGACTTGGTATGACGTGGATCTACAACTTTTTACGGTAGAACAACTGAGTTGCGAGACTGGTTTTTTTTTTACAAGTATGTTTTTGATGGCATAGATTATACACCGAGTGTTGTTAGATCTCACTACTTCTACTAAATCTTATTCAGTTAAATATTTTAATCTGCATTGATATTACCTATTTAGCTCTATTGTACTTTTGCATGGCATTATTGCTGAGATTTTAGATATTATTTATACAAATTATCATCTTCATTGATATAAGTTGTTGTAGACTAAAGCAAAATATCCTACTGAATTTTTACTTTGCAACACTAAAGTAGACGCTACCGTAGCAAAATTTTGTAATATCGCCATCTATTGAAAACTATATAGTAACACAATTAAACACAATTATTTCATGATACTGCTACTAGAGGCAAAATAATATAATACATTGTGTGTAATAAGTAAAAACTGTGTGTGAAGTAAACTATTGTTGGTTGCGGAATGCGATGTAAACAAGTAACCTCACGAATCATCCGATCGAGCGTGCTATAAAAGCGCGCTCGGCGCGCAATGACTCACTTTGACATCGAGCGGCGGACGGAACGGACGTGCTGTGTGATCGCTGTTGGGTGATATAAATTATTTCTTACTTTATTTGTATGCATTTCCTGAATAAGTCAATGATTATTTAAAGGTTAAAGTGCGTCTGTTATTTTTTTAAGCTGTTTCACTGGGAGTTTTTATTTACTCATAGTGGGGTTATTGTGGAAGGGAAAATAACTCGTCTGTCGCCGAAAGACCGCTCAGCAGTGAGGAACTAGCATTCAACTGAGTAAGACGTTCTCAATAGTCCGTGTAATTGCTGTGAGTTTGATAATATAGTCACATAATATTTTAGACGAGTGAGTTTCATTATATTTCAGAAGTGAGATGAGAAAGTACACGCAAACTTTTTCGATAATCATCTTTTTATTTCTTTCTTGTTCTTAAAAGTTTAATTAGTAGATACTTATTTCGATTGTTTAACTGTGAACAAACTGATAAGTATAATACTTTAGTATAACGTATTGTCATTTGCCATCATAATGTGTCGACTTTTGCAGTACACTTTACAATACACTACACAAATGTAATAAACTACCCACATTTACACACAATGACATTATATGCGATTCCCATAGGAATCATCACAACTTGGTGTATTTTCGAGTGTTGAAACTGAACGGTTACCTTGAAATACACTTAGTAACTCTTTAACTGGAGTGCTGTTGGGGAATACCCTCAGTGTATCCTACATATTCAGCTAATGAGTAAGGTTTACTTTCTGGAGGCAACCATGCCGACAAACCAGGGGTCCGCCTGCCTATTGGCTGAAAACTTTACATGCACGAGTGTAAATAATTTATTTCATTGCATATGGACATTATAATTCTTTAGTAAATAATTGAAACATGCATTTTTTGAAACATTAGCATTACATTGGATCTGGAGAATACGTGGTCAGGGTACTCCCTGATAGTTGTGTGCATTGTGCTCTTGCGTGAAATACTTGGACGAGGCTACTCTTCGTCAGTGTTTTTGCTGGCGCATAGTGCCGTTGTTTGCTTAGATATAATGCTTACACTTACCTAGCCTGAGTGATTTCAATTCAATTCAATTTTCAATTTCATTTATTTCGTGAACACAGGGTACATAAAGTAGATGTTATGATGATAAATAAGATCCAAGCTGAGTTCCGCCAAAAAGCATACAAAATATAAAAAAAAATCTTCAAAACTAGGCAATCACAATAATTATTAATTTAGATAACATGTCAAATTATAATAGAGTAAAATGAGAAAGAAAAGAATACAAAATAAAAACAATAATGTTACCAATTCAACAATACAGCAATAATCAAATTCATTCAGTAGGCATGTCACATAAGATAACGAAAAACGATTCTATTTAGTTAATGCATGAATAAAAACAATAAAAATTTCTCATTTAAATATTCGTCAACAGAATAATACACCTTGTTAACTAATAATTTGAATAAATTCCTTTTAAATTCGTTAATGTTCTTACATGAGATGACTTCTCCTGGTAACTTATTGTAAAGTTTTTGAGCCATTGCATAAAAGCTTTTACTATGAAAGTTTGTTTTTGTTGCCAACACCTGTAACTTATTCGAGCGCCGTTTACTTTCTACAAATCTATATAAATTCATGTTTTGCTTTATAAAAATACAGGCTTCATAAATATAAAGTGACGGTAAGGTTAATATATTTAGTTTTTGAAAATGTGGCTTGCATGATTCTCTTTGTTTTATTTTAGAAATAGCTCGGATACATTTTTTCTGTGCAACAAGTACTTCTTGAACCTTACGTGCATTACCCCAAAATATGAGGCCATACCGCAAAGTTGAGGCGACATAACCATGATATGCTTCTAGTAGGGCGGTCTTATTGGCAATTTTACCCAGCATATAGAGAGCATATGAAAATCTACTAAGTTTTCCACAAACTTTCAATTTGAGTTCTCCATGTCATGTCGTTGTCTATATGTAGTCCAAGAAATTTCGTTACACTAACTTCAAGTATTTCATTCCCCTTATAGTGAAATTGAAACTGTGATTGTTCTTTGTGCCTAATTTTAAAATTCATAACTTTAGTTTTGGTTAGATTTATTTTAAGGTTATTTGCATTTAACCAATCGATAATAGGAATAAGGCTATTGTTTATTTTCGCTTCTATTTCTTTTGTAGTGCCAGAGTCATAAATAACAGTGCTGTCGTCGGCAAATAGTGACATTTGATGTTCGATAACTTGAGGAAAGTCATTAATATAGCAAATAAAAAGTAACGGTCCCAACACAGAACCCTGCGGCACACCACATGGCAGTATTCTAGAGCTAGAGCAGCAGATTTGGATGCGTGATTGGGATATACCTTGATAGGTATCTTTATCTTGAGTCGTTATCTTTCAAAATGCATTGTATTCCTGCCGGATACTTGGTTAAGGCGACTCTTCAGCAGTGTTTGGCAGGGATGTAGTGTTATTACGTAGACTGGCGGGTAAAATACTACAAAAGCCTGCAAAGGCTTTTGTAGTATTTTACCCGTTAGTTTTTTGTACTACAAAAGCCTTTGCAGGCTTTTGTAGTATTGAGGTAATTTCTTTGTTAAACAAGCGCTGCTGGTTTATAATGCTACTTGACTTGAGAGGCTATTGCCACCTAATAATTTTATTTTTTGATTATGTTGCCAAGCAAGCATACTTACGTTAGCTCCTCTACTGTTGCGGGTGTCCAAGGTCGGCGGTAATCGCTTACCATCAGGCGATCTGCCTGCTCGTTTTCCCTACCTCATAAAAAAAGAAACTTGATTGAATAAAAAAAATGCAAGTTTTCCTCGATACAGTCTTGCCTAGTGAAGAAACCAAAGGAGACTTAGATTATGAAATGAAGCTGTCTGCGAAATGTATGTAGTGACATAGGGTACATATTGGTGCTTATGTATTCCATAGTATTTGTATGTATTCTGTAGCACAAGCACTTCAAGTGTTTATATTTTCATTTTATAATGTTCCACCGCTGTATACCATTGCAGTAATGAACCATGTTTCTTTTATTTTTTACTTTACTTAATCTGATATATGTAACTAGATACGCACGCACGCACGCACGCACGCACGCCCCCACGGCCCCAGTTTGTACGGGGCCCCAGTGTGTACGGCCCCCCACTTTGTACGGGGCCCCAGTTTGTATGGGGCCCCAGTTTGTACGGGGCCCCAGTTTGGGCGGACAACCTGATGGCCCGTAACATTTCGGCGCTTCGTGCGCCACAGCGCGCCATGGCCGTCAGATTGATAAGAGGATATCGCACGATCTCGTTCGAGGCTGCGAGCCTCCTCGCCGGATCGATGCCATGGGACCTGGAAGCGGCGCTCCTGGCGTCTCTATATCGTTGGCGCCAGGAGGCGCAAGCTCAGGGCGAAGGACCGGGCCTTCCCGCTGTCGAGGCGGCGAGGTCCGAACTCCGCCAGGTCCTAGTGGCCAATTGGAAGGATCGACTTGTGCACCCCAGTGCCGGGCACGCCACGATCGTGGCGGTAAGTCCCGTGTTCGAGGAGTGGCTGGAGAGCGGCATGGCGCCCTCACCTTCCGGCTGACACAGGTAATGACCGGCCATGGTTGTTTTGGCCGGTTCCTGTGTCGTATAGGCCGGCAAGAGACGCCCAGTTGTCACCACTGCTGCGACTGCCGCGACGTTGTTGAGGACACGGCGCTGCACACTTTGGCGGTTTGCCCCACCTGGGCATCGCAGCGCCGCGAGTTGATCGCGGCAGTCGGATCGGTTGCCCTCTCGCTCTCGGCCGTAGTTCTGTCTATGGTCCGGAGTAAGAGGTCGTGGAACGCCGTCGCCTCCTTCTGTGAGGAAGTGATTTCCATCAAGTAGGCGGCGGAGCGGGAGAGGGAACGTTTAAACCCTCTCCCCAACCGCAGAGCCTGGCGCCGGAGGGCGCGAGACGACCTCCAGCCACCCTGAGGATTGACCTGGGGGTGGCGGGCTTTGTGGGCCTGCCCGCCATCCGTTCAGCACCAGGTCCGAGAGGCGGCGTGCGTGTTCCCACGCGCGCCTCTGTGTCGTGTCCATTTCCCCTCTACGGGGTAAAAAAAAAGATAAGGTTTGGTTTGAGGTAAGTCCGTTAATCTATGTTATTATTTAAAATAGGCCAAGTATTTTCGGGTTCCACGAGGAACGCGGGGCCCGACCACCACATCGTAGTATCACTGAGATGATTTGGACTGATTCCGCTAGAAATGAGGTCTGCGGGATTAACAGATGTGGGCACGTAACGCCATGACGAAGGATCTGTCAAATCACAAATCTCAGAAATTCTATTTGCTACAAAGGATTTTAAATTCTTAAAACTAGTATGTAACCATCCAAGTACGACAGCAGAGTCGCCCCAGTGTACTGTGTGTGTGTGTGTACTTCAAGCTGAACTTGGTGTCGTAGCGATTCCTTCACAACCTGGGATAGCTTGGCTGCCAGCAAAGCAGCGCACAACTCAAGTCTGGGAATTGTCATATTTTTAATTGGGGCTACTTTGGATTTCAAATCAAATCAAATCATTTATTTCGGGCTGCATAGGCCCATAGATAAATACCTTAACCTAAATTTACATATTATATAATTTTATAATACATACAACACCATCTAGCCCAAACTAAGCAGAGCTTGTACTATAGGTACTAGACAATGGATAAACATTACATATATACTTTTTTATTGTTTTATAAATACATACATATTATACCTACATAGAAACACCCAGACCAAGACAAACATGCATGTTCATGCACACAAATGTTTGACTTGTGCGGGAATCGAACCCGCGACCTCAGGCGTGGCAGTCGGTTACATTAACCACTACGCCGTCGATGCCGATTTGATGTTAGTAAATACACCTTAATACTATGTTAGTAAAACTTCACGTCGCACACTTAATACTAGTGCGCTCGGCCGGTACTTGTCCGCGGAAGCGACGGAATACCACGTCTTGCGGCCAAAAGCTTTCGTCCAACACCTTGAGCAGGTAGCAGTCGGGTACGCGCACGACGAACGCTTTAAAGTTGACGTTGCGGCGCGACTCCAGCAGCTGCACTCTCGGGACGTACTTCAGCTTTTGGCACACGTACTTCGCGATGTCCTCCGCCTCAGTGGTGTAGTGCAGGCGCGAGATGTACACCGGCGTGTTCGGGGACGCGGCACGCACCTTCAGGTTGGGGTCCACAGGTGCCTTGCCACATCCGTTCTTAATGTTTTGCGACCGGCGCTTCCTCCGTTGCACCGTCACGAAACCATCCTCGGTAGCCCGGTTCGTTGCTTTTGTAGGCAAGAGCTTAGCAGGGGCGCTCGCAGTGACCGTGGGATCAGCTGTTCTTATGATTCGCGCAGCAGAGCGGGGAGGAGCTGCGGGTGTGGGAGCGGGGCTGCGTGATGCACTTGCGGCGCATAACGCAGGCTCAGCAGTCGGCGCCGGCGAAAAAAATCGCTGACGCATAACTCGTCGCCGATGTGTTGAGGCATGCACCTCGACGCATGTTCACATTGTTTACACGCGTCGGTGACCCAGTTATTGGCACAGACTTGCGCAACGCCTCTAGTTCGATGCGCAAATCTGCAACAGTGACCTCCGATGCACTCAACTTCATCTGCACTTCTGCTAAACTTGCCTTTAAAAAGACGATGTCTTTTAAAAGGCAAGTGACGTCGACGTGATCGAAAGTGACGGGAGGTAACTTGTGTAAGTCTCTCGCCACAAATGTCGGCACGTCATCTGGATCGGTCTCCTTAAGCAGCGTTATGACGTCCTGCAGACTCTTCCTGGTCCCGTCACGTCGACGAGACACCATCTGGTCGCTCTTGTTCAGCAGCCGGAACACGAGCTGCTTAGCAGCTGCAATCTCTTTCTCGCTAAAATTCGACGCGCAGATCTGGATGACGGATACCTCGTCCATCACGTCCAGCTTCTGCTGCATGAACGCCAGCAGTTCATTTGCCACGAGTGTGTCACTCATGGTAACACAAATAACGAGCGTCGGCTCGCGCCGCGCCTCACAATAATAATATTAATTATTATATTCGCAGCACACGTCCGCCTCAGAGCGTAGTACATGATACATTTCGAACAAAGCAATCGTACAGTGATTTCATTCTTAGCATTGACAGAGCGCAAGTATATCCAGGCTCCGTAAGCCTTTTGAGATGAGTCACTAAATGAATGCAGTTCAACTGTTGTAGGCTCATCGCAGAGAACACGTCGAGGAATTTCTAGCGCTAAAAGAAAAGGTAAGGCCTTAGAAAACCTTTCTCAATCTCTTTAGATTTCATGTGGGACAGGAGGGACTCAAGTTAAATTCAGCAGCCCCAACTGTTGTAATAACATTTTCATTTGAATTACGCATGGACTGATTAGTCCCAAAGGATCAAAGATTTTAAAAAGAGAAGAAAGCAGAGATCTCTTTGTTAGTTGATAATTTTAACAGTTATTGGTAACTTAATAGGGAAATGTAGTTTATCAGTAAAGGGGTTTCATCCCATACCTAAGGTACTAGAAGACTCGCTAACTATTAAACTATCTTTAATATTTAGATTTTCGCAATCAAATAAAGATGATAGATTCGTTTTAAATTTACGGAGATTGAAACAACCGATACTCAGTGCTCTGAAGCACTGAGTAACGGTTGGTTGCTGTGGCTGTAAATGATTAGAGCTTGATAGATATAGCGTAGGGTTTCTTCGCTTTCAGACCCTGTGATCATGTCATCAACCATGAAGACATGATGTATTATATTTTTAATCATAGGATTGGAGCATTCTTCGCCAATCTGCCAAAGACAACGAGTGCTTAGATAGCTGGAACTTGCCATACCGTAAGTTACAGTATTCAGCTGAAACGTCTTGATGGGCAGGGACTCATCTCCTCTCCGTAACACTAGCTGAAGATTTCGGACCTCCTTATTAATTTGGACCTGGCGGTACATCTTTTCAATATCGCCGGTCAGGAGGTACTTGTATTGCCAAGCTCTTATCAGAATGGAGAAAAGTGAGTCCTGCATATTTGGCCCTACCATGAGTATGTCATTAGCCGATTGGCCAGATGAAGTAGGTGTTGAGCCATCGAACACGACTCTGATCTTTGTTGATTCACTACTGTCTTTAAAAACAGCATGATGACATAAAAGATATGATGTAATCGGTTTAGCTATAGGAGATTCTGATAGATGACCCTAATTAGCGTACTCACGCATAAAGTCAACATAATTATTATTACAATTTGACTTGTGGCTGTTTACGGAAACGTTTCTCTAAGTTTAATAATCGTTTTTTAGCCAGTGAATAAGATTCCCCAAGACAATCGGGTGTATCCTTTAGAGATAAACTGACCGAGAATCTGCCAGTTTGTAGGCGGAAGGTGTGAGATAAGAAATGGTTTTCACATGCCTTCTCGCAATGACTCATTAGTGGTTTTAGAGGAACGCTCTCGAGCTCCCCGAACTTGGTGAGTTCTTGATGGATATTTTCATCAGATGAGGTATTAGAAATAATTGATTGATTACATTGTATACTAGTATGTATACTAGTATGACTGAATTGATTGTTTCGGGTAAAGTTTGAATTAATAGGACCTGAAATGAGCCAACCGAATTGGGAACTTCTTAATTGACGTAAATTAGAGTCAAGAGAACGTTGCTCGCAGACAAGAATATCCCAAAAATATCGGCACCAATGAGGACATTAGTTTCGAGTTTCCTTAGAAATAAAATCAATGACGCGACTGAAGTCAGGCAAAATATTATATAGATATTATCGAACAATAAAACTCTAACATATAGCGATACTTACTATTAGTTGTCTGAGTAAACATGAATATTATTTTGACTTATACATTTATCCTCACGTTCCGCAAAGCACGAGAAACTATTAAGGAAAACGGACAAGATACGGACGGCCACTCTATTCAATCGTCAATTTAATAAAGCTGCTAATACGAATCTACCAGACCCTGCGCTGCGGCAGCGGCGAGGTGACCGCTGACTCACTGCATTACATCAGCTTATTTATCCCACATCAGAGTAAAGCTATTTCCTTAAACCTTCTCGTATAAAGTAATGTCCGCTAGTGAATTGATTCAATTAATTACAACCATGTTTGTTTCGGTATCTCTCGGTCTTTGAAAGCGTTGTTATACAACGTTATTAAAAACTTAATACGCCGACAAGCACTAACATCCGCGCAACGTAATAAGTGCACGTTACCAATAAGTGCAAGTTGAATGTTAGCCCACGTGCGTATTACAAGTCATAAGCTGTTGATCACCGATCGTGATATACTGCGAACTAAAACTTACGACCAGAAAGAAGAATTATTATTGTTTATGTCTTAGTACTGTGTACAAATATAAATAGTTCTCGAATCATTCACACACACAGACAAGCAATGTCACGTAAACACACATGTAACACATACCTTCACACATACCCACCGCCTTACACACGCAATTTGTATGCTAATATTTTAAATAGTGTATTCCTTTTCTTTTTCGTCAGCCTTTTATATGTCCCACTGCTGGGCAAAACCCTCTCCCTTGGACATCCAAATCACTCTGTTGATGAATATCCCCTGCCAATGCCTATCAAATGCGTCTAGGTCATCCCGCTACATCCGTTTAGGTCTGACCCGTCGCCGTCGCCGTCGACTGTCTTGTGGCACCCAATTGGTGACGATTGGTGCCCACCTCTAAGGGTGCATACGATAGACGTGTACCCAACTAGGAAATCGGGACTGTACCTACTAATACAGATTGCCATGCAACGTAGCTAGGAGGGCAGTAATTCACCCATCAATTTGTATTGTGAAAGTCAAGTGTTGATTAAGTTTTATTACTTCATAAGACCATGTTTGTAAAACAAAGACCTTTTAGTGAAATAAATAATAATAATTATTATATAATGAATCGCTCCCTCAAACACAAAAGGTTAAAACAGAAATTTCAACTAGTTAACTCAAACAGATAACTTATTATAACAAACGCGTAGTTAGAGATGTAATACAGACACGTCTCGCAACACATTTCATAAGTGGCGTGAATTCCTACGATATAGGAACGAACCTTTTACCGTCTATCGAGCCCATCGTTTTGTAGTGTACTGAGAATTTCTTAATAGAAAATACCAATTACAATTAGCGAAATTTGGAACTCGAACGCGAAACTATATGCACAACAATCGTATACTATATCTGTGCCACCGAGGCAGTCTAGTCCAGATAACTTGTCATTTGTTGACGTATAAGCACATATCATATCATATTCTTAAAATGGGACTTTTATGTTATTTTAAGTGCAATGCGTAGCTGCAATATGCTGGTCGCCAATAACATCCATATTGTACGTCACGTCAATACTTTGCTGAAGGCTATCCAAATCCGAATCATCTTAAAATGCCTGATGCATTTAATTGTTTTGTTGCTGGCCGGCCGTGGTCAAAAAACAGCCACGTATAAGAATAAAATATTGACCGTTTAGAAAAATGTAGTAGTGTATATTTCAGACAGGTTCAGGTCTATAATAGTATTTTCAGCGCGCTTGTGTGTCGGTTTTCAAGTGAAGAAAGCCTTGTCTGGTAGATGTCTATAGCTTTATCTATATCGTGACTCTTTGATCCGTTGCTGGCGAAATATGGATATAATCCCATCTACTCTGACAGGCGTGCTCTCCTGTATAGTCTGAATGATATGTAACTGTAAGGTTTTAATTTATTTTCCATCAATTCTTAATTTAAAAAATAGTAGAATAAAAAGAAGACTGGTAACACAGTCGATGCGGGATAAAAACAACGAACCTTGGCATTTTGAGGCATTCTTGTTTTTGAGCTCAGGTCCATAACAACCTAGAGAATAGTGTTATATTACAAGCAAACTGTAAGTAAGCTAAATTATTTGTACAAATCGAAAGTAAAAATAAAGATAGTGTGAAAAGCAGAAATATCCTGACGCAGTTTTACTATACCTGAAGTTGTCTTACATAACCAATTAAAAAATGTGGAACAAAATCGCAATGAATTCGAAAACGAACAATGGATGACCCTAGTCTAAAATATATATTTATATCTATATGTCTTTATGACAAAACAGTCGGCAAATTCTGTTGAAATTTCACACACATTACTTTATATAGCCAGGTAAACATAGAGGCTTGTCAGGCTATTTGTCACCAAAATGTTGCGAATATGAAATAAAAGTACAACTGAATTCATTTAGGATTTATTGAATCAATTACAATTGCAATATCGCTATTCTCTGACAGCATTAAACGGTAGTCTCCTTCTCACAAACAAATGGAAATAAAGAATCACAACTCATATCCTCCAACACCCCGGTGATATACATGGTACCACATGTACGGGTAGAGTCATTAGGTACTTCACCATTTCCCCAGACATTAAATAGTGATTCCACAGGTCGACCTGAAATAATAAATATCATTATCATCTTAACCAAAAGACATCTACTGCGGGACATAGGCGTCCCCAGAGGTTTGTACACATCCGACTGCGTCCTGCGACCCTTACCGGTGCGGTGGTTGGTATACCTAGTGTGGCGCCTACCTCTGCCGCGCCTTCCGATGCGTCGCCACTACTTCAAAACCTTTCTGCCCCAACGGCCATTGGTAAATAATAAATATACGAACAGTTTAATTAAAATTCTCTTTCTTCAGTACTTCGAGAGGCAGTCGCGAACGCAGCTGCCATCAGATACAATTCCCTAATCGGGCGAAGTGTTATTGGCTTCTTCTGTCGCGATAATGTTAATAGTAGTACGTCGTCTGAAGCTATGCCGTATATATTGCTAATATAAAATGTTTCTTGGCAAATAAAAAAACAGAGTTTGTACCCTCACTAGATGGATAATAACGGCATGCGCCAAGCATTTATTACAAAACCACCAGCTTACCATCAATCCACTTCCAGTGGCCGTCTCCAGTTTTTCGTAGTCCTATATAAATCGCAAAGTCCTCGCACATATTCGTAATAACCTCTGCTTCGATCGCATTATCAATGACGGCCAAGTGCCCGCCTTCAGAGACGCACGTCGTCTGCGCCTGGCTCCATTTGACTAATGCTTTATGTACTTTATAGTAATGCTGCGTTGACTTATTATATGTGTATCCTGCAACGATTTACCCGAAACTTTAGTTCAAAGTTTCTTACATATATTACAGTAAAGAAGATTCCTAATTCTTGCGACACGCTCCCGCGCTGGGTCGCGTGGTAGAGTAAGTTGACACGGTGTGACAATTCACGAGATTTATAATCCTGTAAGAATTTTGATAAATAAAAATATCTGAATTTATATGTCATTTGTTTTTATAAATTGGCGGCAATTTAAAAAGTGTCTGTCTTGCGTCGAAATGGCTGTAACTGGAGAAAATTTACACTTTGTTGCGGTCTTACTCAACAACAATTGATTTTGATAATTAGATTTCGATTGGCATTTATTTCATTACGATACCCCATCTTGTGCCACTGTTTTCGACCGATTGAATGAGTTTAATTAAATCCGTCGAAAACAGTGGCAGAAAAAATTTTACATGAAGAAGGACGTCCTTCTACGGCGACTATTGGAGATAACGTAAGTGATAAGCGGCTAATGATAGAAGCTGATAGAATAGCGGCATATCAATAGATGCCGGCAGCTTTAGGCATTGGTATGAATCAAGTACAAAATGTCTTACATAAACATTTAGAGTTCTAAATGGATACTTCATAATTTAACGGAAGATCCAAAACGCGGTCATATGTAGTGGTGCCGCTTAGTACTTGAAAAGTATGACGGAGGTGTCTCGAATGCTGTATATGACATCGTCACCGGTGATGAAAGTTGGAAATATTGTAATGAAGCCGTAACCATAAAATAATATGGGCAATGGATGTTTTCATTCGAAGATTTGCCGATAAAAGTAAATAAGGACAGAATTCTAGAGGAAAAGATGGTTGCCCCATCCGACGACCCATCGACGACCCATCCAATGACCCATCCGCCTAAAGAATGACTTTAGGCGGATGGGTCATTTTGCAACAATCATCTTAGAAGATAAAAGGATTGTTACTGCAGATTCCTATATCAGTCATTGTTTACCAGTTGACTTTAAAAATGTAAGACAGCAGCGCTCAAGAAGCAGGATCCTCCTCCACATGACAACGCTCCAGCTCACTCCGCCAGACGGACCATAGAAGGAGTGGAACTAGTGTGCCATCCTCCTTACAGTCGGGGCTTGTCACCTCGTGACATTTATTTATGTCCAAAAATAAGAGATAAACTTAAAGGAAATCGTTTTATAATCCCTAAGACTGCGTTTGAAGACCGCGTGGAAGTGATCCCTAAAGAAGAGTGCGCTCACTGCTTCAGTCAATGTTTCATCGCATGCGACGGGGCACAGGAAGGAACGGAGACTACTTCGGAAACCAATAAAAATATTATATCATTTCTGTTATACATTGGTGCCAATTCTGTTGTCACAAAATTTTCTAAGCTTAACTGAAAATCACTAAAATTTAGTTTACTCCTCTCAAATGACATTTCGTATTCTGAAATCGTTAAAAGTCTTTAAAAAATAAGAAAAAATGTACATCATGGTATGTACATTTTTTCTTATTTTTTAAAGACTAGCACCGCAGCTCCCGCACTAGGAATAAACCCTGTGTCGGTCGCGGGACACTTCACAAACATTCAAACAACGGGCACTAAGAACACGCAGACTCGGAAGAACCAATGGATCACACAAAGTTTTGTCCCGTGTTGGAATCGAACCCATAACACTCGGCGCAGCGGCCGTGGCGAGACGACCACTTAAACCACTACGGCATCCGTGCAGTCGATAATTTTTGTTTTGTATATATTAGGTAATTATTTTCTTAAAACTTTCAGTGTGACCCCCGTATAAAGTACATTTCATCCTCTGAGCTGTGTCACTATTTAGTCCTATATTATAATATTATTACGTTTCTCTTAGCACATAAATTTTCTAACATTTTATATTAGACAAATACCCGGCCCTTTGGGAAGCGTACACGGAGACATGGGTCCAACGTGAAGAGGCCCTTCGAAAGTTTTAATCAAAGGTGGGATGGAACACCTACAGCGGCACTAGCCGCAGCAGGCGTAGGATTATTGCTACGTATGGACTCTAATATATTAGCAATGGGTATGGGTGTTTGATGGACTGGTATATTGGTAACTATGGATGGAAAACGGCTTCTGCCCTGAATACTCTAATAGCATCAATGCAATGGGCAGACGGTGACTCGCCAACTCATTAGATGGGCTCCCTGAATAGCCACCACGGGCATACAAGCCGGCAGCAGAGGGCAACACCGGTGCGAGTGGCTAGGAGTGTCGAGCGGTGCGGCGCCTGTTTCACCATTACGGGTCTCGTGACAACGGAGATCTGGAGCGGGTTTTACTTCTAGTTATGCCCTTGAAAATGACCTTTCACCCCCAAGCATATAGCTCTAGCGGCCTCCCTCTGGCCGGCCGACCAAGGCAAGCCAGAGTTAAGAGTTTTACGGGCGCTCTTAACGTTCCACCCCAACCAACTAGTAACGGCAAGATGGGGACGAGATCCTAATCGACTCTCTGAGACATTCAGGAGCGCAGTGTCGCGACTCACATTCAGCTCGCCACAAGGTGCCCTGCGGTTTGTGCACTTTTACATTGGTGAAACATTTTTTGTTTATATCACAAGGCGAATGTGGTAGTTTAAAAGCTATTGTACTGTGCCCTCCGATATCGCGTTAGTCTCATGATGAGATAACGACTGTTCCAGAGGGGTTAATTATTATTATGAGCATGCAAACACATCTTAGCAATAACAGCAAGTAGTGGTAGCGCCGCAGAGCACGACACGCTGGCTCCCTACTAGAGACGCCTCGCTTGTCATATTGTTTACCATCGCCACGTGACAGTCACAACTGCACAAGCGATGCAAATAAGGCGAGTAAGGTCTCTTGTCTAATACGGTATAAGCTATTATGATCACCTACACTCAGTCGAAATAATAAGTAGGTACTTGTGTACTTGTAAACATTAAACTTGGAATATGGCCTTCACTTTAGCTATTGGTGGTAAGATGACAGTCAGACCACGGCAAAAACTGACATTCAGAGAAGCTAGGCGACAAAGTTTATTTAATACTTATATCCTTGAACCAAAATGATGGTTTAGTAATCTATACAAAACGCAATTTAAATATAACTATAGAAGAACCTAGTTTTCACGCTTGTAATTGCTTATTAATACGTATAAATTCCGGTACAGTAGTGCTAGCTGTTTATCGACCACCCTCTCAAAGCATTGACATGTTTTTACAATCTCTAAATATCCATTTTAAAAACTAGTCATCGTATAAAAACATTATATTAACGGGCGATATAAACATTAACATTGCTGCTGGGAGGACCGATATACACGCACATACCTATCTTACTATTAGCTCATTCCATGGACTTTTACCAGCCCATAACCATCCTACCCATCAAAGCGGTTCATGCTTAGATCATTTCATTATAAAAACAAATAAACCTTCCATAACATTAGTCACTAACTCTAGTCTTACCGATCATCAAACTGTTTTGTTGAATTTACAATTATCAATACCTAGAAATAACTGCATGCTTAGCTACACTAAAGTCAATATAAAAACACTTGGAAGTGACATAAATAGCATAAATTTTGACCCCGTTTATAATTCAAACGATGCAAATGTTTCGTTAAACTATTTTATTAATTCGATGCAAAGTGCAATTCAAAAAAGTACCTATACAACAAACCTGCCTAGAAAATATAAAAACATCAAATCATGGGTTACGCCCGGTCTCGTTCGTTGCATAAGACACAGAGACAAACTGCACCAAATGTCTAAACTCTCACCTGATAATACAATACTTTCGATATCGTATACCTTTTATATAGAAATTTCTGCAATAATCCTTTGAAAAATTAAAAACTCAACATGGAAAAAATGAACTACAAAAGGCACGTAAAAACAGTCAACTAATTTGGAAATTTATAAAATCAACTACATTCCAGACAAAAACCGCTGAACAACCGTTTGAATTACTTCGTACGGAATCAAGCCCATCCGAAGCAATTAATAAACTCAATAACTATTTTGCTAACGTTGGTAAAAACCTCGCAGAAAATGCCTTACACTCTAGGAGCTCTTCTGCTCTGAATTTGATAAGGTCTTCTTCTACATTAAATTCTTTTGTTTTGTTAGATACCGATGTCGATGAAGTATTAAGTATTATTTCGGGGTTACGAGACGTTTGTGCCGTTGGGTGGGATAGCATATCCAATAACATACTAAAAACATTTAAACACCAACTGGCTCTTCCATTAACACACATTTTTCAATTATGCCTACAAGGAGTGTTCCCTAAACTGTTAAAAAAAGCAGTGGTTATCCCTATATTAAAATCTGGGGACAAACAAAGCATAAATAATTATAGGCCTATCTCAATTTTATAAGGCCTGTCCAAAATTCTAGAAAAGAATCATAAACTCTAGATTAGTAAGATACCTTGAAGATAACAATTTGCTATCGGAACATCAATTTGGTTTTAGACCTAAGAAATCAACTAACCAAGCAGTACATCAATTAACTAACTATGTAACTAGCAATTTGGATAAGGGTATGCACTCCATTGGTATCTTTCTGGACCTTGCTAAAGCTTTTGAAACTATTTCTTGCTCTATACTATTGTACAAACTTGAAACACTTGGAATAAGGGGAACCCAACATAAATTATTTGCTGATTATCTTAGTGATCGCTATCAGTGCATAAAAATTGGTCAGTCCACAAGTTCTGAACAAAAAAATAGTTCTTACGGAATTCCTCAAGGTAGCATTTTAGGGCCTACTCTGTTCCTTATCTATATAAATGACCTCTGCAGCTTGAAACTACAAAATGGTATCATAATGTCATACGCGGATGACACTGCGTTACTCTTCTCGGCAAAATCACGTATTGATGTCTATGAACTCGCTCAGACTGGTTTTAACATAGTAAATAACTGGCTTCACAATAATTTACTAACCTTAAATACTGATAAAACTAAATACATTTTATTTACAATGCGGAACATAAACATGCCAATCACTAATCCAAACATATACGCACATAACTGTACAATAAACGCCGACATTGCATGCTCTTGTCCCACATTAGCGAAAGCAAATGATATCAAATATCTAGGTATCACTATTGACACAAATCTGAATTTCCGTAAACACATCGATTTATTATGTACAAGAGTACATAAATTAATATATATATTTAAGAATCTCCGTAATATAGCCGACTACACATTAATAAAACAGGTATATTTAGCTTTGTGTCAATCCATACTAACATATTGCATTACTTCCTGGGGTGGGGCTGCAAAGTCAATTTTACTCCCTTTAGAACGTGCTCAAAGAGCAATTTTAAACCTTTCGCCCGTTTTTATTTCCAACACATCAGCTTTATACGACATGTGAGGTACTAACTGTCCGACAATTATTTAGTCTACACACGATACTGAAACAGCACACTGAACTCCCTTTCATCCCTACACCTTCAGATAAGAGAAAGAAATACCTGGTTTGTAACAAATCTCAAACTAGGCATGCATTTGTGAACAGATTTTATATATACTTGGATCCATTTTTGTAAAATAATTTTAATAAGTTGCTAAGTATATACAGCGTCAGTAATAAAAATTGTAATGTTATGATAACGGAATATTTAGGTAAACTCAATTATGCAGACACAGAGAATTTGTTACAAATATTAAAATGATGTAATTATACGTTCGGTACCTAAGCATTTTATTGTAAGACACAGTTGCTTGTACGTGTACAGGCAGTTTTAGCTTAAGTGTATATTTAGTTATATTATTGTTCAAATAGATATTTAAATAAATGTCCACTTTAAAATAGATAGACAAGTGATCGCCTGAAACACAGGTCTAACCTAGTTCAGGCAAGTAGCTTATAATAATTTAAAGATGTTTAATTATCCTTTCTTGACATAACAGATTACTATAATTATTATATTGGTTATAAACTAGTTTATTAAGGCATTGAATTATTGTTAGATATTAAGATTTAATTTGAAGTTGAATCGGAGCCGAAAATCGAAAATTTTCTGGAACAGTCAGAAAATAGAATGCCCATACCTTTCGGCTGCGTGCCAGCCACAAGGACAGCAAGTGGAAGGGTGTTCTCGGTAGCCGGCTGAGCTGCCGTGACCAAGAGATCTCGCTTGAGCATTCTGGATAAGGCTAAATAAGGTTCCACATTTACGAAAATCCGGCGCCTACTTCTACACAGAAGTTATTTCTAGTGCGCGAGTCGCCCTTCACAACTGAACTGTTAAATGTGTTCGTTGTTACTCTGCCGTCCGACAACTATGGAGACGTATGGTATAAGCCTGATGCGTCACATACCATGATACCACATAACGTTCTTTTAGTTACTGGGCGGTGGTACTGAGAGATATTTTATTTTATACTAGCTTTTGCCCGCAGCTTCGCTCGCGTTTATTTAGTATTTGACAATCAATCAATTCGGATTGTACAAATATATAATTCAATCATGATTCGAAAGAAAAGTGGCGCCATCTATTATCATAAGAACGTTTTTGTTATTTTCCTCGGGAACATGCACATTACCATCTATGAATTTTAAGAATAACTAACTACTAACCTCGCCAACATGATCAAATTTAAATTATTAATTTCCAAAAAGTGTTAACATGTAACTTGATTTGATTTTTATGAAATCTCATAGATGGCGCTGCTTCAAAATTGTCTATATACTACTATCATTCATTAGACTATATTTCTCTGCTCAAGTTACTTAAATGGCGTAGTTTTTATAGTGTAAAGCTAGATAATAGCATGGCTTACTCAAAAACAACATTTAAATATGCGTCGTTAGATTACACGCTGTCACAGAATGCGTAAGAAAAAATAAAGATTCACAGCTCCTCCCCCGTAGGTGATAGCGTGATAATATGTAGCCTATATGTTGACCCGACCTGTTAGTAATATTCATGCAAAATTTGAAGTAAATCCATGCAGTACTTTTTGAGTTTAGCCCGGACATACATACAGATAAACAAGCAAAAATTCTAAAAACTATATGTTTGGCTTCGATGTCGACTGTAGATCACGCCCCAAGTATTCTTTTAAAAAAATATTTAATGTACAGTTTTGACTTTCCTACGATTTTATTATATGTATAGATTATATTTAGTTATTTTATTGTTTTAGATAAGACAACTCATTGCTACAATTAAAACAGCCACACAACACACTAATGTATCCAACGAACATATAAAAAGTCAGATATATGAAGTACTTACCAGTCGCCATGGACAGAAGGCACACAAAAATTACAAAAGTGCACATTTTGATGTTCAAGTAATGAAGTTGTAAGTATGAGTGACGGGAGCGACCCATGAGTGTCTTATATAGTATCGGCACTGCTTGAACGTTACGCGTTGGTGGTATCATCACTCACAGATATCGCAAAGTACCACTTCCTGAGCACTGAGCAGCAGCTTAAACACACTAGCGAGTGCGTTTGTTTATAACAACATACGTTGAACCCTAAACTCAGATAACTCGTCTGATACATTCTTATCGCATCGATCGTTAGTCGTAATTGGGTATTCCCACCGCTCAAAACATTTAATTAAACACGTTAAAAGCTATTATCTCAATGTTTATAAAAACACTATCTTAGTGTTTTTGTAAACACTAAGATAATAGTTTCGGGCATGTTGAAATCGGCCAAATTGGAAAAACCCAATGACATCCTTGTAATCTTAGACGAGTGCCGATACAATTGTCGGTATTGTATCCGAGACTTGAGGATTGCTCGTCAGCGTAAGCTCACTTGTGGCACGGTACTAACGAGGCACTCGATATACATTAGCACTTACATTTACATGTCGGCGTCTATGGCGTAGTGGTTAGTGTAACCGACTGCCACGCCTGAGGTCGCGGGTTCGATTCCCGCTCAAGTCAAACATTTGTGTGCATGAACATGGATGTTTGTCTTGGTCTGGGTGTTTCTATGAGTATAATATGTATGTATTTACAAAAAAAAGTATATAAGTATGTTTATCCATTGTCTAGTAGCCATAGTACAAGCTCTGCTTAGTTTGGGCTAGATGGTGTTGTGTGTATGTGATAGAGTATTATTATTATTATTATTTATATTGAATCATATAAATTATGGAGTTTTAAAGAAGAACATACAGAGATAGGCTCAAGCCTGCATCCCCAAAGAGATAGAAGAGTTGTCGGCCTCAGTGGCGTAGTGGTTAGTGTAACCGACTGCCACGCCTGAGGTCGCGGGTTCGATTCTCGCACAAGTCAAACATTTGTGTGCATGAACATGGATGTTTGTCTTGGTCTGGGTGTTTCCATGTATAATATGTATGTATTTACAAAAAAAGTATATATGTATGTTTATCCATTGTCTAGTAGCCATAGTACAAGCTCTGCTTAGTTTGGGCTAGATGGTGTTGTGTGTATGTGATAGAATATCATAATATTATTATTATAGCCACACTTCGCCAGCTGTAGTCTCAGTTCGTACGTAATAAATAGGCGGCGAGTCTACTGCCACAGTATAAAAATACTGCCGTGAATCGAACACAGAGCAAAGTGTTGCCCGCGACTCGTCCACTTAAGTGAAAAGGCGCCTCCAAAACTATTTATTCCCAGTCCCCAGTGAATGCCGAAATATCCTGTCCTAATTCTTGTTTACATCGTAAAGAATATATATGTTACTAAACCAAGTGTTTAACATAATATTGTCTTCTGTTTACGCGAATGTTGGTTGGAATGTACCACCAGCTTGGGATCCAGTAATTCAACTAGTCAAACCCAAGAAGAAGCAAACCACAGCTAGACTTCATGATACTTTGAGTTCATTCTGCGTAAATAGAAACACCCATGATTAAATTATGTTCGGGTACTTTGAAATAACTACACTGGAACATTGAGACACCTATCATCTTAGTCTCCCCGTGACCATGGCTGCTGAAAAGCAACCGAAACGTCGGGGAAAGTGTAAAAATAAATCTAAATAGTATAATAGTATAGTAATAGTATAAATAGTTTTAATAGTTTCAATAATTTAATTAGCTTAAAAATTTGTAAAGTTTAATAGTGATTATAGTAGTGTAACAGTTTTTCAAAATTTTGTAATAGTGTCAAATAAACAACGCGATAAAATCCGTATATAGTAGTTTAATTCCAAGTGTTTAAACTGAACTGAGCGTTTATAATTCAGATAGTGGCCGAGTCAAGACTTAACAATATCAATAAAACCAGTTTATAAAGCTTACTTTGTTCGAGTAAAGGAGCGCGCTGGCTACTTTGCCAGATGTTAAATGTCGGTGGCGGTACCAACAAGCCGGCATGGAGGACAGCACCACCTTCTCACAGGACACCAGCGCGTACTCTCAACAAGCCGGCATGGAGGACAGCACCACCTTCTCACAGGACACCAGCGCGTACTCTCAACAAGCCGGCATGGAGGACAGCACCACCTTCTCACAGGACACCAGCGCGTACTCTCAACAAGCCGGCATGGAGGACAGCACCACCTTCTCACAGGACACCAGCGCGTACTCTCAACAAGCCGGCATGGAGGACAGCACCACCTTCTCACAGGACACCAGCGCGTACTCTCAACAAGCCGGCATGGAGGACAGCACCACCTTCTCACAGGACACCAGCGCGTACTCTCAACAAGCCGGCATGGAGGACAGCACCACCTTCTCACAGGACACCAGCGCGTACTCTCAACAAGCCGGCATGGAGGACAGCACCACCTTCTCACAGGACACCAGCGCGTACTCTCAACAAGCCGGCATGGAGGACAGCACCACCTTCTCACAGGACACCAGCGCGTACTCTCAACAAGCCGGCATGGAGGACAGCACCACCTTCTCACAGGACACCAGCGCGTACTCGCAACAAGCCGGCATGGAGGACAGCACCACCTTCTCACAGGACACCAGCGCGTACTCTGGTACTCTTAAGTTGTAACACTGTTACTGCGTTCCACCACCTGAACAACTCTTCCATTGATTTCCCTATACCCCAAGGGAATCGACAGCAGAATTGCAAACGTTATATGTCCCGTAAACAATGGATAACCATTAAAGACCTTGTAGTACAGCTATTAGGAGCCCAAAATAAAGGTAAGCCAAACCCAATAATCTGTCAATACATACTGTCGGGTACCGCAACAGCCAGGGTTGATACTATCAGAGACCTGGGGTGACATTTGGCTCAAAGCTATTATTTGATGCACACATTCCAAACTGTAAATGCTGTAGAAATGAGAGCGTTGAGAAGCATATGTGGTGTGACTCTGAAAGATAGAATAAGGAATAGTGTGATTAGAGAGAGATGCGGCATGAAACTGGATATAGTGACAAGAATAGAAAAGGGTATGTTAAGCTGGTTTGGACATGAGTAGGGTATTATTGGGCATTCTACTCCACCTTCCGTTCCTACGGCTCACTTCGTTCGCCTCCGTCTCTCCCGGTGGAGTAAAATGCCCAATAATACTTCTGGAGTGAACGGAAGGTGGAGTAGAATGCCCAATAATATTTTTGGATCGCGCAGCATGTTTTTCATGTGAAGTTGTCTCACCTGTCGTTCCTACGGCTCACCTCAGTCACCTTCGTTTCACTCACTACCTATCGTCGACCGAAATGATTACTTCTAGGTTCTAACTGAAAACCAACCAAGGTTGGGCGGAGATTCGGAACCCCCATTATATCAGCACTAGAGAGTAATAATATAACTGTTGCACTACACTACTTTACTCACTACCTATCGTCGACCGAAATTATTACTTCTAGGTTCTAACTGAAAACCAACCAAGGTTGGGCGGAGATTCGGAACCTCTATTATATCAGCACTAGAGAGTAATAATATAATTAAATACTTATCCCTTTCACGTTACGTTTTGTAATGATACTGGATTACAGGTTGCTAAATGGTACTAACAAAACTGCTGAACTGCATAATGTAACTTGCAGTTTCGTATTAGGTTGTATGTGAGCTGTGTGCATGTATGTGTCAATTCCGTGAGAACATATTTATACGATGAGAAAGATGACATTCGTGCATGTTGTAGTTTTTGTTTAAAATTTGTCTCTTATACAATTTACTAAGATAATTCAAACAAAAGTAGGATCATAAAATAAGTAGGTATACATTATTTTATATAGGTAACTGGAAAATATTCTGACACTAATTTTGAAAATAACTTCGTTTGTGAATTGTTATACGTCTCTATAGTCATTTTCATAAAGAGTAGTTGGCATACGAATTCAAACTTATTATATACTTATCTAATGTCTGCTTCACTACCAGTATGTAAAACTATGTTGCAAATAAAATGTTATTATAATACACATTCATAAAATATTTAATTACTGCTACATTAATATGTACTACAGAACCCTAAAAAATGTGTCGTAATCGACACATTTTTTAGGGTTCTGTAGTCAATAACTCATCTTTAGTATTAGGTATATAACATAATAGTAGTATTTTAAGTAATAAATAATGTAACAAAAATTAGTACTTACACTGTTTTTGTAAAATTTTGGTAGATGAAATGTTTTGGTAGGTTTTAATTCCTTACGCAATCGCTTTTTACTTTACAATATTAATTTAATTCACGAGTTTGACCAGCATGTGTTAGTTATATGATACTGAAAATTGTTACTTATAATTGGCTTTCTTCTACGCGTTTTAAATATTTTTTAATCTACATAGGTATATATTGCGTGTTGCTTTATGAACCAATTAAAACGACGATGTGGTGATTGAATATTGACTGGTTTATTGTTACTTAATTAAGGCTTATATACTAAGTTATTATACATACGTAGTACGGACCTATATAGGAAAGGGAAATTATGATGTTTACTTTATTTGCATAATTAACAATATTAACTATTATGTATTACGGCACGTAGTATTTTGCTTTGCTAATAACAAGTTATATATATCACGTTTGCATGTACTATACTATACTATGATTTACTATGGCTTTCGCCATAGATATTCCCCCCTTGAAGAAAAAAAAACTAAATTACACATAGTAATAATTAGATTAGAAAAAAATAATAATACAGATTAATTTTATGCCTACGTTTCTAAACAACGTTTGCGTCTCTAATTATTTTCGTAAGCCTCTTCTCGATCTTATTGCTTACGAATTTGAATACTATGACTATGGTTGCGATTGTACATATGACAACCCCTGCTATCGTCATGAATATTATCCAGCTCCGGATCCCTTGTACTTCCTCGACCACTTGGGAGTGCAGGTTTAATAAATCTTCTGGTTTTACTGCATTGTTCTGTACCATGTTGATTTGTTCCTTCTCGTGGCTCGAGTTTGATCCCATGCTATGTGTTGTTTCGACGCTGTGCTAAGTGAATGCATAAAGTAGTGTTATTCTAGCTTATATATTATAATTGGAATCTAACCGTCGGGCGGGAGATTCTACCAGAACGTGTTCTTGTTTCTGTTTTCTTATCTGCTTGTGAAGTTTTCGTTATCTGGTCGTCTATTGTCCGTTTGCTTATCTTGCTCCCGTTTAACATGAATGCAGGTTTAACTCTATCGATAGCTACACTTTTTTGTCGTCCGTTTATCAAGATCGTGAAGATCTTATCATTTCGACTGATGACAAGATAAGGACCATCGTACGGCGGTGTAAGACTTGGCCGTAATCGGTCACAACGTAAGAAAACGTGCTTACATTCCGATAACTGTGGGTGCACGAATATCTTGTCGTTCTTACTTTGTCTTTGTGGAACAGAAATCATGTGTTCTAAGTTGTCCTTAATTTCTCTGATAAAATCTGCGTATGTTGAGTTATTATGTGTCTCGAAAAATGCTCCAGGCAATCTAATTGTTGAACCGTATACTAATTAAGCTGCCGAGTATCCTGTGTCTTGCCGTAAACTCGTACGTATGCCAAGTAAAACGGTAGCTAACTCTTTTGTCCAATTGATTGTGTTACCTCTTGCTATCAATGCCGTTTTCAATGTTCTGTGCAGTCGTTCTACTTTAGAGTTTGACTGTGGATGATATGGGGAGGTTCGAATTTTATGAATTCCCATTAAGTTTGCTAAATTTTTGAATATTTCAGATTCAAATTGGTGTCCCTAGTCTGTGGTAATGTATTCAGGGCATCCGAATCGGGCTATCCAGCCTTCATATACCGTTCTGGCTACGGTTTCTGCAGTTATATCAGCTATGGGAAATGCCTCTGGCCATGAAGTACAACGATCTATCATTGTAATTATGTATCGTTTGTTTTTAGAAGCGGGTAGAGGCCCAACTAAATCAATATGAAGATGGGAAAATCTTCCTGTTGGCATGAATTTTCCGAATTGTGATTTTGTATGACGATGTATTTTTGCTCGTTGACATTGTAAACATGTCTCAGTCATCTTATTTACGTCTTTATTCATATTTTCCCATATATAGTTAGTTGAAATCAGTTTTCTCGTAGTATTCTTACCAGGATGGCTAATGTTATGAAAACTTTCGAAGATAGTTTTCCTGAATTTGAGGGGCATAAAAGGGCGTTGTTTTCCTGTTGATATATCACAATAAATCTTAATATTTTTATCTGGAAAATGTATTAATTCTATTTTTAACGATTTATTGGCTTTTAATCGTTTTAACTCGCTGTCATTCTTTTGATATTTTGCTACCTCGTACCAATCGATTGCAGAGGGTAAGGATATCGTTTCGATAACTCGAGATAAAGCATCGGCTACCAAATTCTTGTGGCCGCTGATGTGCTGGATATCCGTACTGAATTGTGATATATAATCCAGATATCTGATTCGTCTAGGGGTATCATCCAATGACGGCTTCTTATCGAAAGCATGCATTAGTGGTTTGTGATCCGTGTAGACCGTAA
Organism: Catocala sponsa; assembly: GCA_963564715.1. Lineage (NCBI taxonomy): Eukaryota > Metazoa > Arthropoda > Insecta > Lepidoptera > Erebidae > Catocala > Catocala sponsa. The sequence goes on along the minus strand of OY751353.1, from coordinate 411,492 downwards.
ATTCTCGTCCTTCGATGAGTCTTCTGAAATGTTTTATAGCCATATAAATTCCTAGTAGCTCTCTATCGTAAATAGAGTATTTTGTTTGGGCTTCACTTAGTGATTTGGAGAAAAAAGCTATCGGCTCCCATTTTTTGTTTCTTCGCTGCTGTAGTACAGCGCCTACGCATTTGAGACTAGCATCCGTCATTAAAGCTATTTGCGCGTTGCTGTCCGGACATGCTAATGTAGTTAATTGTCGAATATCCTGCTTGCAACATTCAAACGCGTGGTTTGCTTCGGTATTCCACTGTATAACTGTCTTATCATTTTTCTTACAATTAATTAAATATTTATTTAATGGTGCTTGATGTTTTGCTGCATGTGGAATACTGCTTCGGTAGAAGTTAATCATACCCAAAAAACGTCGTAATTCATTTATCGTTTGTGGTTTAGGGTAATTGTTTATGGCTTGAATTTTTTCCATAGTAGGAGTCAACCTTTGGCTCGTTATATGATAACCGAGGAAATCAATTTCCGACTTGGCAAATTCGCATTTGTTTGTATTTATTGTTATGCCGTGATCATGCAAGCGCTTAAACACCTCTTCTAAGTGTTCATAATGTTCCTTAATATTATTTTTCTTATCAGCGATAAATATGTCGTCTACATACACGAATACGTAGTCCAAGTCTCTGAAAATGGAGTCCATAAATTTTTGGAAGGACTGTGCTGCGTTTCGTAACCCGAATGGCATTCTGATGAATTCAAAAAGTCCAAAAGGGGTTATAATCGCTGTTTTCTCTGGTTTAGCTACGGGCAGAACGTGAAAAGCTTTCTTTATGTCTATTTTGCTGAAAATTCCTTTTCCGCTTGCCACGTACGTAAAATCAAGTAGCCTTGGAAGTGGGTACCTGTCTGGTACTGTTATTTTATTTAGTGCGCGGTAATCTCCACATGCTCTCCATTCACCATTCTTCTTCTTGACTAAATGAAGTGGCGATGCCCATTGACTGCTTGACGGTCGGCAAATTCCCATATCCATCATGTCTTGGAATTCCTGTTTTGCAATTCTGTATTTATCAGGAGGTAATGGACGCGCTCGAGTAAATACTGGGAAACCTTTTGTTATTATTTGATGCTGTACTTGGTGCTTGGTAGGTAGGTTCATCGATCTAGGCTTTGTAATGTCTTCATATTTCTCTAACAATCGCTTTATTGGTTCCTGTAGAGAAGCGTTTAACGATCGGACTGATGCAATGTTTGCTCTCACTATTTTGGCAGGCGTTTTCAAACATGTCTTTTTATCGATCAGTTTTTTTTCGTGTATATCTACTAATAATTGATAATGATCCAGAAAATCAGCTCCCAGAATTGGCATCTTGACGTCGGCAATGGTAAATGTCCATTTAAAGCTTCGGCGAAGTCCTAGGTTAAGCATTAAAGTGCGTTCCCCGTATGTATTTATAGGGCTGCCGTTGGCGGCGAATAATTTGTATTCGCATGCTTTGCTCTCGTTATTTGTGCGATTGATAACCGAAATGTTAGCACCCGTGTCGACTAAAAATCTATAACCACTGTTTGAGTCAGTTATAGTTAGACGGTTTGCTGGGTAAATAGCACAGAGACCCGTCGTTTTCTGTGCTACTTCTAGTTTTCCGACGGCCTGTTATTTTTTTTTTCATATTCCACGAACATGGCTTCTTGCATTTATATGAATCTTGCTTGAAACGATTATGATAATAACAAATTCCATTATGCGAGCTTCTGTGGCGCGACCTTGACCGTGAGTGTGACGTATGGCGTGAATGGAATTTGCTGCGTTGCATAGGTTGATGCTCGCGTGCGCTACGTAATGCATTTATTTCTATTCGCATAGCTGCAAGTTGTGACGATATGTTTGTTATTAAATTAATGTCAACCGATGTCTCTTGAGTGGTATTCTTGTTGTAGGTCAAGTTTTCATATATTTTATCGGCTAACTCGCTCAAGTTGTCTAATGATAAATTGTTTGTAACCGATATAATCGCTGTTAGCGAAGCGGGAAGTTGTCTTAGCCACAGAAGACGAATAGTGTCGTCGTTTATATTTCCACATCCCGCTTCCTTCATTTTTCTCAAGAGCTGGGAAGGCTTTTGGTCTCCGAGGTCCATTTCTGATAGTAGTCTGTGAAAACGTCGGTGTTCGCTCTCTTCGTAGCAGTTTATTAGACGTTCCTTGATGGTGGAGTACTTATTATCGCTGGGAGGATTAGTCAAAATGTCACTAACCTGATGGACTACCTCTTTTGGTAATTTAGATATTACCATATTGTATTTGTAGTCTTCGCCCTGTTTCTGTGGTGCCAAGATGGCTTCAAACTGAGCGAACCATAATCGTGGTGAGTCTGTCCAAAATTGCGGTAGTTTTTCCGTGACCGTGATTGCAGCAACAGTTTCGCAGCCTGAGTCGCCTTTTGAAGGAGTTATTGGTGGAGCCATTTTTCTTCTGACGTTATGAGGATGTGATAATATCGTAATACTATTGTTCTCTAGATTCACCGCTGAAAACCAAATTGGGTTCCGGTCGTCCCGGTATTATATCAGCACTAGAGACCAATAGATCACGTCGGGGTCACCAATTATTGCGTGTTGCTTTATGAACCAATTAAAACGACGATGTGGTGATTGAATATTGACTGGTTTATTGTTACTTAATTAAGGCTTATATACTAAGTTATTATACATACGTAGTACGGACCTATATAGGAAAGGGAAATTATGATGTTTACTTTATTTGCATAATTAACAATATTAACTATTATGTATTACGGCACGTAGTATTTTGCTTTGCTAATAACAAGTTATATATATCACGTTTGCATGTACTATACTATACTATGATATACTATGGCTTTCGCCATAGTATATAAAACAAAATTGTGTTAGTAACACAATTTATAACTTGACAATGGCTGGACTGATTTTATGATATTTGATTTGTATGATTCCTGTCCACTCCGAATGGTAGATTAACTATAAAAATTTAGAAAAATAGAACTGAACTTCAACGCATACGAAGTCGCGGGCAAAGCTAGTTCATAATAATATATATTAAGCTTAGGTAATGATGTCTTATGAACAAGCACACATGTATTCATTTCTTTGTCGGCGCTGCAAAAACGATGGTTTTATATTTCATTTCTCAGGGCAAAAAGTCAATTTGACGGAATCGATATGCATCGATGTAATTTAAAGGGACGTAACTGACAATGATTACTCATAATTCTTTTCAGTTACGTCCCTTTAAATTACATCGGATAAACCTCTTAGGCCTACGTATAATAAACGTTTTAATTTTAAAAGGTGCGATTATAATAGTGTTAAATCTGAATTACGACTCGTGAAATGGGCTGAGATGCTATCTTTCACTGATGTTAATGACAGCATTGATAAGTTTTATGATATTATTAATGGAATAATAGTTGATCATACACCTATAGCAAAAAATAAGTGTTTTAAATACCAGTTATGGTATAACAACTCCTTAATTCGTTGCCTTAAGGAAAAAGTTAAATTCCACAAGCGTTTTAAAAAATTTGGCAATCCCCGAGACTATGATACTTTTGCTTTACTCCGTACCAGAAGCAAGTCTCTGATCAATAAATGTTATAAGTCTTTTCTATCTTCTGTAGAGAAATCACTATTCCATGATGCTAAAATATTCTGGTGTTATGTTAATGACAGAAAGGGAGTAATTACCATACCTCAGTCTATGACCCATGGAAACAAAACGTCTTCAGATGGCAGAGGAATCTGTGAACTTTTCTCGGAGTATTTTGGCTCGGTCTTCGATACATCTTCCTCTCAATCAACTCAGTGCGAAAATTTGCCCAACATTTCTTACACTACCCTTCATCCATTTGAAATCAGCCAACAGGATATCCTTCGTAAAATTAAGAATTTGGATGAACGTAAAGGTGTTGGCCCAGACGGGATTCCTCCAATTTTTGTCAAAAATTGCTCCGATGAATTATCTGTCCCATTGGTCATATTATTTAGAAAATCAATTAACTCAGGCGTTTTTCCCGTCCGTTGGAAAATTGCGCATGTTATCCCAATTCATAAATCTGGTGATAAGACATCCTGCTCAAACTATCGGCCCATTAGCATTCTCGGGTGCATAGCGAAGCTCTTTGAATCTTTGGTATATATTCCACTTTATAATCATTTATGTATGTAATTATATTTCAAACAAGCAACACGGTTTTGTCAAAAAAAGATCCACACTTAGTAATCTTCTTGAATATAAAAATTATCTTTGCGGCGCCTTTGCTTCTGGTGGGCAGGTGGACGCCATATATCTGGACTTCAGTAAAGCTTTCGACAAAGTAGACTATTCGCTGTTATGTCTTAAGCTCGCACACTACGGAATACATGGGTCTTTGTTAAGGTGGATCACTTCGTACCTGAGTAACAGGAGCCAACTTGTAACTATCAAGGGTTATTCTTCTACTCCCGTACCCGTTTCTTCTGGGGTTCCGCAGGGGTCACATCTTGGTCCGCTGTTTTTTATAGTCTTTATTAACGATCTTATTAATCGATTATCTTGCCCTGCATTGCTATACGCTGATGACCTAAAGATTTACAACAGAATAAACAAGACTACAGATAGTCTGGCCCTTCAGCGAGATCTCAACATCGTTACGGACTGGTGCTTGTCAAACAATATGTGCCTCAATGTGGACAAGTGTTGTGTTATCTCTTTTACCAGGAAAAAGCACAAAATGTTTCACCCTTACGTTATAGAAAACAGCGTGTTAAATAGAAAAGGGGTGATTAAGGATTTGGGAGTCTTATTTGATAGGCAGTTAACATTCCGTTCACATTACGAACATGCGGTGAAGAGAAGTAGCAAACTTCTGGGATTTATTATAAGGTCCACTAAAGAGTTTAAGAATACGCAAAGTACCCTGTGTCTCTATTTCAGTTTGGTGAGGAGTATCTTAGAATACTGTTGCCCAGTTTGGTCTCCTTATTATAAGACCCATATATATAACATAGAGAGAGTGCAGAGAAGGTGCTTAAAATTCCTTTCTCGTAAATTCAATTACGGTCGCTTAAATTATGCTGAGAGGTTAAGTAAATTTAACGTTGTCTCATTGCAAACCCGACGTCAGAGATACGATTTACTCTATTTGCATAAATTGGTTCATTCATCTATCGATACACCAGCTTTACTTTCTTCTCTCAGCTTTAATATTTCACATAGATCTCGTAATCTAAGATATTTGCAATTCAAGCATATAAAAATAATACTTCATTTTATAATCCAATAGTAAGAATGTGCAGAGCTTATAATAAAATAGCACGAATAAATAAAGAGGTCGACATTTTTGACATAAATTTCAATAAATATAAAAAGATGGTATCAGGTGTGCTTAGTTCTGAAAAGTTCCAAATCTAGTTACAATATAAAATTACAGTTACAGTTATTAAGTAAAAACCTACTTACAATTATCGACTTGTATCCTACGCTAACGAATTTAAGATTTTAATAATGTTGAAATTAAACTACTATATACGGATTTTATCGCGTTGTTTATTTGACACTGTTACAAAATTTTTTGAAAAACTGTTACACTACTATAATCACTATTAAACTTTACAAATTTTTAAGCTAATTAAATTATTGAAACTATTAAAACTATTTATACTATTACTATACTATTATACTATTTAGATTTATTTTTACACTTTCCCCGACGTTTCGGTTGCTTTTCAGCAGCCATGGTCACGGGGAGCATGGCTTAAGATTTAAATTTTCTCTTTTCTTTTTCATGTTGAAAGTTTGGTTAGAAACATAAGTAGTTGGATTGAACAAAGTTTGAAAAGTACTTGATGTTCTTTTTATTATTAGTCTGTCATATAAGCCGAGTAGGAAAGCCGTTGAAATGCCATGCAGACGTTTTGATTTCGATTCCATGGTTCACACCTCATACTTTTTAAAGTGGAAAAGTAATTTTCGGTCGCTTTAAAGGTGAAGTAAACCTGTTGGGTTATATCTATAATATTATTATAAAGATCAGATTTTTTGTTTGTTTGTAAGGATTTAACTCAAAGACTACTCAACGGATTTACAAAAAACTTTTAACATTAGTAAGCTATATTATCGACTATATTTTATTTAAAAGGTACTGTTACTAACATAATCTAACCTATTTTTACGTGAGTGAAGCCGCGGACAAAGGCTAGTTAAGTAATAAAGTGATTATTAACATAAGTAGACAAATCTAAGGTAAAGCTAATATTGATCTGCCTAAAATCGTAGAAAGATAATATATTATTCTCTTTCGTAATATTTTCATTTTGTGTGTCCAAAACAGAAAGCCTTCTTTCGTGTAAACGTAAGAAATAAGAAAAAATAAAAAAGGGGCATGTCGGATTCCTGATACTCTCTTAGGAGTTATTAATGGGTCAAAGTTTCGTAATTTTTTGGGTAGGACACACCATTTCTGAGATATTGTTAATATTCTGAAATAATTCAAAAATGGCAAGCGTGGAAGCGTGACGATGATGAAGCGTGACGATGACGCGAGTTCTATGATTTTCGTTTACCTAAGAAGTGCTCAAGGAGTCTAAAGAAGTTTTCACTTCAAAAAAAATCTACAGCCTATATACGCGCAATCACACACAGAATATTTCTGGCAAGTCTATTACGCTAAAAACTACAGAAATGCCTCATCTGTGCTGACCTTAAGCAACAAGAAACATTTCGCACCATCTCGAGTAATCACTTTTGAACTCTATCAATGCCTTTAGATAAACTTAAAAGCATCTTAACAAGCTCATTCATTTTGCTCTCAATAGCAACAATTTCATAGCATTTTGTTCGGTCCTGTAACTTGCAAATTTTATTTAGTACGCCCCCACCTTGTAAATGTATGAGGAATTCAAAGTTCACTTGCAACGCTGGAATGCTTTTGAAAGCTCTCAAAGAAGCCATGGTTGAACTGTAATGTTTAAGTAAACTTAATAGCATTGAAGGCACAAAGCTTAAGAATAGGGTTATAAACTACACTTTTTAAATATCTAGTATAGATGTTCGCGCGGTTTTACCAGCGTTTATCATTACTGCGCCGCCCCCGTGGGTCGTAGCGTAATTTTATATAGCCTGTAGCTTTCCTCGATAAATAGGCTATCCAACACTAAAATAATTTTTCAAATCGAATCAGTAGTTCCTGAGATTAGCACGTTCAAACAAACAAACAAACTCTTCAGCTTTATAATATTAGTATAGATTAGCGTCTTTTTCACACATTTTTCCGGTGTGAGAATCGAACCCACAATACTCTGTAGCTGGTAGTGGAGAGATAACTACTAAAACCATTTCGTTACTTATGCAGTTAGTGAATGTTGCTTATCAAAAAATGTAAAGTATGTTGACGATGCAATTGCTCTCAAAAACGCTTATTTTATGCTGCTATTATTAAAAAACCGAAAAACTGTTATCCGACCCGGGAACCGAAATCGAGACTTCATGCGAGCAGGCACAAAGGAGTCTTTGTGTTAACAACTCAAAAAATCTATTAAAGAAGTGCTCCTTCCCGATTCCCATATAAATCACCAAAACTAATCAAAACGTTTGAACAGCTGCTGATTTCATTATGATTGAAGAATAATCCTCTGTCAGGTGTAAATCATTGCGATCGTAAACGATGACCGCGATCGGTTCACACCTACCCCGGCATCTCACGTCCTGATGTCTTTTTCACTGTTCACCCCCTTTTTATGGCCTATAGTATCGTGTGGTACAAGTTAAATGATGATACGCCGGTTTTTGTTGAATATTCATAAAGAACATTCATTTCTTTAGTGACTTATAATGAAAATACTTATTTTTTTGATAATTGTGACTTTTAAGAACGTACTTAACATTTTGGTTGCTTAGACAGTAGGTCTCATGAAAATTTCTATCCGAAACTTGTTTCATTTGTCGGTCTGTTGGAGAGAATTCAGTCAATAGTCGGCCTTTAAATGATAATATTATCTTTCTGATTCTTTTATATGGATTGATAGGTATTAGTAAAATCTTATTACTATACAAGTACTGGGATCTCTATATTTACAATAGCTTACTATCCGGTAGAGTGACGGAGATAAAAATAAGATAGTATAATTAGTTTATACATGATGTTGTTGCGCATTCTTGTCATATTGTCGGCCTCGATGGCGTAGTGGTTAGTGTAACCGACTGCCACGCCTTTGGTCGCGGGTTCGATTCCCGCACAAGTCAAATATTTGTGTGCATGAACATGGATGTTTGTCTTGGTCTGGGTATTTCTATGTATAATATGTATGTATTTACAAAAATATTAACAATGGGTTGTACTACGGGAGTGCCGGCAGAAGTGAGAACTTGAATATTAACGTTGTGCATTTTTGATATCTTGGAATGGTTAGGGAATAATTTTGCACGAATTGCTTTAATTATCAGTATAAAAGTACTATCATTTATGTGGTAAAATACGCACCCAAACATGACAATTCTCCCTCCATCTTACGAATTTCGATCAGGTCACGTGTCCTGACGCGAGTTTAACATTTTTTACCCATCACAAAAAGTGCACAACGCCGCTAAAGAAGTTTTCACTTCAAAAAAAGAAAGGAGGCCGTCGGTTACACTAAACTTATGAACTTATGAATTGCAAAAATGTGTCCCATTGGATCGAATCCTCAACATTTCATGCAGTAAAAATAGCGAGACGGCCAATTAAACCACTACACCATCATCAGTCAAGCTGTAAGATTTTAGCTATAACGAGGAAGAATATTTCTTTGAATAATTTAAATTTGATAGTTTAAATAATTTAACGCTGGATGTTTCTGCCTTGTACCATCAACTAGGGTCGTAAAGATAATGTAGAAGTTACAGCTCTCATAACATTATAATACTCCTGTGTAACCGAAAGGATATTTGAGTGATAATAAAATTTAAATATGACTTACAGCCGATGGCCGCTTGGAATTATAATAGGCATCATGTGAATACGAAGAAATATTATTCTATGAAGCTATATTTATACTGCGGTTTCGCTTGTTTGTTTATGTTGGCGCAGAAATAAATATTGTTTAGAAAGTTTCGTTTGTTCAGGGTTTATGGCTTGGTGGAGTTCGTTTTAATGTGTGCCGTGTCTGTAAACGTTTTCACTTCGAATCTGAATGTCACTTCGATTAGAATATTAGTCTTTTAGATGCCTGCCTTTGAAATGATATCCGAATCGGTAATAGAAGTTGTTTTATTACAACTGTGGAATTAATATTTGAGTACGAACAACAATGAATAGACTATGCATTGCAAATTCAGAACTTGTTGGATGGTGAGCTTTTATTGTTATCGAATCGCTTGGGACTTGGGAATGATAAAGGCTAGGGAGAAGTACCTAGTGGAAAACCGTTGGACTGCCGCGCAGAGGTCTCGAGTTCGATCCATTTCGAAGTTACATAAATATATATGTACGTATTAAATAGTTAATTATCGCTTGCTTTAGCGATGAAAGAAAACATCGTGAGGAACCTGCATGTCTAAGAGTTTTTTATTACGTTCTCGAAGATTATGTGAAGTCTGGCAACGTGGTTGACTATTGCGTAACTCTTCTCACAGTGAGAAGAAGCCTTTGCCCAACAGTGGGCTGATATTGTTATATATTATTATTGACTGTGCCCAATTTTGTGGGTTCGATATTTACACGGGACAAAATTTGCATGATACACAAATATTATTATGATTATGTTTGTAAATTCTCCCGCGACGTAGAAATTAGAATACGTACAACGGGAGTAATCTTTAAAAAAGAAAGAAAGAGCTTTCTTTACTCCACTTTAATAATAAGTCTACTTGTCTATTCTGTGCGAAAATTATCTATAGCAGTAGATTCGACTACCTACTACTTATGTGTGGTACATGGCAATAAACTACCCCTTAGATATTATCATTAACATAACTACCGCAATGTGCTTCTAATTACATCCCTGGCCATCCCTTTTGGTACAGGTGTTATGATTTTGAATTGAATGACAACATGGTTGAAGGCTCAATATTATGGTTTGATTATTCACCGTGTTACAGTAAGTTGTGGTCGTGCTTAAGGGTCGTACATCCTATCCTAACTAATGTTATAAAAGCGAAAATGAGTTTGTTTGTTTGTTTGTTACCTTTTCACTTCTAAACCACTAAACCGATCATTCTGAAATTTTGCATATACGTTGACAGATGTACAGAAACGGACATAAGCTACTTTTCATCCCGAAAAAAATTACTGTTCCCGAGGAAAACAATAATAACGTTCTTATGATAATAGTTGGCGCCACGTGTCTTTCGAATCATGATTGAATTATATTATTACAAGTAGAGTACAACCCGAATTGATTGTCAAATTCTAAATTAACGCAAGCGAAGCCGCGGGCAAAAGCTAGTACTAAATAATACTAGAAATTAAAATATAAAAGAAGAAAGGTTTTTGATATTTTTTTATAAAAAGCCTTTCTCCTTCATTTAGCATTTCGATAAATCTCGTACCCCTAATATAATAGTCTATTTACACAAGCTGAGTTACTTGAAGCAAATATCACGCTGTCTCTATTCTTTTAAATAATTTGTAGGAATCAGATAGAATGACGCTTGCATAACCATACTTGTCTCATGTAAACAGGCCTTAAGTTATAATAACGGCTCTAAAGACTCCTAAATTACCTTTCTACCAAATCATCTTAGTATCCTTTTTTATATCATCCAAATAGAAAAAAGGCAACCGAGAAATATGTTATAAATACAATTTAATACGTTCTCTCTCGGCGTACGCCTTGGGAAATTATTGAACAAATAAATATGAACATTTATTGTGAAGAATAAATATCTATAAACGTATTGTAGTCCCCATTATTATTAGATATTGAATAGTAAGCTGGACCATTCATACTATTGTTCACTTTTGTAGATACAGCTTTATTTGAATAAGAAAGTAATACCGGAGCCGACACCAACTATTCTTAGCAGCATCGATCAAATATACCATAGATGCACGATCGTCGCTCGAAAAACGGCCCCAACAAAACTGTGCATAAATCAGTTGTATGCGTAATTTCACTCGCAGCCACTTTACGACCGCGCTAGCAGTCACACGTTTTACGATGCCAAAGTGTGTAGTGAAAAAATGCAAAAACTATACTCTAAAAGTGCAAAAAAAGGATGGATTTCGGTAAGTATAGTTTTGTTATGAAATATTTATTATATTTTGTTGAATATGACGGTTCAAATAATATATTTGAAGATATTTTCGTTCAAATTTAAATGCATGTATTACGCACTTGTCCCACTCACTCTTGCGTGCGCTGCCCATAAGCGAGAGCGAATCGACACCGTAGTGGCATCGGTTAGCGGGTGGAGACCGTACCATATACTTAGTACGCTTGCGTATCGCGAGTAACACACTTAAGACACTTTACATTGACGCGTTTTAACTAAACTATTACAAAATGTTTCTCAGTGGGCGTTCAATGGTTATTCCGGTTTATTTCCTGGATTACATAATAAATGCAGACACTTATGAGTAAGTAGTACTGGTTAGTGCCACATATTAACGCGGTTTTTGTATGAGAATGTGCATCTATGGTATATTTGATCGAAGCTTAGCAGCAACCTTCTAACAAATTATCTAGACTGGGTCTTGTACAAAAGGAAATTGTTAAGTTTGTTAGGGTGCTCCGGCTTGGCTTGGACATTAAATATAGTAATAAATGCATTGCTTTTTTAATATCTAATACCCAAAACAAACTAAATATGATAATAAAGCTGCAGCAAGTTGTTAAAATATGCATTTTCTTGATATACATAATATTGCAATATTGTCACTTATAATTGACTGAAAATGAGCATTTCATTGATTGAATAATATCTATATTTATTATAGAAACGATACCTTATTTATTTAATAAAGAAGAACATGTTAAGAAAAACAAGTATCTTATTAAAAATGCACGTTTATTTATATGCTTACCCAGAATGGAGCGCAAAAGAAGAAAAATTGCGGTGCCTATGATTGTTATCAGTTTAAATATTTATTTATGCGTCCTTTTTTACCGAAATATTTCCTGCAACGAGGTATTATTTAATATTTTTTAGTTAATTAATTATAATTACTTATAAATAGATTTTTACTCAGCAATTTGTCCACGCAAAGCTGAAAGTAGTTATTCCCTTTACGAAAGATGTATACACGGTTAACATATATAATATACTTTCATAGATATACAATGATATCCACACTGTTATTTAGGACGTACAATTTAGGACATAAAGCTCAATATTACTTGCACTATAATTAGACCTCATTTACGCTAAGTTACGAGGTTGATCTTATTTGCCGGGCGATTTTGAACACCAATGCCTATTCCGGCAGTAGTATACTGCAACTATATTTCGTCCATACAATCAAAAAAATAAATGCCAGCTAATAAAAAATAAACATTTTTTGTAACTAGATCAATTAAATATGCGAAACAGAACATTTCAATATAAACCGCCTACTTTGATGAAATCTGTTAAAAACCGAAGAAATATATTAAAATTTCTTCGTCAACTTTAAAACGTTTCCGATCCCTTCCGACAACGAATTTTGATACAATTAAATCAGTTTAAAAAAATCAATGTATCATTACCAAATCACTCACCAACTTTTTTCTACAATAAAAGATCCATCTTTGATCCCATAGAAACACCATATCTCACCTGCAACAAAAAACGGGTTATTAATAGTTATACCATAGATAAACCATAAAATTATCTCAGCATGGTCTGCTAATGGATCAATATCAACCGGTTATTGGCTTTAAATAGAGCCGATGTTTGTTTTTTTTTTTGTCTATGGGGTTACAAAACGTTGATCTATAAATATAAACAGTATCTGTTGATAAAAAAAGGTTAATTGTTGTACAAATTATGGATGGAGTTTATTATTATTATATTTTAAAACTATTTATATTAGGCTGCCTCGATAGCGCAGTGGTGGTAACTGCGACTGTGCATGAAGGTTCGGGTCCGATTCCCGAGTTGGACTAAATGAGGTATTCTTTTTAAAAATTCTTAGAGTGTAGATTGAAACTGTATCCGTTAGACAGCAATAGGTTTTTAAGTGTGATCTTACTTCTGTCTATAATTTTGGAGATATAGGCGTAAGATTATGTCTTTATATCAAAACGATTGTTAGTTTTTTAAAACTTTAACATACTTGTAAATGTATCTATCTTAGGATAATAATAATAATATATAATAATTTATTTATTGATTACAGTAGTAAAACATGAATACAGTCCATAAAGTACTTAATATACGTAATATGATACTGGTGCCTGTCCTACTACTAGGGTAAACCTGTGCCACAGGCGTTAAGGGCACTTACAATATACTACTAGGAACTAAGTTACATACAATTAGCCATACTTATTATATAAATATATGCAAAAATAGACCAAGATTTTTAACAACAATCACCAAAATCTTCAGTATCCTCATAATTTAATTTAATTTTGGAAAACCTACCTATATCAGAAATACAACCGAAGATTTGCAATGATAGATTCCTTTGAGCTGTAGTTTACAGAACTATTTAAAATTGCGATGAAACTTTATAAGTAGTATTTCACCTTACTTTTCATATTATGTGAGTTCTTACTTAGGACTGTGGCACTACTCGTCGGCAGACTGGGATGGAATGCGGGAGTACTTCGAATCCATCCCTTGGGCTCAACGCTGCTTTGAGAACAGGGATCCATCAGAGAGCGCTACGGCTGTCGCTGGTGAAATCATCCTGGGTATGGAATATTATATTCCATACAGTGATGTCACGAGCGGCGGCAGGAAAAGGCCCTGGTTCGGTCGTGAATGCGCTGATGCTGTTGAACGCAAACAGACAGCGTACCGCGCTTGGACCAGGGCTCGCACTCTCCACGACCCTAACGTGGATCACCTGAAGGCAGCGTTCAACCAAGCCACAAAGGTCTGCAAGAGGGCATACTTAAGAGCGGGTGACCAGCGCGTCGCACGGTTCGGCCAGGAACTCATGGCGCATCCTACGGGCAGTCGTAGCTATTGGCGCCTGGCCAAAGCCGTGCAGTCCAACTTCTGCCAGACCTTGCTGCCCCCTCTGAGGTATCCGAATGGATCACTGGCTCATCGGCCGCAGGAGAAAGCAGATCTGCTTGCAAATCTCTTTGCGGCCGACTCCCGAATCGATGACTGCGGTTCGCAGCCGCCTAACATTGCCAACTGCGGTTACACCATGCCTGATATATGTATCAGGTAACGAACCGTTCGTGCGATACTGCAGTCTCTCGATGTTCGGAAAGCCAGTGGACCTGACGGCATCCCAGCTGTGGTCCTTAAAAAATGTGCAGCGGAGTTGTCTCCCACGCTTACGCGCCTATACCGAACGTCTTACGCCGCAGGCATTGTGCCTGAGGCTTGGAAGGAGGCGAACGTTCAACCGATTCCCAACAAGGGGGACCGTTCCGAGCCAAGCAACTATCGTCCCATAGCTATCACCTCGGTGCTCTCCAACGTGTTCGAGCGGATTATAAACACCCAAATTGTCCGCTACCTGGAGGATCAATCGTTGATCAATGATCGCCAATACGGCTTTCGGGCTAAACGATCAACGGGTGATCTTCTAGCGTTCGTCACGCACCTCTGGGGTGAAGCTATGGACAAGCACGGTGAGTCTTTGGCTATCAGCCTTGACATAGCCAAAGCTTTCGACAGAGTCTGGCACCGGTCTCTTCTTTCCAAGCTTCCGGCCTATGGCTTGCCCCCTCAACTGTGCACCTGGATTGCAAGTTTCCTGCAGAAGCGTCGTATTCAGGTCCATTGCGACGGTCGCGCTTCCAAATTTATGCAGGTCAATGCAGGAGTGCCTCAGGGTTCTGTCTTATCCCCTACGCTCTTTCTTCTGCATATCAATGATATGTTGAATCTCGGCAACATACATTGTTATGCGGACGACAGTACCGTGCATGGGCGATATCTCGGACATCCTGGGGCCAAACAGGCTGAGGTTGAGGGGAAAAGGCAGAATCTTGTCGTTGAACTTGACCAGACCTTGGACCGCATCTATGAATGGGGTGCCAAGAACTTGGTTGAGTTCAACGCCAAGAAGACCCAGGCATGCGCGTTCTCAACAAAAAAGTCTCCGTTCCTTCCCCTCCCTTCTCTGAAGAACACTCCACTAGTGATACGTGACAGTCTCTCCATCTTAGGTATGGATCTTTGCCGCTCCCTTAATCAGAAAACCTATATCGAGAGCGTCATTAAGCAAGCTTCGCGAAAACTCGGAGTTCTGAACAGGGTGAGGCGGTTCTTCACGCCGGGGCAACTGTGCCTATTGTATAAGGCATAAGTGCGCCCTTGCATGGAGTACTGTTCTCATCTTTGGGATGGCTCCGCGCAGTACTTGCTGAACGCTCTCGACCGGTTACAGCGGCGGGCTGTCCGTATCATCGGAGATCCAGAGGTCACGAGTTCACTGGAACCTCTGCAACTCCGTAGGGACATTGCCTCATTGGCATGTTTCTACAGAATATACCACGGGGAGTGCTCTGAAGAGTTATTCCACCTTATCCCGCCCTCCCCTTTCCTATACAGAACAACGCGTGCTGGGCTCAGATGCCATCCTTATACGGTAGAGTCGATTAGAGCGCGTACCAAAAAGTTTGGGTCCTCATATCTCTGCCGAACGACCAAGGCATGGAATTCTCTGCCAAGGCACGTGTTTCCTTCTTCCTTCAATCCTGGGTTCTTTAAGCGGGGCGTGAAAAAGCATCTTCTCAGGCCGTCAAAGTAAAGACCTCAACATCGCCTCGGCTACTGTGGGGGTGATGTGGAGGTCACTGCTCTTAGACCACACGACTGCTTACCATCAGGTGGAGTGTGGTCATTTTGACGAGCAAAAAAAAAAAAAAAAAAGGACACCTGAGTGGCTTATTAATTACTATATTGTGCCCACAGTTTCATCCGTATTAATCTCACAGTTTCACATCCCATGGTATACTATTTTTTAACCATGGACATGTTCAATCAGAGTGCCAAGTTTCAACGGATTATCCGTGATTAAGGAAGTTAGCATAGCTATTCCACCTCGCTACTGCCATTACGCTGAATGTGGTGGGTTCGAATATCACACAAGACAAAAACAAGTGAGAAACGGCAATGAATTGTCGTAAATCTTAAATCGAAAAAATGGTATCACGTGACCTTGAGGTCAGAGGTCAAAGGTCATAGTCATTTCAGGGTATATCGACTATGCTGAGTCGAATGGCGATGACCGCGAGTCTCTAGCTCTTACGGTTCTTGAGTTGAAAGTTGTATAACAGACAGACGAACGGACAAAGCTGTTGTATAAGAGTTTTTGAAGTGAAAACTTCTTTAGCGGCGTTGTACACTTTGTGATAGGTAAAAAATGTTAAACTCGCGTCAGGACACGACCCCTGATGGAAAATTCATAAGACGGAGGTAGAATTGTCATTGAAATTAAACTACTATATACGGATTTTATCGCGTTGTTTATTTGACACCATTACAAAATGTTGAAAAACTGTTGCACTACTATACTCACTATTAAACTTTACAAATTTATAAGCTAATTAAATTATTGAAACTATTAAAACTATTTATACTATTACTATACTATTATACTATTATTATTTATTTTTACACTTTCCCCGACGTTTTGGTTGCTTTTCAGCAGCCATGGTCACGGGGAGTCTCTCCGTGACCATGGCTGCTGAAAAGCAACCGAAACGTCGGGGAAAGTGTAAAAATAAATATAATGAATATTGTATTTTACCACATAAATGATAGTACTTTTATACTGATAATTAAAGCAATTCGTGCAAAATTATTCCCTAACCATTCCAAAATATCAAAAATGCACAGTCTCCCCGTGACCATGGCTGCTGAAAAGCAACCGAAACGTCGGGGAAAGTGTAAAAATAAATCTAAATAGTATAATAGTATAGTAATAGTATAAATAGTTTTAATAGTTTCAATAATTTAATTAGCTTAAAAATTTGTAAAGTTTAATAGTGATTATAGTAGTGTAACAGTTTTTCAAAAAATTTTGTAACAGTGTCAAATAAACAACGCGATAAAATCCGTATATAGTAGTTTAATTTCAATAAATGCACAACGTTAATAGTCAAGTTTTCACTTCTGCCGGCACTCCCGGAGTGCAACCCGTTGTTTTTTTTTCGAACTCTAAAACCATAAATAGGTGTGTCTGAGTCAAGGTATTATTTGTGTCGTTGTTTGAATGTTTGTAAAGTCTCCTTCGATACAGACAACATTCCCATTGCAGGATTTATTTTTTTAGAGTGGAAAAAAATCTTTACTAACTTCCTTACTTATTACACCAGTAGGATAGAAGCATAACTATTTATAGGTACAGTTATTCAATGGTTAGAATTGCAATATTACATTGTTATTTTAATTTATACTTTGTCCGTATACAATTAGGTTTAAATTTAGGTAAATTGGGTATGTTGGAGAGTAAGCGGTATTTTAGAAAGAGTACGTACCACCCGTACGTGGCAAATGCCGCGGGCAGTTGAGTGCATTCTAAATGCGGGTACAAAGTAAATTGAAATGTATGCATGTTGATTAAAGTTCATATTTGCATGTATTTTACACATTTTTATTAGAAAACTGTCCTTTGTTCTAGCTGTTTGTTACATATTATTTCGTTTAGAAACGAAGCAAATTTTCAATTGCATGAGTTATTCGCTCCTGGGTGGAAACTGATTATAATAATATTCCCTAAATGTGCCCTTCCACTACTTTCCAGGACAAAACATGTTAATCTAGGGTATGGTCTATCTCTGTGCCAGATCTCATCCAAATCTGTTCAACGGTTTACGCGTAATTGAGGAACAAACATCCAAGCATCTTCATAAATATCAAATTCTATTATTAGTGACACATTTTCGGTTGGCCTTTTAATCTAACTAGATATCATCAGATTAATATAAAGGCTGTCATTGGGCCTTCTTAATACAAAGCTAAAACGATATATACAATGTTCAAACCAGATGTCCGAATATTTGACAATTTTGAATCGCCAAAACCTACTGTCAAAAAAGTTCTGATGTATAGCCGGAAACGACATTTTTACGTGTTCCTGTCTTTTTATTAGAGAGGTATATATATAATATGGCTTTCAAAAGTTCGGTAACTTTTGTTGTCCTCTTTGGTATTATTTTCATTCATTAATTTCAGGACAATTGTTTATATAAATTTTGTAAAGATACGAACGTAATAAACTCATTCGAGATTTCTTTGTGCATCAGAGGCGTCGATTATGATAAAAAAAAACATAGGGAAACAAAAGACATGCAACGATATTACTGGTTATGTTCAGCCTTGGTAGCGCAGAAGTAGCGATGAATGGGCCGGACCGGCGAAGTCCTCTCACAGAATATCGATGTGAAATAGCAGTGTTTCTACTGTTGTGTTTCGTTCGGTGAGTGAGAGTGCCGCAGGCCCAATCACTCTCTTTCCCCCTTCCCGCTCCTTCTCCTTCCCACTTCCTTTTTTCCTAAAGGGTCGGCAACGCGCAAGTGATGCCTCTGGTGTCGCAGGCGTCCATAGGCTACGGTGACCACTTACCATCAGGTGGGCCGTATGCTTGTTTACCAACTTAGTTGTATAAAAAATCCCCCATATTTTGTGGGGTTTAAAACCATAATTGGCTAAATGTGAGAGTGATACTCCCCTGCTTGCCATTCACGAGGCATCATGATTTAGCAGGTTATTAATACATCGGGAGAATACACGGCCGTATTCTAATCTGGCTACTACTATAATACGGCTATTTCTACATAATTATATAGCTATTTATATATAACTTACATATGAATTTTTTATTTTTGAATTTGGAACATTTTAAAGAGTAGCTGATTGTACGTCGGGGCGTCACTTGGGGTTACCACATAACATCAGGGTTGGTTTGAGGTATAAACCGCAAACCAATAATAAACCTGAGTGGTAACCTCGTTTTTCATTATATATGTACTTTTACTTTTTTTGCTGTGTTATAATATTTGTTCGTATTTTGTGTACCTATATTTTGAAAAATAAAATGCTTACTTACTTACTATGGTTAAATGTTTAAAATGTTAGCCAAAATTAAAAGACATTTTATTCAAATCTTTATTACCAAAAGATCGGCGCCTCAAAGTTATGCCTGGCGCTTTGAACGCTTCGTCACGTGCCAATTACCATAGCTTTTATTACTAGGTGTAAATTAAAGTAACCATCTATTTGATCACACATAACTATCCATTGTAACTTAATATCGTTACTAATATCTATAATTTATCAAACATATCACGTCATTATTTCTCATACAATAATTGACTTTCTCTACCCGTCCTCATTTCACGATAGCGTAACGTTGTTATCCGGCAACAAATAATTTACTCAACGGTGAACGAATTACTTACTCGAATGTGCGCAGTAATTCTGTAGATCAATGCAAATATACAAACAAATAGT
This sequence comes from Catocala sponsa, assembly GCA_963564715.1. Taxonomy (NCBI): domain Eukaryota; kingdom Metazoa; phylum Arthropoda; class Insecta; order Lepidoptera; family Erebidae; genus Catocala; species Catocala sponsa. The sequence goes on along the minus strand of OY751353.1, from coordinate 391,935 downwards.
CTCATTGGTATAGATAATGGCTTTAATAGTGTTTGCTGTGGATATAAGTGAGTGTGTTGTTTACTGGGATTTGATAAATCATCATTGTCGTCGTGAAATAAGGCCTGTAATAGATCAGCTCATTTTAATAACTCTTCGCGTCGTATAAATAATAAAATTTATTTAAATTTTACTACTAATTTTAAAGTATTTTAAAATTATACGTATATACTAGATATCCCGACAGACGTTGCCCGTACACACAAAAAAAACATATCTAAACCATTCTCGAATCCACTTGAACACACAAAAAAGTTTCATCAAAATCGGTCCAGCCGTTTAGGAGGAATTCAGTGACATACACACGTGCAGTAGAATTATATATATAAAGACTAGCTGCCCCGACAGACGTTGTCTTGTACAAAAGCGAAAAAAAAAAAAGAAAAGCATATCTAAACCATCCTCGAATCCACTTGAACACACACAAAAAGTTTCATTCAAATCGGTCCAGCCGTTTAGAAGGAGTTCACTGTCAACACACGTCCAGAAGAATTATAGATGTAAAGATTTACATACAAGCATTTATTTACATACAAGTTACGATGCAAGGATATCAGTCTATTGGCATAGTGATTGAAGTAGTCACCTCGCCATTGTTACTAAACTGAGTAGTGTGAGTTTGAGTTCCACATCTGGCTGATCTAAGTGTTCGGTAATTGAATGTTTGTAAAGTTCCGACCAGGTGGGATGACGATCTACGAGAGACTGCAGGCAGATGCTGGATGCGGCAAGCTGAAGACAGGGCGCTATGGCGCTCTTTGGGGGAAGGCTGTGTCCAGCAGTGGACTATTATAGCCTGATGATGATGATGATGATAAAAGTTCGTCGCGATATCCTGGACAACAACAATTGCGGGAAATTTGTCGCTTTAGGTAAATGCTGCCGCACTAGACAAAAGACTAAAATTTTTGTTTAACTAAAACATTGAAATAGTTATTGCAAGCCTTCTGCATTTTTATGGAGAATCAAAATCTGAATGCTTCGCACTAGTGCCCAGAAAATTCCCTGTCCCATGAATCTAGTAAAAACTCATCTCCTTCATAAATTGATCAACATGAAGATGTAGCAGTGTTTTGATCAATAAATTTCACGCCTGGCCGGGGAGAAGATGCTCCAAGAAAACCCGTGAACATCCCCTCACACCGCTTCATACCTCACAATTTTCGCCGAACGCATTTCAAAAATTAACGAAACTCAAACATTTAAGTTACAGCAGACCGCCCGTTTATACCTGTCCGGATCTATCCACAGGGGGCGATAAATTAAAGTCCGCAGTTCCAAACTGATGTATTTATTCCGCCGAGAGTTTTTACCACCCGTGTGAAGGGGCCCTTGATAAATCCGTCAGTGTAGTACTGGAAGTTCGGCAGTTAATGTGAGAATTTTGTTTGTTAGTATAAATTCGGTACAGTTTTTGGGCTTCCGTGTGGGATTCAAGATTTCAATAGAGAATCTATTTTTAATACGAACGAGCCTTGTGTAAATATTATTATGGAGTATTTTTGGCTGCTGGATTAGGATTTCCATTTTCGTCAGCTTGTATAGCTTTCAGGTCAATGCTGATGGAAATATGTATTGTTAGGCTTAGAAAAATAGATTTTCAGATGCTGTAATAATTTATAAGACATCGACTATGTTTATTTTTGTTAAAGATAATAGTAGTAGATCAAAGAAAGTTGTATCTTGAAGTCCTAATCTTGCAACCGCTTTTATCGTGGTGCATACAATATACAGAAAAATTATAAGAGCATCAGCACCACAAAGCACAAGTGAACAAAAACTTAAAAAAAGTATTTTGTAATTCTTAGAAACAAATACACGTACATGCAGTATAGTGTTCTTTACGTATCGATTAGAATATGCTGATATTTATAAGTCGATAAAAAAGAAAATTCAATACCTATCTTCGGGAAAATAATGTATACAAATTTAATTCTCGCGATTTTCCATTGTACTTCGACTGTATTATGTGACTCTTAAATATGACCACACCTTTTTGTTACACCCTTGCGCCACGTAACTCCATGCGCCGTTTTAGCGATAACGATTTGGTGCTGTGCTTTGTGACAAACACCAACAGTTTTACGCAAAATCCAGATATAGGCGTAAAACCCTGTGTCTTAAGCCTATATCACCGAAATGATGAGCAGATACGTATTAGACCCACCTTTCGTTATTTATAGTTTTAAGTTCTGCGTATTAGTAGGTAAGCCTATTGCCGTTTACCAGGCATAGTTTCACACTTAGTACTGGTACCAAAAGATTTTAAGAGAAAATCGAATAACGCTTTTTCCGATCAAGGTATAAAACTCGAGACATTGTGAATAGCAGTCACTTTCACTACTACTGGTGACTGGTGCCACTGAGGCAGCAAAATAAAACATACAGAAATATTTTTGAAGTGAAACCTTCTTTAGCCGCGTTGAGCACTTCTTGGGTGAACAAAAATCATAGAACTCGCGTCATCGCTTCATCATCGTCACGCTACCACGCTTTCCATTTTTGAATTATTTTAGAATAATAACAATATCTCAGAAATGGTGCGTCTAACGCAAAAAATAACGAAATTTTGACCCCCTTAATAACCACTAAAAGAGTATCAGGAATCCGATCCGCCCCCTTTTTTATTTATGTTTCTTTTTTTTGTTTATAAAGAAGTGTTTATAATTAAGGATTAAAGATTTCACTTCTATCGGCAGTCCCCAAAGACTGTCCTAATTTTTTGAATTCTTACCTAAGCTTCTGTATATCAATGTAAATCAAACCAATGTGGCGCTGACACCAAATAATATACACTCGGCGTCAAAAAAATCGCACTTCTCTGAAAATAAGTTATAAAGCCTAATAATTTGCAAACCAGTTAATATTAATTGAAAGTACATTTAATTAGCTTTTATTAAACAACAACCTAATGAATAAATTCCTTAAACAACCGCATGTACTGCATGTTGAAGAAAATGATATCCAAATACTCGTTACATAGACCACAACTTGCCGCACTTTCATGGGCTATAAAAAGGGCAGTAAGCATCAAAATTAGGTCATTCGACATCCAGACGTTGTAGAGAACACATGAAAATAGAGAACACAAGAAAACAGCCCTACAAAATGGATACCACTGCAGATCAAGCCGCTCAAGTGATAGCACTACTGCAAACAGGGATGCGACAGTGTGATGTTGCTCGACAACTGAACTTGAGTCGTTTTGCCATTCGTCGAGTGCTCCAACGGTTTCAAGAGACTGGGGGCTACACCCGGAGACAAGGATCAGGAAGACGGCGCTGTACATCTGAGAGAGATGACCGTTTCATTGTGACGACGTCATTGCGGAACCGTTTCTCCAATGCTGTTGAGCTGCAACAGCAGCTCCGTGGGGCCCGTAGAACCGCAGTAAGCACACCTACGATTAGAAGAAGGCTGCGAGAAAGGAGTATTGCGGCCAGAAGACCAGCCAAGGGCCCGAAATTAACGCCACAGCATCGTAGAGAGCGATTACAGTTCGCTCGAGAACATCTCAACTGGGATCTTGAACAATGGAGGACCGTACTCTTCTCAGATGAGACGAGAGTATGTCTCTTCGTTAACGATAGGCGAAGGAGAGTGTACAGAAGGCGAAACGAACGGTTTTCTGAAGCTTGCTTGGAGGAGACAGTGGAATATGGAGGGGGATCTTGCATGTTCTGGGGCGGAATTTCAGTCGACGGCAAGACGGAACTCGTTTGCGTATCCCGGACTGGAGGTGCTCGTGGTCAGGGATCACTAACCGCTCATCGGTACATAACCGAGGTGCTGGACATGCATGTAGTCCCATATGCAGGGTATGTTGGGGATGGGTTCACTTTAATGCACGACAATGCTCGTTCCCATACCGCAGTAATCGTGCAGGATTATCTACACGAGGTTGGGATTCCAGTTTTGCAGTGGCCAGCGAGAAGCCCAGACCTGAATCCAATAGAGCATCTCTGGGATGAACTAAAACGACGAGTACGGTTACGTGATCCTGCCCCAGCAACTCTACAAGACCTCCATGATGCTGTAATTGAAGAATGGAATAGGATTCCTCAAGATAGTGTGGTACGGCTGATTGGGTCCATGCAAGAACGAATGGAAGCTGTTATTAGAGCAAGAGGGGGTTGCACTAGGTTTTAAGTAGCATTTTTTATTAATTTCTTTTGTTGTTTTGTAATTTTAATGCCTGTTTTTGTTTGAATATTTTTTCCTAATAAAGATAATTTTTTCACTTGACACATGCACCTTGTTTTTTTTTAAACGATTGTAATTGAATGCATATTTCTGTATTTTACTGTTACTATACCTACCAACCTTTCAAATAAATAGCATAAAACAACCATACAAAGGATTAAACGCGACATAAACCGAATTGAATAAAACTTTTGCAAAGGTGCGATTTTTTTGACGCCGAGTGTATTTTATACTGCAGCAACTAGTTTATACTTTATCTTCTTAAAGTAATTTAATTATATTTGTTTTCTGTTTATTTCCAGGCTCTTTGTGGACGGGTCTGGCAGTGCTTTTAGCCAGGGATTATATTATAGAAACGCCTGCTCTTCGTGCTGACAGAATAGCCTCTCCTCCGCTCCAAGAGTTATCCTTGATGTTGCGTCAAAGGCTACAGGAATTGCTTTCCATCAGGCTATTGGCTTGTTTGCCATCTAAATACACATTAAGTATGACGTGGTATGCAGTAGTAGTCCTGTAGGAGGTCGTTAGATTGCCACGCAGAGGTCTCGAGTTCTATCCCGAGGCACGTACCTGCGCGAATTAAATAGTTGTTTGTAGCTGGTTTTAACGGTGAAGGAACACATTGTGAGGAAACATGCCTGAGAGCTGTCCATAATATTTTCGGAGATATAGTCAAAGTCAAAAATCGTTTATTCACTTAGATCACAAAGTAACACTTATGAACGTCAAAGGGGTTAGTGGTGAGTTTGTTACATTTACTGAATTTGCATTTATGTTATTTGCAAGGTTCAGGCGTAAGGTTGAGCCTATGAGAAGATACTCAAGAAACTCAAGGCCACTCTTTTAAATCACCATCAAATTATAATTTCAGTATTTTACAACTCATTTATGTACCAGGTGTTGCAGTCATTATGGCATATGTCACTGTCTATACAAAACTAAATTCTAAAAATAAAGGAATATAATTATTTTGTCTGCCAACCCGCACCGGGCCAGCATGGTGGAATATGGGTTAGCCCTTCTCATACTGAGAAGGTGCTGGTATCCGGAAGTGGAACAGTTTATATACAGAGCTGATATTATTATTGTTATATTCCGAGTACAATTCTGCCTGAATTTCTCATATCTATAATTATACCACATATCTATATATTAATACGTGAAGCAAAAACTTCGTACCCCTATTTACGAAAATTGCGCGGACGGAGGAGTATTAAATTTCGCACAGATGAAGTTTATATGGAGGAGGAGTGGCGAATCCTAATATATTTATTAAATATGCATTAGAAATACAAGCACAATACCAAGCATTTGACACACGCAGTCGAATCGCGTTCGTAGTATTTCGGCATTTTTCGTCTGACGTCGTCGTACAATTCTTTGTAACTATGGTTACCTATACCTTATTTACATGTAATAAAGAAAAACAGAAAACAGAGTAGCAAGCTTAGGAGTTTTGGTCGAATTTTGACCACTAGGCAACCGCTTGTAACTATTAAAATGTCATTGTTTATAAATTAAGTGGCGTATGGGATGACCGCAGAACGAAATCTGTGTTGTGGTCATATTGATAATCGACCATAACGCGGTTTAGTGTCACCACAAAGTTGTAAAGACTAAAGTTACAAATTATTGTTATTGTTGGGTGCGCAGAGATATTCGCAGTAGTATGGACTACACTTACACGAGAGCGATATTAATCTAATATATTCAACGGTTGAGCTCGAATATGTTGTTCGGATTAAACGATTCATTTTGAACAGAACTGAGGTTCCTAGTCATATTTAGCGCGCTGTCGGAACGGAATCGGGTGTTGAACATTCAATTTTGTTTGGAATCTGACATTTTCTTCTTCTGGCATTTTCTGATGACTACATAATACATACATAGATTTACGCCTGTTTCCCAGATGGGTAGGCAGAGACTACCGATTTCTATTTGCTACGATCCTGACACACTTCTCTGGCTTCATTCACTTTCATCACATTTCTCATACACGCCCGTCGGTTCAAAGAGCTCTTAACCTGGCCTTTGTCCAGAACGCCTCCGATCTTATCGAGAAACGTTCGCCTAGGTCTTCCTTTTGCGACTGTTCCATTCACACTAGCCTTATAAACTTTCTTAGTCAGTCTTTCCTCGTCCATTCTTTCTACATGTCCAAACCAGCTTAACATACCCTTTTCTATTCTTGTAACTATATCCATTTTCATGCCGCATCTCTCTCTAATCACACTATTCCTTATTCTATCTTTCAGAGTCACACCACATAATATGATGACTACATAATATACTACTATAATCATATCACATATTAAAAGAAAACTATTAACAGAACAATGTTTTAAAAAAAATTAATTGATATGTATTTAATTAAAATCTATCACCATAATATGTATATACGATTTAAATAACATTGTTATAATATGTTTTATTTTGTCTGCTGGTGTGTGCATTTATGAAGGCCAATCTCACCGTTTCCAAAATCAATTTTGTCGTTTTTTTATGATTTTTTGATATAAACTGGTAGTAAAATGAAAATACGTGACACTTTTAACATGCTTTAAAATATTCGGATAATTAGTCGGCACAGAACTTATATAATACTAGATGTGTCCGCGGTTTCACCCACATTTTTCGTTACTGCGCCGCCCCCGTGGGTCGTAGCCTGATGTTATTTAGCCTATAGACTTCCTCGATAAATAGGCTATCCAACACTAAAAGAATTTTTCAATTCGGACCAGTAGTTCCTGAGATTAGCGCGTTCAAACAAACAAACAAACAAACTCTTCAGCTTTATAATATTAGTATAGATAATCAGTACGCTAATTAACGCTATCTTTAAAACTTGCTATCGCAAGCTATAGTTACTAATATGTAAGATTATCTCCCATCCTAAAATAAGTCCACGGAACTGTTCCCAACTCTGACAGTGCCAATGACATTCAGATCTCCAATCTATTTCGCGGAACAAAACGCCTCTAAGCCCCTCTTACATGTTATGGCAAACTTTACTCACAAATATGCTTATGAGAGATTGGTACAAGTTATAGACTTGTTAGTTACGAGCGTTTACGTCTTACCTGTTATGTATGGCAACGTTGGAAAGCAGTACCATATTTTGAGGAATTTAAACGTTATTCATTTAATGTAAGATATATTTTTAAATGTTATACACCCTGTTGTTTAAGATGAAAGTGTCAAAGTCAAAAATCTATATTTCCATGAAAATTATTTAAAACCAAGTCTTTTAAAAATATTATTAATAATAATATAATAAAAAAGAAATTAAAAAATTGGGGCTGTCTTTGGGGACTGCCGATAGAAGTGAAAACTTTAATCCTTGATCATAAACAATTCTTTATAAACCAAAAATAATTAAAAAATGGAAAGCGCTCGGTGAGGATGTCGCGAGTTCCATGATTTTTGTTCACCCAAGAAATACTCAACGCGCCTAAAGAAGTTTTCACTTCAAAAATAAATGGAAAGATAAAGTATTATAGATGGTATATAATAATATTTCTAGTCCTTTTACTATGTTAATATTGGGTTGGAAGTTTTCGATGCAAAATATAGATAACTAGCTTTTGCGCGTGGCTCCGCTCGCGTGGTATCTACATCAATAAAAAGTAGCCTATATCCTTCCCCAGGTTTTAAACTATATCTGTGCCAAATTTTATCTAAATCGGTTGAGTGGTTTAGCCGTGAAAAGGTAACAGACAGACAGACAGAGTTACTTTCGAATTTATAATATTAGTAAGGATTAAAAGGACGAAAATTATTATTGTCTTCCATCTTTGATACACTTTAACTGTAGTCTATAGAGTGTATAAATGACATTATTAAAATAAAATCCAAACAAATTAATAACATTGAAAACCTCAAAATATGACACTTGTTTGCGACAAAGCCGTTCGTAACAGGCCACAATGTGAATACACTCTCAACCACAGAACATTAAGAGTAGTCTCTCAAGTGTTAGTAAAATAAAGAAAAAGAACAAAAAGAGAAACGGTATTAGAGAGTGTTACGACACTATTTTAATTAACTTCTTGCTGCACCGTGATAAGCACAAAAGAAAATGTATCGTGTAATACATCGTGATTCATCGGACATGGAACCTGTTAAATCTATACTAATATTATAAAGCTGAAGAGTTTGTTTGTTTGTTTGAACGCGCTAATCTCAGGAACTACTGGTTCGAATTGAAAAAATATTTTAGTGTTGGATAGCCCATTTATTGAGGAAGGCTACATAACATCACGCTACGACCAATAACAGCGGAGCATCAATGTAAAATGTTGCAAAACGGGGAAAATTCTCTTAACTGAAACATACGAAGTTGCGCGTGTCAGCTAGTATTAGATATATCCCCTTTTTATAAGATATCACATAATGATTCTTCTTCTTCCTAGCCTTTATTATTCTCAAGTCACTTGGGGTCGGCTTTCTAGTCTAACCGGATTTGACTGGATATCAGTTTTTACATGGAGCGACTGCCACCTGACCTCCGCAACCCGAAGGTTCTTATGTTAAAGTCAAAGTCAAAAATGGTTTATTCACTTAGGTCACAAAGTAACACTTATGAACGTCAAAGGGGTTAGTGAGTTTGTTACATTTACTGAATTTACATTTATGTTAGTTGCAAGGTTCAGGCAAAAGATTGAGCCTATGAGAAGATACCTGCAAGAAACTCAAGGCCACTCTTTTAAATCGTAATCAAATCATAATTTCAGTATTTTACAACTCATTTAAGTACCAGGTGTTGCAGTCATTATGCCACATGTCATTATCTATTCAAAACTAAATTATAAAAATAAAGAAAAAGTTAATATTATTAGGTAAGAAGCATTCAAGACATGTTCAGTATCTAACTAAAGTAACTGCTCAGTAGTTGGCGATAGGATGACTATTGTGGTAACTTGCAAACTGTGGATCCATTACACCTCCGCCTATCTTTTCGGCAACATAGGTGTGAAGCGACGCTTGTACACGACACAAATATCGCGAAACTGGATCAAGATCCACATATCACATTACGCGTACATTCCCATACCGCGCAACATCAATTGAAGTATTCTCACATAAATTACACTATTACAAGCCCCGGAAGCGAAACGACAAAATGCCAATCAAATACTTGCTCAACTATTACGCTATACGCTATCCGTTCAACACAATATAACTGGCATGACATATAGCTCTTAACTTGCGTCGAGAACTAACAGGAATACAATGGCACAAACATCGCCGAGAAATTCCCGGCAAGCATTACAATATGGACGTCGTTTAAATATGTACAAGCTGATGGCGAAAGCTGAAACTGTGGATTTTAGATGAAATTTTCAATTTTATTACGGTTGAAACAAGATGAGTTGGTAATTTAATTCGGTCTTGGGGTATAACTTGGGGTGAGACAACCGTCGGTACGACTAATTCTTGATATGGAATTAAAATATTGGGTGGAAATTAATTATCTGGTCTAAGTAAAAAGTAAAGAATAAAGTTTGCTTTTACGTGTTTTGATGATATTGGACTTTTGGTTTGGATGTGTTGGTAGTGTAAAATGTTATTGAGTTAGGAGAATTGCCAGCTAATGTCTCAAAAACCTCTGAAAAAAAAGAAAACACAAGACGAAAATAAATTTACTCTGTTGTAGAATAGACTTAAATATAGTTGGTAATATTTTTGCGTAGTACATCTTTATCTAATCCTACGTTAATATCTAATGCTGTGTTTCTTTTTATACTCGTTTATTCGATGAGATGATATGTTGTTTCGAACTATTTAATAACATATGTGAAAGAATATTTTGATTTAAGTTTTTACATGGTATAAGGTAGAAATAATATTTGAAAAGTTAGATTATAGCGATTCACATTCTACAAAACGTTCCTCTACGACAAAAGATAAAAAGTTTCTTCCTCAATTTTTGTCCAAAACACCGCTATCGGAAGCTAAATCTGTCCGAATCTTTAAACATAACTTCAATTTTCCCAAAACTAACAAGCCAATTTGGCGGATACCATTTTTGTACAAATTCCACCAGCTCCTCACTTTACAGGGACGTCACGTACCCATTGTGGAGGCATCCCCACAATACCTCGTAAGAGGAATAAGTGGCATGCTTACCGTCTTGGATTATATGGGTAATGGGCCGGCCCGAGCCATTATACTGAATTTCACACGCGTTTCTATGTATGTTGTCGTGTTGGTGTGTATGTGTGTCGTAAAATTCACGTGTAAACATGAATTGTTAGATCCTTTATGATGTACGCTGGCTTGTCGTTCTGTGCATTGACATTCAGACACGTTTTCTCATCATCATAAGTTTAAGGACGGTATATCTTATGTAATGTCCGCTTTCGTCAATCTTAAGGTAATCTCTTAGCTTTCCTGTGTGACATTATACATAACTTGAGATAGCTACTTAGAAATAACAACTATATCAGGTATATCTAATATACGCTAAAAGTAAGCATTCATTTTGTCATTGTTAGGTCACAGTTCCAAGGTTCAGCACATTACCAAAAGCATATTTACCAGGAATACCATTTTAATTGAGCAACCCTTTAATCTAGAAAAAAATTGAGAGGATTTTATTATATTTTATTTGTCAATTTAGTACAAGGTTTAGTACAAACCACAACATTTTCCTTAAGGCCAGTTTTCCTAATTTAAGATAAAAGCTATAAAATGCTTATACTCATAAAGAAAATACGCTTTCTATCACATGACTTCAAGCAATATCATTTAACTTCGCAACACTGAGATTGTCGGGCCCTTTCTAAGAATTACAGCCATAAGTCAGTCTTCTTTTTCCAAATGATTACCACACAACGTCTTAAAACAAGCATCATCACGCAACAAAACAGTATCTGCTTAATAAACCTTAGCACACAGCGTTATAATTGTTTGTATGTTAAATAATTCACTGGTTATACCGCTCGGGGTGAATTCCAGCAATTTCGGGACAACAGACGCGAACGTTTAATGAATTAGATGCGTCTTACACTCCCCTTTATTTAGATTGTGAAAGCTTCATATTTTGGGAGCGTGAAATTTACAGCGCGAGTTTATATTGGGTACATGCGTATCGTAAATTCAGAATTTAGGGTGATGGAGAGTATGACCTTATAAGACGTACTCTGATGAATGGTGAGGGTGGATTGATTGAAACGGCATGTAGCGACGTAGCAAGACAGCTTGCTTATGTGGTAAAGTCTACTGTGCTATTAAGACGAAGAGTTATGATACAGTTACACTGATGGGGGAATGGTTTAAGTGGTCACGCTGCTACTACGCCAAGGGTCACAGTAGTTGTTCCGAGTCTGGGTGTTCTTTGTGTCCGTTGTTTCAAAGTTCGTAAAGTACCTCGCTATACAGGAATAAAGAAAGAAGGTGAAATATGTCATTAAAAAAAAATTGGGGCAGTCTTTGGGGACTGCCGATAGAAGTCAAAACTTTAATCCTTGATCATAAACACATCTTTATAAACCAAAAATAATTAAAAAATGGAAAGCGTTCGGTGACGATGACGCGAGTCCCGTGATTTTTGTTCACCCAAAAAATACTCAACGCGCCTAAAGAAGTTTTCACTTCAAAAATAACTAAACATTTTGTTGTTATGAGTACACACACATACACACACACACACACACACACACACACACACACACCACACACACCCACACACACACCAATTTTATTTCTAATTCAAAATATGCATAGGTAGTTTTTAAGTACAAGTCCTAATAAACTAAAAACACCATTAAGACTTGTCCAGAAGGTGGGAGCCTGGTGATCTGTAACACAAGTTCTTACCTACTAAAGTCACCAGCCTCTCACAAAGGAATAAGAATGTTTTCAACATGTATTATATTAGATAATAAGTACTTACCTTTGCGAAAGAGGAAATAAATATCTTTATTATTATTATATTATTATTAGTATAGTAAATAAATATATTGAAATTATATCTAAACGGCGACTTAATAAGAGTGGTCGTGAGTTTCTTACAGGTATCTGCTCATAGGCTTTGCCTGAAGCTAGCAAGGAACCTCTGTAATAAATCTTCAGCAAGTTTTCTAACCAACAAATGTTAAGTATTACTTTGTTACTAAAAAGGATAAATTGTTTTCGACTTAGACTTGACGTGTAGATTTAGAAATCCGAAATTTTGAAGTAACTGCATCCATATTGTCGAAGCTTCCTCCTCCAATAGTTTTCAATTCATCGCGTTTACCCCACACAGGGAAGTGTAGAGTTGAATAGCGCTCAGGACGTAGACAACTTCATCAAAGATACTTGTGGCACAACAATGATCGTGTTGGAATTCTATTGACGAAACCAGCATTTACCGGTTGCCGTTGTATTACAGGGAGAACTGCCTCGTATGTCTAGAATACAGCGATTCATGACCTCTTGCGTTCGAATTCCGGGTAGGAGCTGAACTATTGGATTTTCTGTGACGAAATTCTCAAGCCCAGAGGTAGGAGTAGTAGGTAAGTGTTTTGCACGCTTTGAACACAGAAGGACGTTGATCCTTCGCGTGATTTCTCTTTCGTTGACATAGTATTGAATTGCCGTCCCTTCTGACAATGAGATTTAGTGAACTTATGTTTGTGGACACTCTTGTGCGCTATAGTATACAAATCTCAGCGTGCAGACGACTATCGGACATAGTTCCAGATGCCGCGCTACTGCTTATAATTTCTATTAATATTTCTGTTTAGAAATACTAATTTCTAAACAGAAATATCAATAATTTATACCCAACCTGGGTGTCCAAGACCTCATACACAGCAATCGAAATCACTATAGTACACAAATAGCTGTTATATGCACAGGCGATGTTATAATTTCCCTTGCATAGCTAGTCTCCGTTAAGATAGGCCGCCGAAACCCAAATGATCTGAAGGACAAAATTATGGAGATGGTGTCCTTAAAGTCTATGAAGTTAATTGTTAATTATTATTTAATTTGTTCTCCAACACTCTGTTCAACTTCTGCTTGTTCCGTCTAAACACAAATAACAAACGAAAATATTCGAAAACTCCGTTACAAATTACAAGATGTCTCCTTACAAAGCCCACATTCATTACTCACATAATAAGTTTCAAATTCAGGGTAGTAATCTTGAACAACTGTATCTTCAGAACAAATAATTGGAAAACAAATTTAACCACAAATACAGCTTGAAAACAACAGAGGCATGTTCATGAACTTTGGAAATGAACTCTTTTTCATGAAATAAAATAACAGTGTTTCAAGTTTCATTAAACTTGGGTTTGTTATGGCGTTTCAGTAGCGGCGTTCTGCTTAAGAAGTGTTGAAAAATCTAAGCTTCTACAGGACTTTCGTAGTGCTAAATTAGGTTTCAATTTGGAGCTTTTCACTGAAATCAAAACGTACTTTTATTTGTAGTTCCTAGATTTACTACCGTTGTAAAAGTACAAATTGCGACATGTGGCGACAACGACATTATTTCTATAATCATTGAATCCTCGACAATTTTGAGCTTTTGCGTTGCATATGCATAATTATACATAATTATGTGTATACCGACACATTTCTTAAACTTAACTACACACAACGAAAATAATGTAATTATAAAATAGCTGAATTTGTCTTAAATTATTATATGCATAATAATATGCATCATATAGTCAGTATAAAGAAAATTTTATGTAATATGACGTAGTCTCAATATCGCACATTGATAAGAAGACTGTCACTATACGAAAAATGATGTTTTTCTGTTAACAGTGCCATCTCTTAGCGCCCGAAGATACTATTTTTTTCCAAAGACACCTGTCTTAGTAACTATAATATTAATCGGTAGATGGCGTTAGTGTCGAACTGCTTTATCGACAATGTTGATACGATCTGTTATGACAGACCGGCATTTTTTCATTCGTGACTGTGAAGCTAACAAAAACGGTTCCATCTGGTGTATTCCATAGTGACATTATATGGTTAAAGGCGATTTGGATTGACCATATTTCGTAAGTACGAATTAACTTTAATACGAATACCGTCACATTTTGTTAAGCGTCGTGTATTAAGCTATTTTATTTTGTATAAATTGCAATGTTGGAACGACATACTGACATATTTTATTTAGTGTCACTCTTCGTGTTACAGAATTTGAAGTATTTGAGTCGATGATTGACTCAGAACGTCATTATTTCTTTAGTGCCATTCTTCATATAAGCCAAACAGAGGGTTTGTATTCAATTGCAACGACATACTGACATATTTTATTTAGTGTCACTCTTCGTGTTACAGAATTTGAAGTATTTGAGTCGATGATTGACTCAGAACGTCATTATTTCTTTAGTGCCATTCTTCATATAAGCCAAACAGAGGGTTTGTATTCAATTGGAATGACATACTGACATATTTTATTTAGTGTCACTCTTCGTGTTACAGAATTTGAAGTATTTGTGTTGATGATTGACTCAGAACGTCATTATTTATTTAGTGACATTCTTCCTTTTAACCAAACAGAGGGTTTGTGTTTAATTGGAACGACATACGAAATTTTTTTTATTAAGCGTCACTCTTCCTGTTACAGAATTTGAAGTATTTGAGTTGATGATTTTTTCAGTCATGTCATTATTTTTTTAGTGTCATTCTTCTTTTAAGCCAAACAGCAAGCACGCAAAATAACATCGAGACCAACTATGAATTTTGTTTAGAGTCGTTTTTCATTGGGATATTATTTTAATATTGGTTTTGATTATTCCAATAATTTAATACTATATAGTCAATTAAGTAAATAATTTTATTATAAAGGTACATCTGTATTAGTAATTACTCGTGTTACTTTTTAGTAACATGAGTAATTTTGACCATAATTTGCTTGTTTTCAGAATTAAAATGCCTTTACGAAGTGCGAGAATAAACAAACTAAAGAATATTTCTAGAAGACTGTTTGAGGACACACTAGATGATAGAGAAGAATATAAAAAAAGAACGTGTCATGGTATTCAGACTAAAGCTGTCCATTTAGAAAGCGCAAATAATATACCAACGACACACCACACCTCCAACAATCATTGTGAATTAACTCGCAATGAAGACGATGTTAACCAAAATGCAAATGAAGATATTTCTAGCCACAATCTCGGATTTGATATTGTGTCTTCCCAAGAAATGACACCTAAAGATCGCCAGGAAACTAAACAGGTTACTTATTACCTTATCTAAAACAGTATTAGATTCTTACCTTGTAACATCAAATTAAGAATACTACTCAGACAACACTATTGGAAACAATAACCTGTTAATTAACTAAAACATTCATTGTCTTTTCCTTGTTCCTGTACGGGTCACCCATCTAAGATTATAACTGCATGAGTTAAGGGATGCATCTCTTTTCTTTCTTGTGTTATATAAAATTATTACTTATTTTAGGATGAACAACTTTATATGGATGAAAACTTACCTCCAAATGAACAACGTCATGCAGAAAGAAGAAATTCCAGGTCATCTATCTCCAGAGATCGCCAGGAAGCTGAACAGGTTGGTGTACCTTGTCTAAAACAGTATTCGATTCTTACCTTGTAATATTAAATTTAAAAGACTATTCAAAATGCACTACTTACCACTGTTTGTTTCAATAACCTGTTAAGTTACTAAAACATTAATTGTCTTTTCCTTGTTCCTCTCCTAGTTACCCAGCTAAGATTATTACTGGTTAAGTGATGCATCTCTTTTATTTCTTTTAGGATGAACAACTTTATGTGGATGCAAACTTACCTCCAAATGAACAACTTCATGCAGAAAGAAGAAATTCCAGGTCATCTATCTCCAGTCGTGCGTCTCCACGTGATTTTTCACCTGCCTCTGACGATGACCCAAGTTACTTACCATTAAAACCATCCACTGCAAACCATCGACGGTCAGACTCGTCTTCTTCTTCAGACTCATCATCGAGTAATTCTTCGTCTAGTTCCTCTTCCTCGTCAAGGTCTTCGTCGAGTTCTTCTTCTGAATGTCCTTCAACCAGAAATAATCAGTGTCCATCGTTGGCGACATTGGCTTCTGCAGCTGTAGACAAAATGTCTACAGTCCAACCTACCACTAACAGCAATGACTGCAATGAAGATGGGCGAAGTACTGTCATGCATTCCTTAGAATCCAATAATGTCACGTCAGTTTCTGGGCCAGCCAGTGTTAACATATTGAGCCCCGTCGTAGATGAAGGCAATAGCAATAGTCGAAAAAAAAGCAGACGTATTAATAAAAAAAAGGCAGCTCAAACCCTTAGAAATTTAGGACAACCATACGTATCTTCATCATCAAAAATTGTTGCAGAAAGGGTAATGAGTGGACCCTGTAATGAAAAGTGCCGGCTTAAATGTCGTGATATTATTACTGAAGAATACCGCAAAAGATTATTTGACTCGTTTTGGAATCTGGGCTCATTAACACGTCAAAGAGATTATATAGCTAAGAATTTAACTAACGTATTTCCTAAGTATCAGTACAAGAGGCTTAATAGTAACAGAAAACCAAAGAATGCATTTCATTTCGAGGTAAATGGTAAAAAAACTAGAGTGTGCAAAATATTTTTTAAAAATACTCTTGGTATTGGCGATCGACCTATTAGAACAGTCATAGACAAGAAGAACGAGCAAGGTATAGTGGTCCCTGAACAAAGGGGCAAACACAATAATAAAAAAACCATTCCTGAAGAGAATTTAATTGAAGTGCGACGTCACATCAATAGTATACCACGAATTGAAAGTCACTATTTACGCAAACAAACTTCAAGAGAATTTATTGACGGAGGAAAGACTCTAGCAGATTTATACAGAGATTATAAAGCTGATTGCATCGAAAAAAATATTCAATTTGTAAAAATACATATTTATAGAAAAGTTTTTAATACGGAATTTAACATCAGTTTTTTCATACCCAAAAAAGATCAATGTGATCTTTGCACAGCGTACAGGATTGCAGATGTAAAAGAACAATTGGAAGATAAATATCAAGGTCATTTAAAAGAAAAGGATGAAAGTAGAATAGAGAAGGAAAATGATAAGAAAATGAATAATTGCATACTGTCTTGTTATGACTTGCAGGCGGTTATGACATTGCCTAAAGGAGAAATATCAATCTTTTACTATAAAAGTAAATTGAATTGTTTTAATTTCACTATTTCTGAACTGGGAAAAGACCACACTGAATGCTTTTTTTGGACAGAAGTAGAAGGTCATAGAGGTGTTAATGAAATTGGGACGTGTGTGTTCAAATATTTAGAAAAAATGTCCTTATTACATCCAGACTTCGATTTTATATTTTTTTCTGACAATTGTTGTGGCCAACAAAAAAACCAATTCATGTTATCTCTTTATTTGTATGCAGTAAAAACATTGGAAATAAAATCTATAACCCACAAATTCCTCATCAAGGGTCACACTCAAAATGAGGGTGATGCGGTGCATTCAACGATTGAGAGAGAAGTAAAAAAAATGTTAAGATCCGGTCCTATTTATGTCCCCGACCAATATATTGCAGCAATAAAGAACGCTCGAAAAAAAGGAAATGCATACATTGTTAATCCAATGAGCCATCGTGATTTTTATGATATCAAAAGTCTTTCTGAAAATAATATATTTTCAAAGAATACAGAAGGAGAAAAGGTTAAGATAGGTGATATTAAAATCATAAAAATGATGAAAGATTTAAATGAACCTGCTACAGTCAAAATATTTTATAAGAAATCTTACTTAGAACAGAATTTTAAAGAGATTAGACTAGAAGCTAATAGGGTAGCTACTCGTAGGCAACAGGCAGGTAATAGGTACCATGTTCCTAATGCCAACAATCTGTTGACACCTCTTTATGCAGTTAAGCTTCCTTTGGCTGAAAGAAAGAAAAACGACATCAAATCGTTGATTGATCAAAATCTCATTCCTAATTATTACGTTTCTTCCTATTTTGATAGAATCCTATAAGAATAAGTTATTAGTAATTATTGTGATAAAGTAATATTCTTGATCTCAATTATTAAGTACAATTTATAATAAGTAATTACACAACGATTGTGATATTCATACAAACTTTGTTACTATTTTGATAGTTATTTTGTTTTTAGGACTACCTACTCTATTTTCCAGGCTATTTGATGCAAAAAAGCCTTTTACAAACAAAACACGACCCTTAATTTGTGTTTATCTTTAACATGACCTGTTAATACAATTTTTATGTTATCATTTTTATCACTTATGTCTGTTGAGGTTTTGTAACAAAAAATTAGTCTGCAAATATTAATAAAAATGTGATTTACCTAGCTGTTGCCATCGCAAACAAGTAAATGTTTAAGTATTTTGTATTAAACTTTAAAATAAAATTTATTTTACAAATAAAAACAGTTTATTCTTTGCAAAATTATTTTTTTTGTATTGTTATTGTGTCGGTTGGTTGTCATGAAGTAGGAAATGTTAAACGTTTTCATTAACGGTATAACGTCACTAAAAAAGTTTTTTGGAAAAATCAGTTATTTAAAAATACATTTTCATAAAAAAAATAATACATTCCAGTCGCGTTTAATGCTCTCTGCAATAAAAATCATAACATGATATTAATTTTTTATATTTTCTGGTGCAAAACTCGTAATTACTGTTTCGTAAAACTTTAAATGCTTCTACTGAAAAAACAGCTTTTTTTGTTAGTGTCACTCTTCTTATCAATGTGCGATATTGTCTTCTGTTTACGCGAATGTTATTCATTGAAATTAAACTACTATATACGGATTTTATCGCGTTGTTTATTTGACACTGTTACAAAATTTTTTGAAAAAGCTGTTACACTACTATAATCACTATTAAACTTTACAAATTTTTAAGCTAATTAAATTAAAAAATCTAAATAGTATAATAGTATAGTAATAGTATAAATAGTTTTAATAGTTTCAATAATTTAATTAGCTTAAACATTTGTAAAGTTTAATAGTGATTATAGTAGTGTAACAGTTTTTTCAAAAAATTTTGTAACAGTGTCAAATAAACAACGCGATAAAATCCGTATATAGTAGTTTAATTTCAATGACGTAGTCTCGCTAGTAATGGGGCCACACTTCATCAAGGCTCCACAACACGACAGCAAGCGACAGCAGGGAAACTTGGGGCCACAACATTAGCGGGTACATACCTTATTATACTCAAGAATAACGTGCCTATATACATCATATAATAACTTGTTGTGCCGCGGTTTTGTTTTAAAAGTTTTGAGTTCCCCTCGAATACTTTTGATGTTCTAATAAATTCTTCCCACCGCTTGATACGAAAATTCCATGTTATAAATTGGTTCTAATGAAGAATTTTTATTCAGATTGGGTACTGGGTTGCGGTTTGGAATGTTTTAAATCCTTCTGAGGGTCGATGGTTCGCTATATTGGCTGAAGTCTATAATTTAAGAAGGTCATTAATAATTCGAATATATTTTGCTTTGTATGCTGGTAGTGTCATCAATGTATAAAACAATACTTATCAGAATACGAAAGATATCAATATAGATTTAAAAAATAATATCAAGAATGTAAAAAAAGAAATGCGAATGTGTTAAGTAGAAATATGAAATACTAAAATAGAAATCGAAAAGGTTAACAACGGATTAAAATCAAACTCATGTCAAGTCTGATTGATTGTTGCTAATCCAGCCAGCCAACAACAGTAGTTGGTTTGCGTATGACCGCTTGTTAACAAATGTTTATTGACCTACCTTTTAAAACCAGTTGGTTAGTCTATTGAACATTTTCTGAACAGGTTAGCTGTTTCAAAATACCAGTCATCACATTAAAGCTGTAATTATTTTATGTTTTAATATGTAACTGTACAACAATGTGAGAAGAAAGTTACATATATATTTTACTAGCTTTTGCGCGTGGCTCCGCCCGCGTGGCACCTACATCAATAAAAAGAAGCCTATGTCCTTCCCCAGGCTTTAAACTATATCTGTACCAAATTTTATCTAAATCGGTTGAGTGGTTTAGCCATGAAAACGTAACAGACAGACAGATAGACAGACAGAGTTACTTTCGAATTTATAATATTAGTAAGGATAATATAATTGTTGAACGTAACATTGTTAAAAGGTCAAAAGATATTTTCGTGCTTGCGGTATGATTAGGTGTTATTAATTCTACAGCTTGGCTGAAACTCAGTTTTAACCTAGTTCAGGCAGGTAGCAAGTAACAATCTTGTACAGAGTTAAAGTTTATTTTCTTAAAACTATGTTTAGTAGTTTCGTTTCATACTAGTACGATTTAAGCATTAAGGCGATTGTTATCTAAGACTTCATTTAAACTTGTCGTAAACCCAATATTGCCAGCTATAATATTTTTTAAAATTTAATATTGCGACCTTGCAATAATGTACCTTATTAACTGGAAGGTGTATTCAAAAACCAAATTGAATAACATAAAAATAGGTACTATTATTTTAATGTAAAATCCTAATCCTAACTAATATTATAAAAGCGTAAATGAGTTTGTTTGTTTGTTTGTTACCTTTTCACGCCTAAACCACTGAACCGATCATCCTGAAATTTTGCATATACGTTGTCAGGTGTACAGAATACACAGAATATACAGTACAGAATACATAGGCTACCTTTCATCCCGAAAAAAATTCCTGTTCCCGAGGAAAACAATAATAAAGTTCGTAGATGGCGCCACGTGTCTTTCGAATCATCATCTATACTAGTATTATAAAGCTGAAGAGTTTGTTTGTTTGTTTACTTGAACGCGCTAATCTCAGGAACTACTTGTCCGATTTGAAAATTTCTTTCAGTGTTAGAAAGCCTATTTATCGAGGAAGGCTATAGGCTGTATATCATCACGCTAAGATCAATAGGAGCGGAGCACCAATGAAGAATGTTTCAAAATCGGAGGATATTTTTTCCTTTTGAAAGCTTCCGCTGCGTGCGCTGCGTAAACAGTAAAAGTTTCGCAAAAATAATTTATGACAGAATTGTTCGCCTTTAAAAGTTCTAAAAAAAGTCCGCGACAGCATATGTCTATCTTTTAAGGTTGACTCACTATAACCATTTTTATGCTAACGAAATTTGTTCTAAAATAATGCATTATTTGCGAAGGTATTTTTATAAACATGATATTAATCCTTATCCAAATAAATACGTTATGCATCACATGTATTTAATTTAAAACAAAATTGCCCATTACATCATTCGATTTCAATGAATATCTTAGGAGATATCACAGTTTTAAAATAACATCGCAGCAATATAATTACCCATTACAGACATAGTACAAACGATGTTTCTCCTGGTTTATTCTGCGTGATTACTACTGGTTCGATTTGAAAATTCTTTTAGTGTTGGATAGCCTATTTATCGAGGAAGGCTATAGGCTATATAACATCACGCTACGACCCACCCCCGTGCGCAGTAACGATAAACGCGGGTGAAACCGCGGGAACATCTAGTTGAATTATATTATTATAATATATTATTACAAGCATAGTACAACCCGAATTGATTGTCAAATTCTAAATTAACGCGAACGAAGCCTCGGGCAAAAGCTAGTCTCATATATTTGCTTTTCAGTATGAATTAGTGTCATAACATTACTTTTCAGTATTTACTGAAAAGCAACCTGTGTCCAGTAGTGGAACAGTTAATAAAGATATCGAAAAATATTGACTAATTAATAATGTGCACTGAAAACACCAAAAACGTTATGATAAGTATCACTTAAAACCTAATTAAAACAGCAAACAATTATACAAGTTCACAGATTAAAATTTTAAACCACGCAAAATATGATAAACTAGATGTTCCCGCGGTTTCACCCGCGTTTATCGTTACTGCGCCGCCCCCGTGGGTCGTAGCGTGATGTTATATAGCCTATAGCCTTCCTCGATAAATAGGCTATCCAACACTAAAAGAATTTTTCAAAACGAACCAGTAGTAATCACGCAGAATAAACCAGGAGAAACATCGTTTGTACTATGTCTGTAATGGGTAATTATTTTGCTGCGATGTTATTTTAAAACTGCTATATCTCCTAAGATATTCATTGAAATCGAATGATGTAAAGGGCAATTTTGTTTTAAATTAAATACTTGTGATGAATAACGTATTTATTTGGATAAGGATTAATATCATGTTTATAAAAATACCTTCGCAAATAATGCATTATTTTAGAACAAATTTCGTTAGCATAAAAATGGTTATAGTGAGCCAACCTTAAAAGATAGACATATGCTGTCGCGGACTTTTTTTTAGAACTTTTAAAGGGGAACAATTCTGTCATACATGATTTTTGCGAAACTTTAACTGTTTACGCAGCGCACGCAGCGGAAGCTCTCAAAAGGAAAAAGTACTCTCCGATTTTGAAACATTCTTCATTGGTGCTCCGCTCCTATTGATCTTAGCGTGATGATATATAGCCTATAGCCTTCCTCGATAAATGGGCTATCTAACACTGAAAGAATTTTTCAAATCGGGCCAGTAGTTCCTGAGATTAGCGCGTTCAAGTAAACAAACAAACAAACAAACAAACTAACTCTTCAGCTTTATAATATTAGTATAGATTGGTACCAAAAATGCAATCCAATTAACACAAAATCGTTTACCAAAATCCTCTAGCGTTCGACCACAAATCGTTGCAATGATTTACGAAGTAACAGCTTAAAAATAATACATATTAAAATTATATACATGAAAGTGTTATGTATGGTCAACGACAAAATACGTCAAAATTCGGATATACAGCCAAAGAGAGAATATTCGTACATTTGATATCGTCACTAATTAGCGGTTTATTAGTCATGTGGTGTAAGTTATAAGAGATAAGTGAATACATGTCATAATTAGACGTAACTTGCCACTGGTTATGTACTAGCAAAGTTTTCTTTTTGTACAATATAGGTAGCAAACAACATAAAGCCGTATAAAACGGCAGGCCACTACACGACAAGACCTTTGGTCACTTGTCAACAAAACCCTACTGTCGCCCCCTAGAGGGGAGACGGACTCGACACAGAGGCGCGCGTGGGAACACGCACGCCGCCTCTCGGACCTGGTGCTGAATGGATGGCGGGCAGGCATTGTGGAGTGATCTAGGCCACTACATCCCTCAACTCATCCTCATCATATCTTTTAAACAAATAAGTACTTAAAATATTAGACAAGGGGTTCGGGTTAAAATAAAAGGTATAATTACCTATTTATTTCCTGATGTTTCGACCAATTTGCATCAATTGTGGGCACGGGTTGCGTATTCTTGCGAAAACAATATTTTACGCAAAAAATGACAAACGAAATCGTCGGAAAAAAATAGCTATATGATAACAACGGATAAATCCGGTGCTAATAATTATAATTTCGTCATTCGCAAGTATATTCTGAGCTAAAAATAGAAATAAATGACATTTCGTCAGTAGGCGTTAAATAAATAAGCTTGCGAAAATGTAGGCTGTGTTCGTATGAAGTTTTACATTATAGCAATATTGTTATTGACATTTAGTTCATTTATAGGACTAGGGACACGTGACAACAAAGAGAAAATTGGAAACAGCGTTTTTGTGCCAGTAATTTCAGTACTTGTATGATGATTTCCAATTCTACAAACACATTAATTTACGACTAGCCAACTATGTTTTTAGGTCCCACGTCCTTGAGAACGTGGCTGAACATATTTCCCCGCAGTGCTACTATTGAAAATTTCTAATGAGATAAATCTTTACCTGACTCTAGGATTGAATCCTTGTCACGTTTACACGTCTTTTTTTAATTTGCAATGTATGATTAAGAAAGTACTAAAGTCCTCAAAGTCATAGCTTTAAGTGAGGATCCACAAATCAGAACAACCTGGCTAAAGAATTACCTTCATTCGACAGAAGACCTCAGCCAGATAACCTAGTTTAGCGCTCCTGCAGTGAGCAGGACTTCTAGACTTCTTAATGAGGCTTGTGTGGTCATTAAAGGATCAGTAACTTTTGTTTGGCAGTATAGCTTCTCCTTATTGGAAGATCAGAAATGCGAGTGCAACGCCAGAGATATGGTGTAGCTTCTATAATCTTCTGTAATCGCGTAGATCAGGCGGGCAATAAGCTGCATTCCAACATGGTTGAATAAAAAAAAGCTTAATATAGTAGTAGACGTAATATCACATAATATAACGTCAATATTATAATGAAGAGCTTTATTATCCTAACAAATACTATAAACGCAAAGTAAGTTTGCTTGTTACGCTTTCACGCCTTAAATACTCGACCGATTATCACGAAATTTCGCATACACGTGGTCAGGGGTACAGAAAAGGATATCAAATACCTTTCATCCAGAAAGAAAAGTACTATTCCAGAGAGATTCTTATTTACAGTAGCGCGGAGACTGAATTGTTGCTGGAAGACGATTATAATAAGCCTCACCTCGTATTACGTGGAATATAATACTGAATCACAGCTGACTCAACGTGAGTATTCCTAACAATCCCTTCATGATATATTTATAGGAATCCATAAATCCGCCTCCAAACTTAATCCTTCGACAATTATCGCGAACATTTATCGTAATTTCGCTGTGCTGCTGCAAATTAGACCTAAAATTAATATCATGGAGTCGGACCATTCGATTCGAAAACGGTATATTGGCCGCTTCGAATCGCAAATATCTGGAGAGCTAATTATGAAATGAGCATTGCCGTTCAGATTAGCGCAATACATTTATATGGCAATAACATCAGGTAATTGTGAGATTATTATGATTTGCTAATTGGTTGTAACCGACCAAACTTAACCTTAGATTTTTAAATAACAACTATATACATATTTAAGCTTTATTTTTATTTTTTTCTTACGCCTTTAACACGTTCCCTGTCCGATGAACCACATATGGTACATAACAATTGATTTTCTATTGTGTCTATCACGGGACTGTAAATGGATTAAGTATTTTCCCGTGACTGTGGTAGCGAAAACATTCGAAACGTCGTTTAAAAGTAGATTTTTAAATCTATACTAATATTATAAAGCTGAAGAGTTTGTTTGTTTGGTTGAACGCGCTAATCTCAAGAACTATTGGCTCGAATTGAAAAATTATTTTAGTGTTGGATAGCTTATTTATCGAGGAAGGTTATAGGCCATATAACATCACGCTACGATCTATGGAGGCGCAGTAATCACTAACACGGCTGAAACCGCGGGCACAGCTAGTAATCAATATTTACGTAATCCTAAGAATAAGATGAAGAGAACATTTACTTTAGCTTAAAGAGAAATACGGCAAAGCGGGAGATTTAGTCCCGTTCCAATGTGGCATAACAGACTGTCATAATATCTCCCCTATAAGAATGGCTACAGAAATTGTTACCCAAGAGAGTTTTTATAGTCAAAGAAGTTACAAAGATGACTGCGCGGATGGCATAGTGGATTATGTGGTCGCCTAAACACTACCGCTACGCCGAGTGTTGTGGGTTCGCAACCCATACTGGATGAATAATTATGTGATCCATAAATGGTTATTTTGAGTCTCATGCGTTCTTTGTATATGTTGTTTGTAAAGTACTTAGCGACACAGAATTTATACCTAGTGCAGGAGTTGTCCTTTTAAAAGAAAAATAATTTGAAGAGCTGCATGTCAATGGTAGGTCAACTAATCCGAATTACGTTGGTAAAAAAGCGGTTGTTTTGTGAACAGAACAAGCTTTCCACTACATTTAAGTGGCAGTGTAACTCGACTCATTGCAAATACGACCACTGGAACCACAGTGATCGTTTTGTGATTATCTGTTGCCAATTAACAAAGGAAATTTTTGAGTTTTATTTCTATTGACTATTCGTGGTTCTGATTGTTTTAAAATATTAGCTTATGCCTCAACCATTACGCTACCGCCGGTCAATTACATATGATACGAACCGCTCAGTAATTATAAACTACAGATATTAATCTATATGTTTGTCCCTCGTAATGGAAGTTATATGCATGTGACAATATTGACTATATCGTCCGCTTCGATAATTAACACAAAATATACTATGTTTTGATTGTGATATCGATAGTCGTTTGCATAGAACGCTTGATTTCATCTATATAGATTATAATGTGTTTATTCCTATTTTGATATTGCTTTGTTGGTCACGGCACAAAAGTAGCCTCAATAGTTTATTTTTGCGACAGATCATGAGAATCAGGATTCGATTTTCGGATGAACAACGTATTATTGAGTTTGTTGTTCTGTTTCTCAGCAGCAACACAAAGTTTGGATATGTAAGATGACATATATGACGTGGGGCGTAAAACTGGCTATATGTGGATGCGAATACCTTTGCCTAACCCTTTGGGGGAAACAGGCGTGAGTGTATGTTATGTTGATGATTTCAACGTGTGACTTATGTCATGGCTTCCAAGTTTTTCTTATGGCAATTAGTGCAAATGAGACAAATGGATGGTGAAGTGGAAACCTTATATCGACCGTGGTAACGGATGTGATAAGAAGCTAAGCCACTACCTAAGAACAACTCCAATTTTGGCTTCCGTATGTGTGAAATACATGTTACGCTTGAATACACCACTTCTAACAACTAAATATAGAAATAATAATTTTTACTTAAATATGTTAAAAATGTATGATCCAAAAGAAAATCAACTACAAAAAATATCATACTATTTATCTAATTCTTAAATTGAACACGCTTTGCTTTGTGACACATAATTTCCTGCAGACGACAGTTCTTTGAAAATTTACCGAATACAGTTTATGCCTACAACTACATTGATTTTTATGAAACCAAACTCCGTGGCTATGAACGAAATTGAGTTTGAACAAAGCAATTTAAAATTTAGTTTGTTTTAAAGTAGTAATATGGAACAAACTTATGCTTACTTACTACTGCTTGGTCTTGTCACTCCTGCGTTACAGCTTCTTTAAAAGTAGTAATATGGAACAAACTTATGCTTACTTACTACTGCTTGGTCTTGTCACTCCTGCGTTACAGCTTCTTTAAAAGTAGTAATATGGAACAAACTTATGCTTACTTACTACTGCTTGGTCTTGTCACTCCTGCGTTACAGCTTCTTTAAAAGTAGTAATATGGAACAAACTTATGCTTACTTACTACTGCTTGGTCTTGTCACTCCTGCGTTACAGCTTCTTTAAAAGTAGTAATATGGAACAAACTTATGCTTACTTACTACTGCTTGGTCTTGTCACTCCTGCGTTACAGCTTCTTTAAAAGTAGTAATATGGAACAAACTTATGCTTACTTACTACTGCTTGGTCTTGTCACTCCTGCGTTACAGCTTCTTTAAAAGTAGTAATATGGAACAAACTTATGCTTACTTACTACTGCTTGGTCTTGTCACTCCTGCGTTACAGCTTCTTTAAAAGTAGTAATATGGAACAAACTTATGCTTACTTACTACTGCTTGGTCTTGTCACTCCTGCGTTACAGCTTCTTTAAAAGTAGTAATATGGAACAAACTTATGCTTACTTACTACTGCTTGGTCTTGTCACTCCTGCGTTACAGCTTCTTTAAAAGTAGTAATATGGAACAAACTTATGCTTACTTACTACTGCTTGGTCTTGTCACTCCTGCGTTACAGCTTCTTTAAAAGTAGTAATATGGAACAAACTTATGCTTACTTACTACTGCTTGGTCTTGTCACTCCTGCGTTACAGCTTCTTTAAAAGTAGTAATATGGAACAAACTTATGCTTACTTACTACTGCTTGGTCTTGTCACTCCTGCGTTACAGCTTCTTTAAAAGTAGTAATATGGAACAAACTTATGCTTACTTACTACTGCTTGGTCTTGTCACTCCTGCGTTACAGCTTCTTTAAAAGTAGTAATATGGAACAAACTTATGCTTACTTACTACTGCTTGGTCTTGTCACTCCTGCGTTACAGCTTCTTTAAAAGTAGTAATATGGAACAAACTTATGCTTACTTACTACTGCTTGGTCTTGTCACTCCTGCGTTACAGCTTCTTTAAAAGTAGTAATATGGAACAAACTTATGCTTACTTACTACTGCTTGGTCTTGTCACTCCTGCGTTACAGCTTCTTTAAAAGTAGTAATATGGAACAAACTTATGCTTACTTACTACTGCTTGGTCTTGTCACTCCTGCGTTACAGCTTCTTTAAAAGTAGTAATATGGAACAAACTTATGCTTACTTACTACTGCTTGGTCTTGTCACTCCTGCGTTACAGCTTCTTTAAAAGTAGTAATATGGAACAAACTTATGCTTACTTACTACTGCTTGGTCTTGTCACTCCTGCGTTACAGCTTCTTTAAAAGTAGTAATATGGAACAAACTTATGCTTACTTACTACTGCTTGGTCTTGTCACTCCTGCGTTACAGCTTCTTTAAAAGTAGTAATATGGAACAAACTTATGCTTACTTACTACTGCTTGGTCTTGTCACTCCTGCGTTACAGCTTCTTTAAAAGAGGAGCAGCAATATCCCTTTCTGACCCGTATCATTGGGAGAGAATTTCAGATAAGAGCTTACTTTCGAGTAGTATACTCATGTTTTTAGCTGATACTCAACTCGTGAAAGTTTTATGACTGACCGTCAAGGGTCCTCAAGAGGGTAAGAGGTCTTAAAATAAGAAGGTTACTCATGGAAACACAACTCAGTCGCTTGAATGCTATCACCTGCATCAATATTACGCCTCCTGTACACGAACTGGCCCAGCTGGATGTAACCCATACATCCTAGGTAAGCTATCCCAGCCGGTGTGAAACTCCGCGTTTAAATAAGCAACCCTATTTGTACCTTTCTTATTAGTTCCTTTTAGAGTTTTATCGCGTTTTTTGGTGTGGATAATTTTTCGCAAACATGATCACAACCAGAGCTTACTGTAAACAAAAAGATAAAGCTGCGTAAGAAATGGCTTAAGTTCCACGTCTAATTTAAGCTTTTTTCAAAAGCTTCTTCAGACAAATAATGCTCCATCACCACTAGACAAAACATAGATCGTACAGAAAAATAAATAAACAAAAATATTCTGAAGTAGGATGAATCAAAAACAGAAAGATTTAATCACGCCGCCGTTAAAAAATAGACGGTAACACAGACATATTCATTGTTAGTGTGTACCGTAGCTTTGATGTATGGAAAGTAAAATAAACCGAAATGATCCTGAAATAAAAAAAATGTACGAAATATCGACGTCCTTTGATCTTCTACGGATTAAACATGGCCCCTGCTTGATTTTTGGATGTATTTTCTTTTCGTACGCAGATTAGGCCAATTTCCCGTAGACGGGGAAAAATTAAATGTCAATATTTTCGGCAATCGCGTTCATGTTTAATACCTACATAAATCCCTTTTGAAATGATTAACGTGAGTGGATTGATACGTACAAGCATTTTTAGTGAAATGGAATACTGGAGAATGCCAAAAGTTTGGATGGCAAGTGACACGAAGCCAACTTTCAGATGTTTATTTAAACAAATTCGGTGGTTGGACCAATGTTTGTTTCGTGGGAAACTTTCGATTTAACATAAACGTATAGGATGCCTAAATTTGTAACAACTATCTACGGTACTGTACTCACGTCACCCTTCATATACGGCCGCCACTTTGGCTTAGCCTTTCTCCAGAATGTAAGTATATCATCTGGTCTATGGTTTATACAGATTTTTATTTCGTACTAGCGGTCGCCTAGTGGTCAAAATTCGACCGAAATTCCTAAGCTTGCTAGTTTGTTTTCTTTTTTCTTTATTAAATATAAATAAGGTACTATTTATTGTAATAAAGAGAACTTTTACCAATGGGTATCTAATAGGTAACCATAGTTACAAAGAATTGTACGACGACGTCAGACGAACAATGCCGAAATACTACGAACGCGATTTGACTTCGTGTGTCAAATGCATGGTTGTGTGCGTGTAGTGTTTTTTTTATTAATTTAATGTATTTCTAATGCATGTTTTATAAAAATATTAGGATTCGCCCCTCCTTCTCCATATAAAGTTTAACTGTGCCAAATTTCATACTCCTCCATCTGCGCAATTTTCATGTAAAAGGGTACAACGTTTTTGCTTCACGTATTAATATATAGATAAGGATCAAAATCGTAACTCGTAGTGTAATAGAAGAAAGAATGGGAACGATGGATTTGCCAGCCTCTTAATCACTGAATGGCACGCAGCAACAGTATTATATACTCTAACTATAGTTTTCAAGTACTGACAACAACGAGCTCTTTCGCTAGATAAAAATAAAACCCATAACTTTTTCATAGCTAAGACACATGACCTTACAAGGAACTTCTAAAACCCTGAAATATTCACGTCTAGTAACAGCCACTGATAAGAATCAACAAAATACATGCTTTTATTTCACAACCATAAACATTACGACTACAAACCAAACACACATAAAGCCTATTTATGAAAACCTGCATTACCTAAACTATACGTTACACCGATCGATATAACGATAAGTGCTTCTCAATTGCCAACTAGCTAGGGGCACCGATAACAACATCACACTATTATGACCCTAACTCATTAATATATAAATACTAAATTAGCTCGTACATAATAATTAACAGCTGAGACTGGCACTCCTATAATACTATTATGAGCCTCATTGGAACGAAATAAAGGAGTTTCATGTTACCTCCGTAACCTTTATAAAGAATTCCGTTACAGTTAATAATAGAACATGGGGTTACAAGTATGTGTGAGATATGGTCGGTTAAGTTGATGAGCAAGTAAGATAAGATACGTTTATTTGTGAAAACATGTGTACAGTTGATGTTACATAATATAATTTAGGTTTCAACATACTTGGTCCCTTATTGTAGACATACAAATATTCATTCTTTAGTCACAGTACACATGTATGTTAAATGTTTATTTTAACGGAACGAAACTAACGTCTAAGACACAGGCTCGGCCTAGTTTAGACGTTAGGGTTCATTAAATATTGTATACATACAGTCATTGTATTGTAGGTTAAGAAGTTGTATGTATGTATGTATTGTCATCTATTTGGTATCAATAAAGAAATTAATATTATTATTATATTATTATTGTTATCGTTGTAAAAGTAACAGAAATTAAGCCCACATGCAAACTTAACAATGTCATAATAATTCTACTTTAATAGTCATTTAAAAATATATTATAAAAGATAAAAATATATTATAAATATATTATAAAAAATATAACAAATCAAAATCAAAAAACATAAAGAGAAAAATAAAATCGGAATTATATTAAGTATTACAATAATGTAATTTCAGACTACATTTTAAACATTCCTTAAGCAATAGAAATATTAGTTTCAAATTTTATTAATAATAATTTAATTTAATAAATTAATAATATTACATACATAGCTTATGAATGTTCTTATGATAATGACTTTCTCAATGATAAACTACATATAATCTACCTACATAGGTAGATTATAGTTTATCATTGAGAAAGTCATTTACATTATAATAGCATTTACTTATCAGCAGATTCGACAAGTGTTTTTAAATAAATTTATGTTTAAATCTTTATAAGAGTTCGGCATCTTATTATAAATTTTCGGAGCCATACATAATCGTAAGGAAGTAGTTGTGGTTTACACAATTTTATTCTGTGTAATATCGAACCCGAAGTACTCGAGGAAATGTCAGTCGGTGAGGAGCCTACTTAAATTACACCATCTTTTCAATCTACATTTCTTTAATATATTGGGCACTGATTCTGGTTATCCCAGATCCTACCCAAGTATCACTTTTGCTAGTTATCTTATGGCGTCATGAGCAAAATGGTATTTTAATCATCATCTTTGAAATCTACTCATCATGTTGCTATTAAAATAAAATTACACTTTCTTCACTTAAGTATATCAGATTCTTTAAAAGCGAGTCTAATTTGAGGATCTTTGAACAAACATATCGCTTGCTGCGAGTGTTCTAATTGGACTGTAAGGTATTTTAGTACACTTTACATTGCAGCAATCTTGACTGTTAGAAATATAATTAGACAATTCGTTTAGTTAGTTCTGCACATTTTATATTGTTATCTCAATGTTTCAGCATGCTCAGAGCTGATAAAACACACTCGACGCTTTGTGATATTGTAAAGCAACTTCAGCACATACATTTTCTTCATTCTTAGGACCTTTTTTGTACAATAACCTAAATTAGGTATTAGATATATATAGCGTTAATCATAATCAATGTCACATAGTTTTAACAAAGTACCTAAAAACGCTTACGTATTCAGATACAGAGAATTTGCTAGTAGTTGTACAATAATTTCTTATTGTTTAAGAAATTTTCATTTATAATTGTTATTGTTTATAAATATTTTAATTGTAGGTATACTTAACTACTCGTACCTATATATGTTTGCAGTACATGTATAAATGTTAAATGTTTTTTGTAGACCCTTACATTATTAACAATAGAATAACAATGGAATATTAGAAACAGCCTGAAACACAGGTCTCTGACCTAGTTCAGGTAATAAAATGTAGAAACAGACTTTATAAACAAGACTTTAGGTGTCCAATTTTTAAATTGTAAAATGTTTTCCTTTAGATTAAATATAGTTTTAATGTGAATTTAATACAATAAGTAGCCTGTCATGTGTTTTGTAAAGACTTTTATTTATTTATTGAATAAAAGTTTATTATTATTATTATATATTATTATTATTGAAAAGCTCTTTGATGGTTTATTTGTATCCCTTTTTTAGGTCTTTATAGGCTTGCGTTTGACCGCGATCTCACCTATTGTAAAGTGACGATACATTTGACGATGGAGCACGCTTGCCTAGAAGATACTTATTTACTCTCGACATGAAGACACCCAGATTGTACTCAATTAAATTATCTGTATTTGATTTCAAGTATCTGTAATTCATTAATCGATGCAACGTCTACACCAATATAAGAACATGGAAACCTATGTCAATAAATATATATTGTTTTAGTTGAGTTATACATCCGCAGCGTGAGTATGAAACTGGCCGCAGTACGTCACAAGTTTACATAAATTGAAGCTTTGAATTCCTTCAGGCCATTGCTAGACGGTAGCTATGGCGGCTTTCAATAAATTATTCACAAAATTTCGTCTCAGCTTACTAGCAGAAAGCTAGTAAGCTGAGCTAAGCTAAACTCGGGTCGTTTCGTCACACCGTAGAATGAGGTAATACAGGGTACAAGGCGTCATTATTATTATAAGATACCGCATGAGGTAAAAGTAAAATATCAGCGCAGATGACACGGTGAAAATAAAAATTAACAGAAAAAGGCTCCAAGCTGTGGATAAAGATACCGAGTGGGGATTTAAAATATCGAGCATTGAGAAAATTTTCTGACATCCTTTGGTGCAATTCGCTACGACAAAATGGGATCATTTTACCCGCTATACGATGCGCTTTTCTGCCCGTGGAGGCCACTTTAAACCTTTTTCCAGCGATTGTTGGTTTACTAGACTATACGGCCCTTTGGCATTATTAGTTAAGGACTGTTAAGGCTGCATCGATGTTCGATTCAATTTGAGTTATGCTATGGACAACCTTCTTTTCGTATGTATTAAAAGAGCACAGCAACGCGCTGTGCCATCTTGGGTATATAGCTCTTGAAGATTTTTATTAATGCAGATTGAACAACTTTGATAATCGTTAATGCCAGCATATATAAATCATAAGATTTGCCAAGCTTCTGACCGGAATTTGAACAATAATACATTACACAGCCTGAAAATCGATCGAGAACGCTCGCTTAAAACGTACCAAAGCACGCAAACCTTTTGATTTTCTGATATACCTCTAATTATCCCTCTAAGGACTGACCAAGTTTTACCTTAGCTAGCGTTTCTTATTGCTGGGATTACTATTCCACACGCTATATAGATATATAGCATCCTTATATAACATGCCTACATATTGTGTTCTGTGTTTAGACAATGCTATAACTATGGTCGCCTCCTGAGTATTGTGTTCCTATTAAGAATCTCTTGGGATCAAAATTCGATGACACTTTATTTAACCAACCGAATATGGCAATTCCGTATACTGGTCTAACGAAATGTTGTGTAAATACAACAACTAACAATTCTAAGAAGGTATCTAATAAGCATACCACTTCATAGTTAGATTGGTCTGCGCAAGTAGATAATAATATATGTCATCCCTTAATTACTTGTCGCTGTTGACCCGATACAAACATAAATTCAGTCTCAGAAATTGTATGGAAACCGCAAGAGGATTGCCAACCATTATTAGTTATCGTCTGAATATTATATTTGCGATTTGAAACCGACTCTTGCCTACAAAAGATGACTATTAAAGAACAAAGGATCCTAAAATATATACACAGCGAAGACTTAAAAAATATTGACTGCTTTCAAAGGGCCATTGAATGACATATCCCATAAAGCTTCATATGCAAAACCTAGCGAACTATAAACGAGGTCAAAGCGATCTTGCTTTCGAAGCAAATTTTCCAACGTACGTGTAATATTTTTTTCTTTGAGGCGTTATTTTTTTGTCGACGTGAAGATGTAGTTAGGTCCCGTAAGTAATTTTCGACGTGAGCGAGGCGAACGAAAAGCGCTCTGAAGATGATCGATGACGCAACAAAACATAGTGTGGAGTATACGGCTTAAGAAGTAGCGAGAGCGAGAACGGACGCTGGGTAGTAATTAATATTGATATACATTTTATGGTGCAAGTAAGCCTAAGATGTGTTAGAGAAAAAGAGTGTATAGTTATTTTTATATATACCTAATGATGGCAAATAATCTAGCAGACCATCTACTAATAGAAGGTTACCATGGTCTATGGAGGATTGCAAAACCGGGGACATTTACGCGTAAGTAATATAACTTACGTATAAACACCGACCCTTCAAGACAGGAGTCGCTATATTGCTAGTATCATTTCAAAGATTACTAGTCTCTTACTACGTATTTAAAAACATAAAGCCGATTACGTATTGATTAATTTAAAAGTAAAACATAAGCTCAAAAATAATTAATAATATATAATATAATATTCTACCACATACACACAACACCATCTAGCCCAAACTAAGCAGAGCTTGTACTATGGGTACTAGACAATGGATAAACATACATATATACTTTTTTTGTAAATACATACACATTATACATAGAAACACCCAGACCAAGACAAACATCCATGTTCATGCACACAAATGTTTGAGTCGTGCGGGAATCAAATTGTATTACAACAAGACTGCAATTTAAAGCAAAACGAAATGTGAAAAGGCACTTAAAATTTTATACATTATAAAGATGATGAGTAATCTTAGATATACAATTTAAAAGTGCCTTTAAACTTAATCATAAACAAGCTCCCCCAATTCTCGTATCTCAAATTATCTTACATCATATTTCCGAGTAACTTCCCCTCGACAATTATAACATGATTAATTAAACTCTTAAAGTTTATTCCTTGCGCCGTCTCCAAGGAGCTCGACACGCGATGTTTACACCAAAACGTCGTGTTGAATATTGAATTTAGAGTTAGTGCGCATTAAGTAAAGCCGTGCAAGACTTGTCGTGTATTCTCAAGAAACTCCATACAATACATACTTTGCAAATATACCTTAAAATACATTTCTGTTAGCACACTGGGGTGTTATAATGCTGGACAAAGGCCGCCCTTATATTTTCAAATCCCCTATTGTTCGTGATCTCCAGCGGTTTGAGTGTAAGTCATTCTGTCGTATCCCCTCGTACCTTCACCTTTCTTTCATTTGCCGTGTTATGGTCACTAATTGGTGAGTGTCACGCTTTATATTCAACTTAAGTTCGTACGTAAGTAGTTGACTCTAAGTACGTTTGACCGGTATGATTCACACTACAATCTGTTGCACGAAATATAATTTAGTTGAAGAAAAATGTTCCAGAATTTTTCTTAATTCAAACAAGTCTTGACATAAGAAAGTTTTAGAAGAAAACGTAATATAGAAATAATGGGTATATTCTAACGCCTCCTTAGACTATACAGAGTCTAATAGTAAGTAGTAGCCTTGAGTTCCAAGGCCTCTTTTGAGTGACGGCAGTAAGTGCTCGTGAGCTTTTCAGACGAAAATTATGTCTTTCACACGAAAGTAGTTTGAAGATAAGGCTATTGTTGAATATTCTATGTCTAGATATTCCTGTGACGTACTTTGTATTAAGAGCCGTTTCTATTTTTTGCGTTTCTCGTATCATATTAAAAGGAAGTGCTCTTGCCTATGACAACACGTAAGTCCCGAAGGGTTCGGATGAAATATAAGGATGCACTATCATATAGTTCCAGTTGGGCGATTCCAATATTTTAGCGGAAGGGGTAACCAGTACTACTATTAATCAAGTAAAAGAACAATTCTTTTAGGATTTATCAGCATAGCAACTTTATTCGGCCTCGATGGCGTAGTAGTTAGTATAACCGACTGCCACGCCTGGCGTCGTGGGTTCGATTCCCGCACAAGTCAAACATTTGTGTGCATGAACATGGATATTTGTCTTGGCTTGGGTGTTTCTATGTATATTATATAAGTATTTACAAAAAAAAGTTATATTTCTATGTTTATCCATTGTCTAGTACTTACCCTTTTTTTTTTTAATACATATATGTATTTTTTTTTACTTGGGGAAATGCGCCTAATGCATACCCTCTCGCCATAAGGGGAGGTGAGAGGGTTATGTCCGGCTATTGTCTAGTACCCATAGTACAAGCTCTGCTTAGTTTAGGCTAGATGGTGTTGTGTGTATGTGGTAGAATATTATTATTATTTATATACTTTTATATTTATTCTAAGCAGTCTAGAAGTATAATTAAACACAGTTAATAGAAATAATTATTATGTAAGTTAAACAAACGAAAAATATATACAAAGCGCCGCCATTTTCAATTCATAGCAGCAGCAAAAAAGCAATGTTTTCAGGAAATAACGGCCAAAC
This sequence comes from Catocala sponsa, assembly GCA_963564715.1. Classification (NCBI taxonomy): domain Eukaryota; kingdom Metazoa; phylum Arthropoda; class Insecta; order Lepidoptera; family Erebidae; genus Catocala; species Catocala sponsa. The sequence goes on along the minus strand of OY751353.1, from coordinate 354,777 downwards.
ACCGCCCACTTCACGGTGCTAGATAAATTAAAATAAAAAAGGAAGAACACGAACAAAATTCGGGGAGCACTTTATATGAACCCCCGTTTATCCGCGTCTGGTGTGGCCCATGAGCTCGTAAATTACTGCTCGGACGGCATTTTTGGCACCCATTTTTGTAGCCCTGTATGGCCAGGAAATTTTACTGCTGCTAAAATTCAATAGATAGTAAATTTGTTTTAGGGTAGAATGGAGACGTGTTGGTTTTTGATGGCTGGTAAACTGTGTTGTAATGTGTGATGAAATTTATTAGGGGTAGATATACATATTTTCCTTTATACAGTTTTGGATGAAGAAAGATTTGAAGTTTCCATTTTAATCCTAGATAGTGTGCAAAAAGAAAGAGTACATTTCGTAGTAATAAAAAAAAGAGGTATAATTTTGCAGCGTACCATGACGGGCGGCGGAAACTGTCTCAGACGATAGCAAAGATCATGAAATGCTTATTATAATTTATGAAAGAATTGAGTTAAGACGTAATTACGCTACTGAGTCTTAGTACTAGCTTCGTATACTAAATTAATGATTTTTGCTTTATGTTAATGATTATAATTATTATCACAAAATTATAATAACTGGTTTTTGCCCGCGGCTTTGCTCGCGTGAGTCCCATTGGTATCCACTAACACAAAAGTGACGGCCTCGATGGCGTAGTGGTTAGTGTAACCGACTGCCACGCCTGAGGTCGCGGGTTCGATTCCCGCACAAGTCAAACATTTGTGTGCATGAACATTGATGTTTGTCTTGGTCTGGGTATGTATATACAAAAAAAAAAGTATATATGTATGTTTATCCATTGTCTAGTACCCATAGTACAAGCTCTGCTTAGTTTGGGCTAGATGGTGTTGTGTGTATGTGGTAGAATATAGAATATATATATGTGCCACTCCAGGATATGGTCTATCTACGTGTGAAGTTTCATTCAAATCCATTTAGAGGTTTACGCGAGATTGTGTGACACGTATCCAAACATAATTATTGGAAAATTTTAATGAGATGTTATATCATAACATACATATATACTTATACCTCGAATTGCGGCTCAATGTAAAAGAGGGCGTTATTCTCATCCATAATAATTATAACCTAATTTATAAAACCCACATTATAAGTAGTCATCAAATATTCTCCAACAGTATCGCATATTACGAACTTTCGCTATAAATGCTTCGATCGCATTTCGCTTCTATTTCAAATTTTACTTCGGAAGCGAAATAAAAATTTTAATCGTCTGCAATTTTTCTTATTTACATTTCATTTGTTTTGTACAAATATTGCAGCGTGAGTAATTACTGTGTGCTGCAAATTGATACAGACAGTCAATCAAATTGCCAGCAGTTGTGGTGATTGGCACGCGAGGCTACCGTGGAAATTCATTTAATTCTGTCAGATGTCAATTACTAGAGTTTACTGCTTCTAATAGTTTAGCAGTCGATATTAGAATGGAATAAATCCAATAAAATTACGAATTCCATGACATAATATGTAGCTGCTGGTTGCAGATGAAATGTAATAGTTCTTTCACCGCTGCATAACTTTATCCAGAAACAGCATAGGCGGTATAACATCACACTAGCGGGGACACGGGAGCGGAGCAGTAATCATAGACGTAGGGAAGATTACATTTTTGTTTGTTGGTTTGTAAGGATTTAACTCAAAAACTACTTAACCGATTTTATAATTCTTTCGCCATTAGAAAGCTATATTATCACTCAAAGTTATATTATCACTAAAGGCTATATTTTATTTATTTAAAAAATATACTATATTACTTTTAAAAAAGAAGTAGGTACTGTTACTAACATAACCTTTTTTTTTTTTACTCAGGAGAATCCTTTATGGATACCCCCTTCCCCCATGGTTATGTGAGACTCTCCGCCCCTGAAGGGGGTTGGTATACACACTAAAAACCTGGGGTGAGCAGTCCCTCCGCCGACGGGGTGGGGCGGGATGGGGTCGCGTTAGCAATCACCATCCTGCCCCGGCGGTTGGCCCGGCTGATGGTAACCGGGCCTCAGCACCTGTGGAGGGGTGGCCTTGCTCACCAAGGCCACCCCCCAGACGTGTGGGGCCGTGCAAGACGGTACAGAGTCCCCCGACTCTGTACCAGTGACCCCACTATACAGGAGCGAGAAGGCGGGCAAATCGCCTCCTCCTCGCTCACGTCCGTCTGCGCCGGAGAGTGTCAGCGAGGGGATTGTTCTCCCTAACCCTCTCCGCGGCCTCCTTCTGCGCCATGACAGCCTCGCAGAAGGAGACCATCGCCTGCCACGACCTCTCGCCGCCGAGCATGGCGTGGATCACGCCCGGCAGGGAGAGATCCCCACCTATTATGGCCGAAAGCGTGTGCCGCTGCGGCCCCCATGCGGCACACGCCTCCAGCGTATGGGACGCCGTGTCTTCCGGCGCCCCACACTCGTGGCAGGCCGGGGTCGCCTCCCGTCTCGCGATCCGGTGCAAATACTTTCCGAAGCATCCGTGCCCGGAAAGCACCTGCATCAGTCGGAAGGTCAGCGACCCGAATCGCCGCTCTATCCACCCCTGGAGGACCGGGCGAATGGCCTCCACCGTCCACTGGCCCGGGACCGGTGGAGCCAGGTCCTCCGTCCACCGCCTCAACAGGGCGGCCCGCGCCTGTCGCCGCATGCGTGCGACCTCCTCCCACCCCGGGGGCTCCCCGCGGGACCTCCTCGCCGCCACGAAGTGGTAAACTTCGGCGAGGACCTCCGCTTGTACCTCCCAGGGGGGTCACTGGCCAGCACGCACGCCGCCGTCCAGGACACCATCCGGTAACCGCGAATGGCCCTCGTCGCGACGACCCGCTGCGGACGTCGCAGCAGGGTCTCATTGTCTCGACTGAGGGCGTCCGCCCAGACCGGTGCCCCGTAAAGGGCCATACTCCGGATCACTCCGGAGTACAGTCGGCGATAAGTGGCGCTCGGGCCACCCACGTTGGGCAGCAGCCTCCCTAGGGCGGCCGCTGCTCCCAGGACTTTTGGGGCCAGCTGGGTGAAGTGTGCCCCAAAAGTTCACCTCCCGTCCAGGACGAGACCCAAGTACCTCATTTGGGTCCCAACCCGGACCGGGACCCCGTCCAGGATCACTCGCGTACCTAGACGAGGTCCCCCCCGAGGCCCATGGAACACTATTAACTAACACGTCTTGGAGAGGGCAACCTCCAATCCCAGGGCGCGGATACGGTCGACCACTCGGCCAACCGCACCGCTTCTCCGAGATCCCTCCCTTTGACTACGACCAGGGTGTCATCGGCGTAGCACGCCACCCGCATACTTGCGGGAAGCGTGCCCCGAAGCACCCAGTCGTAGCCAACGTTCCACAGGAGCGGTCCCAGCACCGACCCCTGTGGAACACCGCAGGATACGCGACGGCGCCTCAAACCGTCGCATGTTGCTAACATAACCTAACCTAACCTACTTTTACGCTAGCAAAGCCGCGGGCAAAGACTAGTTTTTAGTAAATACGAAGTCGGAAAACGAGCAAAAAACGATAGTAGCCTCGTGCCCTTATCTGGGACCTTAAAACATAGACGTCAAAAAAAGTAAAACCTGCCTGCCTTCTGCTTCCAGAACATACAGCCGTGAGTCTATGTACATAGTTATTATTCCTTCAAAACACGTTCCAGATCTCTCGTTAGTGCAAATACGTTATAATCCTGTCACTGGGTACAAGCAGAGCTGCTATGATCGATGATGTATGCGACGGAGGATTATTTTATCTTAGATCATGCAGGTGCTTAGCGCGTCTAACTTTGAATATATTAGATGTTCAGTAATGTTTCACGAAGGATATTCTAAAAATATATTCTATAATATCCTGCCTATGTTTAACATATTTTTCAGAGAGACAAGTATATAAGGACCCTATAACAGGTTCTTGAGGCCATTTTAATTATAAGCTGTCAAAAACAATAATCACATAAATAAGAAATTGATTTTCAAGTACTAAGAATCTCATAGTCAAAAATGTAGGTGTGGAATAATAATATGAGACAAACCAGAAAAATTGGATATATCTAAATCTTGACGCCAAAACAATTTCTCTATGAAATCTCTTTTGCTTTTATAGAAATTTAATAGGCACCCGATTTAATCCTTTCTGCGGTAGATTTGTATTTCTTAAATTTACATTAAAACGAGCCATCCCGTTTAAAAAAAGTTATTTTCCAATAGTCTAGTCATGTATTATGACGTTACTGTTAGTTGCTTAGCGTCTATTTCGGAACTTAGTATCCAGAAATTAAAAGACAACACGAATCGAATAAAAACATTATAGCATCATGACAATAATGGAACAGTTTCTTGACTGCATGGATGGCTTAGCGAGCAAGGCGATCGCCTCGCAGATGCCGCCGCGCTGAGAGCTCTGATTTCGAATCTCATACAGTATCGTTATTTGTGTCACTAATAATTTAATAATTGTTCAAAGTCTGGCTATACTTTCTGTCTCCCGCAACACAGAGTTTAAAGTAAAATGAAAGATATCCTTAAAAAAGAAGAAGCAACTGCATATCGGTTAAACAGTCCGACTCTTTGTAATTCTCAACAAGTTTACCCGTACAATAGTGGATAACTTAAATACAGTTGTTCCAACGATGATGACGAGCACCATTACTCCTTTTCCTCAATTGGCTGCGTTAAGCTTACTGCTGTGTTGGCAGCCTTCCAACGCTTGTTTAGAATTTTCCTTGTCAATCACAAAGTTCGAGCAAACACAAGTGGCACTCTTTCGAGCCAAAATTGCTGAAATCGTTTCAGAGATTTGAATAAGTACGTATACCAGGATATTCTAAATATTTGTATGTGTAGTTGAGACTATGACATAGTTTACGTAATTTAAAAACAGTTTATGTCCTTCATCATATATGTATTTATCCTATATTTTATGAGGTTGGTTATTAGTCTGAAATGACTAAAGTAAAATTGTACATGACGATTGTTATCTATGCTCTGAATAACGGGATGATGACAATTATGTACATACATACATATATGCATAGATTCACGCCTGTTTCCCAGAGGGGTAGGCAGATACTACGGATTTTCATTTGCTACGATCCTGACACACTTCTCTGGCTTCATTCACTTTCATCACATTCCTCAACAATTATGTATAACAGAAAAATCAGTACTCACTTCTAATGCCAACACTGATGATGCCAATGGATAAGTCATTAAACTTGCGATCGAGAAGTCGTTGGTTCGAATTCCACTCGTTGCAATATTGACGTGTACGTAATATTGACGTGTACTCCTAACACAAGCATTTTAGTTTAACTGGAGGACTTAATAAGAATAGTAGTAACTTGCAAAACAAATTGCTAATAACTAATTTAAACAAATAAACTTAATATTTGCTATCGCGTTTTGCTGAACCTTATTCGAATATTGTTCGAAAACATTATGCGAATAAAGCTAAAGATTAAGATTTAAATTTATTTGTATTTAAATTTGAATTTGTATTTGTACTAATAGATGCGATTAGTAATTTCAACCTTTCTACTAATTCATTTGGATCATCCCAGTACACATAATCGACATCTTTTTTCCATTTTTTTATCAATGGTAGACCTTTTCCCTTTGATTGATTATCTTTAAGTGAATTTTGAAGTTTGAAGAGAGGTTTAATAACTTGCAAATATTTTTGACCCTTATTACTTTTTATAGGTTTATTTGGTTCGTAGTCTCGACGATGTACATTTGTATCAATCAACATCGATTTATAATGTTGCATATCACTATCTGTAACTAAGCTTAAATCTATGTCTTTCTTTAGCAACAATTGTTTTAAACCAGGCGTACTTCGATATTTACGTGCAGCGACGGTGATATATTGATCTTTTATTGTTATGTGAGCAGAACCTAGCATAAGTTTACCGCACTCTACTCTTACGCCATAAGGAACATCTCTCAAAGCTTCTGAGGGTACTGACCGAGATGGTGTATCACAAACTTCTTTGGTATCAACAACGGATTCATAAGACGAGTTGCTATTAAGAGAAACAGATTCATTTTCACCGTCATCACTTTCATATTTATCTGTCTGCAAATTGGTACCAACATTATCTTCATCTTCAGTAGCATTCAAAAGAGGAACTTGCTTACTAGTACTAGCAATCAAATGGAGGGATTCCGTTACAGGTTTGAAAACAGATTCCAATGCTTGTTTATTATCCATCTCAACATCTTTCATTTTTCGTACCTTTTTCTTTACAGCTTCTGCTGCATTTACAATTTGTCTTTTCAATGATTTTTCCATATTAATATAGTGATCCTTATTGATTAAGTGATCGCTCTGAATTATTAATATTGAGCAGGTGACTGCCTTATATACCGATTTGCGTTCTTAATCAAAGACAACAAAAGTGTCAAACGTATCTCTGTAACATCCTTTGTTTTTGGGACAATCCTTATTAATTACAACGTAACTGAAAGGTTTGCGCCATATTTTTGAACACATTTCACGAAATTCAGACCACGTCATGTCAGTGTTGACATGTTCTTCATAAACATGTCTCAAATAAGTTTCGTCTTGTTTAAAAAGCACGATTAGGTTCGCATTATCTCTTACCAACTGTTTAGGAATTTTACTATATGTTTGATTTAAATAAAAGCAATCGATGTTTTTGTGTCTTCCCATTGCAAAATAATCACGCATATTATTCTGATTTTCACAAGCAACATCATCAAATATAATAATTGAATTTGGTTTAGCATTTTGAACACTCAGTACTTCCTGATTTTCATGGTATTTTTGAAATGAAATGCCAGGTACTCGTTGCAACACTTTTTGTAAAAAAATATACTTTGGTTGCTGTAAAGTTTTTGAATAAACATAAACATTTTGAAATCTCAACCCGTTCTCATGAATGAGAAGACCGATTATTAAATTCGTTTTTCCACAATTTGATGGTCCACATACGATGCATCGCAACGAGGTGGGTAATAATTTTCCATGACGTAGACCAGTTTTGCTAGACTCCACACAGATTTTGTTTACATGTAATGAATGCGGTTGTTTCACAAATTTCATTGTTACTACTTAAAAAAGTTTGTTAATAATGATTCAGTTTCGTTGGTGCATTGAAATAAATAGTAAATAGAACCCTTTAATCGATAAGTGCCGATTTTATAGAGTATCCACAAATATTATTCAGCATTCTACTCCACCTTCCGTTCACTCCAGAAGTATTATTGGGCATTTTACTCCACCGGGAGAGACGGAGGCGAACGAAGTGAGCCGTAGGAACGGAAGGTGGAGTAGAATGCCCAATAATACCCTACTAGTAACACTGTTAATTTTTATTGCGTTTGACAGAACAAACAGAAATACAACTATTAGCGAAGAAACCCGACGAGAATCGAACAATATTGACGTAAAATGTACTGTGATGTCGATCCACTACACCTCGGTATGAGGAGAAAAGTTCAAAATATTTCGGTTTCCCACTATCGCGGGTGGCCCAGAAGGGTGCCAATCGACGGGGATGGATTATAGGCGTTAATTTATAACGATATAAATGGAAAAAGCTAAAAACAATGGACAATTTTTGAAAAAAGAATGAAAAATTTTTGTTCTACAAAAATTTTTAAAATGATAGTAACACTGTTAATGTTTATTGCGTTTGACAGAACAAACAGAAATACAACTATTAGCGAAGAAACCCGACGAGAATCGAACAATATTGACGTAAAATGTGTGATGTCGATCCACCACTACACTTCGGTATGAGGAGGAAATTTCAAAATATTTCGGTTTCCCACTATAGAGGGTGGCCCAGAATGGTGCCAATCGACGGGGATGGATTATAGGCGGTAATTTATGAGGATATAAACGGAAAAAGCTGAAAACAATGGACAATTTTTTAAAAAAGAATGAAAAATTCGATGTTTTTGTTCTACAAAAATTTTTTAAATGATAGTAACACTGTCAATTTTTATAGCGTTTGACAGAACAAACAAAAATACAACTATTTGCGAAGAAACCCGACGAGAATCGAACAATATTGACGTAAAATGTACTGTGATGTCGATCCACCACTACACCTCGGTATGAGGAGGAAAGTTCAAAATATTTCGGTTTCCCACTATAGGGGGTGGCCCAGAAGGGTGCCAATCGACGGGGATGGATTATAGGCGTTAATTTATGACGATATAAATGGAAAAAACTGAAAACAATGGACAATTTTTGAAAAATGAATGAAATATTCGATGTTTTTGTTCTACAAAATTTTTTAAAATGATAGTAACACTGTTAATTTTTATTGCGTTTGACAGAACAAACAGAAATACAACTATTAGCAAAGAAACCCGACGAGAATCGAACAATATTGACGTAAAATGTGTGATGTCGATCCACCACTACACTTCGGTATGAGGAGGAAATTTCAAAATATTTCGGTTTCCCACTATCGGGGGTGGCCCAGAAGGGTACCAATCGACGGGGATGGATTATAGGCGTTAATTTATGACGATATAAACGGAAAAAGCTGAAAACAATGGACAATTTTTGAAAAAAGAATGAAAAATTCGATGTTTTTGTTCTACAATTTTTTTTTAAATGATAGTAACACTGTTAATTTTTATTGCGTTTGACAGAACAAACAGAAATACAACTACTAGCGAAGAAACCGGACGAGAATCGAATAATATTGACGTAAACTGTACTGTGATGTCGATCCACCACTACACCTCGGTATGAGGAGGAAATTTCAAAATATTTCGGTTTCCCACTATAGAGGGTGGCCCAGAATGGTGCCAATCGACGGGGATGGATTATAGGCGGTAATTTATGAGGATATAAACGGAAAAAGCTGAAAACAATGGACAATTTTTGAAAAAAGAATGAAAAATTCGATGTTTTTGTTCTACAAAAATTTTTTAAATGATAGTAACACTGTCAATTTTTATAGCGTTTGACAGAACAAACAAAAATACAACTATTTGCGAAGAAACCCGACGAGAATCGAACAATATTGACGTAAAATGTACTGTGATGTCGATCCACCACTACACCTCGGTATGAGGAGGAAAGTTCAAAATATTTCGGTTTCCCACTATAGGGGGTGGCCCAGAAGGGTGCCAATCGACGGGGATGGATTATAGGCGTTAACTTATGACGATATAAATGGAAAAAACTGAAAACAATGGACAATTTTTGAAAAAAGAATGAAATATTCGATGTTTTTGTTCTACAAAATTTTTTAAAATGATAGTAACACTGTTAATTTTTATTGCGTTTGACAGAACAAACAGAAATACAACTATTAGCGAAGAAACCCGACGAGAATCGAACAATATTGACGTAAAATGTGTGATGTCGATCCACCACTACACTTCGGTATGAGGAGGAAATTTCAAAATATTTCGGTTTCCCACCATCGGGGGTGGCCCTGAAGGGTACCAATCGACGGGGATGGATTATAGGCGTTAATTTATGACGATATAAACGGAAAAAGCTGAAAACAATGGACAATTTTTGAAAAAAGAATGAAAAATTCGATGTTTTTGTTCTACAAATTTTTTTTAAATGATAGTAACACTGTTAATTTTTATTGCGTTTGACAGAACAAACAGAAATACAACTATTAGCGAAGAAACCCGACGAGAATCGAACAATATTGACGTAAAATGTGTGATGTCGAACCACCACTACACTTCGGTATGAGGAGGAAATTTCAAAATATTTCGGTTTCCCACTATAGAGGGTGGCCCAGAATGGTGCCAATCGACGGGGATGGATTATAGGCGGTAATTTATGAGGATATAAACGGAAAAAGCTGAAAACAATGGACAATTTTTGAAAAAAGAATGAAAAATTCGATGTTTTTGTTCTACAAAAATTTTTTAAATTATAGTAACACTGTCAATTTTTATAGCGTTTGACAGAACAAACAAAAATACAACTATTTGCGAAGAAACCCGACGAGAATCGAACAATATTGACGTAAAATGTACTGTGATGTCGATCCACCACTACACCTCGGTATGAGGAGGAAAGTTCAAAATATTTCGGTTTCCCACTATCGGGGGTGGCCCAGAAGGGTGCCAATCGACGGGGATGGATTATAGGCGTTAATTTATGACGATATAAACGGAAAAAACTGAAAACAATGGACAATTTTTGAAAAATGAATGAAATATTCGATGTTTTTGTTCTACAAAATTTTTTAAAATGATAGTAACACTGTTAATTTTTATTGCGTTTGACAGAACAAACAGAAATACAACTATTAGCGAAGAAACCCGACGAGAATCGAACAATATTGACGTAAAATGTGTGATGTCGATCCACCACTACACTTCGGTATGAGGAGGAAATTTCAAAATATTTCGGTTTCCCACTATCGGGGGTGGCCCTGAAGGGTACCAATCGACGGGGATGGATTATAGGCGTTAATTTATGACGATATAAACGGAAAAAACTGAAAACAATGGACAATTTTTGAAAAATGAATGAAATATTCGATGTTTTTGTTTTACAAAATTTTTTAAAATGATAGTAACACTGTTAATTTTTATTGCGTTTGACAGAACAAACAGAAATACAACTATTAGCGAAGAAACCCGACGAGAATCGAACAATATTGACGTAAAATGTGTGATGTCGATCCACCACTACACTTCGGTATGAGGAGGAAATTTCAAAATATTTCGGTTTCCCACTATCGGGGGTGGCCCTGAAAGTACCAATCGACGGGGATGGATTATAGGCGTTAATTTATGACGATATAAACGGAAAAAGCTGAAAACAATGGACAATTTTTGAAAAAAGAATGAAAAATTCGATGTTTTTGTTCTACAAAAATTTTTTAAATGATAGTAACACTGTCAATTTTTATAGCGTTTGACAGAACAAACAAAAATACAACTATTTGCGAAGAAACCCGACGAGAATCGAACAATATTGACGTAAAATGTACTGTGATGTCGATCCACCACTACACCTCGGTATGAGGAGGAAAGTTCAAAATATTTCGGTTTCCCACTATAGGGGGTGGCCCAGAAGGGTGCCAATCGACGGGGATGGATTATAGGCGTTAACTTATGACGATATAAATGGAAAAAACTGAAAACAATGGACAATTTTTGAAAAAAGAATGAAATATTCGATGTTTTTGTTCTACAAAATTTTTTAAAATGATAGTAACACTGTTAATTTTTATTGCGTTTGACAGAACAAACAGAAATACAACTATTAGCGAAGAAACCCGACGAGAATCGAACAATATTGACGTAAAATGTGTGATGTCGATCCACCACTACACTTCGGTATGAGGAGGAAATTTCAAAATATTTCGGTTTCCCACTATAGAGGGTGGCCCAGAATGGTGCCAATCGACGGGGATGGATTATAGGCGGTAATTTATGAGGATATAAACGGAAAAAGCTGAAAACAATGGACAATTTTTGAAAAAAGAATGAAAAATTCGATGTTTTTGTTCTACAAAAATTTTTTAAATTATAGTAACACTGTCAATTTTTATAGCGTTTGACAGAACAAACAAAAATACAACTATTTGCGAAGAAACCCGACGAGAATCGAACAATATTGACGTAAAATGTACTGTGATGTCGATCCACCACTACACCTCGGTATGAGGAGGAAAGTTCAAAATATTTCGGTTTCCCACTATCGGGGGTGGCCCAGAAGGGTGCCAATCGACGGGGATGGATTATAGGCGTTAATTTATGACGATATAAACGGAAAAAACTGAAAACAATGGACAATTTTTGAAAAATGAATGAAATATTCGATGTTTTTGTTTTACAAAATTTTTTAAAATGATAGTAACACTGTTAATTTTTATTGCGTTTGACAGAACAAACAGAAATACAACTATTAGCGAAGAAACCCGACGAGAATCGAACAATATTGACGTAAAATGTGTGATGTCGATCCACCACTACACTTCGGTATGAGGAGGAAATTTCAAAATATTTCGGTTTCCCACTATCGGGGGTGGCCCTGAAGGGTACCAATCGACGGGGATGGATTATAGGCGTTAATTTATGACGATATAAACGGAAAAAACTGAAAACAATGGACAATTTTTGAAAAATGAATGAAATATTCGATGTTTTTGTTTTACAAAATTTTTTAAAATGATAGTAACACTGTTAATTTTTATTGCGTTTGACAGAACAAACAGAAATACAACTATTAGCGAAGAAACCCGACGAGAATCGAACAATATTGACGTAAAATGTGTGATGTCGATCCACCACTACACTTCGGTATGAGGAGGAAATTTCAAAATATTTCGGTTTCCCACTATCGGGGGTGGCCCTGAAAGTACCAATCGACGGGGATGGATTATAGGCGTTAATTTATGACGATATAAACGGAAAAAGCTGAAAACAATGGACAATTTTTGAAAAAAGAATGAAAAATTCGATGTTTTTGTTCTACAAATTTTTTTTAAATGATAGTAACACTGTTAATTTTTATTGCGTTTGACAGAACAAACAGAAATACAACTATTAGCGAAGAAGCCCGACGAGAATCGAACAATATTGACGTAAAATGTGTGATGTCGAACCACCACTACACTTCGGTATGAGGAGGAAATTTCAAAATATTTCGGTTTCCCACTATAGAGGGTGGCCCAGAATGGTGCCAATCGACGGGGATGGATTATAGGCGGTAATTTATGAGGATATAAATGGAAAAAGCTGAAAACAATGGACAATTTTTGAAAAAAGAATGAAAAATTCGATGTTTTTGTTCTACAAACATTTTTTAAATGATAGTAACACTGTCAATTTTTATAGCGTTTGACAGAACAAACAAAAATACAACTATTTGCGAAGAAACCCGACGAGAATCGAACAATATTGACGTAAAATGTACTGTGATGTCGATCCACCACTACACCTCGGTATGAGGAGGAAAGTTCAAAATATTTCGGTTTCCCACTATAGGGGGTGGCCCAGAAGGGTGCCAATCGACGGGGATGGATTATAGGCGTTAATTTATGACGATATAAATGGAAAAAACTGAAAACAATGGACAATTTTTGAAAAAAGAATGAAATATTCGATGTTTTTGTTCTACAAAATTTTTTAAAATGATAGTAACACTATTAATTTTTATTGCGTTTGACAGAACAAACAGAAATACAACTATTAGCGAAGAAACCCGACGAGAATCGAACAATATTGACGTAAAATGTGTGATGTCGATCCACCACTACACCTCGGTATGAGGAGGAAATTTCAAAATATTTCGGTTTCCCACTATCGGGGGTGGCCCTGAAGGGTACCAATCGACGGGGATGGATTATAGGCGTTAATTTATGACGATATAAACGGAAAAAGCTGAAAACAATGGACAATTTTTGAAAAAAGAATGAAAAATTCGATGTTTTTGTTCTACAAATTTTTTTTAAATGATAGTAACACTGTTAATTTTTATTGCGTTTGACAGAACAAACAGAAATACAACTACTAGCGAAGAAACCGGACGAGAATCGAATAATATTGACGTAAACTGTACTGTGATGTCGATCCACCACTACACCTGGGTATGAGGAGGAAAGTTCAAAATATTTCGGTTTCCCACTATCGGGGGTGGCCCAGAAGGGTGCCAATCGACGGGGATGGATTATAGGCGTTAATTTATGACGATATAAACGGAAAAAACTGAAAACAATGGACAATTTTTGAAAAATGAATGAAATATTCGATGTTTTTGTTCTACAAAATTTTTTAAAATGATAGTAACACTGTTAATTTTTATTGCGTTTGACAGAACAAACAGAAATACAACTATTAGCGAAGAAACCCGACGAGAATCGAACAATATTGACGTAAAATGTGTGATGTCGATCCACCACTACACTTCGGTATGAGGAGGAAATTTCAAAATATTTCGGTTTCCCACTATCGGGGGTGGCCCTGAAGGGTACCAATCGACGGGGATGGATTATAGGCGTTAATTTATGACGATATAAACGGAAAAAGCTGAAAACAATGGACAATTTTTGAAAAAAGAATGAAAAATTCGATGTTTTTGTTCTACAAATTTTTTTTAAATGATAGTAACACTGTTAATTTTTATTGCGTTTGACAGAACAAACAGAAATACAACTACTAGCGAAGAAACCGGACGAGAATCGAATAATATTGACGTAAACTGTACTGTGATGTCGATCCACCACTACACCTCGGTATGAGGAGGAAAGTTCAAAATATTTCGGTTTCCCACTATCGGGGGTGGCCCAGAAGGGTGCCAATCGACAGGGATGGATTATAGGCGTTAATTTATGACGATATAAACGGAAAAAGCTGAAAAAAGTGGACAATTTTTGAAAAAAGAATGAAAAATTCGATGTTTTTGTTCTACAAAAATTTTTTAAATGATAGTAACACTGTTAATTTTTATTGCGTTTGAAAGAACAAACAGAAATACAACTATTACCGAAGAAACCCGACGAGAATCGAACAATATTGACGTAAAATGTGTGATGTCGAACCACCACTACACTTCGGTATGAGGAGGAAATTTCAAAATATTTCGGTTTCCCACTATAGAGGGTGGCCCAGAATGGTGCCAATCGACGGGGATGGATTATAGGCGGTAATTTATGAGGATATAAACGGAAAAAGCTGAAAACAATGGACAATTTTTGAAAAAAGAATGAAAAATTCGATGTTTTTGTTCTACAAAAATTTTTTAAATTATAGTAACACTGTCAATTTTTATAGCGTTTGACAGAACAAACAAAAATACAACTATTTGCGAAGAAACCCGACGAGAATCGAACAATATTGACGTAAAATGTACTGTGATGTCGATCCACCACTACACCTCGGTATGAGGAGGAAAGTTCAAAATATTTCGGTTTCCCACTATAGGGCGTGGCCCAGAAGGGTGCCAATCGACGGGGATGGATTATAGGCGTTAATTTATGACGATATAAATGGAAAAAACTGAAAACAATGGACAATTTTTGAAAAAAGAATGAAATATTCGATGTTTTTGTTCTACAAAATTTTTTAAAATGATAGTAACACTGTTAATTTTTATTGCGTTTGACAGAACAAACAGAAATACAACTATTAGCGAAGAAACCCGACGAGAATCGAACAATATTGACGTAAAATGTGTGATGTCGATCCACCACTACACTTCGGTATGAGGAGGAAAATTCAAAATATTTCAGTTTCCCACGATCGGGGGTGGCCCTGAAGGGTACCAATCGACGGGGATGGATTATAGGCGTTAATTTATGACGATATAAACGGAAAAAGCTGAAAACAATGGACAATTTTTGAAAAAAGAATGAAAAATTCGATGTTTTTGTTCTACAAATTTTTTTTAAATGATAGTAACACTGTTAATTTTTATTGCGTTTGACAGAACAAACAGAAATACAACTACTAGCGAAGAAACCGGACGAGAATCGAATAATATTGACGTAAAATGTGTGATGTCGAACCACCACTACACTTCGGTATGAGGAGGAAATTTCAAAATATTTCGGTTTCCCACTATAGAGGGTGGCCCAGAATGGTGCCAATCGACGGGGATGGATTATAGGCGGTAATTTATGAGGATATAAACGGAAAAAGCTGAAAACAATGGACAATTTTTGAAAAAAGAATGAAAAATTCGATGTTTTTATTCTACAAAAATTTTTTAAATTATAGTAACACTGTCAATTTTTATAGCGTTTGACAGAACAAACAAAAATACAACTATTTGCGAAGAAACCCGACGAGAATCGAACAATATTGACGTAAAATGTACTGTGATGTCGATCCACCACTACACCTCGGTATGAGGAGGAAAGTTCAAAATATTTCGGTTTCCCACTATAGGGCGTGGCCCAGAAGGGTGCCAATCGACGGGGATGGATTATAGGCGTTAATTTATGACGATATAAATGGAAAAAACTGAAAACAATGGACAATTTTTGAAAAAAGAATGAAATATTCGATGTTTTTGTTCTACAAAATTTTTTAAAATGATAGTAACACTGTTAATTTTTATTGCGTTTGACAGAACAAACAGAAATACAACTATTAGCGAAGAAACCCGACGAGAATCGAACAATATTGACGTAAAATGTGTGATGTCGATCCACCACTACACTTCGGTATGAGGAGGAAAATTCAAAATATTTCGGTTTCCCACTATCGGGGGTGGCCCTGAAGGGTACCAATCGACGGGGATGGATTATAGGCGTTAATTTATGACGATATAAACGGAAAAAGCTGAAAACAATGGACAATTTTTGAAAAAAGAATGAAAAATTCGATGTTTTTGTTCTACAAATTTTTTTTAAATGATAGTAACACTGTTAATTTTTATTGCGTTTGACAGAACAAACAGAAATACAACTACTAGCGAAGAAACCGGACGAGAATCGAATAATATTGACGTAAAATGTGTGATGTCGAACCACCACTACACTTCGGTATGAGGAGGAAATTTCAAAATATTTCGGTTTCCCACTATAGAGGGTGGCCCAGAATGGTGCCAATCGACGGGGATGGATTATAGGCGGTAATTTATGAGGATATAAACGGAAAAAGCTGAAAACAATGGACAATTTTTGAAAAAAGAATGAAAAATTCGATGTTTTTGTTCTACAAAAATTTTTTAAATTATAGTAACACTGTCAATTTTTATAGCGTTTGACAGAACAAACAAAAATACAACTATTTGCGAAGAAACCCGACGAGAATCGAACAATATTGACGTAAAATGTACTGTGATGTCGATCCACCACTACACCTCGGTATGAGGAGGAAAGTTCAAAATATTTCGGTTTCCCACTATAGGGCGTGGCCCAGAAGGGTGCCAATCGACGGGGATGGATTATAGGCGTTAATTTATGACGATATAAATGGAAAAAACTGAAAACAATGGACAATTTTTGAAAAAAGAATGAAATATTCGATGTTTTTGTTCTACAAAATTTTTTAAAATGATAGTAACACTGTTAATTTTTATTGCGTTTGACAGAACAAACAGAAATACAACTATTAGCGAAGAAACCCGACGAGAATCGAACAATATTGACGTAAAATGTGTGATGTCGATCCACCACTACACTTCGGTATGAGGAGGAAAATTCAAAATATTTCGGTTTCCCACTATCGGGGGTGGCCCTGAAGGGTACCAATCGACGGGGATGGATTATAGGCGTTAATTTATGACGATATAAACGGAAAAAGCTGAAAACAATGGACAATTTTTGAAAAAAGAATGAAAAATTCGATGTTTTTGTTCTACAAATTTTTTTTAAATGATAGTAACACTGTTAATTTTTATTGCGTTTGACAGAACAAACAGAAATACAACTACTAGCGAAGAAACCGGACGAGAATCGAATAATATTGACGTAAACTGTACTGTGATGTCGATCCACCACTACACCTCGGTATGAGGAGGAAAGTTCAAAATATTTCGGTTTCCCACTATCGGGGGTGGCCCAGAAGGGTGCCAATCGACGGGGATGGATTATAGGCTTTAATTTATGACGATATAAACGAAAAAAACTGAAAACAATGGACAATTGTTGAAAAATGAATGAAATATTCGATGTTTTTGTTCTACAAAATTTTTTAAAATGATAGTAACACTGTTAATTTTTATTGCGTTTGACAGAACAAACAGAAATACAACTATTAGCGAAGAAACCCGACGAGAATCGAACAATATTGACGTAAAATGTGTGATGTCGATCCACCACTACACTTCGGTATGAGGAGGAAATTTCAAAATATTTCGGTTTCCCACTATCGGGGGTGGCCCTGAAGGGTACCAATCGACGGGGATGGATTATAGGCGTTAATTTATGACGATATAAACGGAAAAAGCTGAAAACAATGGACAATTTTTGAAAAAAGAATGAAAAATTCGATGTTTTTGTTCTACAAATTTTTTTTAAATGATAGTAACACTGTTAATTTTTATTGCGTTTGACAGAACAAACAGAAATACAACTATTAGCGAAGAAGCCCGACGAGAATCGAACAATATTGACGTAAAATGTGTGATGTCGAACCACCACTACACTTCGGTATGAGGAGGAAATTTCAAAATATTTCGGTTTCCCACTATAGAGGGTGGCCCAGAATGGTGCCAATCGACGGGGATGGATTATAGGCGGTAATTTATGAGGATATAAATGGAAAAAGCTGAAAACAATGGACAATTTTTGAAAAAAGAATGAAAAATTCGATGTTTTTGTTCTACAAAAATTTTTTAAATGATAGTAACACTGTCAATTTTTATAGCGTTTGACAGAACAAACAAAAATACAACTATTTGCGAAGAAACCCGACGAGAATCGAACAATATTGACGTAAAATGTACTGTGATGTCGATCCACCACTACACCTCGGTATGAGGAGGAAAGTTCAAAATATTTCGGTTTCCCACTATAGGGTGTGGCCCAGAAGGGTGCCAATCGACGGGGATGGATTATAGGCGTTAATTTATGACGATATAAATGGAAAAAACTGAAAACAATGGACAATTTTTGAAAAAAGAATGAAATATTCGATGTTTTTGTTCTACAAAATTTTTTAAAATGATAGTAACACTATTAATTTTTATTGCGTTTGACAGAACAAACAGAAATACAACTATTAGCGAAGAAACCCGACGAGAATCGAACAATATTGACGTAAAATGTGTGATGTCGATCCACCACTACACCTCGGTATGAGGAGGAAATTTCAAAATATTTCGGTTTCCCACTATCGGGGGTGGCCCTGAATGGTACCAATCGACGGGGATGGATTATAGGCGTTAATTTATGACGATATAAACGGAAAAAGCTGAAAACAATGGACAATTTTTGAAAAAAGAATGAAAAATTCGATGTTTTTGTTCTACAAATTTTTTTTAAATGATAGTAACACTGTTAATTTTTATTGCGTTTGACAGAACAAACAGAAATACAACTACTAGCGAAGAAACCGGACGAGAATCGAATAATATTGACGTAAACTGTACTGTGATGTCGATCCACCACTACACCTGGGTATGAAGAGGAAAGTTCAAAATATTTCGGTTTCCCACTATCGGGGGTGGCCCAGAAGGGTGCCAATCGACGGGGATGGATTATAGGCGTTAATTTATGACGATATAAATGGAAAAAACTGAAAACAAAGGACAATTTTTGAAAAATGAATGAAATATTCGATGTTTTTGTTCTACAAAATTTTTTAAAATGATAGTAACACTGTTAATTTTTATTGCGTTTGACAGAACAAACAGAAATACAACTATTAGCGAAGAAACCCGACGAGAATCGAACAATATTGACGTAAAATGTGTGATGTCGATCCACCACTACACTTCGGTATGAGGAGGAAATTTCAAAATATTTCGGTTTCCCACTATAGAGGTTGGCCCAGAATGGTGCCAATCGACGGGGATGGATTATAGGCGGTAATTTATGAGGATATAAACGGAAAAAGCTGAAAACAATGGACAATTTTTGAAAAAAGAATGAAAAATTCGATGTTTTTGTTCTACAAATTTTTTTTAAATGATAGTAACACTGTTAATTTTTATTGCGTTTGACAGAACAAACAGAAATACAACTACTAGCGAAGAAACCGGACGAGAATCGATTAATATTGACGTAAACTGTACTGTGATGTCGATCCACCACTACACCTCGGTATGAGGAGGAAAGTTCAAAATATTTCGGTTTCCCACTATCGGGGGTGGCCCAGAAGGGTGCCAATCGACGGGGATGGATTATAGGCGTTAATTTATGACGATATAAACGGAAAAAGCTGAAAAAAGTGGACAATTTTTGAAAAAAGAATGAAAAATTCGATGATTTTGTTCTACAAAAATTTTTTAAATGATAGTAACACTGTTAATTTTTATTGCGTTTGACAGAACAAACAGAAATACAACTATTAGCGAAGAAACCCGACGAGAATCGAACAATATTGACGTAAAATGTGTGATGTCGAACCACCACTACACTTCGGTATGAGGAGGAAATTTCAAAATATTTCGGTTTCCCACTATAGAGGGTGGCCCAGAATGGTGCCAATCGACGGGGATGGATTATAGGCGGTAATTTATGAGGATATAAACGGAAAAAGCTGAAAACAATGGACAATTTTTGAAAAAAGAATGAAAAATTCGATGTTTTTGTTCTACAAAAATTTTTTAAATTATAGTAACACTGTCAATTTTTATAGCGTTTGACAGAACAAACAAAAATACAACTATTTGCGAAGAAACCCGACGAGAATCGAACAATATTGACGTAAAATGTACTGTGATGTCGATCCACCACTACACCTCGGTATGAGGAGGAAAGTTCAAAATATTTCGGTTTCCCACTATAGGGCGTGGCCCAGAAGGGTGCCAATCGACGGGGATGGATTATAGGCGTTAATTTATGACGATATAAATGGAAAAAACTGAAAACAATGGACAATTTTTGAAAAAAGAATGAAATATTCGATGTTTTTGTTCTACAAAATTTTTTAAAATGATAGTAACACTGTTAATTTTTATTGCGTTTGACAGAACAAACAGAAATACAACTATTAGCGAAGAAACCCGACGAGAATCGAACAATATTGACGTAAAATGTGTGATGTCGATCCACCACTACACTTCGGTATGAGGAGGAAAATTCAAAATATTTCGGTTTCCCACTATCGGGGGTGGCCCTGAAGGGTGCCAATCGACGGGGATGGATTATAGGCGTTAATTTATGACGATATAAACGGAAAAAGCTGAAAACAATGGACAATTTTTGAAAAAAGAATGAAAAATTCGATGTTTTTGTTCTACAAATTTTTTTTAAATGATAGTAACACTGTTAATTTTTATTGCGTTTGACAGAACAAACAGAAATACAACTACTAGCGAAGAAACCGGACGAGAATCGAATAATATTGACGTAAAATGTGTGATGTCGAACCACCACTACACTTCGGTATGAGGAGGAAATTTCAAAATATTTCGGTTTCCCACTATAGAGGGTGGCCCAGAATGGTGCCAATCGACGGGGATGGATTATAGGCGGTAATTTATGAGGATATAAACGGAAAAAGCTGAAAACAATGGACAATTTTTGAAAAAAGAATGAAAAATTCGATGTTTTTGTTCTACAAAAATTTTTTAAATTATAGTAACACTGTCAATTTTTATAGCGTTTGACAGAACAAACAAAAATACAACTATTTGCGAAGAAACCCGACGAGAATCGAACAATATTGACGTAAAATGTACTGTGATGTCGATCCACCACTACACCTCGGTATGAGGAGGAAAGTTCAAAATATTTCGGTTTCCCACTATAGGGCGTGGCCCAGAAGGGTGCCAATCGACGGGGATGGATTATAGGCGTTAATTTATGACGATATAAATGGAAAAAACTGAAAACAATGGACAATTTTTGAAAAAAGAATGAAATATTCGATGTTTTTGTTCTACAAAATTTTTTAAAATGATAGTAACACTGTTAATTTTTATTGCGTTTGACAGAACAAACAGAAATACAACTATTAGCGAAGAAACCCGACGAGAATCGAACAATATTGACGTAAAATGTGTGATGTCGATCCACCACTACACTTCGGTATGAGGAGGAAAATTCAAAATATTTCGGTTTCCCACTATCGGGGGTGGCCCTGAAGGGTACCAATCGACGGGGATGGATTATAGGCGTTAATTTATGACGATATAAACGGAAAAAGCTGAAAACAATGGACAATTTTTGAAAAAAGAATGAAAAATTCGATGTTTTTGTTCTACAAATTTTTTTTAAATGATAGTAACACTGTTAATTTTTATTGCGTTTGACAGAACAAACAGAAATACAACTACTAGCGAAGAAACCGGACGAGAATCGAATAATATTGACGTAAACTGTACTGTGATGTCGATCCACCACTACACCTCGGTATGAGGAGGAAAGTTCAAAATATTTCGGTTTCCCACTATCGGGGGTGGCCCAGAAGGGTGCCAATCGACGGGGATGGATTATAGGCTTTAATTTATGACGATATAAACGAAAAAAACTGAAAACAATGGACAATTGTTGAAAAATGAATGAAATA
This sequence comes from Catocala sponsa, assembly GCA_963564715.1. Lineage (NCBI taxonomy): Eukaryota > Metazoa > Arthropoda > Insecta > Lepidoptera > Erebidae > Catocala > Catocala sponsa. The sequence continues at coordinate 332,659 of OY751353.1, read as the reverse complement.
TTCGATGTTTTTGTTCTACAAAATTTTTTAAAATGATAGTAACACTGTTAATTTTTATTGCGTTTGACAGAACAAACAGAAATACAACTATTAGCGAAGAAACCCGACGAGAATCGAACAATATTGACGTAAAATGTGTGATGTCGATCCACCACTACACTTCGGTATGAGGAGGAAATTTCAAAATATTTCGGTTTCCCACTATCGGGGGTGGCCCTGAAGGGTACCAATCGACGGGGATGGATTATAGGCGTTAATTTATGACGATATAAACGGAAAAAGCTGAAAACAATGGACAATTTTTGAAAAAAGAATGAAAAATTCGATGTTTTTGTTCTACAAATTTTTTTTAAATGATAGTAACACTGTTAATTTTTATTGCGTTTGACAGAACAAACAGAAATACAACTACTAGCGAAGAAACCGGACGAGAATCGAATAATATTGACGTAAACTGTACTGTGATGTCGATCCACCACTACACCTGGGTATGAGGAGGAAAGTTCAAAATATTTCGGTTTCCCACTATCGGGGGTGGCCCAGAAGGGTGCCAATCGACGGGGATGGATTATAGGCGTTAATTTATGACGATATAAATGGAAAAAACTAAAAACAATGGACAATTTTTGAAAAATGAATGAAATATTCGATGTTTTTGTTCTACAAAATTTTTTAAAATGATAGTAACACTGTTAATTTTTATTGCGTTTGACAGAACAAACAGAAATACAACTATTAGCGAAGAAACCCGACGAGAATCGAACAATATTGACGTAAAATGTGTGATGTCGATCCACCACTACACTTCGGTATGAGGAGGAAATTTCAAAATATTTCGGTTTCCCACTATAGAGGTTGGCCCAGAATGGTGCCAATCGACGGGGATGGATTATAGGCGGTAATTTATGAGGATATAAACGGAAAAAGCTGAAAACAATGGACAATTTTTGAAAAAAGAATGAAAAATTCGATGTTTTTGTTCTACAAATTTTTTTTAAATGATAGTAACACTGTTAATTTTTATTGCGTTTGACAGAACAAACAGAAATACAACTACTAGCGAAGAAACCGGACGAGAATCGAATAATATTGACGTAAACTGTACTGTGATGTCGATCCACCACTACACCTCGGTATGAGGAGGAAAGTTCAAAATATTTCGGTTTCCCACTATCGGGGGTGGCCCAGAAGGGTGCCAATCGACGGGGATGGATTATAGGCGTTAATTTATGACGATATAAACGGAAAAAGCTGAAAAAAGTGGACAATTTTTGAAAAAAGAATGAAAAATTCGATGATTTTGTTCTACAAAAATTTTTTAAATGATAGTAACACTGTTAATTTTTATTGCGTTTGACAGAACAAACAGAAATACAACTATTAGCGAAGAAACCCGACGAGAATCGAACAATATTGACGTAAAATGTGTGATGTCGAACCACCACTACACTTCGGTATGAGGAGGAAATTTCAAAATATTTCGGTTTCCCACTATAGAGGGTGGCCCAGAATGGTGCCAATCGACGGGGATGGATTATAGGCGGTAATTTATGAGGATATAAACGGAAAAAGCTGAAAACAATGGACAATTTTTGAAAAAAGAATGAAAAATTCGATGTTTTTGTTCTACAAAAATTTTTTAAATTATAGTAACACTGTCAATTTTTATAGCGTTTGACAGAACAAACAAAAATACAACTATTTGCGAAGAAACCCGACGAGAATCGAACAATATTGACGTAAAATGTACTGTGATGTCGATCCACCACTACACCTCGGTATGAGGAGGAAAGTTCAAAATATTTCGGTTTCCCACTATAGGGCGTGGCCCAGAAGGGTGCCAATCGACGGGGATGGATTATAGGCGTTAATTTATGACGATATAAATGGAAAAAACTGAAAACAATGGACAATTTTTGAAAAAAGAATGAAATATTCGATGTTTTTGTTCTACAAAATTTTTTAAAATGATAGTAACACTGTTAATTTTTATTGCGTTTGACAGAACAAACAGAAATACAACTATTAGCGAAGAAACCCGACGAGAATCGAACAATATTGACGTAAAATGTGTGATGTCGATCCACCACTACACTTCGGTATGAGGAGGAAAATTCAAAATATTTCGGTTTCCCACTATCGGGGGTGGCCCTGAAGGGTACCAATCGACGGGGATGGATTATAGGCGTTAATTTATGACGATATAAACGGAAAAAGCTGAAAACAATGGACAATTTTTGAAAAAAGAATGAAAAATTCGATGTTTTTGTTCTACAAATTTTTTTTAAATGATAGTAACACTGTTAATTTTTATTGCGTTTGACAGAACAAACAGAAATACAACTACTAGCGAAGAAACCGGACGAGAATCGAACAATATTGACGTAAACTGTACTGTGATGTCGATCCACCACTACACCTCGGTATGAGGAGGAAAGTTCAAAATATTTCGGTTTCCCACTATCGGGGGTGGCCCAGAAGGGTGCCAATCGACGGGGATGGATTATAGGCGTTAATTTATGACGATATAAACGGAAAAAGCTGAAAAAAGTGGACAATTTTTGAAAAAAGAATGAAAAATTCGATGTTTTTGTTCTACAAAAATTTTTTAAATGATAGTAACACTGTTAATTTTTATTGCGTTTGACAGAACAAACAGAAATACAACTATTAGCGAAGAAACCCGACGAGAATCGAACAATATTGACGTAAAATGTGTGATGTCGAACCACCACTACACTTCGGTATGAGGAGGAAATTTCAAAATATTTCGGTTTCCCACTATAGAGGGTGGCCCAGAATGGTGCCAATCGACGGGGATGGATTATAGGCGGTAATTTATGAGGATATAAACGGAAAAAGCTGAAAACAATGGACAATTTTTGAAAAAAGAATGAAAAATTCGATGTTTTTGTTCTACAAAAATTTTTTAAATTATAGTAACACTGTCAATTTTTATAGCGTTTGACAGAACAAACAAAAATACAACTATTTGCGAAGAAACCCGACGAGAATCGAACAATATTGACGTAAAATGTACTGTGATGTCGATCCACCACTACACCTCGGTATGAGGAGGAAAGTTCAAAATATTTCGGTTTCCCACTATAGGGGGTGGCCAAGAAGGGTGCCAATCGACGGGGATGGATTATAGGCGTTAATTTATGACGATATAAACGGAAAAAGCTGAAAAAAGTGGACAATTTTTGAAAAAAGAATGAAAAATTCGATGTTTTTGTTCTACAAAAATTTTTTAAATGATAGTAACACTGTTAATTTTTATTGCGTTTGACAGAACAAACAGAAATACAACTATTAGCGAAGAAACCCGACGAGAATCGAACAATATTGACGTAAAATGTGTGATGTCGAACCACCACTACACTTCGGTATGAGGAGGAAATTTCAAAATATTTCGGTTTCCCACTATAGAGGGTGGCCCAGAATGGTGCCAATCGACGGGGATGGATTATAGGCGGTAATTTATGAGGATATAAACGGAAAAAGCTGAAAACAATGGACAATTTTTGAAAAAAGAATGAAAAATTCGATGTTTTTGTTCTACAAAAATTTTTTAAATTATAGTAACACTGTCAATTTTTATAGCGTTTGACAGAACAAACAAAAATACAACTATTTGCGAAGAAACCCGACGAGAATCAAACAATATTGACGTAAAATGTACTGTGATGTCGATCCACCACTACACCTCGGTATGAGGAGGAAAGTTCAAAATATTTCGGTTTCCCACTATAGGAGGTGGCCCAGAAGGGTGCCAATCGACGGGGATGGATTATAGGCGTTAATTTATGACGATATAAATGGAAAAAACTGAAAACAATGGACAATTTTTGAAAAAAGAATGAAATATTCGATGTTTTTGTTCTACAAAATTTTTTAAAATGATAGTAACACTGTTAATTTTTATTGCGTTTGACAGAACAAACAGAAATACAACTATTAGCGAAGAAACCCGACGAGAATCGAACAATATTGACGTAAAATGTGTGATGTCGATCCACCACTACACTTCGGTATGAGGAGGAAATTTCAAAATATTTCGGTTTCCCACTATCGGGGGTGGCCCTGAAGGGTACCAATCGACGGGGATGGATTATAGGCGTTAATTTATGACGATATAAACGGAAAAAGCTGAAAACAATGGACAATTTTTGAAAAAAGAATGAAAAATTCGATGTTTTTGTTCTACAAATTTTTTTTAAATGATAGTAACACTGTTAATTTTTATTGCGTTTGACAGAACAAACAGAAATACAACTACTAGCGAAGAAACCGGACGAGAATCGAACAATATTGACGTAAACTGTACTGTGATGTCGATCCACCACTACACCTCGGTATGAGGAGGAAAGTTCAAAATATTTCGGTTTCCCACTATCGGGGGTGGCCCAGAAGGGTGCCAATCGACGAAGATGGATTATAGGCGTTAATTTATGACGATATAAACGGAAAAAGCTGAAAAAAGTGGACAATTTTTGAAAAAAGAATGAAAAATTCGATGTTTTTGTTCTACAAAAATTTTTTAAATGATAGTAACACTGTTTATTTTTATTGCGTTTGACAGAACAAACAGAAATACAACTATTAGTGAAGAAACCCGACGAGAATCGAACAATATTGACGTAAAATGTGTGATGTCGATCCACCACTACACTTCGGTATGAGGAGGAAATTTCAAAATATTTCGGTTTCCCACTATAGAGGGTGGCCCAGAATGGTGCCAATCGACGGGGATGGATTATAGGCGGTAATTTATGAGGATATAAACGGAAAAAGCTGAAAACAATGGACAATTTTTGAAAAAAGAATGAAAAATTCGATGTTTTTGTTCTACAAAATTTTTTTAAATTATAGTAACACTGTCAATTTTTATAGCGTTTGACAGAACAAACAAAAATACAACTATTTGCGAAGAAACCCGACGAGAATCGAACAATATTGACGTAAAATGTACTGTGATGTCGATCCACCACTACACCTCGGTATGAGGAGGAAAGTTCAAAATATTTCGGTTTCCCACTATCGGGGGTGGCCCAGAAGGGTGCCAATCGACGGGGATGGATTATAGGCGTTAATTTATGACGATATAAATGGAAAAAGCTGAAAACAATGGACAATTTTTGAAAAAAGAATGAAATATTCGATGTTTTTGTTCTACAAAATTTTTTAAAATGATAGTAACACTGTTAATTTTTATTGCGTTTGACAGAACAAACAGAAATACAACTATTAGCGAAGAAACCCGACGAGAATCGAACAATATTGACGTAAAATGTACTGTGATGTCGATCCACCACTACACCTCGGTATGAGGAGGACATTTCAAAATATTTCGGTTTCCCACTATCGGGGGTGGCCCTGAAGGGTACCAATCGACGGGGATGGATTATAGGCGTTAATTTATGACGATATAAACGGAAAAAGCTGAAAACAATGGACAATTTTTGAAAAAAGAATGAAAAATTCGATGTTTTTGTTCTACAAATTTTTTTTAAATGATAGTAACACTGTTAATTTTTATTGCGTTTGACAGAACAAACAGAAATACAACTACTAGCGAAGAAACCGGACGAGAATCGAACAATATTGACGTAAACTGTACTGTGATGTCGATCCACCACTACACCTCGGTATGAGGAGGAAAGTTCAAAATATTTCGGTTTCCCACTATCGGGGGTGGCCCAGAAGGGTGCCAATCGACGGGGATGGATTATAGGCGTAAATTTATGACGATATAAACGGAAAAAGCTGAAAAAAGTGGACAATTTTTGAAAAAAGAATGAAAAATTCGATGTTTTTGTTCTACAAAATTTTTTTAAATTATAGTAACACTGTCAATTTTTATAGCGTTTGACAGAACAAACAAAAATACAACTATTTGCGAAGAAACCCGACGAGAATCGAACAATATTGACGTAAAATGTACTGTGATGTCGATCCACCACTACACCTCGGTATGAGGAGGAAAGTTCAAAATATTTCGGTTTCCCACTATCGGGGGTGGCCCAGAAGGGTGCCAATCGACGGGGATGGATTATAGGCGTTAATTTATGACGATATAAACGGAAAAGCTGAAAAAAGTGGACAATTTTTGAAAAAAGAATGAAAAATTCGATGTTTTTGTTCTACAAAAATTTTTTAAATGTTAGTAACACTGTTTATTTTTATTGCGTTTGACAGAACAAACAGAAATACAACTATTAGCGAAGAAACCCGACGAGAATCGAACAATATTGACGTAAAATGTGTGATGTCGATCCACCACTACACTTCGGTATGAGGAGGAAATTTCAAAATATTTCGGTTTCCCACTATAGAGGGTGGCCCAGAATGGTGCCAATCGACGGGGATGGATTATAGGCGGTAATTTATGAGGATATAATCGGAAAAAGCTGAAAACAATGGACAATTTTTAAAAAAAAGAATGAAAAATTCGATGTTTTTGTTCTACAAAAATTTTTTAAATTATAGTAACACTGTCAATTTTTATAGCGTTTGACAGAACAAACAGAAATACAACTACTAGCGAAGAAACCGGACGAGAATCGAACAATATTGACGTAAACTGTACTGTGATGTCGATCCACCACTACACCTCGGTATGAGGAGGAAAGTTCAAAATATTTCGGTTTCCCACTATCGGGGGTGGCCCAGAAGGGTGCCAATCGACGGGGATGGATTATAGGCGTAAATTTATGACGATATAAACGGAAAAAGCTGAAAAAAGTGGACAATTTTTGAAAAAAGAATGAAAAATTCGATGTTTTTGTTCTACAAAAATTTTTTAAATGATAGTAACACTGTTTATTTTTATTGCGTTTGACAGAACAAACAGAAATACAACTATTAGCGAAGAAGCCCGACGAGAATCGAACAATATTGACGTAAAATGTGTGATGTCGAACCACCACTACACTTCGGTATGAGGAGGAAATTTCAAAATATTTCGGTTTCCCACTATAGAGGGTGGCCCAGAATGGTGCCAATCGACGGGGATGGATTATAGGCGGTACTTTATGAGGATATAAATGGAAAAAGCTGAAAACAATGGACAATTTTTGAAAAAAGAATGAAATATTCGATGTTTTTGTTCTACAAAATTTTTTAAAATGATAGTAACACTGTTAATTTTTATTGCGTTTGACAGAACAAACAGAAATACAACTATTAGCGAAGAAACCCGACGAGAATCGAACAATATTGACGTAAAATGTACTGTGATGTCGATCCACCACTACACCTCGGTATGAGGAGGACATTTCAAAATATTTCGGTTTCCCACTACCGGGGGTGGCCCTGAAGGGTACCAATCGACGGGGATGGATTATAGGCGTTAATTTATGACGATATAAACGGAAAAAGCTGAAAACAATGGACAATTTTTGAAAAAAGAATGAAAAATTCGATGTTTTTGTTCTACAATTTTTTTTTAAATGATAGTAACACTGTTAATTTTTATTGCGTTTGACAGAACAAACAGAAATACAACTACTAGCGAAGAAACCGGACGAGAATCGAACAATATTGACGTAAACTGTACTGTGATGTCGATCCACCACTACACCTCGGTATGAGGAGGAAAGTTCAAAATATTTCGGTTTCCCACTATCGGGGGTGGCCCAGAAGGGTGCCAATCGACGGGGATGGATTATAGGCGTAAATTTATGACGATATAAACGGAAAAAGCTGAAAAAAGTGGACAATTTTTGAAAAAAGAATAAAAAATTCGATGTTTTTGTTCTACAAAAATTTTTTAAATTATAGTAACACTGTTTATTTTTATTGCGTTTGACAGAACAAACAGAAATACAACTATTAGCGAAGAAACCCGACGAGAATCGAACAATATTGACGTAAAATGTGTGATGTCGATCCACCACTACACTTCGGTATGAGGAGGAAATTTCAAAATATTTCGGTTTCCCACTATAGAGGGTGGCCCAGAATGGTGCCAATCGACGGGGATGGATTATAGGCGGTAATTTATGAGGATATAATCGGAAAAAGCTGAAAACAATGGACAATTTTTGAAAAAAGAATGAAAAATTCGATGTTTTTGTTCTACAAAAATTTTTTAAATTATAGTAACACTGTCAATTTTTATAGCGTTTGACAGAACAAACAGAAATACAACTACTAGCGAAGAAACCGGACGAGAATCGAACAATATTGACGTAAACTGTACTGTGATGTCGATCCACCACTACACCTCGGTATGAGGAGGAAAGTTCAAAATATTTCGGTTTCCCACTATCGGGGGTGGCCCAGAAGGGTGCCAATCGACGGGTATGGATTATAGGCGTAAATTTATGACGATATAAACGGAAAAAGCTGAAAAAAGTGGACAATTTTTGAAAAAAGAATGAAAAATTCGATGTTTTTGTTCTACAAAAATTTTTTAAATGATAGTAACACTGTTTATTTTTATTGCGTTTGACAGAACAAACAGAAATACAACTATTAGCGAAGAAGCCCGACGAGAATCGAACAATATTGACGTAAAATGTGTGATGTCGAACCACCACTACACTTCGGTATGAGGAGGAAATTTCAAAATATTTCGGTTTCCCACTATAGAGGGTGGCCCAGAATGGTGCCAATCGACGGGGATGGATTATAGGCGGTAATTTATGAGGATATAAATGGAAAAAGCTGAAAACAATGGACAATTTTTGAAAAAAGAATGAAAAATTCGATGTTTTTGTTCTACAAAAATTTTTTAAATGATAGTAACACTGTCAATTTTTATAGCGTTTGACAGAACAAACAAAAATACAACTATTTGCGAAGAAACCCGACGAGAATCGAACAATATTGACGTAAAATGTACTGTGATGTCGATCCACCACTACACCTCGGTATGAGGAGGAAAGTTCAAAATATTTCGGTTTCCCACTATAGGGTGTGGCCCAGAAGGGTGCCAATCGACGGGGATGGATTATAGGCGTTAATTTATGACGATATAAATGGAAAAAACTGAAAACAATGGACAATTTTTGAAAAAAGAATGAAATATTCGATGTTTTTGTTCTACAAAATTTTTTTAAATGATAGTAACACTATTAATTTTTATTGCGTTTGACAGAAAAAACAGAAATACAACTATTAGCGAAGAAACCCGACGAGAATCGAACAATATTGACGTAAAATGTGTGATGTCGATCCACCACTACACCTCGGTATGAGGAGGAAATTTCAAAATATTTCGGTTTCCCACTATCGGGGGTGGCCCTGAATGGTACCAATCGACGGGGATGGATTATAGGCGTTAATTTATGACGATATAAACGGAAAAAGCTGAAAACAATGGACAATTTTTGAAAAAAGAATGAAAAATTCGATGTTTTTGTTCTACAAATTTTTTTTAAATGATAGTAACACTGTTAATTTTTATTGCGTTTGACAGAACAAACAGAAATACAACTACTAGCGAAGAAACCGGACGAGAATCGAATAATATTGACGTAAACTGTACTGTGATGTCGATCCACCACTACACCTGGGTATGAGGAGGAAAGTTCAAAATATTTCGGTTTCCCACTATCGGGGGTGGCCCAGAAGGGTGCCAATCGACGGGGATGGATTATAGGCGTTAATTTATGACGATATAAATGGAAAAAACTGAAAACAATGGACAATTTTTGAAAAATGAATGAAATATTCGATGTTTTTGTTCTACAAAATTTTTTAAAATGATAGTAACACTGTTAATTTTTATTGCGTTTGACAGAACAAACAGAAATACAACTATTAGCGAAGAAACCCGACGAGAATCGAACAATATTGACGTAAAATGTGTGATGTCGATCCACCACTACACTTCGGTATGAGGAGGAAATTTCAAAATATTTCGGTTTCCCACTATCGGGGGTGGCCCTGAAGGGTACCAATCGACGGGGATGGATTATAGGCGTTAATTTATGACGATATAAACGGAAAAAGCTAAAAACAATGGACAATTTTTGAAAAAAGAATGAAAAATTCGATGTTTTTGTTCTACAAATTTTTTTAAAATAATAGTAGCACTGTTAATTTTTATTGCGTTTGACAGAACAAACAGAAATACAACTACTAGCGAAGAAACCGGACGAGAATCGAATAATATTGACGTAAACTGTACTGTGATGTCGATCCACCACTACACCTCGGTATGAGGAGGAAAGTTCAAAATATTTCGGTTTCCCACTATCGGGGGTGGCCCAGAAGGGTGCCAATCGACGGGGATGGATTATAGGCGTTAATTTATGACGATATAAACGGAAAAAGCTGAAAAAAGTGGACAATTTTTGAAAAAAGAATAAAAAATTCGATGTTTTTGTTCTACAAAAATTTTTTAAATGATAGTAACACTGTTAATTTTTATTGCGTTTGACAGAACAAACAGAAATTCAACTATTAGCGAAGAAACCCGACGAGAATCGAACAATATTGACGTAAAATGTACTGTGATGTCGATCCACCACTACACCTCGGTATGAGGAGGAAAGTTCAAAATATTTCGGTTTCCCACTATCGGGGGTGGCCCAGAAGGGTGCCAATCGACGGGGATGGATTATAGGCGTTAATTTATGACGATATAAACGGAAAAGCTGAAAAAAGTGGACAATTTTTGAAAAAAGAATGAAAAATTCGATGTTTTTGTTCTACAAAAATTTTTTAAATGTTAGTAACACTGTTTATTTTTATTGCGTTTGACAGAACAAACAGAAATACAACTATTAGCGAAGAAACCCGACGAGAATCGAACAATATTGACGTAAAATGTGTGATGTCGATCCACCACTACACTTCGGTATGAGGAGGAAATTTCAAAATATTTCGGTTTCCCACTATAGAGGGTGGCCCAGAATGGTGCCAATCGACGGGGATGGATTATAGGCGGTAATTTATGAGGATATAATCGGAAAAAGCTGAAAACAATGGACAATTTTTAAAAAAAAGAATGAAAAATTCGATGTTTTTGTTCTACAAAAATTTTTTAAATTATAGTAACACTGTCAATTTTTATAGCGTTTGACAGAACAAACAGAAATACAACTACTAGCGAAGAAACCGGACGAGAATCGAACAATATTGACGTAAACTGTACTGTGATGTCGATCCACCACTACACCTCGGTATGAGGAGGAAAGTTCAAAATATTTCGGTTTCCCACTATCGGGGGTGGCCCAGAAGGGTGCCAATCGACGGGGATGGATTATAGGCGTAAATTTATGACGATATAAACGGAAAAAGCTGAAAAAAGTGGACAATTTTTGAAAAAAGAATGAAAAATTCGATGTTTTTGTTCTACAAAAATTTTTTAAATGATAGTAACACTGTTTATTTTTATTGCGTTTGACAGAACAAACAGAAATACAACTATTAGCGAAGAAGCCCGACGAGAATCGAACAATATTGACGTAAAATGTGTGATGTCGAACCACCACTACACTTCGGTATGAGGAGGAAATTTCAAAATATTTCGGTTTCCCACTATAGAGGGTGGCCCAGAATGGTGCCAATCGACGGGGATGGATTATAGGCGGTACTTTATGAGGATATAAATGGAAAAAGCTGAAAACAATGGACAATTTTTGAAAAAAGAATGAAATATTCGATGTTTTTGTTCTACAAAATTTTTTAAAATGATAGTAACACTGTTAATTTTTATTGCGTTTGACAGAACAAACAGAAATACAACTATTAGCGAAGAAACCCGACGAGAATCGAACAATATTGACGTAAAATGTACTGTGATGTCGATCCACCACTACACCTCGGTATGAGGAGGACATTTCAAAATATTTCGGTTTCCCACTATCGGGGGTGGCCCTGAAGGGTACCAATCGACGGGGATGGATTATAGGCGTTAATTTATGACGATATAAACGGAAAAAGCTGAAAACAATGGACAATTTTTGAAAAAAGAATGAAAAATTCGATGTTTTTGTTCTACAATTTTTTTTTAAATGATAGTAACACTGTTAATTTTTATTGCGTTTGACAGAACAAACAGAAATACAACTACTAGCGAAGAAACCGGACGAGAATCGAACAATATTGACGTAAACTGTACTGTGATGTCGATCCACCACTACACCTCGGTATGAGGAGGAAAGTTCAAAATATTTCGGTTTCCCACTATCGGGGGTGGCCCAGAAGGGTGCCAATCGACGGGGATGGATTATAGGCGTAAATTTATGACGATATAAACGGAAAAAGCTGAAAAAAGTGGACAATTTTTGAAAAAAGAATAAAAAATTCGATGTTTTTGTTCTACAAAAATTTTTTAAATTATAGTAACACTGTTTATTTTTATTGCGTTTGACAGAACAAACAGAAATACAACTATTAGCGAAGAAACCCGACGAGAATCGAACAATATTGACGTAAAATGTGTGATGTCGATCCACCACTACACTTCGGTATGAGGAGGAAATTTCAAAATATTTCGGTTTCCCACTATAGAGGGTGGCCCAGAATGGTGCCAATCGACGGGGATGGATTATAGGCGGTAATTTATGAGGATATAATCGGAAAAAGCTGAAAACAATGGACAATTTTTGAAAAAAGAATGAAAAATTCGATGTTTTTGTTCTACAAAAATTTTTTAAATTATAGTAACACTGTCAATTTTTATAGCGTTTGACAGAACAAACAGAAATACAACTACTAGCGAAGAAACCGGACGAGAATCGAACAATATTGACGTAAACTGTACTGTGATGTCGATCCACCACTACACCTCGGTATGAGGAGGAAAGTTCAAAATATTTCGGTTTCCCACTATCGGGGGTGGCCCAGAAGGGTGCCAATCGACGGGTATGGATTATAGGCGTAAATTTATGACGATATAAACGGAAAAAGCTGAAAAAAGTGGACAATTTTTGAAAAAAGAATGAAAAATTCGATGTTTTTGTTCTACAAAAATTTTTTAAATGATAGTAACACTGTTTATTTTTATTGCGTTTGACAGAACAAACAGAAATACAACTATTAGCGAAGAAGCCCGACGAGAATCGAACAATATTGACGTAAAATGTGTGATGTCGAACCACCACTACACTTCGGTATGAGGAGGAAATTTCAAAATATTTCGGTTTCCCACTATAGAGGGTGGCCCAGAATGGTGCCAATCGACGGGGATGGATTATAGGCGGTAATTTATGAGGATATAAATGGAAAAAGCTGAAAACAATGGACAATTTTTGAAAAAAGAATGAAAAATTCGATGTTTTTGTTCTACAAAAATTTTTTAAATGATAGTAACACTGTCAATTTTTATAGCGTTTGACAGAACAAACAAAAATACAACTATTTGCGAAGAAACCCGACGAGAATCGAACAATATTGACGTAAAATGTACTGTGATGTCGATCCACCACTACACCTCGGTATGAGGAGGAAAGTTCAAAATATTTCGGTTTCCCACTATAGGGTGTGGCCCAGAAGGGTGCCAATCGACGGGGATGGATTATAGGCGTTAATTTATGACGATATAAATGGAAAAAACTGAAAACAATGGACAATTTTTGAAAAAAGAATGAAATATTCGATGTTTTTGTTCTACAAAATTTTTTTAAATGATAGTAACACTATTAATTTTTATTGCGTTTGACAGAAAAAACAGAAATACAACTATTAGCGAAGAAACCCGACGAGAATCGAACAATATTGACGTAAAATGTGTGATGTCGATCCACCACTACACCTCGGTATGAGGAGGAAATTTCAAAATATTTCGGTTTCCCACTATCGGGGGTGGCCCTGAATGGTACCAATCGACGGGGATGGATTATAGGCGTTAATTTATGACGATATAAACGGAAAAAGCTGAAAACAATGGACAATTTTTGAAAAAAGAATGAAAAATTCGATGTTTTTGTTCTACAAATTTTTTTTAAATGATAGTAACACTGTTAATTTTATTGCGTTTGACAGAACAAACAGAAATACAACTACTAGCGAAGAAACCGGACGAGAATCGAATAATATTGACGTAAACTGTACTGTGATGTCGATCCACCACTACACCTGGGTATGAGGAGGAAAGTTCAAAATATTTCGGTTTCCCACTATCGGGGGTGGCCCAGAAGGGTGCCAATCGACGGGGATGGATTATAGGCGTTAATTTATGACGATATAAATGGAAAAAACTGAAAACAATGGACAATTTTTGAAAAATGAATGAAATATTCGATGTTTTTGTTCTACAAAATTTTTTAAAATGATAGTAACACTGTTAATTTTTATTGCGTTTGACAGAACAAACAGAAATACAACTATTAGCGAAGAAACCCGACGAGAATCGAACAATATTGACGTAAAATGTGTGATGTCGATCCACCACTACACTTCGGTATGAGGAGGAAATTTCAAAATATTTCGGTTTCCCACTATCGGGGGTGGCCCTGAAGGGTACCAATCGACGGGGATGGATTATAGGCGTTAATTTATGACGATATAAACGGAAAAAGCTAAAAACAATGGACAATTTTTGAAAAAAGAATGAAAAATTCGATGTTTTTGTTCTACAAATTTTTTTAAAATAATAGTAGCACTGTTAATTTTTATTGCGTTTGACAGAACAAACAGAAATACAACTACTAGCGAAGAAACCGGACGAGAATCGAATAATATTGACGTAAACTGTACTGTGATGTCGATCCACCACTACACCTCGGTATGAGGAGGAAAGTTCAAAATATTTCGGTTTCCCACTATCGGGGGTGGCCCAGAAGGGTGCCAATCGACGGGGATGGATTATAGGCGTTAATTTATGACGATATAAACGGAAAAAGCTGAAAAAAGTGGACAATTTTTGAAAAAAGAATAAAAAATTCGATGTTTTTGTTCTACAAAAATTTTTTAAATGATAGTAACACTGTTAATTTTTATTGCGTTTGACAGAACAAACAGAAATTCAACTATTAGCGAAGAAACCCGACGAGAATCGAACAATATTGACGTAAAATGTGTGATGTCGAACCACCACTACACTTCGGTATGAGGAGGAAATTTCAAAATATTTCGGTTTCCCACTATAGAGGGTGGCCCAGAATGGTGCCAATCGACGGGGATGGATTATAGGCGGTAATTTATGAGGATATAAACGGAAAAAGCTGAAAACAATGGACAATTTTTGAAAAAAGAATGAAAAATTCGATGTTTTTGTTCTACAAAAATTTTTTAAATTATAGTAACACTGTCAATTTTTATAGCGTTTGACAGAACAAACAAAAATACAACTATTTGCGAAGAAACCCGACGAGAATCGAACAATATTGACGTAAAATGTACTGTGATGTCGATCCACCACTACACCTCGGTATGAGGAGGAAAGTTCAAAATATTTCGGTTTCCCACTATAGGGGGTGGCCCAGAAGGGTGCCAATCGACGGGGATGGATTATAGGCGTTAATTTATGACGATATAAACGGAAAAAGCTGAAAAAAGTGGACAATTTTTGAAAAAAGAATGAAAAATTCGATGTTTTTGTTCTACAAAAATTTTTTAAATGATAGTAACACTGTTAATTTTTATTGCGTTTGACAGAACAAACAGAAATACAACTATTAGCGAAGAAACCCGACGAGAATCGAACAATATTGACGTAAAATGTGTGATGTCGAACCACCACTACACTTCGGTATGAGGAGGAAATTTCAAAATATTTCGGTTTCCCACTATAGAGGGTGGCCCAGAATGGTGCCAATCGACGGGGATGGATTATAGGCGGTAATTTATGAGGATATAAACGGAAAAAGCTGAAAACAATGGACAATTTTTGAAAAAAGAATGAAAAATTCGATGTTTTTGTTCTACAAAAATTTTTTAAATTATAGTAACACTGTCAATTTTTATAGCGTTTCACAGAACAAACAAAAATACAACTATTTGCGAAGAAACCCGACGAGAATCGAACAATATTGACGTAAAATGTACTGTGATGTCGATCCACCACTACACCTCGGTATGAGGAGGAAAGTTCAAAATATTTCGGTTTCCCACTATAGGAGGTGGCCCAGAAGGGTGCCAATCGACGGGGATGGATTATAGGCGTTAATTTATGACGATATAAATGGAAAAAACTGAAAACAATGGACAATTTTTGAAAAAAGAATGAAATATTCGATGTTTTTGTTCTACAAAATTTTTTAAAATGATAGTAACACTGTTAATTTTTATTGCGTTTGACAGAACAAACAGAAATACAACTATTAGCGAAGAAACCCGACGAGAATCGAACAATATTGACGTAAAATGTGTGATGTCGATCCACCACTACACTTCGGTATGAGGAGGAAAATTCAAAATATTTCGGTTTCCCACTATAGAGGGTGGCCCAGAATGGTGCCAATCGACGGGGATGGATTATAGGCGGTAATTTATGAGGATATAAACGGAAAAAGCTGAAAACAATGGACAATTTTTGAAAAAAGAATGAAAAATTCGATGTTTTTGTTCTACAAAATTTTTTTAAATTATAGTAACACTGTCAATTTTTATAGCGTTTGACAGAACAAACAAAAATACAACTATTTGCGAAGAAACCCGACGAGAATCGAACAATATTGACGTAAAATGTACTGTGATGTCGATCCACCACTACACCTCGGTATGAGGAGGAAAGTTCAAAATATTTCGGTTTCCCACTATCGGGGGTGGCCCAGAAGGGTGCCAATCGACGGGGATGGATTATAGGCGTTAATTTATGACGATATAAATGGAAAAAGCTGAAAACAATGGACAATTTTTGAAAAAAGAATGAAATATTCGATGTTTTTGTTCTACAAAATTTTTTAAAATGATAGTAACACTGTTAATTTTTATTGCGTTTGACAGAACAAACAGAAATACAACTATTAGCGAAGAAACCCGACGAGAATCGAACAATATTGACGTAAAATGTTCTGTGATGTCGATCCACCACTACACCTCGGTATGAGGAGGACATTTCAAAATATTTCGGTTTCCCACTATCGGGGGTGGCCCTGAAGGGTACCAATCGACGGGGATGGATTATAGGCGTTAATTTATGACGATATAAACGGAAAAAGCTGAAAACAATGGACAATTTTTGAAAAAAGAATGAAAAATTCGATGTTTTTGTTCTACAAATTTTTTTTAAATGATAGTAACACTGTTAATTTTTATTGCGTTTGACAGAACAAACAGAAATACAACTACTAGCGAAGAAACCGGACGAGAATCGAACAATATTGACGTAAACTGTACTGTGATGTCGATCCACCACTACACCTCGGTATGAGGAGGAAAGTTCAAAATATTTCGGTTTCCCACTATCGGGGGTGGCCCAGAAGGGTGCCAATCGACGGGGATGGATTATAGGCGTAAATTTATGACGATATAAACGGAAAAAGCTGAAAAAAGTGGACAATTTTTGAAAAAAGAATGAAAAATTCGATGTTTTTGTTCTACAAAAATTTTTTAAATTATAGTAACACTGTCAATTTTTATAGCGTTTGACAGAACAAACAAAAATACAACTATTTGCGAAGAAACCCGACGAGAATCGAACAATATTGACGTAAAATGTACTGTGATGTCGATCCACCACTACACCTCGGTATGAGGAGGAAAGTTCAAAATATTTCGGTTTCCCACTATCGGGGGTGGCCCAGAAGGGTGCCAATCGACGGGGATGGATTAAAGGCGTTAATTTATGACGATATAAACGGAAAAGCTGAAAAAAGTGGACAATTTTTGAAAAAAGAATGAAAAATTCGATGTTTTTGTTGTACAAAAATTTTTTAAATGATAGTAACACTGTTTATTTTTATTGCGTTTGACAGAACAAACAGAAATACAACTATTAGCGAAGAAACCCGACGAGAATCGAACAATATTGACGTAAAATGTGTGATGTCGATCCACCACTACACTTCGGTATGAGGAGGAAATTTCAAAATATTTCGGTTTCCCACTATAGAGGGTGGCCCAGAATGGTGCCAATCGACGGGGATGGATTATAGGCGGTAATTTATGAGGATATAATCGGAAAAAGCTGAAAACAATGGACAATTTTTGAAAAAAGAATGAAAAATTCGATGTTTTTGTTCTACAAAAATTTTTTAAATTATAGTAACACTGTCAAATTTTATAGCGTTTGACAGAACAAACAGAAATACAACTACTAGCGAAGAAACCGGACGAGAATCGAACAATATTGACGTAAACTGTACTGTGATGTCGATCCACCACTACACCTCGGTATGAGGAGGAAAGTTCAAAATATTTCGGTTTCCCACTATCGGGGGTGGCCCAGAAGGGTGCCAATCGACGGGGATGGATTATAGGCGTAAATTTATGACGATATAAACGGAAAAAGCTGAAAAAAGTGGACAATTTTTGAAAAAAGAATGAAAAATTCGATGTTTTTGTTCTACAAAAATTTTTTAAATGATAGTAACACTGTTTATTTTTATTGCGTTTGACAGAACAAACAGAAATACAACTATTAGTGAAGAAATCCGACGAGAATCGAACAATATTGACGTAAAATGTGTGATGTCGATCCACCACTACACTTCGGTATGAGGAGGAAATTTCAAAATATTTCGGTTTCCCACTATAGAGGGTGGCCCAGAATGGTGCCAATCGACGGGGATGGATTATAGGCGGTAATTTATGAGGATATAAACGGAAAAAGCTGAAAACAATGGACAATTTTTGAAAAAAGAATGAAAAATTCGATGTTTTTGTTCTACAAAAATTTTTTAAATTATAGTAACACTGTCAATTTTTATAGCGTTTGACAGAACAAACAAAAATACAACTATTTGCGAAGAAACCCGACGAAAATCGAACAATATTGACGTAAAATGTACTGTGATGTCGATCCACCACTACACCTCGGTATGAGGAGGAAAGTTCAAAATATTTCGGTTTCCCACTATCGGGGGTGGCCCAGAAGGGTGCCAATCGACGGGGATGGATTATAGGCGTTAATTTATGACGATATAAACGGAAAAGCTGAAAAAAGTGGACAATTTTTGAAAAAAGAATGAAAAATTCGATGTTTTTGTTCTACAAAAATTTTTTTAATGATAGTAACACTGTTTATTTTTATTGCGTTTGACAGAACAAACAGAAATACAACTATTAGCGAAGAAACCCGACGAGAATCGAACAATATTGACGTAAAATGTGTGATGTCGATCCACCACTACACTTCGGTATGAGGAGGAAATTTCAAAATATTTCGGTTTCCCACTATAGAGGGTGGCCCAGAATGGTGCCAATCGACGGGGATGGATTATAGGCGGTAATTTATGAGGATATAATCGGAAAAAGCTGAAAACAATGGAAAATTTTTGAAAAAAGAATGAAAAATTCGATATTTTTGTTCTACAAAAATTTTTTAAATTATAGTAACACTGTCAAATTTTATAGCGTTTGACAGAACAAACAGAAATACAACTACTAGCGAAGAAACCGGACGAGAATCGAACAATATTGACGTAAACTGTACTGTGATGTCGATCCACCACTACACCTCGGTATGAGGAGGAAAGTTCAAAATATTTCGGTTTCCCACTATCGGGGGTGGCCCAGAAGGGTGCCAATCGACGGGGATGGATTATAGGCGTAAATTTATGACGATATAAACGGAAAAAGCTGAAAAAAGTGGACAATTTTTGAAAAAAGAATGAAAAATTCGATGTTTTTGTTCTACAAAAATTTTTTAAATGATAGTAACACTGTTTATTTTTATTGCGTTTGACAGAACAAACAGAAATACAACTATTAGTGAAGAAATCCGACGAGAATCGAACAATATTGACGTAAAATGTGTGATGTCGATCCACCACTACACTTCGGTATGAGGAGGAAATTTCAAAATATTTCGGTTTCCCACTATAGAGGGTGGCCCAGAATGGTGCCAATCGACGGGGATGGATTATAGGCGGTAATTTATGAGGATATAAACGGAAAAAGCTGAAAACAATGGACAATTTTTGAAAAAAGAATGAAAAATTCGATGTTTTTGTTCTACAAAAATTTTTTAAATTATAGTAACACTGTCAATTTTTATAGCGTTTGACAGAACAAACAAAAATACAACTATTTGCGAAGAAACCCGACGAAAATCGAACAATATTGACGTAAAATGTACTGTGATGTCGATCCACCACTACACCTCGGTATGAGGAGGAAAGTTCAAAATATTTCGGTTTCCCACTATCAGGGGTGGCCCAGAAGGGTGCCAATCGACGGGGATGGATTATAGGCGTTAATTTATGACGATATAAACGGAAAAGCTGAAAAAAGTGGACAATTTTTGAAAAAAGAATGAAAAATTCGATGTTTTTGTTCTACAAAAATTTTTTTAATGATAGTAACACTGTTTATTTTTATTGCGTTTGACAGAACAAACAGAAATACAACTATTAGCGAAGAAACCCGACGAGAATCGAACAATATTGACGTAAAATGTGTGATGTCGATCCACCACTACACTTCGGTATGAGGAGGAAATTTCAAAATATTTCGGTTTCCCACTATAGAGGGTGGCCCAGAATGGTGCCAATCGACGGGGATGGATTATAGGCGGTAATTTATGAGGATATAATCGGAAAAAGCTGAAAACAATGGAAAATTTTTGAAAAAAGAATGAAAAATTCGATGTTTTTGTTCTACAAAAATTTTTTAAATTATAGTAACACTGTCAATTTTTATAGCGTTTGACAGAACAAACAAAAATACAACTATTTGCGAAGAAACCCGACGAGAATCGAACAATATTGACGTAAAATGTACTGTGATGTCGATCCACCACTACACCTCGGTATGAGGAGGAAAGTTCAAAATATTTCGGTTTCCCACTATCGGGGGTGGCCCAGAAGGGTGCCAATCGACGGGGATGGATTATAGGCGTTAATTTATGACGATATAAATGGAAAAAGCTGAAAACAATGGACAATTTTTGAAAAAAGAATGAAATATTCGATGTTTTTGTTCTACAAAATTTTTTAAAATGATAGTAACACTGTTAATTTTTATTGCGTTTGACAGAACAAACAGAAATACAACTATTAGCGAAGAAACCCGACGAGAATCGAACAATATTGACGTAAAATGTACTGTGATGTCGATCCACCACTACACCTCGGTATGAGGAGGACATTTCAAAATATTTCGGTTTCCCACTATCGGGGGTGGCCCTGAAGGGTACCAATCGACGGGGATGGATTATAGGCGTTAATTTATGACGATATAAACGGAAAAAGCTGAAAACAATGGACAATTTTTGAAAAAAGAATGAAAAATTCGATGCTTTTGTTCTACATATTTTTTTTAAATGATAGTAACACTGTTAATTTTTATTGCGTTTGACAGAACAAACAAAAATACAACTACTAGCGAAGAAACCGGACGAGAATCGAACAATATTGACGTAAACTGTACTGTGATGTCGATCCACCACTACACCTCGGTATGAGGAGGAAAGTTCAAAATATTTCGGTTTCCCACCATCGGGGGTGGCCCAGAAGGGAGCCAATCGACGGGGATGGATTATAGGCGTTAATTTATGACGATATAAACGGAAAAAGCTGAAAAAAGTGGACAATTTTTGAAAAAAGAATGAAAAATTCGATGTTTTTGTTCTACAAAAATTTTTTAAATGATAGTTACACTGAGAATTTTTATTGCGTTTGACAGAACAAACAGAAATACAACTATTAGCGAAGAAACCCGACGAGAATCGAACAATATTGACGTAAAATGTGTGATGTCGATCCACCACTACACTTCGGTATGAGGAGGAAATTTCAAAATATTTCGGTTTCCCACTATAGAGGGTGGCCCAGAATGGTGCCAATCGACGGGAATGGATTATAGGCGGTAATTTATAAGGATATAAACGGAAAAAGCTGAAAACAATGGTCAATTTTTGAAAAAAGAATGAAAAATTCGATGTTTTTGTTCTACAAAATTTTTTTAAATTATAGTAACACTGTCAATTTTTATAGCGTTTGACAGAACAAACAAAAATACAACTATTTGCGAAGAAACCCGACGAGAATCGAACAATATTGACGTAAAATGTCCTGTGATGTCGATCCACCACTACACCTCGGTATGAGGAGGAAAGTACAAAATATTTCGGTTTCCCACTATCGGGGGTGGCCCAGAAGGGTGCCAATCGACGGGGATGGATTATAGGCGTTAATTTATGACGATATAAATGGAAAAAGCTGAAAACAATGGACAATTTTTAAAAAAAGAATGAAATATTCGATGTTTTTGTTTTACAAAATTTTTTTTAATGATAGTAACACTGTTAATTTTTATTGCGTTTGACAGAACAAACAGAAATACAACTATTAGCGAAGAAACCCGACGAGAATCGAACAATATTGACGTAAAATGTGTGATGTCGATCCACCACTACACTTCGGTATGAGGAGGAAATTTCAAAATATTTCGGTTTCCCACTATAGAGGGTGGCCCAGAATGGTGCCAATCGACGGGGATGGATTATAGGCGGTAATTTATGAGGATATAAACGGAAAAAGCTGAAAACAATGGACAATTTTTGAAAAAAGAATGAAAAATTCGATGTTTTTGTTCTACAAAATTTTTTTAAATTATAGTAACACTGTCAATTTTTATAGCGTTTGACAGAACAAACAAAAATACAACTATTTGCAAAGAAACCCGACGAGAATCGAACAATATTGACGTAAAATGTACTGTGATGTCGATCCACCACTACACCTCGGTATGAGGAGGAAAGTTCAAAATATTTCGGTTTCCCACTATCGCGGGTGGCCCAGAAGGGTGCCAATCGACGGGGATGGATCATAGGCGTTAATTTATGACGATATAAACGGAAAAAGCTGAAAAAAGTGGACAATTTTTGAAAAAAGAATGAAAAATTCGATGTTTTTGTTCTACAAAAATTTTTTAAATGATAGTAACACTGTTAATTTTTATTGCGTTTGACAGAACAAACAGAAATACAACTATAAGCGAAGAAACCCGACGAGAATCGAACAATATTGACGTAAAATGTACTGTGATGTCGATCCACCACTATACCTCGGTATGAGGAGGAAATTTCAAAATATTTCGGTTTCCCACTATCGGGGGTGGCCCTGAAGGGTACCAATCGACGGGGATGGATTATAGGCGTTAATTTATGACGATATAAACGGAAAAAGCTGAAAACAATGGACAATTTTTGAAAAAAGAATGAAAAATTCGATGTTTTTGTTCTACAAATTTTTTTTAAATGATAGTAACACTGTTAATTTTTATTGCGTTTGACAGAACAAACAGAAATACAACTACTAGCGAAGAAACCGGACGAGAATCGAACAATATTGACGTAAACTGTACTGTGATGTCGATCCACCACTACACCTCGGTATGAGGAGGAAAGTTCAAAATATTTCGGTTTCCCACTATAGGGGGTGGCCCAGAAGGGTGCCAATCGACGGGGATGGATTATAGGCGTTAATTTATGACGATATAAATGGAAAAAACTGAAAACAATGGACAATTTTTGAAAAAAGAATGAAATATTCGATGTTTTTGTTCTACAAAATTTTTTAAAATGATAGTAACACTGTTAATTTTTATTGCGTTTGACAGAACAAACAGAAATACAACTATTAGCGAAGAAACCCGACGAGAATCGAACAATATTGACGTAAAATGTGTGATGTCGATCCACCACTACACTTCGGTATGAGGAGGATATTTCAAAATATTTCGGTTTCCCACTATCGGGGGTGGCCCTGAAGGGTACCAATCGACGGGGATGGATTATAGGCGTTAATTTATGACGATATAAACGGAAAAAGCTGAAAACAATGGACAATTTTTGAAAAAAGAATGAAAAATTCGATGTTTTTGTTCTACAATTTTTTTTTAAATGATAGTAACACTGTTAATTTTTATTGCGTTTGATAGAACAAACAGAAATACAACTACTAGCGAAGAAACCGGACGAGAATCGAACAATATTGACGTAAACTGTACTGTGATGTCGATCCACCACTACACCTCGGTATGAGGAGGAAAGTTCAAAATATTTCGGTTTCCCACTATCGGGGGTGGCCCAGAAGGGTGCCAATCGACGGGGATGGATTATAGGCGTTAATTTATGACGATATAAACGGAAAAAGCTGAAAAAAGTGGACAATTTTTGAAAAAAGAATGAAAAATTCGATGTTTT
This sequence comes from Catocala sponsa, assembly GCA_963564715.1. NCBI lineage: Eukaryota > Metazoa > Arthropoda > Insecta > Lepidoptera > Erebidae > Catocala > Catocala sponsa. Next base: position 308,445 of record OY751353.1, on the reverse strand, counting down.
TGTTCTACAAAAATTTTTTAAATGATAGTAACACTGTTTATTTTTATTGCGTTTGACAGAACAAACAGAAATACAACTATTAGCGAAGAAACCCGACGAGAATCGAACAATATTGACGTAAAATGTGTGATGTCGATCCACCACTACACTTCGGTATGAGGAGGAAATTTCAAAATATTTCGGTTTCCCACTATAGAGGGTGGCCCAGAATGGTGCCAATCGACGGGGATGGATTATAGGCGGTAATTTATGAGGATATAAACGGAAAAAGCTGAAAACAATGGACAATTTTTGAAAAAAGAATGAAAAATTCGATGTTTTTGTTCTACAAAAATTTTTTAAATTATAGTAACACTGTCAATTTTTATAGCGTTTGACAGAACAAACAAAAATACAACTATTTGCGAAGAAACCCGACGAGAATCGAACAATATTGACGTAAAATGTACTGTGATGTCGATCCACCACTACACCTCGGTATGAGGAGGAAAGTTCAAAATATTTCGGTTTCCCACTATCGGGGGTGGCCCAGAAGGGTGCCAATCGACGGGGATGGATTATAGGCGTTAATTTATGACGATATAAATGGAAAAAGCTGAAAACAATGGACAATTTTTGAAAAAAGAATGAAATATTCGATGTTTTTGTTCTACAAAATTTTTTAAAATGATAGTAACACTGTTAATTTTTATTGCGTTTGACAGAACAAACAGAAATACAACTATTAGCGAAGAAACCCGACGAGAATCGAACAATATTGACGTAAAATGTACTGTGATGTCGATCCACCACTACACCTCGGTATGAGGAGGACATTTCAAAATATTTCGGTTTCCCACTATCGGGGGTGGCCCTGAAGGGTACCAATCGACGGGGATGGATTATAGGCGTTAATTTATGACGATATAAACGGAAAAAGCTGAAAACAATGGACAATTTTTGAAAAAAGAATGAAAAATTCGATGCTTTTGTTCTACATATTTTTTTTAAATGATAGTAACACTGTTAATTTTTATTGCGTTTGACAGAACAAACAGAAATACAACTACTAGCGAAGAAACCCGACGAGAATCGAACAATATTGACGTAAAATGTGTGATGTCGATCCACCACTACACTTCGGTATGAGGAGGAAATTTCAAAATATTTCGGTTTCCCACCATCGGGGGTGGCCCTGAAGGGTACCAATCGACGAGGATGGATTATAGGCGTTAATTTATGACGATATAAACGGAAAAAGCTGAAAACAATGGACAATTTTTGAAAAAAGAATGAAAAATTCGATGTTTTTGTTCTACAAATTTTTTTTAAATGATAGTAACACTGTTAATTTTTATTGCGTTTGACAGAACAAACAGAAATACAACTACTAGCGAAGAAACCGGACGAGAATCGAACAATATTGACGTAAACTGTACTGTGATGTCGATCCACCACTACACCTCGGTATGAGGAGGAAAGTTCAAAATATTTCGGTTTCCCACTATCGGGGGTGGCCCAGAAGGGTGCCAATCGACGGGGATGGATTATAGGCGTTAATTTATGACGATATAAACGGAAAAAGCTGAAAAAAGTGGACAATTTTTGAAAAAAGAATGAAAAATTCGATGTTTTTGTTCTACAAAAATTTTTTAAATGATAGTAACACTGTTAATTTTTATTGCGTTTGACAGAACAAACAGAAATACAACTATTAGCGAAGAAACCCGACGAGAATCGAACAATATTGACGTAAAATGTGTGATGTCGATCCACCACTACACTTCGGTATGAGGAGGAAATTTCAAAATATTTCGGTTTCCCACCATCGGGGGTGGCCCTGAAGGGTACCAATCGACGGGGATGGATTATAGGCCTTAATTTATGACGATATAAACGGAAAAAGCTGAAAACAATGGACAATTTTTGAAAAAAGAATGAAAAATTCGATGTTTTTGTTCTACAAATTTTTTTTAAATGATAGTAACACTGTTAATTTTTATTGCGTTTGACAGAACAAACAGAAATACAACTACTAGCGAAGAAACCGGACGAGAATCGAACAATATTGACGTAAACTGTACTGTGATGTCGATCCACCACTACACCTCGGTATGAGGAGGAAAGTTCAAAATATTTCGGTTTCCCACTATCGGGGGTGGCCCAGAAGGGTGCCAATCGACGGGGATGGATTATAGGCGTTAATTTATGACGATATAAACGGAAAAAGCTGAAAAAAGTGGACAATTTTTGAAAAAGGAATGAAAAATTCGATGTTTTTGTTCTACAAAAATTTTTTAAATGATAGTTACACTGTTAATTTTTATTGCGTTTGACAGAACAAACAGAAATACAACTATTAGCGAAGAAACCCGACGAGAATCGAACAATATTGACGTAAAATGTGTGATGTCGATCCACCACTACACTTCGGTATGAGGAGGAAATTTCAAAATATTTCGGTTTCCCACTATAGAGGGTGGCCCAGAATGGTGCCAATCGACGGGGATGGATTATAGGCGGTAATTTATAAGGATATAAACGGAAAAAGCTGAAAACAATGGACAATTTTTGAAAAAAGAATGAAAAATTCGATGTTTTTGTTCTACAAAATTTTTTTAAATTATAGTAACACTGTTAATTTTTATTGCGTTTGACAGAACAAACAGAAATACAACTATTAGCGAAGAAACCCGACGAGAATCGAACAATATTGACGTAAAATGTACTGTGATGTCGATCCACCACTACACCTCGGTATGAGGAGGAAAGTTCAAAATATTTCGGTTTCCCACTATCGGGGGTGGCCCAGAAGGGTGCCAATCGACGGGGATGGATTATAGGCGTTAATTTATGACGATATAAATGGAAAAAGCTGAAAACAATGGACAATTTTTGAAAAAAGAATGAAATATTCGATGTTTTTGTTCTACAAAATTTTTTAAAATGATAGTAACACTGTTAATTTTTATTGCGTTTGACAGAACAAACAGAAATACAACTATTAGCGAAGAAACCCGACGAGAATCGAACAATATTGACGTAAAATGTACTGTGATGTCGATCCACCACTACACCTCGGTATGAGGAGGACATTTCAAAATATTTCGGTTTCCCACTATCGGGGGTGGCCCTGAAGGGTACCAATCGACGGGGATGGATTATAGGCGTTAATTTATGACGATATAAACGGAAAAAGCTGAAAACAATGGACAATTTTTGAAAAAAGAATGAAAAATTCGATGCTTTTGTTCTACATATTTTTTTTAAATGATAGTAACACTGTTAATTTTTATTGCGTTTGACAGAACAAACAGAAATACAACTACTAGCGAAGAAACCCGACGAGAATCGAACAATATTGACGTAAAATGTGTGATGTCGATCCACCACTACACTTCGGTATGAGGAGGAAATTTCAAAATATTTCGGTTTCCCACCATCGGGGGTGGCCCTGAAGGGTACCAATCGACGAGGATGGATTATAGGCGTTAATTTATGACGATATAAACGGAAAAAGCTGAAAACAATGGACAATTTTTGAAAAAAGAATGAAAAATTCGATGTTTTTGTTCTACAAATTTTTTTTAAATGATAGTAACACTGTTAATTTTTATTGCGTTTGACAGAACAAACAGAAATACAACTACTAGCGAAGAAACCGGACGAGAATCGAACAATATTGACGTAAACTGTACTGTGATGTCGATCCACCACTACACCTCGGTATGAGGAGGAAATTTCAAAATATTTCGGTTTCCCACTATAGAGGGTGGCCCAGAATGGTGCCAATCGACGGGGATGGATTATAGGCGGTAATTTATGAGGATATAAACGGAAAAAGCTGAAAACAATGGACAATTTTTGAAAAAAGAATGAAAAATTCGATGTTTTTGTTCTACAAATTTTTTTTAAATGATAGTAACACTGTTAATTTTTATTGCGTTTGACAGAACAAACAGAAATACAACTACTAGCGAAGAAACCGGACGAGAATCGAACAATATTGACGTAAACTGTACTGTGATGTCGATCCACCACTACACCTCGGTATGAGGAGGAAAGTTCAAAATATTTCGGTTTCCCACTATAGGGGGTGGCCCAGAAGGGTGCCAATCGACGGGGATGGATTATAGGCGTTAATTTATGACGATATAAATGGAAAAAACTGAAAACAATGGACAATTTTTGAAAAAAGAATGAAATATTCGATGTTTTTGTTCTACAAAATTTTTTAAAATGATAGTAACACTGTTAATTTTTATTGCGTTTGACAGAACAAACAGAAATACAACTATTAGCGAAGAAACCCGACGAGAATCGAACAATATTGACGTAAAATGTGTGATGTCGATCCACCACTACACTTCGGTATGAGGAGGATATTTCAAAATATTTCGGTTTCCCACTATCGGGGGTGGCCCTGAAGGGTACCAATCGACGGGGATGGATTATAGGCGTTAATTTATGACGATATAAACGGAAAAAGCTGAAAACAATGGACAATTTTTGAAAAAAGAATGAAAAATTCGATGTTTTTGTTCTACAAATTTTTTTTAAATGATAGTAACACTGTTAATTTTTATTGCGTTTGATAGAACAAACAGAAATACAACTACTAGCGAAGAAACCGGACGAGAATCGAACAATATTGACGTAAACTGTACTGTGATGTCGATCCACCACTACACCTCGGTATGAGGAGGAAAGTTCAAAATATTTCGGTTTCCCACTATAGGGGGTGGCCCAGAAGGGTGCCAATCGACGGGGATGGATTATAGGCGTTAATTTATGACGATATAAATGGAAAAAACTGAAAACAATGGACAATTTTTGAAAAAAGAATGAAATATTCGATGTTTTTGTTCTACAAAATTTTTTTAAATGATAGTAACACTGTTAATTTTTATTGCGTTTGATAGAACAAACAGAAATACAACTACTAGCGAAGAAACCGGACGAGAATCGAACAATATTGACGTAAACTGTACTGTGATGTCGATCCACCACTACACCTCGGTATGAGGAGGAAAGTTCAAAATATTTCGGTTTCCCACTATCGGGGGTGGCCCAGAAGGGTGCCAATCGACGGGGATGGATTATAGGCGTTAATTTATGACGATATAAACGGAAAAAGCTGAAAAAAGTGGACAATTTTTGAGAAAAGAATGAAAAATTCGATGTTTTTGTTCTACAAAAATTTTTAAAATGATAGTAACACTGTTTATTTTTATTGCGTTTGACAGAACAAACAGAAATACAACTATTAGCGAAGAAACCCGACGAGAATCGAACAATATTGACGTAAAATGTGTGATGTCGATCCACCACTACACTTCGGTATGAGGAGGAAATTTCAAAATATTTCGGTTTCCCACTATAGAGGGTGGCCCAGAATGGTGCCAATCGACGGGGATGGATTATAGGCGGTAATTTATGAGGATATAAACGGAAAAAGCTGAAAACAATGGACAATTTTTGAAAAAAGAATGAAAAATTCGATGTTTTTGTTCTACAAAAATTTTTTAAATTATAGTAACACTGTCAATTTTTATAGCGTTTGACAGAACAAACAAAAATACAACTATTTGCGAAGAAACCCGACGAGAATCGAACAATATTGACGTAAAATGTACTGTGATGTCGATCCACCACTACACCTCGGTATGAGGAGGAAAGTTCAAAATATTTCGGTTTCCCACTATCGCAGGTGGCCCAGAAGGGTGCCAATCGACGGGGATGGATCATAGGCGTTAATTTATGACGATATAAACAGAAAAAGCTGAAAAAAGTGGACAATTTTTGAAAAAAGAATGAAAAATTCGATGTTTTTGTTCTACAAAAATTTTTTAAATGATAGTAACACTGTTAATTTTTATTGCGTTTGACAGAACAAACAGAAATACAACTATTAGCGAAGAAACCCGTCGAGAATCGAACAATATTGACGTAAAATGTACTGTGATGTCGATCCACCACTACACCTCGGTATGAGGAGGAAATTTCAAAATATTTCGGTTTCCCACTATCGGGGGTGGCCCTGAAGGGTACCAATCGACGGGGATGGATTATAGGCGTTAATTTATGACGATATAAACGGAAAAAGCTGAAAACAATGGACAATTTTTGAAAAAAGAATGAAAAATTCGATGTTTTTGTTCTACAAATTTTTTTTAAATGATAGTAACACTGTTAATTTTTATTGCGTTTGACAGAACAAACAGAAATACAACTACAGCGAAGAAACCGGACGAGAATCGAACAATATTGACGTAAACTGTACTGTGATGTCGATCCACCACTACACCTCGGTATGAGGAGGAAAGTTCAAAATATTTCGGTTTCCCACTATAGGGGGTGGCCCAGAAGGGTGCCAATCGACGGGGATGGATTATAGGCGTTAATTTATGACGATATAAATGGAAAAAACTGAAAACAATGGACAATTTTTGAAAAAAGAATGAAATATTCGATGTTTTTGTTCTACAAAATTTTTTTAAATGATAGTAACACTGTTAATTTTTATTGCGTTTGATAGAACAAACAGAAATACAACTACTAGCGAAGAAACCGGACGAGAATCGAACAATATTGACGTAAACTGTACTGTGATGTCGATCCACCACTACACCTCGGTATGAGGAGGAAAGTTCAAAATATTTCGGTTTCCCACTATCGGGGGTGGCCCAGAAGGGTGCCAATCGACGGGGATGGATTATAGGCGTTAATTTATGACGATATAAACGGAAAAAGCTGAAAAAAGTGGACAATTTTTGAGAAAAGAATGAAAAATTCGATGTTTTTGTTCTACAAAAATTTTTTAAATGATAGTAACACTGTTTATTTTTATTGCGTTTGACAGAACAAACAGAAATACAACTATTAGCGAAGAAACCCGACGAGAATCGAACAATATTGACGTAAAATGTGTGATGTCGATCCACCACTACACTTCGGTATGAGGAGGAAATTTCAAAATATTTCGGTTTCCCACTATAGAGGGTGGCCCAGAATGGTGCCAATCGACGGGGATGGATTATAGGCGGTAATTTATGAGGATATAAACGGAAAAAGCTGAAAACAATGGACAATTTTTGAAAAAAGAATGAAAAATTCGATGTTTTTGTTCTACAAAAATTTTTTAAATTATAGTAACACTGTCAATTTTTATAGCGTTTGACAGAACAAACAAAAATACAACTATTTGCGAAGAAACCCGACGAGAATCGAACAATATTGACGTAAAATGTACTGTGATGTCGATCCACCACTACACCTCGGTATGAGGAGGAAAGTTCAAAATATTTCGGTTTCCCACTATCGCAGGTGGCCCAGAAGGGTGCCAATCGACGGGGATGGATCATAGGCGTTAATTTATGACGATATAAACAGAAAAAGCTGAAAAAAGTGGACAATTTTTGAAAAAAGAATGAAAAATTCGATGTTTTTGTTCTACAAAAATTTTTTAAATGATAGTAACACTGTTAATTTTTATTGCGTTTGACAGAACAAACAGAAATACAACTATTAGCGAAGAAACCCGACGAGAATCGAACAATATTGACGTAAAATGTACTGTGATGTCGATCCACCACTACACCTCGGTATGAGGAGGAAATTTCAAAATATTTCGGTTTCCCACTATCGGGGGTGGCCCTGAAGGGTACCAATCGACGGGGATGGATTATAGGCGTTAATTTATGACGATATAAACGGAAAAAGCTGAAAACAATGGACAATTTTTGAAAAAAGAATGAAAAATTCGATGTTTTTGTTCTACAAATTTTTTTTAAATGATAGTAACACTGTTAATTTTTATTGCGTTTGACAGAACAAACAGAAATACAACTATTAGCGAAGAAACCCGACGAGAATCGAACAATATTGACGTAAAATGTACTGTGATGTCGATCCACCACTACACCTCGGTATGAGGAGGAAATTTCAAAATATTTCGGTTTCCCACTATAGGGGGTGGCCCTGAAGGGTGCCAATCGACGGGGATGGATTATAGGCGTTAATTTATGACGATATAAACGGAAAAAGCTGAAAACAATGGACAATTTTTGAAAAAAGAATGAAAAATTCGATGTTTTTGTTCTACAAATTTTTTTTAAATGATAGTAACACTGTTAATTTTTATTGCGTTTGACAGAACAAACAGAAATACAACTACAGCGAAGAAACCGGACGAGAATCGAACAATATTGACGTAAACTGTACTGTGATGTCGATCCACCACTACACCTCGGTATGAGGAGGAAAGTTCAAAATATTTCGGTTTCCCACTATAGGGGGTGGCCCAGAAGGGTGCCAATCGACGGGGATGGATTATAGGCGTTAATTTATGACGATATAAACGGAAAAAGCTGAAAAAAGTGGACAATTTTTGAAAAAAGAATGAAAAATTCGATGTTTTTGTTCTACAAAAATTTTTTAAATGATAGTAACACTGTTTATTTTTATTGCGTTTGACAGAACAAACAGAAATACAACTATTAGCGAAGAAACCCGACGAGAATCGAACAATATTGACGTAAAATGTGTGATGTCGATCCACCACTACACTTCGGTATGAGGAGGAAATTTCAAAATATTTCGGTTTCCCACTATAGAGGGTGGCCCAGAATGGTGCCAATCGACGGGGATGGATTATAGGCGGTAATTTATGAGGATATAAACGGAAAAAGCTGAAAACAATGGACAATTTTTGAAAAAAGAATGAAAAATTCGATGTTTTTGTTCTACAAAAATTTTTTAAATTATAGTAACACTGTCAATTTTTATAGCGTTTGACAGAACAAACAAAAATACAACTATTTGCGAAGAAACCCGACGAGAATCGAACAATATTGACGTAAAATGTACTGTGATGTCGATCCACCACTACACCTCGGTATGAGGAGGAAAGTTCAAAATATTTCGGTTTCCCACAATCGGGGGTGGCCCAGAAGGGTGCCAATCGACGGGGATGGATTATAGGCGTTAATTTATGACGATATAAATGGAAAAAGCTGAAAACAATGGACAATTTTTGAAAAAAGAATGAAATATTCGATGTTTTTGTTCTACAAAATTTTTTAAAATGATAGTAACACTGTTAATTTTTATTGCGTTTGACAGAACAAACAGAAATACAACTATTAGCGAAGAAACCCGACGAGAATCGAACAATATTGACGTAAAATGTACTGTGATGTCGATCCACCACTACACCTCGGTATGAGGAGGACATTTCAAAATATTTCGGTTTCCCACTATCGGGGGTGGCTCTGAAGGGTACCAATCGACGGGGATGGATTATAGGCGTTAATTTATGACGATATAAACGGAAAAAGCTGAAAACAATGGACAATTTTTGAAAAAAGAATGAAAAATTCGATGCTTTTGTTCTACATATTTTTTTTAAATGATAGTAACACTGTTAATTTTTATTGCGTTTGACAGAACAAACAGAAATACAACTACTAGCGAAGAAACCCGACGAGAATCGAACAATATTGACGTAAAATGTGTGATGTCGATCCACCACTACACTTCGGTATGAGGAGGAAATTTCAAAATATTTCGGTTTCCCACCATCGGGGGTGGCCCTGAAGGGTACCAATCGACGAGGATGGATTATAGGCGTTAATTTATGACGATATAAACGGAAAAAGCTGAAAACAATGGACAATTTTTGAAAAAAGAATGAAAAATTCGATGCTTTTGTTCTACATATTTTTTTTAAATGATAGTAACACTGTTAATTTTTATTGCGTTTGACAGAACAAACAGAAATACAACTACTAGCGAAGAAACCGGACGAGAATCGAACAATATTGACGTAAACTGTACTGTGATGTCGATCCACCACTACACCTCGGTATGAGGAGGAAAGTTCAAAATATTTCGGTTTCCCACTATCGGGGGTGGCCCAGAAGGGTGCCAATCGACGGGGATGGATTATAGGCGTTAATTTATGACGATATAAACGGAAAAAGCTGAAAAAAGTGGACAATTTTTGAAAAAAGAATGAAAAATTCGATGTTTTTGTTCTACAAAAATTTTTTAAATGATAGTAACACTGTTAATTTTTATTGCGTTTGACAGAACAAACAGAAATACAACTATTAGCGAAGAAACCCGACGAGAATCGAACAATATTGACGTAAAATGTGTGATGTCGATCCACCACTACACTTCGGTATGAGGAGGAAATTTCAAAATATTTCGGTTTCCCACTATAGAGGGTGGCCCAGAATGGTGCCAATCGACGGGGATGGATTATAGGCGGTAATTTATGAGGATATAAACGGAAAAAGCTGAAAACAATGGACAATTTTTGAAAAAAGAATGAAAAATTCGATGTTTTTGTTCTACAAATTTTTTTTAAATGATAGTAACACTGTTAATTTTTATTGCGTTTGACAGAACAAACAGAAATACAACTACTAGCGAAGAAACCGGACGAGAATCGAACAATATTGACGTAAACTGTACTGTGATGTCGATCCACCACTACACCTCGGTATGAGGAGGAAAGTTCAAAATATTTCGGTTTCCCACTATAGGGGGTGGCCCAGAAGGGTGCTAATCGACGGGGATGGATTATAGGCGTTAATTTATGACGATATAAATGGAAAAAACTGAAAACAATGGACAATTTTTGAAAAAAGAATGAAATATTCGATGTTTTTGTTCTACAAAATTTTTTAAAATGATAGTAACACTGTTAATTTTTATTGCGTTTGACAGAACAAACAGAAATACAACTATTAGCGAAGAAACCCGACGAGAATCGAACAATATTGACGTAAAATGTGTGATGTCGATCCACCACTACACTTCGGTATGAGGAGGATATTTCAAAATATTTCGGTTTCCCACTATCGGGGGTGGCCCTGAAGGGTACCAATCGACGGGGATGGATTATAGGCGTTAATTTATGACGATATAAACGGAAAAAGCTGAAAACAATGGACAATTTTTGAAAAAAGAATGAAAAATTCGATGTTTTTGTTCTACAAATTTTTTTTAAATGATAGTAACACTGTTAATTTTTATTGCGTTTGATAGAACAAACAGAAATACAACTACTAGCGAAGAAACCGGACGAGAATCGAACAATATTGACGTAAACTGTACTGTGATGTCGATCCACCACTACACCTCGGTATGAGGAGGAAAGTTCAAAATATTTCGGTTTCCCACTATCGGGGGTGGCCCAGAAGGGTGCCAATCGACGGGGATGGATTATAGGCGTTAATTTATGACGATATAAATGGAAAAAGCTGAAAACAATGGACAATTTTTGAAAAAAGAATGAAATATTCGATGTTTTTGTTCTACAAAATTTTTTAAAATGATAGTAACACTGTTAATTTTTATTGCGTTTGACAGAACAAACAGAAATACAACTATTAGCGAAGAAACCCGACGAGAATCGAACAATATTGACGTAAAATGTGTGATGTCGATCCACCACTACACTTCGGTATGAGGAGGAAATTTCAAAATATTTCGGTTTCCCACTATAGAGGGTGGCCCAGAATGGTGCCAATCGACGGGGATGGATTATAGGCGGTAATTTATGAGGATATAAACGGAAAAAGCTGAAAACAATGGACAATTTTTGAAAAAAGAATGAAAAATTCGATGTTTTTGTTCTACAAAATTTTTTTAAATTATAGTAACACTGTCAATTTTTATAGCGTTTGACAGAACAAACAGAAATACAACTACTAGCGAAGAAACCCGACGAGAATCGAACAATATTGACGTAAAATGTGTGATGTCGATCCACCACTACACTTCGGTATGAGGAGGAAATTTCAAAATATTTCGGTTTCCCACCATCGGGGGTGGCCCTGAAGGGTACCAATCGACGAGGATGGATTATAGGCGTTAATTTATGACAATATAAACGGAAAAAGCTGAAAACAATGGACAATTTTTGAAAAAAGAATGAAAAATTCGATGTTTTGTTCTACAAATTTTTTTTAAATGATAGTAACACTGTTAATTTTTATTGCGTTTGACAGAACAAACAGAAATACAACTACAGCGAAGAAACCGGACGAGAATCGAACAATATTGACGTAAACTGTACTGTGATGTCGATCCAACACTACACCTCGGTATGAGGAGGAAAGTTCAAAATATTTCGGTTTCCCACTATAGGGGGTGGCCCAGAAGGGTGCCAATCGACGGGGATGGATTATAGGCGTTAATTTATGACGATATATATGGAAAAAACTGAAAACAATGGACAATTTTTGAAAAAGGAATGAAATATTCGATGTTTTTGTTCTACAAAATTTTTTAAAATGATAGTAACACTGTTAATTTTTATTGCGTTTGACAGAAAAAACAGAAATACAACTATTAGCGAAGAAACCCGACGAGAATCGAACAATATTGACGTAAAATGTGTGATGTCGATCCACCACTACACTTCGGTATGAGGAGGATATTTCAAAATATTTCGGTTTCCCACTATCGGGGGTGGCCCTGAAGGGTACCAATCGACGGGGATGGATTATAGGCGTTAATTTATGACGATATAAACGGAAAAAGCTGAAAACAATGGACAATTTTTGAAAAAAGAATGAAAAATTCGATGTTTTTGTTCTACAAATTTTTTTTAAATGATAGTAACACTGTTAATTTTTATTGCGTTTGATAGAACAAACAGAAATACAACTACTGGCGAAGAAACCGGACGAGAATCGAACAATATTGACGTAAACTGTACTGTGATGTCGATCCACCAATACACCTCGGTATGAGGAGGAAAGTTCAAAATATTTCGGTTTCCCACTATCGGGGGTGGCCCAGAAGGGTGCCAATCGACGGGGATGGATTATAGGCGTTAATTTATGACGATATAAACGGAAAAAGCTGAAAAAAGTGGACAATTTTTGAAAAAAGAATGAAAAATTCGATGTTTTTGTTCTACAAAAATTTTTTAAATGATAGTAACACTGTTTATTTTTATTGCGTTTGACAGAACAAACAGAAATACAACTATTAGCGAAGAAACCCGACGAGAATCGAACAATATTGACGTAAAATGTGTGATGTCGATCCACCACTACACTTCGGTATGAGGAGGAAATTTCAAAATATTTCGGTTTCCCACTATAGAGGGTGGCCCAGAATGGTGCCAATCGACGGGGATGGATTATAGGCGGTAATTTATGAGGATATAAACGGAAAAAGCTGAAAACAATGGACAATTTTTGAAAAAAGAATGAAAAATTCGATGTTTTTGTTCTACAAATTTTTTTTAAATGATAGTAACACTGTTAATTTTTATTGCGTTTGATAGAACAAACAGAAATACAACTACTAGCGAAGAAACCGGACGAGAATCGAACAATATTGACGTAAACTGTACTGTGATGTCGATCCACCACTACACCTCGGTATGAGGAGGAAAGTTCAAAATATTTCGGTTTCCCACTATCGGGGGTGGCCCAGAAGGGTGCCAATCGACGGGGATGGATTATAGGCGTTAATTTATGACGATATAAACGGAAAAAGCTGAAAAAAGTGGACAATTTTTGAAAAAAGAATGAAAAATTCGATGTTTTTGTTCTACAAAAATTTTTTAAATGATAGTAACACTGTTTATTTTTATTGCGTTTGACAGAACAAACAGAAATACAACTATTAGCGAAGAAACCCGACGAGAATCGAACAATATTGACGTAAAATGTGTGATGTCGATCCACCACTACACTTCGGTATGAGGAGGAAATTTCAAAATATTTCGGTTTCCCACTATCGGGGGTGGCCCTGAAGGGTACCAATCGACGGGGATGGATTATAGGCGTTAATTTATGACGATATAAACGGAAAAAGCTGAAAACAATGGACAATTTTTGAAAAAAGAATGAAAAATTCGATGTTTTTGTTCTACAAATTTTTTTTAAATGATAGTAACACTGTTAATTTTTATTGCGTTTGATAGAACAAACAGAAATACAACTACTAGCGAAGAAACCGGACGAGAATCGAACAATATTGACGTAAACTGTACTGTGATGTCGATCCACCAATACACCTCGGTATGAGGAGGAAAGTTCAAAATATTTCGGTTTCCCACTATCGCGGGTGGCCCAGAAGGGTGCCAATCGACGGGGATGGATTATAGGCGTTAATTTATGACGATATAAACGGAAAAAGCTGAAAAAAGTGGACAATTTTTGAAAAAAGAATGAAAAATTCGATGTTTTTGTTCTACAAAAATTTTTTAAATGATAGTAACACTGTTTATTTTTATTGCGTTTGACAGAACAAACAGAAATACAACTATTAGCGAAGAAACCCGACGAGAATCGAACAATATTGACGTAAAATGTGTGATGTCGATCCACCACTACACTTCGGTATGAGGAGGAAATTTCAAAATATTTCGGTTTCCCACTATAGAGGGTGGCCCAGAATGGTGCCAATCGACGGGGATGGATTATAGGCGGTAATTTATGAGGATATAAACGGAAAAAGCTGAAAACAATGGAAAATTTTTGAAAAAAGAATGAAAAATTCGATGTTTTTGTTCTACAAAAATTTTTTAAATTATAGTAACACTGTCAATTTTTATAGCGTTTGACAGAACAAACAAAAATACAACTATTTGCGAAGAAATCCGACGAGAATCGAACAATATTGACGTAAAATGTACTGTGATGTCGATCCACCACTACACCTCGGTATGAGGAGGAAAGTTCAAAATATTTCGGTTTCCCACTATCGGGGGTGGCCCAGAAGGGTGCCAATCGACGGGGATGGATTATAGGCGTTAATTTATGACGATATAAATGGAAAAAGCTGAAAACAATGGACAATTTTTGAAAAAAGAATGAAAAATTCGATGTTTTTGTTCTACAAATTTTTTTTAAATGATAGTAACACTGTTAATTTTTATTGCGTTTGACAGAACAAATAGAAATACAACTACTAGCGAAGAAACCCGACGAGAATCGAACAATATTGACGTAAAATGTACTGTGATGTCGATCCACCACTACACCTCGGTATGAGGAGGAAAGTTCAAAATATTTCGGTTTCCCACTATCGGGGGTGGCCCAGAAGGGTGCCAATCGACGGGGATGGATTATAGGCGTTAATTTATGACGATATAAATGGAAAAAGCTGAAAACAATGGACAATTTTTGAAAAAAGAATGAAAAATTCGATGTTTTTGTTCTACAAATTTTTTTTAAATGATAGTAACACTGTTAATTTTTATTGCGTTTGACAGAACAAATAGAAATACAACTACTAGCGAAGAAACCGGACGAGAATCGAACAATATTGACGTAAACTGTACTGTGATGTCGATCCACCAATACACCTCGGTATGAGGAGGAAAGTTCAAAATATTTCGGTTTCCCACTATCGGGGGTGGCCCAGAAGGGTGCCAATCGACGGGGATGGATTATAGGCGTTAATTTATGACGATATAAACGGAAAAAGCTGAAAAAAGTGGACAATTTTTGAAAAAAGAATGAAAAATTCGATGTTTTTGTTCTACAAAAATTTTTTAAATGATAGTAACACTGTTTATTTTTATTGCGTTTGACAGAACAAACAGAAATACAACTATTAGCGAAGAAACCCGACGAGAATCGAACAATATTGACGTAAAATGTGTGATGTCGATCCACCACTACACTTCGGTATGAGGAGGAAATTTCAAAATATTTCGGTTTCCCACTATAGAGGGTGGCCCAGAATGGTGCCAATCGACGGGGATGGATTATAGGCGGTAATTTATGAGGATATAAACGGAAAAAGCTGAAAACAATGGAAAATTTTTGAAAAAAGAATGAAAAATTCGATGTTTTTGTTCTACAAAAATTTTTTAAATTATAGTAACACTGTCAATTTTTATAGCGTTTGACAGAACAAACAAAAATACAACTATTTGCGAAGAAATCCGACGAGAATCGAACAATATTGACGTAAAATGTACTGTGATGTCGATCCACCACTACACCTCGGTATGAGGAGGAAAGTTCAAAATATTTCGGTTTCCCACTATCGGGGGTGGCCCAGAAGGGTGCCAATCGACGGGGATGGATTATAGGCGTTAATTTATGACGATATAAATGGAAAAAGCTGAAAACAATGGACAATTTTTGAAAAAAGAATGAAAAATTCGATGTTTTTGTTCTACAAATTTTTTTTAAATGATAGTAACACTGTTAATTTTTATTGCGTTTGACAGAACAAATAGAAATACAACTACTAGCGAAGAAACCCGACGAGAATCGAACAATATTGACGTAAAATGTACTGTGATGTCGATCCACCACTACACCTCGGTATGAGGAGGAAAGTTCAAAATATTTCGGTTTCCCACTATCGGGGGTGGCCCAGAAGGGTGCCAATCGACGGGGATGGATTATAGGCGTTAATTTATGAGGATATAAACGGAAAAAGCTGAAAAAAGTGGACAATTTTTGAAAAAAGAATGAAAAGTTCGATGTTTTTGTTCTACAAAAATTTTTTAAATGATAGTAACACTGTTTATTTTTATTGCGTTTGACAGAACAAACAGAAATACAACTATTAGCGAAGAAACCCGACGAGAATCGAACAATATTGACGTAAAATGTGTGATGTCGATCCACCACTACACTTCGGTATGAGGAGGAAATTTCAAAATATTTCGGTTTCCCACTATAGAGGGTGGCCCAGAATGGTGCCAATCGACGGGGATGGATTATAGGCGGTAATTTATGAGGATATAAACGGAAAAAGCTGAAAACAATGGAAAATTTTTGAAAAAAGAATGAAAAATTCGATGTTTTTGTTCTACAAAAATTTTTTAAATTATAGTAACACTGTCAATTTTTATAGCGTTTGACAGAACAAACAAAAATACAACTATTTGCGAAGAAATCCGACGAGAATCGAACAATATTGACGTAAAATGTACTGTGATGTCGATCCACCACTACACCTCGGTATGAGGAGGAAAGTTCAAAATATTTCGGTTTCCCACTATCGGGGGTGGCCCAGAAGGGTGCCAATCGACGGGGATGGATTATAGGCGTTAATTTATGACGATATAAATGGAAAAAGCTGAAAACAATGGACAATTTTTGAAAAAAGAATGAAAAATTCGATGTTTTTGTTCTACAAATTTTTTTTAAATGATAGTAACACTGTTAATTTTTATTGCGTTTGACAGAACAAATAGAAATACAACTACTAGCGAAGAAACCCGACGAGAATCGAACAATATTGACGTAAAATGTACTGTGATGTCGATCCACCACTACACCTCGGTATGAGGAGGAAAGTTCAAAATATTTCGGTTTCCCACTATCGGGGGTGGCCCAGAAGGGTGCCAATCGACGGGGATGGATTATAGGCGTTAATTTATGACGATATAAATGGAAAAAGCTGAAAACAATGGACAATTTTTGAAAAAAGAATGAAAAATTCGATGTTTTTGTTCTACAAATTTTTTTTAAATGATAGTAACACTGTTAATTTTTATTGCGTTTGACAGAACAAATAGAAATACAACTACTAGCGAAGAAACCGGACGAGAATCGAACAATATTGACGTAAACTGTACTGTGATGTCGATCCACCACTACACCTCGGTATGAGGAGGAAAGTTCAAAATATTTCGGTTTCCCACTATAGGGGGTGGCCCAGAAGGGTGCCAATCGACGGGGATGGATTATAGGCGTTAATTTATGACGATATAAATGGAAAAAACTGAAACCAATGGACAATTTTTGAAAAAAGAATGAAATATTCGATGTTTTTGTTCTACAAAATTTTTTAAAATGATAGTAACACTGTTAATTTTTATTGCGTTTGACAGAACAAACAGAAATACAACTATTAGCGAAGAAACCCGACGAGAATCGAACAATATTGACGTAAAATGTGTGATGTCGATCCACCACTACACTTCGGTATGAGGAGGATATTTCAAAATATTTCGGTTTCCCACTATCGGGGGTGGCCCTGAAGGGTACCAATCGACGGGGATGGATTATAGGCGTTAATTTATGACGATATAAACGGAAAAAGCTGAAAACAATGGACAATTTTTGAAAAAAGAATGAAAAATTCGATGTTTTTGTTCTACAAATTTTTTTTAAATGATAGTAACACTGTTAATTTTTATTGCGTTTGATAGAACAAACAGAAATACAACTACTAGCGAAGAAACCGGACGAGAATCGAACAATATTGACGTAAACTGTACTGTGATGTCGATCCACCACTACACCTCGGTATGAGGAGGAAAGTTCAAAATATTTCGGTTTCCCACTATCGGGGGTGGCCCAGAAGGGTGCCAATCGACGGGGATGGATTATAGGCGTTAATTTATGACGATATAAACGGAAAAAGCTGAAAAAAGTGGACAATTTTTGAAAAAAGAATGAAAAATTCGATGTTTTTGTTCTACAAAAATTTTTTAAATGATAGTAACACTGTTTATTTTTATTGCGTTTGACAGAACAAACAGAAATACAACTATTAGCGAAGAAACCCGACGAGAATCGAACAATATTGACGTAAAATGTGTGATGTCGATCCACCACTACACTTCGGTATGAGGAGGAAATTTCAAAATATTTCGGTTTCCCACTATCGGGGGTGGCCCTGAAGGGTACCAATCGACGGGGATGGATTATAGGCGTTAATTTATGACGATATAAACGGAAAAAGCTGAAAACAATGGACAATTTTTGAAAAAAGAATGAAAAATTCGATGTTTTTGTTCTACAAATTTTTTTTAAATGATAGTAACACTGTTAATTTTTATTGCGTTTGATAGAACAAACAGAAATACAACTACTAGCGAAGAAACCGGACGAGAATCGAACAATATTGACGTAAACTGTACTGTGATGTCGATCCACCAATACACCTCGGTATGAGGAGGAAAGTTCAAAATATTTCGGTTTCCCACTATCGGGGGTGGCCCAGAAGGGTGCCAATCGACGGGGATGGATTATAGGCGTTAATTTATGACGATATAAACGGAAAAAGCTGAAAAAAGTGGACAATTTTTGAAAAAAGAATGAAAAATTCGATGTTTTTGTTCTACAAAAATTTTTTAAATGATAGTAACACTGTTTATTTTTATTGCGTTTGACAGAACAAACAGAAATACAACTATTAGCGAAGAAACCCGACGAGAATCGAACAATATTGACGTAAAATGTGTGATGTCGATCCACCACTACACTTCGGTATGAGGAGGATATTTCAAAATATTTCGGTTTCCCACTATCGGGGGTGGCCCTGAAGGGTACCAATCGACGGGGATGGATTATAGGCGTTAATTTATGACGATATAAACGGAAAAAGCTGAAAACAATGGACAATTTTTGAAAAAAGAATGAAAAATTCGATGTTTTTGTTCTACAAATTTTTTTTAAATGATAGTAACACTGTTAATTTTTATTGCGTTTGATAGAACAAACAGAAATACAACTACTAGCGAAGAAACCGGACGAGAATCGAACAATATTGACGTAAACTGTACTGTGATGTCGATCCACCACTACACCTCGGTATGAGGAGGAAAGTTCAAAATATTTCGGTTTCCCACTATCGGGGGTGGCCCAGAAGGGTGCCAATCGACGGGGATGGATTATAGGCGTTAATTTATGACGATATAAACGGAAAAAGCTGAAAAAAGTGGACAATTTTTGAAAAAAGAATGAAAAATTCGATGTTTTTGTTCTACAAAAATTTTTTAAATGATAGTAACACTGTTTATTTTTATTGCGTTTGACAGAACAAACAGAAATACAACTATTAGCGAAGAAACCCGACGAGAATCGAACAATATTGACGTAAAATGTGTGATGTCGATCCACCACTACACTTCGGTATGAGGAGGAAATTTCAAAATATTTCGGTTTCCCACTATCGGGGGTGGCCCTGAAGGGTACCAATCGACGGGGATGGATTATAGGCGTTAATTTATGACGATATAAACGGAAAAAGCTGAAAACAATGGACAATTTTTGAAAAAAGAATGAAAAATTCGATGTTTTTGTTCTACAAATTTTTTTTAAATGATAGTAACACTGTTAATTTTTATTGCGTTTGATAGAACAAACAGAAATACAACTACTAGCGAAGAAACCGGACGAGAATCGAACAATATTGACGTAAACTGTACTGTGATGTCGATCCACCAATACACCTCGGTATGAGGAGGAAAGTTCAAAATATTTCGGTTTCCCACTATCGGGGGTGGCCCAGAAGGGTGCCAATCGACGGGGATGGATTATAGGCGTTAATTTATGACGATATAAACGGAAAAAGCTGAAAAAAGTGGACAATTTTTGAAAAAAGAATGAAAAATTCGATGTTTTTGTTCTACAAAAATTTTTTAAATGATAGTAACACTGTTTATTTTTATTGCGTTTGACAGAACAAACAGAAATACAACTATTAGCGAAGAAACCCGACGAGAATCGAACAATATTGACGTAAAATGTGTGATGTCGATCCACCACTACACTTCGGTATGAGGAGGAAATTTCAAAATATTTCGGTTTCCCACTATAGAGGGTGGCCCAGAATGGTGCCAATCGACGGGGATGGATTATAGGCGGTAATTTATGAGGATATAAACGGAAAAAGCTGAAAACAATGGACAATTTTTGAAAAAAGAATGAAAAATTCGATGTTTTTGTTTTACAAAATTTTTTTAAATTATAGTAACACTGTCAATTTTTATAGCGTTTGACAGAACAAACAAAAATACAACTATTTGCGAAGAAACCCGACGAGAATCGAACAATATTGACGTAAAATGTGTGATGTCGATCCACCACTACACTTCGGTATGAGGAGGATATTTCAAAATATTTCGGTTTCCCACTATCGGGGGTGGCCCTGAAGGGTACCAATCGACGGGGATGGATTATAGGCGTTAATTTATGACGATATAAACGGAAAAAGCTGAAAACAATGGACAATTTTTGAAAAAAGAATGAAAAATTCGATGTTTTTGTTCTACAAATTTTTTTTAAATGATAGTAACACTGTTAATTTTTATTGCGTTTGATAGAACAAACAGAAATACAACTACTAGCGAAGAAACCGGACGAGAATCGAACAATATTGACGTAAACTGTACTGTGATGTCGATCCACCACTACACCTCGGTATGAGGAGGAAAGTTCAAAATATTTCGGTTTCCCACTATCGGGGGTGGCCCAGAAGGGTGCCAATCGACGGGGATGGATTATAGGCGTTAATTTATGACGATATAAACGGAAAAAGCTGAAAAAAGTGGTCAATTTTTGAAAAAAGAATGAAAAATTCGATGTTTTTGTTCTACAAAAATTTTTTAAATGATAGTAACACTGTTTATTTTTATTGCGTTTGACAGAACAAACAGAAATACAACTATTAGCGAAGAAACCCGACGAGAATCGAACAATATTGACGTAAAATGTGTGATGTCGATCCACCACTACACTTCGGTATGAGGAGGAAATTTCAAAATATTTCGGTTTCCCACTATAGAGGGTGGCCCAGAATGGTGCCAATCGACGGGGATGGATTATAGGCGGTAATTTATGAGGATATAAACGGAAAAAGCTGAAAACAATGGACAATTTTTGAAAAAAGAATGAAAAATTCGATGCTTTTGTTCTACATATTTTTTTTAAATGATAGTAACACTGTTAATTTTTATTGCGTTTGACAGAACAAACAGAAATACAACTACTAGCGAAGAAACCCGACGAGAATCGAACAATATTGACGTAAAATGTGTGATGTCGATCCACCACTACACTTCGGTATGAGGAGGAAATTTCAAAATATTTCGGTTTCCCACCATCGGGGGTGGCCCTGAAGGGTACCAATCGACGAGGATGGATTATAGGCGTTAATTTATGACAATATAAACGGAAAAAGCTGAAAACAATGGACAATTTTTGAAAAAAGAATGAAAAATTCGATGTTTTTGTTCTACAAATTTTTTTTAAATGATAGTAACACTGTTAAATTTTATTGCGTTTGACAGAACAAACAGAAATACAACTACTAGCGAAGAAACCGGACGAGAATCGAACAATATTGACGTAAACTGTACTGTGATGTCGATCCACCACTACACCTCGGTATGAGGAGGAAAGTTCAAAATATTTCAGTTTCCCACTATCGGGGGTGGCCCAGAAGGGTGCCAATCGACGGGGATGGATTATAGGCGTTAATTTATGACGATATAAACGGAAAAAGCTGAAAAAAGTGGACAATTTTTGAAAAAAGAATGAAAAATTCGATGTTTTTGTTCTACAAAAATTTTTTAAATGATAGTAACACTGTTAATTTTTATTGCGTTTGACAGAACAAACAGAAATACAACTATTAGCGAAGAAACCCGACGAGAATCGAACAATATTGACGTAAAATGTGTGATGTCGATCCACCACTACACTTCGGTATGAGGAGGAAATTTCAAAATATTTCGGTTTCCCACTATAGAGGGTGGCCCAGAATGGTGCCAATCGACGGGGATGGATTATAGG
Source organism: Catocala sponsa (assembly GCA_963564715.1). Taxonomy (NCBI): domain Eukaryota; kingdom Metazoa; phylum Arthropoda; class Insecta; order Lepidoptera; family Erebidae; genus Catocala; species Catocala sponsa. Next base: position 285,937 of record OY751353.1, on the reverse strand, counting down.
CGGTAATTTATGAGGATATAAACGGAAAAAGCTGAAAACAATGGACAATTTTTGAAAAAAGAATGAAAAATTCGATGTTTTTGTTCTACAAATTTTTTTTAAATGATAGTAACACTGTTAATTTTTATTGCGTTTGACAGAACAAACAGAAATACAACTACTAGCGAAGAAACCGGACGAGAATCGAACAATATTGACGTAAACTGTACTGTGATGTCGATCCACCACTACACCTCGGTATGAGGAGGAAAGTTCAAAATATTTCGGTTTCCCACTATAGGGGGTGGCCCAGAAGGGTGCCAATCGACGGGGATGGATTATAGGCGTTAATTTATGACGATATAAATGGAAAAAACTGAAAACAATGGACAATTTTTGAAAAAAGAATGAAATATTCGATGTTTTTGTTCTACAAAATTTTTTAAAATGATAGTAACACTGTTAATTTTTATTGCGTTTGACAGAACAAACAGAAATACAACTATTAGCGAAGAAACCCGACGAGAATCGAACAATATTGACGTAAAATGTGTGATGTCGATCCACCACTACACTTCGGTATGAGGAGGATATTTCAAAATATTTCGGTTTCCCACTATCGGGGGTGGCCCTGAAGGGTACCAATCGACGGGGATGGATTATAGGCGTTAATTTATGACGATATAAACGGAAAAAGCTGAAAACAATGGACAATTTTTGAAAAAAGAATGAAAAATTCGATGTTTTTGTTCTACAAATTTTTTTTAAATGATAGTAACACTGTTAATTTTTATTGCGTTTGATAGAACAAACAGAAATACAACTACTAGCGAAGAAACCGGACGAGAATCGAACAATATTGACGTAAACTGTACTGTGATGTCGATCCACCACTACACCTCGGTATGAGGAGGAAAGTTCAAAATATTTCGGTTTCCCACTATCGGGGGTGGCCCAGAAGGGTGCCAATCGACGGGGATGGATTATAGGCGTTAATTTATGACGATATAAATGGAAAAAGCTGAAAACAATGGACAATTTTTAAAAAAAGAATGAAATATTCGATGTTTTTGTTCTACAAAATTTTTAAAAATGATAGTAACACTGTTAATTTTTATTGCGTTTGACAGAACAAACAGAAATACAACTATTAGCGAAGAAACCCGACGAGAATCGAACAATATTGACGTAAAATGTGTGATGTCGATCCACCACTACACTTCGGTATGAGGAGGAAATTTCAAAATATTTCGGTTTCCCACTATAGAGGGTGGCCCAGAATGGTGCCAATCGACGGGGATGGATTATAGGCGGTAATTTATGAGGATATAAACGGAAAAAGCTGAAAACAATGGACAATTTTTGAAAAAAGAATGAAAAATTCGATGTTTTTGTTCTACAAAATTTTTTTAAATTATAGTAACACTGTCAATTTTTATAGCGTTTGACAGAACAAACAAAAATACAACTATTTGCGAAGAAACCCGACGAGAATCGAACAATATTGACGTAAAATGTACTGTGATGTCGATCCACCACTACACCTCGGTATGAGGAGGAAAGTTCAAAATATTTCGGTTTCCCACTATCGCGGGTGGCCCAGAAGGGTGCCAATCGACGGGGATGGATCATAAGCGTTAATTTATGACGATATAAACGGAAAAAGCTGAAAAAAGTGGACAATTTTTGAAAAAAGAATGAAAAATTCGATGTTTTTGTTCTACAAAAATTTTTTAAATGATAGTAACACTGTTAATTTTTATTGCGTTTGACAGAACAAACAGAAATACAACTATTAGCGAAGAAACCCGACGAGAATCGAACAATATTGACGTAAAATGTACTGTGATGTCGATCCACCACTACACCTCGGTATGAGGAGGAAATTTCAAAATATTTCGGTTTCCCACTATCGGGGGTGGCCCTGAAGGGTACCAATCGACGGGGATGGATTATAAGCGTTAATTTATGACGATATAAACGGAAAAAGCTGAAAACAATGGACAATTTTTGAAAAAAGAATGAAAAATTCGATGTTTTTGTTCTACAAATTTTTTTTAAATGATAGTAACACTGTTAATTTTTATTGCGTTTGACAGAACAAACAGAAATACAACTACAGCGAAGAAACCGGACGAGAATCGAACAATATTGACGTAAACTGTACTGTGATGTCGATCCACCACTACACCTCGGTATGAGGAGGAAAGTTCAAAATATTTCGGTTTCCCACTATAGGGGGTGGCCCAGAAGGGTGCCAATCGACGGGGATGGATTATAGGCGTTAATTTATGACGATATATATGGAAAAAACTGAAAACAATGGACAATTTTTGAAAAAAGAATGAAATATTCGATGTTTTTGTTCTACAAAATTTTTTAAAATGATAGTAACACTGTTAATTTTTATTGCGTTTGACAGAAAAAACAGAAATACAACTATTAGCGAAGAAACCCGACGAGAATCGAACAATATTGACGTAAAATGTGTGATGTCGATCCACCACTACACTTCGGTATGAGGAGGATATTTCAAAATATTTCGGTTTCCCACTATCGGGGGTGGCCCTGAAGGGTACCAATCGACGGGGATGGATTATAGGCGTTAATTTATGACGATATAAACGGAAAAAGCTGAAAACAATGGACAATTTTTGAAAAAAGAATGAAAAATTCGATGTTTTTGTTCTACAAATTTTTTTTAAATGATAGTAACACTGTTAATTTTTATTGCGTTTGATAGAACAAACAGAAATACAACTACTAGCGAAGAAACCGGACGAGAATCGAACAATATTGACGTAAACTGTACTGTGATGTCGATCCACCAATACACCTCGGTATGAGGAGGAAAGTTCAAAATATTTCGGTTTCCCACTATCGGGGGTGGCCCAGAAGGGTGCCAATCGACGGGGATGGATTATAGGCGTTAATTTATGACGATATAAACGGAAAAAGCTGAAAAAAGTGGACAATTTTTGAAAAAAGAATGAAAAATTCGATGTTTTTGTTCTACAAAAATTTTTTAAATGATAGTAACACTGTTTATTTTTATTGCGTTTGACAGAACAAACAGAAATACAACTATTAGCGAAGAAACCCGACGAGAATCGAACAATATTGACGTAAAATGTGTGATGTCGATCCACCACTACACTTCGGTATGAGGAGGAAATTTCAAAATATTTCGGTTTCCCACTATAGAGGGTGGCCCAGAATGGTGCCAATCGACGGGGATGGATTATAGGCGGTAATTTATGAGGATATAAACGGAAAAAGCTGAAAACAATGGACAATTTTTGAAAAAAGAATGAAAAATTCGATGTTTTTGTTCTACAAAAATTTTTTAAATTATAGTAACACTGTCAATTTTTATAGCGTTTGACAGAACAAACAAAAATACAACTATTTGCGAAGAAACCCGACGAGAATCGAACAATATTGACGTAAAATGTACTGTGATGTCGATCCACCACTACACCTCGGTATGAGGAGGAAAGTTCAAAATATTTCGGTTTCCCACTATCGGGGGTGGCCCAGAAGGGTGCCAATCGACGGGGATGGATTATAGGCGTTAATTTATGACGATATAAATGGAAAAAGCTGAAAACAATGGACAATTTTTGAAAAAAGAATGAAATATTCGATGTTTTTGTTCTACAAAATTTTTTAAAATGATAGTAACACTGTTAATTTTTATTGCGTTTGACAGAACAAACAGAAATACAACTATTAGCGAAGAAACCCGACGAGAATCGAACAATATTGACGTAAAATGTACTGTGATGTCGATCCACCACTACACCTCGGTATGAGGAGGACATTTCAAAATATTTCGGTTTCCCACTATCGGGGGTGGCCCTGAAGGGTACCAATCGACGGGGATGGATTATAGGCGTTAATTTATGACGATATAAACGGAAAAAGCTAAAAACAATGGACAATTTTTGAAAAAAGAATGAAAAATTCGATGCTTTTGTTCTACATATTTTTTTTAAATGATAGTAACACTGTTAATTTTTATTGCGTTTGACAGAACAAACAGAAATACAACTACTAGCGAAGAAACCCGACGAGAATCGAACAATATTGACGTAAAATGTGTGATGTCGATCCACCACTACACTTCGGTATGAGGAGGAAATTTCAAAATATTTCGGTTTCCCACCATCGGGAGTGGCCCAGAAGGGTACCAATCGACGAGGATGGATTATAGGCGTTAATTTATGACGATATAAACGGAAAAAGCTGAAAACAATGGACAATTTTTGAAAAAAGAATGAAAAATTCGATGTTTTTGTTCTACAAATTTTTTTTAAATGATAGTAACACTGTTAATTTTTATTGCGTTTGACAGAACAAACAGAAATACAACTACTAGCGAAGAAACCGGACGAGAATCGAACAATATTGACGTAAACTGTACTGTGATGTCGATCCACCACTACACCTCGGTATGAGGAGGAAAGTTCAAAATATTTCGGTTTCCCACTATCGAGGGTGGCCCAGAAGGGTGCCAATCGACGGGGATGGATTATAGGCGTTAATTTATGACGATATAAACGGAAAAAGCTGAAAAAAGTGGACAATTTTTGAAAAAAGAATGAAAAATTCGATGTTTTTGTTCTACAAAAATTTTTTAAATGATAGTAACACTGTTAATTTTTATTGCGTTTGACAGAACAAACAGAAATACAACTATTAGCGAAGAAACCCGACGAGAATCGAACAATATTGACGTAAAATGTGTGATGTCGATCCACCACTACACTTCGGTATGAGGAGGAAATTTAAAAATATTTCGGTTTCCCACTATCGAGGGTGGCCCAGAATGGTGCCAATCGACGGGGATGGATCATAGGCGTTAATTTATGACGATATAAACGGAAAAAGCTAAAAAAAGTGGACAATTTTTGAAAAAAGAATGAAAAATTCGATGTTTTTGTTCTACAAAAATTTTTTAAATGATAGTAACACTGTTAATTTTTATTGCGTTTGACAGAACAAACAGAAATACAACTATTAGCGAAGAAACCCGACGAGAATCGAACAATATTGACGTAAAATGTACTGTGATGTCGATCCACCACTACACCTCGGTATGAGGAGGAAATTTCAAAATATTTCGGTTTCCCACTATCGGGGGTGGCCCTGAAGGGTACCAATCGACGGGGATGGATTATAGGCGTTAATTTATGACGATATAAACGGAAAAAGCTGAAAACAATGGACAATTTTTGAAAAAAGAATGAAAAATTCGATGTTTTTGTTCTACAAATTTTTTTTAAATGATAGTAACACTGTTAATTTTTATTGCGTTTGACAGAACAAATAGAAATACAACTACTAGCGAAGAAACCGGACGAGAATCGAACAATATTGACGTAAACTGTACTGTGATGTCGATCCACCACTACACCTCGGTATGAGGAGGAAAGTTCAAAATATTTCGGTTTCCCACTATAGGGGGTGGCCCAGAAGGGTGCCAATCGACGGGGATGGATTATAGGCGTTAATTTATGACGATATAAATGGAAAAAACTGAAAACAATGGACAATTTTTGAAAAAAGAATGAAATATTCGATGTTTTTGTTCTACAAAATTTTTTAAAATGATAGTAACACTGTTAATTTTTATTGCGTTTGACAGAACAAACAGAAATACAACTATTAGCGAAGAAACCCGACGAGAATCGAACAATATTGACGTAAAATGTGTGATGTCGATCCACCACTACACTTCGGTATGAGGAGGATATTTCAAAATATTTCGGTTTCCCACTATCGGGGGTGGCCCTGAAGGGTACCAATCGACGGGGATGGATTATAGGCGTTAATTTATGACGATATAAACGGAAAAAGCTGAAAACAATGGACAATTTTTGAAAAAAGAATGAAAAATTCGATGTTTTTGTTCTACAAATTTTTTTTAAATGATAGTAACACTGTTAATTTTTATTGCGTTTGATAGAACAAACAGAAATACAACTACTAGCGAAGAAATCGGACGAGAATCGAACAATATTGACGTAAACTGTACTGTGATGTCGATCCACCACTACACCTCGGTATGAGGAGGAAAGTTCAAAATATTTCGGTTTCCCACTATCGGGGGTGGCCCAGAAGGGTGCCAATCGACGGGGATGGATTATAGGCGTTAATTTATGACGATATAAACGGAAAAAGCTGAAAAAAGTGGACAATTTTTGAAAAAAGAATGAAAAATTCGATGTTTTTGTTCTACAAAAATTTTTTAAATGATAGTAACACTGTTTATTTTTATTGCGTTTGACAGAACAAACAGAAATACAACTATTAGCGAAGAAACCCGACGAGAATCGAACAATATTGACGTAAAATGTGTGATGTCGATCCACCACTACACTTCGGTATGAGGAGGAAATTTCAAAATATTTCGGTTTCCCACTATCGGGGGTGGCCCTGAAGGGTACCAATCGACGGGGATGGATTATAGGCGTTAATTTATGACAATATAAACGGAAAAAGCTGAAAACAATGGACAATTTTTGAAAAAAGAATGAAAAATTCGATGTTTTTGTTCTACAAATTTTTTTTAAATGATAGTAACACTGTTAATTTTTATTGCGTTTGATAGAACAAACAGAAATACAACTACTAGCGAAGAAACCGGACGAGAATCGAACAATATTGACGTAAACTGTACTGTGATGTCGATCCACCAATACACCTCGGTATGAGGAGGAAAGTTCAAAATATTTCGGTTTCCCACTATCGGGGGTGGCCCAGAAGGGTGCCAATCGACGGGGATGGATTATAGGCGTTAATTTATGACGATATAAACGGAAAAAGCTGAAAAAAGTGGACAATTTTTGAAAAAAGAATGAAAAATTCGATGTTTTTGTTCTACAAAAATTTTTTAAATGATAGTAACACTGTTTATTTTTATTGCGTTTGACAGAACAAACAGAAATACAACTATTAGCGAAGAAACCCGACGAGAATCGAACAATATTGACGTAAAATGTGTGATGTCGATCCACCACTACACTTCGGTATGAGGAGGAAATTTCAAAATATTTCGGTTTCCCACTATAGAGGGTGGCCCAGAATGGTGCCAATCGACGGGGATGGATTATAGGCGGTAATTTATGAGGATATAAACGGAAAAAGCTGAAAACAATGGACAATTTTTGAAAAAAGAATGAAAAATTCGATGTTTTTGTTCTACAAAAATTTTTTAAATTATAGTAACACTGTCAATTTTTATAGCGTTTGACAGAACAAACAAAAATACAACTATTTGCGAAGAAACCCGACGAGAATCGAACAATATTGACGTAAAATGTACTGTGATGTCGATCCACCACTACACCTCGGTATGAGGAGGAAAGTTCAAAATATTTCGGTTTCCCACTATAGGGGGTGGCCCAGAAGGGTGCCAATCGACGGGGATGGATTATAGGCGTTAATTTATGACGATATAAATGGAAAAAGCTGAAAACAATGGACAATTTTTGAAAAAAGAATGAAATATTCGATGTTTTTGTTCTACAAAATTTTTTAAAATGATAGTAACACTGTTAATTTTTATTGCGTTTGACAGAACAAACAGAAATACAACTATTAGCGAAGAAACCCGACGAGAATCGAACAATATTGACGTAAAATGTACTGTGATGTCGATCCACCACTACACCTCGGTATGAGGAGGACATTTCAAAATATTTCGGTTTCCCACTATCGGGGGTGGCCCTGAAGGGTACCAATCGACGGGGATGGATTATAGGCGTTAATTTATGACGATATAAACGGAAAAAGCTAAAAACAATGGACAATTTTTGAAAAAAGAATGAAAAATTCGATGCTTTTGTTCTACATATTTTTTTTAAATGATAGTAACACTGTTAATTTTTATTGCGTTTGACAGAACAAACAGAAATACAACTACTAGCGAAGAAACCCGACGAGAATCGAACAATATTGACGTAAAATGTGTGATGTCGATCCACCACTACACTTCGGTATGAGGAGGAAATTTCAAAATATTTCGGTTTCCCACCATCGGGGGTGGCCCTGAAGGGTACCAATCGACGAGGATGGATTATAGGCGTTAATTTATGACGATATAAACGGAAAAAGCTGAAAACAATGGACAATTTTTGAAAAAAGAATGAAAAATTCGATGCTTTTGTTCTACATATTTTTTTTAAATGATAGTAACACTGTTAATTTTTATTGCGTTTGACAGAACAAACAGAAATACAACTACTAGCGAAGAAACCCGACGAGCATCGAACAATATTGACGTAAAATGTGTGATGTCGATCCACCACTACACTTCGGTATGAGGAGGAAATTTCAAAATATTTCGGTTTCCCACCATCGGGGGTGGCCCTGAAGGGTACCAATCGACGAGGATGGATTATAGGCGTTAATTTATGACAATATAAACGGAAAAAGCTGAAAACAATGGACAATTTTTGAAAAAAGAATGAAAAATTCGATGTTTTTGTTCTACAAATTTTTTTTAAATGATAGTAACACTGTTAATTTTTATTGCGTTTGACAGAACAAACAGAAATACAACTACTAGCGAAGAAACCGGACGAGAATCGAACAATATTGACGTAAACTGTACTGTGATGTCGATCCACCACTACACCTCGGTATGAGGAGGAAAGTTCAAAATATTTCGGTTTCCCACTATCGGGGGTGGCCCAGAAGGGTGCCAATCGACGGGGATGGATTATAGGCGTTAATTTATGACGATATAAACGGAAAAAGCTGAAAAAAGTGGACAATATTTGAAAAAAGAATGAAAAATTCGATGTTTTTGTTCTACAAAAATTTTTTAAATGATAGTAACACTGTTAATTTTTATTGCGTTTGACAGAACAAACAGAAATACAACTATTAGCGAAGAAACCCGACGAGAATCGAACAATATTGACGTAAAATGTGTGATGTCGATCCACCACTACACTTCGGTATGAGGAGGAAATTTCAAAATATTTCGGTTTCCCACTATAGAGGGTGGCCCAGAATGGTGCCAATCGACGGGGATGGATTATAGGCGGTAATTTATGAGGATATAAACGGAAAAAGCTGAAAACAATGGACAATTTTTGAAAAAAGAATGAAAAATTCGATGTTTTTGTTCTACAAATTTTTTTTAAATGATAGTAACACTGTTAATTTTTATTGCGTTTGACAGAACAAACAGAAATACAACTACTAGCGAAGAAACCGGACGAGAATCGAACAATATTGACGTAAACTGTACTGTGATGTCGATCCACCACTACACCTCGGTATGAGGAGGAAAGTTCAAAATATTTCGGTTTCCCACTATAGGGGGTGGCCCAGAAGGGTGCCAATCGACGGGGATGGATTATAGGCGTTAATTTATGACGATATAAATGGAAAAAACTGAAAACAATGGACAATTTTTGAAAAAAGAATGAAATATTCGATGTTTTTGTTCTACAAAATTTTTTAAAATGATAGTAACACTGTTAATTTTTATTGCGTTTGACAGAACAAACAGAAATACAACTATTAGCGAAGAAACCCGACGAGAATCGAACAATATTGACGTAAAATGTGTGATGTCGATCCACCACTACACTTCGGTATGAGGAGGATATTTCAAAATATTTCGGTTTCCCACTATCGGGGGTGGCCCAGAAGGGTGCCAATCGACGGGGATGGATTATAGGCGTTAATTTATTACGATATAAATGGAAAAAGCTGAAAACAATGGACAATTTTTAAAAAAAGAATGAAATATTCGATGTTTTTGTTCTACAAAATTTTTAAAAATGATAGTAACACTGTTAATTTTTATTGCGTTTGACAGAACAAACAGAAATACAACTATTAGCGAAGAAACCTGACGAGAATCGAACAATATTGACGTAAAATGTGTGATGTCGATCCACCACTACACTTCGGTATGAGGAGGAAATTTCAAAATATTTCGGTTTCCCACTATAGAGGGTGGCCCAGAATGGTGCCAATCGACGGGGATGGATTATAGGCGGTAATTTATGAGGATATAAACGGAAAAAGCTGAAAACAATGGACAATTTTTGAAAAAAGAATGAAAAATTCGATGTTTTTGTTCTACAAAATTTTTTTAAATTATAGTAACACTGTCAATTTTTATAGCGTTTGACAGAACAAACAAAAATACAACTATTTGCGAAGAAACCCGACGAGAATCGAACAATATTGACGTAAAATGTACTGTGATGTCGATCCACCACTACACCTCGGTATGAGGAGGAAAGTTCAAAATATTTCGGTTTCCCACTATCGCGGGTGGCCCAGAAGGGTGCCAATCGACGGGGATGGATCATAGGCGTTAATTTATGACGATATAAACGGAAAAAGCTGAAAAAAGTGGACAATTTTTGAAAAAAGAATGAAAAATTCGATGTTTTTGTTCTACAAAAATTTTTTAAATGATAGTAACACTGTTAATTTTTATTGCGTTTGACAGAACAAACAGAAATACAACTATTAGCGAAGAAACCCGACGAGAATCGAACAATATTGACGTAAAATGTACTGTGATGTCGATCCACCACTACACCTCGGTATGAGGAGGAAATTTCAAAATATTTCGGTTTCCCACTATCGGGGGTGGCCCTGAAGGGTACCAATCGACGGGGATGGATTATAGGCGTTAATTTATGACGATATAAACGGAAAAAGCTGAAAACAATGGACAATTTTTGAAAAAAGAATGAAAAATTCGATGTTTTTGTTCTACAAATTTTTTTTAAATGATAGTAACACTGTTAATTTTTATTGCGTTTGACAGAACAAACAGAAATACAACTACAGCGAAGAAACCGGACGAGAATCGAACAATATTGACGTAAACTGTACTGTGATGTCGATCCACCACTACACCTCGGTATGAGGAGGAAAGTTCAAAATATTTCGGTTTCCCACTATAGGGGGTGGCCCAGAAGGGTGCCAATCGACGGGGATGGATTATAGGCGTTAATTTATGACGATATATATGGAAAAAACTGAAAACAATGGACAATTTTTGAAAAAAGAATGAAATATTCGATGTTTTTGTTCTACAAAATTTTTTAAAATGATAGTAACACTGTTAATTTTTATTGCGTTTGACAGAAAAAACAGAAATACAACTATTAGCGAAGAAACCCGACGAGAATCGAACAATATTGACGTAAAATGTGTGATGTCGATCCACCACTACACTTCGGTATGAGGAGGATATTTCAAAATATTTCGGTTTCCCACTATCGGGGGTGGCCCTGAAGGGTACCAATCGACGGGGATGGATTATAGGCGTTAATTTATGACGATATAAACGGAAAAAGCTGAAAACAATGGACAATTTTTGAAAAAAGAATGAAAAATTCGATGTTTTTGTTCTACAAATTTTTTTAAATGATAGTAACACTGTTAATTTTTATTGCGTTTGATAGAACAAACAGAAATACAACTACTAGCGAAGAAACCGGACGAGAATCGAACAATATTGACGTAAACTGTACTGTGATGTCGATCCACCAATACACCTCGGTATGAGGAAAGTTCAAAATATTTCGGTTTCCCACTATCGGGGGTGGCCCAGAAGGGTGCCAATCGACGGGGATGGATTATAGGCGTTAATTTATGACGATATAAACGGAAAAAGCTGAAAAAAGTGGACAATTTTTGAAAAAAGAATGAAAAATTCGATGTTTTTGTTCTACAAAAATTTTTTAAATGATAGTAACACTGTTTATTTTTATTGCGTTTGACAGAACAAACAGAAATACAACTATTAGCGAAGAAACCCGACGAGAATCGAACAATATTGACGTAAAATGTGTGATGTCGATCCACCACTACACTTCGGTATGAGGAGGAAATTTCAAAATATTTCGGTTTCCCACTATAGAGGGTGGCCCAGAATGGTGCCAATCGACGGGGATGGATTATAGGCGGTAATTTATGAGGATATAAACGGAAAAAGCTGAAAACAATGGACAATTTTTGAAAAAAGAATGAAAAATTCGATGTTTTTGTTCTACAAAAATTTTTTAAATTATAGTAACACTGTCAATTTTTATAGCGTTTGACAGAACAAACAAAAATACAACTATTTGCGAAGAAACCCGACGAGAATCGAACAATATTGACGTAAAATGTACTGTGATGTCGATCCACCACTACACCTCGGTATGAGGAGGAAAGTTCAAAATATTTCGGTTTCCCACTATCGGGGGTGGCCCAGAAGGGTGCCAATCGACGGGGATGGATTATAGGCGTTAATTTATGACGATATAAATGGAAAAAGCTGAAAACAATGGACAATTTTTGAAAAAAGAATGAAATATTCGATGTTTTTGTTCTACAAAATTTTTTAAAATGATAGTAACACTGTTAATTTTTATTGCGTTTGACAGAACAAACAGAAATACAACTATTAGCGAAGAAACCCGACGAGAATCGAACAATATTGACGTAAAATGTACTGTGATGTCGATCCACCACTACACCTCGGTATGAGGAGGACATTTCAAAATATTTCGGTTTCCCACTATCGGGGGTGGCCCTGAAGGGTACCAATCGACGGGGATGGATTATAGGCGTTAATTTATGACGATATAAACGGAAAAAGCTAAAAACAATGGACAATTTTTGAAAAAAGAATGAAAAATTCGATGCTTTTGTTCTACATATTTTTTTTAAATGATAGTAACACTGTTAATTTTTATTGCGTTTGACAGAACAAACAGAAATACAACTACTAGCGAAGAAACCCGACGAGAATCGAACAATATTGACGTAAAATGTGTGATGTCGATCCACCACTACACTTCGGTATGAGGAGGAAATTTCAAAATATTTCGGTTTCCCACCATCGGGGGTGGCCCTGAAGGGTACCAATCGACGAGGATGGATTATAGGCGTTAATTTATGACGATATAAACGGAAAAAGCTGAAAACAATGGACAATTTTTGAAAAAAGAATGAAAAATTCGATGCTTTTGTTCTACATATTTTTTTTAAATGATAGTAACACTGTTAATTTTTATTGCGTTTGACAGAACAAACAGAAATACAACTACTAGCGAAGAAACCCGACGAGCATCGAACAATATTGACGTAAAATGTGTGATGTCGATCCACCACTACACTTCGGTATGAGGAGGAAATTTCAAAATATTTCGGTTTCCCACCATCGGGGGTGGCCCTGAAGGGTACCAATCGACGAGGATGGATTATAGGCGTTAATTTATGACAATATAAACGGAAAAAGCTGAAAACAATGGACAATTTTTGAAAAAAGAATGAAAAATTCGATGTTTTTGTTCTACAAATTTTTTTTAAATGATAGTAACACTGTTAATTTTTATTGCGTTTGACAGAACAAACAGAAATACAACTACTAGCGAAGAAACCGGACGAGAATCGAACAATATTGACGTAAACTGTACTGTGATGTCGATCCACCACTACACCTCGGTATGAGGAGGAAAGTTCAAAATATTTCGGTTTCCCACTATCGGGGGTGGCCCAGAAGGGTGCCAATCGACGGGGATGGATTATAGGCGTTAATTTATGACGATATAAACGGAAAAAGCTGAAAAAAGTGGACAATATTTGAAAAAAGAATGAAAAATTCGATGTTTTTGTTCTACAAAAATTTTTTAAATGATAGTAACACTGTTAATTTTTATTGCGTTTGACAGAACAAACAGAAATACAACTATTAGCGAAGAAACCCGACGAGAATCGAACAATATTGACGTAAAATGTGTGATGTCGATCCACCACTACACTTCGGTATGAGGAGGAAATTTCAAAATATTTCGGTTTCCCACTATAGAGGGTGGCCCAGAATGGTGCCAATCGACGGGGATGGATTATAGGCGGTAATTTATGAGGATATAAACGGAAAAAGCTGAAAACAATGGACAATTTTTGAAAAAAGAATGAAAAATTCGATGTTTTTGTTCTACAAATTTTTTTTAAATGATAGTAACACTGTTAATTTTTATTGCGTTTGACAGAACAAACAGAAATACAACTACTAGCGAAGAAACCGGACGAGAATCGAACAATATTGACGTAAACTGTACTGTGATGTCGATCCACCACTACACCTCGGTATGAGGAGGAAAGTTCAAAATATTTCGGTTTCCCACTATAGGGGGTGGCCCAGAAGGGTGCCAATCGACGGGGATGGATTATAGGCGTTAATTTATGACGATATAAATGGAAAAAACTGAAAACAATGGACAATTTTTGAAAAAAGAATGAAATATTCGATGTTTTTGTTCTACAAAATTTTTTAAAATGATAGTAACACTGTTAATTTTTATTGCGTTTGACAGAACAAACAGAAATACAACTATTAGCGAAGAAACCCGACGAGAATCGAACAATATTGACGTAAAATGTGTGATGTCGATCCACCACTACACTTCGGTATGAGGAGGATATTTCAAAATATTTCGGTTTCCCACTATCGGGGGTGGCCCAGAAGGGTGCCAATCGACGGGGATGGATTATAGGCGTTAATTTATTACGATATAAATGGAAAAAGCTGAAAACAATGGACAATTTTTAAAAAAAGAATGAAATATTCGATGTTTTTGTTCTACAAAATTTTTAAAAATGATAGTAACACTGTTAATTTTTATTGCGTTTGACAGAACAAACAGAAATACAACTATTAGCGAAGAAACCTGACGAGAATCGAACAATATTGACGTAAAATGTGTGATGTCGATCCACCACTACACTTCGGTATGAGGAGGAAATTTCAAAATATTTCGGTTTCCCACTATAGAGGGTGGCCCAGAATGGTGCCAATCGACGGGGATGGATTATAGGCGGTAATTTATGAGGATATAAACGGAAAAAGCTGAAAACAATGGACAATTTTTGAAAAAAGAATGAAAAATTCGATGTTTTTGTTCTACAAAATTTTTTTAAATTATAGTAACACTGTCAATTTTTATAGCGTTTGACAGAACAAACAAAAATACAACTATTTGCGAAGAAACCCGACGAGAATCGAACAATATTGACGTAAAATGTACTGTGATGTCGATCCACCACTACACCTCGGTATGAGGAGGAAAGTTCAAAATATTTCGGTTTCCCACTATCGCGGGTGGCCCAGAAGGGTGCCAATCGACGGGGATGGATCATAGGCGTTAATTTATGACGATATAAACGGAAAAAGCTGAAAAAAGTGGACAATTTTTGAAAAAAGAATGAAAAATTCGATGTTTTTGTTCTACAAAAATTTTTTAAATGATAGTAACACTGTTAATTTTTATTGCGTTTGACAGAACAAACAGAAATACAACTATTAGCGAAGAAACCCGACGAGAATCGAACAATATTGACGTAAAATGTACTGTGATGTCGATCCACCACTACACCTCGGTATGAGGAGGAAATTTCAAAATATTTCGGTTTCCCACTATCGGGGGTGGCCCTGAAGGGTACCAATCGACGGGGATGGATTATAGGCGTTAATTTATGACGATATAAACGGAAAAAGCTGAAAACAATGGACAATTTTTGAAAAAAGAATGAAAAATTCGATGTTTTTGTTCTACAAATTTTTTTTAAATGATAGTAACACTGTTAATTTTTATTGCGTTTGACAGAACAAACAGAAATACAACTACAGCGAAGAAACCGGACGAGAATCGAACAATATTGACGTAAACTGTACTGTGATGTCGATCCACCACTACACCTCGGTATGAGGAGGAAAGTTCAAAATATTTCGGTTTCCCACTATAGGGGGTGGCCCAGAAGGGTGCCAATCGACGGGGATGGATTATAGGCGTTAATTTATGACGATATATATGGAAAAAACTGAAAACAATGGACAATTTTTGAAAAAAGAATGAAATATTCGATGTTTTTGTTCTACAAAATTTTTTAAAATGATAGTAACACTGTTAATTTTTATTGCGTTTGACAGAAAAAACAGAAATACAACTATTAGCGAAGAAACCCGACGAGAATCGAACAATATTGACGTAAAATGTGTGATGTCGATCCACCACTACACTTCGGTATGAGGAGGATATTTCAAAATATTTCGGTTTCCCACTATCGGGGGTGGCCCTGAAGGGTACCAATCGACGGGGATGGATTATAGGCGTTAATTTATGACGATATAAACGGAAAAAGCTGAAAACAATGGACAATTTTTGAAAAAAGAATGAAAAATTCGATGTTTTTGTTCTACAAATTTTTTTAAATGATAGTAACACTGTTAATTTTTATTGCGTTTGATAGAACAAACAGAAATACAACTACTAGCGAAGAAACCGGACGAGAATCGAACAATATTGACGTAAACTGTACTGTGATGTCGATCCACCAATACACCTCGGTATGAGGAAAGTTCAAAATATTTCGGTTTCCCACTATCGGGGGTGGCCCAGAAGGGTGCCAATCGACGGGGATGGATTATAGGCGTTAATTTATGACGATATAAACGGAAAAAGCTGAAAAAAGTGGACAATTTTTGAAAAAAGAATGAAAAATTCGATGTTTTTGTTCTACAAAAATTTTTTAAATGATAGTAACACTGTTTATTTTTATTGCGTTTGACAGAACAAACAGAAATACAACTATTAGCGAAGAAACCCGACGAGAATCGAACAATATTGACGTAAAATGTGTGATGTCGATCCACCACTACACTTCGGTATGAGGAGGAAATTTCAAAATATTTCGGTTTCCCACTATAGAGGGTGGCCCAGAATGGTGCCAATCGACGGGGATGGATTATAGGCGGTAATTTATGAGGATATAAACGGAAAAAGCTGAAAACAATGGACAATTTTTGAAAAAAGAATGAAAAATTCGATGTTTTTGTTCTACAAAAATTTTTTAAATTATAGTAACACTGTCAATTTTTATAGCGTTTGACAGAACAAACAAAAATACAACTATTTGCGAAGAAACCCGACGAGAATCGAACAATATTGACGTAAAATGTACTGTGATGTCGATCCACCACTACACCTCGGTATGAGGAGGAAAGTTCAAAATATTTCGGTTTCCCACTATCGGGGGTGGCCCAGAAGGGTGCCAATCGACGGGGATGGATTATAGGCGTTAATTTATGACGATATAAATGGAAAAAGCTGAAAACAATGGACAATTTTTGAAAAAAGAATGAAATATTCGATGTTTTTGTTCTACAAAATTTTTTAAAATGATAGTAACACTGTTAATTTTTATTGCGTTTGACAGAACAAACAGAAATACAACTATTAGCGAAGAAACCCGACGAGAATCGAACAATATTGACGTAAAATGTACTGTGATGTCGATCCACCACTACACCTCGGTATGAGGAGGACATTTCAAAATATTTCGGTTTCCCACTATCGGGGGTGGCCCTGAAGGGTACCAATCGACGGGGATGGATTATAGGCGTTAATTTATGACGATATAAACGGAAAAAGCTAAAAACAATGGACAATTTTTGAAAAAAGAATGAAAAATTCGATGCTTTTGTTCTACATATTTTTTTTAAATGATAGTAACACTGTTAATTTTTATTGCGTTTGACAGAACAAACAGAAATACAACTACTAGCGAAGAAACCCGACGAGAATCGAACAATATTGACGTAAAATGTGTGATGTCGATCCACCACTACACTTCGGTATGAGGAGGAAATTTCAAAATATTTCGGTTTCCCACCATCGGGGGTGGCCCTGAAGGGTACCAATCGACGAGGATGGATTATAGGCGTTAATTTATGACGATATAAACGGAAAAAGCTGAAAACAATGGACAATTTTTGAAAAAAGAATGAAAAATTCGATGTTTTTGTTCTACAATTTTTTTTTAAATGATAGTAACACTGTTAATTTTTATTGCGTTTGACAGAACAAACAGAAATACAACTACTAGCGAAGAAACCGGACGAGAATCGAACAATATTGACGTAAACTGTACTGTGATGTCGATCCACCACTACACCTCGGTATGAGGAGGAAAGTTCAAAATATTTCGGTTTCCCACTATCGGGGGTGGCCCAGAAGGGTGCCAATCGACGGGGATGGATTATAGGCGTTAATTTATGACGATATAAACGGAAAAAGCTGAAAAAAGTGGACAATTTTTGAAAAAAGAATGAAAAATTCGATGTTTTTGTTCTACAAAAATTTTTTAAATGATAGTAACACTGTTAATTTTTATTGCGTTTGACAGAACAAACAGAAATACAACTATTAGCGAAGAAACCCGACGAGAATCGAACAATATTGACGTAAAATGTGTGATGTCGATCCACCACTACACTTCGGTATGAGGAGGAAATTTAAAAATATTTCGGTTTCCCACTATCGAGGGTGGCCCAGAATGGTGCCAATCGACGGGGATGGATCATAGGCGTTAATTTATGACGATATAAACGGAAAAAGCTAAAAAAAGTGGACAATTTTTGAAAAAAGAATGAAAAATTCGATGTTTTTGTTCTACAAAAATTTTTTAAATGATAGTAACACTGTTAATTTTTATTGCGTTTGACAGAACAAACAGAAATACAACTATTAGCGAAGAAACCCGACGAGAATCGAACAATATTGACGTAAAATGTACTGTGATGTCGATCCACCACTACACCTCGGTATGAGGAGGAAAGTTCAAAATATTTCGGTTTCCCACTATCGGGGGTGGCCCTGAAGGGTACCAATCGACGGGGATGGATTATAGGCGTTAATTTATGACGATATAAACGGAAAAAGCTGAAAACAATGGACAATTTTTGAAAAAAGAATGAAAAATTCGATGTTTTTGTTCTACAAATTTTTTTTAAATGATAGTAACACTGTTAATTTTTATTGCGTTTGACAGAACAAATAGAAATACAACTACTAGCGAAGAAACCGGACGAGAATCGAACAATATTGACGTAAACTGTACTGTGATGTCGATCCACCACTACACCTCGGTATGAGGAGGAAAGTTCAAAATATTTCGGTTTCCCACTATAGGGGGTGGCCCAGAAGGGTGCCAATCGACGGGGATGGATTATAGGCGTTAATTTATGACGATATAAATGGAAAAAACTGAAAACAATGGACAATTTTTGAAAAAAGAATGAAATATTCGATGTTTTTGTTCTACAAAATTTTTTAAAATGATAGTAACACTGTTAATTTTTATTGCGTTTGACAGAACAAACAGAAATACAACTATTAGCGAAGAAACCCGACGAGAATCGAACAATATTGACGTAAAATGTGTGATGTCGATCCACCACTACACTTCGGTATGAGGAGGATATTTCAAAATATTTCGGTTTCCCACTATCGGGGGTGGCCCTGAAGGGTACCAATCGACGGGGATGGATTATAGGCGTTAATTTATGACGATATAAACGGAAAAAGCTGAAAACAATGGACAATTTTTGAAAAAAGAATGAAAAATTCGATGTTTTTGTTCTACAAATTTTTTTTAAATGATAGTAACACTGGTAATTTTTATTGCGTTTGATAGAACAAACAGAAATACAACTACTAGCGAAGAAACCGGACGAGAATCGAACAATATTGACGTAAACTGTACTGTGATGTCGATCCACCACTACACCTCAGTATGAGGAGGAAAGTTCAAAATATTTCGGTTTCCCACTATCGGGGGTGGCCCAGAAGGGTGCCAATCGACGGGGATGGATTATAGGCGTTAATTTATGACGATATAAACGGAAAAAGCTGAAAAAAGTGGACAATTTTTGAAAAAAGAATGAAAAATTCGATGTTTTTGTTCTACAAAAATT
Organism: Catocala sponsa; assembly: GCA_963564715.1. NCBI lineage: Eukaryota > Metazoa > Arthropoda > Insecta > Lepidoptera > Erebidae > Catocala > Catocala sponsa. Next base: position 266,166 of record OY751353.1, on the reverse strand, counting down.
TTTTAAATGATAGTAACACTGTTTATTTTTATTGCGTTTGACAGAACAAACAGAAATACAACTATTAGCGAAGAAACCCGACGAGAATCGAACAATATTGACGTAAAATGTGTGATGTCGATCCACCACTACACTTCGGTATGAGGAGGAAATTTCAAAATATTTCGGTTTCCCACTATAGAGGGTGGCCCAGAATGGTGCCAATCGACGGGGATGGATTATAGGCGGTAATTTATGAGGATATAAACGGAAAAAGCTGAAAACAATGGACAATTTTTGAAAAAAGAATGAAAAATTCGATGTTTTTGTTCTACAAAAATTTTTTAAATTATAGTAACACTGTCAATTTTTATAGCGTTTGACAGAACAAACAAAAATACAACTATTTGCGAAGAAACCCGACGAGAATCGAACAATATTGACGTAAAATGTACTGTGATGTCGATCCACCACTACACCTCGGTATGAGGAGGAAAGTTCAAAATATTTCGGTTTCCCACTATCGGGGGTGGCCCAGAAGGGTGCCAATCGACGGGGATGGATTATAGGCGTTAATTTATGACGATATAAATGGAAAAAGCTGAAAACAATGGACAATTTTTGAAAAAAGAATGAAATATTCGATGTTTTTGTTCTACAAAATTTTTTAAAATGATAGTAACACTGTTAATTTTTATTGCGTTTGACAGAACAAACAGAAATACAACTATTAGCGAAGAAACCCGACGAGAATCGAACAATATTGACGTAAAATGTGTGATGTCGATCCACCACTACACTTCGGTATGAGGAGGAAATTTAAAAATATTTCGGTTTCCCACTATCGAGGGTGGCCCAGAATGGTGCCAATCGACGGGGATGGATCATAGGCGTTAATTTATGACGATATAAACGGAAAAAGCTAAAAAAAGTGGACAATTTTTGAAAAAAGAATGAAAAATTCGATGTTTTTGTTCTACAAAAATTTTTTAAATGATAGTAACACTGTTAATTTTTATTGCGTTTGACAGAACAAACAGAAATACAACTATTAGCGAAGAAACCCGACGAGAATCGAACAATATTGACGTAAAATGTACTGTGATGTCGATCCACCACTACACCTCGGTATGAGGAGGAAATTTCAAAATATTTCGGTTTCCCACTATCGGGGGTGGCCCTGAAGGGTACCAATCGACGGGGATGGATTATAGGCGTTAATTTATGACGATATAAACGGAAAAAGCTGAAAACAATGGACAATTTTTGAAAAAAGAATGAAAAATTCGATGTTTTTGTTCTACAAATTTTTTTTAAATGATAGTAACACTGTTAATTTTTATTGCGTTTGACAGAACAAATAGAAATACAACTACTAGCGAAGAAACCGGACGAGAATCGAACAATATTGACGTAAACTGTACTGTGATGTCGATCCACCACTACACCTCGGTATGAGGAGGAAAGTTCAAAATATTTCGGTTTCCCACTATAGGGGGTGGCCCAGAAGGGTGCCAATCGACGGGGATGGATTATAGGCGTTAATTTATGACGATATAAATGGAAAAAACTGAAAACAATGGACAATTTTTGAAAAAAGAATGAAATATTCGATGTTTTTGTTCTACAAAATTTTTTAAAATGATAGTAACACTGTTAATTTTTATTGCGTTTGACAGAACAAACAGAAATACAACTATTAGCGAAGAAACCCGACGAGAATCGAACAATATTGACGTAAAATGTGTGATGTCGATCCACCACTACACTTCGGTATGAGGAGGATATTTCAAAATATTTCGGTTTCCCACTATCGGGGGTGGCCCTGAAGGGTACCAATCGACGGGGATGGATTATAGGCGTTAATTTATGACGATATAAACGGAAAAAGCTGAAAACAATGGACAATTTTTGAAAAAAGAATGAAAAATTCGATGTTTTTGTTCTACAAATTTTTTTTAAATGATAGTAACACTGGTAATTTTTATTGCGTTTGATAGAACAAACAGAAATACAACTACTAGCGAAGAAACCGGACGAGAATCGAACAATATTGACGTAAACTGTACTGTGATGTCGATCCACCACTACACCTCAGTATGAGGAGGAAAGTTCAAAATATTTCGGTTTCCCACTATCGGGGGTGGCCCAGAAGGGTGCCAATCGACGGGGATGGATTATAGGCGTTAATTTATGACGATATAAACGGAAAAAGCTGAAAAAAGTGGACAATTTTTGAAAAAAGAATGAAAAATTCGATGTTTTTGTTCTACAAAAATTTTTTAAATGATAGTAACACTGTTTATTTTTATTGCGTTTGACAGAACAAACAGAAATACAACTATTAGCGAAGAAACCCGACGAGAATCGAACAATATTGACGTAAAATGTGTGATGTCGATCCACCACTACACTTCGGTATGAGGAGGAAATTTCAAAATATTTCGGTTTCCCACTATAGAGGGTGGCCCAGAATGGTGCCAATCGACGGGGATGGATTATAGGCGGTAATTTATGAGGATATAAACGGAAAAAGCTGAAAACAATGGACAATTTTTGAAAAAAGAATGAAAAATTCGATGTTTTTGTTCTACAAAAATTTTTTAAATTATAGTAACACTGTCAATTTTTATAGCGTTTGACAGAACAAACAAAAATACAACTATTTGCGAAGAAACCCGACGAGAATCGAACAATATTGACGTAAAATGTACTGTGATGTCGATCCACCACTACACCTCGGTATGAGGAGGAAAGTTCAAAATATTTCGGTTTCCCACTATCGGGGGTGGCCCAGAAGGGTGCCAATCGACGGGGATGGATTATAGGCGTTAATTTATGACGATATAAATGGAAAAAGCTGAAAACAATGGACAATTTTTGAAAAAAGAATGAAATATTCGATGTTTTTGTTCTACAAAATTTTTTAAAATGATAGTAACACTGTTAATTTTTATTGCGTTTGACAGAACAAACAGAAATACAACTATTAGCGAAGAAACCCGACGAGAATCGAACAATATTGACGTAAACTGTACTGTGATGTCGATCCACCACTACACCTCAGTATGAGGAGGAAAGTTCAAAATATTTCGGTTTCCCACTATCGGGGGTGGCCCAGAAGGGTGCCAATCGACGGGGATGGATTATAGGCGTTAATTTATGACGATATAAACGGAAAAAGCTGAAAAAAGTGGACAATTTTTGAAAAAAGAATGAAAAATTCGATGTTTTTGTTCTACAAAAATTTTTTAAATGATAGTAACACTGTTTATTTTTATTGCGTTTGACAGAACAAACAGAAATACAACTATTAGCGAAGAAACCCGACGAGAATCGAACAATATTGACGTAAAATGTGTGATGTCGATCCACCACTACACTTCGGTATGAGGAGGAAATTTCAAAATATTTCGGTTTCCCACTATAGAGGGTGGCCCAGAATGGTGCCAATCGACGGGGATGGATTATAGGCGGTAATTTATGAGGATATAAACGGAAAAAGCTGAAAACAATGGACAATTTTTGAAAAAAGAATGAAAAATTCGATGTTTTTGTTCTACAAAAATTTTTTAAATTATAGTAACACTGTCAATTTTTATAGCGTTTGACAGAACAAACAAAAATACAACTATTTGCGAAGAAACCCGACGAGAATCGAACAATATTGACGTAAAATGTACTGTGATGTCGATCCACCACTACACCTCGGTATGAGGAGGAAAGTTCAAAATATTTCGGTTTCCCACTATCGGGGGTGGCCCAGAAGGGTGCCAATCGACGGGGATGGATTATAGGCGTTAATTTATGACGATATAAATGGAAAAAGCTGAAAACAATGGACAATTTTTGAAAAAAGAATGAAATATTCGATGTTTTTGTTCTACAAAATTTTTTAAAATGATAGTAACACTGTTAATTTTTATTGCGTTTGACAGAACAAACAGAAATACAACTATTAGCGAAGAAACCCGACGAGAATCGAACAATATTGACGTAAAATGTACTGTGATGTCGATCCACCACTACACCTCGGTATGAGGAGGACATTTCAAAATATTTCGGTTTCCCACTATCGGGGGTGGCCCTGAAGGGTACTAATCGACGGGGATGGATTATAGGCGTTAATTTATGACGATATAAACGGAAAAAGCTGAAAACAATGGACAATTTTTGAAAAAAGAATGAAAAATTCGATGCTTTTGTTCTACATATTTTTTTTAAATGATAGTAACACTGTTAATTTTTATTGCGTTTGACAGAACAAACAGAAATACAACTACTAGCGAAGAAACCCGACGAGAATCGAACAATATTGACGTAAAATGTGTGATGTCGATCCACCACTACACTTCGGTATGAGGAGGAAATTTCAAAATATTTCGGTTTCCCACCATCGGGGGTGGCCCTGAAGGGTACCAATCGACGAGGATGGATTATAGGCGTTAATTTATGACGATATAAACGGAAAAAGCTGAAAACAATGGACAATTTTTGAAAAAAGAATGAAAAATTCGATGTTTTTGTTCTACAAATTTTTTTTAAATGATAGTAACACTGTTAATTTTTATTGCGTTTGACAGAACAAACAGAAATACAACTACTAGCGAAGAAACCGGACGAGAATCGAACAATATTGACGTAAACTGTACTGTGATGTCGATCCACCACTACACCTCGGTATGAGGAGGAAAGTTCAAAATATTTCGGTTTCCCACTATCGGGGGTGGCCCAGAAGGGTGCCAATCGACGGGGATGGATTATAGGCGTTAATTTATGACGATATAAACGGAAAAAGCTGAAAAAAGTGGACAATTTTTGAAAAAAGAATGAAAAATTCGATGTTTTTGTTCTACAAAAATTTTTTAAATGATAGTAACACTGTTAATTTTTATTGCGTTTGACAGAACAAACAGAAATACAACTATTAGCGAAGAAACCCGACGAGAATCGAACAATATTGACGTAAAATGTGTGATGTCGATCCACCACTACACTTCGGTATGAGGAGGAAATTTCAAAATATTTCGGTTTCCCACTATAGAGGGTGGCCCAGAATGGTGCCAATCGACGGGGATGGATTATAGGCGGTAATTTATGAGGATATAAACGGAAAAAGCTGAAAACAATGGACAATTTTTGAAAAAAGAATGAAAAATTCGATGTTTTTGTTCTACAAAAATTTTTTAAATGATAGTAACACTGTCAATTTTTATAGCGTTTGACAGAACAAACAAAAATACAACTATTTGCGATGAAACCCGACGAGAATCGAACAATATTGACGTAAAATGTACTGTGATGTCGATCCACCACTACACCTCGGTATGAGGAGGAAAGTTCAAAATATTTCGGTTTCCCACTATAGGGGGTGGCCCAGAAGGGTGCCAATCGACGGGGATGGATTATAGGCGTTAATTTATGACGATATAAATGGAAAAAACTGAAAACAATGGACAATTTTTGAAAAAAGAATGAAATATTCGATGGTTTTGTTCTACAAAATTTTTTAAAATGATAGTAACACTGTTAATTTTTATTGCGTTTGACAGAACAAACAGAAATACAACTATTAGCGAAGAAACCCGACGAGAATCGAACAATATTGACGTAAAATGTGTGATGTCGATCCACCACTACACTTCGGTATGAGGAGGAAATTTCAAAATATTTCGGTTTCCCACTATAGAGGTTGGCCCAGAATGGTGCCAATCGACGGGGATGGATTATAGGCGGTAATTTATGAGGATATAAACGGAAAAAGCTGAAAACAATGGACAATTTTTGAAAAAAGAATGAAAAATTCGATGTTTTTGTTCTACAAAAATTTTTTAAATGATAGTAACACTGTCAATTTTTATAGCGTTTGACAGAACAAACAAAAATACAACTATTTGCGAAGAAACCCGACGAGAATCGAACAATATTGACGTAAAATGTACTGTGATGTCGATCCACCACTACACCTCGGTATGAGGAGGAAAGTTCAAAATATTTCGGTTTCCCACTATAGGGGGTGGCCCAGAAGGTTGCCAATCGACGGGGATGGATTATAGGCGTTAATTTATGACGATATAAATGGAAAAAACTGAAAACAATGGACAATTTTTGAAAAATGAATGAAATATTCGATGTTTTTGTTCTACAAAATTTTTTAAAATGATAGTAACACTGTTAATTTTTATTGCGTTTGACAGAACAAACAGAAATACAACTATTAGCGAAGAAACCCGACGAGAATCGAACAATATTGACGTAAAATGTACTGTGATGTCGATCCACCACTACACCTCGGTATGAGGAGGACATTTCAAAATATTTCGGTTTCCCACTATCGGGGGTGGCCCTGAAGGGTACTAATCGACGGGGATGGATTATAGGCGTTAATTTATGACGATATAAACGGAAAAAGCTGAAAACAATGGACAATTTTTGAAAAAAGAATGAAAAATTCGATGCTTTTGTTCTACATATTTTTTTTAAATGATAGTAACACTGTTAATTTTTATTGCGTTTGACAGAACAAACAGAAATACAACTACTAGCGAAGAAACCCGACGAGAATCGAACAATATTGACGTAAAATGTGTGATGTCGATCCACCACTACACTTCGGTATGAGGAGGAAATTTCAAAATATTTCGGTTTCCCACCATCGGGGGTGGCCCTGAAGGGTACCAATCGACGAGGATGGATTATAGGCGTTAATTTATGACGATATAAACGGAAAAAGCTGAAAACAATGGACAATTTTTGAAAAAAGAAGGAAAAATTCGATGTTTTTGTTCTACAAATTTTTTTTAAATGATAGTAACACTGTTAATTTTTATTGCGTTTGACAGAACAAACAGAAATACAACTACTAGCGAAGAAACCGGACGAGAATCGAACAATATTGACGTAAACTGTACTGTGATGTCGATCCACCACTACACCTCGGTATGAGGAGGAAAGTTCAAAATATTTCGGTTTCCCACTATCGGGGGTGGCCCAGAAGGGTGCCAATCGACGGGGATGGATTATAGGCGTTAATTTATGACGATATAAACGGAAAAAGCTGAAAAAAGTGGACAATTTTTGAAAAAAGAATGAAAAATTCGATGTTTTTGTTCTACAAAAATTTTTTAAATGATAGTAACACTGTCAATTTTTATAGCGTTTGACAGAACAAACAAAAATACAACTATTTGCGATGAAACCCGACGAGAATCGAACAATATTGACGTAAAATGTACTGTGATGTCGATCCACCACTACACCTCGGTATGAGGAGGAAAGTTCAAAATATTTCGGTTTCCCACTATAGGGGGTGGCCCAGAAGGGTGCCAATCGACGGGGATGGATTATAGGCGTTAATTTATGACGATATAAATGGAAAAAACTGAAAACAATGGACAATTTTTGAAAAAAGAATGAAATATTCGATGGTTTTGTTCTACAAAATTTTTTAAAATGATAGTAACACTGTTAATTTTTATTGCGTTTGACAGAACAAACAGAAATACAACTATTAGCGAAGAAACCCGACGAGAATCGAACAATATTGACGTAAAATGTGTGATGTCGATCCACCACTACACTTCGGTATGAGGAGGAAATTTCAAAATATTTCGGTTTCCCACTATAGAGGTTGGCCCAGAATGGTGCCAATCGACGGGGATGGATTATAGGCGGTAATTTATGAGGATATAAACGGAAAAAGCTGAAAACAATGGACAATTTTTGAAAAAAGAATGAAATATTCGATGGTTTTGTTCTACAAAATTTTTTTAAATGATAGTAACACTGGTAATTTTTATTGCGTTTGATAGAACAAACAGAAATACAACTACTAGCGAAGAAACCGGACGAGAATCGAACAATATTGACGTAAACTGTACTGTGATGTCGATCCACCACTACACCTCAGTATGAGGAGGAAAGTTCAAAATATTTCGGTTTCCCACTATCGGGGGTGGCCCAGAAGGGTGCCAATCGACGGGGATGGATTATAGGCGTTAATTTATGACGATATAAACGGAAAAAGCTGAAAAAAGTGGACAATTTTTGAAAAAAGAATGAAAAATTCGATGTTTTTGTTCTACAAAAATTTTTTAAATGATAGTAACACTGTTTATTTTTATTGCGTTTGACAGAACAAACAGAAATACAACTATTAGCGAAGAAACCCGACGAGAATCGAACAATATTGACGTAAAATGTGTGATGTCGATCCACCACTACACTTCGGTATGAGGAGGAAATTTCAAAATATTTCGGTTTCCCACTATAGAGGGTGGCCGAGAATGGTGCCAATCGACGGGGATGGATTATAGGCGGTAATTTATGAGGATATAAACGGAAAAAGCTGAAAACAATGGACAATTTTTGAAAAAAGAATGAAAAATTCGATGTTTTTGTTCTACAAAAATTTTTTAAATTATAGTAACACTGTCAATTTTTATAGCGTTTGACAGAACAAACAAAAATACAACTATTTGCGAAGAAACCCGACGAGAATCGAACAATATTGACGTAAAATGTACTGTGATGTCGATCCACCACTACACCTCGGTATGAGGAGGAAAGTTCAAAATATTTCGGTTTCCCACTATCGGGGGTGGCCCAGAAGGGTGCCAATCGACGGGGATGGATTATAGGCGTTAATTTATGACGATATAAATGGAAAAAGCTGAAAACAATGGACAATTTTTGAAAAAAGAATGAAATATTCGATGTTTTTGTTCTACAAAATTTTTTAAAATGATAGTAACACTGTTAATTTTTATTGCGTTTGACAGAACAAACAGAAATACAACTATTAGCGAAGAAACCCGACGAGAATCGAACAATATTGACGTAAACTGTACTGTGATGTCGATCCACCACTACACCTCAGTATGAGGAGGAAAGTTCAAAATATTTCGGTTTCCCACTATCGGGGGTGGCCCAGAAGGGTGCCAATCGACGGGGATGGATTATAGGCGTTAATTTATGACGATATAAACGGAAAAAGCTGAAAAAAGTGGACAATTTTTGAAAAAAGAATGAAAAATTCGATGTTTTTGTTCTACAAAAATTTTTTAAATGATAGTAACACTGTTTATTTTTATTGCGTTTGACAGAACAAACAGAAATACAACTATTAGCGAAGAAACCCGACGAGAATCGAACAATATTGACGTAAAATGTGTGATGTCGATCCACCACTACACTTCGGTATGAGGAGGAAATTTCAAAATATTTCGGTTTCCCACTATAGAGGGTGGCCCAGAATGGTGCCAATCGACGGGGATGGATTATAGGCGGTAATTTATGAGGATATAAACGGAAAAAGCTGAAAACAATGGACAATTTTTGAAAAAAGAATGAAAAATTCGATGTTTTTGTTCTACAAAAATTTTTTAAATTATAGTAACACTGTCAATTTTTATAGCGTTTGACAGAACAAACAAAAATACAACTATTTGCGAAGAAACCCGACGAGAATCGAACAATATTGACGTAAAATGTACTGTGATGTCGATCCACCACTACACCTCGGTATGAGGAGGAAAGTTCAAAATATTTCGGTTTCCCACTATCGGGGGTGGCCCAGAAGGGTGCCAATCGACGGGGATGGATTATAGGCGTTAATTTATGACGATATAAATGGAAAAAGCTGAAAACAATGGACAATTTTTGAAAAAAGAATGAAATATTCGATGTTTTTGTTCTACAAAATTTTTTAAAATGATAGTAACACTGTTAATTTTTATTGCGTTTGACAGAACAAACAGAAATACAACTATTAGCGAAGAAACCCGACGAGAATCGAACAATATTGACGTAAAATGTACTGTGATGTCGATCCACCACTACACCTCGGTATGAGGAGGACATTTCAAAATATTTCGGTTTCCCACTATCGGGGGTGGCCCTGAAGGGTACTAATCGACGGGGATGGATTATAGGCGTTAATTTATGACGATATAAACGGAAAAAGCTGAAAACAATGGACAATTTTTGAAAAAAGAATGAAAAATTCGATGCTTTTGTTCTACATATTTTTTTTAAATGATAGTAACACTGTTAATTTTTATTGCGTTTGACAGAACAAACAGAAATACAACTACTAGCGAAGAAACCCGACGAGAATCGAACAATATTGACGTAAAATGTGTGATGTCGATCCACCACTACACTTCGGTATGAGGAGGAAATTTCAAAATATTTCGGTTTCCCACCATCGGGGGTGGCCCTGAAGGGTACCAATCGACGAGGATGGATTATAGGCGTTAATTTATGACGATATAAACGGAAAAAGCTGAAAACAATGGACAATTTTTGAAAAAAGAATGAAAAATTCGATGTTTTTGTTCTACAAATTTTTTTTAAATGATAGTAACACTGTTAATTTTTATTGCGTTTGACAGAACAAACAGAAATACAACTACTAGCGAAGAAACCGGACGAGAATCGAACAATATTGACGTAAACTGTACTGTGATGTCGATCCACCACTACACCTCGGTATGAGGAGGAAAGTTCAAAATATTTCGGTTTCCCACTATCGGGGGTGGCCCAGAAGGGTGCCAATCGACGGGGATGGATTATAGGCGTTAATTTATGACGATATAAACGGAAAAAGCTGAAAAAAGTGGACAATTTTTGAAAAAAGAATGAAAAATTCGATGTTTTTGTTCTACAAAAATTTTTTAAATGATAGTAACACTGTCAATTTTTATAGCGTTTGACAGAACAAACAAAAATACAACTATTTGCGATGAAACCCGACGAGAATCGAACAATATTGACGTAAAATGTACTGTGATGTCGATCCACCACTACACCTCGGTATGAGGAGGAAAGTTCAAAATATTTCGGTTTCCCACTATAGGGGGTGGCCCAGAAGGGTGCCAATCGACGGGGATGGATTATAGGCGTTAATTTATGACGATATAAATGGAAAAAACTGAAAACAATGGACAATTTTTGAAAAAAGAATGAAATATTCGATGGTTTTGTTCTACAAAATTTTTTAAAATGATAGTAACACTGTTAATTTTTATTGCGTTTGACAGAACAAACAGAAATACAACTATTAGCGAAGAAACCCGACGAGAATCGAACAATATTGACGTAAAATGTGTGATGTCGATCCACCACTACACTTCGGTATGAGGAGGAAATTTCAAAATATTTCGGTTTCCCACTATAGAGGTTGGCCCAGAATGGTGCCAATCGACGGGGATGGATTATAGGCGGTAATTTATGAGGATATAAACGGAAAAAGCTGAAAACAATGGACAATTTTTGAAAAAAGAATGAAAAATTCGATGTTTTTGTTCTACAAAAATTTTTTAAATGATAGTAACACTGTCAATTTTTATAGCGTTTGACAGAACAAACAAAAATACAACTATTTGCGAAGAAACCCGACGAGAATCGAACAATATTGACGTAAAATGTACTGTGATGTCGATCCACCACTACACCTCGGTATGAGGAGGAAAGTTCAAAATATTTCGGTTTCCCACTATAGGGGGTGGCCCAGAAGGTTGCCAATCGACGGGGATGGATTATAGGCGTTAATTTATGACGATATAAATGGAAAAAACTGAAAACAATGGACAATTTTTGAAAAAAGAATGAAAAATTCGATGTTTTTGTTCTACAAATTTTTTTTAAATGATAGTAACACTGTTAATTTTTATTGCGTTTGACAGAACAAACAGAAATACAACTACTAGCGAAGAAACCGGACGAGAATCGAACAATATTGACGTAAACTGTACTGTGATGTCGATCCACCACTACACTTCGGTATGAGGAGGAAATTTCAAAATATTTCGGTTTCCCACCATCGGGGGTGGCCCTGAAGGGTACCAATCGACGAGGATGGATTATAGGCGTTAATTTATGACGATATAAACGGAAAAAGCTGAAAACAATGGACAATTTTTGAAAAAAGAATGAAAAATTCGATGCTTTTGTTCTACATATTTTTTTTAAATGATAGTAACACTGTTAATTTTTATTGCGTTTGACAGAACAAACAGAAATACAACTACTAGCGAAGAAACCGGACGAGAATCGAACAATATTGACGTAAACTGTACTGTGATGTCGATCCACCACTACACCTCGGTATGAGGAGGAAAGTTCAAAATATTTCGGTTTCCCACTATCGGGGGTGGCCCAGAAGGGTGCCAATCGACGGGGATGGATTATAGGCGTTAATTTATGACGATATAAACGGAAAAAGCTGAAAAAAGTGGACAATTTTTGAAAAAAGAATGAAAAATTCGATGTTTTTGTTCTACAAAAATTTTTTAAATGATAGTAACACTGTCAATTTTTATAGCGTTTGACAGAACAAACAAAAATACAACTATTTGCGATGAAACCCGACGAGAATCGAACAATATTGACGTAAAATGTACTGTGATGTCGATCCACCACTACACCTCGGTATGAGGAGGAAAGTTCAAAATATTTCGGTTTCCCACTATAGGGGGTGGCCCAGAAGGGTGCCAATCGACGGGGATGGATTATAGGCGTTAATTTATGACGATATAAATGGAAAAAACTGAAAACAATGGACAATTTTTGAAAAAAGAATGAAATATTCGATGGTTTTGTTCTACAAAATTTTTTAAAATGATAGTAACACTGTTAATTTTTATTGCGTTTGACAGAACAAACAGAAATACAACTATTAGCGAAGAAACCCGACGAGAATCGAACAATATTGACGTAAAATGTGTGATGTCGATCCACCACTACACTTCGGTATGAGGAGGAAATTTCAAAATATTTCGGTTTCCCACTATAGAGGTTGGCCCAGAATGGTGCCAATCGACGGGGATGGATTATAGGCGGTAATTTATGAGGATATAAACGGAAAAAGCTGAAAACAATGGACAATTTTTGAAAAAAGAATGAAATATTCGATGGTTTTGTTCTACAAAATTTTTTTAAATGATAGTAACACTGGTAATTTTTATTGCGTTTGATAGAACAAACAGAAATACAACTACTAGCGAAGAAACCGGACGAGAATCGAACAATATTGACGTAAACTGTACTGTGATGTCGATCCACCACTACACCTCAGTATGAGGAGGAAAGTTCAAAATATTTCGGTTTCCCACTATCGGGGGTGGCCCAGAAGGGTGCCAATCGACGGGGATGGATTATAGGCGTTAATTTATGACGATATAAACGGAAAAAGCTGAAAAAAGTGGACAATTTTTGAAAAAAGAATGAAAAATTCGATGTTTTTGTTCTACAAAAATTTTTTAAATGATAGTAACACTGTTTATTTTTATTGCGTTTGACAGAACAAACAGAAATACAACTATTAGCGAAGAAACCCGACGAGAATCGAACAATATTGACGTAAAATGTGTGATGTCGATCCACCACTACACTTCGGTATGAGGAGGAAATTTCAAAATATTTCGGTTTCCCACTATAGAGGGTGGCCCAGAATGGTGCCAATCGACGGGGATGGATTATAGGCGGTAATTTATGAGGATATAAACGGAAAAAGCTGAAAACAATGGACAATTTTTGAAAAAAGAATGAAAAATTCGATGTTTTTGTTCTACAAAAATTTTTTAAATTATAGTAACACTGTCAATTTTTATAGCGTTTGACAGAACAAACAAAAATACAACTATTTGCGAAGAAACCCGACGAGAATCGAACAATATTGACGTAAAATGTACTGTGATGTCGATCCACCACTACACCTCGGTATGAGGAGGAAAGTTCAAAATATTTCGGTTTCCCACTATCGGGGGTGGCCCAGAAGGGTGCCAATCGACGGGGATGGATTATAGGCGTTAATTTATGACGATATAAATGGAAAAAGCTGAAAACAATGGACAATTTTTGAAAAAAGAATGAAATATTCGATGTTTTTGTTCTACAAAATTTTTTAAAATGATAGTAACACTGTTAATTTTTATTGCGTTTGACAGAACAAACAGAAATACAACTATTAGCGAAGAAACCCGACGAGAATCGAACAATATTGACGTAAACTGTACTGTGATGTCGATCCACCACTACACCTCAGTATGAGGAGGAAAGTTCAAAATATTTCGGTTTCCCACTATCGGGGGTGGCCCAGAAGGGTGCCAATCGACGGGGATGGATTATAGGCGTTAATTTATGACGATATAAACGGAAAAAGCTGAAAAAAGTGGACAATTTTTGAAAAAAGAATGAAAAATTCGATGTTTTTGTTCTACAAAAATTTTTTAAATGATAGTAACACTGTTTATTTTTATTGCGTTTGACAGAACAAACAGAAATACAACTATTAGCGAAGAAACCCGACGAGAATCGAACAATATTGACGTAAAATGTGTGATGTCGATCCACCACTACACTTCGGTATGAGGAGGAAATTTCAAAATATTTCGGTTTCCCACTATAGAGGGTGGCCCAGAATGGTGCCAATCGACGGGGATGGATTATAGGCGGTAATTTATGAGGATATAAACGGAAAAAGCTGAAAACAATGGACAATTTTTGAAAAAAGAATGAAAAATTCGATGTTTTTGTTCTACAAAAATTTTTTAAATTATAGTAACACTGTCAATTTTTATAGCGTTTGACAGAACAAACAAAAATACAACTATTTGCGAAGAAACCCGACGAGAATCGAACAATATTGACGTAAAATGTACTGTGATGTCGATCCACCACTACACCTCGGTATGAGGAGGAAAGTTCAAAATATTTCGGTTTCCCACTATCGGGGGTGGCCCAGAAGGGTGCCAATCGACGGGGATGGATTATAGGCGTTAATTTATGACGATATAAATGGAAAAAGCTGAAAACAATGGACAATTTTTGAAAAAAGAATGAAATATTCGATGTTTTTGTTCTACAAAATTTTTTAAAATGATAGTAACACTGTTAATTTTTATTGCGTTTGACAGAACAAACAGAAATACAACTATTAGCGAAGAAACCCGACGAGAATCGAACAATATTGACGTAAAATGTACTGTGATGTCGATCCACCACTACACCTCGGTATGAGGAGGACATTTCAAAATATTTCGGTTTCCCACTATCGGGGGTGGCCCTGAAGGGTACTAATCGACGGGGATGGATTATAGGCGTTAATTTATGACGATATAAACGGAAAAAGCTGAAAACAATGGACAATTTTTGAAAAAAGAATGAAAAATTCGATGCTTTTGTTCTACATATTTTTTTTAAATGATAGTAACACTGTTAATTTTTATTGCGTTTGACAGAACAAACAGAAATACAACTACTAGCGAAGAAACCCGACGAGAATCGAACAATATTGACGTAAAATGTGTGATGTCGATCCACCACTACACTTCGGTATGAGGAGGAAATTTCAAAATATTTCGGTTTCCCACCATCGGGGGTGGCCCTGAAGGGTACCAATCGACGAGGATGGATTATAGGCGTTAATTTATGACGATATAAACGGAAAAAGCTGAAAACAATGGACAATTTTTGAAAAAAGAATGAAAAATTCGATGTTTTTGTTCTACAAATTTTTTTTAAATGATAGTAACACTGTTAATTTTTATTGCGTTTGACAGAACAAACAGAAATACAACTACTAGCGAAGAAACCGGACGAGAATCGAACAATATTGACGTAAACTGTACTGTGATGTCGATCCACCACTACACCTCGGTATGAGGAGGAAAGTTCAAAATATTTCGGTTTCCCACTATCGGGGGTGGCCCAGAAGGGTGCCAATCGACGGGGATGGATTATAGGCGTTAATTTATGACGATATAAACGGAAAAAGCTGAAAAAAGTGGACAATTTTTGAAAAAAGAATGAAAAATTCGATGTTTTTGTTCTACAAAAATTTTTTAAATGATAGTAACACTGTTAATTTTTATTGCGTTTGACAGAACAAACAGAAATACAACTATTAGCGAAGAAACCCGACGAGAATCGAACAATATTGACGTAAAATGTGTGATGTCGATCCACCACTACACTTCGGTATGAGGAGGAAATTTCAAAATATTTCGGTTTCCCACTATAGAGGGTGGCCCAGAATGGTGCCAATCGACGGGGATGGATTATAGGCGGTAATTTATGAGGATATAAACGGAAAAAGCTGAAAACAATGGACAATTTTTGAAAAAAGAATGAAAAATTCGATGTTTTTGTTCTACAAAAATTTTTTAAATGATAGTAACACTGTCAATTTTTATAGCGTTTGACAGAACAAACAAAAATACAACTATTTGCGATAAAACCCGACGAGAATCGAACAATATTGACGTAAAATGTACTGTGATGTCGATCCACCACTACACCTCGGTATGAGGAGGAAAGTTCAAAATATTTCGGTTTCCCACTATAGGGGGTGGCCCAGAAGGGTGCCAATCGACGGGGATGGATTATAGGCGTTAATTTATGACGATATAAATGGAAAAAACTGAAAACAATGGACAATTTTTGAAAAAAGAATGAAATATTCGATGGTTTTGTTCTACAAAATTTTTTAAAATGATAGTAACACTGTTAATTTTTATTGCGTTTGACAGAACAAACAGAAATACAACTATTAGCGAAGAAACCCGACGAGAATCGAACAATATTGACGTAAAATGTGTGATGTCGATCCACCACTACACTTCGGTATGAGGAGGAAATTTCAAAATATTTCGGTTTCCCACTATAGAGGTTGGCCCAGAATGGTGCCAATCGACGGGGATGGATTATAGGCGGTAATTTATGAGGATATAAACGGAAAAAGCTGAAAACAATGGACAATTTTTGAAAAAAGAATGAAAAATTCGATGTTTTTGTTCTACAAAAATTTTTTAAATGATAGTAACACTGTCAATTTTTATAGCGTTTGACAGAACAAACAAAAATACAACTATTTGCGAAGAAACCCGACGAGAATCGAACAATATTGACGTAAAATGTACTGTGATGTCGATCCACCACTACACCTCGGTATGAGGAGGAAAGTTCAAAATATTTCGGTTTCCCACTATAGGGGGTGGCCCAGAAGGTTGCCAATCGACGGGGATGGATTATAGGCGTTAATTTATGACGATATAAATGGAAAAAACTGAAAACAATGGACAATTTTTGAAAAATGAATGAAATATTCGATGTTTTTGTTCTACAAAATTTTTTAAAATGATAGTAACACTGTTAATTTTTATTGCGTTTGACAGAACAAACAGAAATACAACTATTAGCGAAGAAACCCGACGAGAATCGAACAATATTGACGTAAAATGTACTGTGATGTCGATCCACCACTACACCTCGGTATGAGGAGGACATTTCAAAATATTTCGGTTTCCCACTATCGGGGGTGGCCCTGAAGGGTACTAATCGACGGGGATGGATTATAGGCGTTAATTTATGACGATATAAACGGAAAAAGCTGAAAACAATGGACAATTTTTGAAAAAAGAATGAAAAATTCGATGCTTTTGTTCTACATATTTTTTTTAAATGATAGTAACACTGTTAATTTTTATTGCGTTTGACAGAACAAACAGAAATACAACTACTAGCGAAGAAACCCGACGAGAATCGAACAATATTGACGTAAAATGTGTGATGTCGATCCACCACTACACTTCGGTATGAGGAGGAAATTTCAAAATATTTCGGTTTCCCACCATCGGGGGTGGCCCTGAAGGGTACCAATCGACGAGGATGGATTATAGGCGTTAATTTATGACGATATAAACGGAAAAAGCTGAAAACAATGGACAATTTTTGAAAAAAGAATGAAAAATTCGATGTTTTTGTTCTACAAATTTTTTTTAAATGATAGTAACACTGTTAATTTTTATTGCGTTTGACAGAACAAACAGAAATACAACTACTAGCGAAGAAACCGGACGAGAATCGAACAATATTGACGTAAACTGTACTGTGATGTCGATCCACCACTACACCTCGGTATGAGGAGGAAAGTTCAAAATATTTCGGTTTCCCACTATCGGGGGTGGCCCAGAAGGGTGCCAATCGACGGGGATGGATTATAGGCGTTAATTTATGACGATATAAACGGAAAAAGCTGAAAAAAGTGGACAATTTTTGAAAAAAGAATGAAAAATTCGATGTTTTTGTTCTACAAAAATTTTTTAAATGATAGTAACACTGTCAATTTTTATAGCGTTTGACAGAACAAACAAAAATACAACTATTTGCGATGAAACCCGACGAGAATCGAACAATATTGACGTAAAATGTACTGTGATGTCGATCCACCACTACACCTCGGTATGAGGAGGAAAGTTCAAAATATTTCGGTTTCCCACTATAGGGGGTGGCCCAGAAGGGTGCCAATCGACGGGGATGGATTATAGGCGTTAATTTATGACGATATAAATGGAAAAAACTGAAAACAATGGACAATTTTTGAAAAAAGAATGAAATATTCGATGGTTTTGTTCTACAAAATTTTTTAAAATGATAGTAACACTGTTAATTTTTATTGCGTTTGACAGAACAAACAGAAATACAACTATTAGCGAAGAAACCCGACGAGAATCGAACAATATTGACGTAAAATGTGTGATGTCGATCCACCACTACACTTCGGTATGAGGAGGAAATTTCAAAATATTTCGGTTTCCCACTATAGAGGTTGGCCCAGAATGGTGCCAATCGACGGGGATGGATTATAGGCGGTAATTTATGAGGATATAAACGGAAAAAGCTGAAAACAATGGACAATTTTTGAAAAAAGAATGAAAAATTCGATGTTTTTGTTCTACAAAAATTTTTTAAATGATAGTAACACTGTCAATTTTTATAGCGTTTGACAGAACAAACAAAAATACAACTATTTGCGAAGAAACCCGACGAGAATCGAACAATATTGACGTAAAATGTACTGTGATGTCGATCCACCACTACACCTCGGTATGAGGAGGAAAGTTCAAAATATTTCGGTTTCCCACTATAGGGGGTGGCCCAGAAGGTTGCCAATCGACGGGGATGGATTATAGGCGTTAATTTATGACGATATAAATGGAAAAAACTGAAAACAATGGACAATTTTTGAAAAAAGAATGAAAAATTCGATGTTTTTGTTCTACAAATTTTTTTTAAATGATAGTAACACTGTTAATTTTTATTGCGTTTGACAGAACAAACAGAAATACAACTACTAGCGAAGAAACCGGACGAGAATCGAACAATATTGACGTAAACTGTACTGTGATGTCGATCCACCACTACACCTCGGTATGAGGAGGAAAGTTCAAAATATTTCGGTTTCCCATTATCGGGGGTGGCCCAGAAGGGTGCCAATCGACGGGGATGGATTATAGGCGTTAATTTATGACGATATAAACGGAAAAAGCTGAAAAAAGTGGACAATTTTTGAAAAAAGAATGAAAAATTCGATGTTTTTGTTCTACAAAAATTTTTTAAATGATAGTAACACTGTTAATTTTTATTGCGTTTGACAGAACAAACAGAAATACAACTATTAGCGAAGAAACCCGACGAGAATCGAACAATATTGACGTAAAATGTGTGATGTCGATCCACCACTACACTTCGGTATGAGGAGGAAATTTCAAAATATTTCGGTTTCCCACTATAGAGGGTGGCCCAGAATGGTGCCAATCGACGGGGATGGATTATAGGCGGTAATTTATGAGGATATAAACGGAAAAAGCTGAAAACAATGGACAATTTTTGAAAAAAGAATGAAAAATTCGATGTTTTTGTTCTACAAAAATTTTTTAAATGATAGTAACACTGTCAATTTTTATAGCGTTTGACAGAACAAACAAAAATACAACTATTTGCGATGAAACCCGACGAGAATCGAACAATATTGACGTAAAATGTACTGTGATGTCGATCCACCACTACACCTCGGTATGAGGAGGAAAGTTCAAAATATTTCGGTTTTCCACTATAGGGGGTGGCCCAGAAGGGTGCCAATCGACGGGGATGGATTATAGGCGTTAATTTATGACGATATAAATGGAAAAAACTGAAAACAATGGACAATTTTTGAAAAAAGAATGAAATATTCGATGGTTTTGTTCTACAAAATTTTTTAAAATGATAGTAACACTGTTAATTTTTATTGCGTTTGACAGAACAAACAGAAATACAACTATTAGCGAAGAAACCCGACGAGAATCGAACAATATTGACGTAAAATGTGTGATGTCGATCCACCACTACACTTCGGTATGAGGAGGAAATTTCAAAATATTTCGGTTTCCCACTATAGAGGTTGGCCCAGAATGGTGCCAATCGACGGGGATGGATTATAGGCGGTAATTTATGAGGATATAAACGGAAAAAGCTGAAAACAATGGACAATTTTTGAAAAAAGAATGAAAAATTCGATGTTTTTGTTCTACAAAAATTTTTTAAATGATAGTAACACTGTTAATTTTTATTGCGTTTGACAGAACAAACAGAAATACAACTATTAGCGAAGAAACCCGACGAGAATCGAACAATATTGACGTAAAATGTACTGTGATGTCGATCCACCACTACACCTCGGTATGAGGAGGACATTTCAAAATATTTCGGTTTCCCACTATCGGGGGTGGCCCTGAAGGGTACTAATCGACGGGGATGGATTATAGGCGTTAATTTATGACGATATAAACGGAAAAAGCTGAAAACAATGGACAATTTTTGAAAAAAGAATGAAAAATTCGATGCTTTTGTTCTACATATTTTTTTTAAATGATAGTAACACTGTTAATTTTTATTGCGTTTGACAGAACAAACAGAAATACAACTACTAGCGAAGAAACCCGACGAGAATCGAACAATATTGACGTAAAATGTGTGATGTCGATCCACCACTACACTTCGGTATGAGGAGGAAATTTCAAAATATTTCGGTTTCCCACCATCGGGGGTGGCCCTGAAGGGTACCAATCGACGAGGATGGATTATAGGCGTTAATTTATGACGATATAAACGGAAAAAGCTGAAAACAATGGACAATTTTTGAAAAAAGAATGAAAAATTCGATGTTTTTGTTCTACAAATTTTTTTTAAATGATAGTAACACTGTTAATTTTTATTGCGTTTGACAGAACAAACAGAAATACAACTACTAGCGAAGAAACCGGACGAGAATCGAACAATATTGACGTAAACTGTACTGTGATGTCGATCCACCACTACACCTCGGTATGAGGAGGAAAGTTCAAAATATTTCGGTTTCCCATTATCGGGGGTGGCCCAGAAGGGTGCCAATCGACGGGGATGGATTATAGGCGTTAATTTATGACGATATAAACGGAAAAAGCTGAAAAAAGTGGACAATTTTTGAAAAAAGAATGAAAAATTCGATGTTTTTGTTCTACAAAAATTTTTTAAATGATAGTAACACTGTCAATTTTTATAGCGTTTGACAGAACAAACAAAAATACAACTATTTGCGATGAAACCCGACGAGAATCGAACAATATTGACGTAAAATGTACTGTGATGTCGATCCACCACTACACCTCGGTATGAGGAGGAAAGTTCAAAATATTTCGGTTTCCCACTATAGGGGGTGGCCCAGAAGGGTGCCAATCGACGGGGATGGATTATAGGCGTTAATTTATGACGATATAAATGGAAAAAACTGAAAACAATGGACAATTTTTGAAAAAAGAATGAAATATTCGATGGTTTTGTTCTACAAAATTTTTTAAAATGATAGTAACACTGTTAATTTTTATTGCGTTTGACAGAACAAACAGAAATACAACTATTAGCGAAGAAACCCGACGAGAATCGAACAATATTGACGTAAAATGTGTGATGTCGATCCACCACTACACTTCGGTATGAGGAGGAAATTTCAAAATATTTCGGTTTCCCACTATAGAGGTTGGCCCAGAATGGTGCCAATCGACGGGGATGGATTATAGGCGGTAATTTATGAGGATATAAACGGAAAAAGCTGAAAACAATGGACAATTTTTGAAAAAAGAATGAAAAATTCGATGTTTTTGTTCTACAAAAATTTTTTAAATGATAGTAACACTGTCAATTTTTATAGCGTTTGACAGAACAAACAAAAATACAACTATTTGCGAAGAAACCCGACGAGAATCGAACAATATTGACGTAAAATGTACTGTGATGTCGATCCACCACTACACCTCGGTATGAGGAGGAAAGTTCAAAATATTTCGGTTTCCCACTATAGGGGGTGGCCCAGAAGGTTGCCAATCGACGGGGATGGATTATAGGCGTTAATTTATGACGATATAAATGGAAAAAACTGAAAACAATGGACAATTTTTGAAAAATGAATGAAATATTCGATGTTTTTGTTCTACAAAATTTTTTAAAATGATAGTAACACTGTTAATTTTTATTGCGTTTGACAGAACAAACAGAAATACAACTATTAGCGAAGAAACCCGACGGGAATCGAACAATATTGACGTAAAATGTGTGATGTCGATCCACCACTACACTTCGGTATGAGGAGGAAATTTCAAAATATTTCGGTTTCCCACTATCGGGGGTGGCCCTGAAGGGTACCAATCGACGGGGATGGATTATAGGCGTTAATTTATGACGATATAAACGGAAAAAGCTGAAAACAATGGACAATTTTTGAAAAAAGAATGAAAAATTCGATGTTTTTGTTCTACAAATTTTTTTTAAATGATAGTAACACTGTTAATTTTTATTGCGTTTGACAGAACAAACAGAAATACAACTACTAGCGTAGAAACCGGACGAGAATCGAACAATATTGACGTAAACTGTACTGTGATGTCGATCCACCACTACACCTCGGTATGAGGAGGAAAGTTCAAAATATTTCGGTTTCCCACTATCGGGGGTGGCCCAGAAGGGTGCCAATCGACGGGGATGGATTATAGGCGTTAATTTATGACGATATAAATGGAAAAAGCTGAAAACAATGGACAATTTTTGAAAAAAGAATGAAATATTCGATGTTTTTGTTCTACAAAATTTTTTAAAATGATAGTAACACTGTTAATTTTTAT
Organism: Catocala sponsa; assembly: GCA_963564715.1. Classification (NCBI taxonomy): domain Eukaryota; kingdom Metazoa; phylum Arthropoda; class Insecta; order Lepidoptera; family Erebidae; genus Catocala; species Catocala sponsa. The sequence continues at coordinate 243,211 of OY751353.1, read as the reverse complement.
TGCGTTTGACAGAACAAACAGAAATACAACTATTAGCGAAGAAACCCGACGAGAATCGAACAATATTGACGTAAAATGTACTGTGATGTCGATCCACCACTACACCTCGGTATGAGGAGGACATTTCAAAATATTTCGGTTTCCCACTATCGGGGGTGGCCCTGAAGGGTACTAATCGACGGGGATGGATTATAGGCGTTAATTTATGACGATATAAACGGAAAAAGCTGAAAACAATGGACAATTTTTGAAAAAAGAATGAAAAATTCGATGCTTTTGTTCTACATATTTTTTTTAAATGATAGTAACACTGTTAATTTTTATTGCGTTTGACAGAACAAACAGAAATACAACTACTAGCGAAGAAACCCGACGAGAATCGAACAATATTGACGTAATATGTGTGATGTCGATCCACCACTACACTTCGGTATGAGGAGGAAATTTCAAAATATTTCGGTTTCCCACCATCGGGGGTGGCCCTGAAGGGTACCAATCGACGAGGATGGATTATAGGCGTTAATTTATGACGATATAAACGGAAAAAGCTGAAAACAATGGACAATTTTTGAAAAAAGAATGAAAAATTCGATGTTTTTGTTCTACAAATTTTTTTTAAATGATAGTAACACTGTTAATTTTTATTGCGTTTGACAGAACAAACAGAAATACAACTACTAGCGAAGAAACCGGACGAGAATCGAACAATATTGACGTAAACTGTACTGTGATGTCGATCCACCACTACACCTCGGTATGAGGAGGAAAGTTCAAAATATTTCGGTTTCCCACTATCGGGGGTGGCCCAGAAGGGTGCCAATCGACGGGGATGGATTATAGGCGTTAATTTATGACGATATAAACGGAAAAAACTGAAAACAATGGACAATTTTTGAAAAATGAATGAAATATTCGATGTTTTTGTTCTACAAAATTTTTTAAAATGATAGTAACACTGTTAATTTTTATTGCGTTTGACAGAACAAACAGAAATACAACTATTAGCGAAGAAACCCGACGAGAATCGAACAATATTGACGTAAAATGTGTGATGTCGATCCACCACTACACTTCGGTATGAGGAGGAAATTTCAAAATATTTCGGTTTCCCACTATAGAGGGTGGCCCAGAATGGTGCCAATCGACGGGGATGGATTATAGGCGGTAATTTATGAGGATATAAACGGAAAAAGCTGAAAACAATGGACAATTTTTGAAAAAAGAATGAAAAATTCGATGTTTTTGTTCTACAAAAATTTTTTAAATGATAGTAACACTGTCAATTTTTATAGCGTTTGACAGAACAAACAAAAATACAACTATTTGCGATGAAACCCGACGAGAATCGAACAATATTGACGTAAAATGTACTGTGATGTCGATCCACCACTACACCTCGGTATGAGGAGGAAAGTTCAAAATATTTCGGTTTCCCACTATAGGGGGTGGCCCAGAAGGGTGCCAATCGACGGGGATGGATTATAGGCGTTAATTTATGACGATATAAATGGAAAAAACTGAAAACAATGGACAATTTTTGAAAAAAGAATGAAATATTCGATGGTTTTGTTCTACAAAATTTTTTAAAATGATAGTAACACTGTTAATTTTTATTGCGTTTGACAGAACAAACAGAAATACAACTATTAGCGAAGAAACCCGACGAGAATCGAACAATATTGACGTAAAATGTGTGATGTCGATCCACCACTACACTTCGGTATGAGGAGGAAATTTCAAAATATTTCGGTTTCCCACTATAGAGGTTGGCCCAGAATGGTGCCAATCGACGGGGATGGATTATAGGCGGTAATTTATGAGGATATAAACGGAAAAAGCTGAAAACAATGGACAATTTTTGAAAAAAGAATGAAAAATTCGATGTTTTTGTTCTACAAAAATTTTTTAAATGATAGTAACACTGTCAATTTTTATAGCGTTTGACAGAACAAACAAAAATACAACTATTTGCGAAGAAACCCGACGAGAATCGAACAATATTGACGTAAAATGTACTGTGATGTCGATCCACCACTACACCTCGGTATGAGGAGGAAAGTTCAAAATATTTCGGTTTCCCACTATAGGGGGTGGCCCAGAAGGTTGCCAATCGACGGGGATGGATTATAGGCGTTAATTTATGACGATATAAATGGAAAAAACTGAAAACAATGGACAATTTTTGAAAAATGAATGAAATATTCGATGTTTTTGTTCTACAAAATTTTTTAAAATGATAGTAACACTGTTAATTTTTATTGCGTTTGACAGAACAAACAGAAATACAACTATTAGCGAAGAAACCCGACGGGAATCGAACAATATTGACGTAAAATGTGTGATGTCGATCCACCACTACACTTCGGTATGAGGAGGAAATTTCAAAATATTTCGGTTTCCCACTATCGGGGGTGGCCCTGAAGGGTACCAATCGACGGGGATGGATTATAGGCGTTAATTTATAACGATATAAACGGAAAAAGCTGAAAACAATGGACAATTTTTGAAAAAAGAATGAAAAATTCGATGTTTTTGTTCTACAAATTTTTTTTAAATGATAGTAACACTGTTAATTTTTATTGCGTTTGACAGAACAAACAGAAATACAACTACTAGCGTAGAAACCGGACGAGAATCGAACAATATTGACGTAAACTGTACTGTGATGTCGATCCACCACTACACCTCGGTATGAGGAGGAAAGTTCAAAATATTTCGGTTTCCCACTATCGGGGGTGGCCCTGAAGGGTACCAATCGACGGGGATGGATTATAGGCGTTAATTTATGACGATATAAACGGAAAAAGCTGAAAACAATGGACAATTTTTGAAAAAAGAACTAAAAATTCGATGTTTTTGTTCTACAAAAATTTTTTAAATGATAGTAACACTGTTAATTTTTATTGCGTTTGACAGAACAAACAGAAATACAACTATTAGCGAAGAAACCCGACGAGAATCGAACAATATTGACGTAAAATGTGTGTAGTCGATCCACCACTACACTTCGGTATGAGGAGGAAATTTCAAAATATTTCGGTTTCCCACTATAGAGGGTGGCCCAGAATGGTGCCAATCGACGGGCATGGATTATAGGCGGTAATTTATGAGGATATAAACGGAAAAAGCTGAAAACAATGGACAATTTTTGAAAAAAGAATGAAAAATTCGATGTTTTTGTTCTACAAAAATTTTTTAAATGATAGTAACACTGTCAATTTTTATAGCGTTTGACAGAACAAACCAAAATACAACTATTTGCGAAGAAACCCGACGAGAATCGAACAATATTGACGTAAAATGTACTGTGATGTCGATCCACCACTACACCTCGGTATGAGGAGGAAAGTTCAAAATATTTCGGTTTCCCACTATAGGGGGTGGCCCAGAAGGGTGCCAATCGACGAGGATGGATTATAGGCGTAAATTTATGACGATATAAATGGAAAAAACTGAAAACAATGGACAATTTTTGAAAAATGAATGAAATATTCGATGTTTTTGTTCTACAAAATTTTTTAAAATGATAGTAACACTGTTAATTTTTATTGCGTTTGACAGAACAAACAGAAATACAACTATTAGCGAAGAAACCCGACGGGAATCGAACAATATTGACGTAAAATGTGTGATGTCGATCCACCACTACACTTCGGTATGAGGAGGAAATTTCAAAATATTTCGGTTTCCCACTATCGGGGGTGGCCCTGAAGGGTACCAATCGACGGGGATGGATTATAGGCGTTAATTTATAACGATATAAACGGAAAAAGCTGAAAACAATGGACAATTTTTGAAAAAAGAATGAAAAATTCGATGTTTTTGTTCTACAAATTTTTTTTAAATGATAGTAACACTGTTAATTTTTATTGCGTTTGACAGAACAAACAGAAATACAACTACTAGCGTAGAAACCGGACGAGAATCGAACAATATTGACGTAAACTGTACTGTGATGTCGATCCACCACTACACCTCGGTATGAGGAGGAAAGTTCAAAATATTTCGGTTTCCCACTATCGGGGGTGGCCCTGAAGGGTACCAATCGACGGGGATGGATTATAGGCGTTAATTTATGACGATATAAACGGAAAAAGCTGAAAACAATGGACAATTTTTGAAAAAAGAACTAAAAATTCGATGTTTTTGTTCTACAAAAATTTTTTAAATGATAGTAACACTGTTAATTTTTATTGCGTTTGACAGAACAAACAGAAATACAACTATTAGCGAAGAAACCCGACGAGAATCGAACAATATTGACGTAAAATGTGTGTAGTCGATCCACCACTACACTTCGGTATGAGGAGGAAATTTCAAAATATTTCGGTTTCCCACTATAGAGGGTGGCCCAGAATGGTGCCAATCGACGGGCATGGATTATAGGCGGTAATTTATGAGGATATAAACGGAAAAAGCTGAAAACAATGGACAATTTTTGAAAAAAGAATGAAAAATTCGATGTTTTTGTTCTACAAAAATTTTTTAAATGATAGTAACACTGTCAATTTTTATAGCGTTTGACAGAACAAACAAAAATACAACTATTTGCGAAGAAACCCGACGAGAATCGAACAATATTGACGTAAAATGTACTGTGATGTCGATCCACCACTACACCTCGGTATGAGGAGGAAAGTTCAAAATATTTCGGTTTCCCACTATAGGGGGTGGCCCAGAAGGGTGCCAATCGACGAGGATGGATTATAGGCGTAAATTTATGACGATATAAATGGAAAAAACTGAAAACAATGGACAATTTTTGAAAAATGAATGAAATATTCGATGTTTTTGTTCTACAAAATTTTTTAAAATGATAGTAACACTGTTAATTTTTATTGCGTTTGACAGAACAAACAGAAATACAACTATTAGCGAAGAAACCCGACGAGAATCGAACAATATTGACGTAAAATGTGTGTAGTCGATCCACCACTACACTTCGGTATGAGGAGGAAATTTCAAAATATTTCGGTTTCCCACTATAGAGGGTGGCCCAGAATGGTGCCAATCGACGGGGATGGATTATAGGCGGTAATTTATGAGGATATAAACGGAAAAAGCTGAAAACAATGGACAATTTTTGAAAAAAGAATGAAAAATTCGATGTTTTTGTTCTACAAAAATTTTTTAAATGATAGTAACACTGTCAATTTTTATAGCGTTTGACAGAACAAACAAAAATACAACTATTTGCGAAGAAACCCGACGAGAATCGAACAATATTGACGTAAAATGTACTGTGATGTCGATCCACCACTACACCTCGGTATGAGGAGGAAAGTTCAAAATATTTCGGTTTCCCACTATAGGGGGTGGCCCAGAAGGGTGCCAATCGACGGGGATGGATTATAGGCGTTAATTTATGACGATATAAATGGAAAAAACTGAAAACAATGGACAATTTTTGAAAAATGAATGAAATATTCGATGTTTTTGTTCTACAAAATTTTTTAAAATGATAGTAACACTGTTAATTTTTATTGCGTTTGACAGAACAAACAGAAATACAACTATTAGCGAAGAAACCCGACGAGAATCGAACAATATTGACGTAAAATGTGTGATGTCGATCCACCACTACACTTCGGTATGAGGAGGAAATTTCAAAATATTTCGGTTTCCCACTATCGGGGGTGGCCCTGAAGGGTACCAATCGACGGGGATGGATTATAGGCGTTAATTTATGACGATATAAACGGAAAAAGCTGAAAACAATGGACAATTTTTGAAAAAAGAATGAAAACTTCGATGTTTTTGTTCTACAAATTTTTTTTAAATGATAGTAACACTGTTAATTTTTATTGCGTTTGACAGAACAAACAGAAATACAACTACTAGCGAAGAAACCGGACGAGAATCGAATAATATTGACGTAAACTGTACTGTGATGTCGATCCACCACTACACCTCGGTATGAGGAGGAAAGTTCAAAATATTTCGGTTTCCCACTATCGGGGGTGGCCCAGAAGGGTGCCAATCGACGGGGATGGATTATAGGCGTTAATTTATGACGATATAAACGGAAAAAGCTGAAAAAAGTGGACAATTTTTGAAAAAAGAATGAAAAATTCGATGTTTTTGTTCTACAAAAATTTTTTAAATGATAGTAACACTGTTAATTTTTATTGCGTTTGACAGAACAAACAGAAATACAACTATTAGCGAAGAAACCCGACGAGAATCGAACAATATTGACGTAAAATGTGTGATGTCGATCCACCACTACACTTCGGTATGAGGAGGAAATTTCAAAATATTTCGGTTTCCCACTATAGAGGGTGGCCCAGAATGGTGCCAATCGACGGGGATGGATTATAGGCGGTAATTTATGAGGATATAAACGGAAAAAGCTGAAAACAATGGACAATTTTTGAAAAAAGAATGAAAAATTCGATGTTTTTGTTCTACAAAAATTTTTTAAATGATAGTAACACTGTCAATTTTTATAGCGTTTGACAGAACAAACAAAAATACAACTATTTGCGAAGAAACCCGACGAGAATCGAACAATATTGACGTAAAATGTACTGTGATGTCGATCCACCACTACACCTCGGTATGAGGAGGAAAGTTCAAAATATTTCGGTTTCCCACTATAGGGGGTGGCCCAGAAGGGTGCCAATCGACGGGGATGGATTATAGGCGTTAATTTATGACGATATAAATGGAAAAAACTGAAAACAATGGACAATTTTTGAAAAAAGAATGAAATATTCGATGTTTTTGTTCTACAAAATTTTTTAAAATGATAGTAACACTGTTGATTTTTATTGCGTTTGACAGAACAAACAGAAATACAACTATTAGCGAAGAAACCCGACGAGAATCGAACAATATTGACGTAAAATGTGTGATGTCGATCCACCACTACACTTCGGTATGAGGAGGATATTTCAAAATATTTCGGTTTCCCACTATCGGGGGTGGCCCTGAAGGGTACCAATCGACGGGGATGGATTATAGGCGTTAATTTATGACGATATAAACGGAAAAAGCTGAAAACAATGGACAATTTTTGAAAAAAGAATGAAAAATTCGATGTTTTTGTTCTACAAATTTTTTTTAAATGATAGTAACACTGTTAATTTTTATTGCGTTTGATAGAACAAACAGAAATACAACTACTAGCGAAGAAACCGGACGAGAATCGAACAATATTGACGTAAACTGTACTGTGATGTCGATCCACCACTACACCTCGGTATGAGGAGGAAAGTTCAAAATATTTCGGTTTCCCACCATCGGGGGTGGCCCAGAAGGGTGCCAATCGACGGGGATGGATTATAGGCGTTAATTTATGACGATATAAACGGAAAAAGCTGAAAAAAGTGGACAATTTTTGAAAAAAGAATGAAAAATTCGATGTTTTTGTTCTACAAAATTTTTTTAAATGATAGTAACACTGTTAATTTTTATTGCGTTTGACAGAACAAACAGAAATACAACTATTAGCGAAGAAACCCGACGAGAATCGAACAATATTGACGTAAAATGTGTGATGTCGATCCACCACTACACTTCGGTATGAGGAGGAAATTTCAAAATATTTCGGTTTCCCACTATAGAGGGTGGCCCAGAATGGTGCCAATCGACGGGGATGGATTATAGGCGGTAATTTATGAGGATATAAACGGAAAAAGCTGAAAACAATGGACAATTTTTGAAAAAAGAATGAAAAATTCGATGTTTTTGTTCTACAAAAATTTTTTAAATTATAGTAACACTGTCAATTTTTATAGCGTTTGACAGAACAAACAAAAATACAACTATTTGCGAAGAAACCCGACGAGAATCGAACAATATTGACGTAAAATGTACTGTGATGTCGATCCACCACTACACCTCGGTATGAGGAGGAAAGTTCAAAATATTTCGGTTTCCCACTATAGGGGGTGGCCCAGAAGGGTGCCAATCGACGGGGATGGATTATAGGCGTTAATTTATGACGATATAAATGGAAAAAACTGTAAACAATGGACAATTTTTGAAAAAAGAATGAAATATTCGATGTTTTTGTTCTACAAAATTTTTTAAAATGATAGTAACACTGTTAATTTTTATTGCGTTTGACAGAACAAACAGAAATACAACTATTAGCGAAGAAACCCGACGAGAATCGAACAATATTGACGTAAAATGTGTGATGTCGATCCACCACTACACTTCGGTATGAGGAGGATATTTCAAAATATTTCGGTTTCCCACTATCGGGGGTGGCCCTGAAGGGTACCAATCGACGGGGATGGATTATAGGCGTTAATTTATGACGATATAAACGGAAAAAGCTGAAAACAATGGACAATTTTTGAAAAAAGAATGAAAAATTCGATGTTTTTGTTCTACAAATTTTTTTTAAATGATAGTAACACTGTTAATTTTTATTGCGTTTGATAGAACAAACAGAAATACAACTACTAGCGAAGAAACCGGACGAGAATCGAACAATATTGACGTAAACTGTACTGTGATGTCGATCCACCACTACACCTCGGTATGAGGAGGAAAGTTCAAAATATTTCGGTTTCCCACTATCGGGGGTGGCCCAGAAGGGTGCCAATCGACGGGGATGGATTATAGGCGTTAATTTATGACGATATAAACGGAAAAAGCTGAAAAAAGTGGACAATTTTTGAAAAAAGAATGAAAAATTCGATGTTTTTGTTCTACAAAAATTTTTTAAATGATAGTAACACTGTTAATTTTTATTGCGTTTGACAGAACAAACAGAAATAAACCTATTAGCGAAGAAACCCGACGAGAATCGAACAATATTGACGTAAAATGTACTGTGATGTCGATCCACCACTACACCTCGGTATGAGGAGGAAAGTTCAAAATATTTCGGTTTCCCACTATAGGGGGTGGCCCAGAAGGGTGCCAATCGACGGGGATGGATTATAGGCGTTAATTTATGACGATATAAATGGAAAAAACTGAAAACAATGGACAATTTTTGAAAAATGAATGAAATATTCGATGTTTTTGTTCTACAAAATTTTTTAAAATGATAGTAACACTGTTAATTTTTATTGCGTTTGACAGAACAAACAGAAATACAACTATTAGCGAAGAAACCCGACGAGAATCGAACAATATTGACGTAAAATGTGTGATGTCGATCCACCACTACACTTCGGTATGAGGAGGAAATTTCAAAATATTTCGGTTTCCCACTATCGGGGGTGGCCCTGAAGGGTACCAATCGACGGGGATGGATTATAGGCGTTAATTTATGACGATATAAACGGAAAAAGCTGAAAACAATGGACAATTTTTGAAAAAAGAATGAAAAATTCGATGTTTTTGTTCTACAAATTTTTTTTAAATGATAGTAACACTGTTAATTTTTATTGCGTTTGACAGAACAAAGAGAAATACAACTACTAGCGAAGAAACCGGACGAGAATCGAATAATATTGACGTAAACTGTACTGTGATGTCGATCCACCACTACACCTCGGTATGAGGAGGAAAGTTCAAAATATTTCGGTTTCCCACTATCGGGGGTGGCCCAGAAGGGTGCCAATCGACGGGGATGGATTATAGGCGTTAATTTATGACGATATAAACGGAAAAAACTGAAAACAATGGACAATTTTTGAAAAATGAATGAAATATTCGATGTTTTTGTTCTACAAAATTTTTTAAAATGATAGTAACACTGTTAATTTTTATTGCGTTTGACAGAACAAACAGAAATACAACTATTAGCGAAGAAACCCGACGAGAATCGAACAATATTGACGTAAAATGTGTGATGTCGATCCACCACTACACTTCGGTATGAGGAGGAAATTTCAAAATATTGCGGTTTCCCACTATCGGGGGTGGCCCTGAAGGGTACCAATCGACGGGGATGGATTATAGGCGTTAATTTATGACGATATAAACGGAAAAAGCTGAAAACAATGGACAATTTTTGAAAAAAGAATGAAAAATTCGATGTTTTTGTTCTACAAATTTTTTTTAAATGATAGTAACACTGTTAATTTTTATTGCGTTTGACAGAACAAACAGAAATACAACTACTAGCGAAGAAACCGGACGAGAATCGAATAATATTGACGTAAACTGTACTGTGATGTCGATCCACCACTACACCTCGGTATGAGGAGGAAAGTTCAAAATATTTCGGTTTCCCACTATCGGGGGTGGCCCAGAAGGGTGCCAATCGACGGGGATGGATTATAGGCGTTAATTTATGACGATATAAACGGAAAAAGCTGAAAAAAGTGGACAATTTTTGAAAAAAGAATGAAAAATTCGATGTTTTTGTTCTACAAAAATTTTTTAAATGATAGTAACACTGTTAATTTTTATTGCGTTTGACAGAACAAACAGAAATACAACTATTAGCGAAGAAACCCGACGAGAATCGAACAATATTGACGTAAAATGTGTGATGTCGAACCACCACTACACTTCGGTATGAGGAGGAAATTTCAAAATATTTCGGTTTCCCACTATAGAGGGTGGCCCAGAATGGTGCCAATCGACGGGGATGGATTATAGGCGGTAATTTATGAGGATATAAACGGAAAAAGCTGAAAACAATGGACAATTTTTGAAAAAAGAATGAAAAATTCGATGTTTTTGTTCTACAAAAATTTTTTAAATTATAGTAACACTGTCAATTTTTATAGCGTTTGACAGAACAAACAAAAATACAACTATTTGCGAAGAAACCCGACGAGAATCGAACAATATTGACGTAAAATGTACTGTGATGTCGATCCACCACTACACCTCGGTATGAGGAGGAAAGTTCAAAATATTTCGGTTTCCCACCATAGGGGGTGGCCCAGAAGGGTGCCAATCGACGGGGATGGATTATAGGCGTTAATTTATGACGATATAAATGGAAAAAACTGAAAACAATGGACAATTTTTGAAAAAAGAATGAAAAATTCGATGTTTTTGTTCTACAAAATTTTTTTTAATGATAGTAACACTGTTAATTTTTATTGCGTTTGACAGAACAAACAGAAATACAACTATTAGCGAAGAAACCCGACGAGAATCGAACAATATTGACGTAAAATGTGTGATGTCGATCCACCACTACACTTCGGTATGAGGAGGAAATTTCAAAATATTTCGGTTTCCCACTATCGGGGGTGGCCCTGAAGGGTACCAATCGACGGGGATGGATTATAGGCGTTAATTTATGACGATATAAACGGAAAAAGCTGAAAACAATGGACAATTTTTGAAAAAAGAATGAAAAATTCGATGTTTTTGTTCTACAAATTTTTTTTAAATGATAGTAACACTGTTAATTTTTATTGCGTTTGACAGAACAAACAGAAATACAACTACTAGCGAAGAAACCGGACGAGAATCGAACAATATTGACGTAAACTGTACTGTGATGTCGATCCACGACTACACCTCGGTATGAGGAGGAAAGTTCAAAATATTTCGGTTTCCCACTATCGGGGGTGGCCCAGAAGGGTGCCAATCGACGGGGATGGATTATAGGCGTTAATTTATGACGATATAAACGGAAAAAGCTGAAAAAAGTGGACAATTTTTGAAAAAAGAATGAAAAATTCGATGTTTTTGTTCTACAAAAATTTTTTAAATGATAGTAACACTGTTAATTTTTATTGCGTTTGACAGAACAAACAGAAATACAACTATTAGCGAAGAAACCCGACGAGAATCGAACAATATTGACGTAAAATGTGTGATGTCGAACCACCACTACACTTCGGTATGAGGAGGAAATTTCAAAATATTTCGGTTTCCCACTATAGAGGGTGGCCCAGAATGGTGCCAATCGACGGGGATGGATTATAGGCGGTAATTTATGAGGATATAAACGGAAAAAGCTGAAAACAATGGACAATTTTTGAAAAAAGAATGAAAAATTCGATGTTTTTGTTCTACAAAAATTTTTTAAATTATAGTAACACTGTCAATTTTTATAGCGTTTGACAGAACAAACAAAAATACAACTATTTGCGAAGAAACCCGACGAGAATCGAACAATATTGACGTAAAATGTACTGTGATGTCGATCCACCACTACACCTCGGTATGAGGAGGAAAGTTCAAAATATTTCGGTTTCCCACCATAGGGGGTGGCCCAGAAGGGTGCCAATCGACGGGGATGGATTATAGGCGTTAATTTATGACGATATAAATGGAAAAAACTGAAAACAATGGACAATTTTTGAAAAAAGAATGAAAAATTCGATGTTTTTGTTCTACAAAATTTTTTTTAATGATAGTAACACTGTTAATTTTTATTGCGTTTGACAGAACAAACAGAAATACAACTATTAGCGAAGAAACCCGACGAGAATCGAACAATATTGACGTAAAATGTGTGATGTCGATCCACCACTACACTTCGGTATGAGGAGGAAATTTCAAAATATTTCGGTTTCCCACTATCGGGGGTGGCCCTGAAGGGTACCAATCGACGGGGATGGATTATAGGCGTTAATTTATGACGATATAAACGGAAAAAGCTGAAAACAATGGACAATTTTTGAAAAAAGAATGAAAAATTCGATGTTTTTGTTCTACAAATTTTTTTTAAATGATAGTAACACTGTTAATTTTTATTGCGTTTGACAGAACAAACAGAAATACAACTACTAGCGAAGAAACCGGACGAGAATCGAACAATATTGACGTAAACTGTACTGTGATGTCGATCCACGACTACACCTCGGTATGAGGAGGAAAGTTCAAAATATTTCGGTTTCCCACTATCGGGGGTGGCCCAGAAGGGTGCCAATCGACGGGGATGGATTATAGGCGTTAATTTATGACGATATAAACGGAAAAAGCTGAAAACAATGGACAATTTTTGAAAAAAGAATGAAAAATTCGATGTTTTTGTTCTACAAAATTTTTTTAAATTATAGTAACACTGTCAATTTTTATAGCGTTTGACAGAACAAACAAAAATACAACTATTTGCGAAGAAACCCGACGAGAATCGAACAATATTGACGTAAAATGTACTGTGATGTCGATCCACCACTACACCTCGGTATGAGGAGGAAAGTTCAAAATATTTCGGTTTCCCACTATCGGGGGTGGCCCAGAAGGGTGCCAATCGACGGGGATGGATCATAGGCGTTAATTTATGACGATATAAATGGAAAAAGCTGAAAACAATGGACAATTTTTGAAAAAAGAATGAAATATTCGATGTTTTTGTTCTACAAAATTTTTTAAAATGATAGTAACACTGTTAATTTTTATTGCGTTTGACAGAACAAACAGAAATACAACTATTAGCGAAGAAACCCGACGAGAATCGAACAATATTGACGTAAAATGTGTGATGTCGATCCACCACTACACTTCGGTATGAGGAGGAAATTTCAAAATATTTCGGTTTCCCACTATAGAGGGTGGCCCAGAATGGTGCCAATCGACGGGGATGGATTATAGGCGGTAATTTATGAGGATATAAACGGAAAAAGCTGAAAACAATGGACAATTTTTGAAAAAAGAATGAAAAATTCGATGTTTTTGTTCTACAAAAATTTTTTAAATTATAGTAACACTGTCAATTTTTATAGCGTTTGACAGAACAAACAAAAATACAACTATTTGCGAAGAAACCCGACGAGAATCGAACAATATTGACGTAAAATGTACTGTGATGTCGATCCACCACTACACCTCGGTATGAGGAGGAAAGTTCAAAATATTTCGGTTTCCCACTATCGGGGGTGGCCCAGAAGGGTGCCAATCGACGGGGATGGATTATAGGCGTTAATTTATGACGATATAAATGGAAAAAGCTGAAAACAATGGACAATTTTTGAAAAAAGAATGAAATATTCGATGTTTTTGTTCTACAAAATTTTTTAAAATGATAGTAACACTGTTAATTTTTATTGCGTTTGACAGAACAAACAGAAATACAACTATAAGCGAAGAAACCCGACGAGAATCGAACAATATTGACGTAAAATGTGTGATGTCGATCCACCACTACACTTCGGTATGAGGAGGAAATTTCAAAATATTTCGGTTTCCCACTATCGGGGGTGGCCCTGAAGGGTACCAATCGACGGGGATGGATTATAGGCGTTAATTTATGACGATATAAACGGAAAAAGCTGAAAACAATGGACAATTTTTGATAAAAGAATGAAAAATTCGATGTTTTTGTTCTACAAATTTTTTTTAAATGATAGTAACACTGTTAATTTTTATTGCGTTTGACAGAACAAACAGAAATACAACTACTAGCGAAGAAACCGGACGAGAATCGAACAATATTGACGTAAACTGTACTGTGATGTCGATCCACCACTACACCTCGGTATGAGGAGGAAAGTTCAAAATATTTCGGTTTCCCACTATCGGGGGTGGCCCAGAAGGGTGCCAATCGACGGGGATGGATTATAGGCGTTAATTTATGACGATATAAACGGAAAAAGCTGAAAAAAGTGGAAATTTTTTAAAAAAGAATGAAAAATTCGATGTTTTTGTTCTACAAAAATTTTTTAAATGATAGTAACACTGTTAATTTTTATTGCGTTTGACAGAACAAACAGAAATACAACTATTAGCGAAGAAACCCGACGAGAATCGAACAATATTGACGTAAAATGTGTGATGTCGATCCACCACTACACTTCGGTATGAGGAGGAAATTTCAAAATATTTCGGTTTCCCACTATAGAGGGTGGCCCAGAATGGTGCCAATCGACGGGGATGGATTATAGGCGGTAATTTATGAGGATATAAACGGAAAAAGCTGAAAACAATGGACAATTTTTTAAAAAAGAATGAAAAATTCGATGTTTTTGTTCTACAAAAATTTTTTAAATTATAGTAACACTGTCAATTTTTATAGCGTTTGACAGAACAAACAAAAATACAACTATTTGCGAAGAAACCCGAAGAGAATCGAACAATATTGACGTAAAATGTACTGTGATGTCGATCCACCACTACACCTCGGTATGAGGAGGAAAGTTCAAAATATTTCGGTTTCCCACTATCGGGAGTGGCCCAGAAGGGTGCCAATCGACGGGGATGGATCATAGGCGTTAATTTATGACGATATAAATGGAAAAAGCTGAAAACAATGGACAATTTTTGAAAAAAGAATGAAATATTCGATGTTTTTGTTCTACAAAATTTTTTAAAATGATAGTAACACTGTTAATTTTTATTGCGTTTAACAGAACAAACAGAAATACAACTATTAGCGAAGAAACCCGACGAGAATCGAACAATATTGACGTAAAATGTGTGATGTCGATCCACCACTACACTTCGGTATGAGGAGGAAATTTCAAAATATTTCGGTTTCCCACTATAGAGGGTGGCCCAGAATGGTGCCAATCGACGGGGATGGATTATAGGCGGTAATTTATGAGGATATAAACGGAAAAAGCTGAAAACAATGGACAATTTTTGAAAAAAGAATGAAAAATTCGATGTTTTTGTTCTACAAAAATTTTTTAAATTATAGTATCACTGTTAATTTTTATAGCGTTTGACAGAACAAACAAAAATACAACTATTTGCGAAGAAACCCGACGAGAATCGAACAATATTGACGTAAAATGTACTGTGATGTCGATCCACCACTACACCTCGGTATGAGGAGGAAAGTTCAAAATATTTCGGTTTCCCACTATCGGGGGTGGCCCAGAAGGGTGCCAATCGACGGGGATGGATCATAGGCGTTAATTTATGACGATATAAATGGAAAAAGCTGAAAACAATGGACAATTTTTGAAAAAAGAATGAAATATTCGATGTTTTTGTTTTACAAAATTTTTTAAAATGATAGTAACACTGTTAATTTTTATTGCGTTTGACAGAACAAACAGAAATACAACTATTAGCGAAGAAACCCGACGAGAATCGAACAATATTGACGTAAAATGTGTGATGTCGATCCACCACTACACTTCGGTATGAGGAGGAAATTTCAAAATATTTCGGTTTCCCACTATAGAGGGTGGCCCAGAATGGTGCCAATCGACGGGGATGGATTATAGGCGGTAATTTATGAGGATATAAACGGAAAAAGCTGAAAACAATGGACAATTTTTGAAAAAAGAATGAAAAATTCGATGTTTTTGTTCTACAAAAATTTTTTAAATTATAGTAACACTGTCAATTTTTATAGCGTTTGACAGAACAAACAAAAATACAACTATTTGCGAAGAAACCCGACGAGAATCGAACAATATTGACGTAAAATGTACTGTGATGTCGATCCACCACTACACCTCGGTATGAGGAGGAAAGTTCAAAATATTTCGGTTTCCCACTATAGGGGGTGGCCCAGAAGGGTGCCAATCGACGGGGATGGATTATAGGCGTTAATTTATGACGATATAAATGGAAAAAACTGAAAACAATGGACAATTTTTGAAAAAAGAATGAAATATTCGATGTTTTTGTTCTACAAAATTTTTTAAAATGATAGTAACACTGTTAATTTTTATTGCGTTTGACAGAACAAACAGAAATACAACTATTAGCGAAGAAACCCGACGAGAATCGAACAATATTGACGTAAAATGTGTGATGTCGATCCACCACTACACTTCGGTATGAGGAGGATATTTCAAAATATTTCGGTTTCCCACTATCGGGGATGGCCCTGAAGGGTACCAATCGACGGGGATGGATTATAGGCGTTAATTTATGACGATATAAACGGAAAAAGCTGAAAACAATGGACAATTTTTGAAAAAAGAATGAAAAATTCGATGTTTTTGTTCTACAAATTTTTTTTAAATGATAGTAACACTGTTAATTTTTATTGCGTTTGATAGAACAAACAGAAATACAACTACTAGCGAAGAAACCGGACGAGAATCGAACAATATTGACGTAAACTGTACTGTGATGTCGATCCACCACTACACCTCGGTATGAGGAGGAAAGTTCAAAATATTTCGGTTTCCCACTATCGGGGGTGGCCCAGAAGGGTGCCAATCGACGGGGATGGATTATAGGCGTTAATTTATGACGATATAAACGGAAAAAGCTGAAAAAAGTGGACAATTTTTGAAAAAAGAATGAAAAATTCGATGTTTTTGTTCTACAAAAATTTTTTAAATGATAGTAACACTGTTAATTTTTATTGCGTTTGACAGAACAAACAGAAATAAACCTATTAGCGAAGAAACCCGACGAGAATCAAACAATATTGACGTAAAATGTACTGTGATGTCGATCCACCACTACACCTCGGTATGAGGAGGAAAGTTCAAAATATTTCGGTTTCCCACTATAGGGGGTGGCCCAGAAGGGTGCCAATCGACGGGGATGGATTATAGGCGTTAATTTATGACGATATAAATGGAAAAAACTGAAAACAATGGACAATTTTTGAAAAATGAATGAAATATTCGATGTTTTTGTTCTACAAAATTTTTTAAAATGATAGTAACACTGTTAATTTTTATTGCGTTTGACAGAACAAACAGAAATACAACTATTAGCGAAGAAACCCGACGAGAATCGAACAATATTGACGTAAAATGTGTGATGTCGATCCACCACTACACTTCGGTATGAGGAGGAAATTTCAAAATATTTCGGTTTCCCACTATCGGGGGTGGCCCTGAAGGGTACCAATCGACGGGGATGGATTATAGGCGTTAATTTATGACGATATAAACGGAAAAAGCTGAAAACAATGGACAATTTTTGAAAAAAGAATGAAAAATTCGATGTTTTTGTTCTACAAATTTTTTTTAAATGATAGTAACACTGTTAATTTTTATTGCGTTTGACAGAACAAACAGAAATACAACTACTAGCGAAGAAACCGGACGAGAATCGAATAATATTGACGTAAACTGTACTGTGATGTCGATCCACCACTACACCTCGGTATGAGGAGGAAAGTTTAAAATATTTCGGTTTCCCACTATCGGGGGTGGCCCAGAAGGGTGCCAATCGACGGGGATGGATTATAGGCGTTAATTTATGACGATATAAACGGAAAAAACTGAAAACAATGGACAATTTTTGAAAAATGAATGAAATATTCGATGTTTTTGTTCTACAAAATTTTTTAAAATGATAGTAACACTGTCAATTTTTATAGCGTTTGACAGAACAAACAAAAATACAACTATTTGCAAAGAAACCCGACGAGAATCGAACAATATTGACGTAAAATGTACTGTGATGTCGATCCACCACTACACCTCGGTATGAGGAGGAAAGTTCAAAATATTTCGGTTTCCCACTATCGGGGGTGGCCCAGAAGGGTGCCAATCGACGGGGATGGATTATAGGCGTTAATTCATGTTGATATAAATGGAAAAAGCTGAAAACAATGGACAATTTTTGAAAAAAGGAATGAAATATTCGATGTTTTTGTTCTACAAAATTTTTTAAAATGATAGTAACACTGTTAATTTTTATTGCGTTTGACAGAACAAACAGAAATACAACTATTAGCGAAGAAACCCGACGAGAATCGAACAATATTGACGTAAAATGTACTGTGATGTCGATCCACCACTACACCTCGGTATGAGGAGGACATTTCAAAATATTTCGGTTTCCCACAATCGGGGGTGGCCCTGAAGGGTACCAATCGACGGGGATGGATTATAGGCGTTAATTTATGACGATATAAACGGAAAAAGCTGAAAACAATGGACAATTTTTGAAAAAAGAATGAAAAATTCGATGTTTTTGTTCTACAAATTTTTTTTAAATGATAGTAACACTAATAATTTTTATTGCGTTTGACAGAACAAACAGAAATACAACTACTAGCGAAGAAACCGGACGAGAATCGAACAATATTGACGTAAACTGTACTGTGATGTCGATCCACCACTACACCTCGGTATGAGGAGGAAAGTTCAAAATATTTCGGTTTCCCACTATCGGGGGTGGCCCAGAAGGGTGCTAATCGACGGGGATGGATTATAGGCGTTAATTTATGACGATATAAACGGAAAAAGCTGAAAACAATGGACAATTTTTGAAAAGAGAATGAAAAATTCGATGTTTTTGTTCTACAATTTTTTTTTAAATGATAGTAACACTGTTAATTTTTATTGCGTTTGACAGAACAAACAGAAATACAACTATTAGCGAAGAAATCCGACGAGAATCGAACAATATTGACGTAAAATGTGTGATGTCGATCCACCACTACACCTCGGTATGAGGAGGAAATTTCAAAATATTTCGGTTTCCCACTATCGGGGGTGGCCCAGAAGGGTGCCAATCGACGGGGATGGATTATAGGCGTTAATTCATGTTGATATAAATGGAAAAAGCTGAAAACAATGGACAATTTTTGAAAAAAGGAATGAAATATTCGATGTTTTTGTTCTACAAAATTTTTTAAAATGATAGTAACACTGTTACTTTTTATTGCGTTTGACAGAACAAACAGAAATACAACTATTAGCGAAGAAATCCGACGAGAATCGAACAATATTGACGTAAAATGTGTGATGTCGATCCACCACTACACCTCGGTATGAGGAGGAAATTTCAAAATATTTCGGTTTCCCACTATCGGGGGTGGCCCAAAAGGGTACCAATCGACGGTGATGGATTATAGGCGTTAATTTATGACGATATAAACGGAAAAAGCTGAAAAAAGTGGACAATTTTTGAAAAATGAATGAAAAATTCGATGTTTTTGTTCTACAAAAATTTTTTAAATGATAGTAACACTGTTAATTTTTATTGCGTTTGACAGAACAAACAGAAATACAACTATTAGCGAAGAAACCCGACGAGAATCGAACAATATTGACGTAAAATGTGTGATGTCGATCCACCACTACACCTCGGTATGAGGAGGAAATTTCAAAATATTTCGGTTTCCCACTATCGGGGGTGGCCCAGAAGGGTACCAATCGAAGGGGATGGATTATAGGCGTTAATTTATGACGATATAAACGGAAAAAGCTGAAAACAATGGACAATTTTTGAAAAGAGAATGAAAAATTCGATGTTTTTGTTCTACAATTTTTTTTTAAATGATAGTAACACTGTTAATTTTTATTGCGTTTGACAGAACAAACAGAAATACAACTATTAGCGAAGAAATCCGACGAGAATCGAACAATATTGACGTAAAATGTGTGATGTCGATCCACCACTACACCTCGGTATGAGGAGGAAATTTCAAAATATTTCGGTTTCCCACTATCGGGGGTGGCCCAGAAGGGTACCAATCGACGGGGATGGATTATATGCGTTAATTTATGACGATATAAACGGAAAAAGCTGAAAACATGGACAATTTTTGAAAAAAGAATGAAAAATTCGATGTTTTTGTTCTACAAAAATTTTTTAAATGATAGTAACACTGTTAATTTTTATTGCGTTTGACAGAACAAACAGAAATACAACTATTAGCGAAGAAACCCGACGAGAATCGAACAATATTGACGTAAAATGTGTGATGTCGATCCACCACTACACCTCGGTATGAGGAGGAAATTTCAAAATATTTCGGTTTCCCACTATCGGGGGTGGCCCAGAAGGGTACCAATCGACGGGGATGGATTATAGGCGTTAATTTATGACGATATAAACGGAAAAAGCTGAAAACAATGGACAATTTTTGAAAAAAGAATGAAAAATTCGATGTTTTTGTTCTACAAATTTTTTTTAAATGATAGTAACACTGTTAATTTTTATTGCGTTTGACAGAACAAACAGAAATACAACTACTAGCGAAGAAACCGGACGAGAATCGAACAATATTGACGTAAACTGTACTGTGATGTCGATCCACCACTACACCTCGGTATGAGGAGGAAAGTTCAAAATATTTCGGTTTCCCACTATCGGGCGTGGCCCAGAACGGTGCCAATCGACGGGGATAGATTATAGGCGTTAATTTATGACGATATAAACGGAAAAAGCTGAAAAAAGTGGAAATTTTTTAAAAAAGAATGAAAAATTCGATGTTTTTGTTCTACAAAAATTTTTTAAATGATAGTAACACTGTTAATTTTTATTGCGTTTGACAGAAAAAACAGAAATACAACTATTAGCGAAGAAACCCGACGAGAATCGAACAATATTGACGTAAAATGTGTGATGTCGATCCACCACTACACTTCGGTATGAGGAGGAAATTTCAAAATATTTCGGTTTCCCACTATAGAGGGTGGCCCAGAATGGTGCCAATCGACGGGGATGGATTATAGGCGGTAATTTATGAGGATATAAACGGAAAAAGCTGAAAACAATGGACAATTTTTTAAAAAAGAATGAAAAATTCGATGTTTTTGTTCTACAAAAATTTTTTAAATTATAGTAACACTGTCAATTTTTATAGCGTTTGACAGAACAAACAAAAATACAACTATTTGCGAAGAAACCCGACGAGAATCGAACAATATTGACGTAAAATGTACTGTGATGTCGATCCACCACTACACCTCGGTATGAGGAGGAAAGTTCAAAATATTTCGGTTTCCCACTATCGGGAGTGGCCCAGAAGGGTGCCAATCGACGGGGATGGATCATAGGCGTTAATTTATGACGATATAAATGGAAAAAGCTGAAAACAATGGACAATTTTTGAAAAAAGAATGAAATATTCGATGTTTTTGTTCTACAAAATTTTTTAAAATGATAGTAACACTGTTAATTTTTATTGCGTTTAACAGAACAAACAGAAATACAACTATTAGCGAAGAAACCCGACGAGAATCGAACAATATTGACGTAAAATGTGTGATGTCGATCCACCACTACACTTCGGTATGAGGAGGAAATTTCAAAATATTTCGGTTTCCCACTATAGAGGGTGGCCCAGAATGGTGCCAATCGACGGGGATGGATTATAGGCGGTAATTTATGAGGATATAAACGGAAAAAGCTGAAAACAATGGACAATTTTTGAAAAAAGAATGAAAAATTCGATGTTTTTGTTCTACAAAAATTTTTTAAATTATAGTATCACTGTTAATTTTTATAGCGTTTGACAGAACAAACAAAAATACAACTATTTGCGAAGAAACCCGACGAGAATCGAACAATATTGACGTAAAATGTACTGTGATGTCGATCCACCACTACACCTCGGTATGAGGAGGAAAGTTCAAAATATTTCGGTTTCCCACTATCGGGGGTGGCCCAGAAGGGTGCCAATCGACGGGGATGGATCATAGGCGTTAATTTATGACGATATAAATGGAAAAAGCTGAAAACAATGGACAATTTTTGAAAAAAGAATGAAATATTCGATGTTTTTGTTTTACAAAATTTTTTAAAATGATAGTAACACTGTTAATTTTTATTGCGTTTGACAGAACAAACAGAAATACAACTATTAGCGAAGAAACCCGACGAGAATCGAACAATATTGACGTAAAATGTGTGATGTCGATCCACCACTACACTTCGGTATGAGGAGGAAATTTCAAAATATTTCGGTTTCCCACTATAGAGGGTGGCCCAGAATGGTGCCAATCGACGGGGATGGATTATAGGCGGTAATTTATGAGGATATAAACGGAAAAAGCTGAAAACAATGGACAATTTTTGAAAAAAGAATGAAAAATTCGATGTTTTTGTTCTACAAAAATTTTTTAAATTATAGTAACACTGTCAATTTTTATAGCGTTTGACAGAACAAACAAAAATACAACTATTTGCGAAGAAACCCGACGAGAATCGAACAATATTGACGTAAAATGTACTGTGATGTCGATCCACCACTACACCTCGGTATGAGGAGGAAAGTTCAAAATATTTCGGTTTCCCACTATAGGGGGTGGCCCAGAAGGGTGCCAATCGACGGGGATGGATTATAGGCGTTAATTTATGACGATATAAATGGAAAAAACTGAAAACAATGGACAATTTTTGAAAAAAGAATGAAATATTCGATGTTTTTGTTCTACAAAATTTTTTAAAATGATAGTAACACTGTTAATTTTTATTGCGTTTGACAGAACAAACAGAAATACAACTATTAGCGAAGAAACCCGACGAGAATCGAACAATATTGACGTAAAATGTGTGATGTCGATCCACCACTACACTTCGGTATGAGGAGGATATTTCAAAATATTTCGGTTTCCCACTATCGGGGATGGCCCTGAAGGGTACCAATCGACGGGGATGGATTATAGGCATTAATTTATGACGATATAAACGGAAAAAGCTGAAAACAATGGACAATTTTTGAAAAAAGAATGAAAAATTCGATGTTTTTGTTCTACAAATTTTTTTTAAATGATAGTAACACTGTTAATTTTTATTGCGTTTGATAGAACAAACAGAAATACAACTACTAGCGAAGAAACCGGACGAGAATCGAACAATATTGACGTAAACTGTACTGTGATGTCGATCCACCACTACACCTCGGTATGAGGAGGAAAGTTCAAAATATTTCGGTTTCCCACTATCGGGGGTGGCCCAGAAGGGTGCCAATCGACGGGGATGGATTATAGGCGTTAATTTATGACGATATAAACGGAAAAAGCTGAAAAAAGTGGACAATTTTTGAAAAAAGAATGAAAAATTCGATGTTTTTGTTCTACAAAAATTTTTTAAATGATAGTAACACTGTTAATTTTTATTGCGTTTGACAGAACAAACAGAAATAAACCTATTAGCGAAGAAACCCGACGAGAATCAAACAATATTGACGTAAAATGTACTGTGAT
Organism: Catocala sponsa; assembly: GCA_963564715.1. Lineage (NCBI taxonomy): Eukaryota > Metazoa > Arthropoda > Insecta > Lepidoptera > Erebidae > Catocala > Catocala sponsa. The sequence goes on along the minus strand of OY751353.1, from coordinate 219,578 downwards.
GTCGATCCACCACTACACCTCGGTATGAGGAGGAAAGTTCAAAATATTTCGGTTTCCCACTATAGGGGGTGGCCCAGAAGGGTGCCAATCGACGGGGATGGATTATAGGCGTTAATTTATGACGATATAAATGGAAAAAACTGAAAACAATGGACAATTTTTGAAAAATGAATGAAATATTCGATGTTTTTGTTCTACAAAATTTTTTAAAATGATAGTAACACTGTTAATTTTTATTGCGTTTGACAGAACAAACAGAAATACAACTATTAGCGAAGAAACCCGACGAGAATCGAACAATATTGACGTAAAATGTGTGATGTCGATCCACCACTACACTTCGGTATGAGGAGGAAATTTCAAAATATTTCGGTTTCCCACTATCGGGGGTGGCCCTGAAGGGTACCAATCGACGGGGATGGATTATAGGCGTTAATTTATGACGATATAAACGGAAAAAGCTGAAAACAATGGACAATTTTTGAAAAAAGAATGAAAAATTCGATGTTTTTGTTCTACAAATTTTTTTTAAATGATAGTAACACTGTTAATTTTTATTGCGTTTGACAGAACAAACAGAAATACAACTACTAGCGAAGAAACCGGACGAGAATCGAATAATATTGACGTAAACTGTACTGTGATGTCGATCCACCACTACACCTCGGTATGAGGAGGAAAGTTTAAAATATTTCGGTTTCCCACTATCGGGGGTGGCCCAGAAGGGTGCCAATCGACGGGGATGGATTATAGGCGTTAATTTATGACGATATAAACGGAAAAAACTGAAAACAATGGACAATTTTTGAAAAATGAATGAAATATTCGATGTTTTTGTTCTACAAAATTTTTTAAAATGATAGTAACACTGTTAATTTTTATTGCGTTTGACAGAACAAACAGAAATACAACTATTAGCGAAGAAACCCGACGAGAATCGAACAATATTGACGTAAAATGTGTGATGTCGATCCACCACTACACTTCGGTATGAGGAGGAAATTTCAAAATATTTCGGTTTCCCACTATCGGGGGTGGCCCTGAAGGGTACCAATCGACGGGGATGGATTATAGGCGTTAATTTATGACGATATAAACGGAAAAAGCTGAAAACAATGGACAATTTTTGAAAAAAGAATGAAAAATTCGATGTTTTTGTTCTACAAATTTTTTTTAAATGATAGTTACACTGTTAATTTTTATTGCGTTTGACAGAACAAACAGAAATACAACTATTAGCGAAGAAACCCGACGAGAATCGAACAATATTGACGTAAAATGTGTGATGTCGAACCACCACTACACTTCGGTATGAGGAGGAAATTTCAAAATATTTCGGTTTCCCACTATAGAGGGTGGCCCAGAATGGTGCCAATCGACGGGGTTGGATTATAGGCGGTAATTTATGAGGATATAAACGGAAAAAGCTGAAAACAATGGACAATTTTTGAAAAAGAATGAAAAATTCGATGTTTTTGTTCTACAAAAATTTTTTAAATTATAGTAACACTGTCAATTTTTATAGCGTTTGACAGAACAAACAAAAATACAACTATTTGCGAAGAAACCCGACGAGAATCGAACAATATTGACGTAAAATGTACTGTGATGTCGATCCACCACTACACCTCGGTATGAGGAGGAAAGTTCAAAATATTTCGGTTTCCCACTATAGGGGGTGGCCAAGAAGGGTGCCAATCGACGGGGATGGATTATAGGCGTTAATTTATGACGATATAAATGGAAAAAACTGAAAACAATGGACAATTTTTGAAAAAAGAATGAAATATTCGATGTTTTTGTTCTACAAAATTTTTTAAAATGATAGTAACACTGTTAATTTTTATTGCGTTTGACAGAACAAACAGAAATACAACTATTAGCGAAGAAACCCGACGAGAATCGAACAATATTGACGTAAAATGTGTGATGTCGATCCACCACTACACTTCGGTATGAGGAGGAAATTTCAAAATATTTCGGTTTCCCACTATCGGGGGTGGCCCTGAAGGGTACCAATCGACGGGGATGGATTATAGGCGTTAATTTATGACGATATAAACGGAAAAAGCTGAAAAAAGTGGAAATTTTGTAAAAAAGAATGAAAAATTCGATGTTTTTGTTCTACAAAAATTTTTTAAATGATAGTAACACTGTTAATTTTTATTGCGTTTGACAGAACAAACAGAAATACAACTATTAGCGAAGAAACCCGACGAGAATCGAACAATATTGACGTAAAATGTGTGATGTCGATCCACCACTACACTTCGGTATGAGGAGGAAATTTCAAAATATTTCGGTTTCCCACTATAGAGGGTGGCCCAGAATGGTGCCAATCGACGGGGATGGATTATAGGCGGTAATTTATGAGGATATAAACGGAAAAAGCTGAAAACAATGGACAATTTTTGAAAAAAGAATGAAAAATTCGATGTTTTTGTTCTACAAAAATTTTTTAAATTATAGTAACACTGTCAATTTTTATAGCGTTTGACAGAACAAACAAAAATACAACTATTTGCAAAGAAACCCGACGAGAATCGAACAATATTGACGTAAAATGTACTGTGATGTCGATCCACCACTACACCTCGGTATGAGGAGGAAAGTTCAAAATATTTCGGTTTCCCACTATCGGGAGTGGCCCAGAAGGGTGCCAATCGACTGGGATGGATCATAGGCGTTAATTTATGACGATATAAACGGAAAAAACTGAAAACAATGGACAATTTTTGAAAAATGAATGAAATATTCGATGTTTTTGTTCTACAAATTTTTTTTAAATGATAGTAACACTGTAAGTTTTTATTGCGTTTGAAAGAACAAACAGAAATACAACTACTAGCGAAGAAACCGGACGAGAATCGAACAATATTGACGTAAACTGTACTGTGATGTCGATCCACCACTACACCTCGGTATGAGGAGGAAATTTCAAAATATTTCGGTTTCCCACTATAGAGGGTGGCCCAGAATGGTGCCAATCGACGGGGATGGATTATAGGCGGTAATTTATGAGGATATAAACGGAAAAAGCTGAAAACAATGGACAATTTTTGAAAAAAGAATGAAAAATTCGATGTTTTTGTTCTACAAAAATTTTTTATATTATAGTAACACTGACAATTTTTATAGCGTTTGACAGAACAAACAAAAATACAACTATTTGCGAAGAAACCCGACGAGAATCGAACAATATTGACGTAAAATGTACTGTGATGTCGATCCACCACTACACCTCGGTATGAGGAGGAAAGTTCAAAATATTTCGGTTTCCCACTATCGGGGGTGGCCCAGAAGGGTGCCAATCGACGGGGATGGATCATAGGCGTTAATTTATGACGATATAAATGGAAAAAGCTGAAAACAATGGACAATTTTTGAAAAAAGAATGAAATATTCGATGTTTTTGTTCTACAAAATTTTTTAAAATGATAGTAACACTGTTAATTTTTATTGCGTTTGACAGAACAAACAGAAATACAACTATTAGCGAAGAAACCCGACGAGAATCGAACAATATTGACGTAAAATGTGTGATGTCGATCCACCACTACACTTCGGTATGAGGAGGAAATTTCAAAATATTTCGGTTTCCCACTATCGGGGGTGGCCCAGAAGGGTGCCAATCGACGGGGATGGATTATAGGCGTTAATTTAAGACGATATAAATGGAAAAAGCTGAAAACAATGGACCATTTTTGAAAAAAGAATGAAATATTCGATGTTTTTGTTCTACAAAATTTTTTAAAATGATAGTAACACTGTTAATTTTTATTGCGTTTGACAGAACAAACAGAAATACAACTATTAGCGAAGAAACCCGACGAGAATCGAACAAAATTGACGTAAAATGTGTGATGTCGATCCACCACTACACTTCGGTATGAGGAGGAAATTTCAAAATATTTCGGTTTCCCACTATCGGGGGTGGCCCTGAAGGGTACCAATCGACGGGGATGGATTATAGGCGTTAATTTATGACGATATAAACGGAAAAAGCTGAAAACAATGGACAATTTTTGAAAAAAGAATGAAAAATTCGATGTTTTTGTTCTACAAATTTTTTTTAAATGATAGTAACACTGTTAATTTTTATTGCGTTTGACAGAACAAACAGAAATACACCACTACACCTCGGTATGAGGAGGAAAGTTCAAAATATTTCGGTTTCCCACTATCGGGGGTGGCCCAGAAGGGTGCCAATCGACGGGGATGGATTATAGGCGTTAATTTATGACGATATAAACGGAAAAAGCTGAAAAAAGTGGAAATTTTTTAAAAAAGAATGAAAAATTCGATGTTTTTGTTCTACAAAAATTTTTTAAATGATAGTAACACTGTTAATTTTTATTGCGTTTGACAGAACAAACAGAAATACAACTATTAGCGAAGAAACCCGACGAGAATCGAACAATATTGACGTAAAATGTGTGATGTCGATCCACCACTACACTTCGGTATGAGGAGGAAATTTCAAAATATTTCGGTTTCCCACTATAGAGGGTGGCCCAGAATGGTGCCAATCGACGGGGATGGATTATAGGCGGTAATTTATGAGGATATAAACGGAAAAAGCTGAAAACAATGGACAATTTTTGAAAAAAGAATGAAAAATTCGATGTTTTTGTTCTACAAAAATTTTTTAAATTATAGTAACACTGTCAATTTTTATAGCGTTTGACAGAACAAACAAAAATACAACTATTTGCGAAGAAACCCGACGAGAATCGAACAATATTGACGTAAAATGTACTGTGATGTCGATCCACCACTACACCTCGGTATGAGGAGGAAAGTTCAAAATATTTCGGTTTCCCACTATCGGGGGTGGCCCAGAAGGGTGCCAATCGACGGGGATGGATCATAGGCGTTAATTTATGACGATATAAATGGAAAAAGCTGAAAACAATGGACAATTTTTGAAAAAAGAATGAAATATTCGATGTTTTTGTTCTACAAAATTTTTTAAAATGATAGTAACACTGTTAATTTTTATTGCGTTTGACAGAACAAGCCGAAATACAACTATTAGCGAAGAAACCCGACGAGAATCGAACAATATTGACGTAAAATGTGTGATGTCGATCCACCACTACACTTCGGTATGAGGAGGAAATTTCAAAATATTTCGGTTTCCCACTATAGAGGGTGGCCCAGAATGGTGCCAATCGACGGGGATGGATTATAGGCGGTAATTTATGAGGATATAAACGGAAAAAGCTGAAAACAATGGACAATTTTTGAAAAAAGAATGAAAAATTCGATGTTTTTGTTCTACAAAAATTTTTTAAATTATAGTAACACTGTCAATTTTTATAGCGTTTGACAGAACAAACAAAAATACAACTATTTGCGAAGAAACCCGACGAGAATCGAACAATATTGACGTAAAATGTACTGTGATGTCGATCCACCACTACACCTCGGTATGAGGAGGAAAGTTCAAAATATTTCGGTTTCCCACTATCGGGGGTGGCCCAGAAGGGTGCCAATCGACGGGGATGGATTATAGGCGTTAATTTATGACGATATAAATGGAAAAAGCTGAAAACAATGGACAATTTTTGAAAAAAGAATGAAATATTCGATGTTTTTGTTCTACAAAATTTTTTAAAATGATAGTAACACTGTTAATTTTTATTGCGTTTGACAGAACAAACAGAAATACAACTATTAGCGAAGAAACCCGACGAGAATCGAACAAAATTGACGTAAAATGTGTGATGTCGATCCACCACTACACTTCGGTATGAGGAGGAAATTTCAAAATATTTCGGTTTCCCACTATCGGGGGTGGCCCTGAAGGGTACCAATCGACGGGGATGGATTATAGGCGTTAATTTATGACGATATAAACGGAAAAAGCTGAAAACAATGGACAATTTTTGAAAAAAGAATGAAATATTCGATGTTTTTGTTCTACAATTTTTTTTTAAATGATAGTAACACTGTTAATTTTTATTGCGTTTGACAGAACAAACAGAAATACACCACTACACCTCGGTATGAGGAGGAAAGTTCAAAATATTTCGGTTTCCCACTATCGGGGGTGGCCCAGAAGGGTGCCAATCGACGGGGATGGATTATAGGCGTTAATTTATGACGATATAAACGGAAAAAGCTGAAAAAAGTGGAAATTTTTTAAAAAAGAATGAAAGATTCGATGGTTTTGTTCTACAAAAATTTTTTAAATGATAGTAACACTGTTAATTTTTATTGCGTTTGACAGAACAAACAGAAATACAACTATTAGCGAAGAAACCCGACGAGAATCGAACAATATTGACGTAAAATGTGTGATGTCGATCCACCACTACACTTCGGTATGAGGAGGAAATTTCAAAATATTTCGGTTTCCCACTATAGAATGGTGCCAATCGACGGGGATGGATTATAGGCGGTAATTTATGAGGATATAAACGGAAAAAGCTGAAAACAATGGACAATTTTTGAAAAAAGAATGAAAAATTCGATGTTTTTGTTCTACAAAAATTTTTTAAATTATAGTAACACTGTCAATTTTTATAGCGTTTGACAGAACAAACAAAAATACAACTATTTGCGAAGAAACCCGACGAGAATCGAACAATATTGACGTAAAATGTACTGTGATGTCGATCCACCACTACACCTCGGTATGAGGAGGAAAGTTCAAAATATTTCGGTTTCCCACTATCGGGAGTGGCCCAGAAGGGTGCCAATCGACGGGGATGGATCATAGGCGTTAATTTATGACGATATAAATGGAAAAAGCTGAAAACAATGGACAATTTTTGAAAAAAGAATGAAATATTCGATGTTTTTGTTCTACAAAATTTTTTAAAATGATAGTAACACTGTTAATTTTTATTGCGTTTGACAGAACAAACAGAAATACAACTATTAGCGAAGAAACCCGACGAGAATCGAACAATATTGACGTAAAATGTGTGATGTCGATCCACCACTACACTTCGGTATGAGGAGGAAATTTCAAAATATTTCGGTTTCCCACTATAGAGGGTGGCCCAGAATGGTGCCAATCGACGGGGATGGATTATAGGCGGTAATTTATGAGGATATAAACGGAAAAAGCTGAAAACAATGGACAATTTTTGAAAAAAGAATGAAAAATTCGATGTTTTTGTTCTACAAAAATTTTTTAAATTATAGTAACACTGTCAATTTTTATAGCGTTTGACAGAACAAACAAAAATACAACTATTTGCGAAGAAACCCGACGAGAATCGAACAATATTGACGTAAAATGTACTGTGATGTCGATCCACCACTACACCTCGGTATGAGGAGGAAAGTTCAAAATATTTCGGTTTCCCACTATCGGGGGTGGCCCAGAAGGGTGCCAATCGACGGGGATGGATCATAGGCGTTAATTTATGACGATATAAATGGAAAAAGCTGAAAACAATGGACAATTTTTGAAAAAAGAATGAAATATTCGATGTTTTTGTTCTACAAAATTTTTTAAAATGATAGTAACACTGTTAATTTTTATTGCGTTTGACAGAACAAACAGAAATACAACTATTAGCGAAGAAACCCGACGAGAATCGAACAAAATTGACGTAAAATGTGTGATGTCGATCCACCACTACACTTCGGTATGAGGAGGAAATTTCAAAATATTTCGGTTTCCCACTATCGGGGGTGGCCCTGAAGGGTACCAATCGACGGGGATGGATTATAGGCGTTAATTTATGACGATATAAACGGAAAAAGCTGAAAACAATGGACAATTTTTGAAAAAAGAATGAAAAATTCGATGTTTTTGTTCTACATCATACATGTTTCATCTGCTTGCTACGCACTGAGGAGCCTAAGAGACGAAGTTGATGTTAGCAACCTAAAAGCGGTATATTACGCTTTAGTGGAGTCGCGGCTGAGGTATAGCATACAGCTTTGGGGCAACAGCTACAAATATAACGGTTACAGGGCATTTGTGTTACAAAAAAGGGCAATTAGAACCATTGTTCGCATACCGCAATGGGAGTCCTGTAGGGGATACTTCAAAAGTCTTTCATTGTTAACAGTGCCATGTCTGTACTTATTGGTAGTTTTGAGTGACTTAGCTAAAAATATACACAATTATGAGACAGAAAAAGAAAGACAGCTGAGAGAAAGTACTAGGACAAAACATTTAAAACACAAATTAAAACCAAAACTGGATATTGTTAAACACAGTGCGCAATACCAAGCGGTGAAGTTATTCAACTGTTTACCTGACTATATTAAGGATGAAATATATAATCTGCAACTATTTAAAAGAAAGCTTAAGGACTACCTATTAGAAAACTGTTTTTATTCTATTGAGGATTTTATTCATATGAAGTAGTTTTCTTAAAATACGAATTGAATTTGCCTTTTTAATTAAATTTATTTAAACCACATTGACTTGTTTTTAAGTATTATATTAGAATTAATTGTATTATCTATAGATTGACATTGTTGTAATAATCATATTTTTTATCTAATGACTTTTTTTATTCTCATTGTTTTAATGCGTTTTTATCAGTGTAATAATTTATTTTTGCATTATCATGACTTATCTAATTTGTTATTTTTATTTAGATTAATACTTAAATGTTATTGTTTTTAAATGTGATTTTTAATGGACTAATTTATATATTCTTCTTTATTTTTTTTAATGAATTGTATGTTACTTTTATGTCACATTCAAACACAATTGTAAATTGTTATTGAATAAATAAAATGAATGAAAAAATACAAATTTTTTTTAAATGATAGTAACACTGTTAATTTTTATTGCGTTTGACAGAACAAACAGAAATACACCACTACACCTCGGTATGAGGAGGAAAGTTCAAAATATTTCGGTTTCCCACTATCGGGGGTGGCCCAGAAGGGTGCCAATCGACGGGGATGGATTATAGGCGTTAATTTATGACGATATAAACGGAAAAAGCTGAAAAAAGTGGAAATTTTTTAAAAAAGAATGAAAAATTCGATGTTTTTGTTCTACAAAAATTTTTTAAATGATAGTAACACTGTTAATTTTTATTGCGTTTGACAGAACAAACAGAAATACAACTATTAGCGAAGAAACCCGACGAGAATCGAACAATATTGACGTAAAATGTGTGATGTCGATCCACCACTACACTTCGGTATGAGGAGGAAATTTCAAAATATTTCGGTTTCCCACTATAGAATGGTGCCAATCGACGGGGATGGATTATAGGCGGTAATTTATGAGGATATAAACGGAAAAAGCTGAAAACAATGGACAATTTTTGAAAAAAGAATGAAAAATTCGATGTTTTTGTTCTACAAAAATTTTTTAAATTATAGTAACACTGTCAATTTTTATAGCGTTTGACAGAACAAACAAAAATACAACTATTTGCGAAGAAACCCGACGAGAATCGAACAATATTGACGTAAAATGTACTGTGATGTCGATCCACCACTACACCTCGGTATGAGGAGGAAAGTTCAAAATATTTCGGTTTCCCACTATCGGGAGTGGCCCAGAAGGGTGCCAATCGACGGGGATGGATCATAGGCGTTAATTTATGACGATATAAATGGAAAAAGCTGAAAACAATGGACAATTTTTGAAAAAAGAATGAAATATTCGATGTTTTTGTTCTACAAAATTTTTTAAAATGATAGTAACACTGTTAATTTTTATTGCGTTTGACAGAACAAACAGAAATACAACTATTAGCGAAGAAACCCGACGAGAATCGAACAATATTGACGTAAAATGTGTGATGTCGATCCACCACTACACTTCGGTATGAGGAGGAAATTTCAAAATATTTCGGTTTCCCACTATCGGGGGTGGCCCAGAAGGGTGCCAATCGACGGGGATGGATCATAGGCGTTAATTTATGACGATATAAATGGGAAAAGCTGAAAACAATGGACAATTTTTGAAAAAAGAATGAAATATTCGATGTTTTTGTTCTACAAAATTTTTTAAAATGATAGTAACACTGTTAATTTTTATTGCGTTTGACAGAACAAACAGAAATACAACTATTAGCGAAGAAACCCGACGAGAATCGAACAATATTGACGTAAAATGTGTGATGTCGATCCACCACTACACTTCGGTATGAGGAGGAAATTTCAAAATATTTCGGTTTCCCACTATAGAGGGTGGCCCAGAATGGTGCCAATCGACGGGGATGGATTATAGGCGGTAATTTATGAGGATATAAACGGAAAAAGCTGAAAACAATGGACAATTTTTGAAAAAAGAATGAAAAATTCGATGTTTTTGTTCTACAAAAATTTTTTAAATTAAAGTAACACTGTCAATTTTTATAGCGTTTGACAGAACAAACAAAAATACAACTATTTGCGAAGAAACCCGACGAGAATCGAACAATATTGACGTAAAATGTACTGTGATGTCGATCCACCACTACACCTCGGTATGAGGAGGAAAGTTCAAAATATTTCGGTTTCCCACTATCGGGGGTGGCCCAGAAGGGTGCCAATCGACGGGGATGGATTATAGGCGTTAATTTATGACGATATAAATGGAAAAAGCTGAAAACAATGGACAATTTTTGAAAAAAGAATGAAATATTCGATGTTTTTGTTCTACAAAATTTTTTAAAATGATAGTAACACTGTTAATTTTTATTGCGTTTGACAGAACAAACAGAAATACAACTATTAGCGAAGAAACCCGACGAGAATCGAACAATATTGACGTAAAATGTACTGTGATGTCGATCCATCACTACACCTCGGTATGAGGAGGAAGTTTCAAAATATTTCGGTTTCCCACTATCGGGGCTGGCCCTGAAGTGTACCAATCGACGGGGATGGATTATAGGCGTTAATTTATGACGATATAAACGGAAAAAGCTGAAAACAATGGACAATTTTTGAAAAAAGAATGAAAAATTCGATGTTTTTGTTCTACAAATTTTTTTTAAATGATAGTAACACTGTTAATTTTTATTGCGTTTGACAGAACAAACAGAAATACAACTACTAGCGAAGAAACCGGACGAGAATCGAACAATATTGACGTAAACTGTACTGTGATGTCGATCCACCACTACACCCCGGTATGAGGAGGAAAGTTCAAAATATTTCGGTTTCCCACTATCGGGGGTGGCCCAGAAGGGTGCCAATCGACGGGGATGGATTATAGGCGTTAATTTATGACGATATAAACGGAAAAAGCTGAAAACATGGACATTTTTTTAAAAAAGAATGGAAAATTCGATGTTTTTGTTCTACAAATTTTTTTTAAATGATAGTAACACTGTTAATTTTTATTGCGTTTGACAGAACAAACAGAAATACAACTATTAGCGAAGAAACCCGACGAGAATCGAACAATATTGACGTAAAATGTACTGTGATGTCGATCCACCACTACACCTCGGTATGAGGAGGAAAGTTCAAAATATTTCGGTTTCCCACCATCGGGGGTGGCCCAGAAGGGTGCCAATCGACGGGGATGGATTATAGGCGGTAATTTATGAGGATATAAACGGAAAAAGCTGAAAACAATGGACAATTTTTGAAAAAATAATGAAAAATTCGATGTTTTTGTTCTACAAAAATTTTTTAAATTATAGTAACACTGTCAATTTTTATAGCGTTTGACAGAACAAACAAAAATACAACTATTTGCGAAGAAACCCGACGAGAATCGAACAATATTGACGTAAAATGTACTGTGATGTCGATCCACCACTACACCTCGGTATGAGGAGGAAAGTTCAAAATATTTCGGTTTCCCACTATCGGGGGTGGCCCAGAAGGGTGCCAATCGACGGGGATGGATTATAGGCGTTAATTCATGTTGATATAAATGGAAAAAGCTGAAAACAATGGACAATTTTTGAAAAAAGGAATGAAATATTCGATGTTTTTGTTCTACAAAATTTTTTAAAATGATAGTAACACTGTTAATTTTTATTGCGTTTGACAGAACAAACAGAAATACAACTATTAGCGAAGAAACCCGACGAGAATCGAACAATATTGACGTAAAATGTACTGTGATGTCGATCCACCACTACACCTCGGTATGAGGAGGACATTTCAAAATATTTCGGTTTCCCACAATCGGGGGTGGCCCTGAAGGGTACCAATCGACGGGGATGGATTATAGGCGTTAATTTATGACGATATAAACGGAAAAAGCTGAAAACAATGGACAATTTTTGAAAAAAGAATGAAAAATTCGATGTTTTTGTTCTACAAATTTTTTTTAAATGATAGTAACACTAATAATTTTTATTGCGTTTGACAGAACAAACAGAAATACAACTACTAGCGAAGAAACCGGACGAGAATCGAACAATATTGACGTAAACTGTACTGTGATGTCGATCCACCACTACACCTCGGTATGAGGAGGAAAGTTCAAAATATTTCGGTTTCCCACTATCGGGGGTGGCCCAGAAGGGTGCTAATCGACGGGGATGGATTATAGGCGTTAATTTATGACGATATAAACGGAAAAAGCTGAAAAAAGTGGACAATTTTTGAAAAAAGAATGAAAAATTCGATGTTTTTGTTCTACAAAAATTTTTTGAATGATAGTAACACTGTTAATTTTTTTGCGTTTGACAGAACAAACAGAAATACAACTATAAGCGAAGAAACCCGACGAGAATCGAACAATATTGACGTAAAATGTGTGATGTCGATCCACCACTACACTTCGGTATGAGGAGGAAATTTCAAAATATTTCGGTTTCCCACTATAGAGGGTGGCCCAGAATGGTGCCAATCGACGGGGATGGATTATAGGCGGTAATTTATGAGGATATAAACGGAAAAAGCTGAAAACAATGGACAATTTTTGAAAAAAGAATGAAAAATTCGATGTTTTTGTTCTACAAAAATTTTTTAAATGATAGTAACACTGTCAATTTTTATAGCGCGTTTGACAGAACAAACAAAAATACAACTATTTGCGAAGAAACCCGACGAGAATCGAACAATATTGACGTAAAATGTACTGTGATGTCGATCCACCACTACACCTCGGTATGAGGAGGAAAGTTCAAAATATTTCGGTTTCCCACTATAGGGGGTGGCCCAGAAGGGTGCCAATCGACGGGGATGGATTATAGGCGTTAATTTATGACGATATAAATGGAAAAAACTGAAAACAATGGACAATTTTTGAAAAAAGAATGAAATATTCGATGTTTTTGTTCTACAAAATTTTTTAAAATGATAGTAACACTGTTAATTTTTATTGCGTTTGACAGAAGAAACAGAAATACAACTATTAGCGAAGAAACCCGACGAGAATCGAACAATATTGACGTAAAATGTGTGATGTCGATCCACCACTACACTTCGGTATGAGGAGGAAATTTCAAAATATTTCGGTTTCCCACCATCGGGGGTGGCCCTGAAGGGTACCAATCGACGGGGATGGATTATAGGCGTTAATTTATGACGATATAAACGGAAAAAGCTGAAAACAATGGACAATTTTTGAAAAAAGAATGAAAAATTCGATGTTTTTGTTCTACAAATTTTTTTTAAATGATAGTAACACTGTTAATTTTTATTGCGTTTGACAGAACAAACAGAAATACAACTACTAGCGAAGAAACCGGACGAGAATCGAACAATATTGACGTAAACTGTACTGTGATGTCGATCCACCACTACACCTCGGTATGAGGAGGAAAGTTCAAAATATTTCGGTTTCCCACTATCGGGGGTGGCCCAGAAGGGTGCCAATCGACGGGGATGGATTATAGGCGTTAATTTATGACGATATAAACGGAAAAAGCTGAAAACATGGACAATTTTTTAAAAAAGAATGGAAAATTCGATGTTTTTGTTCTACAAATTTTTTTTAAATGATAGTAACACTGTTAATTTTTATTGCGTTTGACAGAACAAACAGAAATACAACTATTAGCGAAGAAACCCGACGAGAATCGAACAATATTGAAGTAAAATGTACTGTGATGTCGATCCACCACTACACCTCGGTATGAGGAGGAAAGTTCAAAATATTTCGGTTTCCCACCATCGGGGGTGGCCCAGAAGGGTGCCAATCGACGGGGATGGATTATAGGCGGTAATTTATGAGGATATAAACAGAAAAAGCTGAAAACAATGGACAATTTTTGAAAAAAGAATGAAAAATTCGATGTTTTTGTTCTACAAAAATTTTTTAAATTATAGTAACACTGTCAATTTTTATAGCGTTTGACAGAACAAACAAAAATACAACTATTTGCGAAGAAACCCGACGAGAATCGAACAATATTGACGTAAAATGTACTGTGATGTCGATCCACCACTACACCTCGGTATGAGGAGGAAAGTTCAAAATATTTCGGTTTCCCACTATCGGGGGTGGCCCAGAAGGGTGCCAATCGACGGGGATGGATTATAGGCGTTAATTTATGTTGATATAAATGGAAAAAGCTGAAAACAATGGACAATTTTTGAAAAAAGAATGAAATATTCGATGTTTTTGTTCTACAAAATTTTTTAAAATGATAGTAACACTGTTAATTTTTATTGCGTTTGACAGAACAAACAGAAATACAACTATTAGCGAAGAAACCCGACGAGAATCGAACAATATTGACGTAAAATGTACTGTGATGTCGATCCACCACTACACCTCGGTATGAGGAGGACATTTCAAAATATTTCGGTTTCCCACAATCGGGGGTGGCCCTGAAGGGTACCAATCGACGGGGATGGATTATAGGCGTTAATTTATGACGATATAAACGGAAAAAGCTGAAAACAATGGACAATTTTTGAAAAAAGAATGAAAAATTCGATGTTTTTGTTCTACAAATTTTTTTTAAATGATAGTAACACTAATAATTTTTATTGCGTTTGACAGAACAAACAGAAATACAACTACTAGCGAAGAAACCGGACGAGAATCGAACAATATTGACGTAAACTGTACTGTGATGTCGATCCACCACTACACCTCGGTATGAGGAGGAAAGTTCAAAATATTTCGGTTTCCCACTATCGGGGGTGGCCCAGAAGGGTGCTAATCGACGGGGATGGATTATAGGCGTTAATTTATGACGATATAAACGGAAAAAGCTGAAAAAAGTGGACAATTTTTGAAAAAAGAATGAAAAATTCGATGTTTTTGTTCTACAAAAATTTTTTGAATGATAGTAACACTGTTAATTTTTATTGCGTTTGACAGAACAAACAGAAATACAACTATTAGCGAAGAAACCCGACGAGAATCGAACAATATTGACGTAAAATGTGTGATGTCGATCCACCACTACACTTCGGTATGAGGAGGAAATTTCAAAATATTTCGGTTTCCCACTATAGAGGGTGGCCCAGAATGGTGCCAATCGACGGGGATGGATTATAGGCGGTAATTTATGAGGATATAAACGGAAAAAGCTGAAAACAATGGACAATTTTTGAAAAAAGAATGAAAAATTCGATGTTTTTGTTCTACAAAAATTTTTTAAATGATAGTAACACTGTCAATTTTTATAGCGCGTTTGACAGAACAAACAAAAATACAACTATTTGCGAAGAAACCCGACGAGAATCGAACAATATTGACGTAAAATGTACTGTGATGTCGATCCACCACTACACCTCGGTATGAGGAGGAAAGTTCAAAATATTTCGGTTTCCCACTATAGGGGGTGGCCCAGAAGGGTGCCAATCGACGGGGATGGATTATAGGCGTTAATTTATGACGATATAAATGGAAAAAACTGAAAACAATGGACAATTTTTGAAAAAAGAATGAAATATTCGATGTTTTTGTTCTACAAAATTTTTTAAAATGATAGTAACACTGTTAATTTTTATTGCGTTTGACAGAAGAAACAGAAATACAACTATTAGCGAAGAAACCCGACGAGAATCGAACAATATTGACGTAAAATGTGTGATGTCGATCCACCACTACACTTCGGTATGAGGAGGAAATTTCAAAATATTTCGGTTTCCCACCATCGGGGGTGGCCCTGAAGGGTACCAATCGACGGGGATGGATTATAGGCGTTAATTTATGACGATATAAACGGAAAAAGCTGAAAACAATGGACAATTTTTGAAAAAAGAATGAAAAATTCGATGTTTTTGTTCTACAAATTTTTTTTAAATGATAGTAACACTGTTAATTTTTATTGAGTTTGACAGAACAAACAGAAATACAACTACTAGCGAAGAAACCGGACGAGAATCGAACAATATTGACGTAAACTGTACTGTGATGTCGATCCACCACTACACCTCGGTATGAGGAGGAAAGTTCAAAATATTTCGGTTTCCCACTTACGGGGGTGGCCCAGAAGGGTGCCAATCGACGGGGATGGATTATAGGCGTTAATTTATGACGATATAAACGGAAAAAGCTGAAAAAAGTGGTCAATTTTTGAAAAAAGAATAAAAAATTCGATGTTTTTGTTCTACAAATTTTTTTTAAATGATAGTAACACTGTTAATTTTTATTGCGTTTGACAGAACAAACAGAAATACAACTACTAGCGAAGAAACCGGACGAGAATCGAACAATATTGACGTAAACTGTACTGTGATGTCGATCCACCACTACACCTCGGTATGAGGAGGAAAGTTCAAAATATTTCGGTTTCCCAGTATCGGGGGTAGCCCAGAAGGGTGCCAATCGACGGGGATGGATTATAGGCGTTAATTTATGACGATATAAACGGAAAAAGCTGAAAAAAGTGGACAATTTTTGAAAAATGAATGAAAAATTCGATGTTTTTGTTCTACAAAAATTTTTTAAATGATAGTAACACTGTTAATTTTTATTGCGTTTGACAGAACAAACAGAAATACAACTATTAGCGAAGAAACCCGACGAGAATCGAACAATATTGACGTAAAATGTGTGATGTCGATCCACCACTACACCTCGGTATGAGGAGGAAATTTCAAAATATTTCGGTTTCCCACTATCGGGGGTGGCCCAGAAGGGTACCATTCGACGGGGATGGATTATAGGCGTTAATTTATGACGATATAAACGGAAAAAGCTGAAAACAATTGAAAATTTTTGAAAAAAGAATGAAAAATTCGATGTTTTTGTTCTACAAATTTTTTTTAAATGATAGTTACACTGTTAATTTTTATTGCGTTTTACAGAACAAACAGAAATACAACTACTAGCGAAGAAACCGGACGAGAATCGAACAATATTGACGTAAACTGTACTGTGATGTCGATCCACCACTACACCTCGGTATGAGGAGGAAAGTTCAAAATATTTCGGTTTCCCACTATCGGGGGTGGCCCAGAAGGGTGCCAATCGACGGGGATGGATTATAGGCGTTAATTTATGACGATATAAACGGAAAAAGCTGAAAACATAAACAATTTTTTAAAAAAGAATGAAAAATTCGATGTTTTTGTTGTACAAAATTTTTTTAAATGATAGTAACACTAATAATTTTTATTGCGTTTGACAGAACAAACAGAAATACAACTATTAGCGAAGAAACCCTACGAGAATCGAACAATATTGACGTAAAATGTACTGTGATGTCGATCCACCACTACACCTCAGTATGAGGAGGAAAGTTCAAAATATTTCGGTTTCCCACTATCGGGGGTGGCCCAGAAGGGTGCTAATCGACGGGGATGGATTATAGGCGTTAATTTATGACGATATAAACGGAAAAAGCTGAAAAAAGTGGACAATTTTTGAAAAAAGAATGAAAAATTCGATGTTTTTGTTCTACAAAAATTTTTTGAATGATAGTAACACTGTTAATTTTTATTGCGTTTGACAGAACAAACAGAAATACAACTATTAGCGAAGAAACCCGACGAGAATCGAACAATATTGACGTAAAATGTGTGATGTCGATCCACCACTACACTTCGGTATGAGGAGGAAATTTCAAAATATTTCGGTTTCCCACTATAGAGGGTGGCCCAGAATGGTGCCAATCGACGGGGATGGATTATAGGCGGTAATTTATGAGGATATAAACGGAAAAAGCTGAAAACAATGGACAATTTTTGAAAAAAGAATGAAAAATTCGATGTTTTTGTTCTACAAAAATTTTTTAAATGATAGTAACACTGTCAATTTTTATAGCGCGTTTGACAGAACAAACAAAAATACAACTATTTGCGAAGAAACCCGACGAGAATCGAACAATATTGACGTAAAATGTACTGTGATGTCGATCCACCACTACACCTCGGTATGAGGAGGAAAGTTCAAAATATTTCGGTTTCCCACTATAGGGGGTGGCCCAGAAGGGTGCCAATCGACGGGGATGGATTATAGGCGTTAATTTATGACGATATAAATGGAAAAAACTGAAAACAATGGACAATTTTTGAAAAAAGAATGAAATATTCGATGTTTTTGTTCTACAAAATTTTTTAAAATGATAGTAACACTGTTAATTTTTATTGCGTTTGACAGAAGAAACAGAAATACAACTATTAGCGAAGAAACCCGACGAGAATCGAACAATATTGACGTAAAATGTGTGATGTCGATCCACCACTACACTTCGGTATGAGGAGGAAATTTCAAAATATTTCGGTTTCCCACCATCGGGGGTGGCCCTGAAGGGTACCAATCGACGGGGATGGATTATAGGCGTTAATTTATGACGATATAAACGGAAAAAGCTGAAAACAATGGACAATTTTTGAAAAAAGAATGAAAAATTCGATGTTTTTGTTCTACAAATTTTTTTTAAATGATAGTAACACTGTTAATTTTTATTGAGTTTGACAGAACAAACAGAAATACAACTACTAGCGAAGAAACCGGACGAGAATCGAACAATATTGACGTAAACTGTACTGTGATGTCGATCCACCACTACACCTCGGTATGAGGAGGAAAGTTCAAAATATTTCGGTTTCCCACTTACGGGGGTGGCCCAGAAGGGTGCCAATCGACGGGGATGGATTATAGGCGTTAATTTATGACGATATAAACGGAAAAAGCTGAAAAAAGTGGACAATTTTTGAAAAAAGAATAAAAAATTCGATGTTTTTGTTCTACAAATTTTTTTTAAATGATAGTAACACTGTTAATTTTTATTGCGTTTGACAGAACAAACAGAAATACAACTACTAGCGAAGAAACCGGACGAGAATCGAACAATATTGACGTAAACTGTACTGTGATGTCGATCCACCACTACACCTCGGTATGAGGAGGAAAGTTCAAAATATTTCGGTTTCCCAGTATCGGGGGTAGCCCAGAAGGGTGCCAATCGACGGGGATGGATTATAGGCGTTAATTTATGACGATATAAACGGAAAAAGCTGAAAAAAGTGGACAATTTTTGAAAAATGAATGAAAAATTCGATGTTTTTGTACTACAAAAATTTTTTAAATGATAGTAACACTGTTAATTTTTATTGCGTTTGACAGAACAAACAGAAATACAACTATTAGCGAAGAAACCCGACGAGAATCGAACAATATTGACGTAAAATGTGTGATGTCGATCCACCACTACACCTCGGTATGAGGAGGAAATTTCAAAATATTTCGGTTTCCCACTATCGGGGGTGGCCCAGAAGGGTACCATTCGACGGGGATGGATTATAGGCGTTAATTTATGACGATATAAACGGAAAAAGCTGAAAACAATTGAAAATTTTTGAAAAAAGAATGAAAAATTCGATGTTTTTGTTCTACAAATTTTTTTTAAATGATAGTTACACTGTTAATTTTTATTGCGTTTTACAGAACAAACAGAAATACAACTACTAGCGAAGAAACCGGACGAGAATCGAACAATATTGACGTAAACTGTACTGTGATGTCGATCCACCACTACACCTCGGTATGAGGAGGAAAGTTCAAAATATTTCGGTTTCCCACTATCGGGGGTGGCCCAGAAGGGTGCCAATCGACGGGGATGGATTATAGGCCTTAATTTATGACGATATAAACGGAAAAAGCTGAAAAAAATGGTCAATTTTTGAAAAAAGAATGAAAAATTCGATGTTTTTGTTGTACAAAATTTTTTTAAATGATAGTAACACTAATAATTTTTATTGCGTTTGACAGAACAAACAGAAATACAACTATTAGCGAAGAAACCCTACGAGAATCGAACAATATTGACGTAAAATGTACTGTGATGTCGATCCACCACTACACCTCAGTATGAGGAGGAAAGTTCAAAATATTTCGGTTTCCCACTATCGGGGGTGGCCCAAAAGGGTGCCAATCGACGGGGATGGATCATAGGCGTTAATTTATGACGATATAAACGGAAAAAGCTGAAAAAAATGGTCAATTTTTGAAAAAAGAATGAAAAATTCGATGTTTTTGTTGTACAAAATTTTTTTAAATGATAGTAACACTAATAATTTTTATTGCGTTTGACAGAACAAACAGAAATACAACTATTAGCGAAGAAACCCTACGAGAATCGAACAATATTGACGTAAAATGTACTGTGATGTCGATCCACCACTACACCTCAGTATGAGGAGGAAAGTTCAAAATATTTCGGTTTCCCACTATCGGCGGTGGCCCAGAAAGGTGCCAATCGACGGGGATGGATCATAGGCGTTAATTTATGACGATATAAACGGAAAAAGCTGAAAACATGGACAATTTTTGAAAAAAGAATGAAAAATTCGATGTTTTTGTTCTACAAATTTTTTTTAAATGATAGTTACACTGTTAATTTTTATTGCGTTTTACAGAACAAACAGAAATACAACTACTAGCGAAGAAACCGGACGAGAATCGAACAATATTGACGTAAACTGTACTGTGATGTCGATCCACCACTACACCTCGGTATGAGGAGGAAAGTTCAAAATATTTCGGTTTCCCACTATCGGGGGTGGCCCAGAAGGGTGCCAATCGACGGGGATGGATTATAGGCCTTAATTTATGACGATATAAACGGAAAAAGCTGAAAACATAAACAATTTTTTAAAAAGGAATGGAAAATTCGATGTTTTTGTTCTACAAATTTTTTTATATGGTAGTAACACTGTTAATTTTTATTGCGTTTGACAGAACAAAAAGAAATACAACTATTAGCAAAGAAACCCGACGAGAATCGAACAATATTGACGTAAAATGTACTGTGATGTCGATCCACCACTACACCTCGGTATGAGGAGGAAAGTTCAAAATATTTCGGTTTCCCACTATCGGGGGTGGCCCAAAAGGGTGCCAATCGACGGGGATGGATTATAGGCCTTAATTTATGACGATATAAACGGAAAAAGCTGAAAAAAATGGTCAATTTTTGAAAAAAGAATGAAAAATTCGATGTTTTTGTTGTACAAAATTTTTTTAAATGATAGTAACACTAATAATTTTTATTGCGTTTGACAGAACAAACAGAAATACAACTATTAGCGAAGAAACCCTACGAGAATCGAACAATATTGACGTAAAATGTACTGTGATGTCGATCCACCACTACACCTCAGTATGAGGAGGAAAGTTCAAAATATTTCGGTTTCCCACTATCGGCGGTGGCCCAGAAAGGTGCCAATCGACGGGGATGGATCATAGGCGTTAATTTATGACGATATAAACGGAAAAAGCTGAAAACATGGACAATTTTTGAAAAAAGAATGAAAAATTCGATGTTTTTGTTCTACAAAAATTTTTTAAATGATAGTAACACTGTTTATTTTTATTGCGTTTAACAGAACAAACAGAAATACAACTATTAGCGAAGAAACCCGACGAGAATCGAACAATATTGACGTAAAATGTGTGATGTCGATCCACCACTACACTTCGGTATGAGGAGGAAATTTCAAAATATTTCGGTTTCCCACCATCGGGGGTGGCCCTGAAGGGTACCAATCGACGGGGATGGATTATAGGCGTTAATTTATGACGATATAAACGGAAAAAGCTGAAAACAATGGACAATTTTTGAAAAAAGAATGAAAAATTCGATGTTTTTGTTCTACAAATTTTTTTTAAATGATAGTAACACTGTTAATTTTTATTGAGTTTGACAGAACAAACAGAAATACAACTACTAGCGAAGAAACCGGACGAGAATCGAACAATATTGACGTAAACTGTACTGTGATGTCGATCCACCACTACACCTCGGTATGAGGAGGAAAGTTCAAAATATTTCGGTTTCCCACTTACGGGGGTGGCCCAGAAGGGTGCCAATCGACGGGGATGGATTATAGGCGGTAATTTATGAGGATATAAACGGAAAAAGCTGAAAACAATGGACAATTTTTGAAAAAAGAATGAAAAATTCGATGTTTTTGTTCTACAAAAATTTTTTAAATGATAGTAACACTGTCAATTTTTATAGCGCGTTTGACAGAACAAACAAAAATACAACTATTTGCGAAGAAACCCGACGAGAATCGAACAATATTGACGTAAAATGTACTGTGATGTCGATCCACCACTACACCTCGGTATGAGGAGGAAAGTTCAAAATATTTCGGTTTCCCACTATAGGGGGTGGCCCAGAAGGGTGCCAATCGACGGGGATGGATTATAGGCGTTAATTTATGACGATATAAATGGAAAAAACTGAAAACAATGGACAATTTTTGAAAAAAGAATGAAATATTCGATGTTTTTGTTCTACAAAATTTTTTAAAATGATAGTAACACTGTTAATTTTTATTGCGTTTGACAGAAGAAACAGAAATACAACTATTAGCGAAGAAACCCGACGAGAATCGAACAATATTGACGTAAAATGTGTGATGTCGATCCACCACTACACTTCGGTATGAGGAGGAAATTTCAAAATATTTCGGTTTCCCACCATCGGGGGTGGCCCTGAAGGGTACCAATCGACGGGGATGGATTATAGGCGTTAATTTATGACGATATAAACGGAAAAAGCTGAAAACAATGGACAATTTTTGAAAAAAGAATGAAAAATTCGATGTTTTTGTTCTACAAATTTTTTTTAAATGATAGTAACACTGTTAATTTTTATTGAGTTTGACAGAACAAACAGAAATACAACTACTAGCGAAGAAACCGGACGAGAATCGAACAATATTGACGTAAACTGTACTGTGATGTCGATCCACCACTACACCTCGGTATGAGGAGGAAAGTTCAAAATATTTCGGTTTCCCACTTACGGGGGTGGCCCAGAAGGGTGCCAATCGACGGGGATGGATTATAGGCGTTAATTTATGACGATATAAACGGAAAAAGCTGAAAAAAGTGGACAATTTTTGAAAAAAGAATAAAAAATTCGATGTTTTTGTTCTACAAATTTTTTTTAAATGATAGTAACACTGTTAATTTTTATTGCGTTTGACAGAACAAACAGAAATACAACTACTAGCGAAGAAACCGGACGAGAATCGAACAATATTGACGTAAACTGTACTGTGATGTCGATCCACCACTACACCTCGGTATGAGGAGGAAAGTTCAAAATATTTCGGTTTCCCAGTATCGGGGGTAGCCCAGAAGGGTGCCAATCGACGGGGATGGATTATAGGCGTTAATTTATGACGATATAAACGGAAAAAGCTGAAAAAAGTGGACAATTTTTGAAAAATGAATGAAAAATTCGATGTTTTTGTACTACAAAAATTTTTTAAATGATAGTAACACTGTTAATTTTTATTGCGTTTGACAGAACAAACAGAAATACAACTATTAGCGAAGAAACCCGACGAGAATCGAACAATATTGACGTAAAATGTGTGATGTCGATCCACCACTACACCTCGGTATGAGGAGGAAATTTCAAAATATTTCGGTTTCCCACTATCGGGGGTGGCCCAGAAGGGTACCATTCGACGGGGATGGATTATAGGCGTTAATTTATGACGATATAAACGGAAAAAGCTGAAAACAATTGAAAATTTTTGAAAAAAGAATGAAAAATTCGATGTTTTTGTTCTACAAATTTTTTTTAAATGATAGTTACACTGTTAATTTTTATTGCGTTTTACAGAACAAACAGAAATACAACTACTAGCGAAGAAACCGGACGAGAATCGAACAATATTGACGTAAACTGTACTGTGATGTCGATCCACCACTACACCTCGGTATGAGGAGGAAAGTTCAAAATATTTCGGTTTCCCACTATCGGGGGTGGCCCAGAAGGGTGCCAATCGACGGGGATGGATTATAGGCCTTAATTTATGACGATATAAACGGAAAAAGCTGAAAAAAATGGTCAATTTTTGAAAAAAGAATGAAAAATTCGATGTTTTTGTTGTACAAAATTTTTTTAAATGATAGTAACACTAATAATTTTTATTGCGTTTGACAGAACAAACAGAAATACAACTATTAGCGAAGAAACCCTACGAGAATCGAACAATATTGACGTAAAATGTACTGTGATGTCGATCCACCACTACACCTCAGTATGAGGAGGAAAGTTCAAAATATTTCGGTTTCCCACTATCGGGGGTGGCCCAAAAGGGTGCCAATCGACGGGGATGGATCATAGGCGTTAATTTATGACGATATAAACGGAAAAAGCTGAAAAAAATGGTCAATTTTTGAAAAAAGAATGAAAAATTCGATGTTTTTGTTGTACAAAATTTTTTTAAATGATAGTAACACTAATAATTTTTATTGCGTTTGACAGAACAAACAGAAATACAACTATTAGCGAAGAAACCCTACGAGAATCGAACAATATTGACGTAAAATGTACTGTGATGTCGATCCACCACTACACCTCAGTATGAGGAGGAAAGTTCAAAATATTTCGGTTTCCCACTATCGGCGGTGGCCCAGAAAGGTGCCAATCGACGGGGATGGATCATAGGCGTTAATTTATGACGATATAAACGGAAAAAGCTGAAAACATGGACAATTTTTGAAAAAAGAATGAAAAATTCGATGTTTTTGTTCTACAAATTTTTTTTAAATGATAGTTACACTGTTAATTTTTATTGCGTTTTACAGAACAAACAGAAATACAACTACTAGC
Source organism: Catocala sponsa (assembly GCA_963564715.1). Lineage (NCBI taxonomy): Eukaryota > Metazoa > Arthropoda > Insecta > Lepidoptera > Erebidae > Catocala > Catocala sponsa. The sequence continues at coordinate 194,694 of OY751353.1, read as the reverse complement.
GAAGAAACCGGACGAGAATCGAACAATATTGACGTAAACTGTACTGTGATGTCGATCCACCACTACACCTCGGTATGAGGAGGAAAGTTCAAAATATTTCGGTTTCCCACTATCGGGGGTGGCCCAGAAGGGTGCCAATCGACGGGGATGGATTATAGGCCTTAATTTATGACGATATAAACGGAAAAAGCTGAAAACATAAACAATTTTTTAAAAAGGAATGGAAAATTCGATGTTTTTGTTCTACAAATTTTTTTATATGGTAGTAACACTGTTAATTTTTATTGCGTTTGACAGAACAAAAAGAAATACAACTATTAGCAAAGAAACCCGACGAGAATCGAACAATATTGACGTAAAATGTACTGTGATGTCGATCCACCACTACACCTCGGTATGAGGAGGAAAGTTCAAAATATTTCGGTTTCCCACTATCGGGGGTGGCCCAAAAGGGTGCCAATCGACGGGGATGGATTATAGGCCTTAATTTATGACGATATAAACGGAAAAAGCTGAAAAAAATGGTCAATTTTTGAAAAAAGAATGAAAAATTCGATGTTTTTGTTGTACAAAATTTTTTTAAATGATAGTAACACTAATAATTTTTATTGCGTTTGACAGAACAAACAGAAATACAACTATTAGCGAAGAAACCCTACGAGAATCGAACAATATTGACGTAAAATGTACTGTGATGTCGATCCACCACTACACCTCAGTATGAGGAGGAAAGTTCAAAATATTTCGGTTTCCCACTATCGGCGGTGGCCCAGAAAGGTGCCAATCGACGGGGATGGATCATAGGCGTTAATTTATGACGATATAAACGGAAAAAGCTGAAAACATGGACAATTTTTGAAAAAAGAATGAAAAATTCGATGTTTTTGTTCTACAAAAATTTTTTAAATGATAGTAACACTGTTTATTTTTATTGCGTTTAACAGAACAAACAGAAATACAACTATTAGCGAAGAAACCCGACGAGAATCGAACAATATTGACGTAAAATGTGTGATGTCGATCCACCACTACACTTCGGTATGAGGAGGAAATTTCAAAATATTTCGGTTTCCCACTATAGAGGGTGGCCCAGAATGGTGCCAATCGACGGGGATGGATTATAGGCGGTAATTTATGAGGATATAAACGGAAAAAGCTGAAAACAATGGACAATTTTTGAAAAAAGAATGAAAAATTCGATGTTTTTGTTCTACAAAAATTTTTTAAATTATAGTAACACTGTCAATTTTTATAGCGTTTGACAGAACAAACAAAAATACAACTATTTGCAAAGAAACCCGACGAGAATCGAACAATATTGACGTAAAATGTACTGTGATGTCGATCCACCCCTACACCTCGGTATGAGGAGGAAAGTTCAAAATATTTCGGTTTCCCACTATCGGGGGTGGCCCAGAAGGGTGCCAATCGACGGGGATGGATTATAGGCGTTAATTTATGACGATATAAATGGAAAAAGCTGAAAACAATGGACAATTTTTGAAAAAAGAATGAAATATTCGATGTTTTTGTTCTACAAAATTTTTTAAAATGATAGTAACACTGTTACTTTTTATTGCGTTTGACAGAACAAACAGAAATACAACTATTAGCGAAGAAACCCGACGAGAATCGAACAATATTGACGTAAAATGTACTGTGATGTCGATCCACCACTACACCTCGGTATGAGGAGGAAGTTTCAAAATATTTCGGTTTCCCACTATCGGGGGTGGCCCTGAAGGGTACCAATCGACGGGGATGGATTATAGGCGTTAATTTATGACGATATAAACGGAAAAAGCTGAAAACAATGGACAATTTTTGAAAAAAGAATGAAAAATTCGATGTTTTTGTTCTACAAATTTTTTTTAAATGATAGTAACACTGTTAATTTTTATTGCGTTTGACAGAACAAACAGAAATACAACTACTAGCGAAGAAACCGGACGAGAATCGAACAATATTGACGTAAACTGTACTGTGATGTCGATCCACCACTACACCTCGGTATGAGGAGGAAAGTTCAAAATATTTCGGTTTCCCACTATCGGGGGTGGCCCAGAAGGGTGCCAATCGACGGGGATGGATTATAGGCGTTAATTTATGACGATATAAATGGAAAAAGCTGAAAACAATGGACAATTTTTGAAAAAAGAATGAAATATTCGATGTTTTTGTTTTACAAAATTTTTTAAAATGATAGTAACACTGTTACTTTTTATTGCGTTTGACAGAACAAACAGAAATACAACTATTAGCGAAGAAACCCGACGAGAATCGAACAATATTGACGTAAAATGTACTGTGATGTCGATCCACCACTACACCTCGGTATGAGGAGGAAGTTTCAAAATATTTCGGTTTCCCACTATCGGGGGTGGCCCTGAAGGGTACCAATCGACGGGGATGGATTATAGGCGTTAATTTATGACGATATAAACGGAAAAAGCTGAAAACAATGGACAATTTTTGAAAAAAGAATGAAAAATTCGATGTTTTTGTTCTACAAATTTTTTTTAAATGATAGTAACACTGTTAATTTTTATTGCGTTTGACAGAACAAACAGAAATACAACTACTAGCGAAGAAACCGGACGAGAATCGAACAATATTGACGTAAACTGTACTGTGATGTCGATCCACCACTACACCTCGGTATGAGGAGGAAAGTTCAAAATATTTCGGTTTCCCACTATCGGGGGTGGCCCAGAAGGGTGCCAATCGACGGGGATGGATTATAGGCGTTAATTTATGACGATATAAACGGAAAAAGCTGAAAAAAGTAAACAATTTTTGAAAAAAGAATGAAAAATTCGATGTTTTTGTTCTACAAAAATTTTTTAAATTATAGTAACACTGTAAATTTTTATAGCGTTTGACAGAACAAACAAAAATACAACTATTTGCGAAGAAACCCGACGAGAATCGAACAATATTGACGTAAAATGTACTGTGATGTCGATCCACCACTACACCTCGGTATGAGGAGGAAAGATCAAAATATTTCGGTTTCCCACTATCGAGGGTGGCCCAGAAGGGTGCCAATCGACGGGGATGGATTATAGGCGTTAATTTATGACGATATAAACGGAAAAAGCTGAAAAAAGTGGACAATTTTTGAAAAAAGAATGAAAAATTCGATGTTTTTGTTCTACAAAAATTTTTTAAATGATAGTAGCACTGTTAATTTTTATTGCGTTTGACAGAACAAACAGAAATACAACTATTAGCGAAGAAACCCGACGAGAATCGAACAATATTGACGTAAAATGTGTGATGTCGATCCACCACTACACTTCGGTATGAGGAGGAAATTTCAAAATATTTCGGTTTCCCACTATAGAGGGTGGCCCAGAATGGTGCCAATCGACGGGGATGGATTATAGGCGGTAATTTATGAGGATATAAACGGAAAAAGCTGAAAACAATGGACAATTTTTGAAAAAAGAATGAAAAATTCGATGTTTTTGTTCTACAAAAATTTTTTAAATTATAGTAACACTGTCAATTTTTATAGCGTTTGACAGAACAAACAAAAATACAACTATTTGCGAAGAAACCCGACGAGAATCGAACAATATTGACGTAAAATGTACTGTGATGTCGATCCACCACTACACCTCGGTATGAGGAGGAAAGTTCAAAATATTTCGGTTTCCCACTATCGGGGGTGGCCCAGAAGGGTGCCAATCGACGGGGATGGATTATAGGCGTTAATTTATGACGATATAAACGGAAAAAGCTGAAAAAAGTGGTCAATTTTTGAAAAAAGAATGAAAAATTCGATGTTTTTGTTCTACAAAAATTTTTTAAATGATAGTAGCACTGTTAATTTTTATTGCGTTTGACAGAACAAACAGAAATACAACTATTAGCGAAGAAACCCGACGAGAATCGAACAATATTGACGTAAAATGTGTGATGTCGATCCACCACTACACTTCGGTATGAGGAGGAAATTTCAAAATATTTCGGTTTCCCACTATAGAGGGTGGCCCAGAATGGTGCCAATCGACGGGGATGGATTATAGGCGGTAATTTATGAGGATATAAACGGAAAAAGCTGAAAACAATGGACAATTTTTGAAAAAAGAATGAAAAATTCGATGTTTTTGTTCTACAAAATTTTTTTAAATTATAGTAACACTGTCAATTTTTATAGCGTTTGACAGAACAAACAAAAATACAACTATTTGCGAAGAAACCCGACGAGAATCGAACAATATTGACGTAAAATGTACTGTGATGTCGATCCACCACTACACCTCGGTATGAGGAGGAAAGTTCAAAATATTTCGGTTTCCCACTATCGGGGGTGGCCCAGAAGGGTGCCAATCGACGGGGATGGATCAAAAGCGTTAATTTATGAAGATATAAACGGAAAAAGCTGAAAAAAGTGGACAATTTTTGAAAAAAGAATGAAAAATTCGAAGTTTTTGTTCTACAAAAATTTTTTAAATGATAGTAACACTGTTAATTTTTATTGCGTTTGACAGAACAAACAGAAATACAACTATTAGCGAAGAAACCCGACGAGAATCGAACAATATTGACGTAAAATGTACTGTGATGTCGATCCACCACTACACCTCGGTATGAGGAGGAAATTTCAAAATATTTCGGTTTCCCACTATCGGGGGTGGCCCTGAAGGGTACCAATCGACGGGGATGGATTATAGGCGTTAATTTATGACGATATAAACGGAAAAAGCTGAAAACAATGGACAATTTTTGAAAAAAGAATGAAAAATTCGATGTTTTTGTTCTACAAATTTTTTTTAAATGATAGTAACACTGTAAATTTTTATTGCGTTTGAAAGAACAAACAGAAATACAACTACTAGCGAAGAAACCGGACGAGAATCGAACAATATTGACGTAAACTGTACTGTGATGTCGATCCACCACTACACCTCGGTATGAGGAGGAAAGTTCAAAATATTTCGGTTTCCCAGTATCGGGGGTGGCCCAGAAGGGTGCCAATCGACGGGGATGGATTATAGGCGTTAATTTATGACAATATAAACGGAAAAAGCTGAAAACAATTGACAATTTTTGAAAAAAGAATGAAAAATTCGATGTTTTTGTTCTACAAATTTTTTTTAAATGATAGTAACACTGTTAATTTTTATTGCGTTTTACAGAACAAACAGAAATACAACTACTAGCGAAGAAACCGGACGAGAATCGAACAATATTGACGTAAACTGTACTGTGATGTCGATCCACCACTACACCTCGGTATGAGGAGGAAAGTTCAAAATATTTCGGTTTCCCAGTATCGGGGGTGGCCCAGAAGGGTGCCAATCGACGGGGATGGATTATAGGCGTTAATTTATGACGATATAAACGGAAAAAGCTGAAAAAAGTGGACAATTTTTGAAAAATGAATGAAAAATTCGATGTTTTTGTTCTACAAAATTTTTTTAAATGATAGTAACACTGTTAATTTTTATTGCGTTTGACAGAACAAACAGAAATACAACTATTAGCGAAGAAACCCGACGAGAATCGAACAATATTGACGTAAAATGTGTGATGTCGATCCACCACTACACCTCGGTATGAGGAGGAAATTTCAAAATATTTCGGTTTCCCACTATCGGGGGTGGCCCAGAATGGTACCAATCGACGGGGATGGATTATAGGCGTTAATTTATGACAATATAAACGGAAAAAGCTGAAAACAATTGACAATTTTTGAAAAAAGAATGAAAAATTCGATGTTTTTGTTTTACAAATTTTTTTTAAATGATAGTAACACTGTTAATTTTTATTGCGTTTTACAGAACAAACAGAAATACAACTACTAGCGAAGAAACCGGACGAGAATCGAACAATATTGACGTAAACTGTACTGTGATGTCGATCCACCACTACACCTCGGTATGAGGAGGAAAGTTCAAAATATTTCGGTTTCCCACTATCGGGGGTGGCCCAGAAGGGTGCCAATCGACGGGGATGGATTATAGGCGTTAATTTATGACGATATAAACGGAAAAAGCTGAAAACATGGACAATTTTTTAAAAAAGAATGAAAAATTCGATGTTTTTGTTCTAAAAATTTTTTTTAAATGATAGTAACACTGTTAATTTTTATTGCGTTTGACAGACCAAACAGAAATACAACTATAAGCGAAGAAACCCGACGAGAATCGAACAATATTGACGTAAAATGTACTGTGATGTCGATCCACCACTACACCTCGGTATGAGGAGGAAAGTTCAAAATATTTCGGTTTCCCACTATCGGGGGTGGCCCAGAAGGGTGCCAATCGACGGGGATGGATTATAGGCGTTAATTTATGACGATATAAACGGAAAAAGCTGAAAACATAAACAATTTTTTAAAAAAGAATGGAAAATTCGATGTTTTTGTTCTACAAATTTTTTTTAAATGGTAGTAACACTGTTAATTTTTATTGCGTTTGACAGAACAAACAGAAATACAACTATTAGCGAAGAAACCCGACGAGAATCGAACAATATTGACGTAAAATGTGTGATGTCGATCCACCACTACACTTCGGTATGAGGAGGAAATTTCAAAATATTTCGGTTTCCCACTATAGAGGGTGGCCCAGAATGGTGCCAATCGACGGGGATGGATTATAGGCGGTAATTTATGAGGATATAAACGGAAAAAGCTGAAAACAATGGACAATTTTTGAAAAAAGAATGAAAAATTCGATGTTTTTGTTCTACAAAAATTTTTTAAATTATAGTAACACTGTCAATTTTTATAGCGTTTGACAGAACAAACAAAAATACAACTATTTGCAAAGAAACCCGACGAGAATCGAACAATATTGACGTAAAATGTACTGTGATGTCGATCCACCACTACACCTCGGTATGAGGAGGAAAGTTCAAAATATTTCGGTTTCCCACTATCGGGGGTGGCCCAGAAGGGTGCCAATCGACGGGGATGGATTATAGGCGTTAATTTATGACGATATAAACGGAAAAAGCTGAAAACATAAACAATTTTTTAAAAAAGAATGGAAAATTCGATGTTTTTGTTCTACAAATTTTTTTTAAATGGTAGTAACACTGTTAATTTTTATTGCGTTTGACAGAACAAACAGAAATACAACTATTAGCGAAGAAACCCGACGAGAATCGAACAATATTGACGTAAAATGTGTGATGTCGATCCACCACTACACTTCGGTATGAGGAGGAAATTTCAAAATATTTCGGTTTCCCACTATAGAGGGTGGCCCAGAATGGTGCCAATCGACGGGGATGGATTATAGGCGGTAATTTATGAGGATATAAACGGAAAAAGCTGAAAACAATGGACAATTTTTGAAAAAAGAATGAAAAATTCGATGTTTTTGTTCTACAAAAATTTTTTAAATTATAGTAACACTGTCAATTTTTATAGCGTTTGACAGAACAAACAAAAATACAACTATTTGCAAAGAAACCCGACGAGAATCGAACAATATTGACGTAAAATGTACTGTGATGTCGATCCACCACTACACCTCGGTATGAGGAGGAAAGTTCAAAATATTTCGGTTTCCCACTATCGGGGGTGGCCCAGAAGGGTGCCAATCGACGGGGATGGATTATAGGCGTTAATTTATGACGATATAAATGGAAAAAGCTGAAAACAATGGACAATTTTTGAAAAAAGAATGAAATATTCGATGTTTTTGTTCTACAAAATTTTTTAAAATGATAGTAACACTGTTAATTTTTATTGCGTTTGACAGAACAAACAGAAATACAACTATTAGCGAAGAAACCCGACGAGAATCGAACAATATTGACGTAAAATGTACTGTGATGTCGATCCACCACTACACCTCGGTATGAGGAGGAAGTTTCAAAATATTTCGGTTTCCCACTATCGGGGGTGGCCCTGAAGGGTACCAATCGACGGGGATGGATTATAGGCGTTAATTTATGAGGATATAAACGAAAAAAGCTGAAAACAATGGACAATTTTTGAAAAAAGAATGAAAAATTCGATGTTTTTGTTTTACAAATTTTTTTTAAATGATAGTAACACTGTTAATTTTTATTGCGTTTGACAGAACAAACAGAAATACAACTACTAGCGAAGAAACCGGACGAGAATCGAACAATATTGACGTAAACTGTACTGTGATGTCGATCCACCACTACACCTCGGTATGAGGAGGAAAGTTCAAAATATTTCGGTTTCCCACTATCGGGGGTGGCCCAGAAGGGTGCCAATCGACGGGGATGGATTATAGGCGTTAATTTATGACGATATAAACGGAAAAAGCTGAAAAAAGTAAACAATTTTTGAAAAAAGAATGAAAAATTCGATGTTTTTGTTCTACAAAAATTTTTTAAATGATAGTAGCACTGTTAATTTTTATTGCGTTTGACAGAACAAACAGAAATACAACTATTAGCGAAGAAACCCGACGAGAATCGAACAATATTGACGTAAAATGTGTGATGTCGATCCACCACTACACTTCGGTATGAGGAGGAAATTTCAAAATATTTCGGTTTCCCACTATAGAGGGTGGCCCAGAATGGTGCCAATCGACGGGGATGGATTATAGGCGGTAATTTATGAGGATATAAACGGAAAAAGCTGAAAACAATGGACAATTTTTGAAAAAAGAATGAAAAATTCGATGTTTTTGTTCTACAAAAATTTTTTAAATTATAGTAACACTGTCAATTTTTATAGCGTTTGACAGAACAAACAAAAATACAACTATTTGCGAAGAAACCCGACGAGAATCGAACAATATTGACGTAAAATGTACTGTGATGTCGATCCACCACTACACCTCGGTATGAGGAGGAAAGTTCAAAATATTTCGGTTTCCCACTATCGGGGGTGGCCCAGAAGGGTGCCAATCGACGGGGATGGATTATAGGCGTTAATTTATGACGATATAAACGGAAAAAGCTGAAAAAAGTGGACAATTTTTGAAAAAAGAATGAAAAATTCGATGTTTTTGTTTTACAAAAATTTTTTAAATGATAGTAGCACTGTTAATTTTTATTGCGTTTGACAGAACAAACAGAAATACAACTATTAGCGAAGAAACCCGACGAGAATCGAACAATATTGACGTAAAATGTGTGATGTCGATCCACCACTACACTTCGGTATGAGGAGGAAATTTCAAAATATTTCGGTTTCCCACTATAGAGGGTGGCCCAGAATGGTGCCAATCGACGGGGATGGATTTTAGGCGGTAATTTATGAGGATATAAACGGAAAAAGCTGAAAACAATGGACAATTTTTGAAAAAAGAATGAAAAATTCGATGTTTTTGTTCTACAAAAATTTTTTAAATGATAGTAGCACTGTTAATTTTTATTGCGTTTGACAGAACAAACAGAAATACAACTATTAGCGAAGAAACCCGACGAGAATCGAACAATATTGACGTAAAATGTGTGATGTCGATCCACCACTACACTTCGGTATGAGGAGGAAATTTCAAAATATTTCGGTTTCCCACTATAGAGGGTGGCCCAGAATGGTGCCAATCGACGGGGATGGATTATAGGCGGTAATTTATGAGGATATAAACGGAAAAAGCTGAAAACAATGGACAATTTTTGAAAAAAGAATGAAAAATTCGATGTTTTTGTTCTACAAAAATTTTTTAAATTATAGTAACACTGTCAATTTTTATAGCGTTTGACAGAACAAACAAAAATACAACTATTTGCGAAGAAACCCGACGAGAATCGAACAATATTGACGTAAAATGTACTGTGATGTCGATCCACCACTACACCTCGGTATGAGGAGGAAAGTTCAAAATATTTCGGTTTCCCACTATCGGGGGTGGCCCAGAAGGGTGCCAATCGACGGGGATAGATCAAAAGCGTTAATTTATGAAGATATAAACGGAAAAAGCTGAAAAAAGTGGACAATTTTTGAAAAAAGAATGAAAAATTCGAAGTTTTTGTTCTACAAAAATTTTTTAAATGATAGTAACTTTTATTGCGTTTGACAGAACAAACAGAAATACAACTATTAGCGAAGAAATCCGACGAGAATCGAACAATATTGACGTAAAATGTGTGATGTCGATCCACCACTACACCTCGGTATGAGGAGGAAATTTCAAAATATTTTTGTTTCCCACTATCGGGGGTGGCCCAGAAGGGTACCAATCGACGGGGATGGATTATAGGCGTTAATTTATGACGATATAAACGGAAAAAGCTGAAAACATGGACAATTTTTGAAAAAAGAATGAAAAATTCGATGTTTTTGTTCTACAAAAATTTTTTAAATGATAGTAACACTGTTAATTTTTATTGCGTTTGACAGAACAAACAGAAATACAACAATTAGCGAAGAAACCCGACGAGAATCGAACAATATTGACGTAAAATGTACTGTGATGTCGATCCACCACTACACCTCAGTATGAGGAGGAAAGTTCAAAATATTTCGGTTTCCCACTATCGGGGGTGGCCCAGAAAGGTGCCAATCGACGGGGATGGATTATAGGCGTTAATTTATGACGATATAAACGGAAAAAGCTGAAAACATGGACAATTTTTGAAAAAAGAATGAAAAATTCGATGTTTTTGTTCTACAAAAATTTTTTTAATGATAGTAACACTGTTAATTTTTATTGCGTTTGACAGAACAAACAGAAATACAACTATTAGCGAAGAAACCCGACGAGAATCGAACAATATTGACGTAAAATGTACTGTGATGTCGATCCACCACTACACCTCAGTATCAGGAGGAAAGTTTAAAATATTTCGGTTTCCCACTATCGGGGGTGGCCCACAAAGGTGCCAATCGACGGGGATGGATTATAGGCGTTAATTTATGACGATATAAACGGAAAAAGCTGAAAACATGGAAAATTTTTGAAAAAAGAATGAAAAATTCGATGTTTTTGTTCTACAAAAATTTTTTAAATGATAGTAACACTGTTAATTTTTATTGCGTTTGACAGAACAAACAGAAATACAACTATTAGCGAAGAAACCCGACGAGAATCGAACAATATTGACGTAAAATGTGTGATGTCGATCCACCACTACACTTCGGTATGAGGAGGAAATTTCAAAATATTTCGGTTTCCCACTATCGAGGGTGGCCCAGAAGGGTGCCAATCGACGGGGATGGATTATAGGCGTTAATTTATGACGATATAAACGGAAAAAGCTGAAAACAATGGACAATTTTTGAAAAAAGAATGAATAATTCGATGTTTTCGTTCTACAAAAATTTTTTAAATTATAGTAACACTGTCAATCTTTATAGCGTTTGACAGAACAAACAGAAATACAACTATTAGCGAAGAAACCCGACGAGAATCGAACAATATTGACGTAAAATGTACTGTGATGTCGATCCACCACTACACCTCGGTATGAGGAGGAAAGTTCAAAATATTTCAGTTTCTCACTATCGGGGGTCGCCCAGAAGGGTGCCAATCGACGGGGATGGATTATAGGCGTTAATTTATGACGATATAAACGGAAAAAGCTGTAAAAAGTGGACAATTTTTGAAAAAAGAATGAAAAATTCGATGTTTTTGTTCTACAAAAATTTTTTAAATGATAGTAACACTGTTAATTTTTATTGCGTTTGACAGAACAAACAGAAATACAACTATAAGCGAAGAAACCCGACGAGAATCGAACAATATTGACGTAAAATGTGTGATGTCGATCCACCACTACACTTCGGTATGAGGAGGAAATTTCAAAATATTTCGGTTTCCCACCATCGAGGGTGGCCCAGAAGGGTGCCAATCGACGGGGATGGATTATAGGCGTTAATTTATGACGATATAAACGGAAAAAGCTGAAAACAATGGACAATTTTTGAAAAAAGAATGAATAATTCGATGTTTTAGTTTTACAAAAATTTTTTAAATTATAGTAACACTGTCAATCTTTATAGCGTTTGACAGAACAAACATAAATACAACTATTAGCGAAGAAACCCGACGAGAATCGAACAATATTGACGTAAAATGTACTGTGATGTCGATCCACCACTACACCTCGGTATGAGGAGGAAAGTTCAAAATATTTCGGTTTCTCACTATCGGGGGTGGCCCAGAAGGGTGCCAATCGACGGGGATGGATTATAGGCGTTAATTTATGACGATATAAAAGGAAAAAGCTGAAAACATGGACAATTTTAGAAAAAAGAATGAAAAATTCGATGTTTTTGTTCTACAAAAATTTTTTAAATGATAGTAACACTGTTAATTTTTATTTCGTTTGACAGAACAAACAGAAATACAACTATTAGCGAAGAAACCCGACGAGAATCGAACAATATTGACGTAAAATGTACTGTGATGTCGATCCACCACTACACCTCGGTATGAGGAGGAAATTTCAAAATATTTCGGTTTCCCACTATCGGGGGTGGCCCTGAAGGGTACCAATCGACGGGGATGGATTATAGGCGTTAATTTATTACGATATAAACGGAAAAAGCTGAAAACAATGGACAATTTTTGAAAAAAGAATGAAAAATTCGATGTTTTTGTTCTACAAATTTTTTTTAAATGATAGTAACACTGTTAATTTTTATTGCGTTTGACAGAACAAACAGAAATACAACTACTAGCGAAGAAACCGGACGAGAATCGAACAATATTGACGTAAACTGTACTGTGATGTCGATCCACCACTACACCTCGGTATGAGGAGGAAAGTTCAAAATATTTCGGTTTCCCACTATCGGGGGTGGCCCAGAACGGTTCCAATCGACGGGGATAGATTATAGGCGTTAATTTATGATGATATAAACGGAAAAAGCTGAAAAAAGTGGACAATTTTTGAAAAATTAATGAAAAATTCGATGTTTTTGTTCTACAATTTTTTTTTAAATGATAGTAACACTGTTAATTTTTATTTCGTTTGACAGAACAAACAGAAATACAACTATTAGCGAAGAAACCCGACGAGAATCGAACAATATTGACGTAAAATGTGTGATGTCGATCCACCACTACACCTCGGTATGAGGAGGAAATTTCAAAATATTTCGGTTTCCCACTATCGGGGGTGGCCCAGAAGGGTACCAATCGACGGGGATGGATTATAGGCGTTAATTTATGACGATATAAACGGAAAAAGCTGAAAACAATGGACAATTTTTGAAAAAAGAATGAAAAATTCGATGTTTTTGTTCTACAAATTTTTTTTAAATGATAGTAACACTGTTAATTTTTATTGCGTTTGACAGAACAAACAGAAATACAACTACTAGCGAAGAAACCGGACGAGAATCGAACAATATTGACGTAAACTGTACTGTGATGTCGATCCACCACTACACCTCGGTATGAGGAGGAAAGTTCAAAATATTTCGGTTTCCCACTATCGGGGGTGGCCCAGAACGGTGCCAATCGACGGGGATAGATTATAGGCGTTAATTTATGATGATATAAACGGAAAAAGCTGAAAAAAGTGGACAATTTTTGAAAAATGAATGAAAAATTCGATGTTTTTGTTCTACAAAAATTTTTTAAATGATAGTAACACTGTTAATTTTTATTGCGTTTGACAGAACAAACAGAAATACAACTATTAACAAAGAAACCCGACGAGAATCGAACAATATTGACGTAAAATGTGTGATGTCGATCCACCACTACACCTCGGTATGAGGAGGAAATTTCAAAATATTTTTGTTTCCCACTATCGGGGGTGGCCCAGAAGGGTACCAATCGACGGGGATGGATTATAGGCGTTAATTTATGACGATATAAACGGAAAAAGCTGAAAACATGGACAATTTTTGAAAAAAGAATGAAAAATTCGATGTTTTTGTTCTACAAAAATTTTTTAAATGATAGTAACACTGTTAATTTTTATTGCGTTTGACAGAACAAACAGAAATACAACAATTAGCGAAGAAACCCGACGAGAATCGAACAATATTGACGTAAAATGTACTGTGATGTCGATCCACCACTACACCTCAGTATGAGGAGGAAAGTTCAAAATATTTCGGTTTCCCACTATCGGGGGTGGCCCAGAAAGGTGCCAATCGACGGGGATGGATTATAGGCGTTAATTTATGACGATATAAACGGAAAAAGCTGAAAACATGGACAATTTTTGAAAAAAGAATGAAAAATTCGATGTTTTTGTTCTACAAAAATTTTTTTAATGATAGTAACACTGTTAATTTTTATTGCGTTTGACAGAACAAACAGAAATACAACTATTAGCGAAGAAACCCGACGAGAATCGAACAATATTGACGTAAAATGTACTGTGATGTCGATCCACCACTACACCTCAGTATCAGGAGGAAAGTTTAAAATATTTCGGTTTCCCACTATCGGGGGTGGCCCACAAAGGTGCCAATCGACGGGGATGGATTATAGGCGTTAATTTATGACGATATAAACGGAAAAAGCTGAAAACATGGAAAATTTTTGAAAAAAGAATGAAAAATTCGATGTTTTTGTTCTACAAAAATTTTTTAAATGATAGTAACACTGTTAATTTTTATTGCGTTTGACAGAACAAACAGAAATACAACTATTAGCGAAGAAACCCGACGAGAATCGAACAATATTGACGTAAAATGTGTGATGTCGATCCACCACTACACTTCGGTATGAGGAGGAAATTTCAAAATATTTCGGTTTCCCACTATCGAGGGTGGCCCAGAAGGGTGCCAATCGACGGGGATGGATTATAGGCGTTAATTTATGACGATATAAACGGAAAAAGCTGAAAACAATGGACAATTTTTGAAAAAAGAATGAATAATTCGATGTTTTCGTTCTACAAAAATTTTTTAAATTATAGTAACACTGTCAATCTTTATAGCGTTTGACAGAACAAACAGAAATACAACTATTAGCGAAGAAACCCGACGAGAATCGAACAATATTGACGTAAAATGTACTGTGATGTCGATCCACCACTACACCTCGGTATGAGGAGGAAAGTTCAAAATATTTCAGTTTCTCACTATCGGGGGTGGCCCAGAAGGGTGCCAATCGACGGGGATGGATTATAGGCGTTAATTTATGACGATATAAACGGAAAAAGCTGTAAAAAGTGGACAATTTTTGAAAAAAGAATGAAAAATTCGATGTTTTTGTTCTACAAAAATTTTTTAAATGATAGTAACACTGTTAATTTTTATTGCGTTTGACAGAACAAACAGAAATACAACTATAAGCGAAGAAACCCGACGAGAATCGAACAATATTGACGTAAAATGTGTGATGTCGATCCACCACTACACTTCGGTATGAGGAGGAAATTTCAAAATATTTCGGTTTCCCACCATCGAGGGTGGCCCAGAAGGGTGCCAATCGACGGGGATGGATTATAGGCGTTAATTTATGACGATATAAACGGAAAAAGCTGAAAACAATGGACAATTTTTGAAAAAAGAATGAATAATTCGATGTTTTAGTTTTACAAAAATTTTTTAAATTATAGTAACACTGTCAATCTTTATAGCGTTTGACAGAACAAACATAAATACAACTATTAGCGAAGAAACCCGACGAGAATCGAACAATATTGACGTAAAATGTACTGTGATGTCGATCCACCACTACACCTCGGTATGAGGAGGAAAGTTCAAAATATTTCGGTTTCTCACTATCGGGGGTGGCCCAGAAGGGTGCCAATCGACGGGGATGGATTATAGGCGTTAATTTATGACGATATAAAAGGAAAAAGCTGAAAACATGGACAATTTTAGAAAAAAGAATGAAAAATTCGATGTTTTTGTTCTACAAAAATTTTTTAAATGATAGTAACACTGTTAATTTTTATTTCGTTTGACAGAACAAACAGAAATACAACTATTAGCGAAGAAACCCGACGAGAATCGAACAATATTGACGTAAAATGTACTGTGATGTCGATCCACCACTACACCTCGGTATGAGGAGGAAATTTCAAAATATTTCGGTTTCCCACTATCGGGGGTGGCCCTGAAGGGTACCAATCGACGGGGATGGATTATAGGCGTTAATTTATTACGATATAAACGGAAAAAGCTGAAAACAATGGACAATTTTTGAAAAAAGAATGAAAAATTCGATGTTTTTGTTCTACAAATTTTTTTTAAATGATAGTAACACTGTTAATTTTTATTGCGTTTGACAGAACAAACAGAAATACAACTACTAGCGAAGAAACCGGACGAGAATCGAACAATATTGACGTAAACTGTACTGTGATGTCGATCCACCACTACACCTCGGTATGAGGAGGAAAGTTCAAAATATTTCGGTTTCCCACTATCGGGGGTGGCCCAGAACGGTTCCAATCGACGGGGATAGATTATAGGCGTTAATTTATGATGATATAAACGGAAAAAGCTGAAAAAAGTGGACAATTTTTGAAAAATTAATGAAAAATTCGATGTTTTTGTTCTACAATTTTTTTTTAAATGATAGTAACACTGTTAATTTTTATTTCGTTTGACAGAACAAACAGAAATACAACTATTAGCGAAGAAACCCGACGAGAATCGAACAATATTGACGTAAAATGTGTGATGTCGATCCACCACTACACCTCGGTATGAGGAGGAAATTTCAAAATATTTCGGTTTCCCACTATCGGGGGTGGCCCAGAAGGGTACCAATCGACGGGGATGGATTATAGGCGTTAATTTATGACGATATAAACGGAAAAAGCTGAAAACAATGGACAATTTTTGAAAAAAGAATGAAAAATTCGATGTTTTTGTTCTACAAATTTTTTTTAAATGATAGTAACACTGTTAATTTTTATTGCGTTTGACAGAACAAACAGAAATACAACTACTAGCGAAGAAACCGGACGAGAATCGAACAATATTGACGTAAACTGTACTGTGATGTCGATCCACCACTACACCTCGGTATGAGGAGGAAAGTTCAAAATATTTCGGTTTCCCACTATCGGGGGTGGCCCAGAACGGTGCCAATCGACGGGGATAGATTATAGGCGTTAATTTATGATGATATAAACGGAAAAAGCTGAAAAAAGTGGACAATTTTTGAAAAATGAATGAAAAATTCGATGTTTTTGTTCTACAAAAATTTTTTAAATGATAGTAACACTGTTAATTTTTATTGCGTTTGACAGAACAAACAGAAATACAACTATTAACAAAGAAACCCGACGAGAATCGAACAATATTGACGTAAAATGTGTGATGTCGATCCACCACTACACCTCGGTATGAGGAGGAAATTTCAAAATATTTCGGTTTCCCACTATCGGGGGTGGCCCAGAAGGATACCAATCGACGGGGATGGATTATAGGCGTTAATTTATGACGATATAAACGGAAAAAGCTGAAAACAATGGACAATTTTTGAAAAGAGAATGAAAAATTCGATGTTTTTGTTCTACAATTTTTTTTTAAATGATAGTAACACTGTTAATTTTTATTGCGTTTGACAGAACAAACAGAAATACAACTATTAGCGAAGAAATCCGACGAGAATCGAACAATATTGACGTAAAATGTGTGATGTCGATCCACCACTACACCTCGGTATGAGGAGGAAATTTCAAAATATTTCGGTTTCCCACTATCGGGGGTGGCCCAGAAGGGTACCAATCGACGGGGATGGATTATATGCGTTAATTTATGACGATATAAACGGAAAAAGCTGAAAACATGGACAATTTTTGAAAAAAGAATGAAAAATTCGATGTTTTTGTTCTACAAAAATTTTTTTAATGATAGTAACACTGTTAATTTTTATTGCGTTTGACAGAACAAACAGAAATACAACTATTAGCGAAGAAACCCGACGAGAATCGAACAATATTGACGTAAAATGTACTGTGATGTCGATCCACCACTACACCTCAGTATCAGGAGGAAAGTTTAAAATATTTCGGTTTCCCACTATCGGGGGTGGCCCACAAAGGTGCCAATCGACGGGGATGGATTATAGGCGTTAATTTATGACGATATAAACGGAAAAAGCTGAAAACATGGAAAATTTTTGAAAAAAGAATGAAAAATTCGATGTTTTTGTTCTACAAAAATTTTTTAAATGATAGTAACACTGTTAATTTTTATTGCGTTTGACAGAACAAACAGAAATACAACTATTAGCGAAGAAACCCGACGAGAATCGAACAATATTGACGTAAAATGTGTGATGTCGATCCACCACTACACTTCGGTATGAGGAGGAAATTTCAAAATATTTCGGTTTCCCACTATCGAGGGTGGCCCAGAAGGGTGCCAATCGACGGGGATGGATTATAGGCGTTAATTTATGACGATATAAACGGAAAAAGCTGAAAACAATGGACAATTTTTGAAAAAAGAATGAATAATTCGATGTTTTCGTTCTACAAAAATTTTTTAAATTATAGTAACACTGTCAATCTTTATAGCGTTTGACAGAACAAACAGAAATACAACTATTAGCGAAGAAACCCGACGAGAATCGAACAATATTGACGTAAAATGTACTGTGATGTCGATCCACCACTACACCTCGGTATGAGGAGGAAAGTTCAAAATATTTCAGTTTCTCACTATCGGGGGTGGCCCAGAAGGGTGCCAATCGACGGGGATGGATTATAGGCGTTAATTTATGACGATATAAACGGAAAAAGCTGTAAAAAGTGGACAATTTTTGAAAAAAGAATGAAAAATTCGATGTTTTTGTTCTACAAAAATTTTTTAAATGATAGTAACACTGTTAATTTTTATTGCGTTTGACAGAACAAACAGAAATACAACTATAAGCGAAGAAACCCGACGAGAATCGAACAATATTGACGTAAAATGTGTGATGTCGATCCACCACTACACTTCGGTATGAGGAGGAAATTTCAAAATATTTCGGTTTCCCACCATCGAGGGTGGCCCAGAAGGGTGCCAATCGACGGGGATGGATTATAGGCGTTAATTTATGACGATATAAACGGAAAAAGCTGAAAACAATGGACAATTTTTGAAAAAAGAATGAATAATTCGATGTTTTAGTTTTACAAAAATTTTTTAAATTATAGTAACACTGTCAATCTTTATAGCGTTTGACAGAACAAACATAAATACAACTATTAGCGAAGAAACCCGACGAGAATCGAACAATATTGACGTAAAATGTACTGTGATGTCGATCCACCACTACACCTCGGTATGAGGAGGAAAGTTCAAAATATTTCGGTTTCTCACTATCGGGGGTGGCCCAGAAGGGTGCCAATCGACGGGGATGGATTATAGGCGTTAATTTATGACGATATAAAAGGAAAAAGCTGAAAACATGGACAATTTTAGAAAAAAGAATGAAAAATTCGATGTTTTTGTTCTACAAAAATTTTTTAAATGATAGTAACACTGTTAATTTTTATTTCGTTTGACAGAACAAACAGAAATACAACTATTAGCGAAGAAACCCGACGAGAATCGAACAATATTGACGTAAAATGTACTGTGATGTCGATCCACCACTACACCTCGGTATGAGGAGGAAATTTCAAAATATTTCGGTTTCCCACTATCGGGGGTGGCCCTGAAGGGTACCAATCGACGGGGATGGATTATAGGCGTTAATTTATTACGATATAAACGGAAAAAGCTGAAAACAATGGACAATTTTTGAAAAAAGAATGAAAAATTCGATGTTTTTGTTCTACAAATTTTTTTTAAATGATAGTAACACTGTTAATTTTTATTGCGTTTGACAGAACAAACAGAAATACAACTACTAGCGAAGAAACCGGACGAGAATCGAACAATATTGACGTAAACTGTACTGTGATGTCGATCCACCACTACACCTCGGTATGAGGAGGAAAGTTCAAAATATTTCGGTTTCCCACTATCGGGGGTGGCCCAGAACGGTTCCAATCGACGGGGATAGATTATAGGCGTTAATTTATGATGATATAAACGGAAAAAGCTGAAAAAAGTGGACAATTTTTGAAAAATTAATGAAAAATTCGATGTTTTTGTTCTACAAAAATTTTTTAAATGATAGTAACACTGTTAATTTTTATTGCGTTTGACAGAACAAACAGAAATACAACTATTAGCGAAGAAACCCGACGAGAATCGAACAATATTGACGTAAAATGTGTGATGTCGATCCACCACTACACCTCGGTATGAGGAGGAAATTTCAAAATATTTCGGTTTCCCACTATCGGGGGTGGCCCAGAAGGGTACCAATCGACGGGGATGGATTATAGGCGTTAATTTATGACGATATAAACGGAAAAAGCTGAAAACAATGGACAATTTTTGAAAAGAGAATGAAAAATTCGATGTTTTTGTTCTACAATTTTTTTTTAAATGATAGTAACACTGTTAATTTTTATTTCGTTTGACAGAACAAACAGAAATACAACTATTAGCGAAGAAACCCGACGAGAATCGAACAATATTGACGTAAAATGTACTGTGATGTCGATCCACCACTACACCTCGGTATGAGGAGGAAATTTCAAAATATTTCGGTTTCCCACTATCGGGGGTGGCCCTGAAGGGTACCAATCGACGGGGATGGATTATAGGCGTTAATTTATTACGATATAAACGGAAAAAGCTGTAAAAAGTGGACAATTTTTGAAAAATAAATGAAAAATTCGATGTTTTTGTTCTACAAAAATTTTTTAAATGATAGTAACACTGTTAATTTTTATTGCGTTTGACAGAACAAACAGAAATACAACTATTAGCGAAGAAACCCGACGAGAATCGAACAATATTGACGTAAAATGTGTGATGTCGATCCACCACTACACCTCGGTATGAGGAGGAAATTTCAAAATATTTCGGTTTCCCACTATCGGGGGTGGCCCAGAAGGGTACCAATCGACGGGGATGGATTATAGGCGTTAATTTATGTCGATATAAACGGAAAAAGCTGAAAACAATGGACAATTTTTGAAAAAAGAATGAAAAATTCGATGTTTTTGTTCTACAAATTTTTTTTAAATGATAGTAACACTGTTAATTTTTATTGCGTTTGACAGAACAAACAGAAATACAACTACTAGCGAAGAAACCGGACGAGAATCGAACAATATTGACGTAAACTGTACTGTGATGTCGATCCACCACTACACCTCGGTATGAGGAGGAAAGTTCAAAATATTTCGGTTTCCCACTATCGGGGGTGGCCCAGAACGGTGCCAATCGACGGGGATAGATTATAGGCGTTAATTTATGATGATATAAACGGAAAAAGCTGAAAAAAGTGGACAATTTTTGAAAAATGAATGAAAAATTCGATGTTTTTGTTCTACAAAAATTTTTTAAATGATAGTAACACTGTTAATTTTTATTGCGTTTGACAGAACAAACAGAAATACAACTATTAACAAAGAAACCCGACGAGAATCGAACAATATTGACGTAAAATGTGTGATGTCGATCCACCACTACACCTCGGTATGAGGAGGAAATTTCAAAATATTTCGGTTTCCCACTATCGGGGGTGGCCCAGAAGGATACCAATCGACGGGGATGGATTATAGGCGTTAATTTATGACGATATAAACGGAAAAAGCTGAAAACAATGGACAATTTTTGAAAAGAGAATGAAAAATTCGATGTTTTTGTTCTACAATTTTTTTTTAAATGATAGTAACACTGTTAATTTTTATTGCGTTTGACAGAACAAACAGAAATACAACTATTAGCGAAGAAATCCGACGAGAATCGAACAATATTGACGTAAAATGTGTGATGTCGATCCACCACTACACCTCGGTATGAGGAGGAAATTTCAAAATATTTCGGTTTCCCACTATCGGGGGTGGCCCAGAAGGGTACCAATCGACGGGGATGGATTATATGCGTTAATTTATGACGATATAAACGGAAAAAGCTGAAAACATGGACAATTTTTGAAAAAAGAATGAAAAATTCGATGTTTTTGTTCTACAAAAATTTTTTAAATGATAGTAACACTGTTAATTTTTATTGCGTTTGACAGAACAAACAGAAATACAACTATTAGCGAAGAAACCCGACGAGAATCGAACAATATTGACGTAAAATGTGTGATGTCGATCCACCACTACACCTCGGTATGAGGAGGAAATTTCAAAATATTTCGGTTTCCCACTATCGGGGGTGGCCCAGAAGGGTACCAATCGACGGGGATGGATTATAGGCGTTAATTTATGACGATATAAACGGAAAAAGCTGAAAACAATGGACAATTTTTGAAAAAAGAATGAAAAATTCGATGTTTTTGTTCTACAAATTTTTTTTAAATGATAGTAACACTGTTAATTTTTATTGCGTTTGACAGAACAAACAGAAATACAACTACTAGCGAAGAAACCGGACGAGAATCGAACAATATTGACGTAAACTGTACTGTGATGTCGATCCACCACTACACCTCGGTATGAGGAGGAAAGTTCAAAATATTTCGGTTTCCCACTATCGGGCGTGGCCCAGAACGGTGCCAATCGACGGGGATAGATTATAGGCGTTAATTTATGATGATATAAACGGAAAAAGCTGAAAAAAGTGGACAATTTTTGAAAAATGAATGAAAAATTCGATGTTTTTGTTCTACAAAAATTTTTTAAATGATAGTAACACTGTTAATTTTTATTGCGTTTGACAGAACAAACAGAAATACAACTATTAGCGAAGAAACCCGACGAGAATCGAACAATATTGACGTAAAATGTGTGATGTCGATCCACCACTACACCTCGGTATGAGGAGGAAATTTCAAAATATTTCGGTTTCCCACTATCGGGGGTGGCCCAGAAGGGTACCAATCGACGGGGATGGATTATAGGCGTTAATTTATGACGATATAAACGGAAAAAGCTGAAAACAATGGACAATTTTTGAAAAGAGAATGAAAAATTCGATGTTTTTGTTCTACAATTTTTTTTTAAATGATAGTAACACTGTTAATTTTTATTTCGTTTGACAGAACAAACAGAAATACAACTATTAGCGAAGAAACCCGACGAGAATCGAACAATATTGACGTAAAATGTACTGTGATGTCGATCCACCACTACACCTCGGTATGAGGAGGAAATTTCAAAATATTTCGGTTTCCCACTATCGGGGGTGGCCCTGAAGGGTACCAATCGACGGGGATGGATTATAGGCGTTAATTTATTACGATATAAACGGAAAAAGCTGTAAAAAGTGGACAATTTTTGAAAAATAAATGAAAAATTCGATGTTTTTGTTCTACAAAAATTTTTTAAATGATAGTAACACTGTTAATTTTTATTGCGTTTGACAGAACAAACAGAAATACAACTATGAGCGAAGAAACCCGACGAGAATCGAACAATATTGACGTAAAATGTGTGATGTCGATCCACCACTACACCTCGGTATGAGGAGGAAATTTCAAAATATTTCGGTTTCCCACTATCGGGGGTGGCCCAGAAGGGTACCAATCGACGGGGATGGATTATAGGCGTTAATTTGTGACGATATAAACGGAAAAAGCTGAAAACAATGGACAATTTTTGAAAAAAGAATGAAAAATTCGATATTTTTGTTCTACAAATTTTTTTTAAATGATAGTAACACTGTTAATTTTTATTGCGTTTGACAGAACAAACAGAAATACAACTACTAGCGAAGAAACCGGACGAGAATCGAACAATATTGACGTAAACTGTACTGTGATGTCGATCCACCACTACACCTCGGTATGAGGAGGAAAGTTCAAAATATTTCGGTTTCCCACTATCGGGGGTGGCCCAGAACGGTGCCAATCGACGGGGATAGATTATAGGCGTTAATTTATGATTATATAAACGGAAAAAGCTGAAAAAAGTGGACAATTTTTGAAAAATGAATGAAAAATTCGATGTTTTTGTTCTACAAAAATTTTTTAAATGATAGTAACACTGTTAATTTTTATTGCGTTTGACAGAACAAACAGAAATACAACTATTAGCGAAGAAACCCGACGAGAATCGAACAATATTGACGTAAAATGTGTGATGTCGATCCACCACTACACCTCGGTATGAGGAGGAAATTTCAAAATATTTCGGTTTCCCACTATCGGGGGTGGCCCAGAAGGGTACCAATCGACGGGGATGGATTATAGGCGTTAATTTATGACGATATAAACGGAAAAAGCTGAAAACAATGGACAATTTTTGAAAAGAGAATGAAAAATTCGATGTTTTTGTTCTACAATTTTTGTTTAAATGATAGTAACACTGTTAATTTTTATTGCGTTTGACAGAACAAACAGAAATACAACTATTAGCGAAGAAATCCGACGAGAATCGAACAATATTGACGTAAAATGTGTGATGTCGATCCACCACTACACCTCGGTATGAGGAGGAAATTTCAAAATATTTCGGTTTCCCACTATCGGGGGTGGCCCAGAAGGGTACCAATCGACGGGGATGGATTATAGGCGTTAATTTATGACGATATAAACGGAAAAAGCTGAAAACATGGACAATTTTTGAAAAAAGAATGAAAAATTCGATGTTTTTGTTCTACAAAAATTTTTTAAATGATAGTAACACTGTTAATTTTTATTGCGTTTGACAGAACAAACAGAAATACAACAATTAGCGAAGAAACCCGACGAGAATCGAACAATATTGACGTAAAATGTACTGTTATGTCGATCCACCGCTACACCTCAGTATGAGGAGGAAAGTTCAAAATATTTCGGTTTCCCACTATCGGGGGTGGCCCAGAAAGGTGCCAATCGACGGGGATGGATTATAGGCGTTAATTTATGACGATATAAACGGAAAAAGCTGAAAACATGGACAATTTTTGAAAAAAGAATGAAAAATTCGATGTTTTTGTTCTACAAAAATTTTTTAAATTATAGTAACACTGTTAATTTTTATTGCGTTTGACAGAACAAACAGAAATACAACTATTAGCGAAGAAACCCGACGAGAATCGAACAATATTGACGTAAAATGTACTGTGATGTCGATCCACCACTACACCTCAGTATGAGGAGGAAAGTTCAAAATATTTCGGTTTCCCACTATCGGGGGTGGCCCAGAAAGGTGCCAATCGACGGGGATGGATTATAGGCGTTAATTTATGACGATATAAACGGAAAAAGCTGAAAACATGGACAATTTTTGAAAAAAGAATGAAAAATTCGATGTTTTTGTTCCACAAAAATTTTTTAAATGATAGTAACACTGTTAATTTTTATTGCGTTTGACAGAACAAACAGAAATACAACTATTAGCGAAGAAACCCGACGAGAATCGAACAATATTGACGTAAAATGTGTGATGTCGATCCACCACTACACCTCGGTATGAGGAGGAAATTTCAAAATATTTCGGTTTCCCACCATCGGGGGTGGCCCAGAAGGGTACCAATCGACGGGGATGGATTATAGGCGTTAATTTATGACGATATAAACGGAAAAAGCTGAAAACATGGACAATTTTTGAAAAAAGAATGAAAAATTCGATGTTTTTGTTCTACAAAAATTTTTTAAATGATAGTAACACTGTTAATTTTTATTGCGTTTGACAGAACAAACAGAAATACAACTATTAGCGAAGATATCCGACGAGAATCGAACAATATTGACGTAAAATGTACTGTGATGTCGATCCACCACTACACCTCGGTATGAGGAGGAAAGTTCAAAATATTTCGGTTTCCCACTATCGGGGGTGGCCCAGAAGGGTGCCAATCGACGGGGATGGATTATAGGCGTTAATTTATGACGATATAAACGGAAAAAGCTGAAAACATGGACAATTTTTGAAAAAAGAATGAAAAATTCGATGTTTTTGGTCTACAAAAATTTTTTAAATGATAGTAACACTGTTAATTTTTATTGCGTTTGACAAAACAAACAGAAATACAACTATTAGCGAAGAAACCCGACGAGAATCGAACAATATTGACGTAAAATGTACTGTGATGTCGATCCACCACTACACCTCGGTATGAGGAGGAAAGTTCAAAATATTTCGGTTTCTCACTATCGGGGGTGGCCCAGAAGGGTGCCAATCGACGGGGATGGATTATAGGCGTTAATTTATGACGATATAAACGGAAAAAGCTGAAAACATGGACAATTTTTGAAAAAAGAATGAAAAATTCGATGTTTTTGTTCTACAAAAATTTTTTAAATGATAGTAACACTGTTAATTTTTATTGCGTTTGACAGAACAAACAGAAATACAACTATTAGCGAAGAAACCCGACGAGAATCGAACAATATTGACGTAAAATGTACTGTGATGTCGATCCACCACTACACCTCGGTATGAGGAGGAAAGTTCAAAATATTTCGGTTTCTCACTATCGGGGGTGGCCCAGAAGGGTGCCAATCGACGGGGATGGATTATAGGCGTTAATTTATGACGATATAAACGGAAAAAGCTGAAAACATGGACAATTTTTGAAAAAAGAATGAAAAATTCGATGTTTTTGTTCTACAAAAATTTTTTAAATGATAGTAACACTGTTAATTTTTATTGCGTTTGACAGAACAAACAGAAATACAACTATTAGCGAAGAAACCCGACGAGAATCGGACAATATTGACGTAAAATGTACTGTGATGTCGATCCACCACTACACCTCGGTATGAGGAGGAAATTTCAAAATATTTCGGTTTCCCACGATCGGGGGTGGCCCTGAAGGGTACCAATCGACGGGGATGGATTATAGGCGTTAATTTATTACGATATAAACGGAAAAAGCTGTAAAAAGTGGACAATTTTTGAAAAATGAATGAAAAATTCGATGTTTTTGTTCTACAAAAATTTTTTAAATGATAGTAACACTGTTAATTTTTATTGCGTTTGACAGAACAAACAGAAATACAACTATTAGCGAAGAAACCCGACGAGAATCGAACAATATTGACGTAAAATGTGTGATGTCGATCCACCACTACACCTCGGTATGAGGAGGAAATTTCAAAATATTTCGGTTTCCCACTATCGGGGGTGGCCCAGAAGGGTACCAATCGACGGGGATGGATTATAGGCGTTAATTTATGACGATATAAACGGAAAAAGCTGAAAACAATGGACAATTTTTGAAAAAAGAATGAAAAATTCGATGTTTTTGTTCTACAAAAATTTTTTAAATGATAGTAACACTGTTAATTTTTATTGCGTTTGACAGAACAAACAGAAATACAACTATTAGCGAAGAAACCCGACGAGAATCGAACAATATTGACGTAAAATGTACTGTGATGTCGATCCACCACTACACCTCAGTATGAGGAGGAAAGTTCAAAATATTTCGGTTTCCCACTATCGGGGGTGGCCCAGAAGGGTACCAATCGACGGGGATAGATTATAGGCGTTAATTTATGATGATATAAACGGAAAAAGCTGAAAAAAGTGGACAATTTTTGAAAAATGAATGAAAAATTCGATGTTTTTGTTCTACAAAAATTTTTTAAATGATAGTAACACTGTTAATTTTTATTGCGTTTGACAGAACAAACAGAAATACAACTATTAGCGAAGAAACCCGACGAGAATCGAACAATATTGACGTAAAATGTGTGATGTCGATCCACCACTACACCTCGGTATGAGGAGGAAATTTCAAAATATTTCGGTTTCCCACTATCGGGGGTGGCCCAGAAGGGTACCAATCGACGGGGATGGATTATAGGCGTTAATTTATGACGATATAAACGGAAAAAGCTGAAAACAATGGACAATTTTTGAAAAGAGAATGAAAAATTCGATGTTTTTGTTCTACAATTTTTTTTTAAATGATAGTAACACTGTTAATTTTTATTTCGTTTGACAGAACAAACAGAAATACAACTATTAGCGAAGAAACCCGACGAGAATCGAACAATATTGACGTAAAATGTACTGTGATGTCGATCCACCACTACACCTCGGTATGAGGAGGAAATTTCAAAATATTTCGGTTTCCCACTATCGGGGGTGGCCCTGAAGGGTACCAATCGACGGGGATGGATTATAGGCGTTAATTTATTACGATATAAACGGAAAAAGCTGTAAAAAGTGGACAATTTTTGAAAAATAAATGAAAAATTCGATGTTTTTGTTCTACAAAAATTTTTTAAATGATAGTAACACTGTTAATTTTTATTGCGTTTG
The DNA here is from genome assembly GCA_963564715.1 of Catocala sponsa. Taxonomy (NCBI): domain Eukaryota; kingdom Metazoa; phylum Arthropoda; class Insecta; order Lepidoptera; family Erebidae; genus Catocala; species Catocala sponsa. The sequence goes on along the minus strand of OY751353.1, from coordinate 166,668 downwards.
ACAGAACAAACAGAAATACAACTATGAGCGAAGAAACCCGACGAGAATCGAACAATATTGACGTAAAATGTGTGATGTCGATCCACCACTACACCTCGGTATGAGGAGGAAATTTCAAAATATTTCGGTTTCCCACTATCGGGGGTGGCCCAGAAGGGTACCAATCGACGGGGATGGATTATAGGCGTTAATTTGTGACTATATAAACGGAAAAAGCTGAAAACAATGGACAATTTTTGAAAAAAGAATGAAAAATTCGATATTTTTGTTCTACAAATTTTTTTTAAATGATAGTAACACTGTTAATTTTTATTGCGTTTGACAGAACAAACAGAAATACAACTACTAGCGAAGAAACCGGACGAGAATCGAACAATATTGACGTAAACTGTACTGTGATGTCGATCCACCACTACACCTCGGTATGAGGAGGAAAGTTCAAAATATTTCGGTTTCCCACTATCGGGGGTGGCCCAGAACGGTGCCAATCGACGGGGATAGATTATAGGCGTTAATTTATGATTATATAAACGGAAAAAGCTGAAAAAAGTGGTCAATTTTTGAAAAATGAATGAAAAATTCGATGTTTTTGTTCTACAAAAATTTTTTAAATGATAGTAACACTGTTAATTTTTATTGCGTTTGACAGAACAAACAGAAATACAACTATTAGCGAAGAAACCCGACGAGAATCGAACAATATTGACGTAAAATGTGTGATGTCGATCCACCACTACACCTCGGTATGAGGAGGAAATTTCAAAATATTTCGGTTTCCCACTATCGGGGGTGGCCCAGAAGGGTACCAATCGACGGGGATGGATTATAGGCGTTAATTTATGACGATATAAACGGAAAAAGCTGAAAACAATGGACAATTTTTGAAAAGAGAATGAAAAATTCGATGTTTTTGTTCTACAATTTTTGTTTAAATGATAGTAACACTGTTAATTTTTATTGCGTTTGACAGAACAAACAGAAATACAACTATTAGCGAAGAAATCCGACGAGAATCGAACAATATTGACGTAAAATGTGTGATGTCGATCCACCACTACACCTCGGTATGAGGAGGAAATTTCAAAATATTTCGGTTTCCCACTATCGGGGGTGGCCCAGAAGGGTACCAATCGACGGGGATGGATTATAGGCGTTAATTTATGACGATATAAACGGAAAAAGCTGAAAACATGGACAATTTTTGAAAAAAGAATGAAAAATTCGATGTTTTTGTTCTACAAAAATTTTTTAAATGATAGTAACACTGTTAATTTTTATTGCGTTTGACAGAACAAACAGAAATACAACAATTAGCGAAGAAACCCGACGAGAATCGAACAATATTGACGTAAAATGTACTGTTATGTCGATCCACCGCTACACCTCAGTATGAGGAGGAAAGTTCAAAATATTTCGGTTTCCCACTATCGGGGGTGGCCCAGAAAGGTGCCAATCGACGGGGATGGATTATAGGCGTTAATTTATGACGATATAAACGGAAAAAGCTGAAAACATGGACAATTTTTGAAAAAAAGAATGAAAAATTCGATGTTTTTGTTCTACAAAAATTTTTTAAATGATAGTAACACTGTTAATTTTTATTGCGTTTGACAGAACAAACAGAAATACAACTATTAGCGAAGAAACCCGACGAGAATCGAACAATATTGACGTAAAATGTACTGTGATGTCGATCCACCACTACACCTCAGTATGAGGAGGAAAGTTCAAAATATTTCGGTTTCCCACTAACGGGGGTGGCCCAGAAAGGTGCCAATCGACGGGGATGGATTATAGGCGTTAATTTATGACGATATAAACGGAAAAAGCTGAAAACATGGACAATTTTTGAAAAAAGAATGAAAAATTCGATGTTTTTGTTCCACAAAAATTTTTTAAATGATAGTAACACTGTTAATTTTTATTTCGTTTGACAGAACAAACAGAAATACAACTATTAGCGAAGAAACCCGACGAGAATCGAACAATATTGACGTAAAATGTGTGATGTCGATCCACCACTACACCTCGGTATGAGGAGGAAATTTCAAAATATTTCGGTTTCCCACCATCGGGGGTGGCCCAGAAGGGTACCAATCGACGGGGATGGATTATAGGCGTTAATTTATGACGATATAAACGGAAAAAGCTGAAAACATGGACAATTTTTGAAAAAAGAATGAAAAATTCGATGTTTTTGTTCTACAAAAATTTTTTAAATGATAGTAACACTGTTAATTTTTATTGCGTTTGACAGAACAAACAGAAATACAACTATTAGCGAAGATATCCGACGAGAATCGAACAATATTGACGTAAAATGTACTGTGATGTCGATCCACCACTACACCTCGGTATGAGGAGGAAAGTTCAAAATATTTCGGTTTCCCACTATCGGGGGTGGCCCAGAAGGGTGCCAATCGACGGGGATGGATTATAGGCGTTAATTTATGACGATATAAACGGAAAAAGCTGAAAACATGGACAATTTTTGAAAAAAGAATGAAAAATTCGATGTTTTTGGTCTACAAAAATTTTTTAAATGATAGTAACACTGTTAATTTTTATTGCGTTTGACAGAACAAACAGAAATACAACTACTAGCGAAGAAACCGGACGAGAATCGAACAATATTGACGTAAACTGTACTGTGATGTCGATCCACCACTACACCTCGGTATGAGGAGGAAAGTTCAAAATATTTCGGTTTCCCACTATCGGGGGTGGCCCAGAACGGTGCCAATCGACGGGGATAGATTATAGGCGTTAATTTATGATTATATAAACGGAAAAAGCTGAAAAAAGTGGACAATTTTTGAAAAATGAATGAAAAATTCGATGTTTTTGTTCTACAAAAATTTTTTAAATGATAGTAACACTGTTAATTTTTATTGCGTTTGAAAGAACAAACAGAAATACAACTATTAGCGAAGAAACCCGACGAGAATCGAACAATATTGACGTAAAATGTGTGATGTCGATTCACCACTACACCTCGGTATGAGGAGGAAATTTCAAAATATTTCGGTTTCCCACTATCGGGGGTGGCCCAGAAGGGTACCAATCGACGGGGATGGATTATAGGCGTTAATTTATGACGATATAAACGGAAAAAGCTGAAAACAATGGACAATTTTTGAAAAGAGAATGAAAAATTCGATGTTTTTGTTCTACAATTTTTGTTTAAATGATAGTAACACTGTTAATTTTTATTGCGTTTGACAGAACAAACAGAAATACAACTATTAGCGAAGAAATCCGACGAGAATCGAACAATATTGACGTAAAATGTGTGATGTCGATCCACCACTACACCTCGGTATGAGGAGGAAATTTCAAAATATTTCGGTTTCCCACTATCGGGGGTGGCCCAGAAGGGTACCAATCGACGGGGATGGATTATAGGCGTTAATTTATGACGATATAAACGGAAAAAGCTGAAAACATGGACAATTTTTGAAAAAAGAATGAAAAATTCGATGTTTTTGTTCTACAAAAATTTTTTAAATGATAGTAACACTGTTAATTTTTATTGCGTTTGACAGAACAAACAGAAATACAACAATTAGCGAAGAAACCCGACGAGAATCGAACAATATTGACGTAAAATGTACTGTTATGTCGATCCACCGCTACACCTCAGTATGAGGAGGAAAGTTCAAAATATTTCGGTTTCCCACTATCGGGGGTGGCCCAGAAAGGTGCCAATCGACGGGGATGGATTATAGGCGTTAATTTATGACGATATAAACGGAAAAAGCTGAAAACATGGACAATTTTTGAAAAAAGAATGAAAAATTCGATGTTTTTGTTCTACAAAAATTTTTTAAATGATAGTAACACTGTTAATTTTTATTGCGTTTGACAGAACAAACAGAAATACAACTATTAGCGAAGAAACCCGACGAGAATCGAACAATATTGACGTAAAATGTACTGTGATGTCGATCCACCACTACACCTCAGTATGAGGAGGAAAGTTCAAAATATTTCGGTTTCCCACTAACGGGGGTGGCCCAGAAAGGTGCCAATCGACGGGGATGGATTATAGGCGTTAATTTATGACGATATAAACGGAAAAAGCTGAAAACATGGACAATTTTTGAAAAAAGAATGAAAAATTCGATGTTTTTGTTCCACAAAAATTTTTTAAATGATAGTAACACTGTTAATTTTTATTGCGTTTGACAGAACAAACAGAAATACAACTATTAGCGAAGAAACCCGACGAGAATCGAACAATATTGACGTAAAATGTGTGATGTCGATCCACCACTACACCTCGGTATGAGGAGGAAATTTCAAAATATTTCGGTTTCCCACCATCGGGGGTGGCCCAGAAGGGTACCAATCGACGGGGATGGATTATAGGCGTTAATTTATGACGATATAAACGGAAAAAGCTGAAAACATGGACAATTTTTGAAAAAAGAATGAAAAATTCGATGTTTTTGTTCTACAAAAATTTTTTAAATGATAGTAACACTGTTAATTTTTATTGCGTTTGACAGAACAAACAGAAATACAACTATTAGCGAAGATATCCGACGAGAATCGAACAATATTGACGTAAAATGTACTGTGATGTCGATCCACCACTACACCTCGGTATGAGGAGGAAAGTTCAAAATATTTCGGTTTCCCACTATCGGGGGTGGCCCAGAAGGGTGCCAATCGACGGGGATGGATTATAGGCGTTAATTTATGACGATATAAACGGAAAAAGCTGAAAACATGGACAATTTTTGAAAAAAGAATGAAAAATTCGATGTTTTTGGTCTACAAAAATTTTTTAAATGATAGTAACACTGTTAATTTTTATTGCGTTTGACAAAACAAACAGAAATACAACTATTAGCGAAGAAACCCGACGAGAATCGAACAATATTGACGTAAAATGTACTGTGATGTCGATCCACCACTACACCTCGGTATGAGGAGGAAAGTTCAAAATATTTCGGTTTCTCACTATCGGGGGTGGCCCAGAAGGGTGCCAATCGACGGGGATGGATTATAGGCGTTAATTTATGACGATATAAACGGAAAAAGCTGAAAACATGGACAATTTTTGAAAAAAGAATGAAAAATTCGATGTTTTTGTTCTACAAAAATTTTTTAAATGATAGTAACACTGTTAATTTTTATTGCGTTTGACAGAACAAACAGAAATACAACTATTAGCGAAGAAACCCGACGAGAATCGAACAATATTGACGTAAAATGTACTGTGATGTCGATCCACCACTACACCTCGGTATGAGGAGGAAAGTTCAAAATATTTCGGTTTCTCACTATCGGGGGTGGCCCAGAAGGGTGCCAATCGACGGGGATGGATTATAGGCGTTAATTTATGACGATATAAACGGAAAAAGCTGAAAACATGGACAATTTTTGAAAAAAGAATGAAAAATTCGATGTTTTTGTTCTACAAAAATTTTTTAAATGATAGTAACACTGTTAATTTTTATTGCGTTTGACAGAACAAACAGAAATACAACTATTAGCGAAGAAACCCGACGAGAATCGAACAATATTGACGTAAAATGTACTGTGATGTCGATCCACCACTACACCTCGGTATGAGGAGGAAATTTCAAAATATTTCGGTTTCCCACGATCGGGGGTGGCCCTGAAGGGTACCAATCGACGGGGATGGATTATAGGCGTTAATTTATTACGATATAAACGGAAAAAGCTGTAAAAAGTGGACAATTTTTGAAAAATGAATGAAAAATTCGATGTTTTTGTTCTACAAAAATTTTTTAAATGATAGTAACACTGTTAATTTTTATTGCGTTTGACAGAACAAACAGAAATACAACTATTAGCGAAGAAACCCGACGAGAATCGAACAATATTGACGTAAAATGTGTGATGTCGATCCACCACTACACCTCGGTATGAGGAGGAAATTTCAAAATATTTCGGTTTCCCACTATCGGGGGTGGCCCAGAAGGGTACCAATCGACGGGGATGGATTATAGGCGTTAATTTATGACGATATAAACGGAAAAAGCTGAAAACAATGGACAATTTTTGAAAAAAGAATGAAAAATTCGATGTTTTTGTTCTACAAAAATTTTTTAAATGATAGTAACACTGTTAATTTTTATTGCGTTTGACAGAACAAACAGAAATACAACTATTAGCGAAGAAACCCGACGAGAATCGAACAATATTGACGTAAAATGTACTGTGATGTCGATCCACCACTACACCTCAGTATGAGGAGGAAAGTTCAAAATATTTCGGTTTCCCACTATCGGGGGTGGCCCAGAAAGGTGCCAATCGACGGGGATGGATTATAGGCGTTAATTTATGACGATATATACGGAAAAAGCTGAAAACATGGACAATTTTTGAAAAAAGAATGAAAAATTCGATGTTTTTGTTCCACAAAAATTTTTTAAATGATAGTAACACTGTTAATTTTTATTGCGTTTGACAGAACAAACAGAAATACAACTATTAGCGAAGAAACCCGACGAGAATCGAACAATATTGACGTAAAATGTGTGATGTCGATCCACCACTACACCTCGGTATGAGGAGGAAAGTTCAAAATATTTCGGTTTCCCACCATCGGGGGTGGCCCAGAAGGGTACCAATCGACGGGGATGGATTATAGGCGTTAATTTATGACGATATAAACGGAAAAAGCTGAAAACATGGACAATTTTTGAAAAAAGAATGAAAAATTCGATGTGTTTGTTCTACAAAAATTTTTTAAATGATAGTAACACTGTTAATTTTTATTGCGTTTGACAGAACAAACAGAAATACAACAATTAGCGAAGAAACCCGACGAGAATCGAACAATATTGACGTAAAATGTACTGTGATGTCGATCTACCACTACACCTCGGTATGAGGAGGAAAGTTCAAAATATTTCGGTTTCCCACCATCGGGGGTGGCCCAGAAGGGTGCCAATCGACGGGGATGGATTATAGGCGTTAATTTATGACGATATAAACGGAAAAAGCTGAAAACATGGACAATTTTTGAAAAAAGAATGAAAAATTCGATGTTTTTGGTCTACAAAAATTTTTTAAATGATAGTAACACTGTTAATTTTTATTGCGTTTGACAAAACAAACAGAAATACAACTATTAGCGAAGAAACCCGACGAGAATCGAACAATATTGACGTAAAATGTACTGTGATGTCGATCCACCACTACACCTCGGTATGAGGAGGAAAGTTCAAAATATTTCGGTTTCTCACTATCGGGGGTGGCCCAGAAGGGTGCCAATCGACGGGGATGGATTATAGGCGTTAATTTATGATGATATAAACGGAAAAAGCTGAAAACATGGACAATTTTTGAAAAAAGAATGAAAAATTCGATGTTTTTGTTCTACAAAAATTTTTTAAATGATAGTAACACTGTTAATTTTTATTGCGTTTGACAGAACAAACAGAAATACAACTATTAGCGAAGAAACCCGACGAGAATCGAACAATATTGACGTAAAATGTACTGTGATGTCGATCCACCACTACACCTCGGTATGAGGAGGAAAGTTCAAAATATTTCGGTTTCCCACTATCGGGGGTGGCCCAGAAGGATACCAATCGACGGGGATGGATTATAGGCGTTAATTTATGACGATATAAACGGAAAAAGCTGAAAACAATGGACAATTTTTGAAAAGAGAATGAAAAATTCGATGTTTTTGTTCTACAATTTTTTTTTAAATGATAGTAACACTGTTAATTTTTATTGCGTTTGACAGAACAAACAGAAATACAACTATTAGCGAAGAAATCCGACGAGAATCGAACAATATTGACGTAAAATGTGTGATGTCGATCCACCACTACACCTCGGTATGAGGAGGAAATTTCAAAATATTTCGGTTTCCCACTATCGGGGGTGGCCCAGAAGGGTACCAATCGACGGGGATGGATTATATGCGTTAATTTATGACGATATAAACGGAAAAAGCTGAAAACATGGACAATTTTTGAAAAAAGAATGAAAAATTCGATGTTTTTGTTCTACAAAAATTTTTTAAATGATAGTAAAACTGTTAATTTTTATTGCGTTTGACAGAACAAACAGAAATACAACTATTAGCGAAGAAACCCGACGAGAATCGAACAATATTGACGTAAAATGTGTGATGTCGATCCACCACTACACCTCGGTATGAGGAGGAAATTTCAAAATATTTCGGTTTCCCACTATCGGGGGTGGCCCAGAAGGGTACCAATCGACGGGGATGGATTATAGGCGTTAATTTATGACGATATAAACGGAAAAAGCTGAAAACAATGGACAATTTTTGAAAAAAGAATGAAAAATTCGATGTTTTTGTTCTACAAATTTTTTTTAAATGATAGTAACACTGTTAATTTTTATTGCGTTTGACAGAACAAACAGAAATACAACTACTAGCGAAGAAACCGGACGAGAATCGAACAATATTGACGTAAACTGTACTGTGATGTCGATCCACCACTACACCTCGGTATGAGGAGGAAAGTTCAAAATATTTCGGTTTCCCACTATCGGGCGTGGCCCAGAACGGTGCCAATCGACGGGGATAGATTATAGGCGTTAATTTATGATGATATAAACGGAAAAAGCTGAAAAAAGTGGACAATTTTTGAAAAATGAATGAAAAATTCGATGTTTTTGTTCTACAAAAATTTTTTAAATGATAGTAACACTGTTAATTTTTATTGCGTTTGACAGAACAAACAGAAATACAACTATGAGCGAAGAAACCCGACGAGAATCGAACAATATTGACGTAAAATGTGTGATGTCGATCCACCACTACACCTCGGTATGAGGAGGAAATTTCAAAATATTTCGGTTTCCCACTATCGGGGGTGGCCCAGAAGGGTACCAATCGACGGGGATGGATTATAGGCGTTAATTTGTGACGATATAAACGGAAAAAGCTGAAAACAATGGACAATTTTTGAAAAAAGAATGAAAAATTCGATATTTTTGTTCTACAAATTTTTTTTAAATGATAGTAACACTGTTAATTTTTATTGCGTTTGACAGAACAAACAGAAATACAACTACTAGCGAAGAAACCGGACGAGAATCGAACAATATTGACGTAAACTGTACTGTGATGTCGATCCACCACTACACCTCGGTATGAGGAGGAAAGTTCAAAATATTTCGGTTTCCCACTATCGGGGGTGGCCCAGAACGGTGCCAATCGACGGGGATAGATTATAGGCGTTAATTTATGATTATATAAACGGAAAAAGCTGAAAAAAGTGGACAATTTTTGAAAAGAGAATGAAAAATTCGATGTTTTTGTTCTACAATTTTTGTTTAAATGATAGTAACACTGTTAATTTTTATTGCGTTTGACAGAACAAACAGAAATACAACTATTAGCGAAGAAATCCGACGAGAATCGAACAATATTGACGTAAAATGTGTGATGTCGATCCACCACTACACCTCGGTATGAGGAGGAAATTTCAAAATATTTCGGTTTCCCACTATCGGGGGTGGCCCAGAAGGGTACCAATCGACGGGGATGGATTATAGGCGTTAATTTATGACGATATAAACGGAAAAAGCTGAAAACATGGACAATTTTTGAAAAAAGAATGAAAAATTCGATGTTTTTGTTCTACAAAAATTTTTTAAATGATAGTAACACTGTTAATTTTTATTGCGTTTGACAGAACAAACAGAAATACAACAATTAGCGAAGAAACCCGACGAGAATCGAACAATATTGACGTAAAATGTACTGTTATGTCGATCCACCGCTACACCTCAGTATGAGGAGGAAAGTTCAAAATATTTCGGTTTCCCACTATCGGGGGTGGCCCAGAAAGGTGCCAATCGACGGGGATGGATTATAGGCGTTAATTTATGACGATATAAACGGAAAAAGCTGAAAACATGGACAATTTTTGAAAAAAGAATGAAAAATTCGATGTTTTTGTTCTACAAAAATTTTTTAAATTATAGTAACACTGTTAATTTTTATTGCGTTTGACAGAACAAACAGAAATACAACTACTAGCGAAGAAACCGGACGAGAATCGAACAATATTGACGTAAACTGTACTGTGATGTCGATCCACCACTACACCTCGGTATGAGGAGGAAAGTTCAAAATATTTCGGTTTCCCACTATCGGGGGTGGCCCAGAACGGTGCCAATCGACGGGGATAGATTATAGGCGTTAATTTATGATTATATAAACGGAAAAAGCTGAAAAAAGTGGACAATTTTTGAAAAATGAATGAAAAATTCGATGTTTTTGTTCTACAAAAATTTTTTAAATGATAGTAACACTGTTAATTTTTATTGCGTTTGAAAGAACAAACAGAAATACAACTATTAGCGAAGAAACCCGACGAGAATCGAACAATATTGACGTAAAATGTGTGATGTCGATCCACCACTACACCTCGGTATGAGGAGGAAATTTCAAAATATTTCGGTTTCCCACTATCGGGGGTGGCCCAGAAGGGTACCAATCGACGGGGATGGATTATAGGCGTTAATTTATGACGATATAAACGGAAAAAGCTGAAAACAATGGACAATTTTTGAAAAGAGAATGAAAAATTCGATGTTTTTGTTCTACAATTTTTGTTTAAATGATAGTAACACTGTTAATTTTTATTGCGTTTGACAGAACAAACAGAAATACAACTATTAGCGAAGAAATCCGACGAGAATCGAACAATATTGACGTAAAATGTGTGATGTCGATCCACCACTACACCTCGGTATGAGGAGGAAATTTCAAAATATTTCGGTTTCCCACTATCGGGGGTGGCCCAGAAGGGTACCAATCGACGGGGATGGATTATAGGCGTTAATTTATGACGATATAAACGGAAAAAGCTGAAAACATGGACAATTTTTGAAAAAAGAATGAAAAATTCGATGTTTTTGTTCTACAAAAATTTTTTAAATGATAGTAACACTGTTAATTTTTATTGCGTTTGACAGAACAAACAGAAATACAACAATTAGCGAAGAAACCCGACGAGAATCGAACAATATTGACGTAAAATGTACTGTTATGTCGATCCACCGCTACACCTCAGTATGAGGAGGAAAGTTCAAAATATTTCGGTTTCCCACTATCGGGGGTGGCCCAGAAAGGTGCCAATCGACGGGGATGGATTATAGGCGTTAATTTATGACGATATAAACGGAAAAAGCTGAAAACATGGACAATTTTTGAAAAAAGAATGAAAAATTCGATGTTTTTGTTCTACAAAAATTTTTTAAATGATAGTAACACTGTTAATTTTTATTGCGTTTGACAGAACAAACAGAAATACAACTATTAGCGAAGAAACCCGACGAGAATCGAACAATATTGACGTAAAATTTACTGTGATGTCGATCCACCACTACACCTCAGTATGAGGAGGAAAGTTCAAAATATTTCGGTTTCCCACTAACGGGGGTGGCCCAGAAAGGTGCCAATCGACGGGGATGGATTATAGGCGTTAATTTATGACGATATAAACGGAAAAAGCTGAAAACATGGACAATTTTTGAAAAAAGAATGAAAAATTCGATGTTTTTGTTCCACAAAAATTTTTTAAATGATAGTAACACTGTTAATTTTTATTGCGTTTGACAGAACAAACAGAAATACAACTATTAGCGAAGAAACCCGACGAGAATCGAACAATATTGACGTAAAATGTGTGATGTCGATCCACCACTACACCTCGGTATGAGGAGGAAATTTCAAAATATTTCGGTTTCCCACCATCGGGGGTGGCCCAGAAGGGTACCAATCGACGGGGATGGATTATAGGCGTTAATTTATGACGATATAAACGGAAAAAGCTGAAAACATGGACAATTTTTGAAAAAAGAATGAAAAATTCGATGTTTTTGTTCTACAAAAATTTTTTAAATGATAGTAACACTGTTAATTTTTATTGCGTTTGACAGAACAAACAGAAATACAACTATTAGCGAAGATATCCGACGAGAATCGAACAATATTGACGTAAAATGTACTGTGATGTCGATCCACCACTACACCTCGGTATGAGGAGGAAAGTTCAAAATATTTCGGTTTCCCACTATCGGGGGTGGCCCAGAAGGGTGCCAATCGACGGGGATGGATTATAGGCGTTAATTTATGACGATATAAACGGAAAAAGCTGAAAACATGGACAATTTTTGAAAAAAGAATGAAAAATTCGATGTTTTTGGTCTACAAAAATTTTTTAAATGATAGTAACACTGTTAATTTTTATTGCGTTTGACAAAACAAACAGAAATACAACTATTAGCGAAGAAACCCGACGAGAATCGAACAATATTGACGTAAAATGTACTGTGATGTCGATCCACCACTACACCTCGGTATGAGGAGGAAAGTTCAAAATATTTCGGTTTCTCACTATCGGGGGTGGCCCAGAAGGGTGCCAATCGACGGGGATGGATTATAGGCGTTAATTTATGACGATATAAACGGAAAAAGCTGAAAACATGGACAATTTTTGAAAAAAGAATGAAAAATTCGATGTTTTTGTTCTACAAAAATTTTTTAAATGATAGTAACACTGTTAATTTTTATTGCGTTTGACAGAACAAACAGAAATACAACTATTAGCGAAGAAACCCGACGAGAATCGAACAATATTGACGTAAAATGTACTGTGATGTCGATCCACCACTACACCTCGGTATGAGGAGGAAAGTTCAAAATATTTCGGTTTCTCACTATCGGGGGTGGCCCAGAAGGGTGCCAATCGACGGGGATGGATTATAGGCGTTAATTTATGACGATATAAACGGAAAAAGCTGAAAACATGGACAATTTTTGAAAAAAGAATGAAAAATTCGATGTTTTTGTTCTACAAAAATTTTTTAAATGATAGTAACACTGTTAATTTTTATTGCGTTTGACAGAACAAACAGAAATACAACTATTAGCGAAGAAACCCGACGAGAATCGAACAATATTGACGTAAAATGTACTGTGATGTCGATCCACCACTACACCTCGGTATGAGGAGGAAATTTCAAAATATTTCGGTTTCCCACGATCGGGGGTGGCCCTGAAGGGTACCAATCGACGGGGATGGATTATAGGCGTTAATTTATTACGATATAAACGGAAAAAGCTGTAAAAAGTGGACAATTTTTGAAAAATGAATGAAAAATTCGATGTTTTTGTTCTACAAAAATTTTTTAAATGATAGTAACACTGTTAATTTTTATTGCGTTTGACAGAACAAACAGAAATACAACTATTAGCGAAGAAACCCGACGAGAATCGAACAATATTGACGTAAAATGTGTGATGTCGATCCACCACTACACCTCGGTATGAGGAGGAAATTTCAAAATATTTCGGTTTCCCACTATCGGGGGTGGCCCAGAAGGGTACCAATCGACGGGGATGGATTATAGGCGTTAATTTATGACGATATAAACGGAAAAAGCTGAAAACAATGGACAATTTTTGAAAAAAGAATGAAAAATTCGATGTTTTTGTTCTACAAAAATTTTTTAAATGATAGTAACACTGTTAATTTTTATTGCGTTTGACAGAACAAACAGAAATACAACTATTAGCGAAGAAACCCGACGAGAATCGAACAATATTGACGTAAAATGTACTGTGATGTCGATCCACCACTACACCTCAGTATGAGGAGGAAAGTTCAAAATATTTCGGTTTCCCACTATCGGGGGTGGCCCAGAAAGGTGCCAATCGACGGGGATGGATTATAGGCGTTAATTTATGACGATATATACGGAAAAAGCTGAAAACATGGACAATTTTTGAAAAAAGAATGAAAAATTCGATGTTTTTGTTCCACAAAAATTTTTTAAATGATAGTAACACTGTTAATTTTTATTGCGTTTGACAGAACAAACAGAAATACAACTATTAGCGAAGAAACCCGACGAGAATCGAACAATATTGACGTAAAATGTGTGATGTCGATCCACCACTACACCTCGGTATGAGGAGGAAAGTTCAAAATATTTCGGTTTCCCACCATCGGGGGTGGCCCAGAAGGGTACCAATCGACGGGGATGGATTATAGGCGTTAATTTATGACGATATAAACGGAAAAAGCTGAAAACATGGACAATTTTTGAAAAAAGAATGAAAAATTCGATGTGTTTGTTCTACAAAAATTTTTTAAATGATAGTAACACTGTTAATTTTTATTGCGTTTGACAGAACAAACAGAAATACAACAATTAGCGAAGAAACCCGACGAGAATCGAACAATATTGACGTAAAATGTACTGTGATGTCGATCTACCACTACACCTCGGTATGAGGAGGAAAGTTCAAAATATTTCGGTTTCCCACCATCGGGGGTGGCCCAGAAGGGTGCCAATCGACGGGGATGGATTATAGGCGTTAATTTATGACGATATAAACGGAAAAAGCTGAAAACATGGACAATTTTTGAAAAAAGAATGAAAAATTCGATGTTTTTGGTCTACAAAAATTTTTTAAATGATAGTAACACTGTTAATTTTTATTGCGTTTGACAAAACAAACAGAAATACAACTATTAGCGAAGAAACCCGACGAGAATCGAACAATATTGACGTAAAATGTACTGTGATGTCGATCCACCACTACACCTCGGTATGAGGAGGAAAGTTCAAAATATTTCGGTTTCTCACTATCGGGGGTGGCCCAGAAGGGTGCCAATCGACGGGGATGGATTATAGGCGTTAATTTATGATGATATAAACGGAAAAAGCTGAAAACATGGACAATTTTTGAAAAAAGAATGAAAAATTCGATGTTTTTGTTCTACAAAAATTTTTTAAATGATAGTAACACTGTTAATTTTTATTGCGTTTGACAGAACAAACAGAAATACAACTATTAGCGAAGAAATCCGACGAGAATCGAACAATATTGACGTAAAATGTGTGATGTCGATCCACCACTACACCTCGGTATGAGGAGGAAATTTCAAAATATTTCGGTTTCCCACTATCGGGGGTGGCCCAGAAGGGTACCAATCGACGGGGATGGATTATATGCGTTAATTTATGACGATATAAACGGAAAAAGCTGAAAACATGGACAATTTTTGAAAAAAGAATGAAAAATTCGATGTTTTTGTTCTACAAAAATTTTTTAAATGATAGTAAAACTGTTAATTTTTATTGCGTTTGACAGAACAAACAGAAATACAACTATTAGCGAAGAAACCCGACGAGAATCGAACAATATTGACGTAAAATGTGTGATGTCGATCCACCACTACACCTCGGTATGAGGAGGAAATTTCAAAATATTTCGGTTTCCCACTATCGGGGGTGGCCCAGAAGGGTACCAATCGACGGGGATGGATTATAGGCGTTAATTTATGACGATATAAACGGAAAAAGCTGAAAACAATGGACAATTTTTGAAAAAAGAATGAAAAATTCGATGTTTTTGTTCTACAAATTTTTTTTAAATGATAGTAACACTGTTAATTTTTATTGCGTTTGACAGAACAAACAGAAATACAACTACTAGCGAAGAAACCGGACGAGAATCGAACAATATTGACGTAAACTGTACTGTGATGTCGATCCACCACTACACCTCGGTATGAGGAGGAAAGTTCAAAATATTTCGGTTTCCCACTATCGGGCGTGGCCCAGAACGGTGCCAATCGACGGGGATAGATTATAGGCGTTAATTTATGATGATATAAACGGAAAAAGCTGAAAAAAGTGGACAATTTTTGAAAAATGAATGAAAAATTCGATGTTTTTGTTCTACAAAAATTTTTTAAATGATAGTAACACTGTTAATTTTTATTGCGTTTGACAGAACAAACAGAAATACAACTATGAGCGAAGAAACCCGACGAGAATCGAACAATATTGACGTAAAATGTGTGATGTCGATCCACCACTACACCTCGGTATGAGGAGGAAATTTCAAAATATTTCGGTTTCCCACTATCGGGGGTGGCCCAGAAGGGTACCAATCGACGGGGATGGATTATAGGCGTTAATTTGTGACGATATAAACGGAAAAAGCTGAAAACAATGGACAATTTTTGAAAAAAGAATGAAAAATTCGATATTTTTGTTCTACAAATTTTTTTTAAATGATAGTAACACTGTTAATTTTTATTGCGTTTGACAGAACAAACAGAAATACAACTACTAGCGAAGAAACCGGACGAGAATCGAACAATATTGACGTAAACTGTACTGTGATGTCGATCCACCACTACACCTCGGTATGAGGAGGAAAGTTCAAAATATTTCGGTTTCCCACTATCGGGGGTGGCCCAGAACGGTGCCAATCGACGGGGATAGATTATAGGCGTTAATTTATGATTATATAAACGGAAAAAGCTGAAAAAAGTGGACAATTTTTGAAAAGAGAATGAAAAATTCGATGTTTTTGTTCTACAATTTTTGTTTAAATGATAGTAACACTGTTAATTTTTATTGCGTTTGACAGAACAAACAGAAATACAACTATTAGCGAAGAAATCCGACGAGAATCGAACAATATTGACGTAAAATGTGTGATGTCGATCCACCACTACACCTCGGTATGAGGAGGAAATTTCAAAATATTTCGGTTTCCCACTATCGGGGGTGGCCCAGAAGGGTACCAATCGACGGGGATGGATTATAGGCGTTAATTTATGACGATATAAACGGAAAAAGCTGAAAACATGGACAATTTTTGAAAAAAGAATGAAAAATTCGATGTTTTTGTTCTACAAAAATTTTTTAAATGATAGTAACACTGTTAATTTTTATTGCGTTTGACAGAACAAACAGAAATACAACAATTAGCGAAGAAACCCGACGAGAATCGAACAATATTGACGTAAAATGTACTGTTATGTCGATCCACCGCTACACCTCAGTATGAGGAGGAAAGTTCAAAATATTTCGGTTTCCCACTATCGGGGGTGGCCCAGAAAGGTGCCAATCGACGGGGATGGATTATAGGCGTTAATTTATGACGATATAAACGGAAAAAGCTGAAAACATGGACAATTTTTGAAAAAAGAATGAAAAATTCGATGTTTTTGTTCTACAAAAATTTTTTAAATTATAGTAACACTGTTAATTTTTATTGCGTTTGACAGAACAAACAGAAATACAACTATTAGCGAAGAAACCCGACGAGAATCGAACAATATTGACGTAAAATGTACTGTGATGTCGATCCACCACTACACCTCAGTATGAGGAGGAAAGTTCAAAATATTTCGGTTTCCCACTATCGGGGGTGGCCCAGAAAGGTGCCAATCGACGGGGATGGATTATAGGCGTTAATTTATGACGATATAAACGGAAAAAGCTGAAAACATGGACAATTTTTGAAAAAAGAATGAAAAATTCGATGTTTTTGTTCCACAAAAATTTTTTAAATGATAGTAACACTGTTAATTTTTATTGCGTTTGACAGAACAAACAGAAATACAACTATTAGCGAAGAAACCCGACGAGAATCGAACAATATTGACGTAAAATGTGTGATGTCGATCCACCACTACACCTCGGTATGAGGAGGAAATTTCAAAATATTTCGGTTTCCCACCATCGGGGGTGGCCCAGAAGGGTACCAATCGACGGGGATGGGTTATAGGCGTTAATTTATGACGATATAAACGGAAAAAGCTGAAAACATGGACAATTTTTGAAAAAAGAATGAAAAATTCGATGTTTTTGTTCTACAAAAATTTTTTAAATGATAGTAACACTGTTAATTTTTATTGCGTTTGACAGAACAAACAGAAATACAACTATTAGCGAAGATATCCGACGAGAATCGAACAATATTGACGTAAAATGTACTGTGATGTCGATCCACCACTACACCTCGGTATGAGGAGGAAAGTTCAAAATATTTCGGTTTCCCACTATCGGGGGTGGCCCAGAAGGGTGCCAATCGACGGGGATGGATTATAGGCGTTAATTTATGACGATATAAACGGAAAAAGCTGAAAACATGGACAATTTTTGAAAAAAGAATGAAAAATTCGATGTTTTTGGTCTACAAAAATTTTTTAAATGATAGTAACACTGTTAATTTTTATTGCGTTTGACAAAACAAACAGAAATACAACTATTAGCGAAGAAACCCGACGAGAATCGAACAATATTGACGTAAAATGTACTGTGATGTCGATTCACCACTACACCTCGGTATGAGGAGGAAAGTTCAAAATATTTCGGTTTCTCACTATCGGGGGTGGCCCAGAAGGGTGCCAATCGACGGGGATGGATTATAGGCGTTAATTTATGACGATATAAACGGAAAAAGCTGAAAACATGGACAATTTTTGAAAAAAGAATGAAAAATTCGATGTTTTTGTTCTACAAAAATTTTTTAAATGATAGTAACACTGTTAATTTTTATTGCGTTTGACAGAACAAACAGAAATACAACTATTAGCGAAAAAACCCGACGAGAATCGAACAATATTGACGTAAAATGTACTGTGATGTCGATCCACCACTACACCTCGGTATGAGGAGGAAAGTTCAAAATATTTCGGTTTCTCACTATCGGGGGTGGCCCAGAAGGGTGCCAATCGACGGGGATGGATTATAGGCGTTAATTTATGACGATATAAACGGAAAAAGCTGAAAACATGGACAATTTTTGAAAAAAGAATGAAAAATTCGATGTTTTTGTTCTACAAAAATTTTTTAAATGATAGTAACACTGTTAATTTTTATTGCGTTTGACAGAACAAACAGAAATACAACTATTAGCGTAGAAACCCGACGAGAATCGGACAATATTGACGTAAAATGTACTGTGATGTCGATCCACCACTACACCTCGGTATGAGGAGGAAATTTCAAAATATTTCGGTTTCCCACGATCGGGGGTGGCCCTGAAGGGTACCAATCGACGGGGATGGATTATAGGCGTTAATTTATTACGATATAAACGGAAAAAGCTGTAAAAAGTGGACAATTTTTGAAAAATGAATGAAAAATTCGATGTTTTTGTTCTACAAAAATTTTTTAAATGATAGTAACACTGTTAATTTTTATTGCGTTTGACAGAACAAACAGAAATACAACTATTAGCGAAGAAACCCGACGAGAATCGAACAATATTGACGTAAAATGTGTGATGTCGATCCACCACTACACCTCGGTATGAGGAGGAAATTTCAAAATATTTCGGTTTCCCACTATCGGGGGTGGCCCAGAAGGGTACCAATCGACGGGGATGGATTATAGGCGTTAATTTATGACGATATAAACGGAAAAAGCTGAAAACAATGGACAATTTTTGAAAAAAGAATGAAAAATTCGATGTTTTTGTTCTACAAAATTTTTTTAAATGATAGTAACACTGTTAATTTTTATTGCGTTTGACAGAACAAACAGAAATACAACTATTAGCGAAGAAACCCGACGAGAATCGAACAATATTGACGTAAAATGTACTGTGATGTCGATCCACCACTACACCTCAGTATGAGGAGGAAAGTTCAAAATATTTCGGTTTCCCACCATCGGGGGTGGCCCAGAAGGGTACCAATCGACGGGGATGGATTATAGGCGTTAATTTATGACGATATAAACGGAAAAAGCTGAAAACAATGGACAATTTTTGAAAAAAGAATGAAAAATTCGATGTTTTTGTTCTACAAATTTTTTTTAAATGATAGTAACACTGTTAATTTTTATTGCGTTTGACAGAACAAACAGAAATACAACTACTAGCGAAGAAACCGGACGAGAATCGAACAATATTGACGTAAACTGTACTGTGATGTCGATCCACCACTACACCTCGGTATGAGGAGGAAAGTTCAAAATATTTCGGTTTCCCACTATCGGGCGTGGCCCAGAACGGTGCCAATCGACGGGGATAGATTATAGGCGTTAATTTATGATGATATAAACGGAAAAAGCTGAAAAAAGTGGACAATTTTTGAAAAATGAATGAAAAATTCGATGTTTTTGTTCTACAAAAATTTTTTAAATGATAGTAACACTGTTAATTTTTATTGCGTTTGACAGAACAAACAGAAATACAACTATTAGCGAAGAAACCCGACGAGAATCGAACAATATTGACGTAAAATGTGTGATGTCGATCCACCACTACACCTCGGTATGAGGAGGAAATTTCAAAATATTTCGGTTTCCCACTATCGGGGGTGGCCAAGAAGGGTACCAATCGACGGGGATGGATTATAGGCGTTAATTTATGACGATATAAACGGAAAAAGCTGAAAACAATGGACAATTTTTGAAAAGAGAATGAAAAATTCGATGTTTTTGTTCTACAATTTTTTTTTAAATGATAGTAACACTGTTAATTTTTATTTCGTTTGACAGAACAAACAGAAATACAACTATTAGCGAAGAAACCCGACGAGAATCGAACAATATTGACGTAAAATGTACTGTGATGTCGATCCACCACTACACCTCGGTATGAGGAGGAAATTTCAAAATATTTCGGTTTCCCACTATCGGGGGTGGCCCTGAAGGGTACCAATCGACGGGGATGGATTATAGGCGTTAATTTATTACGATATAAACGGAAAAAGCTGTAAAAAGTGGACAATTTTTGAAAAATAAATGAAAAATTCGATGTTTTTGTTCTACAAAAATTTTTTAAATGATAGTAACACTGTTAATTTTTATTGCGTTTGACAGAACAAACAGAAATACAACTATGAGCGAAGAAACCCGACGAGAATCGAACAATATTGACGTAAAATGTGTGATGTCGATCCACCACTACACCTCGGTATGAGGAGGAAATTTCAAAATATTTCGGTTTCCCACTATCGGGGGTGGCCCAGAAGGGTACCAATCGACGGGGATGGATTATAGGCGTTAATTTGTGACTATATAAACGGAAAAAGCTGAAAACAATGGACAATTTTTGAAAAAAGAATGAAAATTCGATATTTTTGTTCTACAAATTTTTTTTAAATGATAGTAACACTGTTAATTTTTATTGCGTTTGACAGAACAAACAGAAATACAACTACTAGCGAAGAAACCGGACGAGAATCGAACAATATTGACGTAAACTGTACTGTGATGTCGATCCACCACTACACCTCGGTATGAGGAGGAAAGTTCAAAATATTTCGGTTTCCCACTATCGGGGGTGGCCCAGAACGGTGCCAATCGACGGGGATAGATTATAGGCGTTAATTTATGATTATATAAACGGAAAAAGCTGAAAAAAGTGGACAATTTTTGAAAAATGAATGAAAAATTCGATGTTTTTGTTCTACAAAAATTTTTTAAATGATAGTAACACTGTTAATTTTTATTGCGTTTGACAGAACAAACAGAAATACAACTATTAGCGAAGAAACCCGACGAGAATCGAACAATATTGACGTAAAATGTGTGATGTCGATCCACCACTACACCTCGGTATGAGGAGGAAATTTCAAAATATTTCGGTTTCCCACTATCGGGGGTGGCCCAGAAGGGTACCAATCGACGGGGATGGATTATAGGCGTTAATTTATGACGATATAAACGGAAAAAGCTGAAAACAATGGACAATTTTTGAAAAAAGAATGAAAAATTCGATGTTTTTGTTCTACAAAAATTTTTTAAATGATAGTAACACTGTTAATTTTTATTGCGTTTGACAGAACAAACAGAAATACAACAATTAGCGAAGAAACCCGACGAGAATCGAACAATATTGACGTAAAATGTACTGTAATGTCGATCCACCACTACACCTCAGTATGAGGAGGAAAGTTCAAAATATTTCGGTTTCCCACTATCGGGGGTGGCCCAGAAGGGTACCAATCGACGGGGATGGATTATAGGCGTTAATTTATGACGATATAAACGGAAAAAGCTGAAAACAATGGACAATTTTTGAAAAAAGAATGAAAAATTCGATGTTTTTGTTCTACAAATTTTTTTTAAATGATAGTAACACTGTTAATTTTTATTGCGTTTGACAGAACAAACAGAAATACAACTACTAGCGAAGAAACCGGACGAGAATCGAACAATATTGACGTAAACTGTACTGTGATGTCGATCCACCACTACACCTCGGTATGAGGAGGAAAGTTCAAAATATTTCGGTTTCCCACTATCGGGCGTGGCCCAGAACGGTGCCAATCGACGGGGATAGATTATAGGCGTTAATTTATGATGATATAAACGGAAAAAGCTGAAAAAAGTGGACAATTTTTGAAAAATGAATGAAAAATTCGATGTTTTTGTTCTACAATTTTTGTTTAAATGATAGTAACACTGTTAATTTTTATTGCGTTTGACAGAACAAACAGAAATACAACTATTAGCGAAGAAATCCGACGAGAATCGAACAATATTGACGTAAAATGTGTGATGTCGATCCACCACTACACCTCGGTATGAGGAGGAAATTTCAAAATATTTCGGTTTCCCACTATCGGGGGTGGCCCAGAAGGGTACCAATCGACGGGGATGGATTATAGGCGTTAATTTATGACGATATAAACGGAAAAAGCTGAAAACATGGACAATTTTTGAAAAAAGAATGAAAAATTCGATGTTTTTGTTCTACAAAAATTTTTTAAATGATAGTAACACTGTTAATTTTTATTGCGTTTGACAGAACAAACAGAAATACAACAATTAGCGAAGAAACCCGACGAGAATCGAACAATATTGACGTAAAATGTACTGTTATGTCGATCCACCGCTACACCTCAGTATGAGGAGGAAAGTTCAAAATATTTCGGTTTCCCACTATCGGGGGTGGCCCAGAAAGGTGCCAATCGACGGGGATGGATTATAGGCGTTAATTTATGACGATATAAACGGAAAAAGCTGAAAACATGGACAATTTTTGAAAAAAGAATGAAAAATTCGATGTTTTTGTTCTACAAAAATTTTTTAAATGATAGTAACACTGTTAATTTTTATTGCGTTTGACAGAACAAACAGAAATACAACTATTAGCGAAGAAACCCGACGAGAATCGAACAATATTGACGTAAAATGTACTGTGATGTCGATCCACCACTACACCTCAGTATGAGGAGGAAAGTTCAAAATATTTCGGTTTCCCACTATCGGGGGTGGCCCAGAAAGGTGCCAATCGACGGGGATGGATTATAGGCGTTAATTTATGACGATATAAACGGAAAAAGCTGAAAACATGGACAATTTTTGAAAAAAGAATGAAAAATTCGATGTTTTTGTTCCACAAAAATTTTTTAAATGATAGTAACACTGTTAATTTTTATTGCGTTTGACAGAACAAACAGAAATACAACTATTAGCGAAGAAACCCGACGAGAATCGAACAATATTGACGTAAAATGTGTGATGTCGATCCACCACTACACCTCGGTATGAGGAGGAAATTTCAAAATATTTCGGTTTCCCACCATCGGGGGTGGCCCAGAAGGGTACCAATCGACGGGGATGGATTATAGGCGTTAATTTATGACGATATAAACGGAAAAAGCTGAAAACATGGACAATTTTTGAAAAAAGAATGAAAAATTCGATGTTTTTGTTCTACAAAAATTTTTTAAATGATAGTAACACTGTTAATTTTTATTGCGTTTGACAGAACAAACAGAAATACAACTATTAGCGAAGATATCCGACGAGAATCGAACAATATTGACGTAAAATGTACTGTGATGTCGATCCACCACTACACCTCGGTATGAGGAGGAAAGTTCAAAATATTTCGGTTTCCCACTATCGGGGGTGGCCCAGAAGGGTGCCAATCGACGGGGATGGATTATAGGCGTTAATTTATGACGATATAAACGGAAAAAGCTGAAAACAATGGACAATTTTTGAAAAGAGAATGAAAAATTCGATGTTTTTGTTCTACAATTTTTTTTTAAATGATAGTAACACTGTTAATTTTTATTTCGTTTGACAGAACAAACAGAAATACAACTATTAGCGAAGAAACCCGACGAGAATCGAACAATATTGACGTAAAATGTACTGTGATGTCGATCCACCACTACACCTCGGTATGAGGAGGAAATTTCAAAATATTTCGGTTTCCCACTATCGGGGGTGGCCCTGAAGGGTACCAATCGACGGGGATGGATTATAGGCGTTAATTTATTACGATATAAACGGAAAAAGCTGTAAAAAGTGGACAATTTTTGAAAAATAAATGAAAAATTCGATGTTTTTGTTCTACAAAAATTTTTTAAATGATAGTAACACTGTTAATTTTTATTGCGTTTGACAGAACAAACAGAAATACAACTATGAGCGAAGAAACCCGACGAGAATCGAACAATATTGACGTAAAATGTGTGATGTCGATCCACCACTACACCTCGGTATGAGGAGGAAATTTCAAAATATTTCGGTTTCCCACTATCGGGGGTGGCCCAGAAGGGTACCAATCGACGGGGATGGATTATAGGCGTTAATTTGTGACTATATAAACGGAAAAAGCTGAAAACAATGGACAATTTTTGAAAAAAGAATGAAAAATTCGATATTTTTGTTCTACAAATTTTTTTTAAATGATAGTAACACTGTTAATTTTTATTGCGTTTGACAGAACAAACAGAAATACAACTACTAGCGAAGAAACCGGACGAGAATCGAACAATATTGACGTAAACTGTACTGTGATGTCGATCCACCACTACACCTCGGTATGAGGAGGAAAGTTCAAAATATTTCGGTTTCCCACTATCGGGGGTGGCCCAGAACGGTGCCAATCGACGGGGATAGATTATAGGCGTTAATTTATGATTATATAAACGGAAAAAGCTGAAAAAAGTGGACAATTTTTGAAAAATGAATGAAAAATTCGATGTTTTTGTTCTACAAAAATTTTTTAAATGATAGTAACACTGTTAATTTTTATTGCGTTTGACAGAACAAACAGAAATACAACTATTAGCGAAGAAACCCGACGAGAATCGAACAATATTGACGTAAAATGTGTGATGTCGATCCACCACTACACCTCGGTATGAGGAGGAAATTTCAAAATATTTCGGTTTCCCACTATCGGGGGTGGCCCAGAACGGTGCCAATCGACGGGGATAGATTATAGGCGTTAATTTATGATTATATAAACGGAAAAAGCTGAAAAAAGTGGACAATTTTTGAAAAATGAATGAAAAATTCGATGTTTTTGTTCTACAAAAATTTTTTAAATGATAGTAACACTGTTAATTTTTATTGCGTTTGACAGAACAAACAGAAATACAACAATTAGCGAAGAAACCCGACGAGAATCGAACAATATTGACGTAAAATGTACTGTTATGTCGATCCACCGCTACACCTCAGTATGAGGAGGAAAGTTCAAAATATTTCGGTTTCCCACTATCGGGGGTGGCCCAGAAAGGTGCCAATCGACGGGGATGGATTATAGGCGTTAATTTATGACGATATAAACGGAAAAAGCTGAAAACATGGACAATTTTTGAAAAAAGAATGAAAAATTCGATGTTTTTGTTCTACAAAAATTTTTTAAATGATAGTAACACTGTTAATTTTTATTGCGTTTGACAGAACAAACAGAAATACAACTATTAGCGAAGAAACCCGACGAGAATCGAACAATATTGACGTAAAATGTACTGTGATGTCGATCCACCACTACACCTCAGTATGAGGAGGAAAGTTCAAAATATTTCGGTTTCCCACTATCGGGGGTGGCCCAGAAAGGTGCCAATCGACGGGGATGGATTATAGGCGTTAATTTATGACGATATAAACGGAAAAAGCTGAAAACATGGACAATTTTTGAAAAAAGAATGAAAAATTCGATGTTTTTGTTCCACAAAAATTTTTTAAATGATAGTAACACTGTTAATTTTTATTGCGTTTGACAGAACAAACAGAAATACAACTATTAGCGAAGAAACCCGACGAGAATCGAACAATATTGACGTAAAATGTGTGATGTCGATCCACCACTACACCTCGGTATGAGGAGGAAATTTCAAAATATTTCGGTTTCCCACCATCGGGGGTGGCCCAGAAGGGTACCAATCGACGGGGATGGATTATAGGCGTTAATTTATGACGATATAAACGGAAAAAGCTGAAAACATGGACAATTTTTGAAAAAAGAATGAAAAATTCGATGTTTTTGTTCTACAAAAATTTTTTAAATGATAGTAACACTGTTAATTTTTATTGCGTTTGACAGAACAAACAGAAATACAACTATTAGCGAAGATATCCGACGAGAATCGAACAATATTGACGTAAAATGTACTGTGATGTCGATCCACCACTACACCTCGGTATGAGGAGGAAAGTTCAAAATATTTCGGTTTCCCACTATCGGGGGTGGCCCAGAAGGGTGCCAATCGACGGGGATGGATTATAGGCGTTAATTTATGACGATATAAACGGAAAAAGCTGAAAACATGGACAATTTTTGAAAAAAGAATGAAAAATTCGATGTTTTTGGTCTACAAAAATTTTTTAAATGATAGTAACACTGTTAATTTTTATTGCGTTTGACAAAACAAACAGAAATACAACTATTAGCGAAGAAACCCGACGAGAATCGAACAATATTGACGTAAAATGTACTGTGATGTCGATCCACCACTACACCTCGGTATGAGGAGGAAAGTTCAAAATATTTCGGTTTCTCACTATCGGGGGTGGCCCAGAAGGGTGCCAATCGACGGGGATGGATTATAGGCGTTAATTTATGACGATATAAACGGAAAAAGCTGAAAACATGGACAATTTTTGAAAAAAGAATGAAAAATTCGATGTTTTTGTTCTACAAAAATTTTTTAAATGATAGTAACACTGTTAATTTTTATTGCGTTTGACAGAACAAACAGAAATACAACTATTAGCGAAGAAACCCGACGAGAATCGAACAATATTGACGTAAAATGTACTGTGATGTCGATCCACCACTACACCTCGGTATGAGGAGGAAAGTTCAAAATATTTCGGTTTCTCACTATCGGGGGTGGCCCAGAAGGGTGCCAATCGACGGGGATGGATTATAGGCGTTAATTTATGACGATATAAACGGAAAAAGCTGAAAACATGGTCAATTTTTGAAAAAAGAATGAAAAATTCGATGTTTTTGTTCTACAAAAATTTTTTAAATGATAGTAACACTGTTAATTTTTATTGCGTTTGACAGAACAAACAGAAATACAACTATTAGCGAAGAAACCCGACGAGAATCGAACAATATTGACGTAAAATGTACTGTGATGTCGATCCACCACTACACCTCGGTATGAGGAGGAAATTTCAAAATATTTCGGTTTCCCACGATCGGGGGTGGCCCTGAAGGGTACCAATCGACGGGGATGGATTATAGGCGTTAATTTATTACGATATAAACGGAAAAAGCTGTAAAAAGTGGACAATTTTTGAAAAATGAATGAAAAATTCGATGTTTTTGTTCTACAAAAATTTTTTAAATGATAGTAACACTGTTAATTTTTATTGCGTTTGACAGAACAAACAGAAATACAACTATTAGCGAAGAAACCCGACGAGAATCGAACAATATTGACGTAAAATGTGTGATGTCGATCCACCACTACACCTCGGTATGAGGAGGAAATTTCAAAATATTTCGGTTTCCCACTATCGGGGGTGGCCCAGAAGGGTACCAATCGACGGGGATGGATTATAGGCGTTAATTTATGACGATATAAACGGAAAAAGCTGAAAACAATGGACAATTTTTGAAAAAAGAATGAAAAATTCGATGTTTTTGTTCTACAAAAATTTTTTAAATGATAGTAACACTGTTAATTTTTATTGCGTTTGACAGAACAAACAGAAATACAACTATTAGCGAAGAAACCCGACGAGAATCGAACAATATTGACGTAAAATGTACTGTGATGTCGATCCACCACTACACCTCAGTATGAGGAGGAAAGTTCAAAATATTTCGGTTTCCCACTATCGAGGGTGGCCCAGAAAGGTGCCAATCGACGGGGATGGATTATAGGCGTTAATTTATGACGATATATACGGAAAAAGCTGAAAACATGGACAATTTTTGAAAAAAGAATGAAAAATTCGATGTTTTTGTTCCACAAAAATTTTTTAAATGATAGTAACACTGTTAATTTTTATTGCGTTTGACAGAACAAACAGAAATACAACTATTAGCGAAGAAACCCGACGAGAATCGAACAATATTGACGTAAAATGTGTGATGTCGATCCACCACTACACCTCGGTATGAGGAGGAAAGTTCAAAATATTTCGGTTTCCCACCATCGGGGGTGGCCCAGAAGGGTACCAATCGACGGGGATGGATTATAGGCGTTAATTTATGACGATATAAACGGAAAAAGCTGAAAACATGGACAATTTTTGAAAAAAGAATGAAAAATTCGATGTGTTTGTTCTACAAAAATTTTTTAAATTATAGTAACACTGTTAATTTTTATTGCGTTTGACAGAACAAACAGAAATACAACAATTAGCGAAGAAACCCGACGAGAATCGAACAATATTGACGTAAAATGTACTGTGATGTCGATCCACCACTACACCTCGGTATGAGGAGGAAAGTTCAAAATATTTCGGTTTCCCACCATCGGGGGTGGCCCAGAAGGGTGCCAATCGACGGGGATGGATTATAGGCGTTAATTTATGACGATATAAACGGAAAAAGCTGAAAACATGGACAATTTTTGAAAAACGAATGAAAAATTCGATGTTTTTGGTCTACAAAAATTTTTTAAATGATAGTAACACTGTTAATTTTTATTGCGTTTGACAAAACAAACAGAAATACAACTATTAGCGAAGAAACCCGACGAGAATCGAACAATATTGACGTAAAATGTACTGTGATGTCGATCCACCACTACACCTCGGTATGAGGAGGAAAGTTCAAAATATTTCGGTTTCTCACTATCGGGGGTGGCCCAGAAGGGTGCCAATCGACGGGGATGGATTATAGGCGTTAATTTATGATGATATAAACGGAAAAAGCTGAAAACATGGACAATTTTTGAAAAAAGAATGAAAAATTCGATGTTTTTGTTCTACAAAAATTTTTTAAATGATAGTTACACTGTTAATTTTTATTGCGTTTGACAGAACAAACAGAAATACAACTATTAGCGAAGAAACCCGACGAGAATCGAACAATATTGACGTAAAATGTACTGTGATGTCGATCCACCACTACACCTCGGTATGAGGAGGAAAGTTCAAAATATTTCGGTTTCTCACTATCGGGGGTGGCCCAGAAGGGTGCCAATCGACGGGGATGGATTATAGCTGTTAATTTATGACGATATAAAAGGAAAAAGCTGAAAACATGGACAATTTTTGAAAAAAGAATGAAAAATTCGATGTTTTTGTTCTACAAAATTTTTTTAAATGATAGTAACACTGTTAATTTTTATTGCGTTTGACAGAACAAACAGAAATACAACTATTAGCGAAGAAACCCGACGAGAATCGAACAATATTGACGTAAAATGTACTGTGATGTCGATCCACCACTACACCTCGGTATGAGGAGGAAATTTCAAAATATTTCGGTTTCCCACGATCGGGGGTGGCCCTGAAGGGTACCAATCGACGAGGATGGATTATAGGCGTTAATTTATTACGATATAAACGGAAAAAGCTGTAAAAAGTGGACAATTTTTGAAAAATGAATGAAAAATTCGATGTTTTTGTTCTACAAAAATTTTTTAAATGATAGTAACACTGTTAATTTTTATTGCGTTTGACAGAACAAACAGAAATACAACTACTAGCGAAGAAACCCGACGAGAATCGAACAATATTGACGTAAAATGTGTGATGTCGATCCACCACTACACCTCGGTATGAGGAGGAAATTTCAAAATATTTCGGTTTCCCACTATCGGGGGTGGCCCAGAAGGGTACCAATCGACGGGGATGGATTATAGGCGTAAATTTATGACGATATAAATGGAAAAAGCTGAAAACAATGGACAATTTTTGAAAAAAGAATGAAAAATTCGATGTTTTTGTTCTATAAATTTTTTTAAAATGATAGTAACACTGTTAATTTTTATTGCGTTTGACAGAACAAACAGAAATACAACTACTAGCGAAGAAACCGGACGAGAATCGAACAATATTGACGTAAACTGTACTGTGATGTCGATCCACCACTACACCTCGGTATGAGGAGGAAAGTTCAAAATATTTCGGTTTCCCACAATCGGGGGTGGCCCAGAAGGGTGCCAATCGACGGGGATGGATTATAGGCGTTAATTTATGACGATATAAACGGAAAAAGCTGAAAAAAGTGGACAATTTTTGAAAAATGAATGAAAAATTCGATGTTTTTGTTCTACAAAAATTTTTTAAATGATAGTAACACTGTTAATTTTTATTGCGTTTGACAGAACAAACAGAAATACAACTATAAGCGAAGAAACCCGACGAGAATCGAACAATATTGACGTAAAATGTGTGATGTCGATCCACCACTACACCTCGGTATGAGGAGGCAATTTCAAAATATTTCGGTTTCCCACTATCGGGGGTGGCCCAAAAGGGTACCAATCGACGGGGATGGATTATAGGCGTTAATTTATGACGATATAAACGGAAAAAGCTGAAAACATGGACAATTTTTGAAAAAAGAATGAAAAATTCGATGTTTTTGTACTACAAAAATTTTTTAAAATGATAGTAACACTGTTAATTTTTATTGCGTTTGACAGAACAAACAGAAATACAACTACTAGCGAAGAAACCGGACGAGAATCGAACAATATTGACGTAAACTGTACTGTGATGTCGATCCACCACTACACCTCGGTATGAGGAGGAAAGTTCAAAATATTTCGGTTTCCCACTATAGGGGGTGGCCCAGAAGGGTACCAATCGACGGGGATGGATTATAGGCGTTAATTTATGACGATATAAACGGAAAAAGCTGAAAACAATGGACAATTTTTGAAAAGAGAATGAAAAATTCGATGTATTTGTTCTACAAATTTTTTTTAAATGATAGTAACACTGTTACTTTTTATTGCGTTTGACAGAACAAACAGAAATACAACTATTAGCGAAGAAATCCGACGAGAATCGAACAATATTGACGTAAAATGTGTGATGTCGATCCACCACTACACCTCGGTATGAGGAGGAAATTTCAAAATATTTCGGTTTCCCATTATCGGGGGTGGCCCAAAAGGGTACCAATCGACGGTGATGGATTATAGGCGTTAATTTATGACGATATAAACGGAAAAAGCTGAAAAAAGTGGACAATTTTTGAAAAATGAATGAAAAATTCGATGTTTTTGTTCTACAAAAATTTTTTAAATGATAGTAACACTGTTAATTTTTATTGCGTTTGACAGAACAAACAGAAATACAACTATTAGCGAAGAAACCCGACGAGAATCGAACAATATTGACGTAAAATGTGTGATGTCGATCCACCACTACACCTCGGTATGAGGAGGAAATTTCAAAATATTTCGGTTTCCCACTATCGGGGGTGGCCCAGAAGGGTACCAATCGAAGGGGATGGATTATAGGCGTTAATTTATGACGATATAAACGGAAAAAGCTGAAAACAATGGACAATTTTTGAAAAGAGAATGAAAAATTCGATGTTTTTGTTCTACAATTTTTTTTTAAATGATAGTAACACTGTTAATTTTTATTGCGTTTGACAGAACAAACAGAAATACAACTATTAGCGAAGAAATCCGACGAGAATCGAACAATATTGACGTAAAATGTGTGATGTCGATCCACCACTACACCTCGGTATGAGGAGGAAATTTCAAAATATTTCGGTTTCCCACTATCGGGGGTGGCCCAGAAGGGTACCAATCGACGGGGATGGATTATATGCGTTAATTTATGACGATATAAACGGAAAAAGCTGAAAACATGGACAATTTTTGAAAAAAGAATGAAAAATTCGATGTTTTTGTTCTACAAAAATTTTTTAAATGATAGTAACACTGTTAATTTTTATTGCGTTTGACAGAACAAACAGAAATACAACTATTAGCGAAGAAACCCGACGAGAATCGAACAATATTGACGTAAAATGTGTGATGTCGATCCACCACTACACCTCGGTATGAGGAGGAAATTTCAAAATATTTCGGTTTCCCACTATCGGGGGTGGCCCTGAAGGGTACCAATCGACGGGGATGGATTATAGGCGTTAATTTATTACGATATAAACGGAAAAAGCTGTAAAAAGTGGACAATTTTTGAAAAATGAATGAAAAATTCGATGTTTTTGTTCTACAAAAATTTTTTAAATGATAGTAACACTGTTAATTTTTATTGCGTTTGACAGAACAAACAGAAATACAACTATTAGCGAAGAAACCCGACGAGAATCGAACAATATTGACGTAAAATGTGTGATGTCGATCCACCACTACACCTCGGTATGAGGAGGAAATTTCAAAATATTTCGGTTTCCCACTATCGGGGGTGGCCCAGAAGGGTACCAATCGACGGGGATGGATTATAGGCGTTAATTTATGACGATATAAACGGAAAAAGCTGAAAACAATGGACAATTTTTGAAAAAAGAATGAAAAATTCGATGTTTTTGTTCTACAAAAATTTTTTAAATGATAGTAACACTGTTAATTTTTATTGCGTTTGACAGAACAAACAGAAATACAACTATTAGCGAAGAAACCCGACGAGAATCGAACAATATTGACGTAAAATGTACTGTGATGTCGATCCACCACTACACCTCAGTATGAGGAGGAAAGTTCAAAATATTTCGGTTTCCCACTATCGGGGGTGGCCCAGAAAGGTGCCAATCGACGGGGATGGATTATAGGCGTTAATTTATGACGATATATACGGAAAAAGCTGAAAACATGGACAATTTTTGAAAAAAGAATGAAAAATTCGATGTTTTTGTTCCACAAAAATTTTTTAAATGATAGTAACACTGTTAATTTTTATTGCGTTTGACAGAACAAACAGAAATACAACTATTAGCGAAGAAACCCGACGAGAATCGAACAATATTGACGTAAAATGTGTGATGTCGATCCACCACTACACCTCGGTATGAGGAGGAAAGTTCAAAATATTTCGGTTTCCCACCATCGGGGGTGGCCCAGAAGGGTACCAATCGACGGGGATGGATTATAGGCGTTAATTTATGACGATATAAACGGAAAAAGCTGAAAACATGGACAATTTTTGAAAAAAGAATGAAAAATTCGATGTGTTTGTTCTACAAAAATTTTTTAAATTATAGTAACACTGTTAATTTTTATTGCGTTTGACAGAACAAACAGAAATACAACAATTAGCGAAGAAACCCGACGAGAATCGAACAATATTGACGTAAAATGTACTGTGATGTCGATCCACCACTACACCTCGGTATGAGGAGGAAAGTTCAAAATATTTCGGTTTCCCACCATCGGGGGTGGCCCAGAAGGGTGCCAATCGACGGGGATGGATTATAGGCGTTAATTTATGACGATATAAACGGAAAAAGCTGAAAACATGGACAATTTTTGAAAAAAGAATGAAAAATTCGATGTTTTTGGTCTACAAAAATTTTTTAAATGATAGTAACACTGTTAATTTTTATTGCGTTTGACAAAACAAACAGAAATACAACTATTAGCGAAGAAACCCGACGAGAATCGAACAATATTGACGTAAAATGTACTGTGATGTCGATCCACCACTACACCTCGGTATGAGGAGGAAAGTTCAAAATATTTCGGTTTCTCACTATCGGGGGTGGCCCAGAAGGGTGCCAATCGACGGGGATGGATTATAGGCGTTAATTTATGATGATATAAACGGAAAAAGCTGAAAACATGGACAATTTTTGAAAAAAGAATGAAAAATTCGATGTTTTTGTTCTACAAAAATTTTTTAAATGATAGTAACACTGTTAATTTTTATTGCGTTTGACAGAACAAACAGAAATACAACTATTAGCGAAGAAACCCGACGAGAATCGAACAATATTGACGTAAAATGTACTGTGATGTCGATCCACCACTACACCTCGGTATGAGGAGGAAAGTTCAAAATATTTCGGTTTCTCACTATCGGGGGTGGCCCAGAAGGGTGCCAATCGACGGGGATGGATTATAGCTGTTAATTTATGACGATATAAAAGGAAAAAGCTGAAAACATGGACAATTTTTGAAAAAAGAATGAAAAATTCGATGTTTTTGTTCTACAAAATTTTTTTAAATGATAGTAACACTGTTAATTTTTATTGCGTTTGACAGAACAAACAGAAATACAACTATTAGCGAAGAAACCCGACGAGAATCGAACAATATTGACGTAAAATGTACTGTGATGTCGATCCACCACTACACCTCGGTATGAGGAGGAAATTTCAAAATATTTCGGTTTCCCACGATCGGGGGTGGCCCTGAAGGGTACCAATCGACGGGGATGGATTATAGGCGTTAATTTATTACGATATAAACGGAAAAAGCTGTAAAAAGTGGACAATTTTTGAAAAATGAATGAAAAATTCGATGTTTTTGTTCTACAAAAATTTTTTAAATGATAGTAACACTGTTAATTTTTATTGCGTTTGACAGAACAAACAGAAATACAACTATAAGCGAAGAAACCCGACGAGAATCGAACAATATTGACGTAAAATGTGTGATGTCGATCCACCACTACACCTCGGTATGAGGAGGCAATTTCAAAATATTTCGGTTTCCCACTATCGGGGGTGGCCCAAAAGGGTACCAATCGACGGGGATGGATTATAGGCGTTAATTTATGACGATATAAACGGAAAAAGCTGAAAACATGGACAATTTTTGAAAAAAGAATGAAAAATTCGATGTTTTTGTACTACAAAAATTTTTTAAAATGATAGTAACACTGTTAATTTTTATTGCGTTTGACAGAACAAACAGAAATACAACTACTAGCGAAGAAACCGGACGAGAATCGAACAATATTGACGTAAACTGTACTGTGATGTCGATCCACCACTACACCTCGGTATGAGGAGGAAAGTTCAAAATATTTCGGTTTCCCACTATAGGGGGTGGCCCAGAAGGGTACCAATCGACGGGGATGGATTATAGGCGTTAATTTATGACGATATAAACGGAAAAAGCTGAAAACAATGGACAATTTTTGAAAAGAGAATGAAAAATTCGATGTATTTGTTCTACAAATTTTTTTTAAATGATAGTAACACTGTTACTTTTTATTGCGTTTGACAGAACAAACAGAAATACAACTATTAGCGAAGAAATCCGACGAGAATCGAACAATATTGACGTAAAATGTGTGATGTCGATCCACCACTACACCTCGGTATGAGGAGGAAATTTCAAAATATTTCGGTTTCCCATTATCGGGGGTGGCCCAAAAGGGTACCAATCGACGGTGATGGATTATAGGCGTTAATTTATGACGATATAAACGGAAAAAGCTGAAAAAAGTGGACAATTTTTGAAAAATGAATGAAAAATTCGATGTTTTTGTTCTACAAAAATTTTTTAAATGATAGTAACACTGTTAATTTTTATTGCGTTTGACAGAACAAACAGAAATACAACTATTAGCGAAGAAACCCGACGAGAATCGAACAATATTGACGTAAAATGTGTGATGTCGATCCACCACTACACCTCGGTATGAGGAGGAAATTTCAAAATATTTCGGTTTCCCACTATCGGGGGTGGCCCAGAAGGGTACCAATCGAAGGGGATGGATTATAGGCGTTAATTTATGACGATATAAACGGAAAAAGCTGAAAACAATGGACAATTTTTGAAAAGAGAATGAAAAATTCGATGTTTTTGTTCTACAATTTTTTTTTAAATGATAGTAACACTGTTAATTTTTATTGCGTTTGACAGAACAAACAGAAATACAACTATTAGCGAAGAAATCCGACGAGAATCGAACAATATTGACGTAAAATGTGTGATGTCGATCCACCACTACACCTCGGTATGAGGAGGAAATTTCAAAATATTTCGGTTTCCCACTATCGGGGGTGGCCCAGAAGGGTACCAATCGACGGGGATGGATTATATGCGTTAATTTATGACGATATAAACGGAAAAAGCTGAAAACATGGACAATTTTTGAAAAAAGAATGAAAAATTCGATGTTTTTGTTCTACAAAAATTTTTTAAATGATAGTAACACTGTTAATTTTTATTGCGTTTGACAGAACAAACAGAAATACAACTATTAGCGAAGAAACCCGACGAGAATCGAACAATATTGACGTAAAATGTGTGATGTCGATCCACCACTACACCTCGGTATGAGGAGGAAATTTCAAAATATTTCGGTTTCCCACTATCGGGGGTGGCCCAGAAGGGTACCAATCGACGGGGATGGATTATAGGCGTTAATTTATGACGATATAAACGGAAAAAGCTGAAAACAATGGACAATTTTTGAAAAAAGAATGAAAAATTCGATGTTTTTGTTCTACAAATTTTTTTTAAATGATAGTAACACTGTTAATTTTTATTGCGTTTGACAGAACAAACAGAAATACAACTACTAGCGAAGAAACCGGACGAGAATCGAACAATATTGACGTAAACTGTACTGTGATGTCGATCCACCACTACACCTCGGTATGAGGAGGAAAGTTCAAAATATTTCGGTTTCCCACTATCGGGCGTGGCCCAGAACGGTGCCAATCGACGGGGATAGATTATAGGCGTTAATTTATGATGATATAAACGGAAAAAGCTGAAAAAAGTGGACAATTTTTGAAAAATGAATGAAAAATTCGATGTTTTTGTTCTACAAAATTTTTTAAAATGATAGTAACACTGTTAATTTTTATTGCGTTTGACAGAACAAACAGAAATACAACTATTAGCGAAGAAACCCGACGAGAATCGAACAATATTGACGTAAAATGTACTGTGATGTCGATCCACCACTACACCTCGGTATGAGGAGGAAAGTTCAAAATATTTCGGTTTCCCACTATCGGGGGTGGCCCAGAAGGGTGCCAATCGACGGGGATGGATTATAGGCGTTAATTTATGACGATATAAATGGAAAAAGCTGAAAACAATGGACAATTTTTGAAAAAAGAATGAAATATTCGATGTTTTTGTTCTACAAAATTTTTTAAAATGATAGTAACACTGTTAATTTTTATTGCGTTTGACAGAACAAACAGAAATACAACTATTAGCGAAGAAACCCGACGAGAATCGAACAATATTGACGTAAAATGTACTGTGATGTCGATCCACCACTACACCTCGGTATGAGGAGGAAATTTCAAAATATTTCGGTTTCCCACGATCGGGGGTGGCCCTGAAGGGTACCAATCGACGGGGATGGATTATAGGCGTTAATTTATTACGATATAAACGGAAAAAGCTGTAAAAAGTGGACAATTTTTGAAAAATGAATGAAAAATTCGATGTTTTTGTTCTACAAAAATTTTTTAAATGATAGTAACACTGTTAATTTTTATTGCGTTTGACAGAACAAACAGAAATACAACTACTAGCGAAGAAACCCGACGAGAATCGAACAATATTGACGTAAAATGTGTGATGTCGATCCACCACTACACCTCGGTATGAGGAGGAAATTTCAAAATATTTCGGTTTCCCACTATCGGGGGTGGCCCAGAAGGGTACCAATCGACGGGGATGGATTATAGGCGTAAATTTATGACGATATAAATGGAAAAAGCTGAAAACAATGGACAATTTTTGAAAAAAGAATGAAAAATTCGATGTTTTTGTTCTACAAATTTTTTTAAAATGATAGTAACACTGTTAATTTTTATTGCGTTTGACAGAACAAACAGAAATACAACTACTAGCGAAGAAACCGGACGAGAATCGAACAATATTGACGTAAACTGTACTGTGATGTCGATCCACCACTACACCTCGGTATGAGGAGGAAAGTTCAAAATATTTCGGTTTCCCACAATCGGGGGTGGCCCAGAAGGGTGCCAATCGACGGGGATGGATTATAGGCGTTAATTTATGACGATATAAACGGAAAAAGCTGAAAAAAGTGGACAATTTTTGAAAAATGAATGAAAAATTCGATGTTTTTGTTCTACAAAAATTTTTTAAATGATAGTAACACTGTTAATTTTTATTGCGTTTGACAGAACAAACAGAAATACAACTATAAGCGAAGAAACCCGACGAGAATCGAACAATATTGACGTAAAATGTGTGATGTCGATCCACCACTACACCTCGGTATGAGGAGGCAATTTCAAAATATTTCGGTTTCCCACTATCGGGGGTGGCCCAAAAGGGTACCAATCGACGGGGATGGATTATAGGCGTTAATTTATGACGATATAAACGGAAAAAGCTGAAAACATGGACAATTTTTGAAAAAAGAATGAAAAATTCGATGTTTTTGTACTACAAAAATTTTTTAAAATGATAGTAACACTGTTAATTTTTATTGCGTTTGACAGAACAAACAGAAATACAACTACTAGCGAAGAAACCGGACGAGAATCGAACAATATTGACGTAAACTGTACTGTGATGTCGATCCACCACTACACCTCGGTATGAGGAGGAAAGTTCAAAATATTTCGGTTTCCCACTATAGGGGGTGGCCCAGAAGGGTACCAATCGACGGGGATGGATTATAGGCGTTAATTTATGACGATATAAACGGAAAAAGCTGAAAACAATGGACAATTTTTGAAAAGAGAATGAAAAATTCGATGTATTTGTTCTACAAATTTTTTTTAAATGATAGTAACACTGTTACTTTTTATTGCGTTTGACAGAACAAACAGAAATACAACTATTAGCGAAGAAATCCGACGAGAATCGAACAATATTGACGTAAAATGTGTGATGTCGATCCACCACTACACCTCGGTATGAGGAGGAAATTTCAAAATATTTCGGTTTCCCACTATCGGGGGTGGCCCAAAAGGGTACCAATCGACGGTGATGGATTATAGGCGTTAATTTATGACGATATAAACGGAAAAAGCTGAAAAAAGTGGACAATTTTTGAAAAATGAATGAAAAATTCGATGTTTTTGTTCTACAAAAATTTTTTAAATGATAGTAACACTGTTAATTTTTATTGCGTTTGACAGAACAAACAGAAATACAACTATTAGCGAAGAAACCGGACGAGAATCGAACAATATTGACGTAAACTGTACTGTGATGTCGATCCACCACTACACCTCGGTATGAGGAGGAAAGTTCAAAATATTTCGGTTTCCCACTATAGGGGGTGGCCCAGAAGGGTACCAATCGACGGGGATGGATTATAGGCGTTAATTTATGACGATATAAACGGAAAAAGCTGAAAACAATGGACAATTTTTGAAAAGAGAATGAAAAATTCGATGTATTTGTTCTACAAATTTTTTTTAAATGATAGTAACACTGTTACTTTTTATTGCGTTTGACAGAACAAACAGAAATACAACTATTAGCGAAGAAATCCGACGAGAATCGAACAATATTGACGTAAAATGTGTGATGTCGATCCACCACTACACCTCGGTATGAGGAGGAAATTTCAAAATATTTCGGTTTCCCACTATCGGGGGTGGCCCAAAAGGGTACCAATCGACGGTGATGGATTATAGGCGTTAATTTATGACGATATAAACGGAAAAAGCTGAAAAAAGTGGACAATTTTTGAAAAATGAATGAAAAATTCGATGTTTTTGTTCTACAAAAATTTTTTAAATGATAGTAACACTGTTAATTTTTATTGCGTTTGACAGAACAAACAGAAATACAACTATTAGCGAAGAAACCCGACGAGAATCGAACAATATTGACGTAAAATGTGTGATGTCGATCCACCACTACACCTCGGTATGAGGAGGAAATTTCAAAATATTTCGGTTTCCCACTATCGGGGGTGGCCCAGAAGGGTACCAATCGAAGGGGATGGATTATAGGCGTTAATTTATGACGATATAAACGGAAAAAGCTGAAAACAATGGACAATTTTTGAAAAGAGAATGAAAAATTCGATGTTTTTGTTCTACAATTTTTTTTTAAATGATAGTAACACTGTTAATTTTTATTGCGTTTGACAGAACAAACAGAAATACAACTATTAGCGAAGAA
This sequence comes from Catocala sponsa, assembly GCA_963564715.1. Taxonomy (NCBI): domain Eukaryota; kingdom Metazoa; phylum Arthropoda; class Insecta; order Lepidoptera; family Erebidae; genus Catocala; species Catocala sponsa. The sequence continues at coordinate 126,673 of OY751353.1, read as the reverse complement.
ATCCGACGAGAATCGAACAATATTGACGTAAAATGTGTGATGTCGATCCACCACTACACCTCGGTATGAGGAGGAAATTTCAAAATATTTCGGTTTCCCACTATCGGGGGTGGCCCAGAAGGGTACCAATCGACGGGGATGGATTATATGCGTTAATTTATGACGATATAAACGGAAAAAGCTGAAAACATGGACAATTTTTGAAAAAAGAATGAAAATTCGATGTTTTTGTTCTACAAAAATTTTTTAAATGATAGTAACACTGTTAATTTTTATTGCGTTTGACAGAACAAACAGAAATACAACTATTAGCGAAGAAACCCGACGAGAATCGAACAATATTGACGTAAAATGTGTGATGTCGATCCACCACTACACCTCGGTATGAGGAGGAAATTTCAAAATATTTCGGTTTCCCACTATCGGGGGTGGCCCAGAAGGGTACCAATCGACGGGGATGGATTATAGGCGTTAATTTATGACGATATAAACGGAAAAAGCTGAAAACAATGGACAATTTTTGAAAAAAGAATGAAAAATTCGATGTTTTTGTTCTACAAATTTTTTTTAAATGATAGTAACACTGTTAATTTTTATTGCGTTTGACAGAACAAACAGAAATACAACTACTAGCGAAGAAACCGGACGAGAATCGAACAATATTGACGTAAACTGTACTGTGATGTCGATCCACCACTACACCTCGGTATGAGGAGGAAAGTTCAAAATATTTCGGTTTCCCACTATCGGGCGTGGCCCAGAACGGTGCCAATCGACGGGGATAGATTATAGGCGTTAATTTATGATGATATAAACGGAAAAAGCTGAAAAAAGTGGACAATTTTTGAAAAATGAATGAAAAATTCGATGTTTTTGTTCTACAAAAATTTTTTAAATGATAGTAACACTGTTAATTTTTATTGCGTTTGACAGAACAAACAGAAATACAACTATTAGCGAAGAAACCCGACGAGAATCGAACAATATTGACGTAAAATGTGTGATGTCGATCCACCACTACACCTCGGTATGAGGAGGAAATTTCAAAATATTTCGGTTTCCCACTATCGGGGGTGGCCCAGAAGGGTACCAATCGACGGGGATGGATTATAGGCGTTAATTTATGACGATATAAACGGAAAAAGCTGAAAACAATGGACAATTTTTGAAAAGAGAATGAAAAATTCGATGTTTTTGTTCTACAATTTTTTTTTAAATGATAGTAACACTGTTAATTTTTATTTCGTTTGACAGAACAAACAGAAATACAACTATTAGCGAAGAAACCCGACGAGAATCGAACAATATTGACGTAAAATGTACTGTGATGTCGATCCACCACTACACCTCGGTATGAGGAGGAAATTTCAAAATATTTCGGTTTCCCACTATCGGGGGTGGCCCTGAAGGGTACCAATCGACGGGGATGGATTATAGGCGTTAATTTATTACGATATAAACGGAAAAAGCTGTAAAAAGTGGACAATTTTTGAAAAATAAATGAAAAATTCGATGTTTTTGTTCTACAAAAATTTTTTAAATGATAGTAACACTGTTAATTTTTATTGCGTTTGACAGAACAAACAGAAATACAACTATGAGCGAAGAAACCCGACGAGAATCGAACAATATTGACGTAAAATGTGTGATGTCGATCCACCACTACACCTCGGTATGAGGAGGAAATTTCAAAATATTTCGGTTTCCCACTATCGGGGGTGGCCCAGAAGGGTACCAATCGACGGGGATGGATTATAGGCGTTAATTTGTGACGATATAAACGGAAAAAGCTGAAAACAATGGACAATTTTTGAAAAAAGAATGAAAAATTCGATATTTTTGTTCTACAAATTTTTTTTAAATGATAGTAACACTGTTAATTTTTATTGCGTTTGACAGAACAAACAGAAATACAACTACTAGCGAAGAAACCGGACGAGAATCGAACAATATTGACGTAAACTGTACTGTGATGTCGATCCACCACTACACCTCGGTATGAGGAGGAAAGTTCAAAATATTTCGGTTTCCCACTATCGGGGGTGGCCCAGAACGGTGCCAATCGACGGGGATAGATTATAGGCGTTAATTTATGATTATATAAACGGAAAAAGCTGAAAAAAGTGGACAATTTTTGAAAAGAGAATGAAAAATTCGATGTTTTTGTTCTACAAATTTTTTTTAAATGATAGTAACACTGTTAATTTTTATTGCGTTTGACAGAACAAACAGAAATACAACTATTAGCGAAGAAACCCGACGAGAATCGAACAATATTGACGTAAAATGTGTGATGTCGATCCACCACTACACCTCGGTATGAGGAGGAAATTTCAAAATATTTCGGTTTCCCACTATCGGGGGTGGCCCAAAAGGGTACCAATCGACGGGGATGGATTATAGGCGTTAATTTATGACGATATAAACGGAAAAAGCTGAAAACATGGACAATTTTTGAAAAAAGAATGAAAAATTCGATGTTTTTGTTCTACAAAAATTTTTTAAATGATAGTAACACTGTTAATTTTTATTGCGTTTGACAGAACAAACAGAAATACAACTATTAGCAAAGAAACCCGACGAGAATCGAACAATATTGACGTAAAATGTGTGATGTCGATCCACCACTACACCTCGGTATGAGGAGGAAATTTCAAAATATTTCGGTTTCCCACTATCGGGGGCAGCCCATAAGGGTACCAATCGACGGGGATGGATTATAGGCGTTAATTTATGACGATATAAACGGAAAAAGCTGAAAACAATGGACAATTTTTGAAAAGAGAATGAAAAATTCGATGTTTTTGTTTTACAAATTTTTTTTAAATGATAGTAACACTGTTAATTTTTATTGCGTTTGACAGAACAAACAGAAATACAACAATTAGCGAAGAAACCCGACGAGAATCGAACAATATTGACGTAAAATGTACTGTGATGTCGATCCACCACTACACCTCAGTATGAGGAGGAAAGTTCAAAATATTTCGGTTTCCCACTATCGGGGGTGGCCCAGAAAGGTGCCAATCGACGGGGATGGATTATAGACGTTAATTTATGACGATATAAACGGAAAAAGCTGAAAACATGGACAATTTTTGAAAAATGAATGAAAAATTCGATGTTTTTGTTCTACAAAAATTTTTTAAATGATAGTAACACTGTTAATTTTTATTGCGTTTGACAGAACAAACAGAAATACAACTATTAGCGAAGAAATCCGACGAGAATCGAACAATATTGACGTAAAATGTGTGATGTCGATCCACCACTACACCTCGGTATGAGGAGGAAATTTCAAAATATTTCGGTTTCCCACTATCGGGGGTGGCCCAAAAGGGTACCAATCGACGGGGATGGATTATAGGCGTTAATTTGTGATGATATAAACGGAAAAAGCTGAAAACATGGACAATTTTTGAAAAAAGAATGAAAAATTCGATGTTTTTGTTCTACAAAAATTTTTTAAATGATAGTAACACTGTTAATTTTTATTGCGTTTGACAGAACAAACAGAAATACAACTATTAGCGAAGAAACCCGACGAGAATCGAACAATATTGACGTAAAATGTGTGATGTCGATCCACCACTACACCTCGGTATGAGGAGGAAATTTCAAAATATTTCGGTTTCCCACTATCGGGGGCAGCCCAGAAGGGTACCAATCGACGGGGATGGATTATAGGCGTTAATTTATGACGATATAAACGGAAAAAGCTGAAAACAATGGACAATTTTTGAAAAGAGAATGAAAAATTCGATGTTTTTGTTTTACAAATTTTTTTTAAATGATAGTAACACTGTTAATTTTTATTGCGTTTGACAGAACAAACAGAAATACAACAATTAGCGAAGAAATCCGACGAGAATCGAACAATATTGACGTAAAATGTACTGTGATGTCGATCCACCACTACACCTCAGTATGAGGAGGAAAGTTCAAAATATTTCGGTTTCCCACTATCGGGGGTGGCCCAGAAAGGTGCCAATCGACGGGGATGGATTATAGACGTTAATTTATGACGATATAAACGGAAAAAGCTGAAAACATGGACAATTTTTGAAAAAAGAATGAAAAATTCGATGTTTTTGTTCTACAAAAATTTTTTAAATGATAGTAACACTGTTAATTTTTATTGCGTTTGACAGAACAAACAGAAATACAACTATAAGCGAAGAAACCCGACGAGAATCGAACAATATTGACGTAAAATGTGTGATGTCGATCCACCACTACACTTCGGTATGAGGAGGAAATTTCAAAATATTTCGGTTTCCCACCATCGAGGGTGGCCCAGAATGGTGCCAATCGACGGGGATGGATTATAGGCGTTAATTTATGACGATATAAACGGAAAAAGCTGAAAACAATGGACAATTTTTGAAAAAAGAATGAATAATTCGATGTTTTCGTTTTACAAAAATTTTTTAAATTATAGTAACACTGTCAATCTTTATAGCGTTTGACAGAACAAACATAAATACAACTATTAGCGAAGAAACCCGACGAGAATCGAACAATATTGACGTAAAATGTACTGTGATGTCGATCCACCACTACACCTCGGTATGAGGAGGAAAGTTCAAAATATTTCGGTTTCTCACTATCGGGGGTGGCCCAGAAGGGTGCCAATCGACGGGGATGGATTATAGGCGTTAATTTATGACGATATAAAAGGAAAAAGCTTAAAACATAGACAATTTTTGAAAAAAGAATGAAAAATTCGATGTTTTTGTTCTACAAATTTTTTTTAAATGATAGTAACACTGTTAATTTTTATTGCGTTTGACAGAACAAACAGAAATACAACTATTAGCGAAGAAATCCGACGAGAATCGAACAATATTGACGTAAAATGTGTGATGTCGATCCACCACTACACCTCGGTATGAGGAGGAAATTTCAAAATATTTCGGTTTCCCACTATCGGGGGTGGCCCAGAAGTGTACCAATCGACGGGGATGGATTATAGGCGTTAATTTATGACGATATAAACGGAAAAAGCTGAAAACATGGACAATTTTTGAAAAAAGAATGAAAAATTCGATGTTTTTGTTCTACAAAAATTTTTTAAATGATAGTAACACTGTTAATTTTTATTGCGTTTGACAGAACAAACAGAAATACAACTATTAGCGAAGAAACCCGACGAGAATCGAACAATATTGACGTAAAATGTGTGATGTCGATCCACCACTACACCTCGGTATGAGGAGGAAATGTCAAAATATTTCGGTTTCCCACTATCGGGGGCAGCCCAGAAGGGTACCAATCGACGGGGATGGATTATAGGCGTTAATTTATGACGATATAAACGGAAAAAGCTGAAAACAATGGACAATTTTTGAAAAGAGAATGAAAAATTCGATGTTTTTGTTTTACAAATTTTTTTTAAATGATAGTAACACTGTTAATTTTTATTGCGTTTGACAGAACAAACAGAAATACAACAATTAGCGAAGAAACCCGATGAGAATCGAACAATATTGACGTAAAATGTACTGTGATGTCGATCCACCACTACACCTCAGTATTAGGAGGAAAGTTCAAAATATTTCGGTTTCCCACTATCGGGGGTGGCCCAGAAAGGTGCCAATCGACGGGGATGGATTATAGACGTTAATTTATGATGATATAAACGGAAAAAGCTGAAAACATGGACAATTTTTGAAAAAAGAATGAAAAATTCGATGTTTTTGTTCTACAAAAATTTTTTAAATGATAGTAACACTGTTACTTTTTATTGCGTTTGACAGAACAAACAGAAATACAACTATAAGCGAAGAAACCCGACGAGAATCGAACAATATTGACGTAAAATGTGTGATGTCGATCCACCACTACACTTCGGTATGAGGAGGAAATTTCAAAATATTTCGGTTTCCCACCATCGAGGGTGGCCCAGAAGGGTGCCAATCGACGGGGATGGATTATAGGCGTTAATTTATGACGATATAAACGGAAAAAGCTGAAAACAATGGACAATTTTTGAAAAAAGAATGAATAATTCGATGTTTTCGTTTTACAAAAATTTTTTTAATTATAGTAACACTGTCAATCTTTATAGCGTTTGACAGAACAAACAGAAATACAACAATTAGCGAAGAAACCCGACGAGAATCGAACAATATTGACGTAAAATGTACTGTGATGTCGATCCACCACTACACCTCAGTATGAGGAGGAAAGTTCAAAATATTTCGGTTTCCCACTATCGGGGGTGGCCCAGAAAGGTGCCAATCGACGGGGATGGATTATAGACGTTAATTTATGACGATATAAACGGAAAAAGCTGAAAACATGGACAATTTTTGAAAAATGAATGAAAAATTCGATGTTTTTGTTCTACAAAAATTTTTTAAATGATAGTAACACTGTTAATTTTTATTGCGTTTGACAGAACAAACAGAAATACAACTATTAGCGAAGAAATCCGACGAGAATCGAACAATATTGACGTAAAATGTGTGATGTCGATCCACCACTACACCTCGGTATGAGGAGGAAATTTCAAAATATTTCGGTTTCCCACTATCGGGGGTGGCCCAAAAGGGTACCAATCGACGGGGATGGATTATAGGCGTTAATTTATGACGATATAAACGGAAAAAGCTGAAAACATGGACAATTTTTGAAAAAAGAATGAAATATTCGATGTTTTTGTTCTACAAAAATTTTTTAAATGATAGTAACACTGTTAATTTTTATTGCGTTTGACAGAACAAACAGAAATACAACTATTAGCGAAGAAACCCGACGAGAATCGAACAATATTGACGTAAAATGTGTGATGTCGATCCACCACTACACCTCGGTATGAGGAGGAAATGTCAAAATATTTCGGTTTCCCACTATCGGGGGCAGCCCAGAAGGGTACCAATCGACGGGGATGGATTATAGGCGTTAATTTATGACGATATAAACGGAAAAAGCTGAAAACAATGGACAATTTTTGAAAAGAGAATGAAAAATTCGATGTTTTTGTTTTACAAATTTTTTTTAAATGATAGTAACACTGTTAATTTTTATTGCGTTTGACAGAACAAACAGAAATACAACAATTAGCGAAGAAACCCGATGAGAATCGAACAATATTGACGTAAAATGTACTGTGATGTCGATCCACCACTACACCTCAGTATTAGGAGGAAAGTTCAAAATATTTCGGTTTCCCACTATCGGGGGTGGCCCAGAAAGGTGCCAATCGACGGGGATGGATTATAGACGTTAATTTATGATGATATAAACGGAAAAAGCTGAAAACATGGACAATTTTTGAAAAAAGAATGAAAAATTCGATGTTTTTGTTCTACAAAAATTTTTTAAATGATAGTAACACTGTTACTTTTTATTGCGTTTGACAGAACAAACAGAAATACAACTATAAGCGAAGAAACCCGACGAGAATCGAACAATATTGACGTAAAATGTGTGATGTCGATCCACCACTACACTTCGGTATGAGGAGGAAATTTCAAAATATTTCGGTTTCCCACCATCGAGGGTGGCCCAGAAGGGTGCCAATCGACGGGGATGGATTATAGGCGTTAATTTATGACGATATAAACGGAAAAAGCTGAAAACAATGGACAATTTTTGAAAAAAGAATGAATAATTCGATGTTTTCGTTTTACAAAAATTTTTTTAATTATAGTAACACTGTCAATCTTTATAGCGTTTGACAGAACAAACAGAAATACAACAATTAGCGAAGAAACCCGACGAGAATCGAACAATATTGACGTAAAATGTACTGTGATGTCGATCCACCACTACACCTCAGTATGAGGAGGAAAGTTCAAAATATTTCGGTTTCCCACTATCGGGGGTGGCCCAGAAAGGTGCCAATCGACGGGGATGGATTATAGACGTTAATTTATGACGATATAAACGGAAAAAGCTGAAAACATGGACAATTTTTGAAAAATGAATGAAAAATTCGATGTTTTTGTTCTACAAAAATTTTTTAAATGATAGTAACACTGTTAATTTTTATTGCGTTTGACAGAACAAACAGAAATACAACTATTAGCGAAGAAATCCGACGAGAATCGAACAATATTGACGTAAAATGTGTGATGTCGATCCACCACTACACCTCGGTATGAGGAGGAAATTTCAAAATATTTCGGTTTCCCACTATCGGGGGTGGCCCAAAAGGGTACCAATCGACGGGGATGGATTATAGGCGTTAATTTATGACGATATAAACGGAAAAAGCTGAAAACATGGACAATTTTTGAAAAAAGAATGAAATATTCGATGTTTTTGTTCTACAAAAATTTTTTAAATGATAGTAACACTGTTAATTTTTATTGCGTTTGACAGAACAAACAGAAATACAACTATTAGCGAAGAAACCCGACGAGAATCGAACAATATTGACGTAAAATGTGTGATGTCGATCCACCACTACACCTCGGTATGAGGAGGAAATTTCAAAATATTTCGGTTTCCCACTATCGGGGGCAGCCCAGAAGGGTACCAATCGACGGGGATGGATTATAGGCGTTAATTTATGACGATATAAACGGAAAAAGCTGAAAACAATGGACAATTTTTGAAAAGAGAATGAAAAATTCGATGTTTTTGTTTTACAAATTTTTTTTAAATGATAGTAACACTGTTAATTTTTATTGCGTTTGACAGAACAAACAGAAATACAACAATTAGCGAAGAAACCCGACGAGAATCGAACAATATTGACGTAAAATGTACTGTGATGTCGATCCACCACTACACCTCAGTATGAGGAGGAAAGTTCAAAATATTTCGGTTTCCCACTATCGGGGGTGGCCCAGAAAGGTGCCAATCGACGGGGATGGATTATAGACGTTAATTTATGACGATATAAACGGAAAAAGCTGAAAACATGGACAATTTTTGAAAAAAGAATGAAAAATTCGATGTTTTTGTTCTACAAAAATTTTTTAAATGATAGTAACACTGTTAATTTTTATTGCGTTTGACAGAACAAACAGAAATACAACTATAAGCGAAGAAACCCGACGAGAATCGAACAATATTGACGTAAAATGTGTGATGTCGATCCACCACTACACTTCGGTATGAGGAGGAAATTTCAAAATATTTCGGTTTCCCACCATCGAGGGTGGCCCAGAAGGGTGCCAATCGACGGGGATGGATTATAGGCGTTAATTTATGACGATATAAACGGAAAAAGCTGAAAACAATGGACAATTTTTGAAAAAAGAATGAATAATTCGATGTTTTCGTTTTACAAAAATTTTTTAAATTATAGTAACACTGTCAATCTTTATAGCGTTTGACAGAACAAACATAAATACAACTATTAGCGAAGAAACCCGACGAGAATCGAACAATATTGACGTAAAATGTGTGATGTCGATCCACCACTACACCTCGGTATGAGGAGGAAATTTCAAAATATTTCGGTTTCCCACTATCGGGGGCAGCCCAGAAGGGTACCAATCGACGGGGATGGATTATAGGCGTTAATTTATGACGATATAAACGGAAAAAGCTGAAAACAATGGACAATTTTTGAAAAGAGAATGAAAAATTCGATGTTTTTGTTTTACAAATTTTTTTTAAATGATAGTAACACTGTTAATTTTTATTGCGTTTGACAGAACAAACAGAAATACAACTATTAGCGAAGAAACCCGACGAGAATCGAACAATATTGACGTAAAATGTACTGTGATGTCGATCCACCACTACACCTCAGTATGAGGAGGAAAGTTCAAAATATTTCGGTTTCTTACTATCGGGGGTGGCCCAGAAAGGTGCCAATCGACGGGGATGGATTATAGACGTTAATTTATGACGATATAAACGGAAAAAGCTGAAAACATGGACAATTTTTGAAAAAAGAATGAAAAATTCGATGTTTTTGTTCTACAAAAATTTTTTAAATGATAGTAACACTGTTAATTTTTATTGCGTTTGACAGAACAAACAGAAATACAACTATAAGCGAAGAAACCCGACGAGAATCGAACAATATTGACGTAAAATGTGTGATGTCGATCCACCACTACACTTCGGTATGAGGAGGAAATTTCAAAATATTTCGGTTTCCCACCATCGAGGGTGGCCCAGAAGGGTGCCAATCGACGGGGATGGATTATAGGCGTTAATTTATGACGATATAAACGGAAAAAGCTGAAAACAATGGACAATTTTTGAAAAAAGAATGAATAATTCGATGTTTTCGTTTTACAAAAATTTTTTAAATTATAGTAACACTGTCAATCTTTATAGCGTTTGACAGAACAAACATAAATACAACTATTAGCGAAGAAACCCGACGAGAATCGAACAATATTGACGTAAAATGTACTGTGATGTCGATCCACCACTACACCTCGGTATGAGGAGGAAAGTTCAAAATATTTCGGTTTCTCACTATCGGGGGTGGCCCAGAAGGGTGCCAATCGACGGGGATGGATTATAGGCGTTAATTTATGACGATATAAAAGGAAAAAGCTTAAAACATAGACAATTTTTGAAAAAAGAATGAAAAATTCGATGTTTTTGTTCTACAAATTTTTTTTAAATGATAGTAACACTGTTAATTTTTATTGCGTTTGACAGAACAAACAGAAATACAACTATTAGCGAAGAAATCCGACGAGAATCGAACAATATTGACGTAAAATGTGTGATGTCGATCCACCACTACACCTCGGTATGAGGAGGAAATTTCAAAATATTTCGGTTTCCCACTATCGGGGGTGGCCCAGAAGGGTACCAATCGACGGGGATGGATTATAGGCGTTAATTTATGACGATATAAACGGAAAAAGCTGAAAACAATGGACAATTTTTGAAAAGAGAATGAAAAATTCGATGTTTTTGTTTTACAAATTTTTTTTAAATGATAGTAACACTGTTAATTTTTATTGCGTTTGACAGAACAAACAGAAATACAACAATTAGCGAAGAAACCCGTCGAGAATCGAACAATATTGACGTAAAATGTACTGTGATGTCGATCCACCACTACACCTCAGTATTAGGAGGAAAGTTCAAAATATTTCGGTTTCCCACTATCGGGGGTGGCCCAGAAAGGTGCCAATCGACGGGGATGGATTATAGACGTTAATTTATGACGATATAAACGGAAAAAGCTGAAAACATGGACAATTTTTGAAAAAAGAATGAAAAATTCGATGTTTTTGTTCTACAAAAATTTTTTTAATGATAGTAACACTGTTACTTTTTATTGCGTTTGACAGAACAAACAGAAATACAACTATAAGCGAAGAAACCCGACGAGAATCGAACAATATTGACGTAAAATGTGTGATGTCGATCCACCACTACACTTCGGTATGAGGAGGAAATTTCAAAATATTTCGGTTTCCCACCATCGAGGGTGGCCCAGAAGGGTGCCAATCGACGGGGATGGATTATAGGCGTTAATTTATGACGATATAAACGGAAAAAGCTGAAAACAATGGACAATTTTTGAAAAAAGAATGAATAATTCGATGTTTTCGTTTTACAAAAATTTTTTTAATTATAGTAACACTGTCAATCTTTATAGCGTTTGACAGAACAAACATAAATACAACTATTAGCGAAGAAACCCGACGAGAATCGAACAATATTGACGTAAAATGTACTGTGATGTCGATCCACCACTACACCTCGGTATGACGAGGAAAGTTCAAAATATTTCGGTTTCTCACTATCGGGGGTGGCCCAGAAGGGTGCCAATCGACGGGGATGGATTATAGGCGTTAATTTATGACGATATAAAAGGAAAAAGCTGAAAACATGGACAATTTTTGAAAAAAGAATGAAAAATTCGATGTTTTTGTTCTACAAAAATTTTTTAAATGATAGTAACACTGTTAATTTTTATTTCGTTTGACAGAACAAACAGAAATACAACTATTAGCGAAGAAACCCGACGAGAATCGAACAATATTGACGTAAAATGTACTGTGATGTCGATCCACCACTACACCTCGGTATGAGGAGGAAATTTCAAAATATTTCGGTTTCCCACTATCGGGGGTGGCCCTGAAGGGTACCAATCGACGGGGATGGATTATAGGCGTTAATTTATTACGATATAAACGGAAAAAGCTGTAAAAAGTGGACAATTTTTGAAAAATGAATGAAAAATTCGATGTTTTTGTTCTACAAAAATTTTTTAAATGATAGTAACACTGTTAATTTTTATTGCGTTTGACAGAACAAACAGAAATACAACTATTAGCGAAGAAACCCGACGAGAATCGAACAATATTGACGTAAAATGTGTGATGTCGATCCACCACTACACCTCGGTATGAGGAGGAAATTTCAAAATATTTCGGTTTCCCACTATCGGGGGTGGCCCAGAAGGGTACCAATCGACGGGGATGGATTATAGGCGTTAATTTATGACGATATAAACGGAAAAAGCTGAAAACAATGGACAATTTTTGAAAAGAGAATGAAAAATTCGATGTTTTTGTTCTACAATTTTTTTTTAAATGATAGTAACACTGTTAATTTTTATTGCGTTTGACAGAACAAACAGAAATACAACTATTAGCGAAGAAATCCGACGAGAATCGAACAATATTGACGTAAAATGTGTGATGTCGATCCACCACTACACCTCGGTATGAGGAGGAAATTTCAAAATATTTCGGTTTCCCACTATCGGGGGTGGCCCAGAAGGGTACCAATCGACGGGGATGGATTATAGGCGTTAATTTATGACGATATAAACGGAAAAAGCTGAAAACATGGACAATTTTTGAAAAAAGAATGAAAAATTCGATGTTTTTGTTCTACAAAAATTTTTTAAATGATAGTAACACTGTTAATTTTTATTGCGTTTGACAGAACAAACAGAAATACAACTATAAGCGAAGAAACCCGACGAGAATCGAACAATATTGACGTAAAATGTACTGTGATGTCGATCCACCACTACACCTCAGTATGAGGAGGACAGTTCAAAATATTTCGGTTTCCCACTATCGGGGGTGGCCCAGAAAGGTGCCAATCGACGGGGATGGATTATAGGCGTTAATTTATGACGATATAAACGGAAAAAGCTGAAAACATGGACAATTTTTGAAAAAAGAATGAAAAATTCGATGTTTTTGTTCTACAAAAATGTTTTAAATGATAGTAACACTGTTAATTTTTATTGCGTTTGACAGAACAAACAGAAATACAACTATTAGCGAAGAAACCCGACGAGAATCGAACAATATTGACGTAAAATGTGTGATGTCGATCCACCACTACACTTCGGTATGAGGAGGAAATTTCAAAATATTTCGGTTTCCCACTATCGAGGGTGGCCCAGAAGGGTGCCAATCGACGGGGATGGATTATAGGCGTTAATTTATGACGATATAAACGGACAAAGCTGAAAACAATGGACAATTTTTGAAAAGAGAATGAAAAATTCGATGTTTTTGTTCTACAAATTTTTTTTAAATGATAGTAACACTGTTAATTTTTATTGCGTTTGACAGAACAAACAGAAATACAACTATTAGCGAAGAAACCCGACGAGAATCGAACAATATTGACGTAAAATGTGTGATGTCGATCCACCACTACACCTCGGTATGAGGAGGAAATTTCAAAATATTTCGGTTTCCCACTATCGGGGGTGGCCCAAAAGGGTACCAATCGACGGGGATGGATTATAGGCGTTAATTTATGACGATATAAACGGAAAAAGCTGAAAACATGGACAATTTTTGAAAAAAGAATGAAAAATTCGATGTTTTTGTTCTACAAAAATTTTTTAAATGATAGTAACACTGTTAATTTTTATTGCGTTTGACAGAACAAACAGAAATACAACTATTAGCAAAGAAACCCGACGAGAATCGAACAATATTGACGTAAAATGTGTGATGTCGATCCACCACTACACCTCGGTATGAGGAGGAAATTTCAAAATATTTCGGTTTCCCACTATCGGGGGCAGCCCATAAGGGTACCAATCGACGGGGATGGATTATAGGCGTTAATTTATGACGATATAAACGGAAAAAGCTGAAAACAATGGACAATTTTTGAAAAGAGAATGAAAAATTCGATGTTTTTGTTTTACAAATTTTTTTTAAATGATAGTAACACTGTTAATTTTTATTGCGTTTGACAGAACAAACAGAAATACAACTATTAGCGAAGAAACCCGACGAGAATCGAACAATATTGACGTAAAATGTACTGTGATGTCGATCCACCACTACACCTCAGTATGAGGAGGAAAGTTCAAAATATTTCGGTTTCTTACTATCGGGGGTGGCCCAGAAAGGTGCCAATCGACGGGGATGGATTATAGACGTTAATTTATGACGATATAAACGGAAAAAGCTGAAAACATGGACAATTTTTGAAAAAAGAATGAAAAATTCGATGTTTTTGTTCTACAAAAATTTTTTAAATGATAGTAACACTGTTAATTTTTATTGCGTTTGACAGAACAAACAGAAATACAACTATAAGCGAAGAAACCCGACGAGAATCGAACAATATTGACGTAAAATGTGTGATGTCGATCCACCACTACACTTCGGTATGAGGAGGAAATTTCAAAATATTTCGGTTTCCCACCATCGAGGGTGGCCCAGAAGGGTGCCAATCGACGGGGATGGATTATAGGCGTTAATTTATGACGATATAAACGGAAAAAGCTGAAAACAATGGACAATTTTTGAAAAAAGAATGAATAATTCGATGTTTTCGTTTTACAAAAATTTTTTAAATTATAGTAACACTGTCAATCTTTATAGCGTTTGACAGAACAAACATAAATACAACTATTAGCGAAGAAACCCGACGAGAATCGAACAATATTGACGTAAAATGTACTGTGATGTCGATCCACCACTACACCTCGGTATGAGGAGGAAAGTTCAAAATATTTCGGTTTCTCACTATCGGGGGTGGCCCAGAAGGGTGCCAATCGACGGGGATGGATTATAGGCGTTAATTTATGACGATATAAAAGGAAAAAGCTTAAAACATAGACAATTTTTGAAAAAAGAATGAAAAATTCGATGTTTTTGTTCTACAAATTTTTTTTAAATGATAGTAACACTGTTAATTTTTATTGCGTTTGACAGAACAAACAGAAATACAACTATTAGCGAAGAAATCCGACGAGAATCGAACAATATTGACGTAAAATGTGTGATGTCGATCCACCACTACACCTCGGTATGAGGAGGAAATTTCAAAATATTTCGGTTTCCCACTATCGGGGGTGGCCCAGAAGGGTACCAATCGACGGGGATGGATTATAGGCGTTAATTTATGACGATATAAACGGAAAAAGCTGAAAACAATGGACAATTTTTGAAAAGAGAATGAAAAATTCGATGTTTTTGTTTTACAAATTTTTTTTAAATGATAGTAACACTGTTAATTTTTATTGCGTTTGACAGAACAAACAGAAATACAACAATTAGCGAAGAAACCCGTCGAGAATCGAACAATATTGACGTAAAATGTACTGTGATGTCGATCCACCACTACACCTCAGTATTAGGAGGAAAGTTCAAAATATTTCGGTTTCCCACTATCGGGGGTGGCCCAGAAAGGTGCCAATCGACGGGGATGGATTATAGACGTTAATTTATGACGATATAAACGGAAAAAGCTGAAAACATGGACAATTTTTGAAAAAAGAATGAAAAATTCGATGTTTTTGTTCTACAAAAATTTTTTTAATGATAGTAACACTGTTACTTTTTATTGCGTTTGACAGAACAAACAGAAATACAACTATAAGCGAAGAAACCCGACGAGAATCGAACAATATTGACGTAAAATGTGTGATGTCGATCCACCACTACACTTCGGTATGAGGAGGAAATTTCAAAATATTTCGGTTTCCCACCATCGAGGGTGGCCCAGAAGGGTGCCAATCGACGGGGATGGATTATAGGCGTTAATTTATGACGATATAAACGGAAAAAGCTGAAAACAATGGACAATTTTTGAAAAAAGAATGAATAATTCGATGTTTTCGTTTTACAAAAATTTTTTTAATTATAGTAACACTGTCAATCTTTATAGCGTTTGACAGAACAAACATAAATACAACTATTAGCGAAGAAACCCGACGAGAATCGAACAATATTGACGTAAAATGTACTGTGATGTCGATCCACCACTACACCTCGGTATGACGAGGAAAGTTCAAAATATTTCGGTTTCTCACTATCGGGGGTGGCCCAGAAGGGTGCCAATCGACGGGGATGGATTATAGGCGTTAATTTATGACGATATAAAAGGAAAAAGCTGAAAACATGGACAATTTTTGAAAAAAGAATGAAAAATTCGATGTTTTTGTTCTACAAAAATTTTTTAAATGATAGTAACACTGTTAATTTTTATTTCGTTTGACAGAACAAACAGAAATACAACTATTAGCGAAGAAACCCGACGAGAATCGAACAATATTGACGTAAAATGTACTGTGATGTCGATCCACCACTACACCTCGGTATGAGGAGGAAATTTCAAAATATTTCGGTTTCCCACTATCGGGGGTGGCCCTGAAGGGTACCAATCGACGGGGATGGATTATAGGCGTTAATTTATTACGATATAAACGGAAAAAGCTGTAAAAAGTGGACAATTTTTGAAAAATGAATGAAAAATTCGATGTTTTTGTTCTACAAAAATTTTTTAAATGATAGTAACACTGTTAATTTTTATTGCGTTTGACAGAACAAACAGAAATACAACTATTAGCGAAGAAACCCGACGAGAATCGAACAATATTGACGTAAAATGTGTGATGTCGATCCACCACTACACCTCGGTATGAGGAGGAAATTTCAAAATATTTCGGTTTCCCACTATCGGGGGTGGCCCAGAAGGGTACCAATCGACGGGGATGGATTATAGGCGTTAATTTATGACGATATAAACGGAAAAAGCTGAAAACAATGGACAATTTTTGAAAAGAGAATGAAAAATTCGATGTTTTTGTTCTACAATTTTTTTTTAAATGATAGTAACACTGTTAATTTTTATTGCGTTTGACAGAACAAACAGAAATACAACTATTAGCGAAGAAATCCGACGAGAATCGAACAATATTGACGTAAAATGTGTGATGTCGATCCACCACTACACCTCGGTATGAGGAGGAAATTTCAAAATATTTCGGTTTCCCACTATCGGGGGTGGCCCAGAAGGGTACCAATCGACGGGGATGGATTATAGGCGTTAATTTATGACGATATAAACGGAAAAAGCTGAAAACATGGACAATTTTTGAAAAAAGAATGAAAAATTCGATGTTTTTGTTCTACAAAAATTTTTTAAATGATAGTAACACTGTTAATTTTTATTGCGTTTGACAGAACAAACAGAAATACAACTATAAGCGAAGAAACCCGACGAGAATCGAACAATATTGACGTAAAATGTACTGTGATGTCGATCCACCACTACACCTCAGTATGAGGAGGACAGTTCAAAATATTTCGGTTTCCCACTATCGGGGGTGGCCCAGAAAGGTGCCAATCGACGGGGATGGATTATAGGCGTTAATTTATGACGATATAAACGGAAAAAGCTGAAAACATGGACAATTTTTGAAAAAAGAATGAAAAATTCGATGTTTTTGTTCTACAAAAATGTTTTAAATGATAGTAACACTGTTAATTTTTATTGCGTTTGACAGAACAAACAGAAATACAACTATTAGCGAAGAAACCCGACGAGAATCGAACAATATTGACGTAAAATGTGTGATGTCGATCCACCACTACACTTCGGTATGAGGAGGAAATTTCAAAATATTTCGGTTTCCCACTATCGAGGGTGGCCCAGAAGGGTGCCAATCGACGGGGATGGATTATAGGCGTTAATTTATGACGATATAAACGGACAAAGCTGAAAACAATGGACAATTTTTGAAAAGAGAATGAAAAATTCGATGTTTTTGTTCTACAAATTTTTTTTAAATGATAGTAACACTGTTAATTTTTATTGCGTTTGACAGAACAAACAGAAATACAACTATTAGCGAAGAAACCCGACGAGAATCGAACAATATTGACGTAAAATGTGTGATGTCGATCCACCACTACACCTCGGTATGAGGAGGAAATTTCAAAATATTTCGGTTTCCCACTATCGGGGGTGGCCCAAAAGGGTACCAATCGACGGGGATGGATTATAGGCGTTAATTTATGACGATATAAACGGAAAAAGCTGAAAACATGGACAATTTTTGAAAAAAGAATGAAAAATTCGATGTTTTTGTTCTACAAAAATTTTTTAAATGATAGTAACACTGTTAATTTTTATTGCGTTTGACAGAACAAACAGAAATACAACTATTAGCAAAGAAACCCGACGAGAATCGAACAATATTGACGTAAAATGTGTGATGTCGATCCACCACTACACCTCGGTATGAGGAGGAAATTTCAAAATATTTCGGTTTCCCACTATCGGGGGCAGCCCATAAGGGTACCAATCGACGGGGATGGATTATAGGCGTTAATTTATGACGATATAAACGGAAAAAGCTGAAAACAATGGACAATTTTTGAAAAGAGAATGAAAAATTCGATGTTTTTGTTTTACAAATTTTTTTTAAATGATAGTAACACTGTTAATTTTTATTGCGTTTGACAGAACAAACAGAAATACAACAATTAGCGAAGAAACCCGACGAGAATCGAACAATATTGACGTAAAATGTACTGTGATGTCGATCCACCACTACACCTCAGTATGAGGAGGAAAGTTCAAAATATTTCGGTTTCCCACTATCGGGGGTGGCCCAGAAAGGTGCCAATCGACGGGGATGGATTATAGACGTTAATTTATGACGATATAAACGGAAAAAGCTGAAAACATGGACAATTTTTGAAAAATGAATGAAAAATTCGATGTTTTTGTTCTACAAAAATTTTTTAAATGATAGTAACACTGTTAATTTTTATTGCGTTTGACAGAACAAACAGAAATACAACTATTAGCGAAGAAATCCGACGAGAATCGAACAATATTGACGTAAAATGTGTGATGTCGATCCACCACTACACCTCGGTATGAGGAGGAAATTTCAAAATATTTCGGTTTCCCACTATCGGGGGTGGCCCAAAAGGGTACCAATCGACGGGGATGGATTATAGGCGTTAATTTATGACGATATAAACGGAAAAAGCTGAAAACATGGACAATTTTTGAAAAAAGAATGAAAAATTCGATGTTTTTGTTCTACAAAAATTTTTTAAATGATAGTAACACTGTTAATTTTTATTGCGTTTGACAGAACAAACAGAAATACAACTATTAGCAAAGAAACCCGACGAGAATCGAACAATATTGACGTAAAATGTGTGATGTCGATCCACCACTACACCTCGGTATGAGGAGGAAATTTCAAAATATTTCGGTTTCCCACTATCGGGGGCAGCCCATAAGGGTACCAATCGACGGGGATGGATTATAGGCGTTAATTTATGACGATATAAACGGAAAAAGCTGAAAACAATGGACAATTTTTGAAAAGAGAATGAAAAATTCGATGTTTTTGTTTTACAAATTTTTTTTAAATGATAGTAACACTGTTAATTTTTATTGCGTTTGACAGAACAAACAGAAATACAACAATTAGCGAAGAAACCCGACGAGAATCGAACAATATTGACGTAAAATGTACTGTGATGTCGATCCACCACTACACCTCAGTATGAGGAGGAAAGTTCAAAATATTTCGGTTTCCCACTATCGGGGGTGGCCCAGAAAGGTGCCAATCGACGGGGATGGATTATAGACGTTAATTTATGACGATATAAACGGAAAAAGCTGAAAACATGGACAATTTTTGAAAAATGAATGAAAAATTCGATGTTTTTGTTCTACAAAAATTTTTTAAATGATAGTAACACTGTTAATTTTTATTGCGTTTGACAGAACAAACAGAAATACAACTATTAGCGAAGAAATCCGACGAGAATCGAACAATATTGACGTAAAATGTGTGATGTCGATCCACCACTACACCTCGGTATGAGGAGGAAATTTCAAAATATTTCGGTTTCCCACTATCGGGGGTGGCCCAAAAGGGTACCAATCGACGGGGATGGATTATAGGCGTTAATTTGTGATGATATAAACGGAAAAAGCTGAAAACATGGACAATTTTTGAAAAAAGAATGAAAAATTCGATGTTTTTGTTCTACAAAAATTTTTTAAATGATAGTAACACTGTTAATTTTTATTGCGTTTGACAGAACAAACAGAAATACAACTATTAGCGAAGAAACCCGACGAGAATCGAACAATATTGACGTAAAATGTGTGATGTCGATCCACCACTACACCTCGGTATGAGGAGGAAATTTCAAAATATTTCGGTTTCCCACTATCGGGGGCAGCCCAGAAGGGTACCAATCGACGGGGATGGATTATAGGCGTTAATTTATGACGATATAAACGGAAAAAGCTGAAAACAATGGACAATTTTTGAAAAGAGAATGAAAAATTCGATGTTTTTGTTTTACAAATTTTTTTTAAATGATAGTAACACTGTTAATTTTTATTGCGTTTGACAGAACAAACAGAAATACAACAATTAGCGAAGAAATCCGACGAGAATCGAACAATATTGACGTAAAATGTACTGTGATGTCGATCCACCACTACACCTCAGTATGAGGAGGAAAGTTCAAAATATTTCGGTTTCCCACTATCGGGGGTGGCCCAGAAAGGTGCCAATCGACGGGGATGGATTATAGACGTTAATTTATGACGATATAAACGGAAAAAGCTGAAAACATGGACAATTTTTGAAAAAAGAATGAAAAATTCGATGTTTTTGTTCTACAAAAATTTTTTAAATGATAGTAACACTGTTAATTTTTATTGCGTTTGACAGAACAAACAGAAATACAACTATAAGCGAAGAAACCCGACGAGAATCGAACAATATTGACGTAAAATGTGTGATGTCGATCCACCACTACACTTCGGTATGAGGAGGAAATTTCAAAATATTTCGGTTTCCCACCATCGAGGGTGGCCCAGAATGGTGCCAATCGACGGGGATGGATTATAGGCGTTAATTTATGACGATATAAACGGAAAAAGCTGAAAACAATGGACAATTTTTGAAAAAAGAATGAATAATTCGATGTTTTCGTTTTACAAAAATTTTTTAAATTATAGTAACACTGTCAATCTTTATAGCGTTTGACAGAACAAACATAAATACAACTATTAGCGAAGAAACCCGACGAGAATCGAACAATATTGACGTAAAATGTACTGTGATGTCGATCCACCACTACACCTCGGTATGAGGAGGAAAGTTCAAAATATTTCGGTTTCTCACTATCGGGGGTGGCCCAGAAGGGTGCCAATCGACGGGGATGGATTATAGGCGTTAATTTATGACGATATAAAAGGAAAAAGCTTAAAACATAGACAATTTTTGAAAAAAGAATGAAAAATTCGATGTTTTTGTTCTACAAAAATTTTTTAAATGATAGTAACACTGTTAATTTTTATTGCGTTTGACAGAACAAACAGAAATACAACTATTAGCGAAGAAACCCGACGAGAATCGAACAATATTGACGTAAAATGTGTGATGTCGATCCACCACTACACCTCGGTATGAGGAGGAAATTTCAAAATATTTCGGTTTCCCACTATCGGGGGCAGCCCAGAAGGGTACCAATCGACGGGGATGGATTATAGGCGTTAATTTATGACGATATAAACGGAAAAAGCTGAAAACAATGGACAATTTTTGAAAAGAGAATGAAAAATTCGATGTTTTTGTTTTACAAATTTTTTTTAAATGATAGTAACACTGTTAATTTTTATTGCGTTTGACAGAACAAACAGAAATACAACAATTAGCGAAGAAATCCGACGAGAATCGAACAATATTGACGTAAAATGTACTGTGATGTCGATCCACCACTACACCTCAGTATGAGGAGGAAAGTTCAAAATATTTCGGTTTCCCACTATCGGGGGTGGCCCAGAAAGGTGCCAATCGACGGGGATGGATTATAGACGTTAATTTATGACGATATAAACGGAAAAAGCTGAAAACATGGACAATTTTTGAAAAAAGAATGAAAAATTCGATGTTTTTGTTCTACAAAAATTTTTTAAATGATAGTAACACTGTTAATTTTTATTGCGTTTGACAGAACAAACAGAAATACAACTATAAGCGAAGAAACCCGACGAGAATCGAACAATATTGACGTAAAATGTGTGATGTCGATCCACCACTACACTTCGGTATGAGGAGGAAATTTCAAAATATTTCGGTTTCCCACCATCGAGGGTGGCCCAGAATGGTGCCAATCGACGGGGATGGATTATAGGCGTTAATTTATGACGATATAAACGGAAAAAGCTGAAAACAATGGACAATTTTTGAAAAAAGAATGAATAATTCGATGTTTTCGTTTTACAAAAATTTTTTAAATTATAGTAACACTGTCAATCTTTATAGCGTTTGACAGAACAAACATAAATACAACTATTAGCGAAGAAACCCGACGAGAATCGAACAATATTGACGTAAAATGTACTGTGATGTCGATCCACCACTACACCTCGGTATGAGGAGGAAAGTTCAAAATATTTCGGTTTCTCACTATCGGGGGTGGCCCAGAAGGGTGCCAATCGACGGGGATGGATTATAGGCGTTAATTTATGACGATATAAAAGGAAAAAGCTTAAAACATAGACAATTTTTGAAAAAAGAATGAAAAATTCGATGTTTTTGTTCTACAAATTTTTTTTAAATGATAGTAACACTGTTAATTTTTATTGCGTTTGACAGAACAAACAGAAATACAACTATTAGCGAAGAAACCCGACGAGAATCGAACAATATTGACGTAAAATGTGTGATGTCGAACCACCACTACACCTCGGTATGAGGAGGAAATGTCAAAATATTTCGGTTTCCCACTATCGGGGGCAGCCCAGAAGGGTACCAATCGACGGGGATGGATTATAGGCGTTAATTTATGACGATATAAACGGAAAAAGCTGAAAACAATGGACAATTTTTGAAAAGAGAATGAAAAATTCGATGTTTTTGTTTTACAAATTTTTTTTAAATGATAGTAACACTGTTAATTTTTATTGCGTTTGACAGAACAAACAGAAATACAACAATTAGCGAAGAAACCCGATGAGAATCGAACAATATTGACGTAAAATGTACTGTGATGTCGATCCACCACTACACCTCAGTATTAGGAGGAAAGTTCAAAATATTTCGGTTTCCCACTATCGGGGGTGGCCCAGAAAGGTGCCAATCGACGGGGATGGATTATAGACGTTAATTTATGACGATATAAACGGAAAAAGCTGAAAACATGGACAATTTTTGAAAAAAGAATGAAAAATTCGATGTTTTTGTTCTACAAAAATTTTTTAAATGATAGTAACACTGTTACTTTTTATTGCGTTTGACAGAACAAACAGAAATACAACTATAAGCGAAGAAACCCGACGAGAATCGAACAATATTGACGTAAAATGTGTGATGTCGATCCACCACTACACTTCGGTATGAGGAGGAAATTTCAAAATATTTCGGTTTCC
The DNA here is from genome assembly GCA_963564715.1 of Catocala sponsa. Classification (NCBI taxonomy): domain Eukaryota; kingdom Metazoa; phylum Arthropoda; class Insecta; order Lepidoptera; family Erebidae; genus Catocala; species Catocala sponsa. The sequence continues at coordinate 103,090 of OY751353.1, read as the reverse complement.
CACCATCGAGGGTGGCCCAGAAGGGTGCCAATCGACGGGGATGGATTATAGGCGTTAATTTATGACGATATAAACGGAAAAAGCTGAAAACAATGGACAATTTTTGAAAAAAGAATGAATAATTCGATGTTTTCGTTTTACAAAAATTTTTTTAATTATAGTAACACTGTCAATCTTTATAGCGTTTGACAGAACAAACAGAAATACAACAATTAGCGAAGAAACCCGACGAGAATCGAACAATATTGACGTAAAATGTACTGTGATGTCGATCCACCACTACACCTCAGTATGAGGAGGAAAGTTCAAAATATTTCGGTTTCCCACTATCGGGGGTGGCCCAGAAAGGTGCCAATCGACGGGGATGGATTATAGACGTTAATTTATGACGATATAAACGGAAAAAGCTGAAAACATGGACAATTTTTGAAAAATGAATGAAAAATTCGATGTTTTTGTTCTACAAAAATTTTTTAAATGATAGTAACACTGTTAATTTTTATTGCGTTTGACAGAACAAACAGAAATACAACTATTAGCGAAGAAATCCGACGAGAATCGAACAATATTGACGTAAAATGTGTGATGTCGATCCACCACTACACCTCGGTATGAGGAGGAAATTTCAAAATATTTCGGTTTCCCACTATCGGGGGTGGCCCAAAAGGGTACCAATCGACGGGGATGGATTATAGGCGTTAATTTATGACGATATAAACGGAAAAAGCTGAAAACATGGACAATTTTTGAAAAAAGAATGAAATATTCGATGTTTTTGTTCTACAAAAATTTTTTAAATGATAGTAACACTGTTAATTTTTATTGCGTTTGACAGAACAAACAGAAATACAACTATTAGCGAAGAAACCCGACGAGAATCGAACAATATTGACGTAAAATGTGTGATGTCGATCCACCACTACACCTCGGTATGAGGAGGAAATTTCAAAATATTTCGGTTTCCCACTATCGGGGGCAGCCCAGAAGGGTACCAATCGACGGGGATGGATTATAGGCGTTAATTTATGACGATATAAACGGAAAAAGCTGAAAACAATGGACAATTTTTGAAAAGAGAATGAAAAATTCGATGTTTTTGTTTTACAAATTTTTTTTAAATGATAGTAACACTGTTAATTTTTATTGCGTTTGACAGAACAAACAGAAATACAACAATTAGCGAAGAAACCCGACGAGAATCGAACAATATTGACGTAAAATGTACTGTGATGTCGATCCACCACTACACCTCAGTATGAGGAGGAAAGTTCAAAATATTTCGGTTTCCCACTATCGGGGGTGGCCCAGAAAGGTGCCAATCGACGGGGATGGATTATAGACGTTAATTTATGACGATATAAACGGAAAAAGCTGAAAACATGGACAATTTTTGAAAAAAGAATGAAAAATTCGATGTTTTTGTTCTACAAAAATTTTTTAAATGATAGTAACACTGTTAATTTTTATTGCGTTTGACAGAACAAACAGAAATACAACTATAAGCGAAGAAACCCGACGAGAATCGAACAATATTGACGTAAAATGTGTGATGTCGATCCACCACTACACTTCGGTATGAGGAGGAAATTTCAAAATATTTCGGTTTCCCACCATCGAGGGTGGCCCAGAAGGGTGCCAATCGACGGGGATGGATTATAGGCGTTAATTTATGACGATATAAACGGAAAAAGCTGAAAACAATGGACAATTTTTGAAAAAAGAATGAATAATTCGATGTTTTCGTTTTACAAAAATTTTTTAAATTATAGTAACACTGTCAATCTTTATAGCGTTTGACAGAACAAACATAAATACAACTATTAGCGAAGAAACCCGACGAGAATCGAACAATATTGACGTAAAATGTGTGATGTCGATCCACCACTACACCTCGGTATGAGGAGGAAATTTCAAAATATTTCGGTTTCCCACTATCGGGGGCAGCCCAGAAGGGTACCAATCGACGGGGATGGATTATAGGCGTTAATTTATGACGATATAAACGGAAAAAGCTGAAAACAATGGACAATTTTTGAAAAGAGAATGAAAAATTCGATGTTTTTGTTTTACAAATTTTTTTTAAATGATAGTAACACTGTTAATTTTTATTGCGTTTGACAGAACAAACAGAAATACAACTATTAGCGAAGAAACCCGACGAGAATCGAACAATATTGACGTAAAATGTACTGTGATGTCGATCCACCACTACACCTCAGTATGAGGAGGAAAGTTCAAAATATTTCGGTTTCCCACTATCGGGGGTGGCCCAGAAAGGTGCCAATCGACGGGGATGGATTATAGACGTTAATTTATGACGATATAAACGGAAAAAGCTGAAAACATGGACAATTTTTGAAAAAAGAATGAAAAATTCGATGTTTTTGTTCTACAAAAATTTTTTAAATGATAGTAACACTGTTAATTTTTATTGCGTTTGACAGAACAAACAGAAATACAACTATAAGCGAAGAAACCCGACGAGAATCGAACAATATTGACGTAAAATGTGTGATGTCGATCCACCACTACACTTCGGTATGAGGAGGAAATTTCAAAATATTTCGGTTTCCCACCATCGAGGGTGGCCCAGAAGGGTGCCAATCGACGGGGATGGATTATAGGCGTTAATTTATGACGATATAAACGGAAAAAGCTGAAAACAATGGACAATTTTTGAAAAAAGAATGAATAATTCGATGTTTTCGTTTTACAAAAATTTTTTAAATTATAGTAACACTGTCAATCTTTATAGCGTTTGACAGAACAAACATAAATACAACTATTAGCGAAGAAACCCGACGAGAATCGAACAATATTGACGTAAAATGTACTGTGATGTCGATCCACCACTACACCTCGGTATGAGGAGGAAAGTTCAAAATATTTCGGTTTCTCACTATCGGGGGTGGCCCAGAAGGGTGCCAATCGACGGGGATGGATTATAGGCGTTAATTTATGACGATATAAAAGGAAAAAGCTTAAAACATAGACAATTTTTGAAAAAAGAATGAAAAATTCGATGTTTTTGTTCTACAAATTTTTTTTAAATGATAGTAACACTGTTAATTTTTATTGCGTTTGACAGAACAAACAGAAATACAACTATTAGCGAAGAAATCCGACGAGAATCGAACAATATTGACGTAAAATGTGTGATGTCGATCCACCACTACACCTCGGTATGAGGAGGAAATTTCAAAATATTTCGGTTTCCCACTATCGGGGGTGGCCCAGAAGGGTACCAATCGACGGGGATGGATTATAGGCGTTAATTTATGACGATATAAACGGAAAAAGCTGAAAACAATGGACAATTTTTGAAAAGAGAATGAAAAATTCGATGTTTTTGTTTTACAAATTTTTTTTAAATGATAGTAACACTGTTAATTTTTATTGCGTTTGACAGAACAAACAGAAATACAACAATTAGCGAAGAAACCCGTCGAGAATCGAACAATATTGACGTAAAATGTACTGTGATGTCGATCCACCACTACACCTCAGTATTAGGAGGAAAGTTCAAAATATTTCGGTTTCCCACTATCGGGGGTGGCCCAGAAAGGTGCCAATCGACGGGGATGGATTATAGACGTTAATTTATGACGATATAAACGGAAAAAGCTGAAAACATGGACAATTTTTGAAAAAAGAATGAAAAATTCGATGTTTTTGTTCTACAAAAATTTTTTTAATGATAGTAACACTGTTACTTTTTATTGCGTTTGACAGAACAAACAGAAATACAACTATAAGCGAAGAAACCCGACGAGAATCGAACAATATTGACGTAAAATGTGTGATGTCGATCCACCACTACACTTCGGTATGAGGAGGAAATTTCAAAATATTTCGGTTTCCCACCATCGAGGGTGGCCCAGAAGGGTGCCAATCGACGGGGATGGATTATAGGCGTTAATTTATGACGATATAAACGGAAAAAGCTGAAAACAATGGACAATTTTTGAAAAAAGAATGAATAATTCGATGTTTTCGTTTTACAAAAATTTTTTTAATTATAGTAACACTGTCAATCTTTATAGCGTTTGACAGAACAAACATAAATACAACTATTAGCGAAGAAACCCGACGAGAATCGAACAATATTGACGTAAAATGTGTGATGTCGATCCACCACTACACCTCGGTATGAGGAGGAAATTTCAAAATATTTCGGTTTCCCACTATCGGGTGTGGCCCAGAAGGGTACCAATCGACGGGGATGGATTATAGGCGTTAATTTATGACGATATAAACGGAAAAAGCTGAAAACAATGGACAATTTTTGAAAAGAGAATGAAAAATTCGATGTTTTTGTTCTACAATTTTTTTTTAAATGATAGTAACACTGTTAATTTTTATTGCGTTTGACAGAACAAACAGAAATACAACTATTAGCGAAGAAATCCGACGAGAATCGAACAATATTGACGTAAAATGTGTGATGTCGATCCACCACTACACCTCGGTATGAGGAGGAAATTTCAAAATATTTCGGTTTCCCACTATCGGGGGTGGCCCAGAAGGGTACCAATCGACGGGGATGGATTATAGGCGTTAATTTATGACGATATAAACGGAAAAAGCTGAAAACATGGACAATTTTTGAAAAAAGAATGAAAAATTCGATGTTTTTGTTCTACAAAAATTTTTTAAATGATAGTAACACTGTTAATTTTTATTGCGTTTGACAGAACAAACAGAAATACAACTATAAGCGAAGAAACCCGACGAGAATCGAACAATATTGACGTAAAATGTACTGTGATGTCGATCCACCACTACACCTCAGTATGATGAGGACAGTTCAAAATATTTCGGTTTCCCACTATCGGGGGTGGCCCAGAAAGGTGCCAATCGACGGGGATGGATTATAGGCGTTAATTTATGACGATATAAACGGAAAAAGCTGAAAACATGGACAATTTTTGAAAAAAGAATGAAAAATTCGATGTTTTTGTTCTACAAAAATGTTTTAAATGATAGTAACACTGTTAATTTTTATTGCGTTTGACAGAACAAACAGAAATACAACTATTAGCGAAGAAACCCGACGAGAATCGAACAATATTGACGTAAAATGTGTGATGTCGATCCACCACTACACTTCGGTATGAGGAGGAAATTTCAAAATATTTCGGTTTCCCACTATCGAGGGTGGCCCAGAAGGGTGCCAATCGACGGGGATGGATTATAGGCGTTAATTTATGACGATATAAACGGACAAAGCTGAAAACAATGGACAATTTTTGAAAAAAGAATGAATAATTCGATGTTTTCGTTCTACAAAAATTTTTTAAATTATAGTAACACTGTCAATCTTTATAGCGTTTGACAGAACAAACAGAAATACAACTATTAGCGAAGAAACCCGACGAGAATCGAACAATATTGACGTAAAATGTACTGTGATGTCGATCCACCACTACACCTCGGTATGAGGAGGAAATTTCAAAATATTTCGGTTTCCCACTATCGGGGGTGGCCCAGAAAGGTGCCAATCGACGGGGATGGATTATAGGCGTTAATTTATGACGATATAAACGGAAAAAGCTGAAAACATGGACAATTTTTGAAAAAAGAATGAAAAATTCGATGTTTTTGTTCTACAAAAATTTTTTAAATGATAGTAACACTGTTAATTTTTATTGCGTTTGACAGAACAAACAGAAATACAACAATTAGTGAAGAAACCCGACGAGAATCGAACAATATTGACGTAAAATGTACTGTGATGTCGATCCACCACTACACCTCAGTATGAGGAGGAAAGTTCAAAATATTTCGGTTTCCCACCATCGGGGGTGGCCCAGAAAGGTGCCAATCGACGGGGATGGATTATAGGCGTTAATTTATGACGATATAAACGGAAAAAGCTGAAAACATGGACAATTTTTGAAAAAAGAATAAAAAATTCGATGTTTTTGTTCTACAAAAATTTTTTAAATGATAGTAACACTGTTAATTTTTATTGCGTTTGACAGAACAAACAGAAATACAACTATTAGCGAAGAAACCCGACGAGAATCGAACAATATTGACGTAAAATGTGTGATGTCGATCCACCACTACACTTCGGTATGAGGAGGAAATTTCAAAATATTTCGGTTTCCCACTATCGAGGGTGGCCCAGAAGGGTGCCAATCGACGGGGATGGATTATAGGCGTTAATTTATGACGATATAAACGGAAAAAGCTGAAAACATGGACAATTTTTGAAAAAAGAATGAAAAATTCGATGTTTTTGTTCTACAAAAATTTTTTAAATGATAGTAACACTGTTAATTTTTATTGCGTTTGACAGAACAAACAGAAATACAACTATTAGCAAAGAAACCCGACGAGAATCGAACAATATTGACGTAAAATGTGTGATGTCGATCCACCACTACACCTCGGTATGAGGAGGAAATTTCAAAATATTTCGGTTTCCCACCATCGGGGGTGGCCCAGAAGGGTACCAATCGACGGGGATGGATTATAGGCGTTAATTTATGACGATATAAACGGAAAAAGCTGAAAACATGGACAATTTTTGAAAAAAGAATGAAAAATTCGATGTTTTTGTTCTACAAAAATTTTTTAAATGATAGTAACACTGTTAATTTTTATTGCGTTTGACAGAACAAACAGAAATACAACAATTAGCGAAGAAACCCGACGAGAATCGAACAATATTGACGTAAAATGTACTGTGATGTCGATCCACCACTACACCTCAGTATGAGGAGGAAAGTTCAAAATATTTCGGTTTCCCACTATCGGGGGTGGCCCAGAAAGGTGCCAATCGACGGGGATGGATTATAGGCGTTAATTTATGACGATATAAACGGAAAAAGCTGAAAACATGGACAATTTTTGAAAAAAGAATGAAAAATTCGATGTTTTTGTTCTACAAAAATGTTTTAAATGATAGTAACACTGTTAATTTTTATTGCGTTTGACAGAACAAACAGAAATACAACTATAAGCGAAGAAACCCGACGAGAATCGAACAATATTGACGTAAAATGTGTGATGTCGATCCACCACTACACTTCGGTATGAGGAGGAAATTTCAAAATATTTCGGTTTCCCACTATCGAGGGTGGCCCAGAAGGGTGCCAATCGACGGGGATGGATTATAGGCGTTAATTTATGACGATATAAACGGAAAAAGCTGAAAACAATGGACAATTTTTGAAAAAAGAATGAATAATTCGATGTTTTCGTTCTACAAAATTTTTTTAAATTATAGTAACACTGTCAATCTTTATAGCGTTTGACAGAACAAACAGAAATACAACTATTAGCGAAGAAACCCGACGAGAATCGAACAATATTGACGTAAAATGTACTGTGATGTCGATCCACCACTACACCTCGGTATGAGGAGGAAAGTTCAAAATATTTCGGTTTCTCACTATCGGGGGTGGTCCAGAAGGGTGCCAATCGACGGGGATGGATTATAGGCGTTAATTTATGACGATATAAAAGGAAAAAGCTGAAAACATGGACAATTTTGGAAAAAAGAATGAAAAATTCGATGTTTTTGTTCTACAAAAATTTTTTAAATGATAGTAACACTGTTAATTTTTATTGCGTTTGACAGAACAAACAGAAATACAACTATTAGCGAAGAAACCCGACGAGAATCGAACAATATTGACGTAAAATGTACTGTGATGTCGATCCACCACTACACCTCGGTATGAGGAGGAAATTTCAAAATATTTCGGTTTCCCACTATCGGGGGTGGCCCAGAAAGGTGCCAATCGACGGGGATGGATTATAGGCGTTAATTTATGACGATATAAACGGAAAAAGCTGAAAACATGGACAATTTTTGAAAAAAGAATGAAAAATTCGATGTTTTTGTTCTACAAAAATGTTTTAAATGATAGTAACACTGTTAATTTTTATTGCGTTTGACAGAACAAACAGAAATACAACAATTAGTGAAGAAACCCGACGAGAATCGAACAATATTGACGTAAAATGTGTGATGTCGATCCACCACTACACTTCGGTATGAGGAGGAAATTTCAAAATATTTCGGTTTCCCACTATCGAGGGTGGCCCAGAAGGGTGCCAATCGACGGGGATGGATTATAGGCGTTAATTTATGACGATATAAACGGAAAAAGCTGAAAACAATGGACAATTTTTGAAAAAAGAATGAATAATTCGATGTTTTCGTTCTACAAAAATTTTTTAAATTATAGTAACACTGTCAATCTTTATAGCGTTTGACAGAACAAACAGAAATACAACTATTAGCGAAGAAACCCGACGAGAATCGAACAATATTGACGTAAAATGTACTGTGATGTCGATCCACCACTACACCTCGGTATGAGGAGGAAAGTTCAAAATATTTCGGTTTCTCACTATCGGGGGTGGCCCAGAAGGGTGCCAATCGACGGGGATGGATTATAGGCGTTAATTTATGACGATATAAAAGGAAAAAGCTGAAAACATGGACAATTTTTGAAAAAAGAATGAAAAATTCGATGTTTTTGTTCTACAAACATTTTTTAAATGATAGTAACACTGTTAATTTTTATTGCGTTTGACAGAACAAACAGAAATACAATTATTAGCGAAGAAACCCGACGAGAATCGAACAATATTGACGTAAAATGTACTGTGATGTCGATCCACCACTACACCTCGGTATGAGGAGGAAATTTCAAAATATTTCGGTTTCCCACTATCGGGGGTGGCCCTGAAGGGTACCAATCGACGGGCATGGATTATAGGCGTTAATTTATTACGATATAAACGGAAAAAGCTGTAAAAAGTGGACAATTTTTTAAAAATGAATGAAAAATTCGATGTTTTTGTTCTACAAAAATGTTTTAAATGATAGTAACACTGTTAATTTTTATTGCGTTTGACAGAACAAACAGAAATACAACTATTAGCGAAGAAACCCGACGAGAATCGAACAATATTGACGTAAAATGTGTGATGTCGATCCACCACTACACCTCGGTATGAGGAGGAAATTTCAAAATATTTCGGTTTCCCACTATCGGGGGTGGCCCAGAAGGGTACCAATCGACGGGGATGGATTATAGGCGTTAATTTATGACGATATAAACGGAAAAAGCTGAAAACAATGAACAATTTTTGAACAAAGAATGAAAAATTCGATGTTTTTGTTCTACAAATTTTTTTAAAATGATAGTAACACTGTTAATTTTTATTGCGTTTGACAGAACAAACAGAAATACAACTATTAGCGAAGAAACCCGACGAGAATCGAACAATATTGACGTAAAATGTACTGTGATGTCGATCCACCACTACACCTCAGTATGAGGAGGAAAGTTCAAAATATTTCGGTTTCCCACTATCGGGGGTGGCCCAGAAAGAAGCCAATCGACGAGGATGGATTATAGGCGTTAATTTATGACGATATAAACGGAAAAAGCTGAAAAAAGTAGTCAATTTTTGAAAAATGAATGAAAAATTCGATGTTTTTGTTCTACAAAAATTTTTTAAATGATAGTAACACTGTTAATTTTTATCGGAGGTGGACCAGAAGGGTACCAATCGACGGGGATGGATTATAGGCGTTAATTTATGACGATATAAACGGAAAAAGCTGAAAACAATGGACAATTTTTGAAAAAAGAATGAAAAATTCGATGTTTTTGTTCTACATATTTTTTTTAAATGATAGTAACACTGTTAATTTTTATTGCGTTTGACAGAACAAACAGAAATACAACTATTAGCGATGAAACCGGACGAGAATCGAAAAATATTGACGTAAACTGTACTGTGATGTCGATCCACCACTACACCTCGGTATGAGGAGGAAAGTTCAAAATATTTCAGTTTCCCACTATCGGGGGTGGCCCAGAAAGGTGCCAATCGACGGGGATGGATTAAAGGCTTTAATTTATGACGATATAAACGGAAAAAGCTGAAAACATGGTCAATTTTTTAAAAAAGAATGGAAAATTCGATGTTTTTGTTCTACAAATTTTTTTAAAATGATAGTAACACTGTTAATTTTTATTGCGTTTGACAGAACAAACAGAAATACAACTATTAGCGAAGAAACCCGACGAAAACCGAACAATATTGACGTAAAATGTGTGATGTCGATCCACCACTACACCTCGGTATGAGGAGGAAATTTCAAAATATTTCGGTTTCCCACTATCGGAGGTGGCCCAGAAGGGTGCCAATCGACGGGGATGGATTATAGGCGTTAATTTATTACGATATAAACGGAAAACGCTGAAAACAATGGACAATTTTTGAAAAAAGAATGAAAAATTCGATGTTTTTGTTCTACAATTTTTTTTTAAATGATAGTAACACTGTTAATTTTTATTGCGTTTGACAGAACAAACAGAAATACAACTATTAGCGAAGAAACCCGACGAGAATCGAACAATATTGACGTAAAATGTACTGTGATGTCGATCCACCACTACACCTCAGTATGAGGAGGAAAGTTCAAAATATTTCGGTTTCCCACTATCGGGGGTGGCCCAGAAAGAAGCCAATCGACGAGGATGGATTATAAGCGTTAATTTATGACGATATAAACGGAAAAAGCTAAAAAAAGTAGACAATTTTTGAAAAATGAATGAAAAATTCGATGTTTTTGTTCTACAAAATTTTTTTAAATGATAGTAACACTGTTAATTTTTATTGCGTTTGACAGAACAAACAGAAATACAACTATTAGCGAAGAAACCCGACGAGAATCGAACAATATTGACGTAAAATGTGTGATGTCGATCCACCACTACACCTCGGTATGAGGAGGAAATTTCAAAATATTTCGGTTTCCCACCATCGGGGGTGGCCCAGAAGGGTACCAATCGACGGGGATGGATTATAGGCGTTAATTTATGACGATATAAACGGAAAAAGCTGAAAACAATGGACAATTTTTGAAAAAAGAATGAATAATTCGATGTTTTTGTTCTACAAAATTTTTTTACATGATAGTAACACTGTTAATTTTTATTGCGTTTGACAGAACAAACAGAAATACAACTATTAGCGAAGAAACCGGACGAGAATCGAACAATATTGACGTAAACTGTACGGTGATGTCGATCCACCACTACACCTCGGTATGAGGAGGAAAGTTCAAAATATTTCGGTTTCCCACTATCGGGGGTGGCCCAGAAGGGTGCCAATCGACGGGGATGGATTATAGGCGTTAATTTATGACGATATAAATGGAAAAAGCTGAAAACAATGGACAATTTTTGAAAAAAGAATGAAATATTCGATGTTTTTGTTCTACAATTTTTTTTAAAATGATAGTAACACTGTTAATTTTTATTGCGTTTGACAGAACAAACAGAAATACAACTATTAGCGAAGAAACCCGACGAGAATCGAACAATATTGACGTAAAATGTACTGTGATATCGATCCACCACTACACCTCGGTATGAGGAGGAAAGTTCAAAATATTTCGGTTTCTCACTATCGGGGGTGGCCCATAAGGGTGCCAATCGACGGGGATGGATTATAGGCGTTAATTTATGACGATATAAACGGAAAAGCTGAAAACATGGTCAATTTTTGAAAAAAGAATGAAAAATTCGATGTTTTTGTTCTACAAAATTTGCACAAACGCGTTAGACTACTTATTACAATCGACGCACAACAGCAGTGTATAAAAAGTCGACTAAACGTCGCAACTCTTTCTCTCCGCCGCCGCGCATCAACCACGTCAAACGTCCATTGCACGTAAGCATTTTCAGGATTACTCTTATATAATATAATTAAACATTATATAAAAAATTAACCCCAATTTTGAACGTTCGTACCGAGACGCGTTTCACATATATATAAAATATAATATGTTTAACACAAAACGTACCATTGTCGATTCCGCCCGGAATCTATAGAGCACCTCGCAATATAATAATATATAGCATATTTTTTTATAGGACCGTTGAAATGTATTTAAACAAACGGACACGTACATAAGTAACGATCCGTCGATCCACACAGTTTATTATAACATTTGCACAAACGCGTTAGACTACTTATTACGATCGACGCACAACAGCAGTGTATAAAAAGTCGACTAAACACGTCGCAACTCTTTCCCTCCGCCGCCGCGCATCAACCATCATTTTCGTCGTACGCATCCGTACATGTATAAGATTTCGTCAGGTTTATACCATCGGTATATATTCAAGCCAACAGTTGATACTTTAGAAAAATATAATATTTCTATGATGTGATCAGGATACAGTATCACAATACGATTGGGGTGGTTAGGGGGGGTTAGTAAACTGGGGTGGTAGGGGAGAGAGTGGGGGTGGAAGGGGTGGGGGGAGGGGGGAGCGAGCGGAGATGTAGGGGATAACAATAATAAGGAGTTTTTAAGTGATATTTATCACAATGAATTTACGGGTGGATGACAGTAGGGATGAAACGGGGGGAAGGGGGGGGAGGGGGGGGGGTTGGGAAAGGTGTTTTTTTTTTTTTTGTTTTTTTTTTTTCCAGTTTTATTACATTATGTTTAATCATATATATTTTTTAAGATTCACAGGAAACTGAATAAATATAATGTGCACACACAATACGTGCCGTCCAATTGGGTATTTGACGGTGTGCGTCACTTCGGTTCGTGTATTAAATTATATGTGCGTTCGCCGGTGATGTTTGCGTGCTAGGCGCGCGCGACGCCGTCCAAGTGCGTATTTGACGGTGTGCGTCACTTTGGTTCGTGTATTAAATTATATGTGAGTTCGCCGGTGATGTTTGCGTGCTGGGCGCGCGCGACGCCGTCCAAGTGCGTATTTGACGGTGTGCGTCACTTTGGTTCGTGTATTAAATTATATGTGAGTTCGCCGGTGACGTTTGCGTGCTAGGCGCGCGCGACGCCGTCCAAGTGCGTATTTGACGGTGTGCGTCACTTTGGTTCGTGTATTATGTGACCGTTCGCCGGTGCACATTACACATTGTGCGAGGCGGTGTGCGGTGTGCGTCACCGTGGTTCGTGTATTACTTTGGTTCGTGTATTAAATTTGTAGGAAAAAAATGTCGCAAGTTCGTGTATTAAAATCGACTCGACCCTACGAAATATTTATTATATCTCATCGTTCCCATC